>LR990530.1:12699412-14049118 GCA_905147745.2 Phlogophora meticulosa | reverse complement strand
CCAAACAGCTAAAACCGCAGAACCGCAAGGAATGCTGCTCTATAAGGCGAATAAGGGCACGTGACACCTACATACGCTTTTATTCTACGTAATGATTGATGTGTCGTGAACAACCAGCTGTTCAGCTCCCGAACAGTCACGAACACACGACCTGTGCGAATTGTCGCACATACCGAAATGTATGGTAATTATACATCTTGTCAACCGCATGCCCGTTAAGCCATTTAAGGTTTGTTCTGTGTTTGGTCTTTGCTGAAGGTTGGGAACGAAGTTGCATTAGTAGCCCTTTGTGCTCTGGTGATGACATCTGGTGAATTAGGGAGATATTTCAAAAATGCAGGTTTATCCTTTTCCAAAGTGTATTACATCACTAATTTCATCATCTGCCTGCCTGCTGCCCCATGCTTTGAAGCTATGTTTACTGGAAAGTTCGAATGTACACGTCAACAATTCCCAATACATTCCTATATCTGGCAGGCCGGATTCGGAAGCGTTCTAGTCATGTTATTGCATTTGCGGTGACCTCTTTACAACTGGTGCTCCCGGAATCTGGTTCAGGAATTCCGGGCTAGTTTCCGGAGGAATTACGTCGGCTCATGTTATATGACTGTGTTAAATGGTTGATTTGACCTACCTGCGTTGATTTCAAATGTTTCTTATCTCTGGCCAAAGCGTAACGCAGACTACTATAAGATAAGCTTCCGTTTGCAAATAGGTGCTTCAGCTCTTCGTTTCCCTAACCTGCAATCAAATACTCGGATGAAGCTGTTTACATCCTTGCTGCCCTAGGTTTTAGATTTTTAAATCCATTTTTGCTTATTTTGAATTAAGCTAAATACCAACTATTATAAACCAGGATTGGAGCCAAATTAAAACGTATAAAAATCTTAACACTCTTCACTGTCCAATGACTCCAAAGGAGTCACATTTGTACCAAACTCTTATGTATATGACTCTAAATGGAGTCATAATCAAAGAGTAAATTTGTTGTTTTCATTTGACTGTACGTAGAAAAATATTTTCATGGACGTATGGCTAAATAACAAGGCTACCGAAAATTTAAAAGAGCCGCCGTAAAATGTTGTCAATTTAGGGCGAGATTGTAGGTACGAATACATTTTATAACATTGTACTGGGACAGGGAACGTGTTAAGTAAGGACCTCCACTTTTCTTACATTTTAAATAAAGCTTGTTTATAATAATGCACCGCCAACGCCACCGCACATAACCTGCGATGATTGATGTGTCGTGTAAAAACGGCGGTTTGCTTCCAAACTGTCACGAGCGACCTTTGCGGTCGTTTGGCGCGCATACCGAACAATAATTATACTTTCTTGTGCCTATAATTATCATTGTAGTTTGCCTGTTTGGTTTTGCTTACTGATTTAAAAGTCTGCTCTGGTCGTGAAGGCATTCGCGTTGGTTTTTGATGGATTGCCTTACCGCATCTTTTCTTGCAAAATTGTATTCCTTTCAATGGTTGTTTATATAAAATTACTATTAGACATGACGACTGCCTATTGTACTACTGTGTTTACTATACATGTGTTTTGTTTGGTGTTTAGGATTTAAGTTTTGTTTATCTTTTCGGTGTACAATAAAAATTACTCTCTGTCTGTCTTAGTGGTCTTACTGCATTACTCAATAAGAAGTGTGTGAGTGCTTAGTGCTTAGATAAATTTAACGGCCATGAAATAATAATAAACCAGAGAAGCTGGTATGATAAGTATTTCTCAATTCACTCTTTCTTTTTCTTATATCCTCTGAGTTTTTATAGTGTCCAATGAAGAATATTCTATTCTACCAGTACATTTTTAAATTTTAATTTACGGAAGACATTGTCCTGAGTTTGAGAACGTGAGTATTTGACATACCTTTCATTTGACATGTATCCCTAGTCCCTAGGTATACTACAATGGCACCATTTAGAACTACGCAAATAACGTCCCTATTGCACATCGCTTATTCATGAATATATTATATAGTTCACGCATTTACTTTATTTCCCAGACCAGTAGCTGTGCAACAAAAAGAAAGTGAGCATGTAATACTTGATTAATGATTCACATAAGTAGAACATTAATTTCCCTTTTGTTGCTCATCCAGTTCCAAGTGTTTACGGTCTGTGATCGCGTTTAAAGCACCACGTTTGTTTTCCGTAGTCGTGGGCTTGTTTCTTGTGGGACCATTTTCATTGTTTCTTTACATGACGTTTATTAATAGTGTCTCGTAGGTCACTTCATTTTCAGACATTCCCATTCCTGTTTACGTTCTTTTTTTAAGGCTGCTTAGACTACTTTTATCGGTGGTACTGGCAACAATACTAATATCAATTAAAATATTCCAAATTCAATTAAAAACAGGTTTTAATTGACATTCTATTAAACTAGGTTATAGATCTAGGTGATTGATATCTATAAGCATACAGTTTTCGTTTACTAACATTATTTGAACATGTGATGTGGCAGTATCCTAAGGTCCGTATAATGGAACCTCAAGCATTACCTTAAAACTACATAGTTATAAGAAATGCTTAAGTCTTGAGTACTAAGTAAATATTATAGTGTCACACTTGGTATTTAAACGAGATAATCAATAGCTATTGTCTCTTAGATTACTTATTTACTATTTACAATTTAATTGTTCTCATGGCAATATTGCATTGATAGTATAATTGAACGTATTTAATCATTAGTGGATCATTGTCCGCGTGTATTAACGTACGTAAACAGAAGACTCGTTTTGTGAAATATTTGACTCAAGTTTAAATCTTACGGTACGTTATGTCATGGAAAAGGTTTAGCCTATCGCAGGCTAGTTAATTTTCTGTCGTCCATATGTAGTGTTGTAAGGAAAGTGTTTGAGTATGAATGTGGAGGGTTATAAGAGTAGAGGGAGACCAAAGAAAAGATGGATGGATTGCGTGAAAATGATATGGCTAGAAAAGAGTTGACTATTGAGATGACGGCAAGTAGATGTGTCTGGAAGAAGAAAACATGCTGCGCCGACCCCAAATAAATTGGGATAAGGGCAGGAGGATGATGATGATGATGACATGTTCTTCGTTCCAATAAGCTGTGGACCGTCTCACGGCAGATTCTCAGTCCACGACCGCCGTCCGTTCCACATCTTCAAGGTTAGATTTCGGTATACTTTACGCGTAACGTAAGCCGTGAAACTTCTTTTCTGTCTCCCGTTGTGCTGTAAATGTTCGGGTGCGCTCGCGCAGTCGTGCGCGACGCCCGCCGACGTCACGCGACAAATGTCAGTGACGTATTCGCCGCGTTCTCAACTAATGTGGAGGTAGACTTCTTAGGAATAGTTTTCATTGCTTCCGTACGCTTACGGTTGGAAATGAAAATAATTTCAACTTCCTTGGCTATTTTATTAGGGTTAGCAGTGCTTGTTACTATGGTGTGGAACATATGATTAATAGACACTCCTAAAAGACCTATTGACCGGTGAATTCGTGATCTATTCACAGTGTGATGGATTACATAATGTCAAGAATCAAAACAGCGTAGCTATTGTCTTCTATTGAGAGTCTTTCTTAAGACTAATATTTATAAATATACCATGTAAAGTAAGTACATAGTTTACATATACTATCTATCTCAACACCTTAGCGAACTATAAATATCTTATTGTATTGAAATAACTCATTGTAAACAGTAGAATGTCTGCCTTGCCTTTTCCCAATTATACTGGGGTCGGCTCCCAGTCCTGCATCTGAATACCACTACTTTGCATGCAGCGAGTGCCTTTCTGACCTCCACAAGTTCCACAACCCAGTTGCTGGGTAAGTCGATACCCTTTTAGGCATCGGGCTTCTTGCTACCTCTAACGTTTATCAAAGATCTACGAATGACAACTGCTTAGAAGGGTCTGAGACACGGACGAGGTGTCCTGGTATGTAATGGATGGTCACCCATGCATGGACCGACCTCGTTAAGCATAGTTTAAACTTCGATGGAACCGTGCGGCTGATATTATTTAGCCACAAGTCCCTCCGTATCGATATTACTCAGCTCTATATAAACAGCATATCTGATAAATTCAATATTTTAATCCGTCGGTAGGTCGCACGCCATTTCATTGAATTCCAAAAAGATACTTCCATTCCATTGACTGTCCATACAAAATGCCAATGGTCGATTTGCCCAAAGAATTCGCTCACACATACAGTATCTCCATCCTTGTCGGCGCGGCGGCGGTCCATTGTATTGTCAGCGGTCGTGTATTATCTGGTCAATCTATCTTATCGGCCGCTCCAATGATCGACGGATCAATATTACTCACCCAGCTATTGTCTCGGAATGTTCTGTGTTTGGTTTTCAGACGGCTCGTAGTGTAGCCGATGATATTTAGAGGTGATTTTTGAATAGGTTAGATAATGGATTGTCGATTATGGCTGGATAGTTTTAAAGTTGGGAGTTTTATAGACACTGGTGTTTTGGTCCAAATTGCGTGCCCACATTAATCAGAAAGGACCAATATAGATCTGGAAATCTGTCCAATGGTGGACTGTGATTGGTTTAATATTTGGCAGTGCGTTATTACTATAGCTATTTTATTTAGATTTCGAATCATTAGTGCACTCTGGCATTGACGTTCAAGCTTATTAGCTTAAAAGTTAAGGATTTTATAATGTCATTAATATCTAGTCGACGGCACACCCTTTCTGTAAATCCGTAAATGGCAATGGCGTAAAGAGTTGTAAAGGTTACATACCTTAAGCTGAATAAGTAATAAAAAACACTATTAATTCAACAAGGAAAGATACAAAGACTTTGTTTGTTTATTGATTACATCGTGCCTGATAAAGTAAATGGCAATTACTTAAAGGATACTTAAGTAATATTACGCCTGTATTCCCCTTAGGGTTGGGCAGAGATGCACCACCGAAAGGAACACCCACATTTCGCCAGTTACGTTTGAGTTCCATGTGATAGGGGGCGAGTCTATTGCCATCAACCGGGCACAATTTGATGATGCACTTTTCATGCGACCGCGGGTAACATCGAGGGGCGCATCGAAATTGGTATAAAAGTAGGATGGTGATACGATCGAAGTATAGCCCGGTTACACAGTATAGCTTCCGTGACATTGAATGGTATTATTTATACTTTTGTACGTATTTATGCCGTGACCCATGAGCTAATTTAAGCTCCGGTTAACCTGTGGTTAATGTAACCTTCGTAAATAAAGTTGCTTGCTGTCGTTTAACGATTTGTGATTTGAGTGTAAGGTCAGGTCATTCGTATTTAAATGTAGACATTCTTCTGTTACAGGATTATGAGCTTAGATATTATTAATGATATCACCTGCCTTCATTCATTTTCCATTCGAGACATGTACTGACCTAATAGGTCGTTGTTCTGTAAAATGAGTCGAGTTTATTATTAATATTAAAAGTAAGTATTGTTGAAAAATACACAGGACTGTTAATTGCCGACCGATGTGGCGCGGCGGGTTCGATTCCCGCCTTGGGACAACTGTTTGTACGATCTACAAAGATTGGTTCCGGGTGTTCTAGGTATTCACTATGCAAAAAAAAAACTATCTATGTAATAATATATTGTTTTAAGTATATCAGCCATCTAGTACCCATAACACAAGCTCTGCTTAGCTTGGGGCTAGATGATGCTGTGTGGATTGTCCTACATTCTTTTAACATTCTTAATTCATTGTTAGTCTTCATGACTACTGTCCTGTACTTAACTGTCCTTGCAATTTGTGAAATTGTCACTGTGTTTTACTTCAGATATCTTAGAGGAAAGTTGGAAACTTCGCATCTTCAGCTTGGGTAGAAAATGTGAAAGTGACGGTCAAAAATGACGTCCATGCAAAGTTGTACTGAGCCGATGATTTTCTACTATAAATAATGTGGTTGGTTACATCTGGAGAAAATTGTATGCTACATAGGACATTATTATGTACAATTTATGTAATTACTTAAGATAATTACTTAAGTGTGCACAGTTTGACTAGATGTTTAATGATGATTTATGAAAGCTGCGCAGGGTATAAATAAATAAACAAATTTTGGTTGTTCTTTTTGTGAATGTGGACCAGTCAGAATTTAAATACTTTGAACTAGGCTAGTTTTCTTTCTGTAAATCGATTTTTTGGGCGACAGGTCCAAATTTTTTTATGTACCTAACGTGTATCAAAAACTTATCGAAACATTATTTTTACACTTATCAATTTGTAAGAAATCGCCATTAGTTTAAAAGGCTGCAGTTCATATTCGTGAAAATACATATATAAAGCATCTGCGTCGCACGCATGATACCATTACTAGATATAGTCTATATGGTTCTTTAGAATTAGTTACGCTAATATTTTTACAATATTTAATCGATATGGAACATATCAAAAGATCATCATCTGCCTAGCCTTTTCCCAACTGTGTTGGGGTTGTCTTCCAGTCTAACCGGATGCAGCTGAATACCAGTATTTTACATAGAGCGACTACCTATCCGACCTCCACAACCCAGTTACTGGGCAACACGAGACCCCTTGGTAAGACTGGTTGTCAGCCTTTCGGGCTTCTGACTACCCGTAACGATTGTCAAAGATCTTTAAATGACAGCCGGGACCAACGGCTTAACGTGCTTTCCGAGGCACGGAGGAGTCTCGATATGTTACGAATGGTCACCCATCCACAGACTGACCTCAGCAAGCGTAGTACCCTTCGATCAGCCCGTTCAAATCAAATGAGCTCGTGGCTAAATAGAAACAGGTGCGGCTGTTTCTATTTAGCCACGAGCTCATTTCACACATTTCACAAGATATTAATACATTTAAATAATATCGCAAATTTTGACATCCCTGCTTTGCACCCATGAGAAAGCTCAAAGTGTGATATTTGCTAGAGAAGCTGACTGCCTCAGGTTGCCCCAGACATCCTTAAGTACTCGTGAGAGCTCTTAATGCACATCTCTCTCGTCCTTTATACTTTAAAGATAATGCAGCATCAAGTTTTTAACAAGAAACTAGGAGCGGAAACGGACCTTTTTATTCGTTTCAGTTTTCTTAATCTCTGAGGTTTATCAATTATCATGTTGGAATTAATTGTTCTACCTGTTTTTAAGATGCGAGAATTTAATAAGTAAATAAAATATTTCTTATCAAATACCCATTGCTTCCAGCCTGAATGTAATTTTATACTTTATTCATTTCATGTTTTCTCACGACCAACTCGTGAGTGGAACAAAAACAACAACTTTACCTATTATATTTCTTTTTATATGCATTTTTTTGTGTTAATTTTAAATACAAATTACTTATTTATCTCGCTGGCTAAATACATTGTCTTTAATAATATTAAACCTTTCGTCATCATATTTTGCCCTGTGTCTAGCAAGACATAAGGACAATTCAAAACCAAAATATTATTAAAATTGTATTACAATATGCATTGAATATAAATAAAGATTGCATTACAATACAATATTTATGCAGCAACACCGCGTCGTCCAAAATATTTGACAGGTGTCACAATCATTGTCACAGTGTGCACATTTCGTAAAGGTTTTCCTCCGTTGTGACAGAGCGACATATCGCAACCGCGCCGCGCTGCTCGCTACAATAAGTAATTAATTTGCACCGTGATTAGCCGGTGCAGTGTGCAGTTACAAAATGTGTTGGCTGTGTTGCATAGTTTTGTGGCAATGTGGCTGTGTGCCACCGCCTTTTGATTGCGATGATGCGTGCTCAGCAAATTAGATTCCGGGAGAGATGTTTTTGCGGTGTTGATTGCGAGTGTAGTTAGTCTGCTTTTGAAAAATTAATTGGTCTTTTGGTACGGGTTTCATTTGACGTGTCTATATGTCTTTCTATTTCTTTAGCACGCTCTGTAGCCTACACGTCTACAGGCCCTGGCTATAAGGGTTTTGACTAAAAGAAAAACTAACATGGCGGCATCCATTACGTGTAGTTCTACTTTTGATTATCACATGGTCATGTTCAGGTATTAAAATTAAGTGTTCGAAGATAAGATTTAAAAAATGTAATAAACTTTAATGTATCATGAAACTGAAGAAGCTGTTGATAGCAGTTATTTTAGACAAATCTCAAATTTGATGCTACCAACTGCATAATGCTGCTTAAACAGTGATCTTGTCTGGAACTTATGTTTAGTACTTTGCAGTCGGGTTTAAAAAACATGGAACTCACAGATTGTTCTACTATAGCTTCTAAATTCAGATTATGTTGGCATTCTTCACAGTTGATTCAGTTGATTCAATATCTAGTATCCTTTGTTGCACTCTCTATTCTTTTCAAGACCTGTTGCTCAAAGTGCAAACAATACAATATAAGATTCCGTAAACAATGCATCTTTTGAATTTGTACTTTTGTTGAATGGCGTGGAATATGTTATTTATTGGTCTCCTAATGGTCGAAATTTGTCCGTTTTAGCTTTCTTCGCTCCATCTCCATTTAAAATTTAAAGTACCTGGATGACCGAGCTTTGCTCTGATAAAAAGAACCCCCGAACCCCGAAGCCCCGAAATACTAATTTTCATGAAAATCATTAGAGCCGTTTCCGAGATTCAGATTATACATATACATACATACCTAAATACAAGAATTGCTCGTTTAAAGGTATTAGATATGCGCGGGTACACATTAACTCTTCACGTAAACAAAACTAGGTATTTTAATAGTCATCGAGTCGTAGTTTTCAAGTTTAAAGGTAGGTACTGCAATAATTAAGAGATTGGTGATGAGTTATTTTTTATTATCTCACAATAACTTACAGTCTGTGGATGGGTGACCGTTCGCCACATCTCGAGACTCCTTAGTGTCTCGGAAAGCACGTTAAGCCGTTGATCCCCGCTGTCATTTGTAGATCTTTGACAGTCGTTACGGGTAGTCAGAAGCCCTAAAGTCTGACAACCGGTCTTACCAAGGGGTGTCGCGTTGTCCAGTAACTGGGTTGCGGTATTCAGTTGCATCCGGTGAGACTGGAAGGCAACCCCAAATTTGTTGGGAAAAGGCTAGGCAGATGAAGAACTTACAAAGAAGTTTGGTTAAAGATACCTAAAGATATAATTTATTCCTTAATTTGCACCAAAATTGGAATTATGGAGTTGTATCAATTATCTTATTCGTTAAGACAGGTTTTGTATCAGCACCAAATACAGATCTTAAATAATATAATAATAGCTTAATTTTTCGTGGGTGTCTGTAGGTATCACGAAATCTGCAAAAGTCATTGTCCCACGATTTTGTTGAATGTAGTCACTTATTCAGGTTATTACGACCATAAATCGGACCTTGCACTCAGTTATTCTTTACTCGTCTTTAATGAGACATCTTGATGCACTTTTCCAGTAACTAAAGGCTTTAGTCCTTCACTGGCGACAAACAGCAGCGACAAGCTACACTACTGCTTCCTACACTATAGGTACGGCGACACACCAGTAGTGTCGCTGTTGTCAGGGCGACAATACGCGTGCGCGCACGTTAGTCTTGTCTCACACAACGTATCGAAGCAACTGATTTTAAAATGTCGCTGTTTTCGGAATTATAATAACCACCGCGACAGGAGAAAACGACGGACGACACTGTCGCCTGTACCTGCTGCTTGTCGCCTGTACCTGCTGCTTGTCGCCGTCGACAGACTCAAGCCTTAAAAGAGCTATAAATAATAATAAACAAATAAATAATGATGGACAATCCACACAGCATCATCTAGCTCCAAGCTAAGCAGAGCTTGTGTTATGGGTACCAGACGACTGATATACTTAATGCAATACATTACATAGATAGATATTTTTTATTATACATAGCAAATACCCAGAACACCCGGAACAAATCTTTGTAGATCGTACAAACATTTTCCCAAGGAGGGAATCGAGCCCGCAATCTCCTGCGTCGCAGGCGGACCTTCGCCCGCCGCGCCACATCGGTCGTCAATGTAATGTTTCTCGTAATATATTTCGTTTAGTATTCCGAGTAGATTGTGTTGTATTGTTCTGAGGTATATACAATTGTCGGTGATATAAATTTAAAGTAAACAATGCCTCTGGATGCCAGGGCGTCTGCCGCCAGGTTCTACGAACACTTGGCAATAATACAGATTTTAAATATATTACTTTACTTTAATTTATGTTACCTTCACATCGGACTGATCGGTGCCTGCCTAGATTATAAAGCAAGGCCTCTCTTATCATGTCCATTTCACAGAGTTTACTTCAAGTAAACTGACGACTGTATGACTGATTCATTCATATACAATTATTTGCGCAGTCGTTTTATTCATAATTTTGACGTACACACTTCCGTATTTACTCACACATAGTGTACTTACATAAATGGGTTCATTCAACTCAAATATTCACGAGATTATGTAGGTTTTACGCCAGCAGGCTTGCTTAGACAAACTTCGGCATTCTACAGAAATACACATTTCATGTAAAACTGCTCGTGTGTGGTACTTTTTACCTCCAGTTTTATGTCTCAATTCTGTATACAATGCTTTATAATGTCGACATTGATATACGCACTAGTGATTTTACCATAAATATGTCGATTCTCTCACTTTTTTCTGACAGTAACGATAGTTCCGTTACATATAGTTCCGTTGATATATGATGGATTTTCATGTTTTTTGGAAGTTTTTGATAGTCATGGTTTATTAAAAAATGACGGTGCTTTTTATGCGAGGAACATTTCAATCAGAAAGTTTAACATGTAGTGATCCGTCACTGTTGAAAATGTAAACAAATTTATCCGAAGGAAAACTTACTTGACTACGTCAACGATTACTCATCTATTTCTATGGTTACTTTTGATAGATTAGTCCCCAATTGTTGTTGATGGTAGGTTCGAATCCGGGCAACTACCCATGTTAATTTTTCAATTCATATCTACTTTCTAATTTTATCTTAGACATTACTGATTACCTTTATTAATTACATTATACCTGAGCCTATGGTAACCTAGACCTATAGTAAACACGAGTCTGAAATATCCAACCCGCCTTGAGCAAGCGTGTTCATTAATGCTCGTCCCTTCTCTGCAAGAGAAGGGGTCTTTACCCTGCGAGAGGGACAGTACCAGGCTAATGTTATTAGTCTCCAATTAACTACACAATCAATTAAGAACGATACTTTACAGTGTAATAAGTACTATAAACGCACGTCTTTAAACGGCTCATTGGCGTACAAAAGGACCAGTTAATCGCTTGAATAGTTAAAATAATGATTCCCTTCATACATGTGTTCAATCGTGTACAAACTTGACACGTGCGTGAAGGCTGTTGCAATTTGTCAATTGATGAGACCAAGAGTCGAGAGGTCAACCAATGTTTGTACAATTAGATATCCGTTCGATATTAGCTGTTATGTAACTTATTATAAGTTACTATATGACTACCCATCACATGAGACAGAATATTATACTCTGTCTCATGTGATGGGTAGTCAGCGTGACTTATGGTAATGGTGAAGTATGAAACTAAGTCGCTTCCATAGTAGTCGCTTAAGTAGCTTTATGGAGCATCTAGACAGGGCTACCGTATTGTGAAGTTTCAAGTTCAGCAGTCAAATTCTGTTATCGCACATAGGAGGACGCTGTATATTATGGTAAATGGTAAATGTGAGCATTAACATAAAATAATAAATAACATATTGATCAAAAACAGCCGCAGGGGCCTTTCGAAGGTTAAGCTAAGCTGGTCAGTCAGTGGATGGGTGACCGCTCATTGCATATCGAGACTTCTCCGTGCCTCGGAAAGCACTTGAAGCAGTTGGTCCCGGCTGTTATTTGTAGATCTTTGACAGTCGGTACGGGTAGTTAGAAGCCCGAAAGTCTGACAACCAGTTTTACCAATGGGTGTCGCGTTGCCCAGTAATTGTGTTACGGAGTTGAGATAGGCAGTCGCTCCATGTAAAATACTGGTATCCAGCTGCATCCGGTGAGACTGTTAGCTGACCAACATAGTTGAGAAAAGGCTAAGCACATGATGACATTGTTCAAAAATGTTTACATAAATGGTCTTCACACTAGGATTCCTTTTGACCGAAGTACCTTTGGATGATATGCAGAAGTACAACAAAAAAAAAAAAACAAAATCTGGCAGAGAAGCAAAACAAAAGAAATTGATAAAAACAAGTTGGGTCAGTTGGTTGAGATATAAATGTGATTTTGAAACGGTCAAGACTCAAAGTTACAAGTGCAAATGATTTCGTAACAGTAATGATTTGGAACAGACGAGAACAGTACCAACATGTTTCATGTTTTCACCATATAAGTATATACCTATTCATACGAAGATTTGTTACAAGTATTTATTTTGAGAGTCATCAAACTTGATTGACGCTCGTAAATTTTTACGATCATTGAGAAATCTTCCTGATTTGCTAGCCGTCTCGAGAAAAATCCTTCCTAAATGTTACATGAACAAAAAAGAAAGTGTTTGAACCTAGCTTTTCTATTGTTTTATTTATCAGTCCGGAAACTAAAATAGGTTAATATCTAAGGTGCTTAGAAGCGATAAGAAGCGACCTATTTAGAGTAGAGATTAAAAATATTACAATGTTATTGTAAACTACGACGCTTGTGCTTATAACAATAGATCTTGTGGATCAAATACAACATAGAGAAGAAGGGCTATTGTCATTTGGTCACGTTGGAATTTGGTCATAGCTTTTTAAAACATCAAGTGTAAACGATGGATGTATTGTGTGAAAGTTGATATTGCTAAGAAGGAGGTGACTTCTGAGATGACGGGAAGTAGAGATGTATGGAAGAGGAAGACATGCTGCGCCGACCCCATATTAAATTGGGATAAGGGCAAGAGGATGATGATGATGATGATGAAGTGTAAATGGTCTTGATGGCCCAGTGGTTTAGGCCTCGCCTCTTGTGCACGACGTTGTGGGTTCAAACTTGTGCAAGTACCAATGTGACTTTTTCAATTCATGTGTACTTTCCAAGTTCATTTTGGACACCACTTACATCGGTAAAGGAAAACATCGTAAGGAAACCTGGACTTATAATTAATATTAGGTCTTTACCTATGAAATTGCCGTTCTGCAGTACTGGCCATTTCAAATCAAAATATTTTTTGTTTGGCTAAGAATTCTAATTTCAAATTAATTTTATTTTAAAAACATGGATTTTTTTTTCCAAAAGTAGTCATTTGTTTATTGATTAGTGTTACATTTTCATCGCATTTAAATCTTTTTCGTCATCATGGATACGTTAAAAATTCGAGTAATTATGGAATATGAGTACCGTCGTGGCAGCAACGCGGCACAAGCGGCACGCAACATCAACGACGTTTACGGAGCTAACACTACAAACCAACGCACTACCTGTTATTGGTTTGCTCGCTTCCGTTCTGGAAATTTCGACCTGAAAAATGAACCTCGCGGTCGTCCGAAGACTTTGGTCGACAATGACGAATTAAAGGCGATTGTGGAAGCTGATGATACACATTCTACGGCTGAATTAGCAGCAGCTTTCGACGTTAGCGTCAAAACAATATTGGTCCATTTGCGTCAAATTGGCAAGGTAAAAAAGCTTGACAAATGGGTGCCCCACGAACTCAATGATCGCCAGCGCGAAGTACGCGTCGAGACGTGCCTTGCACTGCTCAACAGACACACAAATGAAGGAATTTTGAACCGCATTGTTACCTGCGATGAAAAATGGATTCTGTTTGATAACCGCAAGCGCTCAGCAAGTTGGTTGGATCCTGGTTCAGCACCTAAACAATGCCCTAAACGAAAACTTACCCCAAGAAAAGTGATGGTCACTGTTTGGTGGTCTAGCGCCGGTGTGATTCAACACAGCTTCTTACCAAACGGGGTGAGCATTACTGCAGATGTGTACTGTGAAGAATTGAACACAATGATGGAGAAGCTGGCACATCTCCAACCAGCATTGGTCAATCGCTCGTCTCCGCTGCTCCTGCACGACAACGCGCGACCTCATACTGCACAGCAGACGGTCTCCAAGTTACAAGAACTGGGGTTGGAAGCTCTCCGTCATTCGCCCTACTCACCAGACCTTGCGCCTACAGACTACTACTTTTTCCAGAATTTGGATAACTTCTTGGCGGGAAAAAAATTCAATACCCGAGAGGCAGTACAAAATGCCTTTGAAGAATTTGTTGCCTCCCGTCCAGCTGATTTCTTTAAGAAGGGCATCAATAAACTGCCACTGCGTTGGCAAAGATGCATTGATTGCATGGGTGATTACTTCGATTAATACAAATAAAAAATACATGAAAAAAATTCATTTAAATTTTTTCATACAAAACGGCAATTTCATAGGTAAAGACCTATTATAAGTCTGAAATGGTCAACCCGTCTTGAGCAAGCGTGGTGATTAATGCTCGTGCTTTTTCTGTATGAGAAGACGCCTTGCCGTGAGACAGTAACAGGCTGGTACAGTAAAAAAAAAGTGTAAATTGGTCACCGGCAGTTTACAATTTTTTTTTTTGTGATAGACTACAACAATTCTCATTAGGAAGTTTTAATAGTTATTACATTTTAGCCCATAAAATATGGGTGTAGCAAATTAGTGTGCAACCATAATTACTTAATCGGTAACGTTTATTTAAATTAATTAATTGGACAAATTTCTTGACATAAATAAGATATTATTATGTTGGTCTATGTCCAGCAGTGAATGTATTTTCGCGGAAATGATAGATTATCATTAAACACTTTGCAAGCAGTGTTTTTTCCACATAAATAGGAATATATAGTTGTTCAGGCTTTACTAGTCTTAAAAGGTGGCAACAAACTTTTATGTGTATAGTCAATATTTTCGTGTGGCAACACTGTTTGTGCTGTCAATAGTTTCAGGATTTTGACAAGTGACAGCTAATCGGTTCATATTTTATTCGCGCCATATTTACCTAAGAAAGAAGCCTTGCTTGCTATATATCAATAGTTACAAAGGAATATTCAATAGGTTTCCAATCTATACATTGACACACTCCATGTTCATAAATGGCAGACAGGCCAGTTATAAAGCTAGCCAGAACTTTCGTCTGTTCAGCTTTCGCTAGTACCAAACGTTTAAGCCCCGTTTGTTTGTAGGCAAATTGGTCAAGTGTGACTAGCTACGTTGACTGGTCGTAAACTTTATCGCCATTGTAACTTTTGCGGTCAAGGCCTTAACTCCATTAATTTATAAACTGCGGTCTGTGTCTGGTTAACTCGTTGTCTATGACAAACCTGTCAAAAGTACAATATTAATAGACCAATAAAATGTTTGTAAACCAGAGAAAATAGGGCTCTGTGGGGTGATTCCGTTACAGACATTTCGTTTTGACAATTCAACAAAATTCATTGCGGTATTTACGTTGACGAGTAGACGAATTATTCAAACATATGAAGTAATGGATTTTTTTATGGCACATCTCTGCCACAGTTTTCCTTAGCACTGCTACACCAAGCATTATATTGATATTAATATTGTTAGCCTGCGTCATCCCACTGCTGGGCAAAGGCCTCTCCCCATGACTTCCAGTTGTTTCAATCTAGGGGTAATGTGGGCCACTCTTCGTTGGTTTTGTCCAGCTCGTCCCGCCATCTTCGACGAGGACTGCCGCGACACCTTCTGGCTGTGTCAGTCCAGAAAGTCGATGTTTTGGCCCACAGATCATTGGGCAAGCGGCAGAAGTGGCTAGTCCAGTCCCACGTCAGCTTAGCTGCTTTTTGAGCAATGTTAGTACTTTGTGTTTCGGAGCGCAGGATTAAGAATTTCCTTCCAAATCATTTTGTGGATGGATTGTAAAAGAAAGTGTGGCACCTACACAATTGGAGTGCTGTCAGTCTGTATTCTGCAAAAATCTTACCGGTAAAACTAAAATGAAGTGAGTGTGTAGTGAAGTGTCAACCCTAGCGTCGCATTAGCTTCACCGACATTTTTAAGGGAAGGCTTTTATAGTTAATAGCACTGCAGGTCTTAAACGTGTTGCGAGGTGAGCTTTGAAAGTTTAAATGAAGATATTATAGCTTTTGTTCAATGATTTGTGCCTGACTTTAGTTATTGTAAGAATGTTTTCTCTGTAGTAAGTGATTGATGATCAATACAACAATTCTCTGACTAGCACTTAAAGAGTTTCCTTGAGTAATATCAAACATACGTTGAATTTGAGGGCGTTTTCACTTACGCTATGCGACACCTAAATTGAACGCGTAAACATTAAACATATGTCGCCATCCACAAGGCGATGACTTAAGCTACGACGCCGATTCTCCGATGCGTAATGCTTCGACATCTCTTAAAGGTTGCCCTAGCAACAGACTTTTTGAAAAAAATACCACAGACAAGTGTCAAAAATGTAGATTTCGAGCTTAAGAGTTGCTACTGAGAAACAAGTGGTGAAACAGGACTGGTTCTTTAGGAAAGTCATTGCTTACGTTTGGCATTATATTTTATTGCTTCATTAAAAAGATATTGGTAGAAAAATTAAGTTAGCAGCGCCACATTTTCCTCAAGGGAAGTTAGTGGCAACTGGTTCATTAACCTACATAATTAACTTCCCTCCACATTATGTAAAGTATCCAGTATCTTACTGATGGACACTTCAGTGTTACCAACATGAACGACGAAACAAAACTGAAGAAATATCTGAGTGAGATTACAGCAACAATACGTTATCCATTATTGACGACCGATGTGGCGCGGCGGGCGAAGGTCCGCCTGCGACGCAAGAGGTTGCGGGTTCGATTCCCGCCTTGGGACAAATGTTTGTACGATCTACAAGGATTTGTTCCGGGTATTCTGGGTAAACAGAACCCAATGTTAACATGTTATGTTTCAGAACCCCTATACAATACAATAGCAAATGCTATATATAATAAAAAATATCTATCTATGTTATGTTTTGTATTAAGTATATCAGTCATCTAGTACCCATAACATAAGCTCTGCTTAGTTTGGGGCTAGATGATGCTGTGTGGATTGTCCAGCAATATTTATTTATTGTACTAGCATTGATGACATAGTTCGATGGCCAATAGTTGAACCGGTTGAGTCGCGGCTGTGGTACCTGTCGCAGACACTAGCCTTTTATAAAACTCAGCCGTTTTAAAGTACGGCGAATCGCTTCCTCATCCGTCTGATTTGGCGGAGATACCAAGTGACATGTGAAACCGACGCTACGTAAAGTTTTATTCTACGCGGCTTAACCCTTTCGCTGCCCAGTTCAAAAATACTATTTAACTTGTATGTCATAATGTTTGCCAAATTACATAATGCGTAGGTATATGGTAGGGGGTGATAGGCATGTTCACATTGTTCACATCTCATCTATAGCTTTTTACATGTACGACTCGGGAAGCGAGTTCTGTGTACATTAACAACTCTTTTTCGACCCGGAAGCCGGGTGCTGGGCACTAAAAGTGTTAAGGGAAAGATTTTATATCTCTTTGGGAAGTCGTTTAGTTTATTTTGTTAAGCTGTGATAGCAAATATTAAAACTTGTAGCCAAGATTGGAGTAAATCAGGTTTGTTTTTTTCAAATGTAGTGTCACATCGATCGATTCATTAGATAGTAAAAGGGAATGGATGGTTTTGGTCGTTTTGGAAAACCATGTAGTAGTTATTAAGGTTCAATCCAAAGATACTTTAAACTGGATAATAGTGAAATCCATACTAATATAATATTATAAATGGGAAAGTGTGTGTGTCTGTTTGTCCGTTTTCACGGCAAAACCACGGAACGGATTTGGATAAAATTTGGCAGAGAGATAGATAGCATCCCGAGGAAGGACGTACGCTACTTTTTATCAGCAAACCACTCGGGCAAAGCCGCGGGCGGAAGCTAGTAAGAAATAAAAACACAAAATACATGTGTTTTGGAGTTGAAGAGCTTTGACACTGGCAAGATGTGCAATCATGATCAGCCGGTTCATTAAAGATGTTACGTATGGCGCCAATCAGCACCATACAATACTTACGCACACGTCAAGTAAAGGAAAAAACGCGGCCGCCAGACCAATCACTATCAGAGATGGACATCAAAGAAATTACAGACACACGTATCATTGTACTGGTTTAACACTAATTACATAATAAATAATTGAGGTCAACACTATTTACTAGTGATGTAACCATGTTGTATCGATGCTAGATCCGGCTGCCGGTTCCGATCTGTTCATACGTAACTCGATAGTGCACTATAACTCTATTAGATGGGCGTGTTGAAACTCAACAATCGAGTTAGAGTATCGTTATTGATTATTTAATAGATGATTTGTTGGGATGAACGGGTTCGTCATAATTAATATTCATTGTGTTAAAGTTTAATGGCAAAAGGGATGAATGAAAGGCAATTACATGCAGCTGAGATGGGAATGCTGAGGGGGATGTGTGGTGTTACGTGAATGGATAGAACGAAATGATTATGTAAGAGGAAGTCTGAAAGTGACGCCTGTGATCGAGAAATTGTGTGGAGATCAGTTGTCATGGTATGGGCACGTGATGCGAAAGAATGAGGATCATGTTGCGAGGAAAGTTTTGAGTATGAATGTGCAGGGTTACAAGAGAGAAAAGGAGAGCAAAGAAAAGATGGATGGATTGTGTGAGAGATGATATGGCTAGAAAAAAGGTGACTCTTGAGATGACGGCAAATAGAGATGTATGGAAGAAAAAAACATGCTGCGCCGACCCCAAATAATTTGGGATAAGGGCGGGAGGATGATGTGTTAAAGTTTAACGATGCAAACGAATCGCCTACCTACACACTAAGTTAAGTGGAGATTGTCTTTATGAGAAATAAAGTCTTCAAACCGAATCAGGAGTTCGACTTGCTTCATTTCTTAATTTCTGGGGAGTTTGCTGCGCCTTCTACTTCTTCTTCCAAGCAAAAACAAGTGTTGATGCATTTAACCACTTCCTAGTCTCAGTAATTCTCATTCTATTTGGGATCATTGATTTTGTTTTGGGTTGATTTGATTCTTGAGCCTCGTATGTTTTTTTATTCAATTCCGGTAGTTCGCATATCTTGTTCCCTTTCGTTATTTAACATACGAACTATTTTGACTTCCCCACTACGAGCTTTATAGTTAAAGTTCAACGGCACGTTCGGACGGCAGTTTTACCAATGCACTCACAAGCACAATTATGTTCTTCAATTTTGCTGGATTGCCAACTGTCTCAGTAGCATGCAGCCAAGCTCGCTCCTTTACATATGAAACGTAAATTATAGAAGGCAATATAGAAATGTTAGCCAAAGGATTCAAAGCCAAATTGGCACATGAAGTTATTCGTGACCCATTTAACTCGGTTTATGTAATATTAATCTTAGTTGTTGTCTCTTTCTAGCATTAAACATCCTTTTAAATTCCATCGTTTGTCCAAAAATATAGGAAGACATCAATTGAATCTGCTAGCAGACGGTAGGCGTTGGTTTGCTTGAGATTTTGGATAAATTAACTGTATTTGGAGGCTGTAACTGAACTGCATCTGTTTCAGTAATTATACAAGAAAGATAAGTTGGTACCATAGCTTTTAGCAGGTCTCAGCAATTCTTTGTAACAGTACCATTCTCATTAAATTTAATTCTTCCAATAACAGTATCGTCCTCATCAAAACAGTCTTCTTTAACTATTATTATTTTACATTCGTTCTCTTTTCAACTAGGTTTATTTATCATACAGTTCAATACATTTACATACAAATTGATAAATACTGCACTTTTATTATCGTTGTGTTTCAAGTCCGTATGTGCGGTGTGACATGAATTATTCAGGCATCGTTTGGTTCAATAAGGGCATCTCGATATGTTGTAGAATTCACAATATATTGCTTGTTTACTTTTTGTTGTACTGCACTATTTGGATCACGGATCTTCGTTCTACTTTTTTTTGTACCTATTAATCGTAGAATTAGGCTTTTAGAGAGAGCTTTTGTTTGTTTCTTTGCTGACATATCAATAATTGGGAATAACTTCCAGCAGACCAAATAAAACATGTAGGGATCTATGAATTATGTGAAATATACCATATTTAGAAAGGTAATGAATACTGAGAATGCGGCTGATAGAGGTGTATGTAAAGACATAGGAATTGCAACGACCCAATCAAATTAAAATAAATGATAATCTGCAAAATATAAAATGATCAAAATGGAATATTATCTCTCAGTGATGTTATGCTTTAATAACACAAACATGCTAAGTATTACATTTTATAAACTGGCTCACACTTTGATTGTAGCGAAAGCTTTGATGTTCTTACATAATGATACAGCTAATAAGGAAACAGCAAATTTGTAATGCCTAGATCATTAATACTGATGTGAAGGAACTATAAAAATATCGCGAGTAAGTGATCGCTGCACAACATATTTGAGCTGAATGTAATAAGACATTTATGATTAATTAAAAGTTAATGATTAATAAAGCTTGTGGAACATTACTGAACAAAGAAGTTATTAAACTTGTTTTGCTACATAACAATGGAATAAATGGATCGTGTACGCGTAATGTTAATGAAGATGATCGAATCCATGTTGATTTTGATGATCCTGCTGGAGATGGTACTTTAGAATCTAACTGAAATCAACTACTGAACTGTTTATTCTTTCTTAACTTGATTAGTATTTGGCATGCCATAATCATCGGATGCACTAAGTAATTCTCAATTTATGGTAATTTGAGAGCATGCACTTGTGTCATTGGTGTTTGTGTTACTTGTTACGATTTAACTGTTAATATTCTGGGCTCTACGAGGGTTGCCACGCTGAATATGGTTGGTAGGGTTGGCGCTATAAAAAATACTCGTATCTACAACTATTCGTTGCTCCTCCTGGCTTAATCATGGTTTGGAATTTCGTTTTCTAATTCAAATATTCCTGATTGGTTTGAACTCTGATCCACAGATCACCAAATGTAATTCGTATAAAGTGACGGTTGCCAAACGTTAACCAAGCGTAGGTATGTAATGATTGATGTTATACCAATTTACTAATAACGCATCAAATCGGTTTTTGTTCGTAATTACTTTATGCTAATGTCGAAGATGTCAAGGATTTGACGAGACCTTAATTTAATCTGTATAACTGAGATCAGTCTTCGAATTATGCGCGCACGCACTTAAAAATAATGATGCAATTTTCATTCTTGGTTGGCTTTACACTAGTTTTTATGATAATTAGATTTTATTTTCATTAAAAACTCTTTACTTTTGTGAATATTCTTATATATTCTATGCGTTATGCGTCCGTTGGTTGGTTACGTCTTCAAGCATCTTTAAAAATATTTCAACAATTGGCAAGACTGGAATTTCTACTTTACGAATTAAAGCCTCAGTACAAGTGAAAAGTTTGTAAGCACATATTTGCTTTTGGGAGTAAATCTTAACATACAAAAAAATTGTCTTCTCTTGTAAATCTGTCTTGTTCACACAAGTCAGTATTGTGTGTCTGTTTGTTATGTGCTTTGTGAAATGTCACCGGAGAGCTCAGTCAATAGTCTATGTCAACAGTCTAGTTTCTTTACAGAGTTCAGATGAGTGTAGCGTTGATAACAATGATAATGCATTTACTCTTTAGTTGAATGCAGGCTGAGCTAGTTGCATTACAAATATTTACATTCTCTAGAAGAAGATTGGTCGCTTCTCAATCTCCGGTTTGTAGTACCACCAAGCATAGTAGTACCTTACCTACCTTATATTCTTCACACTAATCCTACTTTTAACTAATCCTACTTTACCATTAAAACTTTAAGTGATTTGCATTATTTTCATGAGTAGTTTCGTATTGTGCAATTAAACTGTGAGTTGCCTGCTTTTCTACTCACAAGAAATCTTTTGAGACAAATGTGTCAAACGTTTTCAGAAACAGCAAGTCACGAGAAATTCCGTGTAAACTTAAAGCTAAAGTAGGTACAACATTATCATGCTTCATGAGAAAAAGATTCAGCTCATACTCTCTTTAGAAACAATGAAAAAACTAGGATGAGTAACAAACTAGCTAAAATAGTTATCTAAATTAAAATCTGTTAGGTTAAAAAGATATTTAAAAGAAAAAGTGCTCGAATTTTTATAAATGACGAGAAAAACGAAAGTGTAGACTATTCATTAGTTGTGAAGGATTCGCGTAACTGTGACAATATCTGACTATGATGAATATCTAAAGTTAGTGGTATAGAAATGTAATAATAATAATACTTACTGCGAAAACAATATAAGTATAAAAAGTATAAGTCTAAAAATTGCACTATAGTTAGGTATCATGTTCGGCAACTTGAGGATTGGATAAAATTAGAATCTATTAGATCAATATTGAGGTGACCACAAGGTCGCTTTTCCGCGATACTTGGTGCAGCAGCTAAGCGATTGGCTGCTGCGCTGCTTATCGTGAGTTCGATTCCCGCACGGAACAAATATTTGTATGGCCTACTGGTAGTTGTCGGGTCTGGCTATTAGTGTATGTGTGTTTCAATGTTTGCAAACTCACCCACGATACAGGAGAAATTCCTAGTGTGGGGCAACGTATTAATAAAAAATAATACCTATTCAACTGAAATTTCTCTTCCTTATCACCACTTCGTTCCCATCTAAAAATGTCTTTGTTCCCTTCCTTTTGATAACATCATAATAAATTCCTGTTGGCCTATTCACACCAAAATTTTAGTCATCACATTCACTTTCACCACATCCTAGTAGCCGCACACCCATCCTACGTGCTTCCCATACTAACCGTACCCTCTTGACACACTACACTTGACGCTCGAAAGTATATATCTGTTACACTTTTAGCATTCACATTGGTTTTGTGTGGAAACTTAGGAATTACGTTTTAGTTTTAGACTTTTGGATTTTTCAAAGGCTTTCGACACGCCTTTGTCTTGCCGTGGTGAAAGATTTCGACTTGTGGGGTTATTGCAAGGTCATTTGTAGCTATATGTTGTTGCGATCTTTGTTATTGAATCTACCATTAATAACGTTTTAAAAAGTTTGTCAGATCAAAGACAGATTGTCGCTAATATATTACCTTTTGCTTACGTGACGAGACTACTTTGTAGATACCACTTTTTAAACATATTTCGCGCACGAAGGAGTGTGAGAGTTGGCATGCTTACTTAAAGTTTATATTGAAAAGAAAAGCAGGAAGCTAGACGGACGAATTCCCACCACTGACCAACCATGAGTTAATATTAATACGTTAGAATACTTATGTATCTCTTTAATGCATATTGCGCGCACGCAGAAAGCTAAAACTTTTGAATTTCGACTACTGCGCGACCACTTATTATTACAATTAACAAATCTAACAAGAAATACCCAAATCTCTTCCTAACTGCAAAAAGCAAATCAAACGGTGTCTTCGATTACCTCGCTATTTATCACCACCTACTTCGAACAGCGAATCTAATCACCCATGCATCGGAAGTCTTAACAGTTATCCCAGACTCACGCGCATTTCTCAGACACTACAAACCGGCTGAACATCAAAACATCACATTCAGTTATCATACCTATATGATCAGTTCGCAACAGTTCACCAAATGCCGAACTAAAGTTCAACGGAACAATAGCTCATTTCGGTGTCGAAACCAACGCGAAACTAAAACATGATGGGTGTGCATGAATTACTGAACTCAGATAAGATGGCTGTCCGCGGGTAATTAATTAGATTTAAACTTCTGATATTGGAACGGATTTAAAGTTGAGTGAATTCGTGGCTGATAAATAAATCTCAGTTGGCTTTATCTAACGTTAAGTGGTTTGGTCAGAATTTATTCTATTTTAATCTAAGTAAGGGTTTCGATTGACCTAATATAAACATTTGACTGCATCGTTGGTATAGTGGTTGCAAGCGCTACTGTGGAGTACGAGGTCCTGGGTTTGATTTCAGGGTCGGGCATAGTGTTGTTGGATTTTTTATATCTGGAGTTGCTCAGGAGCAGACAGCTCCGGGTTTGGATGTACTGGGTACTTGCCCAGTGGCTGGCGAAAGGCTCGCTCCATATTATATGAGACTTGAACATAACAGGTAAAATGTGGTTGTACTATACAAATAAAAATAGGGAGACTGCTCCATTGTAGAGTTATAACTTTACGTACAAACTTTTTAGAATTACCAACATTCAAATACTTTTTGAGATAAAATTTTGGCATAACTTAACTCTGCATGTATTAATAGCTGGGAACTGATTCGGAATTGCTTAACCATAAATAAACTTAATATTATAAATTTGCTGTAGCAAGAAAGAAAAGAGGAAGTACAAAGTTGTAGCAAAAATCTTAACCATAAGACATGTTTTAAGTTGGACAATTCTAAAATTAACGCCAATTATACTTATTAACTTATTAGTCAAGCCAGAAAGTTATAAACAATTACCAACGTTTTAAATCTAAGTAATCTTACAAGTACAGTTAATAGACACGCTTGCTTGATACGAGTCACGATTTTATTCTTACTTAATACGATAAATATTTTTGTTATAAAAAGAACTTTGCTTAATAGAGAAAGGTAAATACCTAAAAATAAGGAAACTATTTGAGTTATTGGTAATTTAGTAACCTGGTTTTAGTTAAGCATAACTTAAAAATCAATCACTGAAGAAGTTCTGCTTCTATAGCAGAAAGAAAGATAGAAATAATGAAAAACAAACATTTAGCTCAGGCTCAGATATAAATTACAAGGGAAAAAGACATCGACGTGCAAACTGATACCATGAGTTTAGTACATGATTCTGGACCCCAGCGTTGACTTTATTTTCTGACGTATACGTTTTTTATGATGTTTCTTTTGTACTTTAAAAAAAGTACAACAGCAGAAAATATGTAATAATTACGCAAAAGCCGTAAAGCCGTATAAGTCCTGCAACATAGTAAAAGTATGGGCTTTCAGCTTAACACCCAACACGCGTAGGATTGGAATCATATTTCACATATTATACTAAAACAAAGTCTATCGAATCGATTTTCTCAGAACAATTAATGTACTAAACGGATCCTATTTTGTCAGTTGCCACACATTATTCTCTAATCACATTAAATAAATTGAAATACGTAGACAATACAATAAAATTATATGTTGCAAGTTGTTTCACGGAAAAGACCTTAAAATGTCGGCTTGCGACGGACTGTGCAATTTCTTCAGATTGTGTCTCTTTGTGTGTTAAGGTATTAACTGTTGCGCTTTAGCATAGGTATGTTAATTCACTTCTAAATTATTGCATTGCCTGCAAGCCAATATTATTCTCCAACCAATACCACATGTTGTTTCAGTAAAATATACCTTCATAGTGGTGCAGATTTCCATGATCTTAAACCAAACCCTACATATACTATTTTCTCTTTTATAAAACAAGAAGGGACGGACATTCCTAATGGTTGTCAATTACAACTTAACTAATTTGGCATCTCTAACATAGTTGATATCTGTCATAACCTGTCCATCAGTGCTATTCTAGAGCTATGGGTCAGTAAGAGACGTTAATTCTAAAGTTTTAGTCCAGTTTTTGACGTTCCCTCGTTCCGAAACTGAACTAAAATGTTTTCTTCTTCCATACTCTGTATGGCATTTCAATAGTCACTTCCTTTTTAGGCACATCATTTTTCACACAATCCATCCATCGCTTCTTATGTCTTCCTCTATTCTTGTACAATAAACAGTCATACTCAATACAATCAGTCCAAATTATAAACCCTGTCATCAATAAGCCCTACGATTTTTTTATTATGGTTAGATCAGGTCAGATTTTTAAATACAGGCTATACAGCCTGTATTTATCTCAGGCTTCTTGATATGGGCCAAACTGCGATGTCTTCCACAAAAGCCATTAATGTAGATATGAAGTAACATTATGGTATAATTGTGTTTATTTTTATAGCTAAGTCAAGTTACCTTCTTCAAAATGCCCGTGACATTTCGCCTCTATTGTTTCATTTGGTCCATTGAATAAAGAAATATTTTAATCTATAATATTATTAGCTTTGTTTGTTTTCAAAACCCTGTCAAATAGTGAATGGGCAATTAAAATCCGCGCAATATTATTATAACACTTAAAAAGATTCATTATTTATGTTCATCAGCTTACGCAATACTATTAAGTGCCGTTATGAAGTTTTAAACTTCGTTGGTCTAGCGGTCGCAAGCACTACTGCTGAGCATGAGCCACTAGGTTCGATTCTTGAGTCGAGCATAGTGTTATTTACCGTGAGTTGAGCACAGTGTTATTAGGTTTTTCCATCAGGAGTCAGATGTAGCGCAGATTCTGGACTTCTGCCCGGTTTATGGTAATAGGATCACTCCCCATTACATGGGATTTCAATATAACTAGCGAAAATTGGTGTACTATAGATACATCTCTGCCTAACCCTTTAGGGAATACAGGCGTGATGTTATGTTATTAATGGTCATCAGCTTACGCAATACCATTAAGTGCTGTTATGTAGTTTTAAACTGGACTTAATGCATCCAAATTGACTTAATCACGATGATGAATTAGACGTAACAGCTATTTCAGTTAACGACTTAGGTAAGTGATTGACTGCTAATAATTAATGGACCGTGCTTTACTAGTGAATCTTCTTCATGAAGGAAAAACAATCGTATAATAATAATAATTATGTTGTTTAACAAAAGGATGTTTGAGTTTTGTTTGCGGGGCACCACAAAAAATAACTCTGAGTGATATTTCATGTCTTGCGCTTCGTAAAATACAAACAGACGTTTTCGAAGTGTCCTTTTGTAATTTTTAGGGCATTGTGCCAAAATGGTAAAATAGGAACCTAAAAGTGTTCATTTATTAAGACCATAATATCTATATCTATACTAATATTAAAAAGAGTTAAAATTTGTTTGTAAGTTTGTATGTAGGGGGTAATCTCCGGAACTAATGATCAAATTTAAAAATGTTTTCACTGTTATGTAGCTACATTATTCTTGAGTGCTATAGGCTATTATTATTTTCAAAAATACGCTTTAAAGGGGCTGGAGAGTATGTTAAAGTTTGAAGGAAAAAGTACGAATTCAACGCGGACGAACTCGCAGGCCAAGTGCTAGTCTTGAATAATAGAGTAAGATGTAAACTTCATCCGTCTGTCAATTCAAAAATTTACTAAAGATCGAGGAACTACTATCAGAAATTAAGAAAATCATGTTTATCTTATTACCTACGCAATTTTCAACATGAATATTAATATCCATTATAATGGCGACGATTTGAACTAGTTTCTACTTGTTAACATAAGAATTCCCATTCGCCGTAACCGGCATGTTTCCTATTCCGATCAGTTGCGTCACAGCATCTGTCGGAAGAAAGTCGTTTGTGATAAACGTTTTCGCTTTTCTGTCGCTACGTGTGTACGAGTATGGTAATACAGTGGCGGGCAGAAATATTAGCCGCCGATACTATTATCATCTTTTGTATTCAAAAGAAATTTATTGGGGCCCTTGGGACTGTGGCTATAACTGTTGCTCGGGTCGATCGAAGGTAGCTTAGCTTGCCGATGTCGGTCCGTGGATGGGGCTAACCATCCATTTTATACCGAGACGCTGACCCAGCTGTCATTTGTAGATCTTTGGCAGTCTTACCAATAGGTATCGTGTTAACCAGTTAATGGGTTGTGGAGGTCAGATAGGCAAACTCTACATGTACAATACTGGTATTCCGCTACGTCCGGTTAGACTGGAAGCCGTAGTTAGGAAAAGGCTTGGCAGATGATAATCTTCTAGATGATATTTCGTTAGCATTTTATTATTTCTTGTCTACTCGTGATTCTGAAATGTCTTATATCTCCGTATGCAAGAATTGAGTGTGGTTGCGTGTTCGACTGTATGTTCCTGGTTGCGAAAAATGTTACTGCAGCATTCAAGTGAAATAGCGTGTGTCATTAGTGTTTTTACATTTTCATAATCGTCTGTAAATTAAAAATCACAGTTTAGGTAATATTAACGTGATGTGCAAAAAGTGACGATGTGTGATAGTGTGAGATAAAAGCGACGATGCTGATATCGTTTGGTATTCGTTGACCTCAGTAAAACTTTTGTTTCAATTGTTGATGTTAAATAGTAGAGCTATGCACCTTTTTGAGGTCCTGATACAGATGTCCAGGATCTGATGAAAAATTGATTATTGTATAAAGTGGGGTAACGACACTGTGTGTGTTTCTTCCTTCGCTACCAACTTAATTAAAATACATAGTTAAATACGTATGGTTAATTTTTCTTGCTCGTCACTGTACCACTTCACTCTCGCTGTCAAAACCCCGCTCAACATGAGTGATACCGTTATTACGTGCGCGTAGATGTTGCGTGCGCGCAGCATCACGTTACGATCGGCCTTGACTGACATGATCTTGTACAGTTTGATTTGCATGAGTTTTCATGCTATGAGAAATAGGTGATGCTGCTCAAAGATTGTTTATTTAGTTTTGGTTTTTGGGCTACATTTGGGGCATTGACGGTGTTACTAACTGACTTTGACATAAATCAAATCATGGCAGATCTAAGACAGTTGAATCGCTTCTCTGGGACTCGTCGGGCTTCATTGTCTCGACGCTTTTCTGGAGGTCGTCGTAAAAAAATAAAAAACATGAACAATGTTTATATTACTACTTAGTAATTCATCGCTATTAAGAGAAATTTGCACGATCAAAATGTCTATACCCATAGCAACAAGCAAATTATTAAAAAGTTGACACGACATTTAGCAACAGATTCGATATTTTATTTACTATGCCATATTCCGAGCAGCCTTGTCATCTGCTTTGACAAACTCAAAATTGATGATGTTCTCCAATAGATCTAACATTGACTTTTCCATCTTTCCCAGGGTATACCATCGTGGTCGCGCGGGCTGGAGGTGGCCGAGGCTGCCCGCACGCGCCTCGTGCGCTGGGCGTGCGGCGAGCCCCCGGCGGAGCCCGAGCCGCCCAGAAAGAAGATGCCGCACGCGCTGCGACGGCGGTGGCCGCTGTGCCCTTGTTTACAGGTCAGTAACAACTTAGACTTATAGTTTAAGATGGCTCATATCACCTTGTTAATTAAGTAGCTGCAAGAATTAATGTTAAAGACGAAGATGTTTCTCAGCCATAAACCTGAAGATTAATTTTATTCAAACTGTTAAATGGATTCCGCTGTCAGTGGCAACGTTCAAAAACTCTTTCCAAAATTATCATTAATGGGTTATGCCAATATCGCAAGTAATGCCCGTGTCATACTGCAAATATGTGATATTTGATTGTTTATTGAACTCTGCTGAATATTTGCCTAATTTTGAGATTACCCATGGCTATTTAGAGTTTTGGCGAAATCTGCAGATCCCTCTATTATCCAGTATCGGATATAAGATCCACTGAATTGTTTCTTTTTTCAATTGCCGTTGTTTGGACCTTAACTAGGTCAGTGATGGAATGAAAGCCTGCTGGTACTCAACTTAGCCTCAATGCAAGGCATTATAGAGTTGCAGCTATAATTACGAACACTACAAGCTTCCGTTCTTTCTTTCAATGTAATGGCATCAATTATATTTTCCCTATAGGTACCCTTCTGCAGCAGATATGCAAACAAAAACAAAGTAATCAAGCGAAGTATTGATCAATATCCTTATTGCTGCTTATCTAGTTGATCTACGTGCCTGCACTGTAGTACTTGGTGGCTAATTGTTCCGGAACGTGTCGGTTGACTTCACTAGCTTGTAACACAACACTCACGGCATCGGGATATCGAGTTCGGATTAGGGTTAGTTTCGCCTCGTACTTTCGCCAGTCGCTTGGGGACATTGGAGTATCGACTGATAATTTTTCCGAAAGAGGGTTTCGTATGCTTAGGGCTGACCTCAGTTTTTTACCGTCTACTTAAGCGACATTCATGATGGCAGACTATCGTTACTTTCCTAAATGGAATTAGACATTTCATTAGGATCCTAGACTTGAAAATTTTCAATTGTTTTAAGTAAATGGTAAATTAATGTTAATAGAAAAAATGTTATTAGCACCATATTCTTGCAATAGATATTCGTAGTTATTATTGTATCATACTCCAACAGATTCATCGTTACTTCTGCCACAATATCTGGTCATCATTAATTCACACCAGTAATTTGAATCTCTATGTGCCTAATTATCATTATAGCAGTCTCCGTAGAAAACGAAAGCATTTGAGATTTAATAATCTCTGCAGCACCAGACTTGTTTCTACTAGACAGGTTTCAGTTCATGTCGAACTTGTTTACTTCATGTCTCGTGTCTCAAAGGTCAAAGGTCTTTATTAGGTCATTCATAGTCAACAGGTTGGCTATTCATAGTCCACGCCCGTCAGTGAAAGTCGAGTCCAAGGACTTCATTTCTCCGAGGTTGTTTACACTAATATCATTATCAACGTCTGCACAGACTTACTAAGCTGTTCTGAACTAAAGATTATGTTTGGCTAGTTGAAGGCTTATGAAGAGCGGTATGATAAGTCCGACTTCTATTTAGTATTAGTACTGTTTACTTGCATTGGCAATATCACGATGTTTGGTACAGTTAGTGCTTTAAGCACTGATTGTATTTTCTTAAGCAGCGTGCATAGTCTCTTTATATCTGTTGAGAATATTATACAGTTGATCATAGATATACTTGAAAGATTTGTATGCCATGAAATTACAACAAGTCCTGAACTTTAAATTCAATACACTTCGGAATCTTTCTCTACCAATCTGAGAAACAGGTCGCAAAAGTCTCTATAAGTTCAAGTTGGCTATAACGACATAATTAACATTTAGAATAGCTTTAAGGCAATCCAAAAGGTAATTGCCACACCCACTGCGGTATTAGCAGCGTGAGTAATGTCATAAAGTTGATACAGAAGGTTCAATGAACGCAAATAAGTAAGAAAATGAAGAGTGATGTTGTCCTGAGATCGATGGACTTTCGTCGTATTTCTAGCACATTGGTCCTTTTCCACAAATTTATTTTTGCAGCCTTAACTTTATATGCCAATTAATATCCATGCGAAACTCGTATATAATGTAAGAAATAGATAATCATCTGTTACTTTTTACGTGCATACAGTGCTTGATATAGTTCTGTCTTTCTGAGTTAGACTTCTGCAGTCATTTCTTTGATGGTGGAAGTAACATGAGTGCATTTAGAGAAATAAACACGTTTACACTTGCAATTTGTGTCAGTCCCATAGCAACGATGTATCGATGTTTAATATCCTCGTTAATTTCAAATTGCGAGTAATTACGATTGGTTTGTCGTTTGTAATCGAGACTTGGTTTAGCTGCATTTCTATCCCACGTTGGCTGAGGAAAATCTATTTCAGGCATTGAGTTGTTCTCGTACTTGTCGTACTAATTTGATTTGTTCTCTTGTGTCCGTAATTCTTAAATTTACACACTCGTAAAATTTGTCTGTGTTCCATAATTCACATGTTCAAAATCTAGTTAGTTTCTGAAGTGATTCACAATATCTCTGATTTCTTATACTTTTAAAATCTTGCGTTCGACTCATTTAGTTTACCCATGGTGTAGCGTGTAACGGTTGTATGTGTGGCCCGTCAGACATCTGGTCTACAGCGTCACTTGGAACAGGTTTCCCAAGCATGATGTTATCAGCGATATAGATGCTGCTGGCCATTAACTTGGCATAGTTAGTAATCGCAGCAATTAACACCTGCCTGAGGAGTCTATAGCTGGCTTAGGAATACTTACTGGAGTTGATGAGAAGGATGTATTACATTTGAGCCAGAATCTAGGTTATGCGTGTGATGCTCAGTGTTCAGACATTCTATATTTGTTTAAACATTGTTTTTTGTTTGCGCAAAGTCAGCAAACTGGTTTCTGTCCTCTTGTCTCAAGATTAAGAGCGATACAGCCACTTCTTACCAAATCTGATACCTTTTGAAAGCAAAGAAAGCTGATATATTACATTTTCTATTCATTGTCGTATAAATTTCGCAAAAGTGAAATTATAATGCCGACATCCGTATTAATACGATTATCAAGTGTTAATGTATTTAAATTTTGTGCAAATTTTATTGTGCCTGGTCAGTTCATAGGTTAGCCATTAAAAATTTGTTGTAGAGAAATCTTTGCTTCCATATCTTGGGTTTTCTAATCAAAATTAGCATTTCTTATAAACCACGATGTATTAATCAAAACAATATGTTTGTTTATCTCCATATGTTTCGGTTGTGTATGTTTTCATCGTAATTTATTCCGTCAATTTATTATGTTGATTTTATGTAAAAGCGAATCCAAAACATATTGTTAGCAGGTTCATTTAAATAATTTACTTGGATTTAAATGTTCAATTGTTTTTTTTCGCAACATTTGTCCATAAAGGAACTGGTCGTGCATTTGTTAATAGACTCTCGACCTTTTAAACAAAACGCAACTATGAAGATACAGGTTTCTTTTGTTATTTTTAGGGCCCCTTCTAAAAGCCGAATACTTATATGAATATTATTCTAGCTAAAACGTAAGAACGTATCATTGACCGTTCTAAAACAAATGATAAAAAATAATCATTAGCAAAGTAATGAATGAACGCCAGACACGCCTGATTGGCGATGCTAAAATTATCTTTGTTCTCAAATGTTTACTCGTTCGTACAATCAAATTACTCACAGGGGCTTATAAAAACATATGCACATGAAGATATATTATCTCGAAACAAATTGCTGTGTGTAACTTGCGATAAAATTATGAAGAACTCATATATTCTGAGAAGGGCATTTCTCTTGAGATTTCCATTAAAATTAAACTAACTTTCTCTGTGTACCAGCATGAAAGGGCTATTGATAGGTAAGGGTCAACTCTACGCATGCGCTATTGAAAACCAGTTTACATTGAATTGGAAAGCAGGCGAGATGTCGGTCAGCTGGCACATGCATGGCACTTGCTTTTATATTATTTCCAAGATGAGGCTTCGGACACGTGCTTATTGCTATGTCGCGAGATTGAAACGCATCTGCAATGATTGCTTTAGAAATTACTCATAGGAATTGGTTTATGTTATTTCATGTGATTTTTTTCTCCATCTACGGCTTGATGGGCTGATTTACTTTGAGATCTTAACTAATATACACCGACTCTCACGTTTTGAGTACGAATGTGGAGGGTAACAAGAGAAATATGATAGCAAGGATAAGTGAATCGTGTGGACGATTATATGGATAAAGAGGCGGTGACTATTGAGATGACGGCAAATAGAGATCTATGGAAGAAAAAGTCCTACTTCGACCCCCAAGTAAATTGGCATAAGAGCAGGGGAGATGACGATTTGCTAGGAACTGTTATAATAACTCATCATCATCATCATCCTCTTGCCCTTATCCCAATTTCATTTGGGGTCGGCGCAGCATGTCTTCTTCTTCTATTTCCCGTCATCTTGAAGTCACCTCCTTTTTAGCCATATCAACTTTCACGCAATCCATCCATCGTTTCCTGGGTCTCCCTCTACTCTTGTAACCCTCTACATTCATATACAAAACTTTCCTCACAACATGATCCTCATTCCTTCGCATCACGTGTCGGTACCATGACAGCCGATTTCCACACAACTTCTCTGTCACAGGCGCCACTTTCAGACTTCCTCTTATATACTCATTTCTTATTCTATCCATTCGCGTAACACCACACATCCCCCTTAGCATTCTCATCTCAGCTGCATGCAACTGCCTTTCATTCATTCCTTTTGTGGCCCAACATTCTGATCCATACAAGACAGCAGTTCTAATCATTGACTTATAGATCTTCCCTTTAAGTTTAAGGGGAACTGTTATAATAACTATTGCCTTAAAATATCTCAGATAACTTTATCAAACTAACATGCATGAACAGCTTTCCAAAAACGTTTAACCAATTAACATAGCCTTTGTAATATTGATAAAAGTCAAGATAACCTATCAGTTCGACCACCTCAAGCACGATTGAACACAAAAAGTCGCAATTGTACTGTGAATGAAAGACTCCGTTGATCGATAGGTACGCCACGTGTTTCTATTTAGAAGTCACAAGTTCGACGTCAGGTCAGCCATAATCGTGTTAAACGCTAAGGGTTCACGTCGAAATATAACAATGAAGCCACTTAACAGTTTTAAAGTTTCTGATTTGAATATTACCAAACACATTTCGCAATCGTAAGCTGATTAAAGAGAGAAGTAAAGGTCGAGGGTGATAGTATTATGGTTTTTGAAACTAAATTGGACCGTTTGGAGCAAGGCCGTGACGTTATTGTATGCGATATTAATGGGGTAATGTCGTTCCGGCGAAGGCTGTACGAACTAATATCCAAGATAAACTTATACGTTTCCAAATGCTCGAAATTATCAAGTCCTAATGCAATTCTGTTGTAGTTGGAAGTAAATGTGTTGATAACCATTCCGGTATTTATTACTTCGTCTGCGTTCAGCCCTTGTTTACTCGCCTCGGATACAAACATTTCATTTATAAATACTTATTGTATCTGTCGTCAACATGGACCCTAATGAAACGTCCATTTAGTCGTTAATAGAATTAGAGCGAGACAATGCACTTCGATAAATACGGGAAGCAATTACGGGTACAACATGGAGGTCTTTAGTTTTGATTGAGACACATTGCAAGGCGCCAGGCGTCCATGTTCGTTTTGTGCTCTTTGCGAGTATTGACTCTTGCGCAAGCGGGAAAGCGTTATATTGACACTGCAGTCAAGTGGTTCGAATTAAATTAATCAATCAACTGTCAGTTTCGTGTTGCTCCGTTGATGATCCAGAATTGTGTTCCGAAATGAACAAAACTCGATTCTTCAGCTTAAAAAGGAAACAATCGATCGCAAGGATACAAAATGTAAGTTCAGTTTTTTTAAATAAACAGTATTTTGAACGCGAGTTTTTCTGAGAACGGCGTTAATAGACAAAGATGGTTCACATTCACACCCTTTTGAAGTTAATGCTCGTTCTTAACATAATATTTATTTATGCAAATGCGTTTCTTCGGAAGACCAAATGCGGATACGAGATTTTAGGAAGGCATGTGTTTTGTCAACCTTTAATCAAGTTTCTGTCAAGGTTTGGACAGCTTTGTGTTCGAGATTAGAATGATCAGGAACGACAAAGGTCAATACATATCCCTTATCCTGTCTTGATATTTATGTAGCAATTCGGATTACCGCTTTGTTTTTCAACTGTCTTGGATTTCATCACCATCTCCAATTACCATTTACCTACTCGGCAGCAGTAAGATTTTTGTCTGATCCAACAAAATATTTATTTAAAAATGGAATGTTATGCCTATCTCAGGTACTGGTTACTACACTATTTAAAATAACTTGCTCACAAAGATAATATTGTCCTTAAACTACGTCGAAAGCAATATGTATGATACTGCGCACTTGTTTTACTATTACTAGTAGAACTCACGACACATCTTTCTTCTTTCATTGTTCTTCTTTCCCATCCTTCATTGCTTCCATCTCTTTAATTGGCACATTACTACATAATATATCTTCTACGTTCACATCTTAACTCTTGTAAATTAATGTTGCTAATAATGATGGTCCTGCAAATAAGTCTACAGCCGAGTGGGTGAAGTCATCGACGCAAATATACTCCACTCCTTGTGTGTCGTAAAGGGTTGTAGGGTTATCGCTTTTGTAATATCTGATGGCGGTGCTAAAAAGAAAAACGGCAAGTGTTCTTTTGTATGTGTCAGTTTTTGTATGACGTCAGTGTTAAGTTCCTTGCTCTATCATTCGAGGTCATATGGCTGCACTGGTCTCTTCAAATATTTTGACATATTTTCAAATATTATTACGTTGAAGTGTTGATCGCAATTTTGAAGCATGTAAGACTTCCTAGGCAATTTTTTTATAGATAAATACATTTTCTACCGTCCACATGACTCTGAGCTCGTGGTAACGTTAAAAAATAAACAAATGAAAGAGTGTTTCTGTACTAACATATTGTTTTTTTTTTTATATTATGAGTACCTCTGCCAAACTGCAAAGCAGTGAAATTTTTGCTTAGTCCTTAATTGCTGATATTTAATATCATCATTTAGCGAAATCATGATAAACTGCAGTATTTTAGTTTCCATATTAGACACGGAAGCAGCACTAACCTTAATTCTAAATCCAATTAACACGTTAATTATATGTAGATTAAATATTACACTAGTAAATGGTAACAAAGCAATGCTATTTAAATTATTAATTAGATATAAATCAAGTATATTATTCATGCCATCACATCAGTTTAGCCTTTTCCCAACTATGTTGGGGTCAGCTTCCAGTCTAACCGGATGCAGCTGAATACCAGTATTTTACATGGAGCGACTGCCTATCTGACCTCCACAACCCAGTTACTGGGCAACACCGCAGCCGGGACCAACGGCTTGACGTGCCTTCCCAGGCACGGAGGAGTCTCGATATATTACGAACGATCACCCATCCACAGACTGACATCGGCAAGCGTAGCTTAACCTTCGATCAACCCGTGCGGCTGTTTTTATTTAGTCACGAGCTCCTTAGCACTCTATTATGTATTCTAATATATTTCCTAAAAGTCATAAACTTATAAGAAAACAACTAGTAACAGGATGCAGCATCAAGCATAAAATCCTTAGTTCTATAATATCAGCTAATTAGCTCTATATGGTTATTTCCATTGTTCTCTTTTAACAAATATAGTGTTTCTGTGTTCATGACCTCATTAAATACGTCGTCTTGATAAGTTTTATTTGCCTTTCCATATGTTTGTGCCGAGTCTATAGTACTTTCTACTATTAATGTTAATTAACCAAGTACTTAAGGGAATACATAATTAATTGGTGTGGATTACAGTAGTTTATTTTCTGTAGTTTCTGTTGGATTAGAATCGTGTTTGCATTCAAGCCTCTCCATTAGTGTTGTTACTGGTGATGAAACATATCTATGTGTATATTGCCGTGTGTGTTTCTTTCAAGATGGATTCAGAGTCATCGTGGTTCTATCCCAATTTGTTTTAGTTGGAGTAGGTCAGGTTTAGGATCCGGGGATCGTGGAAGGCGCACAAGTTCCCATGATCCACGGTGCAGGAAGGGAACACCGGGGTAGTTTTTAGTCAATAACAGTCTGACAGAAATCCATGAGGATTTTCGATCGCGAACAAAGAAAAAAGGTCAGGTTACAATGTTACATTAATGTATTTTGTTTGAAAATACCTAAAAATAATAATACCAGCCAGTTACTGTCCCACTGCAGGGCAAAGGCCTCTCCTTATACAGAGAAGGCACGAGGATCAATCACCACGTTTTCTCAAGGCGGGTTGGAGATTTCAGACTCACATTATTACTCTTTTACGTCACGTAGTCGGGTAAAAGGTTGCATTGATATTTGCCCTGATTTCAACCCACAACCTCATCGACCATAAACGAAAATATAAAACATTATCTTCATACAAAATAGGCACACTTTTTCCAGCTATGTCGTACTGTGAACGACTGGCAGGCGTTATGAATTATCCTAAATGTTGGGTAGCCGTAGCCTGAAGTCACGTCTCAGCAATAACGGTTAAAGATGGCGACACTTAAGTAATACCAGGGCGAGGGTGCGAAGTCTGAGATCACCGCTGGAAATTCGTTCCCCTCCGTTAACATCAGCAAATTGTAGGGGACGATAAGCAGAAAATAAGATGTGTGTTTCTTTTTCTTGAATAGTGTTAAGTATTAAAATAAACTGTGTAGAGATAACAGTTTATTGATTCCGAGTCTTACGTGTCTCTGAAGATGGTTTTTCAATACCCTTGGCTATGGCTATTTTAAATTATGATTAATATAGCTTTTTTACTGAACTTCGACAGTTAATTTATAATGCTTTCTCCGCGCAGCCCTATTCATTATGTCAATGGATTCGCGAGACATCGGGCGACAGTTCGTAGAAATGCGTCGAGTCGCAGGCGCCGCCAAAAGGTCACTCTGACTCAGAAGCGCATTTAGCGTGCTCATGTATGGACGTGCACGATATCTGATTGTATGTAGCCGGTGTAGCACGGAGTAGTAAACAAATGAAATGTCGAAAACTGTTCAACGTGTCTTATGGGCTAGGATAAGGAAACATTTATTTTTAACCAACTTCCAAAAAAGGAGGAGGTTCTCGAGGTTACTTAGATAAATAGCAGAGGTGGTAGTACTATTGAAGTATTACTTTTAGAAAGATTTTTTGAAGAAACGCTAAGTGAAATTGCCGTATCATTTTTAATACAAAGAGAGTGGTCTACCCAGGAACTGTATAGAGGTGTTATTAGCGAGAAGTTTGAATAATTACAGCCTAATAACCGGTTCAGACATTCAAGAAAGAAAAAAAAAATAAGAATGCACGTAAACGTCGCAAATTGTCGAATCATGTGTTTAATAGTAATTACATTCCTATTATCGTAATAGCTTAGCGTTCAAGCGATTGTCAGTGTTGCCATACGAGGTTTTTCTGTCCGTCCGTCCGTGCGCACTTCCTCGTCCGTCGGCCGCATTTGTCGACTCTCCCTTTAAGGAAGGAACCAATGTCTTCCTCATTTTATATTTAACACCAACAATTTAAATGGATATTTTTTTTCTCGTTTCTTGCCGAGTTTTTGCTCGAACAGATTATGCCTCAACTTGATTAATGTCTTACTGAGAAAATTCTCCCAATGTGAGTGGAATAATTTTGTATAATTAGGCATTGATTGCAGTAATTTTATTTATGCTTTCCTTAAATTGGTCAGAACGCCAGATGTTGAAATGGAAATGACTTATTGTATGTAGAAAGTTCCTGTTCTTGTTTTTTTGTGGCCACGTGTCAGAAGTGTGTATTTAATGCAGTATCATTATGTGCGTTTATTTCTGGTTGTCAGCAGATGATTGATATCAAGTTATGTTCTTTTAATATGGTGTCACAATTATATCTTATTTTATGTTGCGTTGATGCCACTGATATTTTTGATTTTTCTTTTGTTTTATGCTCATTGTTACAAAGACATGGACGTGAGGAGCTCGTGGCTAAATAAAAATAGCCGCACGAGTAGATCGAAGGTTAAGCTACGCTTTGCGAGGTAACATATCGAGACTCCTCCGTGCCTCGGAATGCACGTTAAGCCGTTGGTCCCGGCGGTGATTTGTAGATCTTTGACAGTCGTTACGGGTGGTCAGAAAACCGAAAGTCTGACAACCAGTCTTACCAAGGGGTATCGTGTTGCCCAGTAACTGGGTTGTGGAGGTTAGATAGGCTGTCGCTCCATATAAAATACTGGTATTCAGCTGCATCCGGTTAGACTGGAAGCCGACCCCAACATAGTTGGGAAAAGGCTAGGCAGATGATGATGATATTAACATGGATATCATTCCTCAGATCAAGGGTGCTCAAAGTGGGCTTGCCGTTCCTTTCAAATATTACAAACCATAGTTCACCGTTTAATTTAATAGGCCTTTATCTTCTCTTATAACATTCTTGGAACAATAATTTGTTATAAGAGACACTTTGATTGCTAATAAATCTTAGTTTCAAGGATAACCGCGGAGGTTTAGACGTCGGTGTTTTTGATCGATGCTATCTTCTGGCCTACATAGTTTGTATGAAAATGATATAAGCACCATCATTATCTCGAGATTGGTTATTGAGAAATCTGAAATAAAGTTTTATTTTTATTTTGCATACATCACATCACGCCTGTATTTCACGCAGGCAGAGGTGTACTTGTAGTACATCCATATTTCGTCATTTATGTTTGAGTGCCATGTGATAGGGGGAGAGCCTAATACCATCCACCGGGTACAAATCTGTACCAGGCTTCCACTGAGCAATTCCAGATGGAAAAACCAAACAACACTTTACCCGAACCAGCCATCGAACCCAGCATCTCATGGTCAGCAGTGGCACTTACTACCACTAGACCAAAGAGGCAGTAAATAATTAGCGAAAGTAGTTTTGCATTTACCCAAAAACATGAGCCTTTCTGCAAATTGATAACGAAAAATAATTGGTTTATTTGGAACTCCTGTTGTGTAAATTAGCTTATGTAGAAGTAATACAATTGTCGCTATAGTATAATGCGTCTCTCAACGTCACTATAAGTCAATGGACGTCTGTTACGATCTTGTTTACAAACTAGGTTTTCTTTTAACAAGGTTAAACCTAGGACTGAAGGTAAATCTTGTTTTGTAATGAGACGGTTACTGTATTCCGGATTTAATTTTCAATACGAGGGCTCTCGTGGCATTGCCAAACTTTTATCGTTTAATATCTGTCAATAGAAATATAAATTATTTTGTAAATAGGTTTAAAAACACTTTTTTACTACGTAAAATAGAATATATAAGTTAGGGATATGAGATTATTTATTTTCTTATGTATTTGTGATGTCTGTATTTGCTCTATGACTATGGACTAAGATCTGAATATAAAGTTATTACTATTATTCAATATCACACAGTTTCTACATATATGTATAACGTTTCTCAATCTGTCATCAATCTGTATCAAATGGCTGAATAAAAGCAGCCGAACGGGTTGATCGATAAATAAATAAATAAAATAAATAATGCTGGACAATCCACACAGCATTATTTAGCCCCAAGGTAAGCAGAGCTTGTGTAATGGGTACTAGATGACTGATATACTTAATACAATACATTACATAGATAGATATTTTTATTATACATAGGAAATACCCAGAACACCCGGAACAAATCTTTGTAGATCGTACAAACATTTGTCCCAAGGCGGGAATCGAACCCGCAACCTCTTGCGTCGCAGGCGGACCTTCGCCCACCGCGCCACAACGGTCGTCAAACGATATGATATCGATGGTTTAGTTACGCTTGCCGAGGTCGGTCTGTGAATGGCTGACCATTAGTAACGTATTGAGACTCCTCCGTGCCTCGGATAGCACGTTAAGCCGTTAGTCCCGGCTGTCATTTGGAGATCTTTGACAGTCGTCAAGTGTAGAAGCTCGAAAGTCTGACAACCAGTCTTACCAAGGGGTATCTTTTTGCCCAGTAACTGGGTTGTGGAGGTCAGATAGGCACTCACTCAATGTTAAATACTGGTATTCAGCTACATCCGGTTAGACTGGAAGCCGACCCCAACATAGGGAAAAGGCTAGGCAGATGATTATTGGTGTTTTCTCTACTCTATTTTTGATGCTTCTTATTCATAGGTATCTATAAATATTGACTAGTTTGTACTCTAAAATGCATCCTTTTTGTTCCAGAATGACGAGCCCCCAGAGATCACCTACTGTGTGGTTGGGGGCGAGGGCGGCCTGGCACTGCAGGCCGTCACCCCCACACACCCCATGCCGCCCCAAGATGAACTGGATGCCAAGTTCGCTGAGCTCGTGGTAAGTACATACTGCTGTTTCATGTTTCATTATCAGTCACTGTCAAATACATCAAAATCAAAATCAAAATCAAAATTCATTTATTCAAATTAGGCTGAGAATCAGCACTTTTTGAACGTCAAAGACGTTTACATAAGACAGTCCCCCAAAACGCCCACCCTTCACATATATGGTTCCTCCGACACCCGTTGTGACTATGTAGCTCTTAAACTTATCATTTGTAAGTTTTTATGGTGTATACTCGTATTAAAGAGTATTCTATTCTATTCCTCTAATTTAGATCTACTCAGTTTACGCTATATTTCCCTTGCTACTATTTAATTTAAAATCGGGGTAGTTTGCATTAGCAGGTTCATATGAATAAAGAATATGTTATCTACGTACTCTTCATAATACTCTTATCCAGTGCCGCCCAGCAGAAGGATAATAAGACTTGGTTTTCAGTGGTGGTTGATCCGCCTCTGACCAGTTATACTTAGTTTAACAAATAGTGCCACTAGTAGTACATACGTACATGCAAATATGACTTGAGGTTGGGTGGGAAGTCGCTACCGATTAAAGTCCTTAGTGATTTTACTCCAGGGTGCAAAATGCAGAGTAGCCTTGTCATAATTTACTTACATTTAATCAAATATTAAAATTACCTAGTTGTTTATCCATTCCCAGTGTAGGTTTTTTACCTTTTCAACGTAAGCAACTGTACTGTACAAAACCAATAATCAACATACATAATTATGTAGTTTTCCTATGCGATGGCTTTAACCTTTACTAAGAAACTCCAGTTCTCATTAGATGCATCTTCATAGCTTGTATCGAATATAAACTAGTGAAATAATGTCCACTTAAATTCAAACGCTGCTACAGAAAATATCGTCATTGGTCTTTTTAAATTAAACAAAATGGCCGTTAAAAAGAATTAGATCTGTCACCAAATAATTAATTAAAAAGATTTCACGAAATAAAATGTATAAAGTACTTTAAGCTTCCGCATAAGACTTCCCTCTATTGTATTCAAGATCGGCAGTGTAGCTATAGGAATTTTAATAATATTATACGAATCCCATAACAAAATATGAAGGTGTCATAATACGCCGTCATCTTAGTTCCCATCATTATGCGATTAATTTCGTCATTGTATCAGCATAGTTTATATCTTATGTAAGTGGCTACTGTCATTATGTATGTAGATATTACTTTAAAGATGGCATACGTTTTCTAAAACTGTGGGATTTGCAATTTCGTTTCTCAATCAACTTTGACAAAATAAAGCTTTAAATTTTCGCACAGAATGCCAATGTGGACGAGTACATTGACTGTAACCATAATATACGTTACTAGCATTTCGCCCACGACAAAAACATATCCTATATTACTCTCCAACTATGTACCGTTCTAATGATGAAAACATGATTAAGGTCGGCCCATTTGTTTCGGAGCCTATTCGATACAAACAAAAAAAAAAAAAAGGTTTTCGTAGCTTTAATATTATTAAGTATACGAAGAACAAGCCACCATCAACAAAATCTGTTGCATTTGTAAACAAACCTATAATGGTGTTCACCTTGATAATACTGCAACTATTGCGTATAGTTCATGAAACGACGATAATGTTCCATATTACATCCCGTCATCCGTAAATAATACTAACATCATGGTGACAGACAATTGATGTGAATTAATGAAGCCCTTTAAATTTTGACGACCGATGTGGCGCGGCGGGCGGCCGCGGCGGTAAAGGTCCGCCTGCGACGCTGGAGGTTGCGGGTTCGATTCCCGCCTTGGGACAAATGTTTGTACGATCTACAAAGATTTGTTCCGGGTGTTCTGGGTATTTGCTATGTATGATAAAAAATATCTATCTATGTAATGTATTGTATTAAGTATATCAGTCATCTAGTATCCATAACACAAGCTCTGCTTAGCTTGGGGCTAGATGATGCTGTGTGGATTGTCCAGCATTATTTATTTTATTATTTATTATTAAATCTGCAAAATATAACAAGCATGACTCTTTTCCACCGGGAAATTTCCTATGAGTACTTCTATGGGCACTATCTACTGAAACTGTATCAGTAGGTTTATTACCTTTAGAAAACTGAACGGTAAGAACTTTATTGACTGTCTTTATTTCTCTGATAACATTTTATTGGTGTTTTGTTCCATTATTATAGCCATAAACATGGCAAATCTTACCGACGCTTCGATATATTTCTTATAGCTGTTAATATGTGTATGGTCTTCATCATCATTGTCTTGTTTGCCGAAAAATGCCCACTGGTGGATACAACGGCCGGTACATCTTGTATCTTGTGAATCTCCACGTCCTTCTACGTCATCTTTATAAAGCAGCTGCTGCTGATTATCTGAGATTTTTGATTTTTGATTTCCATCATCATCATCGTCTTTTGTTTATTCTTGTGTATCAACTTCGTGTAAGTTTTATTCTTACTGTTAAAAATCACTTGCATCAACTGGTTAAATATTAGTGATTGCCTCGTTAGTCCAGTGGACGCAAGTTCTACTTCTAAGCATGAGATCTTGGGTTCTATACCCGTGTCGGGCAAAGTGTTATTGAATTTATCATCTGGAATTTCTCAGTAGCAGCCTCGAGGCTTGATTTGTGCCCGGTAACTGGCAGTAGGCTTGCCTCCCATTACATGGGACTGAAGCATTACTAGAGAAATGTGGGTGTATTATTGGTACACCTCTGTTGTATCCTTCGAATAATACAGGCATTTTATGTTACCAGTATTATCGACAGTCACTGACCTACGGGTGGTTGCTTCTCCGCTTCAACCAATTGCTTGTGCAATGTTTCTAAATACTAAGTGAACATATTTAAATGTTGTTAGGCAGACGGTACTCAGACATGTTGGTGTTACCACGAGGTACCCTTTCATCTTAAGTTGGCACGTTAGCATTATCGGTTCAGATAGACAGGCAGTGATTGGAAGGTGTTTGGACAGATGAGGCGCGGCCCCGCCTCCAGGCACCTGCAGGCCTGCACCCTCGGACTACTTTCACAATACATCGCCGTTTTTGTAGGGTTGTCACGGTGAAAAAAAAAGGTTATTTTGATACTGATGATTATTACTAGTTATCGTTTGGAAGAAATAGTTCCGTCCAAGATCCGTCACAATATCCGGTTTCTAGTCATTGGCAGAAGTCTCAGTTGACTATTGTGTCGGCCATATTGTTTGGTTTATTTCAATTTATTTTAAACAAATTAATTAAGCATTTATGTAATTAACAAATATAACAGCTACGTTTAAATTGTTAATCTCATAACACTTCATATTATAAATCATGATGTCATAAAGTTGGTATTTTAGCCAAACTAATAGAAATGTTAATTTTATCTTTTAACAAGATCTAACTAACAAAGTCTAGAATTGTGGCTAAGTTTAAATTGGCAACATCCTTGAAGCTAGCTGTTGGAAAGGCTAAAGTTGATAATAATCATATTGCGGATGCTACGCGCTAGTCCGAGGTATAATATAATTCTAGAGTTAAATTGATAATTTAATTAAATGCACAATTTTATATGCGCAATATATGCCTCCTCTAACAGATGAGCTAATTCACCATTCTAAAGAAAAGAAAGAAAGAAAAACATTTATTTCGGACACGCACACCAAACCTTCAACAAAAAATAAAAAAAGGACTTGTGCGAGGCCAAAAGGCTCCTATCTCAGTATAAGCTGCGGTATGACAAAGAATTAGTACCGCAGCGCTGTTATTCTGATACACACTAGGTACATTTTTGACAGTCATTCGTGGAGGATAGTTAGCAAAGTCAGCCCATGAAAAACCTCTAAGCACTTACTATAATTCTTTTTTTTTGCAGTCTCCGATCTTCTCCCGTTCCCCAACACTCTTTTCTCTTTAGCTCCCGAACTGAAATATCGCATAGGTTCACATACATACACAAATTTACGCCTTTTTCCCATGGGGGTAGGTAGGAACCACAGAGCGCCACGGCTTGCTACCACCCCGTCACCGTTTTTCAGCATTTCAATAGACAATCTATCACACCCTCCAGCTTTGCCGACTTTCATCTCTTTTATCGCTTTTACAATCGCATCCATTTCTATTTCATTGTCTTCATCTACATCTGTGTTTTTCCGCTAGCAAAAATCCTGCAAAAAAATTCAAAAGATTTTAGCTAACCCTATCGCTACTTAGGTAAATCGGATAACAAGTATCGTATCGAGTGGTAGGTGGCGTTTAATTTGATTTACTAGCGGCACGGTGCCACGCAAATTGCCGTCCTCGATACTGCGGCTTGTTCGATCGGCTATCTCACCATCGCATCGCCACTTACCGATCTACCATCGCCGCCGAAGGGTTAAAACTGAGAAAATGAGCTTGAACTGCGAAAAGTGTTATGGACTATTATTTTGTGGCATTTTATTTAATAAAGCGCTTTATCTGAAGTCATTTATGTATTATGGTCCTAAGAGACGCGGGTGTGATGGAATGGGAGCAACCGGTAGTACAGGTGCAACTGAGATCAATAAATACTTCGATGGAAACTTTAATTTGGGGCTAATTATTACTCTTATACATACATCTAGACTCCTAGAGCTTTCCTCAAGTTATAACGAAATCTGTCGCAGTTAGAAACCAATACATAATTCATTTCGTGACTCTAATGCAGTGGGAACCATTTTCTGACCTGGGACCGATTGATTTCTTTGTAGTAAGCAGGGACCAGAAACTTCAAGAAAAGTAAACTGTGTCAATGAACGTTTTTTTAACTTTTATCATATTTGTTAAACTCAAAAGTAACATGCGTCAACTACTATTACTACTACAACTACTACTAGTACTATTGTAATAGAAAAAAACAAAATTCTTAAAAAAAATCGGTTTGAAAATTTTAACAAACACTACGAGTGTTTGTTAAAATTTTAAACCCTTCGGGGACCAATGCCCTAGCGAATAACATGCAGCACTTATTGATTACGTAGTTGGCTATTTATTGCTTCAAAGTGGTTATTAAGTAGATACCTTATATTTATACCGTTCCGCATTCCAATAAGTAATACTTACTTAAGCAAAGAAAACAGAACAGAGCACTTGTATGACATATAGATGCCACTGATGAAATTCTTCTAACTATGGCAAATTGTACTAGCATGCTGTCATCACTTCATATTCATAGCGTATAAGCGCTCTTTTTTGAGGTCAAATCACGTAATTCGCAGACCAATGATCCTATTGATACGAGATCTATAAAGGATAATGGCCAGTACAAATATTAAAGGCCAAGCTAAATTGTTAAGTAATTTCGACGAGGAAAATCCTTAATTGATATTTATTTAACTTGTGGATGCGTTCAGGAATCCATAATGCGTGTAATTTGATATTCATCAAATATTCGTAGTTACGTAGTGATGTTTATACATGGTTATTCTGATAATCATGCGTTCTCGCTGTCACAATGTCGTGCTCCTTGGACTATGGAAATGAGATGCGAACACAACCGCTCTGTCACTGCATTTTTGTCTCAAAAGGTTGAATGTTACGAAATAAAACAAATCTAGACAAATAACTTCAAATCGTAGTTTGACAAAAACCTATTCAAATGAACACATTTTTAGCATCGTTTAAGTTTGATTTCTAGAGAAGCGGTAAGATAACCATTTTAGTTTCGACGGAATAAAATTCTTCAATATCTCGCATGAAATGTTTCAACTTAAATTGGCATGTTTACGGTTTGATCTTTTAAGAAAATAACTAGGGCAAACATACTTACTAAGTAGAAAGAAGTAAGTCAAGTGAAGGCCAAGACTCTTGCTTTCTTTCGAAATGTTAAAGGTGACATCCAAGTACACGAATTTCCAAAAGATTAAGATATCAAATTATCAACTAATAAAAATGCAAAAGTTATATCTCAACAAAATGTTTAATTAGCTACCTCAGCGTTAATAGCGATAAGCGGTTACATTAACCAAATTTCACTTACGCTCACAAACCGGTTAGGAGCCACTCCGACCAGCATCGTAAAAGATATTATAAACAAACTGACCGTGATTTTTAATTCGTTGTAAATTCTTTCGTACCTTTTAACAATTAATAAAGTAAATCCCTGCCATATTTCTTGGTTTTATATTTTTTAGTCGCGTCATTGAATATTTATGATGTTCTTCATCTGACCTTTGCTTCCGAGTAGCCGGAGATGCAGTTTTAAAACTTGATGTCTGTAGTTTCTAGAAAAATGAACGAGTATTATTAAAACTTACAGACGGATATATATATATTTTAAATTGCATTGCCCCACACTAGGAATTTGTCCTATGTCGTGGGTGCGTTTAAAAACATTTAAAGTCACATACACAAACAGCCAGACTCGGAACAAGTACCTGTAGGCCATACAAATGTTTGTTCCGTGCGGGAATCGAACCCACGACACGCGGCGCGTGGTCGATCGCTCAGCCACTGCGCCAACCATGCCGTCAAAATTTCGCGATAAAGCGATCGGACTTAGTATTCTTTCATTATCTCCAAGCTGATATAGTGATTGGTTGAATAATTCCAACAGTACAAGATAAAGAGATTAAACTAATAACAAATCAATGCAACAAGACAATGATAATTACAGACGTAATGAAAATGACGCAACATACATTGGTATCTCACGTAGCTTTCACTGAACGATATTACAGGTTCTTGTCATATTTGTGGCACTTACAAGCTCACTCGGTAATGACGTAGCCATTACAGACTGATTTTAGATAAGATTACATGGCATGGTGAAGACGCACATGATTACCTCTAAAGGTCAATATCATTTAGCACATAAATTTTGCAAAATCTGATAGGTATCAAGAATGAGTGTCATCGTATCATATGTAAGTAAGAGCAAATGCTTAACCTATTCGATAGGTTCATCTTCCATCGTCGCGTTGTGTTAGAAATCTGACCTGTCATATTACTAGCATTTATTTAATTATACTTACGTACCTATTACGGTTTGAAAGTCGTTTGTAAGACATGTTATTTCTATTATAGTCTATGCATTCTTAAATACTAGGTTCTCACGCTCATTTTGGCAATGATTCAATCCTTGTTATATTTGGGTTTGTCCAGATTGTTTGTGTTGTAAGTTTCTGCCGCACCCTTGTTGACTTCTATTCGTGAAAATATTTACTCTTCCATTCGCCAAAATATTCGTTTTTACGTAAACATCTTCGTCTTGTTTTGCCTAGTCAGGAAATAATTTACTTGGAAATGACAGCACATAAAAATGTCCATTGTGGACTTTCTCCCGACCCCTGGCGTGATCACTGGGCGCCGGCACCATGATTGGCATAAGTACAAACGTGCCAATGAGTTAGTTATTAATGATTTCTCTAACGACTCGCACCTACGTGTTTTCACCTCATCATCAATCATTGTTCAAGTCTCTCTTAGCTGGTTTTCCACGCCCATTGTATTGTAAACTATTAAAGTAACTATATATTCGTGGATATGCAAAGTAATATACATACTCGCTCATTATTCTACAGTGAATCTCTATTGATTTCCGATAGTCATAAAATCTTCGATGGCCAACTTTCTTTTCATACTCCCGTGGTTTTAATTACAAACTTCAATGAATACTAATTTGCATGGGTGTCTATGTAGGGTTGATTTTACTACTAACTGTGATCTAGAACTGATTAACATCCGGTAGGATTGAATATTATTACCGTATAAACTTTATTGACCTGTGGGCGATTATAATTTTCGATAAATGTGAGCGATAAGATTGACGATATGTGTTGACAAGCTTTTTATGGCCTGCTATAAATATTTAAACATAAACTTGTGACAAAACACTGGATCGCCTTCGCAGTAGTAAACACAAATAAAACTACGTTTTCTAGACTCAACAGTGGGAGGCGGTGGCTTAGGTCTCAGACTAGATTCCTGAGCGGCTCGAAAGGTCTCACTTATTTACATTTGACTTTGAATGCCGATCACAAAACTAGTTATATAATTTTCTAGTACATTAGCGTGTCTCTATCGTGAATTAATTTCTATTTAACCTTCGTCCAGTCACGACAAGTCGCGATCGCTTGATCGACTTTATTAAGTTCAGATCATCCATCATCGCATTCAACGCTCGCATCATTATTTAATACTGTTGATAGAATATCATATTTCTGTAATTAATTTTGAAATGCCAAAAGACCAAACTTTAGTTATATTGTGGTCCTTTGACATTCTTTTAAATTAGAAACGGTTTTTAGAATAGACATTCAAATTTCGAAGGTTGTTCTTAAATAGATGTGCTTGATCATAATCTTATAACCGCTGGTAGTTTTGAAAACAATCAGATCATCTCATACGCAACACAAGAGTTAAGAAATCTAACATTTCTTAGAATAGAAAACGGATTGTTGTTTCCTTGACTCTATTCTTAGGAACTCTTAAGGAAAAGTTATGATTTCAATGCCATATGTACGCCTTCAGATGACATTTGATTACATTCTTTCAAAGTTCTCAGAAATAAAGTGATGCTGTCTGCTTTCTGGCAATACATTATCTGTAACAAACCAACCAAGTAGTTTTGAAAATGTTATGTAGTGGTAGTAAACGTAACGTTATGTGGTCGTAATCCGCTGAACGTTCAAGGTTTAAGTTAAGTGTGCACATTCTTCGATTGTGCATGCTTCTAGCATTTCAACTAACGATTGCCCGTCATTTATTTTACCATCAATGTCTGTAGTGACATCCATCTCCTTCATCATCATCATCATCATCCATCTTTGCTTGTTACTGCTTGTCGATTATCTGATGAGTTGATTATTCAAATATATCAACATTGCTCGGTTTGTATTTCTAGAAACTACGTACCATTTAATTACAATACGTGGCATAAAGCATAACTTCTTTATCATTATTGAAGTGGGAAGAAAGGAAATAACAATATTATGTATTCACGGTATCTTTACTACTCGTACATTAGAATAAAAACATCGCGATATTTTCTAGCTTTAAATGGTTATAGCAATGAAATCGAATACGTGCAAAATACAGTATTTATTCTTATTATTTCCTGCTAAGGGGCTGGTAAGGAGTGGCCAGTGAGAGCGGAACTCAGTAACCTTTGAGATTAGCCTGATACCGCTTACAGTCAACCATATAAGCATACTAGCTTCCGCCTGCGGTTTCGCCCGCGTAGTTTGTTGATAAAAAAAAAGTAGCTGTGTCTTTGTCCTTTGTATTTTTAAATGTCCTTTCCCGGGGTGCAATCTATGTCTCTGCCAAATTTTATCGAAATCCGTTCGGTGATTTAGGCGTGAAAGACGGACAAACAGACACACACACTTTCCTATTTATAATATTAGTAGGGATGTCGTTAGTAACAGTTTGACGTTGACAGAGCAGAGGTTTCGTATGTTTTGTAGTGTTTTTTTTTTTTTTTGGAATGGGCATCTCGCAGTTTATCCTTCAGGGATATTTACTGCTCAACCGAACTTTCCTGTGGGGGGCTTAATTAAAATTAAGGCCTCCAGCCAGGCATACAAACTTAATATGTTTTGTAGTGTACTCGTAAGTGTCACTTTAAGGTGCGTTTGATAGTACTGGCACACATATGATTAATTTCAATTTAATTAAACTTTATAGCAGGTGTTGATGAACGTTTTATTGATTGCTTCCGATTGATAGGGAAAGTAGGGCCTGGAACTCGAACGATTTTTTGCACGATACAATATCAATTAAAGCAACGATATCAAAGTTGGCAAAACGAGATCATAAACCGACATTATATTTCGGGAAATTTATTTTGCAGTGAACACCTATATTCTGCAAGTCATAACTTGGTCGGATCCAAGGAATCATTATCAGGTCACAGGTGTCTTATTATCACAATTGAATAGCTATAAATTCTGCATTCATTCGCAGAATATTCATGATTCATGCATATATCACGTATAATCAAACAGCTTCGCTCACAACTAAGAGCCAGTCTTAGTTGTGTGACAGACCTAGGAAACAAGTATTCTAGCCACCCAAAGACCTAGAATATTCAAGTATCTAGCAAGTCAATAAGGTTATAATTATAGTTTTCCATCTGGCGGTAAATGGCGGATGAATGAAACCTCAATGCCGCCACGGAGAGGGGTCATCTCAGTACTTAGTTCTTAACCTCTTGTTTTCATTGACCGCGTTCTAAGACATTTAGTTAAGTGACAAATTATTATAAATTACTGAGATGTAATTTGCTCAGACGAAGACGGTATGCCTTAGAATGTTGTGTTTGAATGTGCTGTTCCCATTTCAGATGCAACTTGTGGTATACGAGTGGAATGTGTCTAAGGATAAGTAGTTATTTGTATAGGTAGTCTCCTGATGATCCGTGACTTGGAACGCACGTTTAGCCGTTAGTACCAAGTACCTGTCATTTGTATATCTTTGACAATCGCTACGGATAATCAGAAACCCGAAATTCGGACACCTAATCTTACCAAGGGGTATCGTTTTACCCAGTTACTGGGTTGTGGAGGTCATGTACAGTCAAACAAGCTATTTGCTACCTTCAAAAGCAAAAATATTCATATCTCCACTACACTGCCAATGTTAATTTTTATTATGTTCGTAATAATAACTGAATGGCATACTTATAGTGATGTAAAACAATTAATGACTTAGTATACTCACAACATTGTTAAAAAGTAGTTTCAAGTTAACTGCCTATAACCTAAGCAGCTGGTTTACTGTACTAGGTATAAGAAATTAATAAGCCATACGTTTGCTTGTAAGGGAGAGGGAGGGAGAAGCCAAAGCACCTAGTGGTAGTAATTGGTCGATCTCTAAGAGTACGGGCACTAGAAATATTAACAATTTATTCGCTCAGCCATCAATCCGTTTGCCCCGTTCGGTCATTTGTAACAATATTTTCTTTAGACTGGACCTGATCATTTATCGGAGTGTAGACCTATTTCATGAAATTAAGTGAGCTCAGAGCTGCTAAAGCCAGGAAGCACGTTAAGTATAACGCTTCATCCAATGCTGTCCGACCACGTCGTTGCAAGACTTGCAAGGCGAAGTTTCTTTCCGTTCGGTATTTGCGGTCACATCTGATTGAACGACTCGGTCTGTAGTTTGGTTTGTCCGAGGTCTTGTTAACTGACTTGGAAGTTTTTACGATGTACCAAATACTGTGGGGTGGATGGATTGCCACAAAAGAACATTACCACATCCCTCTCTTTCTCTCTGTTTCCTTTTCTGGTCAAATATTTTTGGGTGGCCTAAGTTTCCTTGGCCTGTCTGGTCATGTTATTTCTCTGTAGGTACTTGGTATGCTCATCATCATCATCTGCCTAGCCTTATCCTAACTAAGTTGGGGTCGGCTTCCAGTCTAACCGGTATTTTACATGGGACGACTGCTCTCCACAACTCAGCTCCTGGGCAACACGATATCCCTTAGTTAGACTGGTTGTCAGACTTTCGGGCTTCTGACTACCGTAACGGCTGCCAAAGATCTTCAAATGACAGCTGGGACCAACGGCTTAACGTGCTATTCGATGCTATGCTCTTAACATAAAACTTCTGGATTGTAACGGTCATGGACAAGCTCTTGACACTACGGAATTTAGAGTTGTTAGGTACATACTGAAGTAGGTACTCACTAACCTCCGGTTGCTGAATGCGTAATTAAGTCCGTGCTGTCAAATCTGTCAAGTCTATTAACTGGTGTGATTGGTTGGTTCACAACAACCATTCATTTAAGTTGACATGCTGTAGGACAACAAATTAAATTGTTAGTCGATATAGGCTTTCATAAAGAGCGAGTTAGTGTATTCGGCACCATCTCTTCAAAGATCTCTCCAATTCTTTTGGCGATTAGAGGAAGAGCCTAGTTATTTATTCTCTTGATCAAATAACAAAATCGGTTCGCGTATGCGTACGTGAACAAAACTTAGTATTCAGCATCAAGGCTTAATACGTGTATCATCAAAATCCGACTTTCGATGTCTCGGAACACATCCGCGATCCAACGTGATAAAATTAATAAGACATTTCGTTACTTTGACTCTAAATAACTCTATTTTCTCTTGATGTGTGAAAGTTATCAGGACTGATAGTTTCATTAGCGGGCTTGTAGTACCTGCTTTCTAGCACTTGCATATTTAGTACCTACCTACTGGTTGAATGGAGATATCTGCAAACTAGATAAGATTTGCATGTAAGTTTGTACCTTCTTTGTAGCATTTGTAGATTTTACACTGACACCATTTGACGGTTATACGCAAGTTTGTTTAAATTTATAGGATTCATTTTATGAAGGCATGGAACAGTTCAAATGTAATGCCCATGTATCCTACATGGTAGGGCTATCTATACACTTCTGGTAGGGCTATCCATCTAGAATATTGGTAATATACTCTATCTATATTTAACTAAGCAAAGACATGACACATTAGTTGGCCTGGCCGCAACGACTAGTATTGTATGCTGGCCACTAGTCATTTAACGCTTACGATTTTTTAATTTCATTAACAATAGCGGCTAAATCTCAGTGATAGCCGCGATTTGGTGAATATGTAGAGAGTTTCAAGTTTTTATTTAGTGTACAATCATACAAAATAATATAGAAACATGCAATTGTTTCACTGAAATTTAACCAAAAGTCAACATTGCTAATATTGTGTTGTAAGGCGCCATGTTTTGTCAACTTCATTGAAGAAAGCTTTAGGTTATGTCAACATTATTGTTGTGCCTATAGTGAGTTAATTTGTACTGCATCTTCTTTTCTTCATTGTTTCATGTTTTATTTTTACTGACTTTTGTAGTGTGTGTACAACTGTTTGTGACAGTGTGTCTTCTTTGGCTTAATGTCGGCTCAGAACTGCATTTCTACAGCACACGTGTCAAAATTGGCTTTTTTCTTTTGTCTTTTTAGGATTCTATACCCAAAAGCTAAGCTGTAATTGCATGAACCGCAATAGATAGACAATTGACATTTTCAAGTTATGTATTTCTATTGCCGCTATAACAAGAAATATAATAAAATTAATAAGTAAGTTCAAAAGTACCCCTTAAAAGGCCGACCTTAAATTTTAATCGTATACTTATACAAAAAGAAACGTGATACCAGAATGGTGTTTTGTTTTTAATCGTACTGATGGTAAGGAACCCTGTGTCCTATTTGAAAAATGTATGTTGACATCTTTAAATGTTTGCTTCCACTTTTATATGCTACCTATATCTATTGATGCTGAGCCTTCAACCATTTTGTTTTCCCTTCATTGCTCTAAACCAGTCGCCACTCCTCAACTTGAGTACCTATTGTACACCGATGCACGACTGCATCGGTTACCTACCTTTAATTCTCTATTCAGCATTATGTACCCAAAAGTATTTGAACTATGTCACCTCGCTTAATTAGCCGAGGTCATCTTAAAACATTTATCATTGACCCTGTGATGCGATGACTTTATATTATTATTATGCACGTTATTAGAGGCCCGTGTTCTCTTCAAAGATATGATGAAAGACACGACAGCACAGTTCGCGCAGTGGCTGAGCGATTGACTGCTGCACCGCGTGTCGTGGGTTCGATTCCCACACGAAACAAATATTTGTAACGCCTACAGGTAGTTGTTTCGGGTCTGGCCGTTTATGTAGATATGTGAGATTGAATGTTTGTTAACGCACCCATGATACGGGATCAATTCCTAGTGTGAGGCTAGTTTAAATATGTATATATATACTAGCTGTCACGGCGAACTTCGTACCGCCTCAAAAGTTAAGTTACACTGCCATCTGTTAGGAATGTAACTTATTATAGGAAAACATTTAATTTGCAATAAAAAATATATTGAGGTCAATAATCGAAATAAAAACTGTCCCATCTTTTAAGTTGGATCAAACTGCATACGGTGCGCAAATTTAATTTAAAATCGGTTCAGTAGTTTAGGAGTCCATCGCGGACAAACAACGTGACACCGCTTGTAGAAGCGATCTTACAGTTACTTCTTTAGTTACTCGAAGATGGGAGTAACTAGATTTAACTCGCGGGTTTGCACGCGTGGAGGTCGGAAATTAGCCCACGGGAATGTAATACCGGGATAAAAGTATCCTAAGTCCTAAACAAGGTCATGTTTTACCCCTGTGTCAAATACGTTCAGACGCAAGAGGAGTGAAAGGTTGACAAACACAGTCACTCACATTAACGTTTATAATATTAGTTAGGATTGAGTAATTGAGTATCCTTCTTTCTTACTTTTCTTTTGACAATTCTTCTTCTTCCTTTTATCTTTTAGCCAAATAGTCCAGTTAAAAACCAGCGTCAGGCACTAGTTGTCTGGCACTTTTGCTGAACTACACCCTTTTAGCGCAGGCACAAGGCACATACTTAATAATCGTATATATTGTTAATATATTTCTTGTTACTCGTTTTTTTGTTTTTTTTTTTTTGTTTTCTATGTTTAGTATTGTGTCGTTGTGTGCCTAAGCCTGTGCTGAATAAATGTTTTTTTTTTCTTTCTTTAAATACGTTCAGGCGTGGTTGATTAATGAAAATATTACATTAATTACTTTTTACACTAAGGATGTATGGATTAGCAAGGATTATGTAGCTAAGTCCTGCCTTCTACCTATATCACTCTTACCTGAGCGTATACTTAGAGGACAGTTAAGTCATGGGAAGTATCTTGAACTTGCCCGTATCTATCTTGTTATCAGTAAGTAACGATGGAAACCGTCATTACACTAATTACAAGGACAAGGTTATCTCATAGTTATTTATAACTGTAGTAAAGTGCTTAACAGTTTTAATTATTGTAGGTACGAGTAGTACTAGACACATATGTTTATAAATGATAAAATTCTCTCTTGACTACTATATCTTCTTATACCTTGTAATAGGGATGTGTCCTAGGTAAAAATATACTAAGTCAGATTACCAAAAAATAGGACACGTATTTTTTGCTTGCTCAAATCAATAAAAAGTGACAAAGATAAAGCACAGCAAAGTTCAGGAGAAGGGGCTTTTGTGTGACGTCGTAAACGTTTACTTAAAAAGTGTAGCACGGCGTGACGTCACGCGAAATTTCAACGCACTATATCTTCGTCATTTTTGGTTTACGTGACAAAAGAAAAAATACGTGTCCAGTATTTTTGAGTAATCCAACTTTCGGACCATACAGAATTTTTAAGGACTACTACCTTATGGCAGAATAAAGTTCCATAAACATTTCTGATTTGACAACCAGTCTCATCAAGGGGTATCGTGTTGCCGAGTTACTGGGTTGTGGAGGTCAGATAGGCAGTCGCTCCATGTAAAATACTGGTATTCAGCTTCATCCGGTTAGACTGGAAGCCGACCCAACATAGTTGGGAAAAGGCTAGGCTGATGATGATGAAACATTTCTGATTCTGTTTGCATTTGCAAGTGATCGTCAATTGTTTTTTTTTTGTGGTAAACACTATCGCGACTTAAGTATAGGCTTCTCTCATAGCGGCTTGCCCTATATGAGGAAACATCTCGTGATGTGTTTAACACAATGCTGACAGGTCTAAGAAATGTCCGTCCCTTTTTTTGTAGTAAGAGAGAACGAGATGAAAATTGCCAAAATTAAGTTTAGTTTTTGAACATGGGAATCGATGCCATAAGTAAGGTGGTATCGGCGTTGACACCTGTTCCTGGTAACCATGATGCGCAGGACGTACCGATGCCAGAACATCAAGATTCAAGCTACCCCAATTTGTCAAATTTCTGTCATAGTTTCTCAACTTTATTTAAAAAAAATAAGGTTCATGTCCAATTGGGGAAATTTGACAGTTTGGGATATCTTGATATGCTAGCATCTGTACAAATAAACTATCGCCATTCTACCTTATATTATAACATTTAGTATTTAATTATACCAACTGTCTCGTTGCTAGCTTTACTGCTGAACATAAGGTCCTGGCTTATCCTCAGCAGTAAAGTAACGCCCCTATTGCATGAGACTTAAAATAGGTGGCGAAATATCGGTGTATGTACTATTGGTACCTACAGCTCTACCTAACCCTTCGGGGATTAGAGGCGTGATTATATTATACCTTATACCTTCTAATACCAATCTAATAACCTTTAAATGAGCAACTCTTGTATATATGTATAATCTGAATCTCGGAAATAGCTCCGTCTTTTTATCAGAGCAAAGCTTAGTCATCAAGGTACCTACTATCTAATTATATACGATACGCATTGTTACTTCCGATGTCCACGTCAACTGTCACTTCCAATACCAATTTGACATTGCAATTCCTAATTCGTATTTAATCACGTCTTTGGAACGTCATCCTGGAAATCCCGACATGCCTACGTTTAATCGTTCCACTTTCTAACCGGCCAGTATTAACCTAATTAATTATACAGGGCTGACTGAATGAATTTTAATTCGATTAACCACCTCACCACCGGGAAACTCATTTTGGCAATCTTCAAACTTTACACCGACAAAGCGGTTCCAATTTATGGTAATCTAGGGCAAATCAGGGTGACTTTTAAGTCATTCTTCATCTAATGAAAAAATAAATCTGTTGTTGAGCTGCATCTTGAACTGCAAACTTTAACTAGGTATGCTGTTTACATTTATGTTCGCATAACTCAACAGAATGTAGAGAACAGTACATATTTTACTACATATTTCGTTTTAGGTCTCATAGTAAAAGTTGTTCATATTTATGAGTACTTTCACCCCTGAAAGATTACCAATGGATTAAAAGTCACCCTGTCAGCAATGGATTAGGAATTTCCCTTCAAAATGTAATGTAATGGATAGTGTGTTACGCTATTGTGGCGCTAGTCAAATGTGGGGTTAATAAACCTCTACCTCCCAATTTTATGTTTAGCGACATCTATATGGCCACGCATGAAATAAACAGACGTATCCTAGATCGCGATATCAAAGTTATCCGAGCGATCATCATGTATACAGTACTCCGACAACAACCGACAGGCAGTAGCCCACCAGACACAGCACCCGTCTGGTTAGAAGATCCTCTCTTTTCAACGGAAGATGAGGAACTTCACACCCTGTTCCTAATTTCCCTGACCCCGACGTGATCGTCAGCGACCTTTACGTGCAAGGAAATTTAGATGCTCATCATCGTGATATCATAATTTCTTCCTCTCCCTCTCTTTTTCCTTGTATTCCTGCCTACTTATGGGAGATGCGCCAAAAAAGCCCGCGAAATTAAAATTTTCTTAGGTTGGTAGCAGTTTGCAGTTCAGTATTAGCACGGCTACATGTTATTAAAAAAGTTATTCGCGACCGTAACAGACCAAATTTCTCATTTCGCGGGCTGTCCTGGCGCTTTCGTCTTAATCTTTTAGTTTATTAGTTTTAACACGATAATCTTCCTTCCTGAACTTTCCACGCCGTTACTGACGTCACTCACAACATAATTTTGTTGCCATGAATAATATTTACAGAAGCTTATGTCTGAGCTGTGTTTGAAAATATTAAGGATTGTTTTGGTTCTCATTCTTACTCCATGTTTATTATAAGCCAAGCTCTTGGGTATTGTTATTAATACCTTTGTTATAATTTGTGATACAATATAATTGTATATGGGTTTTGCTTCCAAGGGTCTTTAAAAGGTATCAGGTGTAGTTGGCAGAAAAGTTTATGATATGAAGATCATCAATGGCATTTAATGTCTTGAAGAACAAAACATTTTTTTTAATACTTAAAAAAATATATTAAATCACGCCTGTTTTCCCCAAAAGGTTAGGCAGACCACTACCTACCTACATATAATACACCCACATTTCTCTAGTTATGTTTAAGTCCCATGTAATAGGCGAGTACATTGCTATCAACCGCACAAATCCAGACTCCAGGTTGCTACTGAGATATTTCAGATGGAAGAACCCAATAACACTTTTGCTCGACCTATGAATCGAACCAAGGATTTCATCAAGTCTTCAAGTGTATTTCCATAATACCTTCCTTACTTATCTACGAGTATGTATCATTATTTACATTATTATGTCTATGTACTGTACTCCCTACATTAGTGCTACATGCTGTCTTTCCACTCTCCTTTCCTACAAATATTTCCTCATACGTTTAATTGGCTAGTCTGAAGCTTAGGGCTTGCTAAGTGGGCACTCGTGGAATCCGAGCCTTGCCGGCGACGGCAGGCTGTCGGGAAGCCTTTGTAAGCTATGAAGTATCCCTATCTATATTACTGTTATGATATGCTGGGTAGACCGCAGACGGCAGGGTTTCGACCCCAAAACTTTGAGAGGTTGTTATAATTGGCTACGTTTTGCACTTAGTACAGACTGGCTGCTGGGGCCTTACTGTTCAAATAATTTTAATTCCGATCTTAAGCCTATACGATTCCAATGTTAAGTTTACAGTCTCGTGATTCTATTATTGGGCGAGGTACACAGCTGTCAAAATAAACTCAAGAGTAGCGTTTAGCGTGCTCCAAGCCCGATCCCGATTTTGGCGCTAGCATCAAACGCTAACATTAGGCGCGCTGAAATACACGCCCCCAAATCCTTGCTTAGGAAAGAAAAAAAGAAGAAGACTGGTGTCTTTGTGGTAAGAAAATAAATTCATAATTAGTATTGGAGCGAATATCTCATATACCTATACTAAGATGAGCTTTTGGCAAACCAGCTTTTCTTTTTTCAGTTCTGTAAGTCTATAGAGATATGACTTGGATGGTCTCCATAACATCAAAAGGTCTTTAATTAATTGTAGACTTTTACAATAAATTTGTCGTAGCTGTACGTTTCACGAAAGTAGTCACTTAAAAAGAACTTTGTTAAAAATAAACTAAATTTTACAGTCTTCTTTATGTTTCAATAGCAGCTACCAAAATAGTTTAAAAATGGATGTATAAAAATAGTGCTTCGCCTACATCGAGGTGGCAATACCCAAGCCAACGACGCTTGAGGATCTAGAATAAGGAACCTCATCACTATACGTCTAGTGTTCAAGACGGCCGCCTTCTACATCAGATTGTCGTTCCAGCTGTTTAACTATGGTTTCTCAGGGTGTTGGTCGGAACACTTCGCGCTTCGAACACCATTGACAGGCGATAGTCGTTAGTTATTGTTGAGTCCATATTCCACATGCAACGACTGCAAGATCGAGAAACTTTTTATGTTTTTTTCTGAATACTACATCATTTAAAAAATACAAATCTTCTTTAAAAGGTATTACTGCGTCGTAAAATAAAGGTCGTGGACCCACAAGATCTGTAATGATACCTCTTCTAATTATGGCAATTGCTTTAAATGCTCGCCTCTTATGCGGACTATGTGAGTTGCACTCCTGCGCAGCCCGGCCGTTTGAGAAATACCGGCCAATCAACATATATGGTGCCCTAAAATTTAGATAATTGTGATTATAAGGTGGTGATCAGTGAAGCATTTAGTTAAAAACATAAGTCTATTTATTTGTATGAAAGTTTCAGCAGACTAATGTATAGAGGCGACTTAATGCCATATATATATATATATATATATATAGGTATATGTTCTGTTGTGGTTGTTGAAAGTAATAAGAAGAAGTGGTTGTAACTCCTCAAGTGCTATCTCAAGACGTTTTATGAGGTAAGTTAAGTGCATGTGGAAATAAATATTTGGAGATTCATTTAAAGCATTTATCGCTATCGTAAAACTTGTGGAGAAAATTTAGAATTAATCTGGTAAACTTAAATAAATCTCTAAACTTGTGATGCTGCGTTGTTTATCGAGTGGCCGCTGCTGCTGAGCATGAGGTTTTGGGTTCGATTACCGGGTTGAGCAGTGTTATTGAGTTTTTGCAACTGGATTTCCTTGGCAGCTCGGAGTCTGGAATAGAACCCGGTTGATGGCAATAGGCCCATCTCCTATTTCATGGGACCTTAAACAAAATGTGGGTGTAATACAGGTACATCTCTGCCTAACCCTTCTATGAATACAGTCGTAATGTTATATTATGTTGCGATACAATTTAAAACTCCATTAATAAAATAGATTTGATGAGACTACGGTCATTGCCCCCAGTCTTTATAATAGACATTAGACAGTCGATGACCGATTAACAAATAAGGTAATCAAAAACCTAGACACCTACATGATCTTTTAAAGACGTCATTTAGCTGTCATCTATCATATCTGCTGATCCCCTGAGGCTGCCAATTATATCACACTGGTTACTGTTGCGAAACGTAGATGAAAGTAGACCTATTGTTCTACATCAGGGATGGTGAACATTCTTACTATGTGTCCCTTTCTGACTAAAATAAAATCTTACAAGTGCGAGTGGGACCTCGCCCTGATGGTCTGGAAGCTGTACCCGGGTGCCCGGGGGTTCACTCAAGTGGTCGATTTAGTAGTAAATCTAATATATTGTATAGGATTACTCACAGTAAAATTTTATAAATATTTTCATATTATATTTTTGCGTGATCAAAATTTGTTCTTCATAAAGGTCAGGTGCGTAGTGTGACCTAATGTATGAACGTAAACGAAGCAAACGTAGCAGGTCGCGTTCTGTAATCTCTGCATACCCCCACGGGAAAGAGGCGTGAGTTTATGTATGTATGTATGTGAACAAAATATTGCGTCAAGCGCCAGAGGTTTACAATCTCTGTTCTATTCTCATAACACTGGAGATTATTTCCGATGATACATGTATTGTCTATGATTAAAATGCAAGTGATTTGATGGCCTGCAGCGGAGTTTTAGATTAATTGTAGCTCGGTTGAAAGTATGATTTGATTGGTGCTTTTGTTTCCTTTTTTAGATACGGTCATTGTGAATTGGTTACATAATTTTGATTATGATTTCACACTTAGAAATGAGTCTATAGATTTGCTTTTTTATCTTTCTAACGGAATAGGGATGTGTCGTAGGTAAAAATATATTAAGTCTATTTAGTCCGTCAGTAAGATTACCAAAAAATATTGGACACGTATTTTTTGCTTACTTAATTCAATAAAAAGTGACAATGATATAGCACATCAAAGTTCAGGAGAAGGGGCTTGTGACGTCACGCGCAATTTCAACGCACTATACCGTCGTCATTTATATGTTTTTATACGTGTCCAGTATTTTTGAGTAATCCAACTTTCGGACCAATCAGATTTTTTAAGACACTACCCTATTATTACGGTTTCCGCAGTCAGACATTGATTCTGACATCAATTTGATCAAATAATCGTTAGCTATACAGAGTGGAAGGCACATCAATGCACAACATGATTCTGGACCACGCAGCGTTGAAATTTATTTTTTACATTTTTATATATATTTTTTTTTTTACTTTAAACAGTAAAAAATACCATTACCCATTACACACAACATAACATCACGCCTGTATTCCGAGAAGCATTGGGCAGAGGTATACTTATAACACCCACGTCTCGTCAGTTGCCCATTACCATTGTGGATTTGTGCAAGGCAAGAAGATGATGAGAGTCATGATGGCCCAGTAGTTAAGGCCTCGCCTCTTGTGCACGAGGTTGTGGGTTCAAACCTGGGCAAGTACCAATGTGAGGGTTTCAATTCAGAAGGTGTAAATATAATGATTTATATTTAACCCAATTCGATTTTAATGAAAGAAGTGAATTATTTACTCTTTAATAAAAAATCCCATAGGGTTGTAAGTGTGTTAATCATGATTTTTTACCGGTTAAAGTCACCACCAAAACTCGTCAGAAAAAATACATAGGGTAAATAAACCACACGAAATATTTCAAGGCTGGGGGGTCCAGAATCATGTGCCTACTGAACCCATAGTTTAGATTGCGTCGATGTCCCTTACACCCTGCGTGTTTAACACCGCTGGTTTTTAAACCCTGATCAAATTACTAGTTAATCTGTTGTTAAATCTCATGTCAGCTGAACGGTTGGACACATTAAAAACAACCGATCATATAACTTGACATTAGAATTGACCACAGATTATATTGGCTCGGAGATTTTGACAGCGGTTGATTTATCGTTATAATAAACCGAACTTCGTCTGGCCTTATGTGTGACATTTGTGTCGTCAGATGTTTAATTAATATTTAAATTAACAACATAACATCGTCTGTATTTCACCGAAGGTTCGGCAGACGTATATTAAGATACACATCTGCCAACCCTTCGGTGAAATATCTGGTAAAATATGGGTGTACTAAGGTACACCCATATTTCACCAGATATGTTTTTAAGTCCCATTTAATAAGAGGCCCATTACCATCAACCGGGCACACTTCCAGACTCTGGGCTGCTACTGAGAAATTCCTAGTGAGAAATCGAACTCGACCCGGGAATCGAACTCAGGATCTCATGCCCAGCAGTCGCGTTTACCGCCACTAGACCAAGGAGGCTTGCAACATTAACTTGTTTTTCATAATATTGATTATGTACACTTATATTCTTTATAACTACCTAAACCCAGACACGCTTCGCTGTCGCATCGTCTGTCATATGATTTTTAGGGAAGTAAATAAAGTATTCATAAGGCAGATGTAAGAGGAAACGTAGGGGACGCTCTAGAAGGACATACACTGACCTTATTGGTGATGTTCTTCAAAAAGGTCAGGTGCGTAGTACTCGCAACCGGAGTGCGTGTATGTCCAGATATATGAATGTAAACTAAGCAAAAGGAGTATGTAAGGATCGTAGCAGGTGGCATTCTGTGTCTGCCTACTCCCAAGGAAAGAAGGCGTGAGTTTATGTATGTATGTTAAAGATGTATTCTAATTAACACAGATTTATCGAGAAAACATGTCATTCAATTCTATACCCTTGTTTACGTTGCAGTGTTCCTTAAATACTCATATGGGTGTTTAGAATGAGAATCGTTTAAAATTCTTTTGTTTTTTTTTTCTAATTGTTTTTATCTAAACCTCGCAAAACGCTTGGAATTTCCCGGTTCCGTGAGAAATTCGTACTAACAAGTATATAAAAACACTTATATTAAAATGCAACGTAGTGTAAAAAAAAACAATTCTATCCATCGACTACTTTCCGAGTTTTCCGGATAGATACAACCTAAAGAAATTGATTTCTTTCTGTGTATAAAGAATAGAATAGAATACTCTTTATTGTCCACCATGAAAACTTACGAATAAAGATTCGTCACAAGTATCGCTATGACCTTATCAGAAGTCAAAATTAATAAATTCCACTGCTACTCTGCAGCATCAGTTTATACTTTAATGATAGTTTACTTTGAACTGTCAACTATATTAACGTAACCTTCATCAGTAATTTAACGTTCGTTATTTAATCGAATACATGCTAATAAAAGCATGCATATATAACAATAATTATGTAAATTAGGAGCCAATAAAGAACTGTTTATACATTTGACGACCTATGTGGCGCGGTGGGCGAAGGTCCGCCTGCAACGCAGGAGGTTGCGGGTTCGATTCCCGCCTTGGGACAAATGTTTGTACGATCTACAAATATTTGTTCCGGGTGTTCTGGGTATTTGCTATGTATAATAAAAAATATCTATCTATGTAATGTATTGTATTAAGTATATCAGTCATCTAGTACCCATAACACAAGCTCTGCTTAGCTTGGGGCTAGATGATGCTGTGTGGATTGTCCAGCAATATTTATTTATTTATTTATTTATTTCTCTCACAATTTTGTGAAGATCTCGCTTATATGCTCATAATTTACAGCGTCTAGACTGCCAAATACAAACTAATATTTTATATTAAAAGCTTATTTAGATTTAAACTAGTTACCCGCCCCGGCTTGGCGCAGGTGCAATCATTTGCGCAAATATCCCCGTTCAATTTCCCCCCTTAAAATTGAAATTTCCAAAAATACTTTTTGGCGAATAACATTATAAAATAGACCGATAAGTATTCGGAATTTCAGTTTTCTAGACGTTAGTAGATTTGGCTGTGTGTCACTCAGGACAAACGATTTTATAAGTATGGATTTTGCTTTCTTCCGCTGCATTCACTGACTGCATGTGATTATGATAAGATTGACCTGAAAATGTCTTTTACTATGTTTATCTTGACTTGCGTCAGATTCCTTGATGATGGTGTAAGCGAAAGTCTTGATAATATTTTCTCTAGTTATTCTATAATGGCTGTCAAGTGTCATCTGAAGTGACGTAGATTATGATGAAGTGGAAACTTGATGCGCATTATGCTAGAAGGTTAAGTACAGCTAATTTAATGAATTGAGCGTCTGACGAACAACTGTGTCTTCTATACCGTTTCTATTGCATTTAATATTTCAGAAGTGTCTAGTCCGCAGTGCGAAACGGATCTTGCTGTCCCTATTTTAGTGATGTTAGAATATTTTAACGTACCGATAAATATTGTACCAATATTCCTAAATTGTATACATATCAGTTTAAGTATATATAAAAAACCGATATTTTTTGGGTTTATCTCCACACTTTTGAGCTAGGGCGAAATTTTTCAATAAGTGTAAAAAAATATTTTTGATACGTTTTATCGATATTTTTTCGACATGCTCACCCGATATAATTGCAAAACTTTATAATGATACCCACATATAATCATCATCCTCCTGCCCTTATCCCAATTTTATTTGGGGTCGGCGCAGCATGTTTTCTTCTTCCATACATCTCTATTTGCCGTCATCTCATGGGTCACCTCTTTTCTTGCCATATCCTCTTTCACACAATCCATCCATCTTTTCTTTGGTCTTCCTCTACTCATGTAACCCTGCACATTCATACTCAAAACTTTCCTCACAACATGGTCCTCATTCCTTCTCATCACATGCCCATACCATGACAACCGATTTCCACACAACTTCTCGGTCACAGGCGCAACTTTAAGACTTCCTCTTACATACTCATTTCTTATTCTATCCATTCGCGTAACACCACACATCCCCCTCAGCATTCTCATCTCAGCTGCATGTAACTGCCTTTCATTCATGCCTTTTGCGGCCCAACATTCTGATCCATACAAGACAGCAGGTCTGACCATTGTTTTGTAAATCTTCCCCTTAAGTTTAAGGGGAATATGGGGGTCACAGGTTGTTCCCGTTACCTGCCGCCATTTCATCCACCCTATGTTAATTCGGTGCTTGACAGCCCGATCTATTTCTCCGTCACTTTGCACGAGTGAACCGAGATACCGAAAGTCGGAACAGACCGGGAGAAGCACGCTGTTAAGCGACATTGCTTCAGGACTGGAGAGACCGCCGAAATCGCAGAACATATATTCAGTTTTGGTTCTGCTGATTTTCAAGCCCACACTCTCCAGCCTCTGTTGCCATTTCTCCAGTCTGCTCTGGATCTCAGGTCCATCTTCACCGACAAGAACAATGTCGTCGGCAAATAACATGCACCAGGGTGCCTCTTCCTGTATGTCCGACGTCAGAGCGTCCATTATCAACAAGAAGAGGTAAGGGCTTAATGCCGACCCTTGGTGCAGTCCTACAGCCACACTGAACTTGTCGGTGTTGCCAGCAGCCGATCGGACATACGTCCTAGACCGGCTGTACATTGCACGAAATAACTCCACATACTTCCCAGGCACACCTTTCTCTTTCACGGCCCACCACAACACCTCCCGGGGCACCCTATCATACGCTTTCTCCAGATCAATGAACACCATGTGCAAGTTTTTATGTGCACGTCTGTATTTCTCACACAGCTGGCGGAGTGCAAAGGTGGCGTCCATTGTTCCTCGACCTGGCATAAACCCAAATTGACTTGGGGTAATTTCACTCTCCTCTCGCAATCTTTTCTCTATCACCTTCTCCCATACTTTCATACTATGTGACAGGAGCTTTATCCCTCGATAGTTGTTGCAGTCCTGTACGTCCCCTTTATTTTTGAAGATGGGCACTAGTGAACTATTGCACCACTCTTGTGGGATCACTTCCTCATGCAACAACTTATTGAAGAATAAAGTCAGCCATATACATCCATCTTCTTTTAATACCTTCCATACTTCTGCTGGTATATCATCTGGGCCCATAGCTTTTCCATTTTTCATACTTCTAACTGCATTCCTAACTTCATCCATGCTAATTTCTCTCACCAAACCCATATTTACCTGTGTCTCTTGAAGCATACCATTCCATTCATTCTCCTCGTTCATTAACCTATCAAAGTAGACCTTCCATCGCAGTTTTATTTCATCATCTTCACACAGAACCTTACCAGCATCATCTTTAATACATTTAATATGCGTTATATCTTTTGCCCTTTTTTCCCTTGCTTTCGTAATCCGATAGAGTTCCTTCTGGCCCCTAGGGCTATCCAGTGAGTTATACAACTTCTCCTGTGCCTTAGCCCTAGCGACTGCTACCACCTGTTTTGCTTTCCTCTTCCATTCTTTGTATATCATATTTTTTTCTTCTTTCAAACTATCGTTCCCGTTTTCTACACCCTGCCATTCTCTAAACGCAACTTTTTTCTGATTAAGTACTTTTTGCACTTCTTCATTCCACCACCATGTATCCTTATCTATTACACCTTTCCCTTTCGATTCTCCGAATACGTCTTTTGCTACTCTTCTTATACAATCTGCCATCTCATTCCAACAATCATTCACAGATTTTCCCTCCATATCCTTCATATCAATCATTTTATCCACAACTTGATTTTTAAACAAATCCAAACACTCCTCATTTTCTAACATACACCATCTAGTTTTTGGTGGGGGCCGTTCTTTGTTATTTCTGGCGGACACACGTACTTTAACCTGCATAACTACCAACCTGTGTTGTGAGACTAATGCTTCGCCTGGCAGCACTTTACAGTTTTTGACACAAATCAGACTACTCCTTTTTACCAGGAAGTAGTCGATTTGTGTCGCGTGGTGGCCACTTTTATATGTGATCAGGTGCTCGTCTTTCTTCTCAAACCACGTGTTTGTTATTGCCAGGTCGAATGCAGTAGCAGCTTGCAGTAGTGCCTCGCCGTCATTGTTACGGTTTCCGTACCCCCAACCACCATGCACTCTCTCATACCCAACGTTCAGCTTTCCAACATGCCCGTTAAAATCACCCCCTACATACACTTCTTCACTCTCTTGCACATCTCTCATCACACAATCAAAGTCCTCCCAAAATTTATCTTTTATACTATCCTCACATCCTGATTGGGGTGCATACACGCTCACTATCTTTAGTACCAGACCCTTCACAATCACTTTGACAGCAATTACTCTATCACTCATTCTATTTACATCTACCACACATTCTTTTAGCTCGCTATCCAGAACTATACCCACACCATTTCGCTTGCCATCGCTTCCACAGTAGTAAAACTTATATCCTTCTCCTATCTCTCTAGCTTTCGCCCCCTTCCACTTTGTTTCTTGCAGACACGCTATATTTATCCGTCGCCTTTTAAGAACATCTGCTAACTCTCTTCCTCTTCCAGTCATCGTACCTATATTCCAACTTGCATACCTCAGCCTTACTTCTCTTTCTCTCCGAGCTTGCATCTTACGTCGCACCCGCCCGTTTTGGTGCGACAACCCTTGTCCATTTCCCGCAGGGGCCGGGTGCTGCTCCTGCGCGTCGCCTGTGGGGTACGCCCTAGCCCTATCGTGCAACATATCTTTCGTACTATTCATGCTGCTGTTGTTTTGGCATAGTTTTTATAGTCGGCCGCCTGCCTGACACCAACCCTCCTTGGGAATGCTATCGTTGGTGGTATACCCGCCACCGTGCGGGTGACCTAGAGTGCTTAATATTTTGCACCAGGTCTGAAAAACTCCCTTAGTCGCCTCATACGACACCCACGGGATGAAATGGGGTGGTCATATTCTTAGTCCGTGACCACACAGAACAGATACCCACATATAAGTGAGACAAAAATAGGAAGACTGTTTCTTTAGTACACATAAGACATTTAGTGCGCATTAAAATTATATCCTGGTAATGGGGAAGCTATTCAAACATTACCTAACCGACATCGCCATAATCAATGGCCACGCAGGCACAATTGCTCACTAAACTTTTTAATAACAGGTCACGATTCACTAAACCCACATTTCACAGCTTCACATCCGCATCACTCACCATTTCCACGATTATATCGATCATAAATAGATCCACGCTTGATCGATTGCCTTTGTTCACGGAAGTCCGGCACGGGCTGATACGATTCGATTCTCGATGCGATTTCATGCAATTCGTTAGCAATGACCATACTCGTTGTGCGTCTGTCACCTTGCCAATTATCTGCGGTCCTATTTTTGTACAGTCACGATCATATATATATTACACTTCGCTAAATTTCAAAAGCGTTTTTCTCGTGAAAAAGTAATGGAACTTTGAAAAAAAAATGTCATTTTTCTCAAAGAAGATTCAAGAATAATAGAATAGAAAACTTACTCATTATTGTACACCATGAAAACTTACAAATACTTAATGATTTTAAGAGCTACATAGGGTGTTACAATGGGTGGCCTTATCGATTAAACCAATCTCTTCCCGACAATCTTCTTAATTCAAATAATAAAGAAATAAAGTAGAAACACAATTAATAAATAATTGTATTTCCTTATAATTTGAAAATTACTTTTAAATTTTGCGTAAATTTAATATATTTATGCTCTTGACTGTACGGAGACTGTGGAAAGGAGAAATAGTATGAGAGGGGTTATGATAAGTTTATAGTCAAACAATGTAAAGTGTAGATAAGATGTAAATGAGGCTTGAGATTATCAGGCTTCAGCTATTGAGCAGTTATAAGAATACCTCTAATTTCTAAACTGCTACCTGACATAGGATAAGTTTTAATGAGCCAGTATTTCATAAAACGGCTATCAGAAATACTAATAGTACTAATAATACTAATACTAGTAAACATCATCCTCTGCCTTGCTTTTACCCAACTACGTTAGGATTGACTTCTAATTTAACCGAATGCAACTGAATACCAGTATTTTACATAAATCGAATACTTATCAGACCTCCTCAACCCAGTTACTGAGTAATACGAAACCCTTATGTTAGCCAGGTTCTCAGACTTTCGGGCTTCTGACTAGCTGTAACGATATGGGACCAAACATCTTTCTGGAAACGATATGGGTACAATGAGTTTTCAGAAATTTGAAAGCGTATTTTAATTTCGGCCAATATTCTATGTTTATCAAAAGTCGAGCAATATAAAATACTCGTCGTCTCGTCGTCGTCTCGTCCACATTACAAGTAGGTCACAGTAAGTCCGATTCAATATCTATAAAAGGTGGAATTTGAAATTCTAATCGCTGGCTGCCCATATTCTACAGCCTATAAATGGAAGTTATACATACGCAGCATTACTGAACCAAATATCGCATCGATTACTCCGAATACCTGACTTAATAGTGTTTGGACTGCCCAAAATTCATCATTCCGGTCTTTTTGTGTGTCGAGATGAAGTTTTTCCTTTTGCGTCAGTGATGCTCGTAAAATTTAAGCACTTGGAATGGAGGGTTAGGTTCATTTCAAATTCGTTGGAAAGGATGGTTTAAATTTTTGTTTCCAAATTGAGTATTCCTTAATTTGATGCATAAACCTGCTATGATGTTTTGTGCCTGATCTTAAATAGTGCCTAGTGCAGTTACTTTGGAGTGTTCTTTAACCTGTTTCTTTATTTCTCTACCTACACTTACATAGAAGTAATAAATAGCCAGGGTTGCTTAAGGCTTATTCGGCTCAGGGATGCGAAAGTCAGCCTGCGCCCCCACTCCTTAACGACATTAATTTCCGTATCATTTAAGAACGTTATTATACGATTGTGGATGGAAATTGCTAATGCTATACCAGTTACATTGCCAAAAAATACATTCAAGGTATCCATTTTGCAAAATAACGTCACGAATAGCAACGAGCCTGAATAGATTGAGTAGAATAGGTACTCTTTATACCATAAAAAACTTACAAATAATAACTTTGCGAGCTACACTGAGTGTTATTCTCCACAACGGGCCGTATCGTTTAAAGCGACCTCATGCAGACAGACAACCTAAAGATAGACTTGATGGAACAAATAAAAAAGAAAAAATAAAGAAATGTCCGGTAGTTTTGAATTTGGAGCCAATATTCGATATGTATTTGTTATCACCTGCGTTGTTCACTTCTTACCACTCATTTGTTTTATTCCACAGGAGGAGCTTGACCTAACAGCTGTAAACAAGGCAGCCATGATGGCTCTCCCCGCGGCCAAGAAGTGGCAGATCTACTGCAGCCGGCGGCCCCCTCCAGGTCAGCCGCCACCGCTTGCCACCGCGCCGCAGCTTGAGGAGTACATCAAGGCCTTGAACGAAATTGCCGATGTGAGTAGGAGAAAGGTTTTTCTGTTGACAGGATCACGAAGCTTGAATGATGGGCTGAGATTATTACTAACAAATATGGAGAAAAGCAATGGACTTACTCCTTATATGAAAAACCCGGAGGCATCATAACTTTAATTATCTGCATTCAAAAACTTCCTTTTTGTTTCGGCAGTTTATAATCCTTTACAATCGACGGCCGACTCGTGGCAATTTTTCACATAAAAACTTTTTTATTTTCCGTGATGAACTGTGAAAACTTACTCTGGAAATTTTTAAACTTTCGGGCTACCACTCCACAATCTGTCTGCCAGATTAAATTAACTTTCTTTTGCAATTCAACTATACCAATAAACTGATCTTCGATTGTTTCTTTCCAGGCTTTTGCCTCATCAGAAGGTGTCCCACCAGCAGAAGCATGCGCCCTAGTCGACGGCCTAAAAACAGCCCTACGGACACGTGCCCACAGTTTCGTCCTCCGTTTCATCAAGCAAGGAGGCCTAGGTTCCTTGCTCGATGCCCTTCAGAAGGCACCCAGGGACGATGCTGTGACCAGGCATAACCTAATAGCTGCCATTAAGGCGCTTATGAACAACTCGGTAAGTAGGAATGTAGATTGGTGTAAAGATGGGGACGTAGCAGGTAGTGGTTATGGATTTATAGACAGCTGCATTAATTGGGTACTTGAAAGATAAGCGTAGCCAATGGATGCAACTGCTTCTGCCTGTAGTTTTAGTAATTAATCGAAATCCACGACTAACAGTTGACATATAAACTGTATATTTAAGTATATAAAATTGTAGACCAAATTCTATCATTTCTTGCCTTTTTCTTCTATATCTCTGGCCTTATCAGGCTTGACTTGGTAGACAGTAGAAACACACGTTTCTACTACGAGTATATAAAAATTGCAAAGAACTTCTCATATTTTATTATAAGCATGGTATGTTTCTATAACAGCCATGTTTTAATCTTAAAATCGTGAAGCGAAAAACTTAAGATTCCTTTTTAAGAAGATAGCGCTCACGGGGTTAGTTTTGGCATTGTTGAAGTTGATATCGAGAAGGTGTGCAGGTGGTTAAAACGGTCAAATTTCGACCACCAATGCCAATAGCGTTCGCCAAGAATCTCTTCTCGGACTTTCTTTCTTCTTTCTATCTTTCTACCTGCTTTATGAATATTGTTGGTTGCTTGCAGACTGGGCGCGCGCATGTGCTGGCCCACCCCACGAGCATCGATCTGATCGCACAGTCTTTAGACACTGAGAATGTTAAGACCAAGGTCGCTGCACTTGAGATACTGGGAGCCGTCTGTCTTGTACCAGGAGGCCATAAGAAGGTAGTGTATTTAATTTGGATGTAATATGGAACAGACTGGTGGAGGCATTCATAGTTTTGTAAGAAAGTTCCACGGTTAAATGAGCAGGTACCAGGATTGCTGCAATGGGGCACATTTGTGTAGTGAGAAGTAAAATGTTTGTCAAGAGAGTGCCCCGATTATGTTGACCAGGCGCTTTCTTTATGGAAAAGGTAAATATAAACCAAGGTTGCTGCGACTACCGTCCAAACTTCCATGAAGATAAGGTTGTATTATTTAAAGTACCCTATACAAGCCAAGTGACTACTTTCTCAGTATTTTCTACCATAAAAAAAAATGGAAAGTATCAGCGTATGAAGCAATTTAAAATCTACATTGACAAGACTACAGTGTACTAACGTAATCTTAAAATTTATTAAGGGGAAGCACTTTATTCGTGTGTTTGACAGTTTTAGCACTACGCTGTTCTCTACATTCCACTAACACTTAAAGGTAAACTAACACAAAAGGTCAAGTCCTCTTGAGTCTCCTCATAATAGTCCACGTTAACCAATTATAACATAATTTATTTTTTCAACCTAAATCACCCTTAACCAATACAGGTACTAGAAGCAATGGTCCACTACCAAAAATACGCCGGGGAACGTGCCCGCTTCCAAAGCATAATGAACGAGCTGGACCGAAGCACCGGTGCCTATCGCGACGACCTGGGCCTGAAGACCGCCATCATGTCCTTCGTGAATGCGGTGCTGAACTACGGACCCGGAGAAGAGAGTCTGGAGTTCAGGCTGCATCTCAGATATGAGCTGCTGATGTTGGGGATACAACCAGGTCAGTTTTACACTAAACCCCAAATAATATAAAGTCGCGAATTAAATTAAGCCGTAAATAAATACATGTAGAGTGTAAAACACGACGGCACGTTTGGCGCAGTGGCTGAGCGATTGACTGCTTCGCCGCGTGTCGTGGATTCTATTCCCACACGGAACAAATATTTGTATGGCATACAGGCTGTTTGTGTATATGAGTTTTAGTGTTTGTAAACGCACCCACGACACAGAAGATTTTTTTGGAGTGGGGTAACGTTTTTTAAAATGAAAAAGTAAAAAAGTAAAGAAAACAGTTTGGGGCGCCTGGTACACCGCGTGGTACCCATGATACATGGTACCGGTGGTTTGTGTCTAAGGATATTTATATATGAATGGAGTGAGTTTGATGTGTCTGCCTTGGATTGGGGTACGACCTGGGTTCCAAGATCGCTATCATGTCCTTTGTTAATGAGGTATTGAACTACGGTTTAGGTCTGGAATCTAGCCTGAATCTTAGATAATAGCTGCTGATACGACCAGGTGATTCTGATTAGTATGAATATAGAAGATCGACTTTTAAAAATAATAATACTTATTATTATTGTGGCTGCTAAATATCTTAACAGAGTAAAACAAAATGGTACAGAGTAAACACAGCAGACAGCACCCTCTCTAGTAAGTGGCTGGCTAATCCAATAAATTATTGTTATAAGGTAATTTATGGATATTGGTAAACCAACCTATTCAATCCATACTAATATTATCACAGAACAATAAAATATTATAATTGGGAAAGTGTGTGTGTCTGTTTGTCCGTCTTTCACGGCAAAACGGAGCGACGAATTGATGTGATTTTTTAAGTGGAGATAGTTGAAGGGATGGAGAGTGATATAGGCTACTTTTTGTCTCTTTCTAACCCTCCACTTCCTAACGCGAGCGAAGCCGCGGGCAAAAGCTAGTATCCCATATATGAAGGACGTTGATTAAAAAACTAAAGTTCCCGTTCTGACTGTTGTACAAATTAAACTCCCAACGAAATTAAACACCATCATTCTCTCATTACAGTGATCGAAAAGCTCCGCAAATACGAAAACGAGACCCTTGACCGTCACATCGAGTTCTTCGAGATGGTTCGCAACGAGGACGAGAGGGAACTAGCGAGGAGGTTCGACAAGGAGCACGTGGACACCAAGAGTGCGTCGTCCATGTTCGAGCTGCTGAGGAGGAAGCTCAGCCACACTGCTGCCTACCCTCATCTGCTGTCCATGTTGGAGCATCTACTGCTCCTGCCGTGTAAGTGGTCTTTTGTTATTGACTTGTTGGTATGAAGCCGAAGGGAGGTAGTAAAGAGGTTTGCTGTCAAGAGTACCACCTCCATGTCTCGGCTACTGCTACTGCTCAGGAATAGTAACTGCCTAGTAAGGCTTCATCATCATAAACCGAAAGATGTCCACTGCTGGACAAAGGCCTCTCTCAAGCACCGCCATATGTATCGGTCGTGTGCTTTCCGAATCCAGTGGATTTCCACAACCTTCACAAGGATATTAATCCACCTTGTGGGGGTCTACCCACGTTGCGCTTTTCAGAACTGCAAATCATGCACAGAAGATTGTAATAAAACGTATATTTTCTGTATTGCAGTGGAGTACAACCCTCAGTCTCAACACTGGCTCCTGCTGGACCGCGTGGTGCAGCAACTGATCCTGCAGCAGCCTGCATCTGGCAGTCGCGCCAACTCCGAGCAGGGCAGCGAGCGGGGCAGTACCTCTGATACTACTAAGGTACTAAACTTTCTATCGTTAATTAAAATCCTGATACGGTGCCTGTAATGTTTTGATACGCAAAACTACACGGATGCTACATAAAGAGAATGCTAGTTTCATTTCCTTAAATCAATCAATCCCGTAAAGTCATTATAAGATTCTCTCTCTACCTGTAAGTATGGAAGTTTTCAAGCCTTCGGCCTGATATTTCTGTACCGTATCGAACTTAGATAGTCCCTATATCAACTGAATATTCTCGCCCAGTAATCAAGAGAGTAAATCAACTCTGTCAAAAGCGATTCATCATCTGTCTAGCCTTTTCCAGAAAGAAGAATACCAGTGTTTGATTAGGGGATTTCAAATAATCACCCCCTTCACAATTTTTCCAGATCTTCGACCCAGATGTAGCCCCTCTCGATATCAACGTGGGCGAGATAGTGCACCTGCTGGCCAAGGAAGAGGAGCTGGTGGCCGCCAGGAGTAAGGCAGACAATCTGGAGAGGGAGAACATCGACCTCGCTACGGAACTCGCTAAGAAGGTACGGATTATACTAACTTTGTGATGGATGGTGTTGGAGGTTTGTTATCATAATAAAAGGAAGAAGATAGAAAGAAAAAGCATTTATTCAGCACAGGCTCAGGCACACAACGATACAATACTAAAAATAGGAAAAACTAAATAAAAAAAAGCACGAAATAACTAAATGACAGTAGAAGTATTTTTTAATATTTTTATAAAATATGTGTCTTACGGCTGCGCTAAATGGTTTCAGTTTCAGCAAAAATGCCAGTTAACTAGTATCTGAAGCTGGTTTTCAATTGAAAATCATCACCATGTCAAATTAGGCTGAGAGTCAGCGCTTTTAGAACGTGAAGTTATGAAAGACATTCCAATACCACTTCCTAGTAGTTTAGCTAGAATGAAGTGGTGCAACAAGCTCTAGTGAAATAGACAATCCCACGTCAACATAGTAACTTTAAAAGTGTCTTTATTACGAAGTCGTAAGGGCGATTTTAGTTGTTAAGTGTGCGCTGACGTGGGGTGGTAGTAACAGGGATCATGATTGATACTGTAAGATTGGTTGACTCAGCAATTGGTTTCATGATGTGTAGAAGAAGGGAAGAAGACGAGACAACGAAGCGCCACCTGATACCATGAGGTCAGAAAATGATTCTGGTCCCGGCTTTTCTTAATTTCTACATTTTTTTCTGTTTTTTTTTTACTTTTCCATGTAAAAAATCATGATTTCTTTCTAACCCTGTTTACTGAATTATTTAGTTTTTAAACGGAAATGTCACTGGGTTAGATAGGCGCGCGGGGTTCGCATTGGCGTGAACAGAAACCATGATTCACTCATGGTTATTACAGGAAAAGAAGCAAAATCTGAATGAAACCAAAAATTGAGGAAAAAACGACTAAAAATTTCAACTTTGGGAGACCAGAATCATGTATCAGGTTCTGCGTCAATGGCCCTTCCACTCCGCATAATGTTTACTAAATTAAAACTTAACAATAAGTTTTATACTTTATTGATTCAGTGTTCTATAAAACAAATAGAATAGAATAAAATTTGAAAAGAAAAGAAAAAAAACAAATGCAAATATTATGATAACATATCTTCAATAATATCTCCAGCAGCCTAATGGTAGCGGAAAACATACTCGTAATGAAATAATTATAATAATGGTTTTCATTAAAGACATTATACATTCATTATCATTTTGGTGATATCGTTGTTGAATTTCACAATGATTCGTATGCCGCTTTAGTTACGGTTCAAATTGCATTGTTACGTGTCATCGTGAAATGAAGCAGCTACATAGTAATATTATGTCATATGTCATTACAAGCTATATTTACAATTACAACACTTGAGGACAAGATTTTCAATTTGCGGGATGGTAATGCCTATTTTGCTGGTATGTGATGGTTCTGTAAAGCGAAAAATCATTTTAATACTTTCCTATCAAAATAAAATTTTAACATTTAGTAAAACCAAAAAAAATGTCATGTCTGAAATGTAGCCTGATTACACACAGCACGTGTAATGGTCATAGCTGGTCCCTTTTCTGTAAAAGAACGATACGTGACTGTAAAAAGACAACTTCAAAGTACTAAACAAGAATCTTTTACTAAAAGTCTGGGACAGTGACATCAAGTATGAAATTTAACTAAAATACCATGATTTTTATTTCTCTTCATTATCATGAATCATATTCTAGGAATCGTCCCTTTATTTTGATATCCCACATGACCATGTCACAAAAAATATGACTACACTAAACTATTGTCGGCAGCCAACTTGTTTATTTTTTTTCAAAATTTAAATCCAAACCGGTTATGACACTCAGGCTGTCAAGACAAATTTAAAGATAGGTACCTCTTCCATTAAATTTCATCGAGCCATTTAGGCTACAGGGTATTCTAAAGCAATAGACATACACACACTTGAAGAACACTTACCTTTTTTCAAAAAGGAAAAGTTGCGTAAAGTTCTTTTTTGTTGACCAGACAAGAATACTAGCTTACCAGAACCTCACAAATAAATCGCCAACAAATAATACCCACGTCCCACTCGCATGTACTGACTAAACTAACCCACTAATAGGAGAAGCAAGTGGACGAGCAGAGCCAAGAGCGCGAGGAGTTGGAGGGAGTGGTGTCCCGCCTCAAGGAGCGCCTGGAGAGGGAGACCGCCGCGCACATGGAGTGCGGCGAGCGGGCCCGCGCCGCCGCCACGCGCGCGCATCTGGTGGAGCAGCAGGTAGGCCAGCAGTACCAGCAGTGACAGCAGTACCAGCAGTGGGCTACTACACCAGCTGTCTGGAAAGAGGCTGCAATCCTGATGAGTCGTATTTAAAAAAGTTTCTGATGCCGTGTCAACACATCAAAAGAGAGTGTCTTTGCACAGATTTTGACGTCAACGTGTCAACTCTTGCGCACGCAGGTGTTCACGAACGCATTTCGAATTTGCGTTCAAACAGTTATTCTACTTCTGCCTCATGTTTGAAATAGATTTTCAGATTTTTTAAACTACATTGACTCAGTCATATCTTTTTAGTTAGATATCTTCAGGTTCAATAATAAAAGCTTCTTACAGTTAAGTTATATTGAATGTCTGCTTAAACATACGCTTAATCCTCTCTTTTTTAGTTGTTTATGAACAAAGTCCAAGATATAAGTATATGACTGTGTGAATTTAGTATTTTTGTATACCAGTGTTGGGTGTCATTCTGGTGCCTACTATTCACCACATTTTGCGATCCACATCGCTACCATGGTTTACATATTTTGCCTTCTAACATCAGGGGCCAAAGTGAATCATAACTTAACAAATCCGTCAGCTTGCTAACGCCAGTTTCTTAAATGAATTTATATATTTAATTTATTCACATTAAATTGATTAATTACATTGTACATTTAAAATCTACAGCTGAACCAGGAAAGAGCAGAGAGAGTGAGGTTTGAGAAACTAGTCAGTGAAGGAAGCATACCGGATGATGCGAAGGTACGTAAGAGCACCAAGGGTATAAAGCAGTTTCTTATGTCACGGGCGCCATATTTATCACTAAAATGTCAGAGGAACAGCATTGGTTCATAGGAGTGTAGGGAGTGAAGAATCCTAATGCAGCGAGGGATTCAAGCTAGCCCAAGACAAAGACACCTATAATACCAAGAAGAATACTCAACTTTTCACCCCTGTGGGATAATAAATAATAATTCGGTTTTTAAATTGAGTTATTTTAGGTAGGTTCCTAAAAGGTTTTATACAAACTTTAAGTTGAGTTTCCAAATTCAAAACACGTAATCAACCGGCGGGTTATAAAGTAATATTATTGTCCAGCGATGCCATAGGGCTGTAGTGTACTACTTTTGGTTACACTCGTAGACATGCATATCATATTATGATTTGATATTGTAGAGCAGGCGATGCGAAAAAATATCTAATTGTATACTAAGTCAAATTTATGGGTGTCAAGTTATTATATAAAATCATGGTAAAACAATAAAATAGATTGTTTTTGTACATATAATTTCTCAAGATTTGAGAGCCTCGCTCTCGTTCCGCCATTTTATTTGACCCGAGATAAAAGTTATAACATATTTTCTACTGAAGCAGGTAATAATAAACCAACTCTGACCACTTACAGGTGAGCAACCTCAAGAGCGCAGTCATAGAGACGAGCTCAGTCCCTCCGCCCCCTCCGCCCCCGCTGTTCTCCCCGCCGCTGGCGCCCGCGCCCCCTGCTCCCGCTCCGCCTCCAGCGCCCCTGGCGCCTCTGGCCCCACTGGCCACCGCGCCCCCACGCGCTAAGAAGAACGTGCCAACACCTGGCAACCCTCTGAAGAGCTTCAACTGGAGTAAACTGCCCGATATTAAGCTTCATGGAACTATATGGCAGGAGCTCGATGATACGAAGCTGTACAATGCTATGGACCTTCACACGATTGATAAGATGTTCTGCGCTTATCAGAAGAATGGTGTTCAGGTAATTTTCGAATAATCAATCTTATTTTTATTAAATTCTTAACACCCTTTTGCTCGTTCAAAATGTTTTTGCCTAATTTTATTCAATTTAAAATGCCTCAACTTTTAAAAACAGATAGAATTTATCAAAAAAGCTAAATGAAATTGTAAGTATTTCATGAACAGAATATATTGTTGCCTAATGTCCAGTCAAATCAAAGAGAAAATCCCGATGTTTTTAAATTAATCACTTTGACACTTCCAAATGCAAAAGTGATACATTTTATTATCTTCATAACATTATTATTTGTATGCCTCTGAGCTCAACCATGGCTGATCTAACAATGTTCTTAAACAACTTGCATGCTATGTCATGCACACTCAATACGCACTACCACTAGTTCTAATGACGAATATATACTTGATCCATAGAACGAAGGCTCAGTAGAAGACCTGAGGCAGTTGGGATCAAAGCCCCGCACGAAGATCCTGACCGTGATCGACGGCCGGCGCGCACAGAACTGCACAATTCTGCTGTCGAAACTCAAGATGACCGACGAGGAGATATGCAGGTGAGGATCTATGCATCATGCATCACTAGCCTTGTAGTATTAAAACGGGCTTCCGTATATTTTCATTAAAACATTGTTCAAGTCACAAATTAAATTCAACCGTAAACATATGCGAATAGAGTGTAAAACAGGTTAAAGGGCGTGGTACACATGTGTACCAAGTAGGATTTCTGTCGTGGTAGAACTATTTTGAAATTCATGTAGGCAGCGGGCGACCGAAACACATACTCTGTCCGTCGACTGTCCTTTTGTAACTTTTCTCGAACTTCGACTTTAATAACTTCTACTTACCTAATGTTTTTTTTGAGAGTACATTAGATTTTTTCTTTCCACATATTGCGACCTATCCTGAAAGTGCCATTTAAAGGATGCCTATTCCGAGTATGAATGATTGAAGTGAAACATCTATATAGACCGGGGGTATTAGGATTTTTTCTGTCACGAAAAAGCGTTAGGTCCGCGTGGAGGGGGGTAGACGATATATCGGGCCGCGTGGAGAGAGGTGGCAGAGGCGGAGAGAGGGCAATGGCTGTATTAGATGGATAAAATATGAAGTTTCACTTCTACTGTGTCCCAGCACACATATTTTTTAGATTTGTTAAGTTACCTCGTACATTGACTTACTCTGGCGTGTCGTCTCCCAGAGCCATCCTCCGCATGGACAGCGGTGAGCAGCTGCCCATCGACATGGTGGAGCAGCTCGTGAAGTTCACGCCCAGCGCCGAGGAGGCCGCGCTGCTGGAGGAGCACCAGGACGAGCTGGACAGCATGGCGCGCGCAGACCGCTTCCTGTATGAGATATCCAAGTGAGTTGCTTCAATTATTTTGTTAACAACTTAACTGCCAGAAAACGATACACAATAGAAAATGTATTGTTTGTCGGTCATCTGGAGGTGTTAAGTTACAATAGCCTAACGTCAACTGCTCATCATCTTTTACAAACACATTCAGTAGTTGAAAATCAATCATTCCCTATTTTTACACTTATCTTGTATGTACCTTGGACCACAGCAGCTTAGATGGACAGGGGTTAACACTGTCAATAAGAAATCCTTCGTTATTGTATTTGTTCAATGAGTGCGGATTCGACCTAGAAAAGAGTTAACGCTGTTTCAAAGACGAGTTGTGCAGAGGCCAGCACATCAAGCTACCTCAATCTGTCAATTTTTTTTGATAGTTTTTTTAACTTTATTTCAAAAGGTTAAGGTTCATTTTCAATTGAGAAATTTTGTCAGTCTGGGATAGCTTGATGTCCTGGCGTTTTTACTTCAGCTTGTTTCTTCTGATACCACAGCGAGCTTTGTTGGACAGGGTGGTGAAGCTCACTTGTCTAACAGGTCCCTTAGAATAGTGTTTTAATTCGCAGCGGGGCCGAACCCATGAGCCGGCTCGGTACAGACCCCGAAGCCCAAGAATACATATGTCATTCCAATCCTTAATTATGTTAATACTACTTGTTGCGTGCGACTTCGTCTGCACGGAATTTAACTTTTTTTTTGTCCGGATTTTTTTTTCTGTTTCTAAAATAAAAGTTGTCTCAGTTACTTCTCATAACTTTAGCTATCTGCCAGTGGTATTCCCGTCAAATTTAGTTGAGCGGTTTTGGAGACAAACCCAAAAAAAACGAACAGACAGACACAAAAAATAAAAACAATGTTTTTATGGTATAACTACCGTATATACTTTCATGTGCATTTAGTAAGAAGCTTTGAAAAATAATTTCAACTTTACAAACAGACACTTCAATTTACTTATTTTTATAGATGTATGAACGTAAACGAAGCAAAAGGAGTATATGAGGATCGTAGCAAGTGGCGTTCTGTAGTCTCGGCGAACCACGGACAAAGTTGACAGCTTTTGATGTACTTGTGTGTACTCCAGGATCCCGCACTACTCGCAGCGCGTGCGCCTGCTGCTGTTCAAGAAGAAGTTCACGGGCGCGGCCGCCGAGGCCAGCGCGCGCGCCGCCGTGGTGCTGCGCGCCGCGCGCGACATGACGCGCTCGCGGCGCCTGCGCGCGCTGCTCGAGGTGGTGCTCGCGCTCGGGAACTACATGAACAGGTTACATATTCATTTATTTAGACTTACAGCTTAAAAACAAAACAAAAACATAAATATAGTCGACAGAAAGCCAATTACAAGTCAAGTAGCGCGTACAGAATTACATATAACAGTCAGACATCATTCAATATTTTTTGCGAATTTGTGGTAACGCGGGGATAGCCAATAAGAAAGCTATAGAGATCTGCGCACGTTTTCTCTATTGGTGCGCGCGAGTGAATCGAAGGAGAGCTTGAAGGTGACCGCATTTCCTTGGGATGGTTTTTAACTACATACGCGCGTGAATATCATTATGATCGACGCATAAATTTTCCGGGACTCTCTTCAAATTTGTCTCGGCATTAGAAAATAAAAAAAGGATTAAAACTGGTTTTTTTGTTGTCTCAGGTAGAGTATAACGAGCTGATGCACCTCCAATAAATACTGCAGGTGTTTAAATCACCATCTTGTATGTTTACCAGCCCGGCTACCTTTTAACAATGCATTATTTTTTTATTTTATTTAGCCACAAACTACCCTATACTAAAATGTACCATGTATTACAGGGGTGCTCGAGGCAATGCATCTGGTTTCCGACTGACGTCACTGAACAAGTTGGCCGACACCAAGTCGTCAGTGTCACGGAACACCACACTGCTGCACTACCTCGTCGAGATGCTTGAGACACAGGTAATGAGAATTATTATTTATAGTCATCTTAATCTTTGTTTTATCTTTGGAAACTCACTTAAATGTTAAGCATCGATAAAGCGCCGATATCTTCTCCGCTTTTTGATATTATGATGTAATAAAAAATATATGAGGTTTTAGACGTTTATATAATAACAAGAAAAATAATTTAGAATGCCATTCCCTTACTTGTAAATGCGGAGTTAAGATGAGCTAAAGTTAATCCTCTAAAAATATAGGTCAATCTGAAGGTAATTCTGCTTGTACCTTTACTCTGAAATTGTCTTATGAAGATATTTCCTATACCTTTTCTTTCCTGTCCTATACTGTATCTACACACACAAAAACACACTCACACACACACTACACACACACACACACACACACACCCACGCACGAACACTTTAAAACATACAACAAATCTTCTTCAAATTTCCAGTTCAAAGACATCCTACTTCTCGAAGAAGATCTACCTCACGTGCGCGCCGCCGCCAAGGTGTGCGTGGAGCAACTGGACAAGGACGTCGGAGCCCTCCGCGTGGGCCTCCGGGAGGTCGCGCGGGAACTGGAGTACCACGCCGCGCTGGCCAACCGCTCGCACAACGACATGTTCCTGCCTGTCATGAGGGACTTCCACGCGCATGCTGTCTGCTCTTTCACGCAGCTTGAGGATCTGTTCCAGGTGAGTCTTAACTAAAAGGTACCTTTGACGAGAAGAAGAGACACTATTATTTCAGAGCAAGAGATACAGTGGAGTGGTAAAGAACGAATAGCACCATCCCTTTCTTGCAGTGGAGCCGTGCCAGATAAAAAACGTAGTAAAAACCACGGAAATTACACCAATATCGAAAAGTTATCAAATTTCGCCGGAGCCATCTTGGAGTCTAATTTTTTTCTTTATTTTGACCGTGTAATCGTAACCCCGAAAACCATGAAAATGACACCCATAGCGAAAAGTTATTAAATATCATCGGCGCCATCTTAGATTTCGATGTTGATCCCGTAATCGTAATAAAACCCATGATGAAAAAATATGCAATTTCTTCCGCGCCATCTTGGATTTAATTTTGATCCTATAATCGTTATTACCCCGGAAACCATGAAAACGATACCCATGTTGACCCGTGGTCGGTCGGTCGGTTGGTCGGTTGGTCGGTTGGTCGGTCGGTTGGTCAGTCAGTCGGTCGGTCGATTGATCGGTCACTATGTCGGTCTGTCTTTATTTGTGAAGTAACCTGCTATCTTCCCATTTTTTAGGACATGAAGAGTCGGCTGGAGGCGTGTGCGCACGCATTCGGTGAGGAGGCGTCCGCTTCGCCCGAACAGCTGTTTGGTGCACTCGACGCTTTCCTCACGCAGCTGGGCGACGCGCGTGCCGACTGCGACGCCGCGCGCAGGCGCCGGGACGACGAGGAGCGACGCACCAGGCACGAGCAGGAGGTGAGGATAGTATAGTGCGGTGCACTCCACGCCTTCCTCACGCAGCTGGCGACGCGCGTGCCGACTGCGACGCCGCGCGCAGGCGCCGGGACGACGAGGAGCGACGCACCAGGCACGAGCAGGAGGTGAGGATAGTATAGTGCGGTGCACTCCACGCCTTCCTCACGCAGCTGGCGACGCGCGTGCCGACTGCGACGCCGCGCGCAGGCGCCGGGACGACGAGGAGCGACGCACCAGGCACGAGCAGGAGGTGAGGATAGTATAGTGCGGTGCACTCCACGCCTTCCTCACGCAGCTGGCGACGCGCGTGCCGACTGCGACGCCGCGCGCAGGCGCCGGGACGACGAGGAGCGACGCACCAGGCACGAGCAGGAGGTGAGGATAGTATAGTGCGGTGCACTCCACGCCTTCCTCACGCAGCTGGCGACGCGCGTGCCGACTGCGACGCCGCGCGCAGGCGCCGGGACGACGAGGAGCGACGCACCAGGCACGAGCAGGAGGTGAGGATAGTATAGTGCGGTGCACTCCACGCCTTCCTCACGCAGCTGGCGACGCGCGTGCCGACTGCGACGCCGCGCGCAGGCGCCGGGACGACGAGGAGCGACGCACCAGGCACGAGCAGGAGGTGAGGATAGTATAGTGCGGTGCACTCCACGCCTTCCTCACGCAGCTGGCGACGCGCGTGCCGACTGCGACGCCGCGCGCAGGCGCCGGGACGACGAGGAGCGACGCACCAGGCACGAGCAGGAGGTGAGGATAGTATAGTGCGGTGCACTCCACGCCTTCCTCACGCAGCTGGCGACGCGCGTGCCGACTGCGACGCCGCGCGCAGGCGCCGGGACGACGAGGAGCGACGCACCAGGCACGAGCAGGAGGTGAGGATAGTATAGTGCGGTGCACTCCACGCCTTCCTCACGCAGCTGGCGACGCGCGTGCCGACTGCGACGCCGCGCGCAGGCGCCGGGACGACGAGGAGCGACGCACCAGGCACGAGCAGGAGGTGAGGATAGTATAGTGCGGTGCACTCCACGCCTTCCTCACGCAGCTGGCGACGCGCGTGCCGACTGCGACGCCGCGCGCAGGCGCCGGGACGACGAGGAGCGACGCACCGGGCACGAGCAGGAGGTGAGGATAGTATAGTGCGGTGCACTCCACGCCTTCCTCACGCAGCTGGGCGACGCGCGTGCCGACTGCGACGCCGCGCGCAGGCGCCGGGACGACGAGGAGCGACGCACCAGGCACGAGCAGGAGGTGAGGATAGTATAGTGCGGTGCACTCCACGCCTTCCTCACGCAGCTGGCGACGCGCGTGCCGACTGCGACGCCGCGCGCAGGCGCCGGGACGACGAGGAGCGACGCACCAGGCACGAGCAGGAGGTGAGGATAGTATAGTGCGGTGCACTCCACGCCTTCCTCACGCAGCTGGCGACGCGCGTGCCGACTGCGACGCCGCGCGCAGGCGCCGGGACGACGAGGAGCGACGCACCAGGCACGAGCAGGAGGTGAGGATAGTATAGTGCGGTGCACTCCACGCCTTCCTCACGCAGCTGGCGACGCGCGTGCCGACTGCGACGCCGCGCGCAGGCGCCGGGACGACGAGGAGCGACGCACCAGGCACGAGCAGGAGGTGAGGATAGTATAGTGCGGTGCACTCCACGCCTTCCTCACGCAGCTGGCGACGCGCGTGCCGACTGCGACGCCGCGCGCAGGCGCCGGGACGACGAGGAGCGACGCACCAGGCACGAGCAGGAGGTGAGGATAGTATAGTGCGGTGCACTCCACGCCTTCCTCACGCAGCTGGCGACGCGCGTGCCGACTGCGACGCCGCGCGCAGGCGCCGGGACGACGAGGAGCGACGCACCAGGCACGAGCAGGAGGTGAGGATAGTATAGTGCGGTGCACTCCACGCCTTCCTCACGCAGCTGGCGACGCGCGTGCCGACTGCGACGCCGCGCGCAGGCGCCGGGACGACGAGGAGCGACGCACCAGGCACGAGCAGGAGGTGAGGATAGTATAGTGCGGTGCACTCCACGCCTTCCTCACGCAGCTGGCGACGCGCGTGCCGACTGCGACGCCGCGCGCAGGCGCCGGGACGACGAGGAGCGACGCACCAGGCACGAGCAGGAGGTGAGGATAGTATAGTGCGGTGCACTCCACGCCTTCCTCACGCAGCTGGCGACGCGCGTGCCGACTGCGACGCCGCGCGCAGGCGCCGGGACGACGAGGAGCGACGCACCAGGCACGAGCAGGAGGTGAGGATAGTATAGTGCGGTGCACTCCACGCCTTCCTCACGCAGCTGGCGACGCGCGTGCCGACTGCGACGCCGCGCGCAGGCGCCGGGACGACGAGGAGCGACGCACCAGGCACGAGCAGGAGGTGAGGATAGTATAGTGCGGTGCACTCCACGCCTTCCTCACGCAGCTGGCGACGCGCGTGCCGACTGCGACGCCGCGCGCAGGCGCCGGGACGACGAGGAGCGACGCACCAGGCACGAGCAGGAGGTGAGGATAGTATAGTGCGGTGCACTCCACGCCTTCCTCACGCAGCTGGCGACGCGCGTGCCGACTGCGACGCCGCGTGTAGATTTCACAGCTGTGATTTTTCAATCTATACACAATATTGTCCAAAATCACTACTTCTCATTTTGAGTCGTCACGAACCGTTCCAGAATATCTCATGCAATTATAAAGTCACAGTTTACACAGCTAAATTTTACCGTCTATTCTGTCCACAGTTGAAAAAACGCACTATGGAGAGGAAGCAAGCGTCCAGCCTACTAAGCTCAGTCGGCAAGTCCCTCGGCAAGTCGAACGGGAATGGCGATTGCAACGGCCACTCGGACAGCTCTCGCGACGGAACCCTCACCAACGGACAGAAGGGAGAGTTCGACGACCTGATCTCCGCGCTCCGCACGGGTGACGTGTTCGGGGACGACGTGGCCAAGTTCAAGCGCTCCCGCAAGGCGACCAAGGTGGGCCACAAGGGCCGGGACTCTCCGCCCCGGCCCGTGTGCAGGGAGGACTCCAGGGAGCGCCAGAAGAATTGAACTAAACGATACATTAGTAAAGGTCATTGAATGTTTGTAGCGTCCAGCGATTCTTAGTAGTTCGGTGTCGATGCGATAGTATGCTTTATTTATTAGGAAAATTTTCAAAGCATTCTCTTGGTGAGTAAATAAAGTAATATTTACTATGTTATGGCGGTATGTTGGTAACATAGTTTGATGTATTATTTTCGGCTTTAAAACATTCACCTGGCTTCTGTCGAATTGACTAGAATATCCGTAGCTCGGACGCTGGACTGTCGGAAGCAAACGATTAGTTTAATCGAAACGTGATATTTATCGAGTAGGGGATCCTATTGGTCCGTTTTAAGTACGGAGTCACAAATATGAGATTACAAACGAGGTGTGACGTGTATGACGTGTGACGTGTCATAGAACACAAATAGTTTTATGTGACAACGAAAGGACCGCTGCCATTTTTTTTTGGATATTTTTTTGGAAATTTCTCACAAACATGGTGCCTAATTTTGGATGTTTTTAAGGTCGTGGCCCGACGGAGTTTTGGCCCCATTTAATTGTAATCTCATTAATTTTTTTGACGACATGGGAACTTATTTTTAATTTCCATGATTTTTGTATTTCACAAAATAATTTGCTAAAGAAAGATTCTCTTTAGTTTAGTGCAATAATACCAGTGAAAGAGCTCGAATGATCGTATTGTAGTCTAGAAGAGCCTAAGGCCTGTCTGAAGGCCACGACCTCCGAGAATTTTCGACAAACTTTTGCTGGTTATCGACTGAAGTAGTCAAAGACTGTGCATGTTATTCCATAGACGATTTATTTTAGTCTTTACTTATCTATAAGCGTTGTGTGATTTGAGTAACCATAGAGTTAGAGTGCATTGAGTTTTTTACCGGAGTTCTCTTGGTTGTAATTAAAGTATCGTTGTATTTATCAATTTCAGTTTTATTTCTTATTAATAATCAGGTTTGTTAACACCTTAAACGCCAAGTGACCGATAAACAATACATTTTCTTCTATTGTGCCTCGTTTTCTGGCAGTTAAGGTGGTACATTCGAAAATAGTCTTTTCTTGCGTAGTTGTCTAAATGTCTAAATATTTAGCTAGAAAAATGTCGGATACAATGCTTTTAGTCAACTGCGAGTCACTTTTGAAAAGTCCATTATAATATCGACTGATCAATTGATTAAATTAGGTATGACTTGCATCTCCTAGTGTCATCTTAATATGTACCTAGTTAGCAGACTTTTTATATAGTTAATAAAGATGTGATTACAGGAAGCTCAACCAAAACTAAGTTGATAAATATAACGATGGCTTACAAGATGTATGGATGTTGATAATTTTTTACATATCTCAATGTACCTATAGACAGATTGGACACAGAACCTTTCTTAAGTGTCAATAGAATGGGAATTGACTAAAACACTATAATATTAACTGTAATGTTAATATACTGTTACTAAAGTTTACTAGGTGTAGGAATTGAAACATACCTAGAATATTGTAAATTTTGGAATTTTGTATGAACTAAAGCGTGGTAGAAATTTTTTGATAAATTTTTACATTTTTTATAAATTATCGATCATCATTTTAATTTATTCCCAAATGATTATAGAATTGAAATATATGATTTTATTTCATTGTAAATATTATTTTTAATTTTTGCCAAAATTTGTTACCGTCACTATTAACACGGAGTCTATAATTTATTTTAAAAGAAGAATCTTAATGTATGTAATAAAGTTTGTCACTTGTAAATTTTATTGTTTTGTTCAGTATTGCTTAAGCTCATAGTATATTAATATAATGATTATATATTAGACACTATTTAAATTAAACCCTTGAACAATATTTGTTGGTTTTATTTTATGTATCGCAAACCACGTTTTAGTTTTCCACTCTGCTACGAAAAGACGATTTTAGTAAATCTTAAATTTTACAAATAAATAACACATTTAAGTAAAGCAAAGCGTGCGTGGTTTAAGTTAAGCAAAAATCATGTATTATGGAACTGTTCTTTTTTAAAAGTTTTCACCATAATATTAATCCTTATCTAAATAAATATGTTACTAATCACAAGTATTTAATAGTGAACAAAGTTGTTCTTGATATCGCTTGATTTCAATCAACATCTTAGAGGATACCATAATTTTAAAATAACTCCGCAAATAAATAGGTATGTTCGGGTTCACGCGCCCATGACGCGCAAGACGCGCAGGACGCGCAAGACGTTGGCCGGCGGGCGAGGGGGAGGGGCGCTGGCCGGCCATCGGCAGTAGCCCACCAGACACAACACTCGTCTGGTCGGACGATCCTCCCTTTTTATGGTGGATTAGGAACTTTACAACTTTACACTGTGTCCTCATACCTCCAAACCGGCAAGACTTTCAGTATTAATTTGATATTAGCAAAAGTTACGTCTCAGACAAAACTAGCGTTAGTGGTAGCGTCATCAGGTATCACTACGACTCTTTTTGCAGGTGGACGCACAACTCATTCAACTTTTAAACAGCCTCTAACTGTTTCTTTGCAGAAAGATGTGCTCTATTCGTAAAAATGGCCCTTTGGGAAGAGTTTTGCTAGATGTCACTTTAATAATATGGGATGAATGCACCATGATTCATGAGGAGGTAGATAGATAGGACTCTTAGAGATATTAGAGGCTGTAACAAAATCATGGGTGGAATCACTGTCATGTTTGCTGGAGATTATCGAGAAATAAATAACGAGATTATCGAGATTTTCGTTGGTTCGTAGGGAACTAGAGCAGATATTGTGAAGCCTTGGTTACAAACTTCCCCCTTATAAAAGTTTATTCATACCCTAAAACTATCTACTTACGAGTATATGAGAACACATTTAGGTGGAGACTACCTACACATTTTCTTCCAAACTTAGATTCTTTTAATAGGAGACGGGAAAGTACCTCATTTTGAAAACAAAATTGAAATTGATCGCGGCCTTAGGTAAAAAAGTAACCAGCATTAAAGACCTAATTTTGAAAAGTCTACCTAGATGAAGTTCAAGTAGAGAAAAAAGATTATCAATAGATGTGTCAAAGGACAATATTGGCGGCGAGAAGTGTTGACGAAATTATCAACCTTATTTTAACTAATTAAACTTCCAGGAGATACCGTTAACTACACATCTATTGATAATGTAATGAATAATGAAAGAAAGAAAAAAACATTTATTTGGGACACGCACAGATAGTAAAAAAGAAAAAAGGAACTAAAATCTACAAAAAAAAAAACTAAAAGGCTCCTACCTCAGCATATGCTGCGATATTTTAAAAAGGAGTACAAATACTATAGATTCTAAGAATCAAGAAGACGCAGTCCATTACCCTCAGGAGTTTCTTAATTCTTCAAACCCGAGTGACCTCCCCCCATATTACCTCAAGTTTAAAATTGGTGCCCCAATAATTTTACTTACAAATCTTAAGCCACCTAATTTGTGTAACGGGACCAGACAACAAGTTAAATTTTTGTGCAATAACATGATCGTTACAATAGTTTCGACTGGTCCAGCAGTTGGTCAGACAGTGCTAATACCTCGCATCCCAATCCTTTTAATTTTAAAATAATTGAATTTCCCGATATGGTATCGTTTGCCATAACAATTAATAAAGCACAGCACACACACATTTAAACACGTACCTATCGATTTACGTCAAGACTGCTTTTCACATGGACAACAATACGTCGCGTTCAGGCTGCGGTAAAACCAGTATATTCTTTAGCCACAAGAAAATAAAATTAAAAGTATCATTTAGCAGAAGTACTTTAAAAGTACGTCAAAACGGTTACAAAACACAGTCCCCCAAAACGCCCACCCTTCACCACTTCCCAGCAAAAACACTAGGAAGTGGTGAAGTGTGGACGTTTTGGGGACTGTACTTTTATAAACGTTTAGACGTTCAAAAAGTGCTGATTCTCAGCCTAATTTTAATAAATGAATTTTGATTTACATTTTGAAAATACCTTCTATAAATACTACTAATTATACAAACCTCCATATTTTTATATTGCATACTCCATTTTATAAGTGCCCCAATACTTTTACCCAACCTTCTTTAAATATGGACGTATGTACCTAGTCTGAAATAAACAAATTCTGTTTATTATTCCTGTTCCTATGTCATTTTTTACTATACTTAATTCTTTTGTAGGTTTTTTCAACAAAACGCGGTTTCATAATAATAATAATATGTATATATAACAGTTTTTGAAGTAACTCTGCCTGTCTGTCTATCTGTGACGCTTTCACGGCTAAACTACTGAATTGATTTTGATGAAATTTAGTATAGAGTAAGCTTAAACCTCAAAAACTGATAAACATGCGAACGAAGTCGCGCCCCAAGCTAAGCAGAGCTTGTGTTATGGGAACCAGATGACTGATAAACTTAATATAATACATTACATAGAAATATATTTTTTATTATACATAGCAAATACCCAGAACACCCGGAACAAATCTTTGTAGATCGTACAAACATTTGTCCCAAGGCGGGAATCGAACCCGCAACCTCCTGCTTCGCAGGCGGGCCTTCGGCCGCCGCGCCACATCGGTCGTCAAAATTTACACTGTTAGAAAGCTATATTATTCCTGAGTGCCATAGTCTAATATTATTTGTAAAAGTTTAACAATAAAGGGGTGGAAATACACGCGTATATTCGAAATTCACAATAAATTAGTATCGTGATTGCGGAAAATAAGGGAAAGTTACTTTAAGACAGTCTCGTAAAACTTTTTTTTTCAACGAAATTCTTCTTTGAACCCCTTTGAATTGTCAACACATCAAAATACTTTCATCAAAACTTTGACAACTTGATAAGTTAAAAGAAAAGGAAAATACCTTCTTTTTAAAAATACACTTCTTTACATTTTCTAAATTAACAGTACTTCACATTCGAAAAAGCATCGTTGAAAGGTTCACTTGGACTAGATTTAATACAGTTTTGAAATTTGAATTCACTTCGTTTTGAAAGAAGTACAAACTATAGGAGTACATTTGTAGTTTGAAAGTAAATTATATATTTATTTGAATTCATATAAAAATACATAAGAAGTAGTTCTGACCTGTTGGGGGACCCAATGCCCAACTGGTTTTGTCCAACTGGTTCTACCCGACTGGTTCTGCCCAACTGATTCTACCCGGGTGGTGTTGCCCAACTGGTTTTGACCGCCAGGCGTTGCTTCAGCGTTCCGGTTTGAATGATAAAGACATTTCAACTTTTCAACAGCTCACGGTGGCCTGTTAAATTTTATGAGGACTAATCAATTGCCCAGAAATCAGCCTTTTCTGCCAGCTATTTGTACCCGACAAACACTCTTGACACCATCAGCGCCGTGCCGCGGGCGCAATCGGTTCGCTCCTCCTTCATCCAAAACTGTCGCCAGAGCTGAATCTCCTGTGTGTCGAACTCTTATGACGCTCATCGCCCTTCTGACTGTCAACCCTGAATGTGATGTGTTTGCGGATGGATAGAGTAAATTAATACGTAGTTATTTATATGTCTTGGGTTCTGTGAGAGAAAGTCTGCTAGGGTGTCATGTTAGTTTAAAATTTAAGTTCATTTAATTTAACCATTGAATGTTTTCAACTGGATGTTTGCTTTTGTTTTGTGTCTGTTTCTATGTTAATTACTGTAATGGGTGTAACACCGGTTTAATTAACTTTAATACATTGATAAACCATAGTTTTCCAGGTATAAAAGTAATCGGCAGTGAAGGTCACGATGACCACTAACTATAGTGAGGTGGGTCGTATACTTGATTGCCATCCAACAGAACCCCAAAACCTGGCGAATTATGGAACAAAAGCAGACAAACAAAATCTGTAATGATTTATTCTATTACAAATAATAGATAGTCGTAAATCTTGATACGATAGAAGTAATATCGAGCACAAAGGTTCTTATGACTTCCGATACGTCAGCGTTTAGTAGCGGCTGATATCCTGTTTGTTGTTGACTGTACTCGATCACCTGGCAGGGCTGTCTCCAAGAAGCAAACACAACATTAAATGTTTTCGAATTTTGGAATTTAAATTTGGATAAAAAAAAGGATGTATAATTTTAGAACATACTCACAGAACCCCCAAAATTGTCAGTCTGCAATCTAATTTATATTGAACAGAATAATGTAAAAAACAAAACTGTATGATTAGTGACATGATAATTTACAGGACCCTTATAAGGCCTACATAAATTATAATAAAACGTCCTCCATATAAAGTCATCAGGCAACTACTTCTAATTTCAATACTTTTTCGATTTATACTTGAAGTATGTCAATCTTTGACAGCCGTTACGGAGTCAGAAGCCCAAAAGTCTGATAACTAGTCTTACCAATGGGTATCGTGTTGCCCATTAACTAGGTTGTGGAGGTGTGGGGATAGGCAGTCGCTCCATGTAAAATACTGGTATTGTACTAGATATTGTTTTGTATTGTAGTGGACTGGAAGCCGACCCCAACAAAGTTGGGAAAAGGCTAGGCAAATGATGACTTCAAATACGACAGAATAATAGGATACATAAAACAATAAATTGTGCATTTTAGGACATTATTTCTAGTCTAGGAGTCATTACTATAAACCGCTTTCAGAAGCTACTGGATCGAAAACTTAGTGGGCGCCTAATTGCTGGACTGACTTGCAAGCGCTGGACTGGCTTGAAACTAGTGTAGATATACATGAACTCAGTTGCAAGTCAGTGTTAGACTGACTTATAGTACTGGGCTTAAATAATCCTGCCCGGCTATTGGGTTATTATTTCTGACTTTGTGTCAATAAATAAATCATTTATTTCAGAACTAGTCCATACATTGTTAAATTAAAAATAAATGAATTAATAAAAGTTGACAATAACAAAAATATATACTATGTTTCATCTAAGTGTAATTTGGGTTTGGATCCAGAGTGCTCATAATGCAGTGTGGTCCAGTACCAGGATCTGGAGACCCATCTTATATGCAACCAGCTTAAGGAAGTTAGCTGTTGGAACTGCCTCGAATGCGGTGCAACAGGGCGCAAATCTCTAGCGAATTATCTTCGCAAAATAATTTATATTTGTGCCCGCAAACATACCAATATTAAGCATTAAGTACACCAACATAAACTAAAATACTGTGCTTCAGAAACTCATAGATTGAATAATGACTATCTGTTTAACAGAGCGTTCTTTTTTTAAACCTACACACAAACAGTTCTGAAACTGAAGATTTGATCATTACAAAAGATGATCCAGTCTCTTCGACAACCCTATCTATATCAAAGTTAGAATGATTGAAAACTTTTCCTGTTTGTTATGATGATTGTAGGTACTTCGTAGTTCAAGGAAAAACTGAATAACGCTTAAGGAAATTACATTATCTTCGCGTTTTCATATTACCCTAGGCCTAGTTATTCCAAGAATTTTTCTCAGAGTTTTATTTGTTTACCTACTTCAAAAAATTATGAATGAAATGAGAAAAGACAAAAAGAAAAAACTTACCGAAATTATAGTAATTTTGTACTTTGTGCTGCTAAACATGGGGTGCTGGGTTCGATTCCCGCAAGCAATGTGATAGTTGGATTTTTTATCAGGAATTTTCCACTAGCAGCCCGGAGTCTGGATGTGTGCACGGTTGATGGCAATAGTATAATAATATAATAATCACCCCCTATTATATGGGACTTGAAAACATTGCCGGTGAAATTTGGGTGTACCGTAAGTAGTTACACTTCTGCCCAAGCCCTTTGGGGTATACAGGCGTGATGCTATTTTATCTACTTAGTATTGATTTTTTTCCTTTTTCAAAACAATATGGGGTCATCATCTTCCAATAAAAAAAATCATCCAGTTTGGTGGAAAAATACTAGACGTGTCGAATACACAACCTTTTCTTTTTTGAAGTTGGTTAAAAAATGGTAGGCATATTCAAGGACCCCTGGGGCTCACTAAATCTGGGCATCCTGAATATGTATAAGTATGTAGAAAGAAACGACATGCTGCGCCGACCCCAAAAAACTTGTATAAGACAGGATGATTATGTGTATACATATCTACGTGTGATCACATTACAAAGATTATAGTATAAGGTAAAATGCCTTAAATGAGCGCTGGAAAGGGGCTTATCTAAAGCTTATATCGTTTAAAAAAGTGGCATAAAAGATTAGGAAGAGATACCGTAGGCTTCGGTAAAAATATCAGCAGTAAGCTTTTATACATCAAAATGTTCAGATTTTGAGCTTCTTAACTTATTTTCCGAATGATCCAGGTAGCAAAGTATTAACACCTTAGCTGCCAGAAAACGAGACACAATAGAAAATGTATCAATAAATAAATAAATAATGCTGGACAATCCACACAGCATCATCTAGCCCCAAGCTAAGCAGAGCTTATGTTATGGGTACTAGATGACTGATATACTTAATAAAATACATTACATAGATAGATATTTTTTATTATACATAACAAATGCTTGGGGCTAGATGATGCTGTGTGAATTGTCCTACATTATTTATTATTTACATACCCAGAACACCCGGAACAAATGTTTGTAGATCGTACAAACATTTGTCCCAAGGCGGGAATCGAACCCGCAACCTCTTGTGTCGCAGGCAGACCTTCGCCCGCCACGCCACATCGGTCGTATTGTTTATGTATTACTTGGCGTTTAGCGTGTTCATATTCATTGTGGCGAATCAGACCCTGCTCGAGCTGTTACTGGAAACATTTTTATGTCCGTAATAGGGTAGTGTCCTTAAACAATATGTAAGGTCCGGTAGTTGGATTACTCAATAATACTGGACACATATTTTTTCTTTTATCAAGTAGATGATATCTACGTGATAAAAGAAAAAATATGTGTCCAAAGATGACGACGATATAGTGTGTTGAAATTTTGCGTGATTTCTCGCTGTGTTACACTTTTTACGTACAAGTGACGTCACAAGCCCCTTCTCCTCAAATTTGATGTGCTATATCTTTGTCACTTTTTATTGAATTGAGTAAGCAAAAAATACGTGTCCAATATTTATTGGTAATCTAACTGACGGATCAAATAGACTTATTGTATTTTTACTTAGGACACCATCATCTGCCTAGCCTTTTCCCAACAATGTTGGGGTCGGCTTCCAGTCTAAGAGGATGCAGCTGAATACCAGCATTTTACACGGAGCAACTGGCTATCTGACTTCCACAACCTAGTTACTGGGCAACACGATAGCCCTTGGTAAGACTGGTCGTCAGACTTTCAGACTTCTTACAACCCGTAACGACTATCAAAGATCTATAAATGACAGTTAGGACCAACGGATTGACGTGCTTTCCGAGGCACGAGTAAGTATGCTCTGCCAAAAGTAATCTGCGCAGTCTGTAATGAGCATTTGTGCCTACGTGTGTCTATGTATACCCTACCTCATCTATTTTGGTATCAAAGTAAAAAAAGGATCTCACGTAGGTATAAAGTGTTCATAACAATTCTTTTGATAAAAATATATGAACCTAAGTAATAATATCTAACTCACAAGTAAGCAACTTAATGGAAAGAAAGTTTTAAAATACACAAGCTCTCGTCTATTTTTGAACTTTCTTATTGTAGTCAAAGTCGTTTTTTTACTTGTGAAGAAATCTCACTCAAAGTAGTTAAGTAAATTAGATACGTTCAAGCAATATCGTTTGTCCAAAATAACTTAGCAACGGTCTATTTTCGTATTTCACTTTGAATATGTCACAATATTTTCATGGAAGGTGTATTTAATAAGTCGTTACACATTTTTTTTTGAAACCTTGCTTCCACACTAGGATTTTACACATTCGTGGGTTAAAACTCACGTACACAAACAGCCAGACTCGGAACAACTGCCTTAGGCCTTCAAAATATTTGCTCCGTGCGGGAATCAAACCCGCGACGAGCAGCGTAGCGTCACTGCGCCAACCGTGCCGTCAATATGTTCAGCGTACATATGTACATACCTAAATATGCTTAATTGTGGATCCAGTGTACGGGTCCAAGTCCCAAATTGGCAATGGGTATGGTCCTAATAATCTTTACTTCAAAACTATCTATATCTATACCAATATTATAAAGGCGTAAAATTATTTTGTTTCTTTGTATGTGTCCTACATACAAATTTACAAACTAACTTTACCTCTTTCAATCATGCAATCTCCGGAACTAATGATTTTTTTCACTGTCTGAAATCTATATTATTCTTGATTGTTATAGGATGTCTTTCAAGACAACGCTTTATAGAGGGTGAAGGGGATGTTAAAGTTCGAAGGTTAAAGTACGAAATCCACGCGGACGGACTCGGGGGCAATACATAATTTGCTAAGTGCTCGTACGCACAATTACACATCGCATTTGCGCTTAAGTAGACTACAGTATAATAACATTATACTGTAGTCTAATGTTAATACGCCTGTATTCCCCGATGGGTTGGGCAGATGTGCACCTTTAGTAACACCGACATTTAACCAGTTATGTTTTGAAGTCCCATGTAATAGGAAGCGATACTATTGCCGTCAACCGGGCACAAATTCAGACTCCGGGCTGTTCATGAGAAAAATCTTACTGAAAAATCTCGATAACACTTTGCCCCGGGAATCGAACAAAGGACCTCACGTTCAGCAGTCGCGCTTGCCACCACTAGACCAACGGTACTCTAACAGATTAATACGTCTATAACAGCAGACTATGACGCAGTATGACGCTTATGTCATTTCTAAGAATTGGCAAGACGGGAGACACACACACACTTCTACAATCAAAGACTATTGTTGACATATGATTGAATTAAGGGTTCTACAGGGTGGGTCAGAGACGCACAATCCGATACGATGAGTTCGGGTGTTGAAATTATTCATCGGATTTTCTCTCTCTCTCTCTTTTTCACTATAAAGCCATACTACCACTAAATCAAGAAAACTGGCTGGAATATTATAAATGTATGGAATATTATAAGTCCGATTCGCAGACCTAACCGATATGCACACAAAATTTCACGAAAATCGGTAGTGCCATTTCGGAGGAGTTTAATAACAAACACAGTTACACGAGAATTTGATATATTAGAAATAAATAAATTACTTTAACGTACTTGATATAAAAGTACTGTCCACAAAAAGTTCTTTACATCAGGCACAAGCAAATCAAATGAAAATAAAAAAAAGTCTTGGTTGACTAGACATTTCACTCACATTTTTATTGCTACTGATTTTAATATGAGCAGATCTGTCTTATCGCAGTGATAGATAGACAGTTTCATGAAAATTTCAGTATGAATATGTAAGAGGGATAGTGTATTTATCATTCATGAGGCTATGAAACATATTCTCTTACTATTTCAGTTCAAAAGGACCCTTGTTATGAAGACGAGGAAATATTGTATGAACATCTCTGATAAAGGTGTGCTGTTATTACATATCTGCCTAACCCTTCGGGAAATACACGCGTAGCGTTATGTTATCTAGGGTAAAGGAATAATAGATGATCTGTATAACTCTATTGTTACGATACACGAGTTTGATTTCAGCCAGGTGGGCTCCGAGATTCATCTCAGTGGGTAGGCCAAGTCACTTAACTTTTGCAATAAGACAAATAGTGACTTGTTTACTCAGTCCCATACAAAAATAAAATCTTGTCATGTTGATTTAAGATTTGTTGAATTACTTCCCTCATTCTCCGAAAAGTTACTTTTAAATAAGAATCGAGGGTACCTTATAGTCCACAAGGCCTAATTCAAAAATTGTGATACGGATTAAGTAAAGTACCACCCTATTACTGTCCCACTGCAGGGCAAAGGCCTCTTCTCATACAGAGAAGGCATGTGATTATTTATTTTATTTTATTTTTTAATGTATTAATAGTTTTATCATTGTTAAAGAAATCATAATTTTATACAAGTGCATCGATATATTTTAAAGAAATCGAATGGGAATTGGTTGTTTTTTTTTTTACTTCTTTATTTTAGTGTAGTGTAGGTACTTACGAGTATCACTACATAGTATAAAATAAAGTCGCTTTATCTGTCCCTATATCCCTATGTATGCTTAAATCTTGAAACTACGAAACTGATTGTGATGCGGTTATTTCGACGACACGGTTGGCGCAGTGGCTGAGCTATCGACTGCTGCGCCGCGTGTCGTGGGTTCGATTCCCGCACGGAACAAACATTTGTATGGCCTACAGATAATTGTTCCGAGTCTGGCTGTTAGTGTATGTGACTTTAAATGTTTGTAAACGCACCCACGACACAGGAGAAATTCCTAGTGTGGGGCAACGTTTTTTTAAAGAAAAGAAAAGAAGAATTTTTAATAGATTTAATAAATTTAATAGATTAGAGTGATTGAAGAGAAAGGTTTATATGTATAATATATATATTTTATACCCGTGCAAAGCCGGAGCGGGCCACTAGTATTTTTTATACATCTGTGTTATAAGTTAACAATTTTTACTTCTTTTTTTCTTCTCATGGTGTTAGATTCAAAAAGTATTAAGTGACCTGACTCAAAAAAGACAAAAAAATAAAACTGACGAAGGTATAAGCAACACGACTGTAAATAAATGTTATTTTTCCCCTAAACATTGGTTTCACAACTTGTGAAAAAGGCCTCGCAACACATTTTACGCAATTTATTTTACTAACGGAACATGAATATTTATTTTTCTGTGACAATGGTCGACATCTGTTCCGAACATTAATTCAAAAACAGCTATTAGCGTACAACCATATTTTGACTTCCAGGAATTTATTCTTGTAATTAGCTGGAAGGCATTTGAAAAAGCGTAATTTTACATTATTTTAATGTTCACGTTTTATCTACACTGTTTATTGTTTTTGAAACACACCTGATATTATAAGAATTGGTTTTTAATAAATGTTATTGGAAGGAAGCTTTTTTTAAAAATACAACAACAGAAATTATTATATTATTTTGTCTGTCAGGTAGATTATTAAAAAAATATTGGACACGTGTATTTTCTTTGTTTTACGTTAACAAAGGATTACGTCGATACATTAAGGTATACCGTAATAATGTGGCATGACGTCACGCGTATATAGATTTTATACCTAGTAACTTGTGCGAGATTAGTGGATGATTATTGGAAATAGGCTCACCATTTATTACCTAGGACTTAACATAACTGGCGAAAGGGATGGTGGGTGTACTATATAATAAGTACTTACATCTCTGCCTAATCTTTCGGGGAATACAGGCATAATGTTATGTTTATCAAACTATAAACCATCATCATCATCTGCCTGGCCTTCTCCCAACTATGTTGGGGTCGGCTTCCAGTCTAACCGGATGCAGCTCACTAGTGTTTTACATGGAGCGACTGAATATCTGACCTCCACAACCCAGTTACGGGGCAGCACGATACCCCTTCGTAAGACTGGTTGTCAGACTTTCAGGCTTCTGAACACCCGTAACGACTGTCAAAGATCTACAAGTAACAGCCGGGCACAACGGCTAAACGTGCTTTCCGAGGCACGATCAAATACTAATAACCAATAATCAAAATTGACGACACGGTTGGCGCAGTGGTTGAGCCATCGGCTGCTGCGCCGCGTGTTGTGGGTTCGATCCCCGCACGGAACAAATATTTGTATGACCTACAGGTAGTTGTTCCGGGTCTGGCTGTTTGTGTATGTGAGTTTAAATGTTTGTAAACGCACCCACGATACAGGAGAAATTCCTAGTGTGGGGCAACGTTTAAAAAAAAAAAAATATATATATTTTTTCGTCTACCTCGTTGATCTAGTGGAAGCATGCGCGACTGCTAAGTATAAGGTCCTGGGTTTAATTCCCGGGTCGAACAATGTGTTATTGGGATTTTTCGTTAGGAATTCTTTAGTAGCAGCCCGGAGTCTGGATGTGTGCTCGGTTGATGGCAATTGGCTCACCCCCTATTACGGGGGACTGGAGACGTAATTGGTGAAATGTGGGTGTACTGTAGGTATACTTCTGCCCAAGTCTTCGGAATACAGACGTGATGTTATTTTAATAGGTACAGTAGGCAGCACGTTAGTGGTAACAAAACCAAGATAAGCTGGTCTCACATTGTTTCGGAACTGTACTACGGTAGGTCAGCTTAAGGTCAAAGTATTACCACTGATTGATGGTACAGTCGAATGCATACCGCATTCGACTGTACCATCAATCAGGGAACTAAACACCATATAATAGGTGACAAGTCTAGTGTAGGTATACGACATTCAATTAGATAGAGGCTAGTTCCCAACTTCGCACAGTAAGAGAAATTAATTATTCCGGGGTTCGGCCGGCACAGAACGTCGACAAATGGGACCCCATTTCAACCCTCAGTTTATAATTATGACGATTTAGCGAAAGCCAAAGGAAACGCACGAAATTTGTTTGTTTGTGTGCCTATGTGTTTATTCAGGGTATGAGCTACCTTCAGAGCTTCTATCCAAGTACGTTCAGCTGTTTAGTAACAAACACACACACACACATACGGACAAACTTCCACATTTATGAAACTATTATTTATAATTTGACGGCACGGTTGGCGCATTGGCTGTGCGATTGGCTGTTGCGCCGCGTGTCTTGGGTACGATTACCGCACGGAAAAATATTTGTGTGGACTACAGCTAGTTGTTCCGGATCTGACTGTTTATGAATGTGAGTTTAAATGTTTGTAAACACACCCACGACACAGGAGTAATTTCAGTGTGGGGAAAAGTTTAAAAAAAAAACAAAGAAACTAAGGGCGATACACCATGTATAGTCTATAAAAACAATTTCGGTTGGTGCACTAAGGCGATTGGCACACTACACCGCATCACGCAGCGTAGCGCGGGAGAGCGTGTTCTTACGTTTCTTTGCAAGTATCTGTGTTTGAACAACACACAGAAAACGCATTCACGCGCAGTGTTCGTCGTTCGTCGCCACGCACCCCGCAGCGTGTTGCGGTGCAGTGTGCCAATCACCTTAGAACTACTTTATCCATCGCCCGCAATCATTTTAATGGACATGGTATGGCTGCCGAGCCTCTCGCTTTGATCATAAAGTTCTCAGAGCTCAAAGCTCCGGTAATTTAAAACATATTGCTGCTGTAATTTAAAGTCAGATGCAAGCACTGAAAGGTTTCCCAGCTCATTAAAGGGTAAAGTAGGCAGTATTGAAAGCTCTTTCATTCATTAATTTCATCGGCAGTGGGTTGAGTGATTTAAGTTTACTCCGTGAACACAAGTAGTTATTTTCGTATTGTTAATTTTACTCAAATTTACTTATTATGATAGTATGTTAACAAAAAAAAAATGTTTTTTTTTTATATTTAAGTATGTTAATTTATATTTACATACTTACTTAAATAAAATAAAATAAACATCTGACTGGGGGCGGAGTAATCTCCGCCTTCAGTTAGGTAGTAACATCCAATCTATTAGGTATGTGGAATGGAGCCTCCTTGATTATGCATACCGTATCCATGACGACCGCCTTTTGAATTACGAAACCATTCGCTATTAATCCATTAACTGATACGACTATCGGTACTATGATTGCTGAGTCCTGATACAATAGTTGACTCTCCGTGCGGAAATGTCACGTGTCAGCTGACGCTATGACAACTGTCACTATGACAGCTGCCACTATGACAGCTGCTACTTATAGCTGTTATTGTGGCCAGTGTGTGGGTAGAAGGAATACTATTAGTTTTATAAATCACATTATTTAATTAAATCAAACTTTTCTACAATATTACTGAAATAAACAAATCCACACCACCAATTGGCGTTGCCGTGTAAGACTTTAAAAGCATTTTACATATTCTTTGTTGTATAAAGTCTTACGATGAAATTTAGGTTTTTTTTTCCAAAACGATAAAAATGCTGACGGGTTTATTTTGAACTAACTTTGATTTAGTACTTTTCCCTTCGAAATTTAACATCCCCTCCATCCCTTTTAAAGCATAGTTTTGACAATAATAATAGCCTATAGTACTCAGGAATAAAGGGGCTTACTAACAGTGAAAACAATTTTAGAATTAGATCATTAATTCTGGTGATTACCCCCTACATACAAACTTACAAACAAATTTTGTGTGTTTATAATATAAGTATAGATTCCCCATAGTTTAAAAAAGCCCTTCGGCATATTTTTATCGTCTCTCTTTATAATCCGCTTATGAGAAGGTACCAAGACAGTGCTTGAACATAACTTCAGTCTAAATCCGTAAATTAGCTTATCTTCTTCAGGGATTATTGGCAAGGTTATTTATTTCGGTCCCATAAATCTTCCTGATCCATGAAAGAAGAGAGAATAAAATTTTATAACCCCAAACGAATCCTCTGAGGAAGTGTAGACGGCTCGAGAATAAGGATTTTATCGTATTTCAGGCAATACAGAAAAACTCACGATACTATTTTGGTAGCTAGAGGAAGGGTAAGTAGAAAAATATTATAATCTTTATTATGTTACCGAGTTTTATTATCCTAAGTCATAGAACTAGAACGAAATTTAGTTTCAGATGGAACATAACGTTGGATCCCGCATGTGATGAATTTCGGAGCAAAGATACAGGTGTAGTCTGAAGTTTACGTTTACGCTCAGACTAAGTTAAATTATTTACATACTACACTCATAAAATATTCCTTTTGCATTGTTATTTCTGTCAAAAGCAAATAGGTTATAATTTGTTGATTTCTAGATGCATAAAACCTCTTTTCTTTATTAATCTTTATTTTTTGGACTTTTATACTTCATGTATATGTCGGTCCGATTTATCTAATTATTAACATCACATCAATCACTAATTAAATTATTAAGTAAAGTCTGAACAAAAGACAAGCTCTTTCACTATTAGGGTTTGAGAGTACTCGTATGTTATTCATAATACCAACCTGTAATTTGTCCAGACCTAATGTGTCGAATAATTCTTGTCTCTCAGTATGACATAACGTCTTACACACTATATTGTACCTCTTTATGTCAACATTTCAGAGAAATCAGTTAGTACTGTAAAAACATAAAATAATTTGAGCAAATAGGTACACATTCTTTTAATAAATAAAAATGAAGTTTAAACTTACCTATCGCTTAATTATATACCTAATTCAAAAGTTTAAACTATGACTGATTCAAAAAGAGAGTTTTAGCAGAGCGTGGTTTCGATCCACGGACCTCTGGGTTATGGGCCCAGCACGCTTCCACTGCGCCACTCTGCTTGTGTTAGTTCGACGTGAAATACAGCTCCACTATCTGCGGCTGATGCAATATAACAAAACATTAATCAATCTTTCTAAACAGAATCATTACCTTGTCATTTGCAATTTAATTAACGATTTTTAAAATTAATTGATGCTGTGTAACGTTCGACATCTCATATTTGTACAACGTTCAGGCAAAACATGACTGAAGTAATTATAATTGGATATAACATCTTGCATGCTATGTGTGTATACTCATGTTTTGAACAAATAAAAAATATCTTATCTTATCTTGTCTATGAGAAGGTTTTATTTTGCCTGTTCAAAAAGAATGTTTTAGCAGAGCGTGGTTTCGATCCACGGACCTCTGGGTTATGGGCCCAGCACGCTTCCACTGCGCCACTCTGCTTGTGTTAGTAGGACGCGAAATATAACTTCACTATCCGCGGCTGATGCAGTATAACAAAACAGTAATCAATCATCCTCAACAGATACACAATTTGGTCACAGGAAGTTTATATTTTTCCAGTTCATAAAAAATATCCTAGCAGAGCGTGGTTTCGATCCACGGACCTCTGGGTTATGGACCCAGCACGCTTGCGTGATTTTAGGGCAAAATTTGGCCACTTTATCAATAGGTGATTATATTACAAATGATAAAATATTGTGCTTGTTCCGTGTCTAAAAATTGTATGACATTGAAATACATTATAGTAAAAAGGATATATTAATAAAGCATTGTTTCAACACACGGACCTAAGGCTAAGCGCACACTATGAAATTTAATCGTTGCGATTTTTTTAATGCAAAATGCAATCAAATCATCCGCTGTATTAGATCGCAAATGATTTCATTTCGTAATGCAAGCCGGGGCGGTTTGCTAGTTTTAAATTTAATAATATTACCTTATAGATACCTATAAGGTAATATTTTTTTTTTTAAACTAGCAAAAAAAAACAAATAATGATGGGACTCATATCAGTCCCATCATTTTTTGTTTTTTTTAATTCATTTATTAATTAGGGTTTTTTATCCACATGGATACGTCAACCCCATTGTACCTTATACTCTATTTACAAACAGCTATACTAATATTACTATTATTTATATAATATTATTAGGTATTATGAACATAAGACATAGGAAGGGGAATTATTGCCTAGGCCTCTGAATTAAGCCACAAATTATGCGTTTTAAATAATAATATATTTTGAATAATGTAAATAAATAAATAATGCCGGACAATCCACACAGCATCATCTAGCCCCAAGCTAATCAGAGCTTGTGTTATGGGTACTGGATGACTGATATACTTAATACAATACATTACATAGAAAGATATTTTTTATTATACATAGCAAATACCCAGAACACCCGGAACAAATATTTGTAGATCGTACAAACACAAATGTTCATCAACAAGTCCCATCATGTGTCTGTATGATTAATAAATATTAGGTAATTTTGCACCAGCCGTAGAGACCGAAGTTATTATTCGCATCTTACTTACACAAGCAGAGTGGCGCAGTGGAAGCGTGCTGGGCCCATAACCCAGAGGTCCGTGGATCGAAACCACGCTCTGCTAAAACATTATTTTTGAACTGGCAATATAAAACCTTTTCATAGACAAGCTAATGAGTCTGTTAAGAATGATTGATTAATGTTTTGAAATATTGCATCAGCCGCAGATAATGGAGTTGTATTTCGCGTTAGACTAACACGAGCAGAGTGGCGCAGTGGAAGCGTGCTGGGCCCATAACCCAGAGGTCCGTGGATCGAAACCACGCTCTGCTAAAACTCTCTTTTTGAATTTCGATCAGTTTTAACTTTTTAATTAGGTATAGTTAGGTCATAGACTAGTTTAAACTTAGTTTTAATATTAATGCATTAAAACAATGTGCTTTTGCGATAACTTTTTGCTAAAATTGTTTTTGGTTTTTTTGCATTTTTGGGCGATTTCTTTTTACTAATATTATAAGAGGAGAATGTTATTCCTTGTTTGATGAAAAAATACTTAATAGACAGAAGGCAAGTATTCCCGGGTTTTATAGGACAGTATAAAAGTAGTCGACTTCCACGCAAACGATGTCGCGGACAGAAGTTAGTTTATGATTTTTATTTTTAAGATATTTGAATGTCGTGATGACGTATAGCTCATTGGTTAAGGCCTCGCCTCTCATGTACGAGGTTGTGGGTTCAAATTCAGGAAGTACCAATGTGAATTTTTTTCTTTCATACGTGCTTTCTAAGTTTATCTTGGACATCACTGACGTCGGTGAAGGTAATATGGAAACATGGAATTGTAGCCCGCCTTGAGCAAACGTGGTGATTAAAGCCTTCTGTGTATAAGAAGAGGCTTGTGCCCTGCAGTGGAACAGATACAGGCTGGTATTAGTTTTCATTTAAGACGGCGAAAATTTTACTAATAACTGGAAAAGTTTCAAGTCGTTATGAATGAGTTAATAAGGAACAAGTGATATTACTAGAAGAATTTTTTAGATCTTTCAGAACTATGTATCAAAAGACGCTGTCGTAGATCTCTGTTTCCTTCTAAATGATATTTTAATGAAAGTTCTTCGAACAGCTGTGTAACTGTAGCTAATACCAGTTTAAACTTTGAACTGTCTGCAAGTAGAACGATTTATTTCCATTAATTACGTCACTAATTGACGACACGGTTGGCGCAGTAGTTAAGCGATTGGCTGATGCGCTGCGTGTCGCGGGTTCGATCCCCGCACGGAACAAATATTTGTATGGCCTACAGGTAGTTGTTTCGGGTCTGGTTGTTTGTATATGTGAGTTTAAATGTTTGTAAACGCACCCACGATACAGGAGAAATTCCTAGTGTGGGGCAACGTTTTTTTTAAAGACAAAGACGAAAGACAATTACCCGAGTACAGAATATGTAGTGTATATTAAACTAAACTTCCAGGAAGTAACAAGCAAAGAGTGGATTTCACTACCGATGTGGCGCGGCGGGCGAAGGTCCGCCTGCGACGCAAGAGGTTGCGGGTTCGATTCACGCCTTGGGACAAATGTTTGTACGATCTACAAATATTTGTTCCGGGTGTTCTGGGTATTTGCTATATATAATAAAAATATCTATCTATGTAATGTATTGTATTAAGTATATCAGTCATCTAGTACCCATAACACAAGCTCTGCTTAACTTGGGGCTAGATGATGCTGTGTGGATTGTCCAGCAATATTTATTTATTTATTATTTATTTTTATAATACCTCCTCTGAATTCCGGAAATCCATAAGTACTAATATTATAAATGGAAAAGTATGTGTGTCTATTTGTCCGACTTTCACAGCAAAACGGAGCGACGAATTGACGTGATTTTTTAAGTGGAGATAGTTGAAAGGATGGAGAGTGATATAGGCTACTTTTTGTCTCTTTCTAACCCTCCACTTCCTAACGCGAGCGAAGCCGCGGGTAAAAGCTAGTACAAGGTAAAAGCTTAAAATTCGTGACGTTTTAATCCCGGTATTATTACTTACTGCTGAGTACGAGATCCTAGGTTTGTTCCGTTAAAGTATTATTGGGTTTTTCCATATAATAGGATTCCTCAAAAGCAGCCTGATGTCTGGATTTCTGCTCGGTTGATAAAAAAAAACTTTATTTGCTAAATGAATCCAACAACCTTGCGTTACATTTATCTATTACAGTTTGTTTAAAAAATAAAAAATAAGTCTATATGGCTAACATGGTAATAGTCTTGCTCCCTTTTACATGGGACTTAAACATAACTGGCGAATACGAAAACTATAGGTACACCTCTGCCTATCACTTCGGGTATTATAGTCGTGATGTTATGTTATTATTACTTACTTCCTTGTAGTTTAGGTGAATATACTGTACCTATTCCGATCTCTGCTAATGACTGAGAAGTTGTGTTAAAATTGCGATGCGGAAGCGAAGGATTGAGGGTCATGTTGTGAGGAAAGTTTCGAATATGAATTTGGATGGCTACAAGAGTAGAGGAAGACAAAGGAAACTTTGGGGAAACAGGTCGGCTATTCTACCCATCCCCTTTTTGTACGCGTCTCGATACATTGAAACCGACTTGAGTTAGCTTTTTAATAACACACGATAAGGTTCATCCCACCTGGTCAGATGGCGTCTTACACTACGTATGCCGAGTCGCAAAAAAGGTGGGATGACGATCTGCGAAAGACTGCAGGCAGATGCTGGATGCGGCAAGCTAAAGACAGGGCGCTATGGCGCTTATTAGGAGAGGGCTATGTCCAGCAGTGGACTAGTTTAGCCTGATAATGATGATGATGACGATAAGGTTACAGTTATACACTAATCTAAAACACACAGAATATATTGCAAGCTTAATGTAAACGTAACACGTGTCTCGCAACGGGAGACGTACCAGACTGCCCCGACCTTGGGAAGAGTCCCTTCGAAATCCCTCTTTGTGTTGCCACTTGACAGCTCGCCGATATTTAATATTAAACGTGACGCCGCGTACACTTATGATACGTTACGCCACAAAACGATGGATGGATTGGGTGTAAGATGTGAGAGAGAGAGATAGAGAGAGTTAATGTTTACTAACTACATCTGAAGGTATCAGGATATTTTGATATCTTGAAGTGAAAATCTATATACGTAAGTAGATACTTACGTACGTCATAAACATAGGGTCTCAGGGATAGTGACAGGCTGCGTTCGGAGTAATTAAATATGAGGAAAATAATTACTAAATTACCACAAACGCCTTATTTTATTATCTTTTCATTAAAACCTGATCACACAAATTATGAAACATAAATAATTTTCTTATATCCGTGTACGCAAGGGAGACGGAAGTCTATAGAATTTATTACAAGTCAATGTGGAGATGAGTAAAATATAAAGTAATTAAATAGGCACGTGGTTAAATAATGACAGCCGCACGTGCTGATTGGAGGCTCGTGGATGCGATGGGCAGGGCTGGGCCAAATACATGCTTTGCTTTAATTGAAATACAAATAACAAAATACTATCTCGCAAGTATTTATAATACGAAAAACAAAATATGTTTAAGTAGGTACTATTTGAAATATAAAATGCAAAATATAGTATAGCTAAAATACTATATTTTGCATTTTATATTTCAAATACTTGCGAGATAGATATTAATTATTTTAATTTATTTTTCTTTAAAAAAGAAAAGTTGCCTCACACTAGGAATTTCTCATGTATCGTGGGTGCGTTTACGAACATTTAAACTCACATTCACAAACAGCCAAACCCGGGACAACTACCTGTGGGCCATACAAATATTTGTTCGATGCGGGAATCGACCCCACGACACGCATCGCTGCAGCCGAATACTCAGCCGCCGCGCCAACGGTGCGCCAACAAAATAAAAATCACAAAATACTATTAAGAATAATAAGTAATCAAGCCCAGCATCGGCTTAAAAGCAGATTAAAAGAAGATTATATATTCGAGATTAAAACCAGAGTTTCATGAACACTTTTTAAATGTTTTTGATTGTTAACTCTTTTTGGAGAATGAATAAAACCTGCTAAATTATAAATAACATGATCGCTTAGTGAAAGTTAAATGTATTAAATTAAAGCAGTTGAAATACAAATACCAAATACATTTTACGTACCAAATTGGAATGATGTACCTACTTTAATTACAAGTAATTCAAACCCAACCCTGGCGTTGTGTGACCATACATGGTCCACATACCGAGACTCTTTCTACCACGAAAACCATGAAAAGGCAGTGGTAAACGATAAATTATATTTATATCTATAAGTGGATTTTTACAAACACTTTTACATGTCAACAACTAAACTTCTTAAAATATTGAAACCGCACTTAATTCTCTTTGAGTGCTTACCTGTCATCTGTCTGTTGCTAATATATCAGTGGAAACTTGTAATTGGTCTTCATCCACCTACGTTTTAACTATCTGTATCCTAGCTGTAAGTCTTCTAAAGAAATAAAAAAATATTATTGATTAAGATGGTGTTTCCCTATCTGGCAACCCTGAGAAGAAACACCGAAAGAAACCCGGAGGTCTCAGTCTGTTTTAAAGTCCAAACATTATCTTGGTCTGATCATGGGAAGGCCGTCCCGATTAATATCTGAGATGGTCTTTTGAGGATATGAGTGGACATTTGTCAGGACTTGTAGAGCTCAGATCAGAACTAAGGAGCACAACGGACCGACAAACTATACCAAAGAAACAACATAGATATTTGTCAGTCGTTACGGGCAGTTAGATGCCTGGGAAACAATAAACATAGGTTTTGAGTGCCAGAGCTTGCATATTGGACCAATTATATAGCAAATAAAAAATAAAGTGGTGTAACTATTAGGTGAAGTGAGGTATCAGGTGAAAAGGTTTTATTCGCACATTATAAATCATATTTCTATATAATATATATCTATTGTTGAAACTTGCCAGGTTGATATAGATAGAATTAGTACTAGTGTATCTGAGATAAAGAAGGCGTTGCATCCAAAAGAACATTTGGGTAGGCCGCATTAAGTTCATATTTGTCAGTAGTAACGGACAGTAAGAAGCCTATTAGTCTGACAACCAGTTTTACTTAGGGATATTGTGTTATCTGGTTACTGGGTTGTTGCAATGTTGAAGTCAGATAGGCAGTCGCTCCATGTAAAATATTAGTATTCAGCTGCATCTTACTATGATAGCCGAACCCCAACTAAGCAGTTAATATGCATGACTCGTTACCGATCCCTGATTTCATTTTAATCGAGCAAAGAGCAATTACGATTCCTTAATTCACACTTAATTGCAGCTTCGAGTTGTTCCTAATTAGAGCTGAGTGTGTTACTAACCCGTACATAATACTTCGAAGAGTAATTTCACATGAATAGACCTGTATAAAGGTAGATACCGGTGGTGGAATTAGTCGGTACTAAAGTGCACTGCCAATGTGCAAGGTAGGAAGATACTTTTCACATAGGCACTTAACTTCAGTAGAATAGAATATAATTATATAATAGAATATAATTTCAAAGTAAAATAGAATTTAAGTGTAGAATAGAATACTATTTTAGAATATAATAGAATAATATTTTAGAATAGAATATAATAGAATTTTACACTAAAAATGGATTAAAAATGTAGAATAGAATCACATGAAAATATATAAAAGTCATTGGACTAATTGTTACTATACTGATTTAAATGAACACTGACACCCTAGGAAACAATTAACATATGTTTTAGGAGCCAGGGCTCTCGTGATTGGATTAACATCACAGTTAGTTATCTAGGTACAAAAGTTTGTGTGACTTTACAGTTTCCATGAAATAGTACGTTTTAATGAAATAGTAAGTTAAAACCAGGGAGAGGTGTGAGTGTTCTCGCGGAATGAAGAGCGGAAGATTTTCAAACGTATTTTTCTTTTATTTAGGGTTCCGTAAAAATATGGTAAAATATAACATTTAATTAAGTATATATATAAAGGTCTGTCTGTCTTTCAGCTTTGAATAATAGACATAATTATATAGCAAATAAAAAAAATAGTAAATAATAAATAAAGTGGTGTAACTATTAGGTCAAGTGAGGTATGATATGCAACATATTGTATTATCACACGGAAACTTACCAGGAAGTTGATATTGATATATTTAATACTAGTGTATCTAAGATAAAGAAGGCGTTGCAACCTCTTTTTGCATTGTGTTCTGTACGAACATATATTTAAAGTGTCACTGTAGGATCGTCTGCTGCCTTTAAATATTATTTGTTTATGATACTATCTGTAAAAACTTTTAATTGGCCATCAACTTGTTAAAAACTAATTAACTATTGTGTCTGCCTAGCTGTAAGTTTTCCAAAGTTTATAAGATAAATACATAAAGAAATGGCTTTTGAATCGTAACAAAAATGACCGAAGTAATTCCATTCCACATTTTGAAATCGAACTACCAAGTAGATAGAGAGTTATGTTACAGGATAAACCAAACTATGTCTCTGACTAGCGCAGTTAAATATAAATTAATAAAAACCTTAATTAAGCAATCATTTCATCATTAAAAGCAAATATTTTTGTCCGCCTAGTACGGAACCCTTGGAGTTCAAGTTCGCCTCACTATTTGCCCGTTTTTTTTCTTAATTGCAATTAGCGAAAATGCGTAACTTATTTCATTTTTTTTGTACATAGTTAGTGTAGTTCATTAGTTTTTAACAAAATGATGGCCAATTAAAAGTTTTCACAGAGAGCATTTTTTTTTTTAATGCTATCTGTACCTATTGGAACGAAGGGGTTAGAGTCTTCTGTCTTTGGCCCGAGATCGGCAAGTACGCTTAAGTTTTTGGTTTCAAGAAAGATTAATTACTTATCCACAGTGGAACTCACTAGTCTTGCTCTACACCTAAGGCACGAATCATACCGAAATGCCCATTTACACTATATCAGTTTAGTTGTCTGTACAAGTTCAATTGAAGGCAGCATCAAAAGTTCACTGGCTCGTTGGTCTAGTGGTCCTGGTGCTAGCTAGCCTAGCTTGATGTCCTGGGCTCAATTTCCAGGTCAGGCAAAGTATTATTGAGTTTTTCCAATAGGATTTTTTTCATTAACAGCGTGGAGTTTACCCCTAACCTAAAACCGATTTCCACACAAGAATCGTTGAGAAAAGGCCTTGGCAGATGAGGAAATATTGCGACTGCACCAAATAGGTAAAGTTCAGCAAAACCGTCAGACAAATGAATACTGTCTGACGCAAGTTTTCAACCGGTTTTCAACTCGTTTATTACAGAACGAGATCAAAAATCTTCCCATTTCCTCTGCCAAAATCCACAAACCAACCAGCTAAATAAAATGACGTAAATACGAAACCCTTATCCGAAAATAGATCGCCAATACTTTAAACAATGAAAGCCACTCAACTGCAAACGGTTAGGAGCTCACTTAGGACTCTAATTAATCTTTATTGTGGGTTTGTGGCTGAATGGACTTTTTCAATTTTGTCAACTCTTATTTCTAATGACATTCGTTGCGTAACGGGTAATCATTTCCGCGTTCCCTAGAACACCAATAAATTCTTGATGTGTTTTGCGTTGAAAGAATGATGTAACTTTTCATACCGTTTTTACCGTTCATACAACTTCACAATAATCATCATTTGCCTAACCTTTTCTCAACTATGTTGGGGTCGGCTTCCAATCTAACCGCATGCAGCTGAATACCAGTACTGAGAAATACCTAAAGAAAAATCCCAATAACACATTGCTCGACCCGGGAATCGAACCCTTGCTTAGCAGTCTCGTTTACAGCCACTATATCAAGTAATCATCTGCCTAGCCTTTTCCCAACTATGTTGGGGTCGGCTTCTAGTCTGACCAGGTAGAGCCGAATACCAGTATTTTACATGGAGCGACTGCCTATCTGACCTCCACAACCCAGTTACTGGGTCATACGATACCCCTTGGTACGACTGGTTGTCAGTCTTGCGGGATTCTGACTACCGGTAACGACTGTCAAAGATGTAAAAATGACAGCTGGGACAAACAGCTTAATGTGCTTTCCGACTCAGAGAAGTCGCGATGTGTAGTAATGTCACCCATCCACAGACTGACTTTCGATCGACCTGTGCGGCTGTTTTTATCAGTGTGTATTTTTGTTGTCACCGTAACAAAAGTAATAGAATTAAATAAAACGTATCTTTTTTTTATTTACCTACCATACTTACAAGAAAGGTGATATTTTCGGCGTCTTTTAATTGACATGATAGATAATCTAATTGTTTCCATTATTCTCATACAGAGAAGGCACTAAAATTGAACATTGATTGCGAGTACATTACGTAATTCCCCACAAACCGGGTACACCTAATTGATACAATCCGTACGTTGATAAAATCAGTACGTTGTTCCAATCCCCTTCCTAGAATTAATTTATAATAACAAGGCACGCGATCACAACATCTCTAGCTAAGATACATGTTCTTATGAGGACCTATAATCACAAGTTTATTATGGACATGTGCGCTACCTGTCAGGGTTCTGTATAGCCCGAGGCTCTTCACTAACTATTGTACGTAATTCTGCTTTTTCTTACTGGTCATGTCGATTAGAAAGTGTTGGGTAAACACACAGCTTTTCACTTCATTTCATAACGAGCAGGAGATAAAACAGAGCTAGGCCAATGTGACAAAAACGTTTACATCTAAAAAATGGATGACTATGGAAATTATGCTTTTTTCTAACTCCTGCGCTGTTCTTTTCTAACTAAACGAAATTATCTTTGCGGGGTGCAAGACAGTTGAATCGTTTTTCTGGGACTCGTCGAGCTCGAGTTTCATTGAGTCAATGTTTTTTTGATGGTTACTGTTGATTCTGGTTTTCAGGTGTGAGACAGGAGCTCGTGTCTAAATAAAAACTACCTCACGGTTGATCGAAGGTTAAGCTACGCTTGCTAAGGTACGCGTTAATAACATACATATTACTATTTTATTCGATATTTTATATACAGAAGCTGTTGGTGTGCCTTTATTAATAAATAAATAAATAAACATATCGAGTCCTCCGTGCCTCGGGAAGCACGTTTAGCCATTGGTCCCGGTTGACAGTTACAGGAAGTCTTACAACCAGTCTTACAACCAGTCTCACCAAGGGGTATCGTGTTGCCCAGTAACTGGGTTGTGGAGGTCGCTCCATGTACACAAAACACTGGTACTCAGATGCATCTTGTTAGACTGGAAGTCAACCCCAACATAGTTGGGAAAAGGCTAGGCAGATGATGAGGTGTAGCAGAGGTTGGGAACAGTGTCCCCACATTTAAAATAAATAATATGTAATAACATAAGTACAGAAAAAATTGTCAGATACATACAAGAGATTATATAAATCAAAGTAAGAACAAATAGTTGTGATTTGCCTAACACAATGACATGCAAAACATTATTCAAAGAAAATTGTTCATTTATATAATAATATAATATAATATTGCTGGACAATCCACACAGCATCATCTAGCCCCAAGCTAAGCAGAGCTTGTGTTATGGGTACTAGATGACTGATATACTTAATACAACACATTACATAGATAAATTGCTATGTATAATAAAAAAATATAATTTTTTATTATACATAGCAAATACCCAGAACACCCGAAACAAATATTTTTAGATCGTACAAACATATGTCCCAGGGCGGGAATCGAACCCGAAAACTCCTGCGTCGCAGGCGGACCATCGCCCGCCGCGCCACATCGGTCGTCACGTTCATGTATTCTAAAATGTCAGTAGGAATTAAATTAGTTTTAAATCATTTAAATTAAATTAATTTAAAACGCAATGTTAAATGACCCATTAACTCCTCAGAGTCTCTCATTCAAAAGCTGATTTTTTTTAGGCTTTAACTGGTAGATCATTTTTACGTTTTTATAAAGGCTGTTTATATTGCTTAAACGCTTTCAGCTTTTAGGTACAGAGGCCAGCACATCAAGCTACTCCATTATGTCAAATTTATTTGTTAGTTTTTCAACTTTATCCCAAAAAAATAAGGTTCATATTCAATTGGCAGAACTTTAGTATAAGTAAAAAGTAGAGGAAGACCAAAGTAACAATGAATCAATTATGGAAACGATGATATGGTTAAAAAAGGGGTGAATGTTAATATAGCGGCTGATAGAGATGAACGGAAAAAGGAGACTTGGAGCGCAGACCATAAACAAGAGTATAGGATCTTTAATGCAGCAATGTTAAAACAAACCAATTTCTATATTCTACTTTGAGTTATCTGCGCTGCGCTAAGATAATATTTAGTTCATTAGTGAAGCGTTGTTTATTCCCTAGCAAAGTTCATAAAGGTCAATTACGAAAGGTGAAATAAACATGTTGATATTCAATATTCTGTGCACCATAAACAATTAGGACTTCCAAATCCAGAAACACAAACATAAACATCATAATCCGTTGCACATAATAATACCAAAACGAACGGACTGTGCAAATAAAGCGTTTCGCGAAAATGCCAGCTTCATTAGTGGAATTTCGTTCGTATAATTAGGGAAATAATGACCAACGCTCTGGATTCGGTTACTATTTTAATAGCATTTACGATGTGTGGAAATGTAGGATGTTTTCAGGAAAACTGCTAAAATAATAATCTTTTACAAATAAATAAAATTTGAGCGTCTGTTTTGAATGTCAAAATTATGGATTTTTATTCAAATGTATAAGAAAGTATATTATATGGTAGGTAAGTACTGGGTTTTCCAATAAGAGGGGTTATTTTGATATTCAAAGAAAAATGCCATTTTTTAATATAAATGATCGGATGTTTATTTCACTATAAAACGGAACGTATGCCATCCAATTCCGGCCATAAAAAAACATTAATCACCTCCCGATAGCGCAATCCGTTCAACGTAACTGTTGATCCAACCTGCTACGCCAACAGCCCAGCGTCGATTCAAGTACTCAAAGATGGAGTTCATGAGGCTATCGAGGGCAAAGAGCAGCCGATTGGTACATGAAATTAGAAAATGTCGAAGTTACTACTAATTAATCATTCAAGAACTCGGCAACCGTATAACATTTATCAATTAATTTTTTTTGCAAAGTTTTCTTGAACTTGTGAACAGGTAATTTTTCTATTTGATCAGGGATTTTATTATACATTCTTGGAGCGATGCCAAAACTTTTGTACATTAGAGCTGTTTTACATTTTGTGTGACATAGTTGGTTTAAGTCATTAGCACGCATAGGAGTTTTTCTAAATAAATGCCAATTAGTCTTCACAAATAATGCTGTTTCCAAATGTACAATGATGGCAGTGTAAGCAATTTTAAAGATTTGAAGAAAAGGACACAACTATCGGTTACTTTTATAATACATATTGCCCTTATGCATCGCTTTTGCATTTTGAAAACCAGATCTCTATTAGTGGACAGCCCCAAAAAACAAGCCTGAATCGTAGAACTGAACCGACTAGTCTATGACATGCTGTAAATAAGGTTTCAATATTTACTTTTTTTGACAACTGGTAGAGTGCATATGCAGATTGGCTGAGTCGTTTGCATAATTACTCTGTATGAGGCTTCCAAGTAGGTTTGTTGTCAATCGTAATACCCAAGAACTTGACATGACTAACTTCTTCTATTTCATCACACCCGTATGAAATATTTACAGTAGGGTTTTCTCGCCGCTTATAAAAATGCATTACTTTTGTCTTATTTACGTTTGTAATGAGATTGTTATTATTAAACCAATCAATGATTTCAGAAAGAGAATTTTTTATATCATTTTGGTAATTGTGTGGATTATCGCATTCAATTATGGCAGTACTGTCGTCTGCGAAAAGGACCATTTTTTGACGCGTGGCTTTTGGAAGATCATTGATGTAAATTAAAAAGGATTTATTTTCCTTTGGTTTATCATAGCTATGTAATTATTCTCAGAATAAGATCCTTATCAATTAATCTATCGGATATTGTAATAAATAATACATTGCATTTATTTTCCGATATCTACAGGATGAATTCCTGGCTAAGAATATACGAGTAGATTTTTATAAAATCCAATAGGAATATTTTTCGTTATTTCTAGTTTCGGATTCGGCCATCCACACCGTTTTGAAAAATTACCTCTGTATATTATCCGGATGAGTTATGCCACAGCACGATTCAAGTGCTGGCCAGGTCATGGTTCCAGGTCAGGTGGAGTAGAGCACTGCTCGCGTCAGCCACTACTGTTCAATAAATAATAATAACAATAAAATCTTTATTTGTATTGAATGCATTTGTTACAATAATGATGTTAGATAAGATATATATGTATACCCCATCTGCCGGTTGGCATACAAAAAATATAGGTTAACTTATAGATTATAAAAACTAGGTATAGAGTTAAAGGTAAGCAAAAATTACAATTCGTCATTAATAAAATCGACAACAGAGTAATAACATTTCTCTATCAGCAACGATGACAAGAGTTTTTTGAATTTTATTAAGGGCTGATCTTTAATACAATTTGGCAATCTGTTAAATATAATAGGTGCCATACCAATACCCGGGTTAATTATTCGATTTCGTTTCAATCGTAAAAGTTCTAACTGTTTTTTGTAAATCGAATGCTTCCAGAAAACCAGATTGAATGTCCTAAGTAAAAGTCATCATCTGCGCAGCCTTATGGCTGTCAAAGATCTACAAATGACAGCAGAGACCAACGGCTTAGCATGTTTGTCGAGACCCAAAGGAGTATCGTCATGCAATGAACGGTCACCCATCCATAGACTGACCTCGAAAAGCGTAGCTTAACTTAAATCGACCCGTGCGGCTGATTTATTTGGCAACATCCAGTGTAAGTCTAACCAGTAACACATAGCCAGAAGTGGGAAAAAGCTAGCCTTAATTTATCTTTCACAGGATATTGAATGGATCGATATACTGCAGTGAACGTCTGGGTTCATTAGTAATTAACACAACAAGTGGGATTTCCTGGCATAATACTTTTAATTTATTTTGCATCCCTGGCTTAAAACAAAACTAGGTTATTACGCCGCTGCGCGCTGTACCAAAACTTTACTACTATCTTTTAAACATAATATTTTTTTTTATATTCTATAATTATTATTTTGTTTATTTTATTATTTATAATTATTTTCATAATTCTATTTTATTTTGAATTGTTATTTATTGAACTTATCATATGTCTAGCCTTTTCTCAACTATGTTGGGGTCTGCTTCCAGTTTAATCGGATGCAGCTGAATACCAGTATTTTACATGGAACGACTGCCTATCTGACCTACACAGTCCAGTAACTGGGCATCACGATACCCCTTGGTAAGACTAGCTTTCAAACATTCGGGCTTCTGACGAACCGTATTGACTGTCACAGACCTACAAATGGCAGTCGGGACCAACGGCTTCATGTGCTTTCCGAGGCACGGAGGAATCCGCAATGAAAGAACAGTCACCCATTCCCGGACTGATCTCAGTAAGCGTAGCTTAACCTTCGATAAATCCGTGTGGCTATTTATGTTTAGCCACGAGCTCTTTTTCCTATTATATGAACTGTATAAATGAAATGATTTTATTATTGCTTAATCGTAAGCTTTTTTGTGTCCACGCTGTGGTCTCCTGTAAGTGAAGGAGTACACCTTTATGATACCCTTTGTAAACGATTTTTTTTTCTATAAGTCATTACTTTTTGTATCCTGATCCTAAAATCTATATCTATACTAATATTTTAAAGAGGTAATATTTGTTTGTAAGTTTGTATGTGAGGGGTAATCTCCGGAAATAATGATTCAATTCTAAAAATGTTTTTACTGTAAGAAAGCTACATTATTCCTGAGTGCTATAGGCTATTATTATTTCCAAAACTACGCTTTAAAGGGGATGATCAAGTTCAAAGGAAAAAGTACTAAATCCACGCGGACGAAATCGCGGGCGAAGTGCTAGTAATAAATAAATAAATTAGACGAATTTAATAATACCTTATTTGTTTAAAACTATTAAGCCGTTCATACTACAGCGTCTGCCAAAAAAATAGAAATATATATAGTACATATATACACTCGAAAAACATTACCCGCCATCTGTGGCCGTCGGTATGTAAGTAAAAATAAAAAAGCATTTTTTGGAAACAATTTTCAAGAATTTAATTTAATACGAAGTTATATTTTTAAAACTTTGAACTTTGTCTCCAAGAATTATCAGTATGACATCCCACACAATGGCATTTCTTAACGATTCGCCGAAATCGAGTGGTTTATTATAAAAATAACCGTTATGACTGAAATTTAATATACTTTACTTTTATATTTAAGTTTATATAGAGGAGCTCGTTGCTAAATAAAAATAGCCGCACGGGTTGATCGAAGGTTAAGCTATGCTTGCCGAGGTCAGTCTGTGGATGGGTGTCCGTTCGTAACATATCGCGACTCCTCCGTGCCTCGGAAAGCACGTTAAGCCGTTGGTCCCGGCTGTCATTTCTATCTTTTTTCGATCTTTGACAGTCGTTACAGGTAGTCAGACACCCGAAACTCTGACAACCAGCCTTACTAAGGGGTATCGTGGAGGTCAGATAGGCAGTCGCTCCATGTAAAATACTGGTATTCAGCTGCATCCGGTTAGACTGGTAGCCGACCCCAACATAGTTGGGAAAAGGCTAGGCAGATGATGACTTTTATATTTAAGTTTAAAAGTCTCTACATCTGCCCTAAAAGTAAAAATAAAAATCAGAATAAGACGAGATATTTCAATTTGTTTATTTTATTTTTACTATTTTTTGTTCGTGATTGATTACATGTGTTACTACTATTAGTTAAATAAGTTTATTTCAGGTCATTACTAACATTATGGACTTCAAAGTCTGCAAATAAAAGATAATTACTATTAAAAAAAGGACACCCAGAAATTTCAAATCGGTGGTCGATAATCATGTACCTAACTCATGGTACCGAGGTGGTACTTCGATGATGCTTCCACCCTGTATACATCAAATAGGCAAACACGTCGAGTGATGCCATAAATCATCATCATCTGCTTAGCCCAACTATGTTGACGGCACGGTTGGCGCAGTGGCCGCATGTAGCGGGTTCGATTCCCGCACGGAACAAATATCTGTATGTAAGTTAACCATCCACTAGAGTCGATCTTCAAAGTTAAGCATCGCTTACCGACTTCAGTCTGTGGATGGGTGACCAATTGACCATGACACTCTGAGATCCCTCCGTGCCTCGTCGAGCTCGTTCAATCGTTGGTCCCGGTTGTCGTTTGAAGATTTCGTAATGGGTAGTCAGAAACTCGGAAGACTGACAACCAGTGTAAAAGGGTATCATGGAGGTCAGAGTAAAATACTAATAAGTATACAGCCGTTAGACTTTATGCCTGACCTCAACAAAACTACGAAAAGGCTACGCAGGTCATTGCCAGTGAAATCCCGTAAGTATTAGTTGTAGGCCGTAAAAGGCAACTAAGGCATTTTTTTAATAAATGATAATGATTAAAAAAATGCCTAATAGGCAGACAGGTCTCCCATAGTTATTTCAGTATCCATTAGTGAGCCGAAGACTCTCTATAAGCAATAAATTGTTCCATGTGACTTTATCAATGGCTCGTCTTATTGATCACCTGGCCCAGGAGAGTCCTTATCTTTATATAGGGGTTCAAAGATGGACCTTTAGTTATAGTGGCGAAGGGCAAACGTTTCAGGGTTACCTGTTCAAACATGTTTGCGAACACAGACAAAAATACATACCGATTTTAAAATGGGAAGACAAATTGAGCCTTTATGCGGCAACCAGCGAAGATCTAATTTAATGAGGTTAAATGCAATTTGCCGCTCAGTATTAGGTACTACGAGTATGTTATTAAAAAAGTCACATTAGTATTTTCCCGGTTTGGAACCTACAATCTCGTGAAAAGGAGGCGAGGCCTTAACCACTAGTCCACCACCCACACCAGACTAAATAATAAAAAAAGGTTCTGTTACCCTTTAACCTTTGATCAAGCTGAGGAACAGGAGATAAAATTAAATTAAATTTGTTTACGGAATTGATAAATCTATCTTTGAAAATAAATTATCTTTATTAAAAATCTTTATCTTACTATATGGTCTGCTTTTTGCCGTGCCTCGGAAAACACATTACGCGGTTGGTCCCGGCTGTCATTTGTAGATCTTTGACAGTCTTAACGGGTAGTCAGAAGCCCGAAAGTCTGGCAACCAGTCTTACCAAGGGGTATCGTGTTGCCCAGTAACAGGGTTGTGGAGGTCAGATAGGTAGTCGCTCCATGTTAAATACTAGTATTCAGCTGCATCCGGTTAGAATGGAAGCGGACCCCAACATGTTTGGGAAAATAGTAGGTAGATGATGGTGTGCTTTTTTGGTGGATATGAATTGTTTTGTAGATCAGTATCATATTGCGAATATAATATCAGAATTAATGGACTGGGAACTAGGTATAAAAAATAGAGCAAAGAATAGTTTTTTTTTTTAAACTGGGATTGGAAGGTGTTCTTAATAATTCAAAGCGGGGTTACTAGAGCGTTGGATATCAAATGAAAGAGCGCTATTTTAACATACTTCTGTTCATTTCTTTTTTTTTGGGCCGAATAGTTTTCAATTGGTGAAAAAGTTGTTTGAAAAAACATATGTTTTTCTTTCTATCTTTTCTGACTACGGCTGCTCAATGAGATTTGGAATAACTTACGAGCATTTCACTGTGCCGACCTACTAGACAACTAACTACTTTACGTGAACCTGTACATAACTACATCTTGCCAGCTCTAATGTGGACAAATGACCAGTTCGTAACGTTTCCAGTGAATTCAACAACGTCTCTGTCCAGACATAAAAATATCTCTGACATAAATAAAACTAATTTTGATGGATGATATCTGAAGGAGTAGACAATCTTATCGGAAAAACAACTTATAATTGAAATCAACTTTTACTAGTTATTGGTAGTTGATGAGAACTCTTAACTTGTAGTCGTAGAAGAGATTTTGTTAGTGACTGATTGAATATAATCAAAAATGGTTGAGGGACCTAGAGAAAAACCACCAGGACCTGTCCACCACTAACTAGGCCTATGTAACTGAATAAGCAGTAACTTTTACTTAAACGAGCATAAAAAAATTGATGAAAGAGTTATACCTACAAAAAATATTTGTTTATTACAACAGATACTTTAATTGAAACGTCACGATTGATTGGAACAAATCAGGTATTATTTGATTATATTATTTGTTTTGAACCCGCGAGTGATGAATTTGGATTATAAAACGACTTGACGGGTTTTCATTCGATTTTTATTTGATTTCAAACCTTATGGTGAGTATTATTTTTGGAATAGAATCTTCGCGTCCTTTAATTTGGTACCACACACGAAAAATAAATGAAAGTGTACGACTACAATGGTTGCTAAAATGCACTATTATAAACTTTTTTTTTTTTTAAATTTGTTTATTTTGTTACAATCTAGCCTAGTAAGGCTAATAAGCAATTTTAATCTAACTTAATTTGCTAAAAGTAAAAGTATATCTAAGAGCACGTCCATTGCGTTTACTTAGCGTCTATTAAGGTGAAGTCACTTTGTTCTTGTGTCCATATAAATAACTCGTATATTACACTCGCGGTAAAGTCACAGATATGTTACACTACATTACACTACACTAACTCAAAAGGTTTAGTCCTTTTAAGCCTTCTTACTATGTCCGTGTTATCGAGGAGCTGGATGGCCTCAACATTAACATGATGATGAAGCCGATGTTCATGAGCTTCTGCATATTTTTGGATTATGCTGTTTACGAACTCTATATTCAGGTCCCGATGGATGTCGTCAATTCGTATATACCAAGGCGCGTTCACGATGTTCTTGAGTACTTTGTTCTGGAATTTTTGTATAATTTCTACATTGCTTTCTTTGGCACAACCCCATAGTTGTATACCATAGGTCCATACTGGCATAAGGACTGATTTGTAGATCAGGATTTTGTTAGAAACTGACAACGCGGAATGCTTTCCTAGTAACCAGTTCATGCTTCTGTAACGAATTTCTAATTCTTCTCGTTTCTTTTTGACATGGGCTTTCCAGCGAAGCTTTGCGTCTAGGGTCATACCAAGATATTTGGCAGTGTTTTCGTACGGTATACTTTTGTTGTTTATGTATACTGGGTTGTGTTCCGATTTCTTGTTAGTGAAGTCAATGTGAATGGATTTTGTTTCATTCAATTTTATCTTCCACTTTTTGGTCCAATCATAGAATTGATTTATTGCTGTTTGTACTTTTACCACAGCTTCCTTGTGACTTGATCCTGTGGACATTATTGCGGTATCATCAGCAAAAGTAGCGATAGTTGCATTTTCTAGTTCTGGTATATCACATGTGTACAATAGGTACAGGACCGGGCCTAGAACACTTCCTTGTGGTACACCAGCTTTTATTTCTTTTAGTTCAGAATAGACGTTTTCTTGCCTTACTCTAAAGACTCTACCAGTTATATATGATTCTAATATATCTGAGAACTGTTTTGGCAACATAGTTCTTAGTTTATAAATCAATCCCTTGTGCCAGACTTTGTCAAAAGCCTGGGCTACATCTAAAAATACAGTGGTACATACTTTCTTATCTTCAAGAGCTTTTTCAATTACTGTTGTAATTCTATGCACCTGATCTATCGTTGAATGTTTTTCTCTGAATCCGAATTGATATTCTGGTATTATGTTGCTATTTTCTATAATTGGTTTTAATCGTTTTAGAAGTAGTTTCTCGAAAAGCTTTGACATCACTGGCAGCAAGGAGATAGGCCTGTATGATGATGCATCTTGAGGTGGTTTCCCTGATTTGGGGATCATGATCACTTCTGCAACCTTCCATAGGTCTGGAACATGCTTTAGTCTAAAAGAAGCATTAAGTATCTTAGTAAGTTTCACCAAGGCTTTTCTTGGTAGATTCTTTAGGATTTCCCCTGTGATAAGGTCATAACCAGGGGATTTTTTTGGGCTGATGTGATCTCTGATTTCTTTGAATACTTCTTTTGGTGTTACAAGTTTTATCTCTTGGTCTACTTGTAGTAGTTGTTCCCAGTGGAGATCTTGGTTAGCGCTCTCGGTTTGTGTAAAAGTGTCCTCCAAGTGTTGGGCAAACCTTGATGCTTTTTGCTCATTGCTTCTTGCCCATTGTCCATTTAGCTCTTTTATTGGCGGTATGTGAGCAATAGGTTGTTTTTGGTTCCTTGTGGCTTTCCATAGTGAATAATCAGTCGATCGATCATTAGTGAGTTGATGAAGATGCCTATTTAAATTTTCGTCCCGAAATTTCTTGATTGACTTCCTAATTTGTTTAGTTATTCTATTTAACAGTGTCTTATCATGGGGAAACCTGTTTCGCTGCCACTTTTTTCTCAATGTTCTTTTTTCTCTGATCAGATCTGTTATTTCTTTTGGATAGGTGTTAACCTTCACAGTTCTTCTTTTCTCGGGTGTATTAGCCCATGCAGTTTGTTGGATATCTACAATAAATTTGCTTAGTTCTAAATCAAGTTGGTGCTTATCATTTATGAATATATTTAAGTCTATTTTATTTTCTAAGTCTATTTTAAAGGATTCCCAGTCTGTGAACTTGTTCACGAGAAACGGATTGCCTTCTCTCTGTTTGACATATTCACTAATGTATAAAATTATTGGTGAGTGATCAGAGTTCATATTAAATCCTTCTTCGGCACTTATAAAGTCAGAGGATATTCCTTTATAAATAAAAAAGTCAATTAAGTCTGGAATTTTTCTTGAGTCTGTTGGCCAATATGTCGGTTTTCCAGTTGATAGAACCTCTGATTTGGTTTCTTGTATGGCACTTAGTAGCTCTCTGCCTTTTGTAGTAGTTAGTCTGGAGCCCCAATAGGTATTCTTGGCATTGAAGTCTCCACCTAATATAAATCTGTTTCCAAGTAGCGCTAAGACTATCTTGTATTGCTCTTTTTTTAGTGCGTGTTTTGGGGGGATGTATATAGCTGCTATGGTAACGGAGTCGTACATATATCTTTTCATTTTAATAGTTACACCGATCACTTGCATTTCCTGATCTTCACATTTGGTCTGTTCATAATGATGTATGTTTTCTCTTATTATGACGGCGCTGCCTCCTCTCGCGGAGTTATCAGGATGCAGGGCATGATATATCTTGTAGCCTTGAAATTTAACAAATGATTGTCGTGTAAAGTGTGTTTCGGAAATTAAGCATATATCTACGTTTTCTGTATCTAGGACTACTTGTAACTCATGTTGGTGTTGCAGCAGTCCATTAGCATTCCAAGCCATGATCTTGAGGTTATTAATCATTTTCGCAGATGAATTGGAGCTTTTTTGGCACTCATTTCTAGTTTTTTAAGCCGTTCATCAAATGTTGACATTAGACTTAAGATTTGGTCGAGTTTTGACTCCGAACTTGTCTCCATATTATTTTTGACTGCTTGAGAGTACGAGGACGGCTTGGGTGGTTGGTGGGTCATTCCCATCTTTACATTAGCTTCTTTGGTAGCTGATGGTTCGGTATGCTTCTTTGGTTGCTGCTATGCTATTATAAACTGAATTTAATTAAAATTGATATTAATATTTGTACGACAAATGGCAAAACATAGCACATGTGAAAATGTTACATCTTACAGACTCTGTAACTACCTATGTATGTTGACAAATAAACATTCTGATTCTGATTACTGTGTTTGTTTTCAAAATACGTACGCCAAAAAAAAAACAAATCGTAGGAATTAAACGACTACTTAATGCTAAATTTAATTTCACATGAATATGCTATGCATAACTGGGCGGAGATTAATGTTCTCTCGCAGGCATTTGTTTCTACTCAATTTCTTGATTGCGTAACATGGCAATGCATTCTGTTTTAACCATAAATAAATAGTACATATATGACTTCTGAATTTGTATCACGTTAAGCCGTTGATCCCGGCTGTCATTTGTAGATCTTTGATAGTCGTTACGGTTCGTCAGAAGCCCGATAGTTTGTCAGCCAGTCTTACCAAGGGGTTTCGTGTTGCCCGGTTACTGGGCTGTGAAGGTCATATAGGCAGTCTCTCCATAAAAAATACTAGAAAAGGCTAAGCAGATGATGACATTGACGAGACTAGAAAATTTCTACTTACAGAAAAATACTTTTAATTTAATTTCATATATTTGCTTCACAAACGGTGTATCAATACACAAAATGAAGGCTTTTGTGATCGCAAGGATGTAATTTAAGTATGTAATATGTCAACGATGCGACTTCGAGATGACGTCCACCACAACGCGGCGCGACGTCAATAAAATTGGCGGTGAAATGCGAAAACGTTGTTGTTATGTACCAGACATAATGAAGTTTTACTTCATTCTAGACTGTCTGTGCCCCGCTCCTAAGGGTCCTAGCGTGATGCTTAAAAGTCTATAATATTCCTCTAGAATTCGGTAATCATATACAAAGAGATTTAAAAAAATACTTATTGCATTTTCTGAGATTAGCGAGTTTAAGCGACTAAAATAACTATCTCACTATAAGTACATTAGTATAGATAGATGACACGATGTATAAATCAGTAAAATATTAAACAATATAAAACAAAGTACTTGCGAAACATTTTGACCCGTAATTATTTAAATGGTTTGCAAAAAAGCTTAATTAGCAAAAGTTTTGTCGCAAATTGTAAAAGACAAGTAGAAGGATTTTTCTCCGTTCGTTCGTTTATCATTTAGAATCTTTGGTAGAACTTTTGTCGTTAACGTTTAATTATCATCCATTAGCTAAAGCACAAGCATAAGAACCTGGGTTCGTAACCCAGGTCCGATTTTCTTTTATTACGCAGGACTTAAAATTAACTGATAAAATGAGGGTTTACCAGTACCAGTACCAGCCTATTACTATCCCACTGTAGGGCAAAGACCTCTTCTCATACATAGAAGGCACGAGCATTAATCAACACGCTTGCTCAAGACTGGTTGGCGATTTCAGACTTATATTAATTATATAAGTCCAGGTTTCCTCACGATGTTTTCCTTCACCGATATCAATGATGTCCAAGATACTCTCATTACTCTCACGAGATCAAGTTCTCACATTGGTACCTGCCCAAGTTTGAACCCACAACCTCGTGCACAAGAGGCGAGGCCTAAACCACTGGGCCATCATGACATTTTTTTTAATGAGATGTCTATTATAGTACAGTCTGTGACAGGCCTGGACAGACATCTAGCAGACGTGTACCTCCTACTATACCTATTAGGTAGTAGGAGGTACACGTTTTTCTAACCCTACAGTGCATATAGGGGTAATGTTATGTTTATAAGCATATCGTCGAAAATATTGACCTTCCAAACAAATTATTTAAATTTATGAACGCACGTTCTGTCATCAAACGTCACCAATGTCGTGTCATCAGCGAGCCCTAACTCTATTCTGTGCTCGATATCATTACGTCACAAATGGTTAGGTTAGGGCAAGCCTAGCTATCCTGAATGCTATTAAGTAACTACCCTAATACTGTATCACAGCTCACAAGCCTGAAATCAGATTAGGTATTTTGAAACCTTAACAATATTTTAAGTTACAACAAGTTTCAATACGACTTTTTTTTTTCGAAACAAGCTTATTGACAGGACGAGAGGCGCAGTGGCTGTGCGATTTGGTTGCTACCCGGCTTGTCGCGGGTTCGATTCCCGTACGGTACAAATATGTGTATGGCCTACAGGTAGTTGTTCCGGGTCTGGCTTTTTGCATATGTGACTTTAAATGGTTCAAAATTCGTAGTGTGGGACATAGATTAAAAGCAAAAATAAGAAGGTACAATCCAAAATGATGTTAGTAAACATAACCTCTCCTTATTTATCATAATAATATGACTTTCTCTTATAACGTATTCATGGAAGAACGCGAATAGCGATCTTAGGAATTTGATGTTCTACCAAAATTAAAGTTTTTACGATGTCAGTTAGGTACCGCCCTTATGATAAAATCTGGATTTTGGTTGAATTAAGATATGAGTTGACTGTGAAGCACATAACATTACGCTTGTATTACCCAACGATTGAGGCAGAGGTGTACCTATTATACATCCACATATCGCCTTTTATGTGTAAGTCTCATGTTACTATAACGATTAGTATAATGGTGAATGAGGTGTTTGATTAAAAAGTTCATAATTCACTTCTTTCATCAAAAATCTCGATGGATCAAGTAGATAGATATCGTGATTATGTTACTGTTTAGAGTAATATCAACATCAGATAAAACGTATAAAGTAAGAAAAGCTGACGAAGAATTTTAACCCTGGGGGATCCAACCCAGAAACATATACTGAACACCTGGTATCAGGTAGTGCGTCAATGTCTTTTCCACACTGTATACCAAAATTGCAGTTAATGTAAATTCAAGTTATTATATATTCATAACTTGACGACCTATGTGGCGCGGCGGGCGAAGGTCCGCTTGCGACGCAGGAGGTTGCGGGTTCGATTCCCGCCTTGGGACAAATGTTTGTACGATCTACAAAGATTTGTTCCGGGTGTTCTGGGTATTTTCTATGTATAATAAAAAAATATCTATCTATGTAATGTATTGTATTAAGTATATCAGTCATCTAGCACCCATAACACAAGCTCTGCTTAACTTGGGGCTAGATGATGCTGTGTGGATTGTCCAGCATTATTTATTTATTTATTTATTTTATAACTATCTTTACTGACATTTTATTTTCGTAAGTGCCAACATAACATTGTTCACAATTCGACTGTATACGAAAATAAAAATAATAAATAAATATATATAATACTGTTATCTCTTTAAAATATCGTGTAACTTTGCCCTGTACTCTGTTGTTTGTCTGGCGAATTTCAATTTACTGCTCCACCAGACTGTTTGGGGCAGAATCTAATATGTTTTGTGAGATTAGCCTGGAGCCATTCTCATTAGCTGGTTGAGACGTTAGGCTAGGTTAAAAATAGAAGGCTGTAATGTAGACCAAATATAACGCCGATAATTCCCACTGATAGGATTTGATTAATGTGTTACACACTCGCAAATTAGTAATCTTTCAGGAGGCGAAAGCAGTCATTTGAGATACACTACATTCATTAAGTCCAATTTCATAACGTTATATACAATTACGTAAACAATTTTGTTTTGTTTTTTTTTGTTTAGATTTAATAAAGTTGGTCTCTTATAAACAGTTGCTTGCTTCCATAATTCTAATTAATTAATTGACTCCGATTTTGGAAGACTGGTACACGTACACATTTGGCTACTTTCTTCATTATTGTAATTTCATTTTTTACTGGGACAAGCCCGCCACTCTATTCCCAACCACTTTAACTCCTGAAACCCAGAATCAACAGTGGCCACCACTAGAAAAGCGAGTCTATGCAGTTCGACGAGTCCTGGAGAAACGATTCAACAGATTGACAACTGACTTAACTATAATGGATCCCGCTACGCAATTAATCAGAAAAGAACAGCGAAGTAGATAGTAAAATACATTTTTCATACAATTTAACACTGATAATAGGTCTTTACCTATGAAATTGCCGTTTTGTATGAAAAAATTTAAATGAATTTTTTTCATGTATTTTTTATTTGTATTAATCGAAGTAATCACCCATGCAATCAATGCATCTTTGCCAACGCAGTGGCAGTTTATTGATGCCCTTCTTAAAGAAATCAGCTGGACGGGAGGCAACAAATTCTTCAAAGGCATTTTGTACTGCCTCTCGGGTATTGAATTTTTTTCCCGCCAAGAAGTTATCCAAATTCTGGAAAAAGTAGTAGTCTGTAGGCGCAAGGTCTGGTGAGTAGGGCGGATGACGGAGAACTTCCAACCCCAGTTCTTGCAACTTGGAGACCGTCTGCTGTGCAGTATAAGGTCGCGCGTTGTCGTGCAGGAGCAGCGGAGACGAGCGATTGACCAATGCTGGTTGGAGATGTGCCAGCTTCTCCATCATTGTGTTCAATTCTTCACAGTACACATCTGCAGTAATGCTCACCCCGTTTGGTAAGAAGCTGTGTTGAATCACACCGGCGCTAGACCACCAAACAGTGACCATCACTTTTCTTGGGGTAAGTTTTCGTTTAGGGCATTGTTTAGGTGCTGAACCAGGATCCAACCAACTTGCTGAGCGCTTGCGGTTATCAAACAGAATCCATTTGTCATCGCAGGTAACAATGCGGTTCAAAATTCCTTCATTTGTGTGTCTGTTGAGCAGTGCAAGACACGTCTCGACGCGTACTTCGCGCTGGCGATCATTGAGTTCGTGGGGCACTCATTTGTCAAGCTTTTTTACCTTGCCAATTTGACGCAAATGGACCAATATTGTTTTGACGCTAACGTCGAAAGCTGCTGCTAATTCAGCCGTAGATTGTGTATCATCAGCTTCCACAATCGCCTTTAATTCGTCATTGTCGACCAATGTCTTCGGACGACCGCGAGGTTCATTTTTCAGGTCGAAATTTCCAGAACGGAAGCGAGCAAACCAATAACAGGTAGTGCGTTGGTTTGTAGTGTTAGCTCCGTAAACGTCGTTGATGTTGCGTGCCGCTTGTGCCGCGTTGCTGCCACGACGGTACTCATATTCCATAATTTCTCGAATTTTTAACGTATCCATGATGACGAAAAAGATTTAAATGCGATGAAAATGTAACACTAATCAATAAACAAATGACTACTTTTGGAAAAAAAAATCCATGTTTTTAAAATAAAAATAATTTGAAATTAGAATTCTTAGCCAAACAAAAAATATTTTGATTTGAAATGGCCAGTACTGCAGAACGGCAATTTCATAGGTAAAGACCTAATATTAATGGATTTTAAATTGAGAACTGTTACATTTGATTCCAATAATAGGTACTTAATATAGCAAAAAAGTTTGAATGAACGGACATTTGTTCTAGTTTCTACAAGGTCGAAATTAATCAGAAAAAAAAACAGCGGAGGAGTCGTTTACAACTGGGTTAGGCCCAGTTGCCTAGCACCACGGTTTAAAATTAACACTGATATTAATGGGCCTTTGACGGTCGCGGGCTTACCGCCCTTATGCACATGCATCCCAGGTAAGTCGGCTGCATGTGCTGGGGTTTCAATTGCCCCAATGAGATATTAAACGAAGGCATGAGACTCATACGATAGTTTATTGTAAGCTTTATTGACAATATTGACACCTGAATTTATTTTTATCCAATTCGCTTTTGGTATTGGCTAATTTCGTTTCGTTACGCGATGATTTTATCGCGATGATATTATATGACAAACAAACGATGGCCGTTACTCGCTGTATTTACTATGTATAATAAAAAATGTCTACCTATATAAAGTATTGTATTAAGTATATCAGTCATCTAGTACCCATAACACAAGCTCTGCTTAGCTTGGGGCTAGATGATGGTTTGTGGGTGCAGCATTATTTATTTTATTAATTTGTTATTATTTATTTGCAACGTTAAGGTCAGTGGGTCGTTTTAGGGGCGAAGTTTACACCAACCAACGTTAATGCTTCCTTGGGACCCTTGATCAACAAGGTCATTATTTTTGGACAAAATAAGGGTAACTAAATCGCATTAGTCGTCAGAACTGATAAAACTCGCATTACTGACGGTAAGACAATATCGGCGAAGACTTTTCAAAGGATTCGAATGTTTGAAGCCGTTTGGACCTATCTTTGAGCGAAATATAAGACGGTGACATTTCGCTGAACAAACGTTTCGTATTCGCGGAGATCGTCGACCTGACTGTTTTTTTTTATTTCGTCTAAATATTTCCCTGCTACGATCAGGTGGGTAATCGTTGCTATTATAGACATCATCTTATAAAAAAGTATTGAAAGGCAAACTAAAGGAAACAAACTAGAAAGTAGAAATAAACGAACGATAATTATTATTTCGATGTACCCACCACACTTATGAAAATGAATGTACTTACCGATAGCTGACGAAATTAACTATTTACCAGCAGAAAAGGAACTAAACACATTTAAAAACTTCCAATACCAGCCTTTGACACAATAGCACACAACTAGAAACAAGTCACGAGCCGGGAATCGATCACAGAACACGGTAGTCGTAATTATAATGCGCGACGTGCGCGCGCGCGGTGGTTAGTGATGGACTCAGGACACACCATCGCGCCCGTTTCCCCAAAGGGTAAAGCAAAGGTGTACGGATAGTAAATCACCATTTCGCCAGTAATATTTAGTACCATGGAAAAGAGCAATTTGAATCATTGTAGTATTTTATTTAAAATTTACATTGACGTTTAATGTTATATTTGAAATAAATGATTTGACTTTGACTTAGGGGTAAGCCATAGACTAAAATAGGATTGGGCATTGCCTAACGCAGCTGCCAAATAAATAAGGGCGAGAAGTGTGAGAGTCCAGTTGTTGTATATCAAATCAAAGAGACACTTTGATTGGCCGCATGGTCGCTTTGTCTCTTTCTATACTGGTATTTTTTTTTCGAGGTTTTGCTTCGTCCATTTCTCTATGTCTTTAAAGCGAGCTTATTGCCAGCAATTGAGCACTAATACAGACTCCAGACTTCTCTTTTGTTTTTTACATTTTAGGTCTCGCTCGTGATGAAACAGTTCCATCACAGTTTTGTATTGCTTAATAGCTGACCTGACAGACATTGTCCTGTCAATATCGCGAGCTGTCAAACGCGCGAAATCTAAATAGTCGAGTTCTCTGAAATTTACTAATTGACTGCGCAATTCTCTCCATAGGAACCTTATACAAACTATAAGAAAACTTAAAAAAAATAAGATGAATGGAATGGGAAAAGTGGTTTCCAAGTTATGGCGTGACCAAGCGAATTTACAGGGATTCATTTTTATATATATACATAACTATACCTACTCGTATAATTATAGATTTCAAATGTAGATAATGTGGTTAGTTAAACATTCGTTACTTATGTATTTCTAATGCCCTGTTTACTAACGAGCCATATCCATGGACGAGATAATCGCAGTGATAGTCTCCAATGTAATTAGATTCAATAGAAACTCTATCAACTAATCTCTATGCGGGGGCGATACCGTATGTATTTGGGATGGAAAGATAATGTCGGTGCGCCCCCTGCGGATCAAATCTATACAAATAAATAAAATTGAAGTGTTCATTTGAATAAAATTGAAATGTTACAATAACAGCTTTTTACTATATGCATATGAAATACGGTAGTGCAGTACAAAAACAAAAACACAAAATTGACTCTCTGTTTCTTCCGGCTAATCTTCGAAACGGCTGAACCGATTTTGACGGGAATTTCATTGACAGATAGCTGATTTAATAAGGAGTAACTAAAAATTCCACGCAGAATATACCCATGAAAATAATACTCATGACATTGTTATCAAAATCTGATCTAAATGTGGAAAAATCATCAGAAGGCTCCTCACGTTTCATACATCTGCGGCATCATCACAGCTAGTTAAATAAAGAGATGTCCATAGATCCTCTCTTTGTGCAATAGGTTAGTAAACAGAGGAAGGAGAATTTAGACTACATAATTAAAACCGGCAGATAATTGGGTCAGTTTTACTTGATCAAGCAAACGTTCTGTGATTTTGACAAGGAATAGTTAATAGGCAAACCCGCTTGGTTTGTGCCCAGAGGCGTCTAAGACTATATCCGATGAGAAGGTCTGAATATTAATTAATATTATCCAGCGAACCAAGACAACCACCAAATATGTGGAGGGCGCAATAAACTGCCTCGCTGTGTAATTCCATGTAATTCCGTGAATCTGGTATAATTTCGACATTCTTGTTTGTATACATACCGAATTCTTTTATTGTTTTTTTTTTTATTAAAAACTCCTTAAGCCTTTTTAATATTCTCTTTCCAACGGTTTGTCCTTATCAAAAAACGTAAGGAAAAAATACGTGTCGAACTAAGAATTTTCTCGGTTAAAAAGGAAGATTACATAAGATGTCGAATGTTTGTACGTACTAAGATTGTATGACTGTCTCGTTGGTCTAGTAGTCGCAAGAGCTACTGCTGAGCATGACGTCCCCGGTTTGATTACTAGGTCGCTCTAAATATTGTTGTTTTTTTTCATCAAAAATGTCTTAGTAGCAGCCCGGAGTCTGGTTCTGTGCCCGGTTGTTGGCAATAGGCTCGACCCTTATCACATGGGACTTAAACATAACTGGTTAAATGTGTAAACTAACCCTTCGGGATACTGATGTTATGTTCGATTTTTAAAAAGAATAGTTACCTACTAAAGTTGTGTTATGTATACCATTTTTTTTAATCTGGCAAATGTCAATTAAAACTGTATTTATTTATTGAATACTTTAAGCACACAAATGTACAAAGGCGGACTTAATGCCATAGGCAATTTTTGCCAGTCAACCTTTGGGCGATGTAGAGACAAACAGTGCTAGGTGCAATTTCTCAAGGAATGGAAGCTAAAAAAAATACAAAATAAATACATATTTTATGGGGTTGAAACACTAGGGCCATGGGGTCCGTCTGCCCATTTAGTTTTTCGAGAAATCGCGAAGCGTTTGGTCAACTCTTCACGTGACCAAAGGGCTGGCCTTTTTTTCAGTCAGCATTGTCATTCAACGTGTCAATGCTGCCAGACTTCTGGGCACTTTACCCGTTGACAGCGATGCGGATGAATTTTTTGATGCCTTGCGATTATTTATTTTATTTTATTTCTTCAAAATAAATGATTCTAGCGGCCTCTTCCTAAAGGCAATTTCATGTGGTGAATGGGCTATTAACTCCATGAGTAGGTACTTACATTTATTTTTTAATCATAATTTCTTCTCTATCCATATTAGTATTTAATTCAGAAAGTGAGATATGGCGCTTGGGTACGAGGCAAGTGTGCATAATAATCCTTCACAAGAGACTACTTAAACTTCTACGTCCTTTTCACAGTACAGTCAGTTCCGTTGTCACTTTGCTCGCTAGATAATATTTTACCGCGACAACGACGCTGATTTTTCTGGTTTACAAACTAACCTGCAGCACGGTAATATTATAATACAGTAGTGTAACTCGGCCGCATGATAGAAATGAATGCCTACCGCCGCGCGGTACGTAACTACTATTTCACTCGTCTCAATAACTTTCCGTTACTCTATTCGCTTTATTTATTAATCCAAACACCTTTTTTTTCGTGAGATAAAAGGAATGTATGAAGTGGCAGTACTGTATTATAATAATACCGTGCTAAGAATTAAGTTAGCAATGTCAAGGCTCCTACTAAACAACCTTATCGAATCACAATCTACTTAGCTTGGTATCCATCAAGCATTTTACCCGCCAGATTTTTGATACTGGCCAAGTTCCAATTTTTCTTTATCCAAAGGCTAAGCTGGTCTAGCATAGCCTCCGTAGAAAGTAAAATGTTCACATTAAGCTTTATGTTCGTCCCGGTTCCATTGTTCATAAAAGAAACTAAAATGATAGAATCGACATCTCTTTCTGATAGACAGCCCCAGAAAGGGACGGTGGCAGATTAGTACCAAATCAGAGATTCCAGTCAGTGAGACATCTCAGTTTTAATGAACGAAGTGAATTACTTATTTATTGTTTAACTAAAATTCTGATTGGTGGTGGAAAACGTAAAGCCGACGAAAAATTCCAACGGTGGCGGGTTAATAAGTGCGTCGATGTCAATACACCCTATATTAAGTACTCGTAGTAGGTATACATAAGTCCAAGTTTCCTTAGGATGTTTTCCTTCACCGATGTCAGTGCTGAACAAGATTAACCAAGGTTAAAATAATATTTCGTATTAGGTATCCATTTTCTTTTTCATTTATATTTTTCGGCGTACCTAACTTTGACTTCATTTTTTTTATTTTTACAAAAACATTGCCGCACACTAAGAATTTTTCCTGTGTCGTGGGTGCGTTTAGAGACATTTAAAGTCACATACACAAACAGCCAGACCCGGAATAATTACCTGTAGGCCACACAAATATTTGTTCCGTGTGGGAATCGAGCCCACGACACACGGCGCAGCAGTCGATCGCTCAGCAACTGCGCCAACCGTGTTGTCAATACCGTGTCGTATTAGGTTTAAGGTGTTTTTATTTTTCTACCAATAAATGAATTTTCTTTCCTTTCCATCCTTTGCTTATTATACAGTGTTAGTTCTTTATGACGAAATCTAAAACTAAACCATGATCTCGATTTAGGAAAAATATGAAACTGTCACGTTCTAAATTCATATAAGTATATTTTTTTAGGTGTGGGGATCGACCCCCTAAAATTAAATAGATTTTCGGTTCAAGATGAGCGGTGGGCAAACAATCGATGTCTGATTCCCAGTAACTGCTAGGTGACCTCAAGGCAGCACAAGACGAAAATGGAGGTATGGACTCCTATGGAAAAAGAGCCTTAAGGGTAGACCTGAAAGAGAGCGGGAGGCTTTGGTCGAGCAGTAGGACAGAACAGGCTCATAAGATAAGAGATAATATTTGCTAAAAATTAAACAAAGTTCCTCAGAATGACAATAATTTATTAAAACATTCAATCAAGAGTTCTATAACGTCTGTTCACAGCTAAAACACTAACACAATACAATATTTCGTTATTGAAACCGTATTTATTTGAATTTTATGAGTTTTCTTACTACATATTATATTGATTATGTCGATATTATCATTCTTATTTCTTACAGATTTCATCGTATAAATATTTTTCTATCGTCTATCTATCTATGTATGTATATTTAAACAAAAGGATGTGTATGGTAGACAATAAATAAGTAATACTTTATAATTAGTATATGAGTAATTATTTATAGGCAAATCAGCTTACGAATTGTATTTTTGTTTTTATTTGTAGTAATAAATTGTTTATAATCTAAATAGTTGATCAAACATTCCATTCTTTTTTTAAATATACCTACATGTTCGCAATCACTGATACGGTTATGACATTTCTGATATAATAATAACATGGTAAATTAACTAGTGACATTACATTATTTTTTTTTGCATTTTACTGTTTTTTTTTTCACAAAACTAAACTCATTTGTTTCTTAACAATACTACCAATTATAATTATTGTCCATAATAATTTAAAAACAAATTATTCGACATACATCTGGACATACTTACTTAACTTAGCGACAACACAGAAGAAAAAAGACATATATTTTTTCAGATTTTTTACAAACTTAAATAATACAGGCTAAATATTCAAATTTTACGAGACCAATATGGGACCCGTAATTTTTTTTTGTAATATCGGCACAATAGTGCAAACGTGTGAGTCGTATTGCACCAAATATGTTTTTAATAACGTACGCTACTTTGAGCGTATTTTAACTTCTTAAAAACCACAAAAATACAACATAAAAAGATTACTATTGTGCAAGTCTTGTACAAAATGTTACGACAGTTCATCCGCTATACCCCTTTAGCGGATGAACTCTCGTTGAATGAGTGTAAGTTATACTGTAATGAAAGTTTGTATCGAAGTTTGTCATTTTTGCTGATGGGATATATCTTCTTAAATTTGTATTAACATTTGTTTTTTTTAAATAACAGCAAGTCTTGCTATCAGCGATGCTATTATTAAAAAAGAAGTTGGCCTACACGGGACGAACGGCAGATGTGAAATAACGAAAGAAATAAAGAAAACCAATGTATAAAAAAACATATGCTCACACAGGAGTAGCTCTCTACACCCTTGTGTGAGCATGTGACTTGTTATGTGACGCCCTCTGGCGTGATGGCATAAAATAGCGTCGTGCCATTTGCCATCACGGCATTTGAGTCGGTTTTTTTCCCAAGGCGTTCATATAGCTGTTTCACATTAATAATTCAACAGCTTTAAACAAGATTCTTAATAACGTGTACAAGTTAGAAGGGTGAATAGAATCTTCCTTTTTTTATCGCAGCTTGACATTTTCATATTCAGTTAACTAGGTAAAACCAGTTAAAGATCTAAACTGAGCAAATAATAATTAAAAAAATGTAACCCTAACATACCTACGTTAGTACCAAACTCGTGTCTTTGATTTATTTCTTCACTCATACAAAAACATTTCACAGTAATTTCTTAAATGTAAGTGCTAATTTAAATAATTTACGCAGACCACTTATACTAATTATTAAATCAAATTCAAGTAACTTGAAGCCGTAAACCAAGAATTTCCGGTTCCCTTGTTGTGAAAATATGTAAGATAATCATTTTCAACTTCGTTCAAGTGTAACGGAACGTAAATTTTGTTCTCCGTTTATTTGAAAAAGGAAATTATTTTCCCCGCTTTTGTTTTTCAAAAGATGTCTGAATTCTGTTTTTTAATCAAAGTATTTTAAAGTAAATTGGCTTAGAACTTAATTCTTGTAGAAAAACATGGATGTTTTGTAAAAAAAAACGTAGCATTTTTTAAGAGATTCCCGTTGTTATTTAATTAGCTAATTAATTAGGACTACGTCAACCGTAGATGGATGGTTGGTCGTGGCGTAAAAAATATAATACTGAGCATTACTATTATTAAAATTTTATAAAAACAAAAGAAAATTGGAACAATATTGTATGTAGGAAGCTGTTTGATAGACAACCTACCAAATTTCCATACAGCTTGGCTTCCTGCTTTTTAACTACCTACATCATAACCGTATGCGGAGAATAAGGCTGTCCTTTACATCTAAAATTACGGACGAGAAGCAGGAACTTCGGATCCTGTATGAAATATTTATGCGGCCCTTCAAAATTGTACGCGTTTACCTGTAGTATAAAGAATCTTTCACAACTGTAATTACTCTTTTGTGAGTGAAATAAACAATTTCTTATAAAGAAACCGTAATTTATTGATGAAAGTGAAAATAATGTGGGACTTGTTAAAATTATGACGTCACTAAAAATCAATCATGACATTTAAAATTTAAATGTAATTGATACCCCTAAAACAAACACGCAATCACGCAATTACAAATCTATTACTTTATTTTCTTATACAGTTAAAAAACTTAGACTTACCATTTAAAATTTATGAGCAACACATTTCTATAAAAATGATATCTGAACTAGAGTACGAATGATTTACATTAATATTTCACCGGTTCCAGCACCACCTTATTAAAATGCAACGACATCTGTGCCTAGTTAATAAAATGAATAGTACCTACACCTTATAAAAATACATTTCAGCACTAATAATATTTCCAAATACAACGAATAATACACAATATTACATTACTCTTCATCTTTTCGAAATTTTAAGTACTAAGTCTATCTTTTATATGTACGCATTATCTTTTTTGAAACAGAATCAATATTTCTTTCTTTTAAATACCGGTAAAATGGGGTGAATCAAAATGACGTTGACGGGGTGAATCGAAACAAAACTTAAAATTACATTTTAACGCTGATTCAATGTTATTTTTTGTTGCCAAGGTGTCGAAATGATAATTTCAATTCCTTAAAAAAGTAAGTCCTTTTTAGTAACAAACAATGTTTAACTTACGCAAAAATCTCCTTCAAAGTTTCCCCTTCGTTTCTATTAACCCCGTTTTACGGTAATATAACTGGCTCAATACGCCTATGATGTACACAAATGTCGTTTAAATGTGAACTATTCACGTAGTAATAACTGACACGACTCGCAGTAAATAATCCTATTCTTTATTTATTTATTTATTAATATCCTACGCAGGCAAATCTTACGTAAAACTACCAATATTACGAGTATCCTAACATAAGACTTGGTACACACTAAGTAATTCAAGTAGCTATGTTATTTTTCCGGCATAGAAATACCGGAAAAATAAAATTACTGAATTTTGTGTGGTTTTTGCAATTAATGTGTAAAAACACCATTGTCTGAGTAATGTAAAAGTAATAATAATTTGTTTAGAAGGAAAATTGAAGCACTCATCAACGAAATAAATTGTCTGTTCAATATTTTGCGATGACGCAGCATACGCGTACGACATGACATTTAAATAGGCCTTTATGGCCTATTTCTAAAGTAATTGAGACAAAAAGCAACTAAAATTACCTTAAACTAAAACAATTATTAAGTCTACCTTAAGTCTACGTTTATCATTCCCAAAAATAAAATTTCTTATTTTTACCTTGGCACTCGTATCTTATATCACAGATCTTTGACATTTACCGTCATTCTTACGAAAGTACGTACATTTTCATTGTAGGTCAGCACCGCTCTACCCTCAATTTTAAAATACTTCAATTAGAATATTTGAATTTACAGTCCGTCAAAATAGGTTTGAGAATCCGTCTCGTTTAAGATTTGAGAAAGTTAGCCTTCATGGAGAATCTGAATCTCCGTAATTATTTTCTTTTATTTATTCAACTCCAAACTATTTGATCATTCTTTTGTAGATACTGCCAGTAAACTGGTGGGAAGTAATGAGCGTGGTTTTCTATACTCTAAAACCACGCTTCGGTACTTTTAATCAGTAAGTACTATATCTCCCTGTCAGCATACCGATATTTTCTAATAATTTGACATTGATCCCACATAGTGATGCCTCTTTAGAACTACAATTTGTCATGGCCAGTTTCTTCCTCCTTAGTCTCGCACAGATAACTCTTGAAGTGATCGTGTCCTTGTTTCGCCTCTTGATCAAATAGTTTAGTAATTGTATCCTTGAAAAATCCTTTCGGTTGGATAAAACTTTCCAGTTTCGTTTCTACCGAGAGTTTCCTTTTTTTAGTGTCGTTTGAAAGGCGAGGGAAGTCTAAAGAGTAACTTTGCCGTAACATCTTCTGCTTTTCGGCGTTCTCTTGTATCTCAGTCTCCGTTTTGTGAGCATCTTTAATCGTTGTGTCTGTCAAATGGTCCTCGAACGCATCATTGCCAAATACATGGCTGGCACTTGGTTGTACAATGATAGCCTGTTGAGGAACTTTCGTGAACAGCAGGCGATCAGAGTCCACAAAAGTCAAGACTGGAGATCTTTCACTAATTACTTTGCAAGATTCACCGAATAAGTCCAGTTTTTTGACAGGATCAGTATTGCTACTGTTTTCGTCGTATACCGTGTCTCCAGATCGTTCGGCATCCGAGTTTCTACATTCCTGTATCGTGCTGAGATCGGGATCCCTCGTAAAAGTTCGGTGATATTCGTTGGTCGTCATCTCCGATATATCGTCAGTAACGGCGATTTTCTTACCTTTTGAATTTTTGTGACTGGACAGATTGGTTTCTGATGAATTGAAGCGGCTCGTATTGTTGACGCTGGATAATTTGTTGGCTGGCGATGTTAGAGTATTGTTATAGGCTCTTTCAGCTTGAGAATTTTTTCCCTTGGTATGGATTCCAAATATTCTTTTGATTGAGTTTCGGAACTGCAACAATACAAGACCAAATAAGATAGGATTTGGATAAAAACAGATGTGTTTTGGTTGATTGATGACTTACTTGGGTATTCATTCCGACGTAAATTAAAGGGTCGTAGCAGATGGAACTCTTGGCGACCAAGGCTGGAATGACACCGGCTCCAGGGGACACCTGTACAACAAAAGATAAGAAATGAGAGCAAATATTTTTTGTGCAATATGTTTTTCTTAATCAATTACTGTATGAAGTAGTTATTATCATAAACAATAGGCAACAGCCACACAGGTATTGAATCGCTTCCCAAGGTCGGACAGTGAAAACCGTTTGGTGAGATTGGTATTCAGACTTTGGGGCTTGTGACTACCCTATAAAATCTGCAGAAGACTGACGTGACCAACGGTTTAACGTGTTTTCCGAGACACGGAGAGGTCTCAATATGCTACGAACGGTCACCTATCCACAGATTGACCTCGGCAAGCGTAGCTTAACCTTCGATCAACATGTACGTCTATATTTATTTAGCCACGAGCTCCTCCCCATCGCCATTAATATGTTTTTTTAATCAACCTTTGTATTCAAAATGAAGTCAAGGGTCGCAATATAATAAATGTTACTTCGCAAAATCGTTCTGTAGCTTTGATAGTCCTTGAGAATTTAATAATAACGTTTCTAGGAAATATGCCCGATACGGAAGGTAGTTCCTTTATTTTTAGCACTGTATTTGTATAAAAAATACAACAAACAAACGCGTAAAGTTAGACAGAGGTGTATCTATGGTAAACTCGTACTTCGCCATATAAAACAAAAATGGTTTTTATTTTTGCGTGGTACCTTACTTTGTTTTCTAGAATTGTAGTAGCCTAAGTTACTCCTTATAACTAAGGCTATATGCCACTGAAAGTCCCAATAAAATTGGTTCAGCCGTTTCTGAGATAACCTCAAACAAACGGACAGGCAGACAAAAATGGGTTTTTTGGTACGAGTATAACTACGGTATAAACCTACATATTATGCATTTAGTAAACAGCTGTTATTTTCACATAACAAACAAAGACTTCAATATTTTTTATCGGTCATTCTCTCTCTTTTTTTATTTCTTCATAAAATTGCATAGATGTAATGATTCACAAAGCTGCCATTCCCTATCTTGACATAGAGGAAGATGCTTGTATCCTCAATTTAAGCTAATGGTATCCCTCCTAGACGATTCTCGGCTCCTCATGTCAAAGGAATCTTTTATCAATAGAGATATCTATTTACAAAACATTCCTATAACGGGTGTTAAAGAAAATAAAGAGTTTCTTTTAAGAAAATCCTTTGAAATACCTAACACTATACATTTGCAATTTTGTTTTAGCATGTCCTGAGATAGGAGCCTTTTTGGTCTCGCGCAGGTCTTTATAGTTTATTTTATTTCTTTGTTTGTTTAGGTTTTACTTTTTTTGGTATCGCGTGTCACAAATAAATACTTTTTCTTTCTTTCTTTCTGTATTTACACAAAACCTTTTTTCTCTAAGGATGTAATTCATACTCTGAATACAAAAAAAACTTTTGTTTTTGACTTGCCATCAGTTGCCAACACCTAACAATATGCTAAAATACAACTTCCCACGTTTCATAATTCCCTACAAAAGTTCCGTTTTCCTTTTCAAGTCGGAACCCTAAAAATATGTACCTACTTACCTTGGGAAAAGAATATCTTTAAAAGTGGAGCAAATGTGAGCGGTCCAAACGACATGTGAGTTTCAGAACAATGTTACATCAAATCAGAGGTCCTTCGGCATCGGATATACCTACGCATCATTATAAGTGCCTTTGAGATTTGTATTACCTACTTATGTGCTTGTAAAAGGTTTCTCCTTGTTCTGTTGCCAACAATGCGAATTACATACGAAGGCTATTAAGGCGAAAGCACCTGGGTAGCCGGCTAAATTTAAACTTTCTTATGTTTTTTTGCAATTTAAATCTCAGTTTTCGGTTTGGGTACTGAGGTGTAATAAGCTCTTCCCCTATTGCTCCAGACTCACACATAACTGGTGAAGTGTAGGTGAACTAGAGGTGCACCTCTGTCTAACCCTTTGGGGGTACGGATGTGATGATTTTAATTAAAAAAAAAAAAAACCATCGACACAGCTCTGTAAATTCAAAACTTTAAATTTTTACTCGATTATACGACTATTTCATGAAGGCATGACATTTGAATGCAATCCTAACTGAAATAGTTAATTATATTGATCATTATTTTACTTTCGTAAATACATATTTGTTACGGTCGCGAATATGTTTGATACCATAGTGGACCATAGTAGACCTTTGGACCATAGTGAGCAGACAGGCATGAAAAGCACTCCACAATTGACGGCTACTTCACGAGACTACTCTCTAACTGACTAAGCAACAGCTGCGTACAGTCACAGCTGTCATTACTGACCACGGGTCTTTTAACAACACGTCTTTGTCATAGGAGCTACAGACCGCTGCAGAGCCTGTATGACGAGGCAGCAGCGCTACTCAACTGCTCGGAAGTCATTGCATACAGGGCAAATAACTTCGGAAACCCAGGTACACTCTTTGAGATCGCCAGCATTGTCACGTTGCTGCTCCTTTTTTGAGGAGTCGGGATGGATCGAATAAGGTATATTTTCTCACCCGTATGCAAAATACTTGCTAGGAAGTGCACACCAGTTCAATATACAATACAATGCCATACAATGTAATACTGAACTGCAAATTAAAAAAAACTTAAGGAAATTAGAGTTTTAAGGGCTATCCCGGCGCATTCCCTTTAAGGTAATGCATTAAGAATTCTAATGCCGGATAAGAGGAAAATTCCGAAATTTTACATATGCGATCTTTTGTTTTTGTAAATTTATTTCGGAATGGAATTTGTAAATGGTTTGTGATTAGAATTTGTGTTTTCACAGATAATTGCTTCTTAAAGAGATCTCGAAACGTTTACTTGACGCTTCTCGTGCCTAAGAGTCTGTTTGTACTTGACCAGTGGCAATGTGGCAATGCTGCCAGTTTTTCGGGACGCCATATTTTAGTTTTGTGTTTGTTTTATTTTATTCCAATATGTTTAGTTTTATTTTATAATTGTATTTTGTTTGTGAATATACATATACGGAAATTACGACTGCCAAAAACGTAGACTGGATGTTTTGCAATTTGTGGAAGATCTGAAGTAGACTAAGCAAAAACCTGTATTTTAGAACTCCAGGGTCCCAATTACGTCAAATTCTACAGTTTGACAACAGGGTGCATGAGTGAGGGTGTGCTGGAAGATGTATGGGTGAGGTTGTGGGTAAAGGTGGGGGTGTGTGGGTATGGGTGGGTAACAAGGGTTATACAGAGATGTACTTTAAGCACACCCACATTTCGCCAGTTATGTTTAAGTCCCATGTAATAGGATCGAACCTATTACCATCAACCGGGCGCAAGTCCAATCTCCGATCTGTTACAGAGTGATTCCAGAATATTATACTTCAGATAATGTCCATTATAAAAATGTTTGATAGGTATGTTTGGAAAATGTTTTATGCTATTTAGAACATACCCAACCATTGAGAATCTCAGCATTTCAAAGATAAATCAAATTGTTATTATTCCATCTGTCTTGGGAAAAGCGCGGATAAAACGTCATTTTACAAGTATATTTCTGGAAGCAAATTTTTAGTATCATTTGGAATGTTAGCTCGATGTTAAATAAAAAACAGCCGCATGGTTCGATTTTTGGTTCAGTTACGCTTGCTGAGGTCAATCTGTGGATGGATGTAGACTCCGCCGTGCCTTGGAAAGTAAGTTCAGCCGTTGGTCTCGGCTGTCTTTTGTAAATCTTTGACAATTGCTACGGGTAGTCACAAAGGCGAAAGTCTGACCACCAGTCTTACCAAGGGGTATCGTGTTGCCCAGTGACTGTGCTGTGGAGGTCAGATAGGCAGTCGCTCCATGTAAAATACTGGTATTCTGCTGCACCCGGTTTGAATGGAAGTTGACCCTCAACATTTTGGAAAAAAGCTAGGCAGGTGATGATGATGATTATTTGTTATAATGTAGCATCAATAGATGGCTGTATAGATAATATATTTACAAAAAAAAATGGAAGGGGGCCTCCATTATTGATGTGACCTCAAAATAGGGGAGAGCGTTCCAGTAAACTCTCATCAAATCTCATTAAACGGAGCGGAGCCCCGGGCAAAGACATTGAGTAAAGCATGTGGTCTCACCAAGGGGGAGGAAGGGTTCCAAATTTAGATCCCAAATAAGTAGGTAATTTAACAAACGTCATTGTAGTTGAATAGATTTTCAGTCAAGGATAGTGTTAATTGGATTATCCCGACTCTGGGATCGAACCCAGGAGCTCATGCTCAGCGGTAGTGCTTGCTACTAGACCAATAAGGCAGCCTTGGAGGACTGCCGCGTTAGGCAGAGGTGGTCCTCTGCCTAGATTTAATTACACTCAGTTTTTAAAGGATTCTTGTCTATAAGCATAATCGTCTTAGTAAACAAATATTTCAAGAAAGAAGAATGATCACTGTATACTAATTATTGATTAGGATCCAAAATGGAGGTCAAAAACTATTGTCTAACTATTTAGCATATTCAGTGGAATATTTGCATTCATTAAACATAGAAACATCTACTTCCATGGTATAATGTCAAAAACAAAACTTCAACAAAAGAAGCAATGTGTCAAGACTATGTAAAGTTTTTGAACGAAGTTTTTGTGAAGTATGGATGGACTTTTCAGAGTTCATTTTCCTTAGTAATTCCATCCAGTTTTCAAGACAATGTTTTAACTATGAAATTATGTATGAATTGTTGAAAAGTTAATTCTGCCCTTTATGAGATACTAGCTTGGGGCCTCGGAAAACACGTTAAGCCGTTGGTCCCGGCTGTCATTTGTAGAACTTTGACAGTCGTTACGGGTAGTCAGAATCTTGAAAGTCTGACAACCAGTCTTACTAAGAGGTATCGTGTTACTCAGTAACCCCAATAACTCCACATCCTTTTGGAGGTCAGATAGGCAGTCGCTCCATGTAAAATACTGGGATTCAGCTGCACCTACCTAGACTGGAAGCCGACCCGAACATGGTTGGGAAAAGGCTAGGCAGATGATATGAGATACTAAGAGCGCCCCGCGGTGTTACAAAGTCAATTTGAGGCGATTTGAAATTCCCAGGGGAATACTTATTTTCGGGTTAAAAAGTAGCCTTTTTATTAATCCGGTAATGAGCTACCTGCGTACCAAATTGAATCCAATTGTGGGTTTTTCAAAATGTAAAAACCCATGTTTTGTTTAGTTCCGCGCGGACAAAGTCGCGGGCATAGCTAGTTATAATATAATATTAGTTAAGACACCAGTGCCATTTCATTTTTTTCAAACATTGCCCCACTCTAGGAATTTCTTAAACAGCCAGTATCATGGATGCGTTTACAAACATTCAAACTAACAAACAGCCAGACCCAGAAAAACTACCTGTAGTCCTTATAAATATTTGTTCCGTGCGGGAATCGAACCCACGACACGCGGCGCACCAATCAATCGCTCAGCCACTGCGCTAACCGTGAAGTCATATCGATGAAACAAAAGATCACGAGGAAACCAGCACTTAGCGTAGCGTACGTGTTTTTGTCTGTAGTATTATAAATGTACTAATGTTTGTTCAGTTACTAAAGACACGTAATTATTCTAAAGAAAAATATAAATACAGAAGTGCAAAATGCCATCATCACAAAGCTTACTATCCTTTGAAGCCTTTCATATATTTCAGCACTGGTAGAGAGATACTTACAATTCCTTCAGTGGCAAACTGCTCCATCAAGGCGAAGAGCGAGTAGGGTGTCCACGCGACGGTGAACGACACGATCATGATGAACACCATAGCTGTGGCCTTCGCCTCTGCCCTGGACACCCGGCCCAAGCGTTGGGAGTTCTAGAAACAATACCACAGAGGACTTTAGACAGGAGCATTGACAGAAACAGGTTGTGGTGACGCATTTGTGGTCACCGATAAGGTACAAATGTGAAAAAAGTCACGAGTTCAAAATTAATTAATTATTTACTTTACTAGAAAACATAAAAGCACGTCTATATTTTTGGAAGGTTTAGGCAAAGATGTGCTATAAGACACCCATATTTTCCAGTTATGTCTAAGTCGCATGTAATATGGGGCCAGCATTAATATGCTGGTTGGTTGATGGATTACCATCAACCATGCCCAAATCCAGACTCCGGGCTGCTACTAAAAGATTCCTGATAGAATAACCCAATCACTATGTCAGATCCGGGAATCCAACCCAGAACCTCACGCCCAGCAGCACCGTTAACGATCACTACACTAACGAGGCAGTGCACTAATAAAGTGTGTACGCAGTGACGTAACATTTATACACTAAAGCTTTATTGAGTAAAAGAATCCAATTCGTGTAGCCTATCTATCGTAGTAAGCCCAAAAATATTATTATGTGTTTGCCAAAACTTTTTGCTAAAAATAGTCGACGCTTGGCATTTCAGGAATAATCTTGTTTAGTTACTCGCTAGATAGAGATGTATATTTTCCAAAAATATTGAGCTGAAAATAGACAGACTGATATTTTATGGGAAATCCAATTCCACGTATTTTCAGTTTTAGTAAGGCTTTACTATAACTTATTTTACACAAGAAGATAATGCTTGCTGGACTTGGTTGTGTAAAATTTTAAAACTCCTAAGCTACCCCAAACTGCCAAATTTTCCCAATTGAACATGAACCTTATTACTTTGTAATAAAGTTGAAAAACTAAAAAAAAAAATTGACAGCTTGGTGAAGCTTGATGTACTGGCCTTTGTACATAAATTTTGAATTTAATTAGGTCTGAAAAAATTCAATAGAAGACATTTTTCAGCGACAAAAGTTTTCTCCGAAGGGCTAGCTAGGGCTAGGGCTGTCGGAAGATTATATTTTTAACAAAATTACTAATGCCATTTAAAACAAATTACTGCTTCAATTTTGTACTTCTTATACATATATATTTTTTAATAGAGATTTATATTTTTGTTTATTTTTATTAGTGTGGGTATACATTAATTTTCTTAATTAATTTAGGTACGCCTGCCGACCTGACATTTCGTTGAAGTAGGCAACCAAATTAGCTAGACGGTTTACCCAATCATACCTACTTTTCTATAAACATAGTTAGTTAAATAATCTCTATCAGAGTTTCCTTTACAAAAAATATAATAGTTAAAATAAATTATAATTGTTCCTGAAAATGTTGATATGTATCAGAATATGTTGGGATATAACCATCATCACTGACTCCTGTCATGTCTCACTCCTGTGATGATGGTTATATCTCATCCTCACCCATAATCATACAAATACATTTAAAAATATACAATATGGTATCCCACCGGTATCGGAAACAGGGTCTAATCTGCACCAGAGCCGTCGCGGCAGTCGCGGCGGTCAAGAACAACAATGCGAGCCGTGTCCTGAATTACCGCTTTTTCACGGTAGCCTTCTCAGGCGGTGACTTGTGGCTATTATATGTATAAATTAGTATATAAAAAAAAAAAGTTGTAACGACACTTTTTGCTATAGTTGTAAGCCGTGCGGCGTGCGCGTGTTTGTCTGTCTGTCTCTCTCTCATAGAAAGCGAGCCAAATATTTTCGTTTCGTCTTTCTATTTCGCATTGAACAGTGTGGTGTCGCGACGATTATTTTTGTTGAGTGTATACAGTTTTTGTACATAATAAATAATAATAACAAAAGGAACTTCGTTCCATCCGGGTGTCCCTTGACACCTCTCAAGTTTTAATTTATTGATCAGGCATAAATTATAATTTATTGCAGCCTGATCAATAAAGTGGTAATGGAGAAAATCAAGAGTCGCACAATGATTGTTGATATAGCGGTACTACATGATGGGAACCTCGTGAAAGCCGACAAAAATCAGCAAATCAAATAACTCGACTTGGCTCGAGGGGTATTCGCCATGAGGTATGTAGACTCGGCAATTATACTGCTGATAGTTGTGACAGCCGATGGCTTAATAGCCAGTTACCAAACAGACAAAGCTACTGTTAGGCAGGTGGTTTAAAAAAGCGTTATTTCCGGACATGGCTTTCATTGTTGTTCTTGACCGCCCGTCGCGCCGGCGCGGCGCTTGTTGATAAGACCCTGTTTCCGATACCAGTGAGAGAATCCCTCATACGTATTTTATATTTTTTAACTGAATTTATTTATCAATCATGTATGTTATATGTATGTCGGCGCACATTAGAATGGCACTGTCAAGAGTGACAGGTTGTCAACGACACTCTAGCGGAGCGTCGAGTTGATGGTAGCGGGGCGGCCATATTAGGATTCCCTTCTTGGAGAGCGGTCGCCAGCGCATCACGTTTTCGACCAATCTCTATCCATCGCCTTAAACATAGTGTATTTTAAAGTGACAAGTTTTGATCAGTATATTAATGATTACCATTTACGCAATTGTATCATTATTTTAATGTCATGGAAGTAAAATCGTGGAACTATCGATGACGTTTAATTTAAATTACCGTGTTTGGATTACCTACATTACCACGTTGCAAGATGGATTCTGATTAAATCCGTCCTGAGCTTACATGTACATATAGAGGAGTACAATGAAGTTCCCCATAACAGCACTTAATGGTCTCCCAGACTTAAAACAAAAGACAACACTGGACAATTCAAATTACGTTCTACAAACATTTAAGTCCTACGATTTGAATCTAAATTAATTCGAAAGGAGTCCTAGAGTCGCACATTATTCAACCGGGGACTGTCCAAATTGCTAAAGACATTATGGTAACGACTGGGTTGAACAACAAACAATTTAGATTTAAAGTTCGTCTGATATAAATCTAGACTTTTAGATTGTTTTATTTACAGATACAGTGACAAACCATACATCCATTAATGTATGTAATAGCTTTGGAATGGGCAGTGATAAGGGCGTTTATTGTAACTATAAGCGGGCGTTGTTGTCTTGTAGTTTTTTCTTGGACAAGCCACACTATTCCCATACCACTGCAACTCCTAAAAACCAGAATCAACAGTAGCGACCATCAGAAAAGAAGATGAAGCCCGACGAGTCCCGGAAAAACGATTCAACTTTCAAGAACAGCGAAGGAGTTAGTTTGTTGTGCTTATTGTATATAGCTCATAAAAGTTATTAGTTAGAAGTTATTATCGTGTCAAATAAAGTCTCACATTAAAAAACAATCAAGTGTCTAATTACTAAAATTTTGCAATAAATTCATTTGTCACAACCGTTTTCTGGTTAGCTCGTGGCTAAATAAAAACAGCCGCACGGGTTGATCGAAGGTTAAGCTACGCTTGCCGAGGTCAGTCTGTGGATGGTTGACCGTTCGTAACATATCGAATCTCCTCCGTGTCTTGGAAAGCAAGTTAAGCCTTCGGGCCAGCCTTTAGGCTGTCATTTGTAGATCTTTGACAGACGTTACGGGTAGTCAGAAAACCGAAAGTCTTACAGCCAGTCTTACCAAGGGGTATCGTGTTGTCCCGCGACTGGGTTGTGGAGGTCAGATAGGTAGTCGCTCCATGTAGAACACTGGTATTCAGCTGTTTCCGGTTAGACTGGAAGCCGTCCCCAACATAGTTGGGAAAAGGCTAGGCAGATGATGATGAACCGTTTTCTGAAGAAGTCCATTATATATTATTTAAAACGTTCTCAATTTAAAAGTTGGTTATATATTTTCTTTGGAAAAAAGGGTTCTTTCGACTTAATTGATTCAAGAATACTACGAAAACTCTTCCAGATGGTTTGCGATATTTAATCTTTTTGTTTAGAAATAGTTTCAAAATGGTGTAGGTTTCTTAACCTCATTATTTTATAATCAGAAAAATGAAAGTATTGCTTCGTTCTCGGTAAAATTGATTGACAAGTTTTATAAAATGTGGTAAAGTTAGACGCGACGCATTCTATTATATTTTTTAAGTTTAAGAAATCGAATCTATCGTTTAGGTCGTGGCTGTATTGCTATAATGCAAAATTGAAAAATGAAAAATTTAAATATTTTGTTCGTCAACCCTTGTGCTGTTGGGTTTAAGTTTTTAAATGAGTTTGAGGTACTAAAGATTGAGATACCGATTCAGTCCGTCCATTTGCAGTTAACCTAGACATTATCATAACCCTTTCAGATTCCCTCCAGACCTCTTGAAGAAAAATATGCAAATAATGCTGTTTCCATTTTTACAATTACAATTTTAAGGCTGTAGATTTCAATGGGTATTACTTATCTTATTTTATGTTAGTTATTTTATGTGCCTATTAAGTATACTTTACATTCGTTCTGATTGGTTATACTTACGACGCTGTACGACGCTTACTTTTGTATTATATATAAAAATAATAATGCTAATATAAAAATGAGCCCCAGTTACCCTTGGTCACACCTTAACTTGAGAACGATTTTACCGATTTCATTCATCTTTTTTTTTGTAAATTTTCTTATAATTTGTAAAAGGTTCTGCGGGCAAGAAAAATTAAGGCAATTGCGCAGAAAAATATTTTAACATCGCGCACTTGACAGTTTGTGCGTATGATGAATGTGAATTTTACTGCGGGTAACACCGCGGGGCGCATCTAGTAAATAAGTTAAACAATAAATAATAATGCTGGACAATACACACAGCATCATCTAGCCCCAAGCTAAGCAGAGCTTGTGTTATGGGTACTAGAGGACTGATACTTAATGCAATACATTACATAGATATTTTTTATTATACATAGCAAATACCCAGAACACCCGGAACAAATCTTTGTAGATCGTACAAACATTTGTCCCAAGGCGGGAATCGGACCTGCAACCTCCTGCGTCGCAGGCGGACCTTCGCCCGCCCCGCCACATAGGTCGTCGTCGTAAATTTAGATTTAGAAACACAACGCACCCTTTTTAGCGTCCTGATGATGTTGACATAGCTGAAGGTGATGACGCCAAGGGGCACGATCTGCCCCATCGCGAACAGGAACATGATGTACGTCAGAGTGTTCATTGACTGCTCGTGCCAGTTTACTGAACAGCTGTGGAAGAAATACACGATTAGTTGGTTTACTTTTTTATACAGCAAGGGCTTAGGCTTACACCTTCATGGTCGATACCGATCAATGGTTAAAGGTTAAATCACCGTCCAATAACACCGATAAAACATAGTGGGTACAACGAAACATTTTGTTCTACGCTGCAAAGTCGAATGTGTGATTGGGGTTACATCCTATAGTCGGACTTTTAATTTGATGCAGTAATTTGACAGAAGTAATGTCTCATAAAGCACTGACACACTGAAACACAAAATGGACAATGGTGAAGCATAAATAAAATAATGGTTATTTTATTTAGGCCTTGCAAGGCCTGTTCTAAACTTTTTATTTTTATTATATTTTTTTATTTTTTTTAAACGTTTAACCACACTAGGAATTTCTCCTGTGTCGTGGGTGCGTTTACAAACATTTAAACTCACATACACAAACAGCCAGAGCCGGAACAACTACCTGTAGGCCATAGAACTATTCGTTACGTGCAGGAATCGAACCCGCGACAAGTAGCGCAGCAGCCAATCGTTCAGCCAATGCGCCTTCCGTGCCGTCTATTTTTTATCATAAAATTATATTTTATATCAAAATGTATTCCTGGCTTGTTCTTCTTCTTAGCAAGTCGGATAGGTATCTTTGAAATGCCATTATTAAACCACCCTTGTACTTGTCCTACAAAAGTTGGAGTGAAGAAGTCAGGAATCTGAATTGTAAAATCGTGCGTGAGAGACTTTCGGTATTTCTTACATTTCTAAGCTTTAATAGGGTTAAGGAATATTCATGCTTCGCGTGCAAGCTTGTGGTCCTTGAATTCTTTTGATGTAAAATTAGATGTCTACTTCTAAAATAAAATATATATATAAATATATATACATATAAATATATATTTCTTTTTACTTTTCTTTTAAGAAATTGCACCTGCCACATGTCTCTGCATCACCCAAAGGTTGACTGGTAGCAAAAGCCTATGGCATTAAGTCCGCCTCTGTACATTTGTGCGCTTAAAGTATTAAATAAATAATAAATAAATTAATTAGCTTATTCAGAATATGAATGTACCTGCACATAACATCACGCCTATTCCCTGAAAGGTTAGGCAGACGTGCACACATAATATGACCCACATTTCGCTAGTTATGATTTAAGTAGGGGGTGACCCTATTGCCCTTTTATCATACAGGCACAAATCCAGACTCCGGGCTGCTTATAAGAAAATTAATGTACTTACACTGTTCCACTTAAAGCTTTTGGTCCCTAAGTATTCATTTATTAAGCTTCTATTGAATAAAATCGAATTAATTAGAAAAAAATAACTTTTTGTACTTTTTGTACCTTGTAACTTAACAAAACATTTCATTATACTAGACGTCAAGGTTTCAAGCGCTCTAACTAAATAATTGGACGTCTCAAATTAAATTCTCTTACAGTAAAAATGGCGTTACCACCTAACTGGGCAAACCATTTTTTACTTCCAACTTGACGTAAATAAACTAGTTATTTATTATAAAAACAAATTTAACAATAATTCAGGTCTACTAAAAAGGAGAACTTTTAGAGAACATTTTCAGGGCAGACATTTTGTAAAACACGACTTGACAAGTAATACTAAATGCTATATTAGAATAATGTATGTGTATGTGTGATATATATGTTTTAATGTGTGTGTTAATGTATGTGTGTAGATATTTTTATTCTGAAACGCAATAAGTTTAAATTTCTGTATAGGAACCGCACTCGACACACGATAATATGATCTGCCGTGTTCCCGACATTGATATTGGCTCCATTTTTAGGGTATCGTAGCCAAAAGGTGCTAACGGGACCCTCATAACTAAGCTTCCGCTGTCCATTCGTCTGCCTGCCAGCATCCTGTATCTCATGAACATGGACAGGCAGTACAGGACAGGCAGGAGGTTAGACAGTGACATTTTGATTTTGTGTTTTCTATTTCCGCTATAACAACAAATAAAAATAGTAAAATAAAATTAAAGAGATAAGCTTTTAGCGACCAGGCCCATTGGAACTCATTATTTGTAAGTTTTCATAGTGTATAATAAAGAGTATTCTATTCTATTCTAAAGTCCACCTTCATTTAAAAATCGTGACTTTAACGGCGTTTTTTGCTTGACAATAACAACATCAGTATCTCTCATCTTATACGAAACCTTTCGCGTGACGGACATGGCCAGTATTTTTTTTTGTCTGGCGCAATAAATAGGCACCGGATTCCCTGCTATGTTTTGCCAGAACCAAACAGTACCTACCTACGATTTCATCGGATATATGGATACTTTGTAGTTAATTCTTGTGAAATGTATCTTTAGAAGGTGAACATGAATAATCAAACCAAAATTGCTTTATTTTTTTTAAAAAACTTTGCCCCGCACTAGTAATTTCTCCTGTATTGTGGGTGCGTTTACAAACATACAAACTCACATACACAAACAGCCAGACCCGGAACAACTACCTGTAGGCCATACAAATATTTGTTCAGCGCAGCAGTCAATCGCTCAGCCACTGCGCCAACCGTGTGCTGTCGTGCCGTGTGTTTATTATATAGTAACAATCTGTCATATTACATTTTCAGCAATTTCGCGCGTTTATTGGCTTAACGCACATTGGCTTCCCTAAGTTGAGTGGTAGGAAGCAATGTAACATCGCAGAAAATCCTTTTAGAAGCATCCAGGGACCCAGAGTCAATAGAAAATTGAATAAAGTAAAGTAACTAGTAAATTATTCAAGTGGGTGTAGCTCATGTGCGTCAGATTTTCTAAACTTAGAAAAATAAAAAATTGGGGTCTCGTTTAAAATGAGCACAATTTGAAACGCACAATAAAACTTTAAACATACACTAATTAAATACAAACTACCCATAAGCCCAAAAAAAAACACTTTTTAATGACAATGTTATATTCACTACCTATGCAACTATGATGCGGCATATTTCTCTAACTATGTACGGGTGTGTGTATGTGTGTGATGGAGAGATTTAATAAATATGGTGAAAACTTCTGTTTATTTAAGGGTGTCTAAATATAATTATAAACATATTATTTAATTGACTACATTGGGTTATCACGTTAAACGCCAAATGACCGACAAACAATACATTTTCTATTGTGTCTCGTTGTTTGGCAGTTAAAGTGTCAAGCTAACGATATCTGCAGTAAATCATCAGTCTTATTATAGCTCAATGACAAGAGCCACTTCGTGACCTTGGTTTTGCGTCCACTTAGACACATGGGAGCAATGGAGCAGAGGCTATTTATTTGATTATTCAAATGGTTAGACAGTATTTCCGAAATGACGCTGAGCAAGGACCGTTCTACATCCGTGAGTTGAGCATACTTCGAGGTGTCTACTCCTTTTGGGAGCATTCGGATCGCATACCACAAAGGGATGTTTGCGCAGAATAGTACCAAGGACAAAGAGCTGTCACTGTAAGAACCTGACAATCGGTGTAGAGAGCCGTGGTGGGATACCTAAAACGCTTAGAGGTCATAACTTTGAAAACACCCAGTATATATACAACTTATAAAATAGAAAACGAATAATACTTGAAATTAATAAGTTAAGCAGATTAAAACATTGAGACCTGCCCCGACATGAAGTTGGGGCAGGTCTCAATTTGGTTACACCACAAGCAAAAGAAAATTGTGTTGTGATTGCGACAAAAGACGGTTGGCGCACTGGCTGAGCGATCGACTCTTCCGCTGCGTGTCGCAGGTTCGATTCCCGCACGGAACAAATATCTGTATGGCCTACAGGTAGTTGTTCCGGGTCTGGTTGTTTGTGTATGTGACTATAAGGTTTTTAAACGCACCGCTGACACAGGACAAATTCTTAGTGTGAAATGTTGCCCACGTTTAAAAAAATAATATTGTGGGGCCTTTAAATAACAACAGCTGCACGGGTGCTTGCCGCGGTCAGTCCGTGGATCCCTCCATGCCTCGAAGTTCCGGGTCTGGCCGTTTGTGTTTGTGAGTTAAAATGTTTGTAAACGCACCCACGATACAGGAGAAATTCCTAGTGTGGGGCAAAATTAACTTTAAAAAATAGCTATAGGTAGGTATATACCTGATATTCGCAGCCTCATTAACGTACTGTCCCCACCCATACAGCGGCGGTGTGGTGAGGGCGAGCGAGTAACTCCATATGAAGACTATCGACATGATCGCCCCTTTAGAGCTGAGGTGTCTGGAGTTGAGAGGCCTGGTCACCATCATGTACCTCTCGAAGGATATCACTGTTAACGTTGTTATTGATGTTATTCCTGGAACAAAGATAAAATATTGTTAATGTTTAAATTCTGGTAACATAGAATCATGCTACATGGCTGTTACTGAGCCATTCGAGATGGAAAAACTAAACAAAATTTTTCCCGACTCGGGAATAGACCCTAGGACCTCTTGCTGAGCAGTAGCGCTTGCGAACACTAGACCAACGGGGCAGTCATAAAAATAAATGAAAGTGACTGTCAGTGTTAGTGTAGGTAATGATTGGCAAAAAAGAAAAATGATTTGACATTTTGTGAGTGGGTTTGGATTTCTTATAGTGCTTGCAAGTGCGTCTGCACGGAGGTCCTATGTATCACGAACACGACTTGGTGGTCGCTGCAAGAGGCAGAATTGTAAACACTTTTCATATTAACCAAGCGTGTCACACTATGACACAAACATTTTTACGGTTCAAAGTAAATAGGTGCAAACATCAGAGAAAAATACTTATAATTAGGAAAAAGTCGACCTGAGGTGACCTGACACTGAGGTGTCCAGAACTGTGTACAGGGGGCCAGCACATCAAGTTACCCCAATGTGTCTAATTCCTTTGATAGTTTTTCAACTTACAAATAAGGTTCATGTTCAATGGGGAAAATTTGACATTTTGGGGTAGCTTGATGTGCAGGCGTGTGTATTGAACTCATGGTATCAGTATATGCGTCGATGTTCCTTCCATTCTGTATGGAAATTGACAGCTTTGTATGGCGGACGTAAACGAAGTTGTAATACACACTTACACAGCACACTTTTGACATAAAGAATTTTATTAGCACTGCCGCTTCGAAATAGGCAGCGTGCGTCTTAGTTCCAAATAGTCGCAGGTTAATCTGATCGCGCGTGTATTATACCTTAGTTTATTTACCAAGTGAAACATAGAACTTAACATTACGCCTGTATTCCTCGAAGGGTAGGTAGTGCGCCCATAGACGGACCGAGCTCAGCAAGCGCGGCGTAAGGTAAAATCGAACCGGGCGTCTGTTATTATGAAGTAACGATTCCCTTGAACCCTAGTTCCTATTCCTACAAATATGTAACAGTATTACATTTTTGTAACAATATTTCATATCTTGCCCTGCGGTGTTACCTGTAGTTAAAAAAGCAACATGAGACGTGAGATTGGAAATTCCAACGAGAATGCTTTTCGGGATAAACAATAGCTTATGTGTTAATCCAGGGTATGAGCTACCTGGGTCCAGGGTCACATACATAAGGACCCGAGGTGGTGGCGCTTAGTGTTCCACGCGTGCCCCTGACCTGAGGAGGTCTGCAGAGGCAGGCCGGTCAGCACCAGTCGGGGGTTGCTGAGGGATCGTACGTTCCTGCGAGATCCGGCTGGCTACGATTAAGTGTGGGGTGGCACATCGGGGGGCTTTTAGGCGGAGGGTGGAGGACATCCATGAGGATTTTCCACCAGGGAAACAAAAAAAAGAGTGTTACCTTCACAACGAATTTCATTCAAAACCATTCAGCCGTATCAACTTGAAGGAGTTACAAACAAACTTACACACATACTGACAAAATTATGGATTTTATTAAGCGTGATTTACAAGATAGGTAACTCTGGGTGGGTACTAAGCGTTTAAAAACTTGTTTCTTTCTTTCTTTCTTTCTTTCCTTCTTTACTAAAGGTTTATGAACCGCAAAGACAAAAGGATACAGACAAACTGCTCACTCATGAAATAATTACTGTTTTATGGGAAAGTCTCTCAAAGAAAATACAATAGCATTAATTAAGGCTTGGGTCAATAAATATTTGACTAATAATAATCACCATACATTGTATTTTTCCTTGTTGATGGCAATAGGCTCGCCCTCTCTAACATAACTGGTGAAAACTGGGTGTTATGTTTGCACCTCTGCCTGACCCTTTTTTTTTAAGGATAATCATTCAATGACTTCTACCGTTCTGGGTGGAACGGGAGGGCGTGTCAGACTTTTACTGACTAAAACCCATCCGTGTTCCGTCCTTGCCCTTTACCTTCCGGGGTCACGGTAACTCTTTCGAACATCCCGAAAACCTCTGCCTTACCCTTCGTGAAATACAGGCGTGATGTTATGTCTAGTGGTATAACGTTTGTTATTACTATGGAACTATCATGGATATTTACTATGGTATGTTTTAGGATAAACATTAATTTAAATTTAGAATAAATGAGAATAGACAGACTGCCGTTGGCTGACAGGCCGTTTGCGTATAACGTATACTAACTACTAGCATTTCGTACAGTAAATTACACAAAGCTTCGGGCATTCCTGTTAGATAAAGGTACACATATCAACTCAGTCACTTTATCAACTCAAGCCGTGCAGTATTCTTTGTATGAAATTCTCTACTGCAACGAACTCTAATCGGAAACGTAACGAAATAGCCTCGCCTCGAGACAAGCTCTAAGAGAAAGGCGATACGGTGACGATCCCTTTCCGAGTTGATATGTGTACCTTAAGATATATTACCGCTACTGTCTCTTTATATATATGAGATATGTATGTTTGTGTGGAAGAATAAGGAATTATTTACAAAAGCAGACGATGTACATCCTCGAATCCGGCGCGACCCTCACAGGCTCGAGCTGGATGTCATGCCAAGGCTAGCTTAATATAATAAAAGCTGTTTGTATATGTGTGTGGAAATATTTAATAGGATACCAAGTTATCTAAAAATTCTCAATACCAGATTATTTAAAAGTAAATTTTATGACTGGCTGTCCACTAATAGTTTTTATAGTGTTAAAGAGTTTTTTTGACAAAAAACATTAATTAATTGTATACACAAGCATTTGCACGTTTATATTGTAAAGCAGAGACATGTATGCTCTGTATTCAATCTTTGTACCAACTTTTATACCGTGTTTTTATGCAAATACATTTTATTCTATTCTATTAATAATTAATAATAATAATAAAAAGGTTTGATAGCGAAAAGTTTCGACCAACATCTGAAGAAACTTTCGCTAAACAGTTGGGTCAAGAGCCAGATGCAGAAGGCGGTCGTCATGGACACGGCACGTATTGTGACGAGGTTCCTCTCTCTGGATCCCTAACCACCGTAAGCTTGGATTTTACCACCTCGCTGCGGGCGGAGCACTATTTTAATACATATTTTATAAAAAAATTGTTATTTTTTATTTTATTTTTATTAAAATATGTAAAAAAATATGTACATTAAAAAAATGTTTTATTGGCATAAAAATGAGGTACAATTATATTGGAAGCCCTGGCTCCTGAGCTAGGTGAGACCTATGTTACAGGAGCCAGAAGAGATATGTAGCTATTCTAAGAGTCTTAACCTATTGACGACTTGTAGAAATTGCTTTAATTTAAAAAACATTTAACCTGAACATATTTAATGTGTGATATAACAATTTGGGTAGTGTCCTTAAAAATTCTGTTTGGTCCAAAAGTTGAATTACTCAAAAATACTGGACACGTATTTTTTCTTTTGTCACGTAAAGCAAAAATGACGACGATATAATGCGTTTAAATTGCGCGTGACGTCACACCGTGCTACACTTTTAACGTAACAGTGACGTCACACGCCCCTTCTCCTGAACTTTGATGTGCTATATCACTGTCACTTTTTATTGATTTGAGTAAGCAAAACATACATGTCCAAATTTGTTGGTAATCTTACTGACAGACTAAATAGACTTAATATATTTTTATCTAGGACACATCCCCATTGTAATTTCTTTTAATTTCACAACCTTAACATTGAATTTATGAACCATTTCTTTTTGTATGTTGTTATATTATTTTAGTAGAATATATCAAAAACAATGTGAAGTGTTTATAAATAAATAAATTAACTTTTAAATCCACTTCCATCCCCTTTAGCGTCATTTGGAAATTAAGAAAATAAAGCCTAAGATTATCAGATCATTATGATCATCTACAGTACACGTACATATACAGGGTGTTAGGCAGAACGAGGGACATACTTTAAGGGAAGATAGTAGTCATCAAAACGAACCAATTTCACTAAAGGAAAAAAATAGCTGTTTATCACATTTTGTTAAGTTATGCCAACATAAATGTATGAAGTAGCTGATTATTTTTTCGCGATTTTAGGGATTGTTTCATTGTAAAAGTTGATCATTTTCATGAGTACTACACGCCTTTAAAGTATGTCCCTCGTTCTACCAAACACCCTGTATACAAGAATTGCTCATTTAAAGGTATTAGATAAAGATGCCTTTCATTAATAACCCGGTAGGTATCTAAGTTCCTACAGCTCTCAGTTTCCACGAAATTAAATAATATCCAACTATAAATTATTCATTTATTAAACCAAAAGGCTAAATGATTCCACGAGGCCAATTACTTCAAGAAATGACTGATGTAATAATGTAATTCCATGAATCGCGCATAATTTCAACCTTATTGCTTTCACAAATGCCTTGTATTAATAATCCCTTTCCAACAGATTGTCTTTGTCAAAAAAATGTAATAGAAAAATAAGTCCCTTGTGATATTAATTTGTACAAAGGATGTAAGTATGACTGATTCGTCGGTCTTTTGGTTACAAGCGTTACTAGCGAGCATGAGGTCCTGGGTTGGATACCCAGGTCGGTAAAAGTGTTATAGGGGTTTTTGAATTGCTCCTGTATTGTGGGTGCTATACATACATTTAAAAGTCACAAACACATACTGCCAGCCCCGGAACAACTTCCTGTAGGTCTTACAAATATTTGTTCTGTGAGGGAATCGAAACTGCGACACGCAGAGCAACAGCCTATTAGTCAGCCACTGCACCAACCGTGCATCAATCAAAACTGCCTTATTTACTGATTTTGGCCTGGTTTTGGCCTCTAACACGTTGAACGCCAAATGACCGACAAACAATACATTTCCTATTGTGTCTACAGTTACCAACAAGACCAAGGCAAAGATCAAAGATCAAAGATAAAGTATTTCAGATTGTAAGATATCCTAAATAAGGATTTCTATAACTTGACGAATAAATTATTACAATGTTTAATCTAGGTTTACGTCTTATCTGAAATTGGGGTTAACTTTAAGTAGGTATTGATTTCCTGAAATTAATTACTGTTTATATTTTATTTGTATGTTTAACAAAGGGATTAGGTAGGTACATGGTAGCTGACCTCTAATTTTACAATGAGAGGTCAGCTTATACTGGAAATGTATAGCTTGTAATGTAGCCGCGTGTAAACTTAACTTATGTGTAGGTTAAATATTTTGATTTGGTTAGAACACAGATATCCGGGTTAGAATAGGTTTTTGATCAAGCTTGTCTCAAACAGCTGGGTAAATAAGAAAATCGACAAGGAGCCAGTCGGACTCGTTTACTGACCGTTCTAAACCTTGGTACCATTTTTGACCGGAACTCTAAAAAGGTAAGTCCGACTATAGTCATTATTTCTATTACTAGAACTAGCCGTTAAACCATAAATTATTATACTCCTCCAACAGGTTTTAATTGTATTTTAAAGCTTCTAATTCAAGTAGCGCAACTTGGCCATACAACAAACTTGTTTTAAATAATTCTGAGTGATTTCTAACATCTATCATCTTCTTTATATATAAAACAGTCTGGCTAGTTACACCATTTATAACTCAAACACAGCTCTACCTAATTTTATAATTTTAGATTTGTAGGATTTGGCTACTCCCCGAATAGCAGCATAACTATTAAAACATCGGAAAAATTAACGTTAAAGAAATGTAGGCATGCATAAAATTAATGATTGGTTCTCAGGCGATACAAAGGTCGCCTGGTATTGTATATATTAATAATATATTTTTAATTCATCAATATACTGAAGTCCACTCATTTTAAAAAGCGATGACGCATTATCAATATCTTCTATCTACAAAATTGAAACTTTACCGTCTCATTTTTTCCTTTACCAATTTGAAGTATACCGTACCGTATTGGTGTTTCATGGGATAAATAGTTAAATATCGTGTAAAGAGGTTCTGCCAATAATAAATAAAATAATAAATAAATAATGCTGGACAATCCACACAGCATCATCTAGCCCCAAGCTATGCAGAGCTAGTGTTATGGGTACCATCGCCCGCCGATGCCTACTTAGGAGATATTGATACTTCATCGTCGATATCTGTCGACGTCGATATATTCACAGTGCTGATTTAATCACCCGCAGGATTGAAGGAGGTGAATCAGACCACGGTACTCTACCCGAATTAGTAAAAAAAAAATACCTTAATTTTTTATCAATATATCGATTACATTTTCTAATGCAGAGTCAAACCTGGAGTGAATCACGGGCGTTGACCTCATGTGTCGATCATATGATGCGCGCACGTTTAAATCAAAAACATCTTAAGGAGGCGCCGGGCGGGTCAATGCAGAGCTGCGTTTACAAACGAGACGATACGGTTGGCGCAGTGGTTGAGCCATCGGCTGATGCGCCGCGTGTTGTGGGTTCGATCCCCGCACGGAACAAATATTTGTATGACCTACAGGTGGTTGTTCCGGGTCTGGCTGTTTGTGTATGTGAGTTTAAATGTTTGTAAACGCACCCACGATACAGGAGAAATTCCTAGAGTGGGGCAAAGTTTTTATTAAAAAAAAAAAAAAAAACTGCCGTTATTTTTGAGAAATACTAATTAGAAAACAGTGTTAATTTTCAAATGAGTATGTAAGAGGAAGTCTGAAAGTGGCGCCTGTGACCGAGAAGTTGTGTGGAAATCGGTTGTCATGGTATGGGCATGTGATGCGAAGGAATGAGGACCATGTTGTGAGGAAAGTTTTGAGTATGAATGTGCAGGGTTACATAAGTAGAGGAAGACCAAAGAAAAGATGGATGGATTGTGTGAAAGATGATATGGCAAGAAAAGAGGTGACCCTTGAGATGACGGCAAATAGAGATGTATAGAAGAAGAAAACATGCTGCGCCGACCCCAAATAAATTGGGATAAGGGCAGGAGGATGATGATGACAGAGGGCAGGAAGCTAAAACGATCGAATTTCGAGTAGTGGGCGTCCACTAATCTACACAACATAAGCTTCGCGTTCACCCATAAATACACAATATAAAACGGTCGGGTACCAAGCATGATCGTTGCCGTGAAGTGTTTAAAGTGGGTGTAAGATAAAAGGTCAGAAGCTCTCAGTTTCTTACAAGGAGTTGCACAAGTGTAGGTAGTATCCTGAACCTATAAAGTTCACTGACAAGTACTTTGCTGTGAAAGTTTCAAGTTCTTACTTAAGTTAATAGTGGTCGTATACCTAACGAGTTATTACATTTTTATTTGAGTACTAGCTGTTGCAAAGCCTTAATGAGACGGCCTTGCCTACCCACGGGAATACTTCACTTTTTTGGGGTAAATAAGTCCAAGTGTTTATCCAAGGAATGAGGTTCCTTCATAACAAATTTCATCAAAACCCGTTGAGCCGTTTTAGCGTGAAAATGTAACAAACACAGAACAACTACTTATAGGCCATACAAATATTTTTCTCGTGCTGGAATCGAACCCACGACACGCGGTGCTGCAGCATTTTATTTATTTATTTTAATTTACAATGTTCGCATCGTTCATCATCATCATCCTCCTGCACTTATCCCAATTTGTTTGGGGTCGGCGCAGAATGTCTTCTTCTCCCACACATCTCTATTTTTAGTAATCTGAATATTCAACTCCTCTTTAGCGATTACATTTTTCACACTATCCTACCATCGTTTCATTAGTCGCTATATATAAAAAATCAATTAAGTAGCAATAGTCTTTGAAAGTAATTAATCTTCTCTATTATTCTTCTTAAAACAAGGTTTTCATAGAATAAATTTATCCGTGGATGCTGCTGCCCTCTTGAAAGACAATTAATTAATCCTATTCAGTCGCTTTGTGGCACCTTTCATGAAGAGATTTGGAAAGCTATTTCAGTACAGACCATTATACTTAGCTATTCTACATAAGGATTTACTAAACTATCCATAAGTTAGGTACATATATGTATTCTCCCGTCCTTTAACTAGAAAGCCGTTACTGGATTCAAATGGATTTTTATTACTTTTTAATAGAAAGTGATTATAGAGCTCAAAATTCTCTATCTTTCTGTCTACGAAACATTTTTACAGCACAAATAGTTCCAGAAATATGAGAACTTTGTAGGCCGTTAAGTAACATAATTTATGATAATTCCATAATTTGAAAGCGTCTAAACCACATTTCTTCGCTGAATATACGTTAAAATACTTTAACTAAAAAGAAAGAAATATCAATTGATGTGTCTATGAATCATTAACCAAAGTATTGTAGTCTAAAAAAATAACGATTCCCGCGTTTTTTGCCATTTTCTCGGAAACAACTTTTTGGGCTTAACGGCCTTCTAGGTAAAGGACGGCAGTATGTATATGGGCACTGTAACCATAGGACAAGGGCGAACGACAAGGTTAAATAAAAAAAAGAGAGGTGTCGTGAGTCGACCGGAAAGTATTTTTTTTTAATAATTTGAACATAAATGATGTAACCAAATATCTGTAACAAAATCATGACTTAAAAAGAGTGGCCATGGAGTTTCTTGCCCGTTCTTCTCCATAGGTACCTACGCTTTGGAATGGGCGACTAGGTTAATTTTTCCGATTCCTTGACAGTTCAAAAGTATCTGTAATTGGTTTATTTGAAATAAATGCTTTGACTTTGACTTCGACCGGAAAGTAAAATAAATAAAGATATGGTAATCAAATTGTCATTAAAAGGTATATTGTTTAAATTTCTAAAAATAAACATTAAAAATAAAAAAAAATCAAAATCTTTTTATTTGCCAGAATGTAGGTTTACAAAGTATGATCTTAAAACTATAATGGGCCCTTTACATTCTACCATTACATATGGTGCGCAAATATTTAATTTTAATCTGCACCAGGTTTTTGTTCTAATTATGTGCATTTATAACAAAATAAAATAAGAACAATAAATAGTCAGCAATGGTCAGCAACAGCAAAATCAGTAAGATCTCATGCATCGATATATAGTATAGTATAAGAAAAAAAAACAAATTATTTCATTGATGTCAAAGTTATAGGTACCTATGTCATCAGAGATAAAGTTTAATAAAATGTCAGATTAATTGTTTTATTAATCATATTATAAATGTTGACTAAATAAATGTAGTATACCTACCAATATTAAATTATTATGAACCTAAATGATAAATAGTGATGTTTATTTCAGTAAATGTGTTTTCACATAGCTTTTACACGTAAACAAGTAAATTTTGAAGAACTAGTTTGGTTTTATCCGATCTTACTAAGGTTGCCTGTCCATTGTCCTTTTACAGAGCCTAGAAACGGAGAAATATTAACCAATTATCCCTGTTCACTGGAACAAAGCAGAGATTATATGCAATCCTATTGTTGCAACGACTTTGGCTTTGACGACCGACGTGGCGCGGCGGGCGAAGGTCCGCCTGCGATGCAGGAAGTTGCGGGCCCGATTCCCGTCTTGGGCCAAATGTTTGTACGATCTACAAAGATTTGTTCCGGGTGTTCTGGGTATTTGCTATGTATTATAAAAAAAAAAGTATTTATCTATGTAATGTAGGTATTGTTTTAAGTATATCAGTCATCTAGTACCCTTAACACAAGCTCTGCTTAGCTTGGGGCTAGATGATGCTGTGTGGATTGTCCAGTATTTATTTATTTAATGTTTCTCCTTTTCTCCGCTCCGCAGCCTCGCTCTGCTTTAATGGACAGACAGCCTAAGATAGACATACGCTTATGAACACACAAACAGACATATAATGAATACAACTGCACTGCTCTACATGTACGCCTACGCTATATCGTACGATACCAAAACTGTCGTAACGGTCTACATCACTTTACACTTACCTCGATCGACATATTTAGTGCTCATTAAGTGTCTACATTATACTAAGTATAACTTGCGATGTAGAACTTCACTCCAAAAATAATCGATTTTCATATTATCCATACTAATCCATACTAATATTATAGGCTGTTTGTGTATGTGACTTTGAATGTTTGTAAACGCACCCACGACATAGGAGAAATTCCTAGTGTGGGGCAACGTTTTTTTTGAAAAAAAAAAAAAAAAAAATTATAAATGGGACAGTGTGTGTGCCTGTTTGTCCGTCATTCACGGCAAAACTTCTTATGTAAACTTTCTATGTAATGTATTGTATTAAGTATATCAGTCATCTAGTACCCATAACACAAGCTCTGCTTAGCTTAGGGCTAGATGATGCTGTGTGGATTGTCCAGCAATATTTATTTAATTATTTATTTATTTAAAACGGAGCGACGAATTGACGTGATTTTTTAAGTGGAGATAGTTGAAGGGATGGAGAGTGACATAGGCTACTTTTTGTCTCTTTCTAGCCCCCCACTTCCTAACGCGGCAAAGCTAGTAAACCATATTATTTCAAAGAGACTTGAAATATCAAGCAACAACAGCTATAGTAACTAATTATGATGGTGAAACATTGGTGGCATAAATAACAAGGTGCTAATTCCACACAAATGCCTTTGGTTCTTCCTCCATTTGTGAAGTCTTCACCACCTCTCAAGCAACTAACTCCTCCCTGACCATTCAAAGCATGGACTTAAGCACTTTCTACAGCTTCCTTTAACAAACGCACAAGAGGCTTTTAACTTCAGTTGTTTTCGAGACAATATAATACTCCTGAAGCCTCGCAAAATCAAGACAATTTTGTCCTTATTCGTATGTGCAATAATGCCTAGAATAGCCCGCAGCCAGTGTCATTTTTCAAGTGAAATGATTTCACAATAATTACTTTGCCCGAAGCTTGTATTTAAGCCCTCAATCAGCGGAAATGTACTTGGAGTAAATTGAAAATGTTCATGAAATTAATTTTAAACAAAACCTCACGTGACATCACGCCTTTATTCCGCGATGGGTTGGGCAGAGGTGCACCTATAGTAACATCCACATTCGACAGTTATGTTTTAGTCCCATGTAATAGGGGCAAGCCTATTCCCATGAACTTTGCTCAAATCCAGACTCCGGGCTGTAGATGAGAAAATTCCTATTGGAAAAACTTAATAATACTTTGTAGGACCTCACGCTCAGCCGTCGCGCTTGAAACCACTAGACCAACGAGGCACTCTTGTCTTCAATTTTACACAAAAGTACGTAGTCAATAGTATCTCTATAAAACAATATATTAAGTTACTCATCTCTAACACGTACACATATTCAATCCCAAAAACAGGGATCGGAACTGTATCTCTTAAACACATGCTACCCCGTAGCCCATCTAGGAGAGCAGTACTCCACTCAATAACTAGATTAAGAAATATGTATGTGTCTGCCTTTGCTACTTTCAATGTAATTCAACTTAGTCTGGTCTAATTTAACAATGAATCTTTATTATTATTTATTATAGTATAAAGTTCGTGCATTCGATAGTCGGAGTATCGTTCTGGACATGCAACCGAAAGGTATTTAGCAAAATAAGGTCAATGTTTGCGAAAACGTCGTTGGTCCCAACTTTCATTTGTATATCTTTGACAGACGCGACGGGTAGTCAGAAATCCGAAAGTCTCTCAACCAGTCTTACCAAGAGCTATCGTATTTAGCAGTAACTGGGTTGTGGAGGTCAGTTAGGCAGTCGCTTCGTGTAAAATACTGGTACTAAGCTGCATCCGTTTAGAGTGGAAGTTGAGTCATCGTGAGTCATAGTTGGTAAAAGGCAGATGGAGATCACGGAATGAAATCAGGCTCCCAATAACTGAGAAAAACACGCAAAAAGTTATTTATCGGCTTAACTTTTGGCTAGAACCTTCTTGATAGTAACTTTTTTTAGGAATTGCTCTAAGGTTTTCAGAAATCGGTATATGTCACCCTTCTGTCACATTAATGTCACAAAAGCTCTGCATATACAAATTGGAACTAGAATGATAAATAGAAAAAGCTATGCGTAAAAATAAAATAGAAACGAAATTTGTTTTTATACCAGCGTCTAATCTTCAATGATCTCTGAAAGCTGTTCAAGCAAGGTACGGTTCCTTGCACTAGTAGTGAACACCAGTGATCTCATCAACGAAAGGTCCACGTATACAGCAACCCTGAACCACTCCTTATTAGCACCAGCTGCTATTTTCACAACTTACATTATCATCGGAAATTACGTATTCAGTGCTTTTCGAGAGAAACATGCTTCGAAATTTCAACAAGCATACTCACTTGTTGCATGCTCCTTCCTGCAAGGTGCATTATCTATATCTGTGTTTCAAGAGCTGAAGAAAGTTAGCAAGGCCAGTACTGCCCTCGTTCTGAATGCCGTATTGCCAATCTTTACGATGATGCTGTTGACGGCAGATCTAGTGATTATACTCCTTTCGAACCGAGAGCCACTTATGCTGCCTATGTCTCCGTCAATGCACAGAGAAATCCCGATTGCTCGCAGGTTTTAATAACATCTTTAAATTGTTCTTTTTATGAGTGTATTTTATTGAATAATAATTATTTTAACTGAATTGTGGCTATTTCGTTTTGGTTCCTGTGAATTAATTGAGAGAACAACAATTGGTTAACAAAATACAGGTACATATGATATCGAGTAACCGCGATGGCACAGCGGCCGCCAAATAAGCATCTCGGTGCTCTGTGAGGTGATTGAACCCGTATTTTTATCCTCGTAATGCCCAATGACAAAAATATATAGGCACACCAGTCCAAGATAGTTTTTAAAATCATTTAATTACGGCTCAGTGATCTAAAATTATGACATGATAATATATAAACCTATTTCTTGGTTTAAATCTGCCTCCAAAAAACAGTATTATTATAGCATGAAATAGTCAACTTTAATTATAGGAATTACCCCTTAAAAGAATTAACCCAAAAGCGTTTCATTTAAACACTTTTTTAGTTAATCAAAGTTCTGGGCCGCAACTACTTGTACCTATTTTTAGTACATTGGATCGTATTTTATATCGAACTAAATTAAGGCATATTTTGCACCGATCGTACTATTGGAAATTCTAGACTCTTAATTCCAGCTGAGATATCATTCAAATCGTCCGTAAGCGAGCAGGACGAAGCGTGTGGGACGAACCGACCGAAGTGTTTAAGTAATTCTTCTTACCTTTGAATGTTTATATTTTGAGACAGTTAATTATTCAGTACCTGGATGACCGAACTTTGCTCGGAATAAACGACGTTTTCTAAATATGAAACCAAGCTAGATCGATTAATCGCCCTCGGAACCTCCTACATCGTAAATTTCATGAAAATTGTTGGAGCCGTTTCCGAGATCAGATTATTCGAGAATATAAACATTATACATATATACTAGAATTGCGTGTTTAAAGGTATTAGACAAATAAATAAATAAATAATGCTGGACAATCCACACAGAATCATCTAGCCCCAAGCTAAGCAGAGCCTGTGTTATGGGAACAAGATGACTGATATACTTAATACAATACATTACATAGGTAGGTTTTTTTTTTACATAAAGCAAATACCCAGAACACCCGGAACACATCTTTGTAGATCGTACAAACATTTGTCCCAAGGTGGGAATCGAGCCCGCATCCTCCTGCTTCGCAGGCGGCACTTCGGTATCGTCACATGGATATTATTATGCTAATGTCGGGTGTTGTTTGAAACTCTGGATGAGTGTGGTTGGATGAACAGAGTATGGGCAGCAGCATAAATTATAGTCTTCAGAACAAGTTAAGCGAGCAGCCCTTTTTTTTTATTCGAGCTGGAAAATCAGAAGGGCGTCAGACTCAAGAAGGGGTCTGTCAGACTCTTACTGACTAAAAAACAACCCTGGTGTTCCATCTCACACCTACGCCGGGTTTCGCGGTAACGTACGATCTTTCCGCAACCCCTGGCTAGTGCTGGCTCACCTCTGACGGCCTCGTCAGATCGAGGGGGGGAGTGAGATGTTTGGCTCCCCCCGTGACGACTAAGAGGGGCGCGTGTGGAACACTACGCGCCGCCACCTTGGGTCCTGATGTGTGGGGGACGACAGACGCAAGCGAGCAGCCCTGGCCTGACTTTTAATGAAGACTTGACAGTAAAAAAGTAAGCGATTAGAGAGGCATATGTGTAGTGGTACGATTGGAGATGCTTTTATCCAGCAGGGGCCTGATAGGGGCTGATCATGAAGAAGGACCTCATTCCAATGATGAAAACTGGACGAACGTACTTCAAATGTCTCTCTGGTAAACCGCACGTAACCATGATAATAAAAAAAACTTGAGAGGTGTCAAGGGACACCTGGATGGAACGAAGTACCTTTTGTTATTATTTTTTATATAAATCTGTATATACTCAACAAAAATAATCGTCGCGACACCACACTGTTCAATGTGATATACTGGCTTGCTTTCTATGAGAGAGGGAGAGAGAGAGAGACAGACACGCGCACGCCACACGGCTTACAACTATAGCGAAAAGTGTCGTTACAACTTTTTGTCTTAAATTTTTCCGTTTAGCCCCCTTTCGCAACGCGCGATAAGGAACTTCGTTCCAAAACTTTACTATTAGACGAACCCCGAAATATCATTATAAAAATCAGCTTTGTGATACATTTTCATCAGGATATTGAATCTTGTATTATTCTGCTGATATCTTTATAAATTCAGGGTTAGTCTCATGCAAAAAGTTGTTTGTCATCACGAGTACTGTCACCCTCTAAAAGGTTGTTAGTGTCTAACACAAAAACCTGAATAGAATGACCGATAAACGCCACTCCATCGTTCGTTAATCTGTTTGAATATAATGTAATTAGGTAATTGATTGATGACCAAAATGTCCCATTATTGGGTATAATTAACACGAGTTCAAATCTGTTGATATGCACACTGCAAAGTAATTTCAGACAATGTGTGTAGGTTACTAAATGTTATTTTTAAAGACAAGAAGGGGGAAGGCGGGTATCATCAGATTTTTCCCAACTATTTTATGGCCGGCTCCCAGTCTAATTGGATGCAGCGAAATTACAGTACGGTTGGCGCAGTGGCTGAGCGATTGGCTGCTGCGCCGCGTGTTGTGTTCGTTTGATTCACGCACGAAACAAATATTTGTATGGCTTACAGGTATTTTTTCCGGGTCTGGATGTTCGTGTATGTGACTTCAAATGTTTGTAAACGCACCCACGACACAGGAGGGACCTAATGAGGGGCAACGTTTTTTCAATAAAAAAAAGACTGTTTTTTTACATGGAGGGACCGCCTATCTGACCTTCCATTACCCAGTTACTGGGTCACACGATATACTTTGGTAAGGCAGGTTGAAAGACTTTCGGGCTTTTGACTATCTAGAACGACTGTCAAAGATCGTAGCTCTATTTATAATAAAAAAATATTTAAGAAATGTCGTAAATAACATAGTATTTCCTACAACAGTCAACAGTATTTACAACAGTCTAAATTCTTTAAAAATAGTACCTACTGTCAATGCATGTTTCTTTTGAGTTCAACGAATGTTCTAAAAAATTCGATAAAAGTTAATTTTTAGGCCGACACTGTTTGTTTTTCTTCTTAACCTTCTCGTCGCTGCTGACAATAAAGACATACAAGTTAAAGTCCCTAGTCGGAAAAGTTTCGAAACCACAGACAGTCACTATAAATCTGTACAAATAAATTAAATAAAAAATAAAGTAAGAAGTATACATGGTAGTAATACCAATTCTTTTTTTAAATTTTTGTCTGTCTTTCTATCAGTCTGTCTGTTTATTTGAGTTAATCTCCAAATCGGCTCGACTAGGCTCGATAAGGAGTAACTTAAGCTACTTTTATTTTACTGAATAAAAAATTAAAACCCATGTTATGTTATAATTTCACGTATACAAAGCAATCTAATCTCAACTTAACGTGAAAAGATTTTAATTATACCCAACCATCCGAGATTGAAATCCACGTCCTGTAATGGACGCTTGATAAATATTTATTCAAAAACTCGAGTAATGAAATAGCGATTGGTTCAAATTACTTTTTGTTCATGTACCTAGTTAGAGCACGTGTATTTTGTATAATCCGCGCTCGATCAGAATGCGCCGCGACCTTTTGCTACTAAGACACGTGCAGTCCGTTCGGTATCGACAACGTTAGTAAACTAACTATGGGGGTCCGAAGATGAAGAAAGCTGTAATGTTGATTACGGTGAAGGAAATAAGAGTGGCATTGAAGAATTGCAATGGCTGAACATTTATTCTATACTAAAGCGAAATCGTTTATTTGTTTAGGATTAAGTCCAGCAGGATTTGAATATTTTTTTGCACTTGCCATTTGTGCAAAGCCTAGATCTTGAGGAAGTCTATGACATTTATTTTGGTTTTATGTCGTTCCTAGGACGAAAGTTGTACATATTCATGAGTAGGTACTATGTTCTGATAAAGTTTTGTCAGTCGGTAGCCGGACACCCTGTATATAGATGAGATATATTTCCATACACGTGTTACAGATTTAGTTTTCTTGCGATTAATGTGATAGAGTTATTCACTTTTCTGCGAATAACTTTCACTACGCAAAAGCAAAACCAGGTAATGGAAAGGTCATGGGCCCAGGTGATATACCAGTAGAGCTGTGGAAGGTATTAAAAGGAGATGGAGACACGTGGCTGACTTTATTCTTTTATATATGTTATATGAGGAAGTGATCCCAGAAAATTGTTGCATTGGTGCAGTAGTGCCCGTTTTGATGAATAAAGGGGATGCACAGGAGTACAACGACTATCGAGGGTTGAAGCTCCTGTCATTATAGTATAGAGGTATAGGAATAACGTCTGGTAATAAATTGAATCTCCAACATCTCCCTTAAACTTGAGAGGAAGATTTAAAAGACAATAATATGACCTGCTCTCTTGTATGGCCAAGAATGTTGGGCTAAAAAAGGGATGATTGAAAGTTGAGAAGAGATTGCTGATGTGCGGTATTACGCGAATAGATATAAATAGAAATAAATATGATGGAGGAAGTCTGAAAGTGGCGCCTGTGACCGAGAAGTTGTGTGGAGATCGGTCGTCATGGTATGGGCAATTGGGCATGTGATGCTAAGGAGTTGTATCGTTTCTCCGGGATTCGTCGGGATTCATTGTCTCGACGCATTTCTGGTGGTCGCCACTGTTGATTCTGGTTTTTAAGAGTTGCAATGGTTTGGGAATAGAGTGGCGGGCTTGTCCCATTAAAAAAAAACGATGGATGTATTTTGTTAAAGATGATATGGCTAGTAAGGAAGTGACTTTTGATATTATGGCATACAAAGCCATGTATTCAAGAAGATAACATGCTGCGCCGACTCCAAGTAAATTGAGTAAGGGTGAAATTTCAATATTACACTTTCCCCGTTGACAGTAGGGCTTTCAATCCGAAGTTCCGGAGTTTCGTAACTCCGGTGTTTCGGAGCGATTTTTAACATTTTTCAAATCCGGAGTTGAAATAGAACACCAGAGTTGAAACCGGTTTTCAAATACCATGTAAACATTATATACAAAACGACGAAAAACGCATCTTAATTCATAAGCGTAACCCGTTGTTTGATTCCTTCTTAAGTCCGTAGCACAACATAGTGCCAAGAACTTCGATCTCACCATCATTCAGTTCGTGGGGCACCCATTTGTCAAGCTTTTTTACCTTGCCAATTTGACGCAAAAGGACCAATATTGTTTTGACGCTAACGTCGAAAGCTGCTGCTAATTCAGCCGTAGATTGTGTATCATCAGCTTCCACAATCGCCTTTAATTCGTCATTGTCGACCAAAGTCTTCGGACGACCTCGAGGTTCATTTTTCAGGTCGAAATTTCCAGAACGGAAGCGAGCAAACCAATAACAGGTAGTGCGTTGGTTTGTAGTGTTAGCTCCGTAAACGTCGTTGATGTTGTGTGCCGCTTGTGCCGCGTTGCTGCCACGACGGTACTCATATTCCATAATTACTCGAATTTTTAACGTATCCATTATGACGAAAAAGATTTAAATGCGATGAAAATGTAACACTATTCAATAAACAAATGACTACTTTTGGAAAAAAAAATCCATGTTTTTAAAATAAAATTAATTTGAAATTAGAATTCTTAGCCAAACAAAAAATATTTTGATTTGAAATGGCCAGTACTGCAGAACGGCAATTTCATAGGTAAAGACCTAATATTTTATTGTAACTTGCCAACCAAATGTTTATTTTCATGATTGTTGATTGTTTTCATATTTTATAATGCGTATTAGCTGTCTTTTATAATGTCTGCCTGTCAGACAGTAAATTTTTAAACAAAAAGACTGATTCTTGCCAAACAAATGTTTATTTTTCATGATTGTTGATTGTTTTAATATTTTATAATGCGTATTAGTTGTCTATTATAACTTCTGTCTGGCCGGCAGTAATATTTTAAACAAAAGCACTGATTCCTTAACAAGTAAAACTTCTATTGATTAAAATAATGGACTTTTTTATTAATTTCAAGCTGTCAACTCTGGAGCCAACTCCAGAGATCCGAATTTGGTTAACAACATCGTAACTAGCTCCGGAGTTGATAACTATCCGAGTTTGAATGCCCTAGTTGACAGTGATACGGATGAATTTTTTGATGACACGTGATTCTTTATTTTATTCCTTTTCATATATTCATATTTCTATCATTGTTGAATAAATAAATATTCTATTTGTTTATATAATTCATATGACATATAAATCAGACATAAGGATAATTGACAGTTACAGGAGACGTGTAAAATATTGTAAGAAATATATTATCGGAAATTTGAATTATTAGGCCACTCCACGTGGCAGAGATTAGTTTTATTAATAAATTTGTCGGATCTTTTCTTCACCCACGGGACTCCACTTAATTAAATATCTTCATTATAGGCAGCCTTTTCCCAACTATGTTGGGGTCGGCTTTCAGTCAGCTGAAATACCAGTATTTTACTTGGAGCGACTGCTTATCTGACTTCCAAAACCCAGTTTATGGGTTAAACTAACCCTTTCATAACATAAAGATGTACAAATGTCAGCCGGGACTAAACGGCTTAATGTGCTTTGTAAGGCACGGAGGATTCTCGATATTGGAAGTTGAATTTATTACTGATACAATTTGGGGTAATTTGTATGGGTCAATTTAATCGGTTTATTGTTTTGAAAGTAAGTAAATTTTCAGTTCTGAGTCGAACTACACGCCTGTACTGATTGGTCGAAAGATCTCCGACAATTATCTACAAAATCTTCATATGATCGATCTTACCTCTTGGTCAGTAAACTCCAAACACTATCTTGAATATTTGGACTTTAAAAGAGACTGCGACCTCTGCGTTAGTTTAGGTGTTACTTCTCAGAGTATTCGGTTAGGAAACACCAACTCTATCTAGTTTTAATTAATTATTGTTTGGCGTGAAACCGACTTTATATAATATATATATAGGAGTGACGGATTAAGACTATTTGATGCCATAAGCAATCTACGCCTATGAGCCCCCCTATCCATATGTCAACTAGAATCGGTCTTTAAACCTTTACCGCCTAAAAACATTAGTTGTGCAAAACGCGCGAATTTTTAAATTAGTCCTAGAAACTATTTTTGGTGTGGTTTTTGGTGACGTAAGAGTCAGACATGATGCCCTAAGGACGGACTTTTTTGTGCTTCTTCTGTTGCCCCCTAGATGTGATGCCCTTAATTTGATTGATGCTTAATCCGTCACTATACGTGAGGCTTAGGCATTCTACGAAGTTTACACACTGATTTTTCGTGGTTACTGTTCTTTTTCTTTCTTCTTTTTTTTAAGAAAAACATTGCCCCACACTAGGAATTTCTCCTGTATCGTGGGTGCGTTTACAAACATTTAAACTCACATACACAAACAGCCAGACCCGAAACAACTACCTGTAGGGCATACAAATATTTGTTCCGTGTGGGGATCGAACACACAACACGCGGCGCAGCAGCCGATGGCTCAACCACCGCGCCAACCGTGTCGTCAATGTTGTTCCGATACAATATTCTTTTTTTATTTAGTAGAGGAAGTCTGCCAAGTTGTCGCATTATATATGTATTACTAACTGTGCTTGAGTTGGTTTTGAATTATCTTCGATAATAGGTTTTTAATTTAGTTCATCTATGTTGATGAATCTGCGGTACTGTATTTAATTGTTTCTAGATATCGCAGCATTATGCTGAGATTTATGGCCTCGCTCAGGTCCAGGTGGACGACTGATGTGGCGCGGCGGGCGAAGGTCCGCCTGCGACGCAAGGGGTTGCGGGTTCGATTCCCGCCTTGGGACAAATGTTTGTACGATTTACAAACATTTGTTCCGGGTGTTCTGGGTATTTGCTATGTATACTTAAAAATATCTATCTATGTAATGTATTGTATTAAGTATATCAGTCATCTAGTACCCATAACACAAGCTCAGCTTGGAGCTAGATGATGCTGTGTGGATTGTCCAGCATTATTTATTTATTTAGGTCTTTCATTGGTAACTTGTTTAGTTTTATTTTTCTTCGTTTGTCTCTGGCTCAAATAAATGTATTATTTTCTTTTTTCTTTCTAATGATGTTATACTCGTAATATGAATACAGTTAGTCGTATTCAGACGCCAGCACATGTGCACAGTGCCCCAAAATGTAAAATTTTCCTAATTGAACATGAACCTTATTTCTTTTGTGATAAAGTTGAAGATCTATCAAAGAATTTTGGACTAGCTTAATGTGCTGGCCTCTGTACGAAGTGGTGCATAAATTTGTGTGGAATATTAAAACTTGAACGTGGAAAATATAAAATCGTCTCAGAAAAAAATATAATACAATGCGAAATATAACTTAGATTTTAGAAGGTGGTGTGAAAACATTTAATTTAACTTAATGAATATAAACATCATTTACCATGAGATCTACTCAGCGTTTTGAAAAATAATAGCACATTTATGTTGAAATATCTCGACAAAGGGAGGACCAGATTTTTTTATAGCGATCTCGATCTGTCGATCGGTTCCTCCCAGACTAAAACTTTTCAATCTTATGAGTACCTCCCCCCACCCCCAAAGATTGCCAACGAATTAAAACTCTCCCAGCATACCAGGAGAAGTTGTTTAAAACTTTGCACATAACTTGCACACATATGCCCCTGACGCGAAGGCAAGATTAATTGTGTATATTAATCCATAACTGGCGAAATGTGGGTAAATCTTTAAGTCCACCTCTGCCCATCTCTTCGTTGAATACAGGCGTGATGTTATGCTTATATTGTGTGTTAATCCTCAAAGAAGTTAAATATATGTTTTTTATATAATATTATCGCCATCTATGGTTAATATATATTAATGGATAAATATAATCGGAATCTCGGAAACGGCTACAACGTTTTTCATGAAATAAAGTATGCGGGGGCGATAAATTGATCTAGCTAGGTTTAATTCTTAGAAAACGTCGTTTTACCCGTTTTACCAAAAAAAGCAGGTTTTAATAAATTAAACGAACTATTTTATTCCCAGCAAACTAACCTTAACCAAATATTGTATCCCTAATCATAATAACTTGCTAGTGGTTGCAAGCGCTTCTGGTGACCATGAGGAGGACCTCACTTTATCCGACTTTTTTTTTTTTTTTTAAGTTTTGTCATGTTTTTCCATCAGACCTGAGTTTGGTTTGTGCCTGGTTGGTAGATACTTTCATAACAATGACATAAAAAAATATACTTTCTATGTTTTTCTTAGACGTAAGACCAAGAAAAAAAAATTGTGTGGAATCCTAGTCTAGACCTAGACTTATCACAAATCCGCCTTGAACAGGCGTGGTGATAAATACTCGTGGCTTCTCTGTATGAGAAGAAGCCTGTACCTTGCAATGGGCCCTTAACGGTCTTGTATATTTATTAAGTCGGTACAGCAACAGGGATTAATTCAAACAGTATTTTTTATGCATGTTTCATTAATGTTCTGGCATGTTTTCTCTTGTGTAACAACGGCGGAAAATAAATAAAACAGTAATGTGTGGTTTTTCCTTTTAAAACGTTCGAGTTTTTCCTGGTTCGAGGATGTACAAACAATGTGTAGGTAACATTAAATGAGTTATGTTTTCTAGAGCCATTTTAATTATTGGATACAAATTATTGACAGAGCTCCGCATGATTTCCTTTTTATATTGTTCCTAGACGTCAGAATATAACTGAGTGACTGGGTTATGAAGGTCAGATAGGCTGTTGTTGTTGATGTTAACTAACTATAATATAATGATATTTAATATAATAATGATGGACAATCCACACAGCATTATCTAGCCCCAAGCTAAGCAGAGCTTGTGTTATGGGTAATAGATGACCGATATTCTTAATACGTATTGTATTAAGTATATCAGTCATCTATTACATAGATAGATATTTTTTATTATACATAGCAAATACCCGGAATAAATATTTGTAGATCGTACAAACATTTGTCCCAAGGCGGGAATCCAACCTGCAACCTGCTGCATCGCAAGCGGACCTTCGCCCACCGCGCCACATCGGTCGACAAAAGTACTATGTTTTCTTAACCACTGGGCACCATATTTTGACTGAATCATGGATATGTTTTAAAATGATTTGTACTTATTTAATAAGCTTTTAAATAAGTAGATTTTGTTTTTGAGAACCGTGCCCCTAACTATGAATTTATCCTGTATCGTGGATGCGTTTACAAACATTCCGACTCACATACACAAACAGCCAGACCCGGAACAACTATCTACAATTTTTTGCTTACTACTAAAATCTACTAAACTATAACTTAAATCCAACTTAAGATATCAACAGAAATCAACAACAACATATGTATAATTCACAAAATCCGTTACCCAGAGAATGTTTAACCCCTCTTTTACTGAACTTATTTTTAGCTTTATACTCCACAAATCCGAAGATATTCTATAGTTTCTCTCAATGCCATATTATGTCAATCTATCACTGTCAGCCTCCTCTATTAGAGGATACACACAGACAGACACATACTTACTCGAAGAGTAACTAATAACTGTATTGACTGACACGACTGAATTACTTGAAACTCGAAGGTGGAATGGAGGTAAAGTAGGTCGCGGTCGGTAAAGAGAAACAAGTGAATGAGATATTTATATAATAATGTTTTGAGAAGATTAGGTAGCATTTGTACTAAGTGAAAGCCCGTGAAATTCAATTTTTCGTAACTTTTTTGCAAATTGCAGTTTATTATTACGTTGTTTGTTATTAAAAAAGTTATCTAGTACCCATAATATGTTTCGGGTGTTCTGGGCATTTGCTATGCATATTAAAAAGTAATGTAATGTATTGTATTAAGTATAGCAGTCATCTAGTACCCGTAACACAAGCTCTGCTTAGCTTGGGGCTAGATGATGCTGTGTGGATTGTCTAGCATTATTATTTATTTGCGACCGTAACACATGTGTATTTTAAGAAGTATGATTAATTAAAAAAATATGCGACCTTTTCGGGTCAAATTGTTTTGAGATTAGAGAATTGTAATGGTGATATTAATGATTACATTTCGAGAAATGTATGTTTGTTACGGTCGGGAATAACTTTTTCTAATACTGAACTGCAAATTGCAAAAAACCTAAGAAAATTAGAATTTAACGGGCTGCCGCTAAGCCTTTAAAAAATAAAAAGGCTGAGTGAGGTTTCAAAAACACGTACTTGCTACGAAATCGAGGTATACGCCAGCGTAGCAGCTGCTATGGCTGAACTGTCTATAAGGAAGTCATGTTATTGTTAGCTTTATCTTGCTTATACTTTAAATATGGAGTCATAATGTACACTCTTTAAAGAAGTTTAAGAGCATCATCATCTGCTCTTGTATCATTATCATTGTATCATTGTATCTCATCATTTGGTTGACTATCTTGAGTCATACAAATTATTAAGTGACAACCAGTATGGGTTTAGAGGTGGCAGGTCAACTGAAAATGCTGTTGCTGCCTTGGTAGATCATGTAGTATCTAAACTAGATAGTAAAATTAAATGCTTGGCAATTTTCCTTAATCTTTCCAAGGCGTTTGATACTGTGTCTGTTCCCCACCTCTTATCTAAGCTGGAAGCTACGGGCATTCGCGGGCATACCTTAAAAAAATTTCAGGATTACCTGTGTGATAGAAGCCAATGCGTCAAAATAAATAATGTTACTAGTGACACAAAATCATTGAGTAACGGCGTTCCTCAGGGCTCAATTCTGGGTCCCACCCTCTTTCTTATTTATATTAATAATTTATGCAAAATGTCTCTAACGAACTGTTCAACTTACACTTATGCAGATGATACGGCCTTGCTTCTTCACGGTAGTGACTGGCCTGAAACAGTAAAATACGCGGAACTTGCGCTAAATTCAGTGATGAAATGGCTATCTAATAACATCCTTACCTTGAATCTTAAAAAAACAGTTTACTTACCTTTCTCCCTACTATCCACTAACCTCCCTTCACCGGATACAATGACGCTTAGAGCTCATACCTGCTCACTCGGTCTATCCTCGTCACAATGCGGCTGTCCACAACTCACAATGTGTAAGTCAGCCAAGTATCTCGGAGTCTATGTCAGATAGTTCTTTGAGCTGGAAACCTCATCTTAGCAATCTCATATCGCGAGTCCGAAAGTGTATATTTATTTTTAAAAAACTAAGGCACTCCGCGGACTCCCGTACCATTAAAACTGTTTATTATGCCCTATGTCAAAGTATAATAAACTACTGCATCACAGTGTGGGGTGGAGCCCCCAAGACAACCCTACTGCCTCTGGAACGAGCACAGAGAGCTGTCCTCAAGGTTATGAGCTTGAAGCCATTTAGATATCCCACCTCGGCTCTCTACACCGAATGTCAGGTCCTCACTGTGAGACAGCTCTTTGTTCTTGGCACCATTCTGCGCAAACATCACTCTGTAATATACAAGCAGAATGCTGCTAAAAAGCGTAGAGGCTTCGAGGTATGCTCAACTCGCGGATGTAGAACAGCCCTTGCTCAGCGTCATTATGATATTCTGTCCAACCATTTATATAATAAAATAGACAAAGTATGCACCATAGCTCCCATGTGCCGTAATGGATGTAAGACCAAGGTCACAAAGTGGCTACTGAAAATGTGTTACGATAAGACCGAAGATTTACTACATGTATCAATCGCTTAATCTTTAAGTAGTTAATTAATTCATATATTTATAATTACATTTACACAGACTAATATACAAATAAGTTCTCACCATATTTTATCTATCTCTCTAAACATACACAAACACATTCCCCCTCATAGTTATTTTAACAGACACATGGATTTTCTAGTAGTAAGTAGTTTTTCTTAATAATAATATACTGTGCTCGTCATACAACTACCGATATATGTTCAAATTATAGGCGAGGACGCTGGCACCCTAAACACAAGTTAAATCTTACTCTGGGTGCCAGAGTTCATCGAAAACACTCTTTATTTTAGTTGTTACGCTGCATAGTGTTTAGTGTTTACCTAAGTGTTCGTGTACAATGGAAGATAATATTTTTTTTTTTTTGCTTAACTATGTTGGGGTCGGTTTCCAGTTCAATATATGCCTCTCTGACTTGCGCAACCCACTTCCAATGTACCGCAATACCGTTTGGTTTGAATGGTTGTCAGACTTTCGTGCTGCTGACTACAAAGATCTACGAATGACAGCCGAAACCAGTGGCTCAACTTGCTTTCCGAGGTGCGGAGTGGTCTCAGTGTGCACTGAATGGCCATCAATCTATGGGTCAACTTTGACAAGCGTATAGGAATTCGTAGTGCCCCGTACCACAAATTCCGCTACGCTTGCCAAGGTTCTTTTTTGCCACGAATTCTTTCTTCAAAACGAAAAAAAATTGCCTGTATACATTACGTAAATCTTCTACCGCCTATTTTTCACTCATCATCAAATTTGGCGAATCAAAGTTTAAAAATACAAGTTACTGACAAATTTACGACTATCTAAGCTTCAGCCATGACATTTTGCAAACCAGCTATGTCATAAGTTACAATTCCAGGCAGCCTTTAAGACAGCTATCCATTTTCTGTCGTTAATGAGGATGAATATTTCATTCATGTTAACTGGGTCACACTACATCCTCATTTGCGATGTAGTAACGGCATGTACAAGGTTTCTTTTGATAGTAGATAACAGTTTAACACTCCAGGGATCATAAAGCTTAACGTCCCATTCAATATTGCTAAGAGTTTCTTGCGGGCATGAGATTTATTTCCTTATCTACATCAATTCCTTTTTACAAGCTTTTTCTTACCTTCCAATGGTCTTTTATACGTTGTCTGTAAAAAAATCCAGACTGTTTTTTTTGTATTTTTCCTGTTTATTCATACAGTTTTTGAATAATTTTATTTTTGCAAAGTATACCTCTAAATGAGTTGTGAAAGCTCAATTTGAACTTAATTAAAGCCTCACTATCTCGTTGGTCTACTGGTCATGAACGTGACTGATAAGCATGAGGTCTTGAGCTCGATTCCCGTGTCGATCAATGTGTCATTGAGATTTTTCATAAGGGACTTCTCTGTAGCAGCTCGGTGTCTGAATATATGCCTCCTATCATATTATGAGACTTATTTATTAAAAAAAAAAAAAAAACTAGGTTGGTGTTTCGCTATCTGACTACTCTGAGAAGAAACACCGAAAGAAACTCAGAGATCAGTCTTTTTTAAAGTACAGATATTATCTTGAACAGATCATGTGAGGACCATGTAGATTAGTGTCTGAGATGGCCTTTTGAGGAAAAAACCACACAGATAACTATTAGTGGACCTGTTCAGTCTGTGTAAGCATTTATCGGAAATTGTTGAGCTCAACTCAAAACCAAGGAGCTCAACGGGTATCTTAATATCGTAAAACTTAAGTGAGAAGGGAAGCCATAATGGCCTCATATTTTATCCCTTCATTCACAGGTACTTTGCCTCGATAATGTGGATATAAATATTTCTTCAGGGTTGAAAAATAAATTCTAATAATATTGTCAATGTTTGGATATTTTTGCGGAATGAATTTCACTAGGCTTTTTGTGAATATGTTGGGGTCACAACAAGACAACTGTGGATCTGACCTCCAAACCCTGTCATTATCGATTACCACGACCGATGTGGTGCGGCGGGCGAAGGTCCGCCTGCGACGCAGGAGGTGGCGGGTTCGATTCCCGCCTTGGGACGAATGTTTGTACGACCTACAAAGATTTATTCCGGTTGTTCTGGACATTTGCTATGTATAATAAAAAGTATTGTAATGTATTGTATCAGTCATCTATTACCCATTACACAAGGTCTGCTTAGCTTGGGGCTAGATGATGCTGTGTGGATTGTCCAGCATTATTTATTTATATTTATTTACTATCAAGACTCCTAGGCAAGATTAATTGTCATACTTTCGAGCTAATATTATTAACCTGCATGTCGATGAAACCTACAATAATTTATTTAGTCTTAAGTAGAGTCAGACTTTGTGTAAACTGGAACAGCCAGAGATACCTTAATATACAATTTCTAATAGCAAGCGTTTAATTTGCTCGGAAAAGCGGTCTCGGCAGAAGAAGGAAAATTGCGGAAATGTCAAGAAAATAAACAGTGCAAACGCTAATGTGACAAGATACGGGTATGTGCTCACATTCATTTGTATAGAACGATGTAAACAGAACTTTATTTTATATTCGCTTCTAAAGAGACATTAGACGAATAAATAGACTCTATATTGCGTACAACGTAAAGGAAGAAACTAATCATTTCATGGTATTTTTTTTTGTGTAAAGACAGTAATTTCCAAACCACTGAAAATCCTGAAAACATCCTCAGAATCAACAGTAGCAATATCATGGTATGAAAACTTACGGTATTCTTAAAGACGAGCTCTAAATCTTTTTTTTACACGCTTTATATTAGCTTCACTTGTATGTTTGTAACGCTTTGTTTGTAACACCTTTGGACGCTATTTTGACCCATTTTAAACGGTCAGATTTCATTCAAATTTTGCACACCTGTCAAAGAACGATGACAATGCAATAATTCGAAAAAAAAATAGTTTAAAAAACTAAAAAAGTTTTATAAAAAAAAACAACTAAAAAATGAAAAATAAATAATGTTTATAACTATTGACACTATGCACCCCACGCTTTTTTCCATTAAAATACATGTTTCTTATTTACACTTTTCTTAATCCAAATTTATTAAATTTTATTTTCTATTTTTTAGTTGGATTTTCTATAGAAGCGTGTTTTTTAAACTCTGCCAGTCAAAGTCCCGTCATAATCGGTCCCACCGTTTTGGAAATTACCCCAATAAACAAACAGGCAGACAAATTAAATGTTCTATTGTTATAATTACCGTATACTCTCATGTGCATAAGTGTAGAGCTGTTATTTTGACATTACATACAAATACATCAATTTCATTTATTTGTATGGAGAGACAGGATATGAAAGACTGCCTCGTATGCATGAGGTGCAGGATTCGATTCCTTGGTTGGACAAAGTGTTATTGGGGTTTTCCATTTGAAATTTATGAGTATAAGGAGCCACTTAACTGACAGGATAAGCTCCCCAAAGTTATCACCTCCTTACCTTGTGTTCACTTGCAACCCATACAACTTCTGACTTCTTGAATACAAATAAACGATTTTACATTGTACCTTGGTAAGGTCAAATATTTTTATTTAACTAGCTAAAACATATAGCGATAAAATGATGTTTAAAATTTGCCTTAATCTATTTACGGCGTACTATAGACAATCTGGCTCGCCATCACTTTGGTCACTGGCCAATATTTTTACTATGGCATGAGTTACTCTTTATATAGTACTGTGACGTTTGTGTGCCAAAATGAACCTTATGTCATTCAGGCTGGGAGAATATTAGTTCTGGATTCTTTCAAACACTTAAGCAATTTTGACATTAAAAACGCCTTTAACTCTGTAAACAGGGACACTTTGCTGGCTGAAGTCAAAAAGGAATTAGCCGAAATTTATGGATTTTTATGGCAATGTTATAGGCACCCTTCAAAATTACTGTATAAGGACAACGTTTTAGAATCTGCAGTCGGTTGCCAACAAGGTGATCCCTTCGGGCCAGTCATTTTCAGTTTGGCTATTCATCCAATCATCCAACAGCTAAGTTCAAAATTTAACGTGTGGTATTTAGATGACGGAACACTAGGAGGTGATGTAGACACCGTTTTAAAAGACTTCAAATTTCTCAAACAGGAATTTAAATCTATTGGCCTGGACCTTAACCCCTCAAAATGCGAAATCTATCTTTCTGACATAACCGACAGACAATCGACTCTACAGAAATTTCATACAATAGCTCCACAAATCAAACATTTAGAAAAAAGCTCACTACACCTCCTAGGTTCCCCAATTTTAGAAGACAGTTTTCCATCTTTCATTGACAGTAAAGTTAAAAATTTCAACGATATTTCGGACAGACTTTCCAAAATTAACTTACATTCCGCTTTTACCCTTATTAGATACTGTTGTTTTGGTCCAAATTTTATGTATGTTCTACGCTCTTCCCCTCTATGGAAGCAGCCACATCTCTTGGAAAAAATTGATGAAACTATTCGCACTTCATTAACGTCCATTTTAAATGTGGCCTTGGAAGACCGAGCGTGGATACAAGCCACACTACCTATCCGTTTTGGTGGCCTCGGCGTCCGTAAAATTACCAGTATTAGCTTACCGGCGTTCCTCTCCTCTGTCCACAGCACCGAGAAATTAACTAATCAAATTTTAGCCCCCTCCTTAGTTTTCTCTGAAGTGCCGTGCTTGACCGATGCGGTGAACGCCTGGAAAGTGGCTTGCCCGGATACAGATAGGCCCGTGAACCCATCTTCCCAGAGACAGTGGGATGAGCCGCTCTGCAGTTTGGTACGGAATAATCTTATTAATACGTCCACCAATACTGCTGAGCGTGCCCGCTTGCTGGCTGTGGGTACGTGGGAGTCGGGCCTTTGGCTTCAGGCTTTACCGTCACCCAACATTGGCACCATGCTGGGTGACACTACCTTCCGGCTCGCTACATGTCTGCGTCTGGGCGCTCCTTGCGGAGCTCCACATCGTTGTCAATGCGGTGAAGCAGTCGATTGCCTCGGACACCACGGCCTATCCTGCAGTAAAAGTGCAGGTCGCATAGCCCGACACGCTAGTATTAATGACATCATCCGTCGTGCTCTTGCCACCGCCGGGGTACCAGCTATTTTAGAACCCAGTGGCTTGGCGCGACGATGGTAAGAGACCAGATGGAATGACCATAATACCTTGGAAGATGGGTAGGCCTTTGGTGTGGGATGCAACATGTGTCGACACCCTTGCGTTATCCCATCTTCCTAGTACGGTGGATTGTGCAGGTGCAGAAAACCTCAAACGGCGAAAATACAACAACCTAACTGGAAGTTATATGTTTGAGCCGTTTGGGGTTGAAACACTAGGGCCATGGGGTCCGTGTGCCCATTTAGTTTTTCGAGAAATCGCGAAACGTTTGGTCGACTCTTCACGTGACCAGAGGGCTGGCCTTTTTTTTGGCCAAAGAATCAGCATTGCCATTCAACGTGGCAATGCTGCCAGCCTTCTGGGCACTTTTCCCGTTGACAACGATGCGGATGAATTTTTTGATGCCCTATGATTATTTATTGCACGTCTCAACGCGAAGCGTTGAGTTGCGCTTTACTCTCACTCTCTCAAGGTCAAGCAATTATCTCGGCTTAAATTGCTTTTATCCGATCCTTTTGGACTTTGAGTATTAAATGAGTTGACAAATATCAACAATAACACTTTTTTATGACAGTAGATACTTTTAAAAAACACTATTTTTGCTAGATAGTAAATAAAAAACCGTTTTGAAAAACTATTTCAGTGGACGTCGGGTTGTCTGTATGTTCGGATGATGTATGTGGTCACGATATCGCCCAAAAAACTTCACTTTTTGAGTCATTTTTTTTTCATCCGCTTCAGTATCATTCTGAGTAATAGCCTATTGAAAATTACCGTCTAATTCAATCAAGTCATTTTTGTCATAAAATGAGCGTTGAGACGTGCACTTTATGATTTTCCAATTTTTTTTTATTTTATTTCTTCATATATTAATTGTATAATTATATAATTGTAATATATAATGTAAAGCAATTTTTGAATGAAAGAAATAAATCTTATTTGGGACACGCACAGGTAGTTAAAACACAGAAAATAAAAGGCTATAAATTATAATTATTTTATGTTATTTTATAAAATAATGTCATCATCATCATCAGGCTATACTAGTCCACTGCTGGACATAGCCCTCTCCTAATGAGCGCCATAGCGCCCTGTCTTCAGCTTGCCGCATCCAGCATCTGCCTGCAGTCTTTCGCAGATCGTCATCCCACCTGGTCAGAGGGCGTCCTACACTACGTTTGCCGAGTCGCGGTCTCCACTCAAGAACACGTTTACCCCAGCGGTTGTCGGTTCTTCGCGAGATATGGCCAGCCCACTGCCACTTCAACTTGCTAATTCTTTGAGCTATGTCGGTGACTTTGGTTCTATGTCGGATGTATTCGTTTCGAATCCTATCCTTCAGAGAAACTCCGAGCATAGCTCTCTCCATAGCTCGCTGAGCGACTTTAAATTGGTGGACCAACCTTACCGTAAGTGTCCATGTAAAATAATGTATATAATTTAATTTGTTCTCTTGTCAACAACACCAATTGCCACACAAATTGGTATATAAAAATCATAGTAAGATACCAAATAAAATCAAATAGAAGCCAAACATCAATTTCGACGGCACGGTTGGCGTAGTGGCTGAGCAATTGGCTGCTACGCTGCGTGTCGTGGGTTTAATTCTCGCACGGATCAATTATTTGTATGTTCTACAGGTTGTGTATGTGAGTTTAAATGTTTGTAAACGCACCCACGATACAGGAGAAATTCCAAGTGTTAGGCAACGTTTAAAAATTTGATAACACGATATCAAATTAAATTAAATCTAAATACATAAACTGAAATCATAAATGGTAGAAAATATTGTAAGGGCTCTGGAATTGTACTTTCGATGAACATGCTGTTTGTTTACGAAGGACCGGATATGTTTTGAGAAGCGCTAATTTACAGACTTCATCATCATCATCATCATCATCAGGCTATACTACTCCACTGCTGGACATAGCCCTCTCCTAATGAGCGCCATAGCGCCCTGTCTTCAGCTTGCCGCATCCAGCATCTGCCTGCAGTTCGCAGATCGTCATCCCACCTGGTCATAGGGCGTCCTACACTACGTTTGCAGACGTGCCTACGCTAAATAAAATTAATGAAATCAGCGGGAGCCCTAAAATTTATAATTATTGTAAGCTCCCGACCCGGTGCTGTGGGCCTCCCCAGCGAACTGCCTTACAGTACCTATGTTAAGATCTACGAGTTTTTTTTTTGGCCAACGAATTAGCATTGCAATTCAATGTGGCAATGCTGATGGGCACTTTTCCCGTTGACAGTGATGCGGATGAATTTTTCTATGCCCTGTGATTGTTTTTTTCTTTTTTTCTTCTCATGTAGTTCTTTTACCATTGTCAAAGAAATAAATAAAGAACTTCTTCAATTGAAACTTATTTTTATCAGGTATTGGTAATATGAAGTAACCAAATACGATAACTACGATCTCATAAAAAAAATGTTACTGCAGAATAACGAAATATCTAGAATTTTCTGTACGATGCGTACTTACTGAAGGGTGTTAGTATTCCATGAATTGTATATGAGTATGAAATATCCTGTCTAGTTCTGTCTGTTGGGTCGGAAACGGATTAGGCTTACCGCACATCCATACATGTGGGGCATTTTGATTCAAGATTTTTATGCACGCATTCCTTGCAAAATGTTCTACACGGGCGCCGCTCACGCTGGTATAGTTTCCGTTCAAAAACGTTGAATATATTTAACACTTGTCAGATATGTAAAAAAAAAACACGTACGCACGGTTTTCGATTCGAGTTACCTATTCAAATACGGATATGTTTTCATATTTTCCGCTCGGAAACATGTAACATATTCCATACGTTTACGGAAATCCATGCATGTGCAGGCTGGCCGGAAATATATGGGTTTTTGATTCAAATTATTTATTTCGACACTCATAATATGTACGCAGATACAAGCATTTCTAAGTGCCGCAAATGTTGGTATATTTTCCGTTCGAAAACATGTACTCGTAACATATTTCACACGCATTTGAAAATCGAATCTAAAATGATTATGTGCGGCCAGCCTTAAAGTTATCGGAAAAAATGTGTAGTACGAGTACCTACCCTGGAACATACGTATGATGTCAGGACAGTAAAGTTACCTTTTTCTGGCACAGGCCTGCTAAAAATACATTTTTGATGAAGATATTCTCAGTACACATTTATGTTCTACTTTCTCAAAGTAGTTTTATTGTTTTGTGTTCGTCTAGATAAATAAATAAGGTTTAGCATCATCTGCCTAGCCTTTTTCCGACTATGTAGGTACTACGCTCCAACTTTGTAAGACTGGCTGGCTGACTTTTTGGCTTCTGAATACCCGTAAGGATCAAAGATCTACAAATGACAGGGAGGAACAGCGGCTTACCATCCTTAAGCGGTTAAATCTCAATATGTTATGGATGCTCACCCATCCAGGGACGACCTCAGTAAGCGTTGCCTTTACCTCGTAGATAGTGTAAAATTGTATATTACAATAACACGTTAGTCAATTTCATCATAAATATACAAAGCCTTTCTCTAACTGTTTTGAGATCGGCCTCCAGTCTAACCAGAAGGAGCTGAATACCAGTATTTTACATAAAACGACGGCCTATCTGACTTTTATCACCCAGTAACTGGGTAATACGATACTCCTTGGTAATGCTGCTACTGAGAAAAAGCAAACCTCTATTAATTATTCAAAGCTACGTCCTTAGATGTGACTTAGATATTAAAGTTGTCAAAGGTAAGTAACTTTAAAGTGTACTACTTAAGTTATTTTGGACTCAACTGACTGACTGCTTGTATCATAAACAACTTTGGAAATTTGGATTTCGTAGTATGAAAGTTTAAGTACTTCTTTCTTTGATATGTATTTGTATAACCACTTTCTTAGTTTATTTTCGGAAAGCTTTTTGTTTTTTTTTTTAAACAGAACATTAAATTATTTATTAAAATTAGGCTGAGAATTAGCAATTTTAAAAAATACAAAATAACATAAGACAGTCCCCTTCAAACACCCGCCCAACTTGCGAGTGTGTTTGCTAGGAACAATAAGTGGCGCAAATACTTCCCGAAATATTATGTTACGTTTGATTTTGATTCTCTCTCACTGTTGATGTTCATTTTACCATTACCTCAATAGTCATCTTTCACACAATCGATCGATCTATTCTTTGGTCTTCCTCTGCTCTTAACTGCTACAAAGACAAAACTCCCTTATTTCCTGAACTATCATCATCATCCTCCTGCCTTTATCCAAAATTATTTGGGGTCGGCGCAACATTTCTACTTCTACATTTTATTTGCCGTCATCTCAGAAAGCACCTCCTCCATATCATCTTTCACACAATCCACCCATCGTTTTGGTCTTCATCTACTCTTGTACCCTCCACATCAATATTATTTGAAACTTATACTAAGACGATAATCCCTTATTTCCTGAACCATATCATTATTAATTGTAACGACCGATGTGGTGCGGCGGGCGAAGGTCCGCCTGCGACGCAAGAGGTTGCGGGTTCGATTCCCGCCTTGGGACAAATGTTTGTACGATCTACAAATATTTGTTCCGGGTGTTCTGGGTATGTGATATATATAGTAAAAATATCTATCTATGTAATGTATTGTATTAAGTATATCAGTTATCTAGTACCCATAACACAAGCTCTGCTTAGCTTGGGGCTAGATGATGCTGTGTGGATTGTCCAGCAATATTTATTATTATTATTTATTTATTATTAGTTAATAATCTAATATATAAAATTCTCCTGTCACAATGTTAGTTACCAAACTCCTCCGAAACGGCTGGACATCGGTCCAGCCGTTTCAAAATTTCATACAAATCTTTGTATGAAATTTTATGTGCATATCGGGTAGGTCGCCAACATCTATTTTCATGCCCCTAAATGTTAAAGGTTTTATTTTTACCCCAAAATTTTATTTTTTAGACAATTTTGTTTGTTTTTATTTATTTATGATACAACATACAAAAATACATACAACCCTAAATTTTCAACCCCTCTACGATCAACTCCTATATGGCAAAACAACGTTTGCTGGGTCAGCTAGTATTAATATATACCTAACATTATTCTTATACCCTAAAGGTAATACACGTGATTTTACGGGCTTCATTAAACATATAAACATAGAAACCGTTTCATTAAACATATTTGGCTATTCGAAGCACGCATGCTTATTAACTAGGAACTAATAAACCTATTTAGATGGGACCTCTAAGATAAGAAATAAGGAATATAGCGTTTTATGTGAGGTGTTTAAGATGTAGGTTATTTGATATGGCATGTATTAGATACATGAGGTCCAGGGTTAGATTCCCGGGTTGAGTGAGTGAGCAATGTGTTATTGAGATTTTTCTTTTGGAATTCCTCAGTAGCAGCCCAGAATCTGGATGTGTGTCCAGTCGATGGCCATAGAAGTCTGTGACGAGAAACCATAAGTCAAAAATCGCTCAAAGCGGCTAAAGATTTCACTTTAAAAAGAGAGGTAGCGTACTGAAATGGATAGATAATTAATTTAACAAGACCAAACCATTGTTTTGAAATGTACACGAGTAATTTAATATCACGGATCTCTTATGAAACATAAATTTTGACAAAGAGATCAACCTTAATTAGATAATAAATTCCAGTACCGTCGTTGGCAAAGTTCGAAATATTACATAATACTTATTTATTACGGTTTAAAACAATAGGTTAACTTTAGCATTATCTGGAAGAAAGCCTTTCTTTGGGGCACCTCTGGGTAATTTAAATTGGCGATCGCAAACACGAGTGCGTCGCCGGTCTAGTGGTAGCAAGCGCTATTGCTGAGTATGAGGTCCTGGATACGATTCCCGTGTCGAGTGAAGTGTTATTTTGTTTTTTATCTGGCAGTTATCTCAGTAGCAGCCTGGAGTTAGGATATATGTCTGGTGGCCTATGGTAATAGGCCAGCCCCCTTTTACATGGGACTTTAATATAACTAGTGAAATGTGGCGCGTACTATCGGTACCTCCACCTCTGGCGGACCCTTTGGGCAACACAAGCGTGAGGAGGTTATGTTTAAATCTGTAAACTTATCTGTTATTGTCAACAAATGCTTGTGATCTGGGATTTTTGCTATTTTCAGAATATTGAGAAGCAAAAATAACATCATAAATGAAGAAGTGGGGAATCTATTTGTCTATCTGCTGTGCCTGCGACTTCTTCCACGTGGAATTCGACAAAATTTCATGTTTTTTTGTTCACGCGGTACCCTCGGTCTTTTTCCAAAAGTAAAAAGCCTGAGTTACTACTTAACACATCAGCTATATAGCCAGTCAAAGCCGTGTCAAAATTGGTCCAGCTGTTTAGGAGATTTCCTCAAACAAACAGACAAACACAGTCTTTTTTTTCAGATTTTTTTAATCTGTCGGTGACAAATTAAAGAAATATGAAAAAAAAACTTTTTTTTTGGTATAACGTTTTGTAAACTGTTTAAACTTTCATAATTAAATGAACTTAGTAAAAATCAGTTTTTTTGACTTTGTAAACAGACACTTCAATTTTATTTTTTGTATAGATAACAGAAGCAATTTCACAATCTTTGCACTTGAGTAAGTGGGTATACATATAATACTCACGCAATTAAGGCGATAATTAACAAGAAATATAATAAGGGCGAATATTATTACAAGTAAGAGGGGACCCTCATAATTCTAATATTAGCTAGAACAAAATGAGACGACACCGAAATTTGACGCATCTTTACGTGTTGAGAACATGCTGTATTGTTGACGCTACCAAGTTGTTGATACACACGAGGTACCTAAGTATAATGGTTGATCGACTTTAGATAAATCGGTAATGTTGATGTTGTACTTGTTCATATATTACATGCATGATATATTCTCGTAGATAAAGTACCCTTATTGCCTGGGGGTAGTCAAAAGCTACACAACGCCACCTGCTGTGATTCTCTCACTTCATATTTATTTTTATTACGAAGACAATGGTGTGGGTCATCATCTGCCTAGCCTTTTTCCAACTATGTTGGGTCGGCTTCCAGTCTAACCGGATGCAGCTGAATACCAGAATTTTACATGGAGCGATTGCCTATCTGACTTTCCCAACCCTGTTACTGGGCAACACGATACCCCTTGGTAAGACTGGTTGTCAGACTTTCTGTCTTCTGACTACCCGTAACGACTGCCAAAGATCTGTGAGGCACAAAAATATGAAAAAAAAATGTTTTGCCGTAAATAAAACAACCTACACAGTAGATTATTTTACAGTTTAGAACAGAACCCACCGTGCTGGTTATATAATGTATGCACCACCATTCATAGTGCATTTTTAAGTGCTTTAGGTGACATTACTTCAGTCAACTTACTGCATTAAATAAAAAGGCGAACTTTAGTTAGTATCATTATTACGTAAAAATCCACAGATCAGGGCTTCTACCAGCATTGCTTACTGGCCATTTTTTCCACTCCGGTGGGCGCGGTGGAAAATGCTACCGCTAACAGCCACTCGCGACTTTCTCTGCGTATTTATCAATAAAAATTATTGCTTGTGTGTTATTCTGAAATATAAACTATAATATTTGTAGCGGGTCTGGAGTCTTCGTGAGAATAATACTCGAGCGGAAATAAGTTTGTAGGCGTTTATTTGTATTAAACTACAAAATATTACAGCGGGTAACCGAAAAATAACGAGCGAGATGGTAGCGTGCGGTTGCTCTGAGAGACATTAGCGAACTGAACTTTGTGACTCGACAAAGTGAATTTAATACATTATTTGCACGCTACCTCCATATTTACAATAAAATTTAACAAAGAAATTCCTTAAAACTAATTGATGTAGGTACAAACTACTTTACTCTGTTACAACATAGTATGGCCAGGTATTGTATTATGCGTCGCTAACAATATTGTTAAGTTTCATCATAATCCGTTCACTAGTTCTTGCGTGAAAGAGTCATCATCCATTCAGCCTCACTCTTGAGAATTAAGAAGTTTAATAGTATTTATGCTGAAGTTATTAAATAAATAAATAAACTTTGCCCCACAATAGCAATTTCTCGTGCGTTAACAAACGTTCAAACTCACATACACAAACAGCCAGAACTGATGGGGCATTTCTTCCGTGGGCTAATTGAACCCGCTACACGCAGCGCAGCAGCCAATCGAGTTTTGTCTCAATGCTCTTTGATACCTAACTTTTTCTTATGGTCCATTCATTTATTTATTCTGTCAGCAACCTGTAAAACTTGTTTTAAGTAACACAGGCAAAACTTGTGTGAACTATGCTTTATAAAAAACTTCACATCAGCTCTTCAAAATTGTTATGCGCTAGGCAGAATGGTTTCAAGACCTTTGCCTGCTTGAATTTGAATATTAGAACGTCACGAACGAGTCCCGACACGAAAAAGTATTCTACGAAAGAGAAAATTGAAAAAGGCGGGTAAGTAGCATCACGTATTTCCAATACATTCTGTTAATGTATATGTAATAAATTAGTTAAAGTGATAAATTTACTAAAGTAGGGTATTAATGTAACATAACATCATGCCTGTTCTCTCCGAAGGGTTAGACAGAGGAGTGCACCCACATTTCGCCACTTATGCTTCTATCCCATGTGACAGGGGACCAGCTGATTGCCATCAACCGAGCACAAATCTAGGTTCAAGGATGTTTCTGAGAAATTCTAGGTGAAGAACCCAATAACACTTTGCCCGACCCTGGAATCGAACCGAGGAACTCAGCAGTATCGCAAGTGACCACTAGACCAACAGAACCCGTAGAGTATTAGTGATCTTCTAATCTTTTTCCGTCCCATTCTAACAATACTTATTCTTTTAACAGTGACGTGTGATGTAATCACAGTACATCTTGGACCTCTAACTCAGATATCTATAAACTTTTAAATGGTAAAGGGTTTTTATCTAAACTAATATTATATTTATAAATAAAGAGGGATTTTTAGATTGTTCTTATGTTTGCTTGTAATGGATAAACTTAACAACTACATTACTGATTTTTTTTAAAGGGATATATTTTAAATCGGCTGTCATGGTATGGACACGTGATGCGAAGGAATGAGGATCATGTTGTGAGGAAAGTTTGATTTTGATTGTAGAGGGTTACGAGAGTAGAGGGAGACCCAGGAAACGATGGATGGATGTGTGAAAGTTTATATGGCTAAGAAGGAGGTGACTTCTGAGATGACGGGAAATAGAGATGTATGGAAGAAGAAGACATGCTGCGCCGACCCCAAATGAAATTGAGATAAGGGCAAGAGGATGATGATGATATTTTATTTTCAAAACTATGCTAAAGGAGGTGGAATTTGTACGAACCCTTCGAGCTTAAACATCAGGGGATGTTTAAGCTCGAAGGGTTCGTACAAATTCCACGCCGAAGAAGTCGCGGGTGAAGTGTTTCCGAAGTAGCGAAGTATTTCTATAAAAGAACCAATTCTCAATAATTCAGCGCCTCAGACAAATCCGTGCCCGAAAACAAGGCTCGTGTATAACACGTGCCTAAACAAAATTATTCTCAGAATTATTCTAACAAGCTTATACTTACTTCTGTCTTTAGGGTTCCGTGATCAAAGGGTGTTATTGGAACCATATTACTAAGCCTCCACTGACCGTCAGCGGGCTGTATCTCATAGACCGTAATATATTGGCGATCGTAGTTTTTACAGAGAGTATTTCTATTGCCGCTATAACAACAAATAAGAAAAAAAAAAGTTGATTGCTAGACCTGAACAATCGCTGTACATATATGACAGAACCTTTTGTGTACGAGTCCGACACGCACTTATTTTACTTCGTTAGATAAAATCCAGTCGAACGATAAATAAAAATACTCTTCAGTACTTTCATGAATATATTACACCGATTACTAGAATTCTAGTTTAAAAGTTGTTTATTGGTGCAGGTTTTATTTTTAACTTAGTCTGTTGGTTTCATAAAATAATGAGTATTTTGTTACCACCTCTTTTGAGCTTAAAACTTTGATACAATCAAAGAGATTTATGATACATACTTAGTTGACCCTATCACAAGAAATGTCAAAATAAATTTAAATTAATTCAGCATAACATAATATCACGCGGGTATTCTCCAAAGGGTTGGGCAGATGACCACGTATACACCCACATTTCGGCAGTTATGCTTTAAGTCCCATGTAATAGTGTGCGAGCCTATTGCCATCAAGCCGGCACAAATCTTGACTCCGGACTGCTAATTCCTATTGTATTTAATTACAGTAGCATCTTACTCGACCAGGGAATTGAACCAAGGACCTCACGTTCAGCAGTCGCACTGATATCTTCCTTACTTATAGAGTTTCGGCTCGCACAAAAAAAACATGTTTTCGATCTAGGTTTAATTCCGGTTTCGTCTCGAAAAGTCGCGCTTGGGACCACTAGACCAACAGAGGCAGTACTTCAAATCATTTATAACCTTATTAGACTACAAAAGATGATCTTGAGGACATAAAAACTTGCTTGCTACTGAACAGTAACACGTTGGTACTAATATTTAGCATTGCACATGTCAGCGGGCACGCCCTTGGACTGCCTTGGAGGCTTTTTATGTATTCAGTTTAGCAGGCTTTGCTTGAGTTAATTGTCGATTTTGGTATATATAACTTTTTATTTATTTATTTTGGCATATTGGTGTGTGCTAGCTAACATGTAGCAAATTATTTAATTGAATGACGTATAAAGATGATTGACATAATTATTATTTTTGACATAATGTGTTGTATAGCTTCAGGTTCTTCAAACCTATCAGACAGACGTGTTGCTGGGGAGTTTGTTCCTCCACTTCTTCTTCCCAGCAAAAACACTAGGAAGTGGTGAAGGGTGGGCGTTTTGGGGGACTGTCTTATGTAAACGTCTTTGACGTTCAAAAAGTGCTGATTCTCAGCCTAATTTGAATAAATGAATTTTGATTTTGATTTTTGATTTTGATTATTAACCTTGAGAAAACAAAAAAGAAGGCTAACCTTATATGCTAATCAAGTTGATCTTAATGTGCTTAGGACGAGTAGGGTTGGCTTAAGTTAAGTAAGTTGATCCTAACGTGCTTCGTACGGTATCTAAATCCATATATATATGTCTTGGTCCGCAATATATCACTGTATGTAGTCTCTTTAGCCCGCTTTGAAATTCACTCAGATGCTCCCACTAGAGCTCAAATAGACAAACAAACAAACAAATTCGCTGGTTTGAAACACGCAACATTTGCATATATCGTCTCCGAGCGAGCAGCTTCAAATCTGCGTCAAGATGGCCGGACTTCCGGTCAGGCCGGTACAGGAAGCAATGAGGCTAACAGTGTTATTGGTTTTAGTTTGCTTCAAATAGCGGACGCATTGCCGGATGAGGGTATAAAGGATAAAAGATAAATTGTAGTTATATCTGTAAATGGTTTTTTACATCATGTCAAACAAGCAATATATATTTTCAAAAATGGGTCGGTTTTTCCCCGTACTTAGAGGTCACAGTCTCTTTTAAAAGTCCATACATTATCTTAGTCAGATCGTTGGAGGACCCTGTAGATTAGTGTCTGAGCTGGTTTTTTGAGAAAAGAATCACGCAGATATAAGTGGGCCTGTCCAGATAGTGCAAGCATTTGTGGGTAATAGTAGAGCTAAACTCAGAACTGAGAAGGTCAATGACTTACGAAAAGTCAAGTGATGTGACATAATATGATGAGTGGCTGAGCGATTGGCTGCTGCGCTGCGTGTCGCGGATTCGGTTCCCGCACGGAACAAATACTTGTATGGCATATAGTTGTTCCGGGTCTGGCTGTTTGTGTATGTAAGTTTAAATGATTGTAAACGCATCCACGATACAGGAGAAATCTCTGGTGCGGAGAAAATTTTTAGTTAGAAATAAACTCTGACATTTTCATGGGATGACAGCTCACTTCACCGTCACTACACCAATAGCTCTGCAGTACGGATTTTAAATAGAGGAGGAGAAACTAAAGGATGTACTGAAAGCTTTTAAAACCGAAGTAATGTCACGTAGCTGCCAATGAGAGACACACAATTTCCGGGGCGGTCAGCTTGAACGATATATCAACTCAATTATATTTGGTCGGTCGGTCAACACCGACCAACCGTTATCGGAATGTCCGCAGCGTCCGCAACCGACCAAATATTAATTTGGTTATTTCGACACGATATGCTAGGGGCGGTAAGTTTCCGTCTGAGCTCCATTTGGCTGAGAGATATGGAAATACGGTTTCGTGGAAATTTCAAGCGTGCGGTTCTGGGTTGATTTGGGCTTTTTTGGGCTTCTGGGCATCTGCCCAAATAATCTAAAAAAAAATACAACTGTGTCTTGATACAAAAAAATCTCCAATAGTGTCTCTATTGGAGATTTTTTTGTATCAAGGCACTAAACTCTAAAGAACATTCACTGACTAAAATATAAGACGAAGACTTACAACTATTCCACATCAAGGCAAGCACATCTAGAACGGCCTTGTTTTTTTATGTTCTAAAAGCACCTGCCTTCCTGCACTAGCTCTTTAACGATTGGAAGATGACAGCAATCAAAGCAACAAATTTTGAGTAATGTGAAAATTTACCCTAACTTTGAAATTATTCAAAATGTGTCAGTTGCTATCTCTTGATCGGTTTTTGCCTACATCTATCTAAGCAGGCTTGTAATTAGCAGTATATGTAGTTATTAAATTTATCTGTAAGTTATTATCTGTAAGCCTTCTTAAAATGTCATAATCTGACTAGTTATAGCCCAACTTATTCCGAAAAAACTAAGTTGAGGTCGGCTTTCAGTCTCAAAGGAGTTGGATCCTATAATTTTCATGATACTATATTTTAATATCTTACATGGAGCAAGTGTCTATCTGACACTTAATTGTCACCTATTTGTCCAGTTACTGGGCAACACGATACCCCTTGGTAAGACTGGTTGTCAGACTTTCGGGCTTCTGACTACAGACAGACTGACCTTGGCAAACATAGCTTAACCTTCGAGCAACCCGTGCGGCTGTTTTTATTTAGCCACGAGCTAATGAACATAACTAACTACCCCAAAAATGATTTCACTAACTGTCGAGAGTTAAAAACCGACTAGAAACCACAAAGAACATGTAATATGTAGTAGTAGTACCAGCCTATTACTGTCCCACTGCAGGGCAAAGGCATCTTCTCACACAGAGAAGGCACGAGCATTAATCACCACGCTTGCTCAAGACGGATTGGCGATTTCAGACTTGTATTAATTATATAAGTCCAGGTTTCCTCACGATGTTTACCTTCATGGATGTCAGTGATGTCCAAGATTAACTTAGAAACATGTAATATGAGACGAACAAAATGGCTACGGTCTAGTTCTGTCATTAAGCAAGACCTAGGAATTCATAAGGTTAAGCGGTTACTTCGTCGTGTAAATTATTTTATTTTACAGAGTATATATGAGCCTTTCCCGCCAATTACTTCACAGTAGATCCTCTACTCTAGATGTATGAGAAAGGTTTATCTCAATCCGCCTCCTTTAATATTTAATATTTAGTCGAAACAATTTTGTTGGAATTTGATAAGGAAGGGTTGGGAACTAACTTTAAAGGATAAAGGAACTTTTCATCTGGAAAATTGAGAAATTGTCACCAGTAGTTAAGATATTCTATAAATTTTACTTCGAACCTTATTAAAATGACGACACGTAATTTAATAGCATGTTTTTATTATTAAAATAGTTCTATCGTTATCTCCTTGACACACGTGAGGCTTAGAGAGTTGATATCGAAGTGAAGTTTCGAGAATAGGCACCTTTCCATACAGACAGCCAAATTTAGTACCCCTTGATGAATTCATTATGTAAGGGGCATCGCAGACTAAGCGGCAGCTGTGCAAGCATGCTCAAGTAAAATCTGCCGGCGGGCGTACGATTGAAGGTAAGCTCAGATGCGCACTAGCCCTCTCGCGGATGCTTGCATGCGGCACCTTGGCCAGAAGAATAATATATAGAAAACTCCATTATTACCATTTTGTTAACCCTAATTAAAAGCTTTGCCTCTGTGGGGTTTACTCGTGTGCTGCAGTATCAATTTTATTGCAAGCATCAACGCGCGCAGTCTCGAGCAGGCTCGCGACCGCCCGCGTCGCTGCCAGTAATATACGCGAGGGCATGACGCGTGAAACCATAAAAGGCACACTAATTCCAACTTCACTGTATTTGGAATTTGGTTTATTTTTAATTCATCAATTAAATCTGTGCTGAAACTAATGTAAAACTTTCAAACATACATTAACACTTTACCATCAGGTAGCTGACGACGTCTTCCGACAACTGGAACGTGTGAAAAGGCAATAAAACCACTCCAATGTGTATAAGACAAGGGTCATATGTGGGTAGATCTCATTTCAACTCATTACTGAATGGTATCCTTTTGACCTAAAACTCATGTTTACTAATACGAATCTTGAGGGGTAAATAAATGGCCTTATTTTCAGTATAGTATACAGAAAAAGAGATTTTCTTTGGGTAAAAACAGTTAAAGCTTGCACGCCTGTATATCCTGGAGGGTTAAGCAGAGGTATGGTTAAAATACAGCCACATTTTGCTAGTTATGTTTAAGTCCAATGTAATAGGGAGCGAGCCTATTGCCATCAATTGGTTGCAAATCCAAACTCGGGAAAATTGCAGTTCAAAAATCCCAACAACGCTTTACTTGACTCAAATCGAGCCCAGGACCTAATCAGCTTAGCAGTAGTGTTAGCCAACAATACACCAACGATGCAGGCAACTGGTACTTGCCTCTGAAAGGTCACATTGATTTCAGTGTATTTCAAAACTCTACTATGGTACGCGACAGGATGTTGCGCAAACACCAATTTCCTTTTCAGGAAAAATCTTGAATCGCAAGAAATATAACTCAGTGGAATGACGCTCAGTGGAAAATATTCAATTGTCAAGTTTCAAAGCAGTCGTGAAGAAACTGCTACAGCTATTTTTCAGCTCTCACCGGTCGCTTTAGAAAGAAAATTTAATAAGTATGAATTTTTCAATGTGAATAATTTTTCATCGAAGAAAATAACTTTTAGGAACTTTTTTTTATATTTTAACACGCTTTAGTCAGCTCCACCCATAACTAAATATCTATGCGTGCCAGAACCAATGGCTTAACGTGCTTTCCGAGGCACGGACAGTGGAAAAAAAATGGACCACCTTAGACACTAATCTGCATGGTTCTCATATGATCAATCTGACCACTTTTGATATTTCTTCTCAGAGTAGTGAACTTGAAAACAGTCAATGTTTTCTAATCCTTAATTTAATTTAGCGATGCGCAATAGTTCTTTGACGCCTGTTTTTCTGTATTATGTAAGTTATTACTTTTAGTATGTTATAATTAGAATGAGTAATCCTGTACATTAAATAAAGAGCCAGAATCATTGTATGACGTGTTAAAGTGCTTTGTAACATGCCTTACAGAAATAAATATCAATAATCATTTAACTTCCAATAGCATCAAGAGCTTATGACGCATTTCGTTTTAGAAGAAAATGCTACTTAAATTACTACGACTACGACGACCTATGTGGCGCAGCGGGCGAAGGTCCGCCTGCGACGCAAGAGGTTGCGGGTTCGATTCCCGCCCTGGGACAAATGTTTGTACGATCTACAAAGATTTGTTCCGGGTGTTCTGGGTATTTGCTATGTATAATAAAAATCATCTATCTATGTAATATATTGTATTAAGTATATCAGTCATCTAGTACCCATAACACAAGCTCTGCTTAGATTGGGGCTAGATGATGCTGTGTGGATTGTCCAGCATTATTTATTTATTTATTTAAATTCATACTCTTGTACTCAGGATCAATCAGGTTTATTTTAATTTTAGCTATGGTGTCATTTTATTTGTTTGAGCAACAGTTTCTCAATCTCCAACAAGTAAGTAAGTCTACTTAATCTGAATTTAGTATGAATTAAAACTTTATGCACTTGTTAAAAGAACTATACTAAGGCGGATTTACCTTAGGCATTTTCTACCAGTCTACCTTAAGATAATGCAGAGACGAACATAGGTGTTTGGGGTTATAAGGAACAGGGTGTAAAAACAAAATCAAAATCAAAATTCATTTATTCAAATTAGGCTGAATTGATTTGATTGATGATGAAAAAACAAAAGACAGTCCCCCAAAAAGGCCCACCCTTCACCACTTCTTAGTGTTTTTGCTGGGAAGAAGAAGTGGCGGAACAAACTTCCCAGCAAAATAAAATCCCTCTTTCACCGTTGAAAAGGGAGGATCCTCCAACCAGACGGTTATTGTGTCTGGTGCGCTTCTGCCCGATGGTTTTTTTTTTTTTTTTTGGAATGGGCATCTCGCAGTTTATCCTTTAGGGATATTTACTGCTCAACCGAACTTTCCTGTGGGGGGCTTAATTAAAATTAAGGCCTCCAGCCAGGCATAAAAACTTATAAGCTAAGCGACTATCGCTAAGGGCACCCCCTGCGGGGTACGAACCTCGGCTTAGGACGTCGCTGAAGAGGACAGCAAGGGACAGGCTGGATCTGATTGTTCCATTATTTAGGGACATTTTAAACATTAATCGGCTCAGCTTCGCGGGCTGGCTCTAGCAAAGGGTCGGGAGGGGGGCATTGACGGGGTCGTCGCGACGGGCCTCGGCGGCGAGGACGGAATGTCCGTTTTTGTTTGCGAACAGTGCTGGTGGCCTTATCGCTCTCCTGGAGGAGAGTGATAGGATCATCTGGCTCTGTGAGTGTGTGTTTCGGTCTTCGAACTGTACTTATTCGCGAGGGAGTGTATCGGACGGCCGATGACACTAAGGGGTTAGGATGAGCGGTAGAACAGTCCATGAAGCGCTGGGTGAGTCGCTTCATGAACTGTTTCACCGTAGGTATTTTGAGATCTACATGGAGAGTCTCATTTCGGACGTAGAAGGGAGCTCCCGTGACTCTGCGCAGGAATCGGTTCTGGACGGTCTGAAGCCTATGAATATGATACGGCTTGGCGTGAGCGAACACTGCGCAAGCGTATGTCATGATTGGTCGGATGACCGAGACGAAGAGCCGCAATTTGCACCTGAGTGACAACTTGCTTTTCTCGTTGGTCATACAGTAAAGCCTGCCGGACGCGAAGACGGCGCGCGAACGCGCCGCCTTTATGTGTTCGGCGAACGAAAGTCTGTGATCGAGTATCACACCTAAGTATTTGGCTCGCTTATCCCAAGGGATAGGCTTGCCGTACATGGCTAACGGACTAGGCGTGGGGACATTGCGGCGTCCGGGTTTCCTAAAGAGAACCGCTTGACTTTTGTCGGGATTGACCTCGACTCTCCATTTCCGGAACCAAGCGCCTAAGACGTTTGCGGAAGTTTGGAGAGTGCGAGCTATGGTGGTAGGGTTGTGACCGGTATAGTAGATGCTTCTGCCCGATGGTTGTTATCGGGTTCTTATATGTATATACTTATGTTCAATCGCGTGGATAACTTTGATACCGCGATGTAGGAAACGTCAGATTTAGTTCGTATGTGGCGAGATAGATGTCGCTACTGGTGCAACAACATAATTAAACTAGTGACTTACCTAATAAAGCCATAAAGAACCCGTAGAGAACACACAAGGTCTTCCCGAAGATCCACCGGTGGAAGAGTGCTGATATGAGCGTGAAGGGGTTGCCCAGGACTGACACTGAGAAGTCCGAACAGACCAGGTTGAACAGGATTATGTTGAGCGGTGTCCATAACTGAAACAAAACAGAGAGATAATTAGTATTTTCATTAAGGCGATATAACCCAAAATTGTCAATCTTTGTTAATTATTTAAATTGTGAGAGTAAACTGACTGTTTCAAATATTCCTAAGCGGAGTACTATGATCTTAAATAGGTTCTAGGTTCATCAACCTGACGACACGGTTGGCGCAGTGGTTGAGCCATCGGCTGCTGCGCCGCGTGTTGTGGGTTCGATCCCCGCACGGAACAAATATTTGTATGATCTACAGGTAATTGTTCCGGGTCTGGCTGTTTGTGTATGTGAGTTTAAATGTTTGTAAACGCACCCACGATACAGGAGAAATTCCTAGTGTGGGGCAACGTTTTTAAAAAAAGAATGAAAGAACCTCCTGCCCTTATCCCAATTTATTTGGGGTCGGCGCAGCATGTGTTCTTATTGCACACATCTCTATTTACCGTCATCTCAAGGGTCACCTCTTTTCTTGCCATATTATCATCTTTCACACAATCCATCCATCTACTCATGTAACCCTGCACATTCACACTCAAAACTTTCCTCACAACATGTTCCTCATTCCTTCGCATCACATGCCCATACCAAAATAGGTTCTAGGTTATTCCTCAAGAATTGGGCTATCTGACGGGTAGTTCTAGAGGTTAATACACACAAACCAACAAAGTCTTCGGCTTTTTTATATACATACGTATTGACTAGAGGGGCAATACCTTTATTTTTAAGAACATTCACGTTGTTTCAGTCTCAATATGTCAAATTAATCTACATATATATTATATATGACAAGTTTTTGACATTTATTGTCGTTGAGATAAGATACTAGATTTTGAATTTTATTAATTACAACAGTAAAATTTGTCTTCAGATTTTTTTTCTCATATTTTCGACAAATCTAAGAAAATATGTCTCATGTTTTCTAGACTTCGAAATATTACAAAAGTAAGTTTTTTTTTGTAGCCAGAGGAACTAACTCATCATCACATCATGTGTTAGCGATTGCTGAACTTCCTTTACAAAGTTAAGGGTGACATCACCGGTGCGGCATGGTGGCCCATGGCGCCAAGAAGTGCTGGCGATGCTGTAGTGTGTACGCCTGTGTACTGTGCTGTAGTGTGTAGTGTGGCCTGGACGTAAACTTCATTGATAGGCTCGAGCACCGTTGTGACCATTCTATTTTAGCATGTAAGAGTATGACATTTATCTTAGTATTTAACAGACGTTTGTTTGATAGAGTCGTTGTTCGTTTGTTATATTGAGAGTTAAAGTATGTAAGCTCAGGACGGCCTTTATCAGAATCCATCTTCCAACAAGGGTATGTAGGTAATCCAAACACGGTAATCTAAATTAAACGTCATCGAAATTTAAACGATTTTTCTTCCATGATATGAAAATAATCCTACAATTGCGTAAATGGTAATCACTAATATTCTGATCGACACACTTTAAAATACACTTTGTTTAAGGCGATGGATAGCGATTAGTCGAAAACTTAGTGCGCTGGCGACCGCTTTCTAAGAAGGAAATCCTAAGATGGCCGCCCCGCTTCCATCGACGCTGCGCTAGAGTCACGTTGACAACCTGTGACCCTTGACAATGCTTTTCTCGTGTGCTCCGACAAGTATATTATATCCTTTTACCAAATAATTGTTCCAATTAAAAGTGGCTAAAGTATTTAGTTAAAAGTAGTTTAAACATGTTTCAATATCTGACAAATGTGCGAAGCTTTGAAACCGTATAGGCTAACAAGTCGATGTTAACACCTAATTGGTTACAAAGTAGACGCAGACGGTATGTGACCTTCGGGTTACAGGCGCGTTTTGTACAGCGTTACAGTCTTAGGTAACACCACAAAGTCTTGACAGTAACCTACTTCGATAATTAATAGGTGAAAGGTTGCTTATTAGTACTTGAAAATTGTTTATTCAAAAACAACTGGCGAATTTCATCTTGAACAAATGAACTCTGTCTTCGAATTATGTAATTGCCAACCTTCAACTTTATGGAAGTATTTATTTGAATAAAAAGGACAAAATAAAAAAAACATGATCGTGATCAACGTAAAAATCATTTAAATGAACTAGCAATAATATTGAATATGTTATAATCTCCAATTAAATGCTCTCCACAAATTGTCATACGCTAGGCAGAATTTTGACGATACGTTTGGCGCAGTGGCTAAGCGATTGGTTGCCGTTCGATCCCCTCTCGGAACAAATACATATTTGTATGGCCTACAGATAGTTGTCCGGGTCTGGCTGTTTGTGTATCTGAGTTTGATGTTTGTAAACGCACCCACGATACAGGAGAAGTTCCTAGTTTAGGGCAACGTTAAAAAATAAAGAATGGTTTTAAGACCTTTGCCTGAATTTGAATTTAAATAAAAATAAAATAAAAATAAAAATACTTTTTATTCATAAGTTCACATATAAATTACATAGAAGTGACATCAGTACAGAGTTACATATTAAAATTATTAAGCAAATATTAAACTATGCCTAAAATAAATCTAGTGTAGGTATAACTTATATAATATATTGGATAAAGGCCTAATGAAAAACAATAGCGACCTGAATATTCGAATGTCGTTGAATACGGCGCGAGAGAATACTTTTTGGCGGGAAAGTTAAGGCATCCCGTATCAAAATAACAATAATGCAATGGATAATTCATTTTTAATGACTTTTCAATTAGTTATTAAATAAACTACCTTTTATAAGGGGCAACTATAATCATTTTTGTATTTTATTATTGTGGTGTTGCCTTTTTTTGGTCTAATTGATAGATAAGGCTTGACTTTGACAAATAAATGTAATAAATCGACTTAAGTTGGATATTGCTTTTAAGTATTCTAATCCTTTTCCACCAACGTCATCTTTTCTCGTCTCGTATCTCATTCAGGTATTCTAACATATAATAAACAGCTACATATCCCATTACATAGAAAACAAGTTATATCGGTGACAATACCCACAATGTTCACAACAGCTGTCTATAAAACACTGCTGTCTAAAAAACGCCGAGCAAATTAATCCATACACTGAATGAATGTGAAGTTTGTTTGTTTTGTTTGACACAAAACCACGGCTCATTTGTTCAACCAATCACCGTGTAATACCTACACACTTTTGTATTGATAACCGCCTACGTGTGTCGTTGAGGTACTTTTCTAAAAGATAAACAAAAGAAGCTCGATATTTATACTCTTCTTGACTAAATGAAACAACAGAAATTCCTAGTGTGGGGCAACGTTATAAAAAAAATGCTGTTAAACTTCACTAGAATTAATTAGTGAGTATTGTCTACAAAATGCAGTTGTATGCAGGTAAATGTAAATAACCAATATATTTGACACATTTTGAGGGATTTATTAAAGCATTAGTCAGTTTTATGTCATCAGACATTATCGATGAAAAACGTGTAACATTTTGAGTCCAACTGCTTTCAATAATTCACGTTGCCGTTCCTATTAATAATTTAGTCATTATTACATTTATAGAATACACACAATGGATCTCGTTGGGCCCTGTTCCGCTTAGTCCATTCATTGGTCCATCAACGCAGACAATTGTGTGGCAAGCTATTGTGAGAATTAAATAAATTTAATTGATTCTGAATTAGAATCGTCAGTGTTAGTGGGAACAGGGTATATGGAGATGAGTGATGACGCGGATCTGCTCATCGTCATAGGTGCTACGGTCTTCTCACCACTTAAACCATTTTGGGGAGTCACGTGTACTGCCGGGATTGCGTAGAACAGCCATCTTATTCAGTACAGATTTGTGCAAATTCATTTACTTGAATCTGCACTAATTATTTTATTTGATTTTGTTTTTTTCTTAGAACGTACCTACTTATTTCTGGACCTACGGTGAAGACGCGGGGAACAGCTAGTCTAAACAAATATTATAAAAAAAAGGATTGATTTGTTTGTTTGTAATGGATAAACTCAAAAACAACTAAACCGATATGCTATATTTAAATTTGAATATTTTAAAGAGGTAAAATTTATTTGTAAGTTTGCATGTAGGGCGTTATTTCCGGAACTAATGATCCAATTCTAAAAAATTATTCACTGCTAGAAAGCTACATTATTTCTGAGTGCTATTAAGTCTATTATTATTTTCAGAACTACGCTTCAAAGGGGCTGGAGGGGATGTGAAAGTTCGGAGGGAACAATATGAAATCCACACGGACTAAGTCGTGGGCTATGAGCTAGTATATAATAAAGCTGCAGACTTTGTTTCATTCATATTCCATCATCATCATCAGGCTATACTAGTCCACTGCTGGACATAGCCCTCTCCTAATGAGCGCCATAGCGCCCTGTCTTCAGCTTGCCGCATCCAGCATCTGCCTGCAGCCTTTCGCAGATCGTCATCCCACCTGGTCAGAGGGCGTCCTACACTACGTTTGCAGAGTCGCGGTCTCCACTCAAGAACACGTTTACCCCAGCGGTTGTCGGTTCTTCGCGAGATATGGCCAGCCCACTGCCACTTCAACTTGCTAATTATTTGAGCTATGTCGGTGACTTTGGTTCTCTGTCGGATGTATTCGTTTCGAATCCTATCCTTCAGAGAAACTCCGAGCATAGCTCTCTCCATAGCTCGCTGAGCGACTTTAAATTGGTGGACCAACCTTACCGTGAGTGTCCATGTCTCGGCACCGTAGGTCATTCATGCTTGAAAGCGTTGATCTCGGGAACTACCATACGGATTGGAAAGCTAGTATTTGCATTTGATAGTCCAAATGTTTGTCCAGTTTGATTTAAACATAAACAGCACACTTGAACGATTATGAATATACATATACACTAGTTGACTAGTTGTTTTGCCATATAAAATGTTTCGGGTGGACCACCCTTAACATTATGGGGGTGAAAAATAGATGTTGTCCGATTCGCAGACCTAACCGATATGCACACAAAATTTCGCGAAAATCGGTCGAGCCGTTTCGGAGGAGTTTAATAACAAACACCGTGACACGAGAATTTTATATTATTAGATATACATATAATATTTTGACGACCGTTGTGGCGCGACGGGCGAAGGTCCGCCTGCGACGCAAGAGGTTGCGGGTCCGACTCCCGCCTTGGGACAAATGTTTGTACGATCTACAAATATTTGTTCCGGGTGTTCTGGGTATTTCCTATGTATAATAAAAATATCTATCTATGTAATGTATTGTATTAAGTATATCAGTCATCTAGTACCCATAACACAAGCTCTGCTTAGCTTAGGGCTAGATGAAGCTGTGTGGATTGTCCAGCATTATAAAAAAAAAAAAACATATAACAACATAGTATTATACCTACATATAATGAAAAAACACAAACCTTTATTTTTGATTTCCCGTATTGAGAGAAAGATGAATATGAATATTCATCTGTACAAATAATTAACATTGTGGATTGCAAATAAATGATATGAATATGAAATAATATGAATATGAATTAAGAGTATTTCAATAAATGAGCTGTGCTGATGAAAATCTCTCAGTCATTATATCCAACATTATGTAAAACTCTTACTACGGGACCAAACCTGTGATATTGTGTAAAAAATGTTTGTGCATTTATATATGTTTGATGTTGTTTATGTTGTTTATCTGAAAATAAATGAATAATAATAATAATATATTCGAACTAGCGACCTGCCCCAGATTCGCACGGGTGCAAACTTTTTTACTATTGAAAATTTCACCCGTTTTTTTTTCAAAAAATCAATAATCATTAACTATAAAGCTAGCAATAGAAGCTGTATTAGACTTGATTTTTTTTAATATTTCCCCAAACTAAAAATACATTTTGAAATATCTTACAAAATGGCAAATCTGTGCTTGAAAGAGACAACATTGATAGCATCTGACGTCACTAAACAGAAACACCATAATGTAGTGACTTGGCACCATTCATTACGAAGGCCGTTCTAGATGAATCAGTGTCATCTAGAACGGCCTTCGTAATGAATGGTGCCAAGTGGAAGAAAAACTTCAAAAGCGGATAACTTCCAATTTTCCACCGAATTATTTTATATTTTTGACTATCCTAATTTTCTAAAAATGTTTTCAAAATAATGATAGACATCAAACACCCTATTCAAATTGTCATGTTTCTACCTTTAAAGAAGAGAGACTTGTATTACAGAGTTCTCCTCCAATGCTCCCTCCCCCTTAAAGCAAAAAAATCCTAAATACATTCTTAGCGGCTGCTTTCAGTATACAAATAAACCTATATTTTAAATTCCAGTTTTCTAGACTTTCGGCTGTGTGTTTATAGTCAATTAGGACAAACGATTTTACAAGTACTCGTATACTAGCTGACCCAGCAAACGTTGTTTTGCCGTAAAGGGGTTGGTGATATGAGGGTGAAAATTTAGGGTTGTGAGTATTTTTTAATGCCATGTATGGGCATGTGATACGAAGGAATGAGGACCATGTTGTGAGGAAAGTTTTGAGTATGAATGTGCAGGGTTACATGAGTAGAGGAAGACCAAAGAAAAGATGGATGGATTGTGTGAAAGATGATATGGCAAGAAAAGGGGTGACCCATGAGATGACGCAAATAGAGATGTATGGAAGAAGAAAACATGCTGCGCCGTCGACCCCAAATAAATTGGGATAAGGGCAGGAGGATGATGATGATGTATTTTTTAATGCCACATAATTTAAACCAAAAAAATAAATGTTTGGGGTGGACTAGCCTTATCACTTAGGGGTATGAAAAATAAATGTTGGCCGATTCTCAGGACCTATCCGATATGCACACAAAATTTCATACAAATCGTTCCAGCCATTTCGGAGGAGTTTGGTAACAAACATCGCGACACGAGAATTTTATATATTAGAAGATGTAACTAGTCAAAATGGAGTGTTGGTCCAATAGTTGAAATTTGTTCTTAATTTTGAGTACAACTGAAGAGGTTTTAAGTTATTTCAGTAACACCTCAAATAGGCTGCTTTTGGAATTCAATTTCAAAAGGGCTTATAAAAGGCGCAACTAAATTAACAGCTACGAATAGACGTTTATTATATATAGGTACGTACGTTACACTTTGGACGCACAATATTTTCAAAATCATTCTTTTACAAAAAAATATTATTTCATAATTTTATGTTATTTATGCTTTCGACTGTATACCCTTATTATTGTGACCGTTCGCAACATGTCGCGACTCCTCCGTGCGTTGGAAAGCACATTAAGCCGTTGGTCCCGGTTGTCATTTGTAGAGCTTTGACAGTCGTTACGGGTAGTCAGAAACCCCTAAAGTCTGACAACAAGTAACTGAGGGGTATCGTGTTGCCCAGTAACAGACCGTTGTGGCGCGGCGGGCGAAGGTCCGCCTGCGACGCAAGAGGTTGCGGGTTCGATTCCCGCCTTGGGACAAATGTTTGTACGATCTACCAATATTTGTTCCGGGTGTTCTGGGTATTTCCTATGTATAATAAAAATATCTATCTATGTAATGTGTTGTATTAAGTATATCAGTCATCTAGTACCCATAACACAAGCTCTGCTTACCTTGGGGCTAGATGATGCTGTGTGGATTGTCCAGCATTATTTATTTATATATTTATTTATTTATAAGTGGGTTGTAGAGGACAGATAGGTAGTCGCTCCATGTAAAACACCGGCATTCAGCTGCATCCGGTTAGACTGGAAGCCGACCCCAACATGGTCAGGAAAAGGCTAGGCAGATGATGACTGTTTACCCTTATAGAATACACAAATATTTCTTAAACGTTACACGAAAAAGCCTTGAGTGAGAACAGCTAAGTACAGAGTAATTAGGCCAAGTACGGACGCCAGCACATAAAGGTACCTTAAACTGTCAAATTTCCCCAATTGAACATGAACCTTATTCTTTTGTTATAAAGTTGAAGAACGATCAAGAAATTTGACAGATTGGGGTCGCTTGATGTGCTGGCTTCTGTACCTACATACCCATTTAATAAACATAAATGCATGTTTTTTACACAGTTAGCTATGACTACCTACATTATGAATTATGGAGAATTTAATCCACCTACAAACGTGGAATACCTGGAATGCTGGGCTTTTTCGAAAAAGTGAATATTCCAATATTAAAAAAAGTCTTTGTATATCTCTCTATCTCTCTCTCTCTTTGTATATCAGCCTTTGGCTTGGACTCGTAACGAATGGCAAATGAAACTGAAACGAGAGCTTTCAATACACAAAGAGTAAAAATAAAAGGAACAAAGGAGAATTTTACGACTGTAATGGAACTACAGAACAAAATGAAAAGTTAAGAAGTAACTTAGTAGTTGTTCATTGTCATATAATGTCTTTGACCAAGGTGAGGATACCAGTTCGGCTCCCGTAATTATAAATTCCTATTATGGCAAAGTCATCTGTGTATATATTAATTTATGAAGAGGAAAATTTGTACCCCCTTCCAAGCAGAATCCTCGCCCTGAGGAATGTGACATTTGGAATAGTTTAACGTTTATGTGACGTTAAAGCGGTCAAATTTCAACCACAGGGTGACTTATGGTATGTACAAACACATGTATAAGCACATGTTATGAGGGTCATAAACGCAGTAATAAAACTACCCATGGGTACGAGTTCAAACAATGTTAAGCTATTAATATTCTACAACAATGGGGCGATTAACACACTATTACAGTGTTAGTTAATGTTAAGTAGTAATAAAATAGAAATAAAAGCGCTTATTACTAGCTAATATAATATTGTAAATCCTGTGCATCCCTAATGTAACTTATAGCGAAATATTTAATACATCGAGTTGTAGATAACCTATACAGGGTGGATAGGACATCTAAGCACCACCTGGTACACGATTTGGGATTCTCCAACGTTGAAATTATTCGACGGCTTTTTTCTAATATTCACGTTTTTGTTTATGGTATCAGCTTTTGCTTTGATGTACCTTGTATAATGTATACTCATGTTAAATAAACGAATTTTAAAAAAAAAAACCAGTGAAATATTCGATCAAACTTAAAATGAAATGTTAGTTCAATGATTTTTAGTGATAGCTAAGGTGTATACTAAACCATTATTATTGAGAAGACTTGATGACAATCAATTTACTTTTTCATGTCATCATCGGTTAGTATGGAAATCGGCTGTCATGGTATGGACACGTGATACCAATGAAATGAGGATCATGTTGTGAGGAAAGTTTTGAGTATGAATGTAGAGGGTTACAAAAGTAGAGGGAGACCCAGGAAACGATGGATAGATTGTGTGAAAGTTGATATGGCTAACAAGGAGGTGACTTCTGAGATGACGGGAAATAGAGATGTATGGAAGAAGAAGACATGCTGCGCCGACCCCAAATGAAAAATTGGGATAAGGGCAAGAGGATGATGATGACATCAGTTAATATGACAATAAAAGATATATACCTAGGTACGTGCAATCAAGCTTCACAATAAACCGAAAAAGCAGGCTATCCGTTGCAAGTTTTATCCACATTCCTCATATTTTTATGAATCAATATTCATCACCCTATCATTGCAAAGGTACTTCAAATTTCCATTCGATTTGACACGTTTACAGTTTTGTTTTTTCAATATCTTTATTCCATAAATAGGGGTTTTTATCCACGTAAAAATATCAACCCCATCCTGCCTTATTCAATCTATATAATATACTAATATAACTCACTTCTTAGATCTTAATTAGAAATTGTTTTTTATAAATGGAGTATACTAATTAGCCTACATATTCTTTTAGTAACATCTAAAAAATATAAAATATAATGTTTTATTTATAATTGTGTAAAATTTGTACTTCATTTTGGTTCAACGAAGCTCATTCGCATCATCGCAAGAAGAAGCACATCCATCAGGAAGCCACTGATTAATGGAGGACGATAATGTTGGAGACGTAAGAACTTAATTGAGGTTTAATAGCTAATTTGCTTAAGCACTTGCGCTAGCACTATAAGCTATCCCAAACTGTCCAATTTTCTCAATTAAACATGAACCTTATACTTTGTGTCAATGTCATGATGGCCCAGTGGTTTAGGCCTCGCCTCTTGTGCACGAGATTGTGGGTTCAAAACTGGGCAAGTACCAATGAGAGTTTTTCAATTCATATGTACTTTCTAAGTTTATCTTGGACATCACTGACATCGGTGAAGGAAAACATCGTGAGGAAACCTGGACTTATCTAATTAATATAAGTCTGAAATCGCCAACCCGTCTTGAGCAAGCGTGGTGATTAATGCTCGTGCCTTCTCTGTATGAGAAGAGGCATTTGCCCTGCAGTGGGACAGTAATAGGCTGGTACTTTACTTATACTTTGATAATAAAGTTGAAAAACTATCAAAGAAATTTTGGCAGATTGGGGTAGCTTTATGTGCTGGCCTCTGTACCTACATAATAAGTCAATAAATACTGTACATCCTCAATAAAGTATTTACAAGTTGCAAGTATTTACAGTAACATAGGACAAGCTGAAGCAGTCTTAGAAACGTGTTGGTAAAACGTGCGACAGAGATGTAACGTGACCAGGACTCTCTGAGCAAACTTCATTGTAACCATTCATACTTCTTCGTTACAAAGTGAAAACTTAATTTAATGTTTTAATGAAGGGCTGTTTGAACGGTATTTTGAGTAGAGTGCTTACACGTGTTGGCTCAATTAAATTGTTGCTGGCTTACATTACTAATAGGCTTATTAATATCGTACTTTTATGATTTGTTACTTGATTAAAGCGATGTGTTTAGTGTTAAACTATTTGTGAGGTACCTGATTATTAATAAAAATAAATAATATGAAATAAAATAATCTTTATTTCGGATAAGCAACATCCATATAAGTTAATAAACACAAAGATAAATAAAATAAATAATGCTAGAAAATCCACAGCATCATCTAGCCCCAAGCTAAGCCGAGCTTGTGTCCATACACACTTACTTAATACAATATATTACACAGATAGATATTTTTATTATACATAGCAAATACCCAGAACACCCGGAACTAATCTTTGTAGATCGTACGAACATTTGTACCAAGGCGGAAATCGAACTTATGCCTATGTTAGTAAAACCAACTATCTATTTAGAAACAATAATGTTGTTCGAAATATGTCTTCGAACAACATCTCTAGTAAAGGAGACTCGTACCTCCTCCCTATGGTCTTTAGAATGGAGTTGGAGCTTTCCCTATTAATGAAGGGCGTATTTATTTATTTGTAACCGGGCTTGCTCCTACAATCAATAACTGATTGACTGCCAACCGCCTGTAAGCCAATGTCCGTTTGTATATCTATTCTAAATATGTATTACTGTTTGTCTCATAATCTAAACTAATATTATAAAGAGTAGGTTTGTATGTAGGGATAATATCCGGAACTAATGATCCAATCCTAAAAATGTTCAATGTTAAATAGTTTGACGATACGGTTGGCGCAGTGGCTGAGCGATCGACTGTTGCGCTACGTGTCGTGGGTTCGATTCCCGCACGGAACAAATATTTGTATGGCCTACAGGTAGTTGTTCCGGGTCTGGCTGTTTGTGTATGTGAGTTTGAATGTTTGTAAACGCACCCACGATACAGGAGAAATTCCTAGTGTGGGGCAACGTTTTTTTAAAAAGAGAAGAGAAAGAGAAGAGAAGTTCTATATGAGAGAGATAGTTGGATACATTAGTCCTGAGTGCTATAGGATATTATTATTATCAAAACTACGCTTTAAAGGGGGTAAAGGGTATGTTAAAAGTCGAAGAGAAAAGTACGAAATACACTCGGACGAAGTCACGCATGAAGTGCTAGTGTGCCATAAACTTATACCTACATGAAGGTTCAAAGGCTCCACAGTAAAAACACATATTAATATGGTAAGAAGGTGCCTAAAGAAACTGCCATATGTTAAAACTATTTGTTGGTAATCCATACTTAATACTTATATCTATACTATTTAATATTATAAATGGGAAAGTGTGTGTGTCTGTTTGTCCGTCTTTCACGGCAACACGGAGCGATTTTTAAGTGGATATAATTGAAGGGATAGAGAGTGACATAAGCTACTTTTTGTCTCTTTCTAACCCTCCACTTCCTAACGCGAGCAAACCCGTGGTATAGCTACTTCATTATACTTTTTATCATCTCCCTTCTACCAGATAGTAAATTTAAATGGTTTGATCCTCACCAACTAGAAAAACGTTACTCTTTAACTGTTTTAGTTACTGAGTATACAATCTCTGGCTTTTGGGTTGGCTGCTATTTCAATACGTATCAGTACATACCTACCTACCCACTTATAGTATATATAGACACTTGACGAAAGATAAATAAAAGGTCATTCGCCCGCGGACTTGTAGCTTTGATGAGTTTGAACTTGTAATACAAGATGTTTTGACAGAAGTAGACTCGTACTCCGCGCTCCTCAGTTTGTGATTGAAGACAAGTTTTGAGAATTATTATAAGTTAGTACCGTTTAAAGAGAATTTATCTTGGAATAATAATGTTGGTTACGTAAGTACCTATTGTATTTAAGCATGTAAGATAACTTCTTAAACATTTATAAATCATTGTTGTACATGGCATGTACGTATCTACATAATTATATTGACGACATCATCACTGATGAGTATATGAAAAACTGTTTAAACTTTTTATATACGTACAGAAATACAGGAGTTCGTGGTAAAATAGAAACAGCCGCACGGGTTGATCGAAGGTTAAGCTATGCTTGCCGATGTCAGTCTGTGGATGGGTGACCGTTCGAGACTCCTCCGTGCCTCGGCAAGCATGTCAAGCCGCTGGTCATGGCAGTCATTTAGAAATCTTTGACAATCGTTACGGGTAGTTAGAAGCCCGAAAGTCTGACAACCAGTCTTACCAAGGGGTTTTGTATTGCCTAGTAACGGATGTGGAGGTCAGATAGGCAGTCGCTCCATGTAAAATTTTGGTATTCAGCTGCCTCTGGTTAGACTGGAAGCCGACCCCAACACAGTTGGGAAAAGCCTAGGCACATGATGTGTGTAGAAATACACACATAAATTGCCGTTTTTTTAAACCAAAATTTCCGATAGCTGCCACGATCCTTATGTATGTACCTACTCCTTTTGCTTTTTTTACGTTCATACATCTGCAATTCTGCAGTGCTATTCTGTAAAATCTCCCCGTAAAAATGTAATTGGAGTAAGGTGAAGTGAGCTTTCATCCGATACTAATGCTAGGGATTGACAGTTCCATTTACGCTCGCTTCACCTAACTATTCACGGAGACTTTTCAAACAGAATCAACCGGCTGAGTGTCATATTGCTTCAAATACGTCCATACACGCTCGCTGCGCCAGTTGTGAGTACTACGCACCTGATTTTTCTGAAGAACATCACAACTAAGGTCAATGTATAGGGTGTCCTTTTCGGCGTTTCCACTCACTTCTGTCTTTTGACGACCGATGTGGTGCGGCGGGCGAAGGTCCGCCTGCGACGCAAAAGGTTGCGGGTTCGATTCCCGCCTTGGGACAAATGTTTGTACGATCTACAAATATTTGTTCCGGGTGTTCTGGGTATTTGCTATATACAATAAAAATATCTATCTATGTAATGTATTGTATTAAGTATATCAGTCATCTAGTACCCATAACACAAGCTCTGCTTAGCTTGGGGCTGGATGATGCTGTGTGGATTGTCCAGCAATATTTATTCATTATTATTATTATTTTAAAGACCATTTGTTAGTCGAATTTTATTCATCTTCACAACATGACCAAACCAGATAAGCAGGTATGGTTTTTGCTTTTGGTTGTCTGTTACCATGATTATGGATCTAAAGCCTTATTCTCTTTAACTTACGGTTCACTATTACACGATTAAAATATTAGTAAATACTATTAATGGCTGTCTATCTATCCAAAGGGTTTAAGGGACACGTTTGCCGGATGACATCAAAAGCTTGCGGTGACATTTGCCCGTGATAAACAAAAGACAGATTCTAATAAATAGCATCACGCGTGTATTCCCCGAAAGGGTTGGCAGAGGTAACTTATAGGAGATACATTTCAAAAGTTATAATAAATAATAATAAATAAATAAATATAGCTGGACAATCCACACAGCATCATCTAGCCCCAAGTTAAGTAGAGCTTGTGTTATGGGTACTAGATGACTGATATACTTAATACAATACATTACATAGATAGATATTTTTATTATACATAGCAAATACCCAGAACACCCGGAACAAATATTTGCAGATCGTACAAACATTTGTCCCAAGGCGGGAATCGAACCCGCAACCTCTTGCGTCGCAGGCGGACCTTCGCCCGCCGCGCCACATCGGTCGTCAAGTTATGTTTAAGTATCGTGCAATAAGGCTTTTGTCATCAATCTTCTTCTATTCTGGATGAATACGCAATAACACTGCTCGACCCGGGAATCGTACCCAGAACCTAGTTCTCGGCAGTAGCGCTTGCTGCCACTCACATAGCCGTCGTCTTCGAAGCTAGACAGATAAGTGCGACTTTGCCAATTCCTTTGGGGAATATGGGCGTGATTCGTATAGGCACACTTTTTAAAAACAGATGTAGTTGCTGTGACTGCTTTTTTTTAAAAAAAAAAACGTTGCCCCTCACTAGGAATTTCTCTTGTATCATGGGTGCGTTTACAAGCATCCAACCTCACATACACAAACATCCTCATCTTCCGCGTGGGAATCGACCCACACGCAGCGCAGCAGTGAATCGCTCAGCTGAGATAAGACCACAGTCAAATAGTTGTGGATTGAAATATTATACTTAATACATACATACATAAACTCACTTCTCTTTAAAATGGGGGTTGGCAGAAACTACAGAACGCTACCTGCTACGATCCTTTTGCTTCGTTTATTTTCATACATCTGGTCATACACGCACACCGGTTGCGAGTATTACACAACTGATCTTTTGGAAGAACATCACCAATAAGGTCAGTGTATGATATTCTAGGGCGTCTCTTTCTGGCTTTTTCGCTTATTATTTACCTTATGAATACCATTATATGATACCTAATATTGCCCTTTTAATTAAGTACGCGTTGCGTTGATTAGTGAAACCTTTTGGTGGTCTGTAAGTGTTTAATAAGTTAGTAGTTTGAGTGAATTTTAGATAAATCCGTAGAAATTTAACTTTAGGGGATTTTGGCGTTGTGAAAGTGTTGAAATTATAATATTTATTAGTCTGCTTATACTTTCAACAAATAGAAGCCTTCTGAAGGATATTGTACCTAAGTGTTGGTCGTCTCATAGAACTGATGGTCTTGAGTAATTTTATGACTGCCTCGTTGGTCTAGTGGTCCCAAGCGAGACTATTGAGCGTGAGGTTCTCGGTTCAACTCCCCAACCCTTTTTTTTATGGCACAAGCCTGCCACACTATTTTTAAACCACTGCAACTCCTGAAAACCAGAATCAACAGTGGTGACAACCAGAAAAGCGTCGAGACAATGAACCCCAACGAGTCGTCGGAGAAACAATTCAACTGTCTTAGATCCCGCAACGAAATTAATCAGAAAATAACAGCGGAGGAGTTACAAAAATACACATCTTTCCACTTTCCTCCATATCTAGCAGGAGACTGAACAGAGCTTGGCCAGTACTCGTATTAATATTGAAGACCTATATTAATACGAGTGTTGGCGCATTGGCTGAGCGCTTGGCTCTTGCACTGCGTGTTGCTGGTTCGATCCCCGCACGGAACATATGTTTGTATACGTTACTAGCTACAGATAGTTGTTCCGTGTCAGGCTGCTTGTGTATGTAAGTTTAAAGGATTGTAAACGTACCCACCACACAGGATAAATTCCTAGTGTGGGGAAACGTTTTTAATAAAAAAGAAAGAAATAATACAAACATATACCCTATAATTCACATACTTATAACACATAACCCCAACTTCAGCTCCGTCGTTGTCGGAAAACAATTTATTTGATGATAAACAATTTGTATGTTTGCTTCAAATTATTAACGTTTATTTTGGTATAATTGCTTTATTTGTAAATACAAGTCTCAGAAGAACGAATACCCGAAATTAAGGAAATATACGAAACGTTTCACGAAATGAAGCCATCATTTTAATCCAATCAGACGGATCCAGAAAACAAGGGTCCAGGCAAAATTGCTTATTATTAGAATCTAGATGATTTTGCGTGTTCCACATTTTCAATAATGGCTCTTATAGACAGGAACGATAGAAAATATTTTTTTTTATGAATCTAAACGTAGCGATGTTGGAAACAAGTGTATGATAATTTCATAAACGTATGAGAGGGCTAAGGACAGAATGTGAGGAATTGACTAGTGTTTCTATGTACTTTGAAATGATGCGTATCTGCTAAGTTGGGTAGAAAGTCAAAATAGGACTCGCTTCACTTAAATTCTAATGGATTATTTTGACGACCTACATTGTGGCGCGGCGGGCGAGGGTCCGCCTGCGATGCAGGAGGTTGCGGGTTCGATTCCCGCCTTGGGACAAATCTTTTTACGCTCTACATAATATAATTTAAATAATAGTTTCTAAATCGCGAGGGTATTATAATTACAGATTTCTGCCTAAGTAAATCTAGACCTACGTTTAGCTAGTTTGCTTAAATATTATTTATCGTGCGGATTATGGCATATAACTTAGTTTTAGGGTCGATTGTTTTGTGGTGATAATATGGTAACGAGAAGGATTTGTCTTTTGTTAGGTTAACCGTTTCAAAAGGCTCTACAATTTCTATCCCTATATGTACCCCACCGTCTCTTAGGAATGTTGGTCTTTAACTTGTTCGTGGGAAGAAGAAGCTTTGATCAGCTCACGTTAGCTTGTTAAATTCTTGAGTGGGCCTTTTATGTCAAGTATTTCTGCCGGCAAATATATCAGACACCGTCAAAGGCACGATTCATTCGCGCAACCGTCAACATCCTCCTACCCTTATTGCACGCCTCAACGCGAAGCATTGAGTTGTGCTTTACTCTCACTCTCTCAAGGTCAAGCAATTATTTCGGCTTAAAATGCTTTTATCCGATCCTTTTGGACTTTGAGTATTAAATGAGTTGACAAATATCAACAATAACACTTTTTTATGACAGTAGATACTTTTAAAAAACACTATTTTTGCTAAATAGTAAATAAAAAACCGTTTTGAAAAACTATTTCAGTGGACGTCGGGTTGTCTGTATGTTCGGATGATGTATGTGGTCACGATATCGCCCAAAAAACTTCACTTTTTGAGTCATTTTTTTTTTCATCCGCTTCAGTATCATTCTGAGTAATAGCCTATTGAAAATTACCGTCTAATTCAATCAAGTCAGTTTTGTCATAAAATGAGCGTTTAGACGTGCACTTTTGGATTTTCCAAATTTTTCAATTTATTTGTGGTCGGCGCAGCATGTCTTCTTCTTCCATACATCTCTATTTGCCAACATCTAAAAGGCACCTTCTTTTTAGCCATACCATCTTTCACACAAACCATCCATCTTTTCTGTGGTATCCCTCTACTCTTGTAACCCTCCATATTTATTGAAAACTTTTCTCGCAATACTGTCCTCATTCCTCCATCGGCATTTCATACAACCGTACTTATATAGTTTCCTGCTTCTATATAACAGCAGGAAGTTTCAAGTTCCCTTGGGATCACAGGAAATTCAAGTTCATACTCAAAACTTACCTCACAACATGCTTCGCATCACATGTCGCCCATTCATTCGTGCAACTGACATACAGATCTGTCGCCAGAACCGAATCATCTCTGTGTCTCCAAGGATGTTCAACGCCCTCCTGGCTGCCAACCCCGATATTTTTTTTCATGAAATTGTGATGTGTTTGTGGATGAACGGAGTAAAACTTTGCGTGTACTTATGTCTTATGTTCTTTGAGAGACAGTATGCAAAGGTCCTTATGTTAGTTGATGTTTCTAAATTGTTTATGGTCATTGTTGTTGAATGTCGTTACTTGTTTCCATGTTAATTATTGTTGTACCGTTTTAATGAACTATTAATAAATAAATACGGTTTTACACATTTAATTTAAAAAACAAAAATATCATTCGTTGTTGCCAATCGACAACCTATGAAGTTTTTTACGAATAGAAATGCGTGGCTTTTAAATGATTTATAACGATTCTTTAGGCATTCTTCAGAGTAGTTATTATTTAAACCTTTTCTAGTCTATGATCTATCACACAGTTAAATAAGGATTTTTCAGCTGTAAAAAAGTTTCTAAGAATAACACCTGCCTACACGTGCTAATATAAGTAATTAATTGACTGATTAGCTCCACAAAATCTATTCTAGACATAAACCTCAAAGACGCATAACCGTTACTGGTCTTTCACGCAGTCTATCTTACTCAAATCATTATTAGTTTGCAATCTTTCAGGCAGTGAATATACTCATGAATAAGCACGACTTTTACTATGGTATCAACTCTTTATGAATGGTAAACCAACTGTTCCAACATTGCCCAACATTGAATCGCAACATAAATATCTATGTTCACATAACTCGACAAAATACCGCCCACAAATTTACAGGGATTTTATTCGCGATTTAGGGCTTTTTTCGCATAGTCAAAGTTACTCATATCTATGAGTACTTTGATCCCTTGAGATATTGTTAACGATTTAAGAGTCACCTTGTGTTATTATCACACTAATATTATAAATGCAAAAATTTGTCAGTATGTGTGTGTGTTCGTGTGTGTGTGTGTGTGTGTTTGTGTGTGTGTGTGTGTTCGTGTGTGTGTGTGTGTGTGTGTGTGTGTGTGTGTGTGTGTGTGTGTGTGGGTGTGTTTAATAATAATGCCGTATAATCCACACAGCATCATCTAGCCCCAAGCTAAGCAGAGCCTGTGTTATGGGTACTAGATGACTGATAAACTTAATACAATACATTACATGGATAGATATTTTTTATTATACATAGCAAATACCCAGAACACCCGGAACAAATCTTTGTAGATCGTACAAACGTTTTTCCCAAGGCGGGAATCGAACCCGCAACCTCCTGCTTCGCAGGCGGACCTTCGCCTGTCGCACCAGATCGGTCGTCAAGATCAATATTTATGACATTTGTATTGAATGCGGTTATATAATATATGTAATATTGTTTTATAAATATATAAAACAATACTAGTAGGTACTTAAAAATCAATTCTCCAAATCCTCCATAAATCGTCGGATACCCAGTTAAGTCAATAAAGCCAGCTTAGTCAAACACACACATTTACACTTTACATGCATGCACAAAACATACTTTGTTCATTTTGATTTTTTTATGTCACTCCCTTCCCTGCCGATGCTACTTATTTTGTTGTGTACTTCGTCGTCGGCATATTATTGGGAATCATCCATGCCTTAGTCTACCCCGAGAAACTGAAGTATTCCCATGGTATTTAGTTATCGTCTCATGTCGGCTTTTTACACTGAGGAGCGCAGCTACCGTTTTTGTATTATTGTATATAAACATAAATCAATCTGCCAAGATTTTACTTTTTGTATGCCTCATTTGTAAATAAAAAAACAATGCAACCGTGATTTTTATTTGAAACATTAAAACTGCTAAATAACTGTAATTTACTGGACAGAAATGAAAAGGCTATTGGACATTATAAAATCATGGCCTTCGTAGTTTTACTCTTGAAAACAAAGGAGGAAATGAGAACATTGTCATTGTCCTAGCTTAGTGTAGCTGTGATGGAAAATTTACGGTCTTCATTCAACGTCGGACAATGTTTTGTACAGACGTCAGCACATCAAGCTATCCCATACTGTCAAATTTTCCCAATTGAATACGAAGTTTATTCTTTTGTTATAAAAATTGAAAAACTATTTAAGAAATTTGACATATTGGGATAGCTTGATGTGCTGACGTCTGTACATACTGAAGAAAATAAAGCATGTGCTTAAGTAATGTGGATACGGCTTATTAAATTACGAGTTCCGTAGTCGGTAGGTACTGTAGGAACTTAACGTTCTTGATGTACTGGGTTTGCAATGAAAGGCACATTATCACCGGAGGGTACAGGGTCACCTGGGCGGCGTGTCTGTTCATCATCCAAAGCAAAAGAACTACCATGGTAGTTCTTTCACCACTACCCCTTGCATTACTTCAGTATTAATCACCGATTAAGTGCTCATACTCAGGAAGTCACTAGTTTTAACTTGTAAAGCTTTCCCGCCTTCATGATACACTGGGCCGAGAGCGAACAGCTATTAACAATAGGGCTTCGATGATTTATACATAGTATTATTTATTAAGCTTACGTCTTTACATTAGCGCGCTTAACCTTAAACAAATGACACGTTCCATATTTAAAACTATTCTAAAATCGTTTCATGTTTGAATCCAGCCAGAACCAATATTTTGCCGTAAGGAATGTTGTTCTTTTTATTGGATCTTTGGAATAGCAACCGAATAAGTATTAGACTCAGACAGTACCATTATACATATACAGGGTACAAGGGATAACGAAGCAAAACCTGATATCATGAGTTTATACCTGGGGGGTCTAGAATCATGAAATCAACTGATGGTATCAAGTTGTAGGTCGATGTCTCTTCCACGCTTTATATTTTGATCATTGATTTGATTTCTGTAACGGTCTTTTCTTTTATACGAGTATATTTTTTTATTTTATTTTTTTAAAAACGTTGCCCCACACTAGGAATTTATCCTGTATCGTGGGTGCGTTTACAAACATTTAAACTCACATACACAAACAGCCAGACCCGGAACAACTACCTGTAGGCCATACAAATATTTGTTCCGTGTGGGGATCGAACCCACAACACGCGGCGCAGCAGCCGATGGCTCAACCACCGCGCCAACCGTGTCGTCAAAATTAGTATATCGAGTGCTTATATGCCTGGCTGGTTTTATCAATTCTTTGAGACGAACAGTCGTAGTACTTAACTGGATCCAGGTTACACTTAGTAAGCAATCCGACTATAACATGTTTAATGTAATGTTATTGCCGGCGAGTGGACGTTGAATTTATATTATTTCCAGTCTATAAAACACGGGAAAGAGTACGACGAGATATCGGAGAGCTTTTCCTTTTTGTATGTGTTTCCGATTGATCAGATTTTGCGTATAAATGTGCCTCGTTCAGTAAAAGAGGGACGACACTGATCTTTATAAATATATCGGTTACTTTTTGAAGCGTAGTTCCTAAATAAGCGTTAAGCGGTTGATCGAGGTTGTCATTTTTGGATCTTTGAGTGATGTTATGGGCCCCAAAAGCCCGAAAGTCAGACAACCACTCTTATATGTATATGTATAACTCAGTAACTGGGTTGTGGACGTCAGATAGGCAGTCACTCCGTGTAAAGTACTAATATTCAGCTGGATCGGACTGGGAGCTGACCCCAACATAGCTGGGAAAAGGCTAGGCAGATGACGACTTGATCTAGTGGCCGTAAACGCGACTGCTAAGCATGAGGTCCTGGGTTCGATTCCCGGGTCGCGCAACATGTTATTGGGATTTTTTTTAGGAATTTTAGTAACAGCCCTGTATCTGGACGTGTGTCCACTGTCATTACAAAATCCTTGTATTAAGTTTGTTTGTGTTTTATTTTTACAGTGAATACTTTCTACAGCTCCGTAGGCTCGCGTGACCAACATGCTAATGTGAGCTTCACGTCCCTATATTGACAATTATTCTAAAGTTTTCAATTCTGTCGGCAGTCCACATGATGGCCTATTTTTTTCTTATTTTTAAGAGACGTATATTTCGGTGTAAGTACTACTGATTGATTCTTACCAAATAAAGCCAAGGAGTACCTAACTGGGGTTGCCATCTCTAAAATCCACCAACCAGGATAAGAAGCGCAAAAAGCCCGGATTTTGGAACTTAGAACCCGGACACAGCAGCAGTGTTTTTTTTAAGGTTATTTGATAAACAATTATTTTTGTTGTAATTTTTATACCTAAATGAGGTGTAAGAATTACATTTTTTTATTCTAAATGAATACAAAAAATTGAAATTTTTCATACAATTTTAAACTTACTGAGGTTATCTTAAAAAACGTAACAGATTTTTCTTGAAGTTTTATGACACTAATAACAGTCTAACAAGTTTAACTAAAATAAAAACCAGGACGATAAACGAAACCCCGCCCGGACGCACCCGGGACGCTCTCTAAACTAGGACAAATCCGGGGAAACCCGGACGTATAGCAACCCCTAACATCAATTTCCAGAAGAGATTGTTGACAGGAACCCTTATATCTACCGCCTTTAACTTCCACCCAATTGGTTTTGTTTCAAAAAGCTACTCACGTCGCAACATGTCGGAAATTCAATTTAAAAGACCTTCGTGAACACTTTCAGAGTTTGAGCGGCCAATCGTTGGCTGAATAAAATATCTAGTGACACTTTTACAGTGAATATAATAAATAAATAAATAATGCTGGACAATCCACACAGCATCATCTAGCCCCAAGCTAAGCAGAGCCTGTGTTATGGGTACTCGATGACTGATATACTTAATACGATACATTACATAGATAGATATTTTTTATTGTACATAGCAAATACCCAGAACAAATCTTTGTAGATCGTACAAACATTTGTCCCAGGTTGCGGTAATCGTACCCGCAACCTCCTCCGTCGCAGGCGGACCTTCGCCCGCAGCGCCATTCTTGTTTCGTATGTATCATCATCTGCCTACCCTTTCCCCAACTATGTCAGGATCGGATTCCAGAATCCGAATTAAAATTAAAGTCAAAGTTGTTGTTGCCATAATATTAATTACACAATGAATAGAACTGAGTAAATCATGATTAATTTAAATGATTATGTTATTTATAAAACAATACTAGTAGGTACTTAAAAATCAATTCTCCAAATCCACCATAAATCATCGGATACCCAGTTAAGTCAATAAAGCCAGCTTTGTCATACACACACATTTACACTTTACATGCATGAACAAAACATACTTTGTTCATTTTGATTTTTTTATGTCACTCCCTGCTGCTGCTACTTATTTTGTTGTGTTTCGTCTTCGGCATATTATTTGGAATCATTATTATTAAGCTACACCACCTGGTAGCTATTAAGTTACAAGAGGTAACTAAATAAATACTAGACTCGCAGCCATCCCTAGTTAGGAAAAGGCTAGGTTTTTTTTTAGGTCGGGCCACTCGCAGTTCTGCACTAGAAGGCGGTTTACTGCTTAGCCGGTCGATCCTGGGGTGATCTTACAAGAAGGCCCTCAGCCAGGGCGGAAAAGGCTAGGTAGAAAAATATTAAGTCTTACTAAAACCTATCTATTTTTGTATATCTATGCAACAGAAGCTTACTTTACAAACTTTGCTTTATATCTTAACTTTACAACTAAAAGTAACTAAACTATATTAAATCTATAAATACACGCAATACTTGTTCTATATTTACTTGAAACACTTAACGCTGTAACAGCAAGTTATTTTAGAATGATTACTAAACATTTAGAACTAAGTAATTACTTGTTGTTGGGCTTCTCCTATTTCTGTACAAGCAATAAACTGAGAACTGATTTTAAGGCTTCTGTACAGGTACAGGTATCAGAGGGCACAAATTCTTAATGAAACGTAACGTCAAACCGATTTTAAAATTGATATCACAACTATCCTGTACACAGTTAGTATCAACCATAAATATTATATAAATAAACTCTAAAAAATAAATACTTAAATATTTAATACGTAACGAGTACTTTTAATTTTCAAATTGTTCGAATTGACGGCACTCAAGTTTCAAAATGGCGATTTCTACCTACGATATAACGTAACCGAATAGTAAAAAAATATCAGAAATGTCGCGATGCATGCAGGAGGTTGTGGGTTAATATCCGGGCAAGACAGTACCATGTCTGTTTTTCAATTCATATAAGTAGACTTAGTAAGTTTATCTTTGACATCACTGACTTTAGTTACGTCAGTGATGTTAAATTTTCACACCAGGAAACTTGCAGTGCTATTCTGTAAAAGTAAAAATCTCTGTGTGAAAATGTAGGTGAAGTGAGGGCGTAGTGAGCTGTCATCCCATACTAATTTAGATTAGATAGATTTAGATTTTAACATATGAGCAGTACTTATCTATATTTCTACATATAATAAAATTGTAACAGGCCGTTGTCTGTACATAATATAAATTAAAGAAACAAATATGGGCGGAGGCCAAAACAACTGTTTTTAGAATTTTCGTTTGTCTGTCTGTTTGTTTGTATGTACACTCGAAACGTGAAAACTACTGCATGGAATTGAATGCGATTTTCACCGATGTATTGCTAGAGGTCTAAACTTACAAAATAGGCTCCATTTTACCATTCTACATTCCACGCGTACGAAGTCGCGGGCAATAACAAGAACATACAAAATCTTTTCATCAATATATTAGGTCTTTACCTATGAAATTGCCGTTCTGCAGTACTGGCCATTTCAAATCAAAATATTTTTTGTTTGGCTAAGAATTCTAATTTCAAATTAATTTCATTTTAAAAACATGGATTTTTTTTTCCAAAAGTAGTCATTTGTTTATTGATTAGTGTTACATTTTCATCGCATTTAAATCTTTTTCGTCATCATGGATACGTTAAAAATTCGAGTAATTATGGAATATGAGTACCGTCGTGGCAGCAACGCGGCACAAGCGGCACGCAACATCAACGACGTTTACGGAGCTAACACTACAAACCAACGCACTACCTGTTATTGGTTTGCTCGCTTCCGTTCTGGAAATTTCGACCTGAAAAATGAACCTCGCGGTCGTCCGAAGACTTTGGTCGACAATGACGAATTAAAGGCGATTGTGGAAGCTTATGATACACAATCTACGGCTGAATTAGCAGCAGCTTTCGACGTTAGCGTCAAAACAATATTGGTCCATTTGCGTCAAATTGGCAAGGTAAAAAAGCTTGACAAATGGGTGCGCCACGAACTCAATGATCGCCAGCGCGAAGTACGCGTCGAGACGTGCCTTGCACTGCTCAACAGACACACAAATGAAGGAATTTTGAACCGCATTGTTACCTGCGATGAAAAATGGATTCTGTTTGATAACCGCAAGCGCTCAGCAAGTTGGTTGGATCCTGGTTCAGCACCTAAACAATGCCCTAAACGAAAACTTACCCCAAGAAAAATGATGGTCACTGTTTGGTGGTCTAGCGCCGGTGTGATTCAACACAGCTTCTTACCAAACGGGGTGAGCATTACTGCAGATGTGTACTGTGAAGAATTGAACACAATGATGGAGAAGCTGGCACATCTCCAACCAGCATTGGTCAATCGCTCGTCTCCGCTGCTCCTGCACGACAACGCGCGACCTCATACTGCACAGCAGACGGTCTCCAAGTTGCAAGAACTGGGGTTGGAAGCTCTCCGTCATCCGCCCTACTCACCAGACCTTGCGCCTACAGACTACTACTTTTTCCAGAATTTGGATAACTTCTTGGCGAGAAAAAAATTCAATACCCGAGAGGCAGTACAAAATGCCTTTGAAGAATTTGTTGCCTCCCGTCCAGCTGATTTCTTTAAGAAGGGCATCAATAAACTGCCACTGCGTTGGCAAAGATGCATTGATTGCATGGGTGATTACTTCGATTAATACAAATAAAAAATACATGAAAAAAATTCATTTAAATTTTTTCATACAAAACGGCAATTTCATAGGTAAAGACCTATTATTTAGCTGTACAAAATAATTCTGAAATCAACAAGCCGATTTGAGGAAGCGTGCCGATATACTTGTGGATTCTCGGAATGAGATAGAGAGCTTTGCTTTACAGTAACAGGTTGGTATTAATATAGTAAACTAGCACTTCGTCCGGGTGGTTTTCGTAAACATCCCCTGCACCCCCTTTAAAGAGTAGTTTTCAAATAATAAAAGCCTATATTATATAGTACTCATGAATAATGCAGCTTTCTGACAGGGAAATATTTTTTAGAATTGGATAATTATTTTCGCAGATTACCCTATATACAAACTTACAAACCAATTTTACCTCTGTATAATATTAGTAAGACGAGACCTGTAAAATGGAACAGTCATGCGGAATCCCATTTTTTCACTAATGTTAGATGTGAAAATTCGTGAAGTTGTTTCTGATTACTGTTGTTTCTTCGTACACCATAGAATCAACTAAGCAATCTTCTATCTCTCTTTGTCTATTGTCAGAAGTTCCCAGCCCAAGCCTGTTCAGGCCTGTCTTTTGTAACAGACCCGCCTAATATAAAGAAGTTGAAACTCTTAAGCCGCAAACTTTGAAGCTGGCAGTCTTTATCTCGTCAACTGCCGAACTCAGTTTACACGCGCTCCAATTAATTACTTGTCCTGACCACTAGGATTTACTTCGTCCTTCAACGGAAGAAAAGGTAGCTGAGCTACCGAGGTCAGCAAATATACATATGATCAGATAGATTTACAATTAATTCAATAAAGCAATAAAACTATTATGTACCTGAAAATAAAAAAAATAAATTCATCCCCATCGCTGTCAACGGGAGAAGTGCCCAGAAGGATTGCCACGTTGAATGGCAATGCTGATTCTTTGGCCAAAAAAAGGACAGCCGTGTCGTCACGTGAAGATTCGACAAAACGCATGGCGATGTCCTGAAAAACTAAATGGGGACACGGACCCCATGGCCCTAGTGTTTCAACCCCAAACGGCTCAAATATAACTCCCAAAAAAGTTGTTACACTTTCGCCGTTTCAGGTTTACTGCACCTGCAGCAGCCGCACCAGCACAGACCACCGTACCAGGAAGATGGGGGTTCGCAAGGTTGTCGACATATCGTGCATACCACACCTAATGCTTACCCATCTTCCAAGGCATTATATGATCATGAATACAAATATGAAGTCTTCATGTCGCACAAGTAATAATAATAATAATATATTTTATTTTCCGAAAGATGTACAGTACCACTTATAAACTAATGTTCTAATAAAATAATACTACTAAGTAAGTAGATTATATTGGACTCTGGTGCCCAAGCTAAGATTCAACTTGTGTTATGGGCACCAGTGCTCTCACATGTTTTCCAAACAGAGTTATATTACATTGCACTCAGATAGAACGTGGTTTCAGAAGATCAACACATTAAATTTTGAAAAAAAAAAGTAAAGAAAAGTAAAAAGAAAAGGAGCCTCAACATAATGTTTGTGTGTGTATGTATGAGTGTGTATGTATGTGAGTGTATGTGTTTGTGTGGGCGTGTATGGTTGTGAAGTATGATGTCGAGTTTTCGTTTTTTTAAACCATTGCCCCACTCAATAAATTTCACCTGTGTCGTGGGTGAAACAGCCAGACCTTGAACAACTACATGCTGACCATACAAATATTTGTTTCGTACGGGAATCGTACCCGCGACACGTTGCGCAGCAGACAATCATGCACCCGCTGCGCCAACCGTGAAATCAGTGCCTCAAACGTATCGTTACTATTCTGAGTTGCAGTTTTATCGCACATACGTTAATCTGACATCCATATCTTGTCAAACCCACGTAGTGAACTCGAAAAATGAAAGTTATATATAACTATCTCATACTGACAAGGTCACGTGCTTGGTTCTTCTACATTTCATATCTATTTATAAGTTATCCAATATCGAGAATCGGCTTCCGACTGAGTGCCTCGGTTGTTCATTCTTCAGCTACGAAAGATCAACACATGAAGTATTCCTGCATATTTTTCAATAACATACGTACGAGATGTTTATTACGTTTTTAAATGGGTTAGTTAGGAAATATGCCAAGTGTTTGATACACTGGAAACGTGAAGGTGAATGAATGAGTCAAGAATGTTTAGGAGCTTCACGACTGTGTTAACTTTTGTATGAATGAACTGAAGTGACGTCTATACAGTCACATAGGAACGAAAACCGACGTATCCTAGATCGCGATATTTATTTTTCTAATAGCTTTAAACGAAAACTTCTTGTAAATATGTATGTAGGTACATATATATATTATCTGAATCTCGGAAACGGCTCCAACGCTTTTCATGGAATTAAGTATGCAGGGGGTTTAGGGGGCGATAAATCGATCTAGCTAGGTGTCATTTTTATAAAACGTCGTTTTATCCGAACAAAGCTTGGCCATCCAGGTACTTACAGTTTATCTGCGTTATGATGGGTCATTGTAGCTGCTGTCATTTGTAGATCTTTGACAGTCATCACGGGTAATCTGTGTGAGCTCAAAAAGTGGCTCAATAGTCCGACAACCAGTCTTACCAAGGGGTATCGTGTTGCCCAGTAACGGGGTTGTGGATGTTAGATAGGCAGTCGCTCCAAGTAAAATGCTGGTCATTCAGCTGCATCTGGTTAGACTGGAAGCCGAACCCGACAACAGCTATCGGGCAATTAGTCTATCAGACACTACATCCGTCTGGTTAGAGGATCTAGTACTTTTTATGGAAAATTAGTAACTTTACACCCTTCTCCACATACCCCTAAAAACCGAATCAGCATTTTCAGCTGCACATATTAAAATTTTACAAAAGGGAGGCTCGTACATCCTGAAAAAGACGCATGTACCTAATAAAAACCCATGAAAACGCTGCTTCCGCTCTGTGAACATCAGAATAAATGAATTTTTGATTAAATTGATCACGGATAATCGGTTTATCGAGAATGAATTAAAAAGAAAGCACAAAAGCGTATCCCAGGTTTGTTTATTTAGGATATATGCAAAATCAGCTTATGTGATCAACATGAGTTTTTGTATTGGAAATCCATGTTTATCAGTATACGTTAAAGGGGATAAATCTGTTGACTGATGAGGGGTTTTGTATGGGATGAAAACGGTAGGTGGCTTGGCAGATTTTATGATCTTTCAAAACATTTTAGGAAAAGCCTCATGACTGCCCCGTTGATCTAGTGGTTGCAATGCTACTGCTGAACGTGAGGTCCTGGGTTTCTTAGTAGCAGCCCGGAGTATGGACTAGTGCCCGGTTGATGGCAATAGGCTCGCCCCTTATTACATGGGACTTAAAAAAAAACTAAACTGGCGCAATGTGGACGTACTATAGTAACACCTCTGCCGAACCCTTATGTTATGTTATGTTGTTTAAGAAAATATTGATTACTACGCGGTATAGATCACTCTTTAATATACTTGGACATCACCATACAAATAGACAAAAGGATTGAGCGTTCCAAAATACAGATGTGTGTAAGAAATACGGATGAGAAAGTGTGAGAGAGACAAAGCCAACGTGCGGTCAGTAATTGTTGTCGATCAAATCAGAAAGAGAGGTATTGGCCGCACGATCACTTTGTTCTACAGAGTCGTTTATGTTTTAAAGGTATTGCTCAGTCGAATTCTCTATGTTTAGTCTATGGACATCACTGAGTTTCTGTGGCAAGATTGGCATCCAGTGGCATCAGTGTATTACCCATTAACTCAGTTGTAGAGGTCAGATAGGCACTCGCTCCGCTTGCCGAGGCCAGACTGCGAATGGGTGACCGTTCATTACATATTAAGAAACTTAAATGACCCGGACGTTAAACTGTTGGTCCCGGCTTTCAATTATAGATCTTTGACAGTCGCTACGGGAAGTCAGACGCCTGAAAGTCTGACAACCAGTCTCACCAATCTTCACACATCACAACCAATCTTCACCAATCATTTCACATATCTTGTTGCCTATTAACTAGATTGTAGAGGTCAGGTAAACAGTCGCTATATGTTAAAATATTGGTATTCAGCTGCATAAAGTTGCACTGAGAAACTGACCAACATAGTTAGGAAAAAGGTAGGCAGGTGATGACTGAGTTACAACAACATAGCCTGACATCGCCAGAAAGCCGGTGACAACAGCTTTCGTGGTGATTAGCGCTCATTGCGTCTCTCTTTGATAAGGAACTTCGTCATCTACTGAGTCATAAATTGGCTGCTCTAGTGATGTTACAGCAAATTAACATCTATCGACACGTAACTTGTTCCATAGCTTTAAGTAATCTGATGTTTCGGTAAAACATGTACATACATAATCATGTATGAGGTCGATGTATATTCGATTCGATGCAAATCCGGCACTAGTCGATGAATATTTTATAAATTTTAATTATTCTTCTTTTCACTGTTACGATAGCATTGAGGATCTACATTGAGTCTGCCCAGAACTTATGGTGGGAACTTTTTTGTGGTGGGCGCAGCTGTTCTTCTTCTTCCATACATCTCACTTTTTGCCACCATCTCATTAGTCACTTCCTTTCTAGCAACATCATCTGTCACTCAATCCATCCATCGTTTCTTAAGTCTTCCTCTACTCTTGTAACCCTCCACATTTATAGAAAACTTTTCTCACAATACTGTCCTCGTTCCTCCGTATCATCGGCAATTCATACAAACGTACTTTTATAGTTTTCTACTACCATATAACAGCAGGAAGTTTCAAGTTCCCTTGGGATCACAGGAAATTCAAGTTTGTATCCGACGCAGTATGGGCGGATGTCGTACAGATTGTGTCGATAGACTCGATCTACTGAATTCGAGAATTATTTATACAAAGTGAAAACTTTGTTCGTCTGTTTTTATTTTCGCTTTTACTTTGAATATTTTTGGGGGACCGTTTGAATCATATCGAGACTCCTTCGTGCCTCGGAAAGTACGTTAAGCCGTTGGTCCCAGCTGTCATTTTTAGATCCTTTACAGTCGTTACAGGTAGTCAGAAGACCGAAAGGTTGACAACCAGTCTTGCCAAAGGGGTATCGTGTAGCCCAGTAACTGGGTCGTGAAGGTCGGATAGACAGTAAATGTATATGATAGCTCCATGTAAATGTATGGTATTCAGCTACATCCTGTTGAAAAAAGTTGGAAAACAAAAGGCGGATGATGATGACTTTGAACATTTTTGAAGAGAGAGAAAGTTTTGTTATCGTCAGTCGTGCGATTCAATAGCACCCTGATTGTAAAACAAACAATATCGACAAATTGTCAGGCGCGTGCCAACTGATGCGATTGTTTAAATCAATTTTCTACTGCCAATCAGAAAGAAAAAAAAACATTATTTGGGACACGCCACATATAATAAAAAATACAAAAGAAAAAAATAAACACAAAAAAATTAAATATAAAATAAAAGGACCTGTGTGAGGCCAAAAAGGATCCTATCTCAGCATATGCTACGATATTTCAATCAGATCATTGTCTTTCATTTTGACACGTCGATAATTTTATATCACCATACATTTTTTGAGATTTCAATTATAGATTGTCAAAATTTAGTGATTGAATTGATATTATCGCGGTTGAATTTCGTCCGTCGAAAAATAGGTGATTATTACGCTTGTGATTTTATCAGTACAGATGCCTTTATACCAGCACTGAGCAATGAGCAGTATTGCTGTGTTCCTGGCAACAATGTTATTCGTAGTTATTTTATTTCTCAGAACGAGCTCCTCAGGTCCAGTTGAAAACCAACGTCAGGTATGTCTGGTATTCAACCCACATTATTGCTTTTTTACTATCGCTTTTTTAACATAATTTTAATTATATCTTCTTTTTGCTTTCTTAAGTATTGTGTTCCTGAGCCTGTGCTACATTAAATAAATAAATAAATATTGCTGGACAATCCACACCGCATCATCTAGCCCCAAGGTAAGCAGAGCTTGTGTTATGGGTACTAGATGACTGATATACTACATACTACATTAATTTTCTTTCTTACGACAGGCATACTGTTTAATTGAGACGGTGTCGAAAGTAACCGGGATTCGGGAGAAGCATAATCTCGAAGCATGACAACATCCATCTATCACTGCGTATCTACTTCAAGCACTGTTTCAGTTAAGCGGTAGAACTATCTACCGGATAATTTGTAAAACACTAATACAAAGGGTGTTAGTATTTGAGGGTGAAAGTACTCTTCAATAGTAACAACTTTTACAAAGAACACAAGAGCTATGGAGATAGCTATGCTCGGAGTTTCTCTGAAAGATAGGATTCGTAATGAATACATCCGACAGAGAACCAAAGTTACCGACATAGCTCAAAGAATATAAGTTGAAGTGACAGTGGGCTGGCCATATCTCGCGAAGAACCGACAACCGCTGGGGTAAACGTGTTCTTGAGTGGAGACCGCGACTCTGCAAACGTAGTGTAGGATGCTCTCTGACCAGGTGGGATGACGATCTGCGAGAGACTGCAGGCAAATGCTGGATGGGGCAAGCTGAAGACAGAGCGCAATGGCGCTCATTAGGAGAGGGCTATGTTCCGCAGTAGACTAGTATAGCCTGATGACGACTAAGAACACAACACTGAACACTTTTCCCATTGACAGTGATGCGGATGATTTTTTCCATGCCCTGTGATTCTTTATTTCATTTTTTGCTTTTCATGTATTAATAGTTTTAACACTGAAAATTAATAAAAAACAAGCGTTTTATACAAAATGCAATAATTAATATAGCATTTTGTTTGAAACGGCTGAATTTCTTTTTACCATTCCATACCTTATCCATTTAACTACTTTTTGTAGGTTTACGATTTTCCAATATTCTTTCGAATTCAGACTGATATTCATTATATAAGTCCAGGTCTTTTCACGATGTTTTCCTTCACCGATGTCAGTGTTGTCCAAGATAAACTTAGAAAGAAGAAGATAAACTTTAATGCATCTGGTATTTTATTATATACTTGGACACACATGGGCATGCAGATTATGTTATATTTGCAAGCCTGAGCAGAACATGGCACGTGCAAAACTTTCTCTATACAGAGAGAAACAATTGACGCCACCCACAAGATTCTTACAATAGCAAGAGATTCAACTAAATCCCTACATAGTTGGTTGTATTGTATGTCTCAGCTAAAATATCTACGGCTTTATCTGCCAATGACATCCAATCAAAGGCACTGAGCGGGTAAATTTGGGTTACAGATAAGGAACTGGGTGGTAAGTATTTCGGTAAGTCCACGACTATTTCTGCAATGTAATCATATTATTGTTTGATAAAAGGTTCGTAAAGATCAGTTTAGTTTCGTTTACGTTTCATTTTTACAGGGTGGAAGGGACAACGACCCACCGACTGATACCGGTTCGGTACATGATTCTAAATTATTCGTTTGTTTTTCCTAATTCACACGTTTTGATAACGTTTTTTTTTAATAAACCTTAAAAAAATCATGATTTTTATCAATCGAATAAGATTTTTAATGCGATGCATAAAGTATTCGTTTTTTTTCAAATAAAAATATTATGTGTTAGAAAGAAACGATGTTTTTTTAACACTTTTACTGTTTGAAGTAAATATATAAGCCAACAAAAAATTTCAACACTGGGATGTCAAAGATTATGTACTGACTGACACTTGGTATAGATAAAAAAAGCTACATCTTTGCTGTTGTGATCAATTTATATTACCTGTGCCTAATTATAGCTTTCTCGTACTTATAGTCTCTGTGCTAAGCCGGGGGCAGACGGACGGACGGACGGCGAAATTATAAGGGTTCCTAGTTTACTAACGGATCCCTAAAAACAGTAATTTTATATAGTATATTATCAATATATATTCCAATCAGGAACAAAAAATGAAAAAAGTACTGCCAACATAATGCGTTAGCAGTTGGCCAACAAAATCATATTATGTTTGCTTTCGCAATGTCCAACAAACATACCGTAACACAATACTCACCCCGATATAAACCCGCCCCTAAGATGACCCACTGACCAAGCCGAGCCCTACATAATCATATTTGAGAAAAGGTTGAAATCACGAACTCCGACTCGTCATTCCAAAACCGTTAGGCTAATGTAATATTTTCCAGGCGATAAACTACTACACCCAGATTCGGCTGGATAATATTTATAGCCACATCTGGTCGAGCAATTCGTTCTATCAGCAGACTGAAGTAGGTGATTATGACCAGACCCTTTCAAAAGTGTCACTTAGTAGACAAGGCCCGAGTTCAGCAGATAACTCAGTGTCCAATAAATAATCTCTACAGATATAGAAAGTAAGAAAGCAAGAAAGAAGAAAGATAAACATTTATTAGGGGCCCCGCAAAGACAATAAACGACAAAAACTAAAACTTAAACTAACAAATTTAATAATAAAGTTTAAAAAAACTTATATATAAAATTCTCGTGCCACGGTGTTTGTTATTAAACTCCTCCGAAACGGATCGACCGATTTTCGTGAAATTTTGTGTACATGTCGTTTAGGTCTGCGAATCGGACAAAATTTATTTTTCTTCCCCCTAAATGTTAAGGGTGGTCCACCCCAAACATTTTATATGGCAAAACAACGTTTGCTGGGCCAGCTAGTATATAATATATGTATATAATAGTACAAAATTGTCTCCTATCAGTATAATGCTACGACATACTGGGAAAAGAATAAAATATGCGCGCTTTTTTGATGATGGGGTCCATAGTGTTACCATGAAGACACAATATTGGGCAAAGTGCATTGCCCCCACGCTTTTTTCCATTAATATACATTTTTTTCTAATTTACACTCTTCTTAATCCAAATTTATTAAATTTTACTTTCTATTTTTTAGTTGGATTTTCTATAAAAGCGTGTTTTTTATATTTTTTAAACTATTTTTTTTATAGATTGAGACTGAGATTACAATGTGAACGTTCTTAAAGATACAGGAATTGCTCCTCAGATTAAACTACTGTAACTAACAGTGTACGAGTATCTACCTAAATTAAGACAGAAAACAAAAGAACAGGACCTCCTCCCTACCCTTTGCTCGAGCCAGCCCGCGTAGCTGAGCCAGTAGTTGTTTAAATTAGTCCCTAAATAGTATATGTATCTATTAGATCCCGTCCCTTGCTGTGCTCTCCCAGCGACGTCCTAAGCAGAGGCTCGTTCCCAGCAGGGGGTGCCCTTAGCGATTGGTCGCTTAGCTTTTATGTTTTTTTACGCCCTGACTGGAGTTCTTAATGTCTTATTAAGTCCCCACAGGAAATTTCGGTTAAGCAGTAGATGCTCATGGATAAACTGCGAGATTCCCATTCAAAACAAAAAGAGCCGAATATTTACGCATTAGTAAATCAAGCATTCGTAAAGAAACTCACCTGTCGATCCTTAAACATGAGTAATATCACCATCAGGTTCAAGAAGAACCCAAAAAATCCGATCAGGAACAGCACAAAAGCTGACACCACATACCCCCACCGGGGCATCAATAAGGGGAAACCCTCATCGACCACCTTCACCACAGTATCATTGAAATGCTCCGGAAATGACGTCATTGTCACTCACTCACTTGCTCACTCACTCATTGACTCACACACACTTCACGAATGATAGTCCTTAACACTTAACACTACACTTTTGAAACACATCGTTTTTCAAACTGGCCGGATCTTTTTACCTGTGAAAAAAAGAAGATTGGAAGTGTTAAAATCATCATCATTATCTACCTTAGTAGATACAAATTTACTTAGTAGATACAGATTTTGCCTTTGATTTCAGTATCTCGGATAGTTTATGTTTTATATAAAATCTAATTAAACGAACGTAATTTCGAGCTTCGTAGTCGTAAAGTTTTTAAAAATTAAAAAAAGTTAAAATAAATCATTTATTTCCGTGAAAAGTATTAAGAATAATGACCAAACATAAGCTTAGTCATAACATAGCGTGCAAATTCACTACCATTAACACCATCCGCCATTTCCACTTCTTTTTCCAAAAAACAACGTAAAATTTCACGCAAACAAAGTCGCAAGTAACAGCTAGTATATAAATAAGACTCATCTTTAATTCGTTAAATTAAAAAGATAAGTTGATTTGAAAATCGAATTAACTTGGCTTCTAGTCATAATAAAACCTTAATCAATTTACTTCTCTTCAACGACTTTTTGAGTACGGTCAAATATTTGCTAAGCTGTTGGCAATGTAGACGTAGAAAGTAGTTTAACTTTGTATGTAACTAACAATACTTAGTTTGTAATGTCTATTGCCCTATTAGTGTATAGTAGTTAGGGTTGTCATTTCTGCAGATAAGTGATATCAACATATTTAAAAACAACATTAAAACTCTATTGCTAAAAAAAGCATATTATTCTGTTACTAAATATTTACAGGATAAACTTATGTGATGTTACTTCATATGATATACTAAATAATGTATTTTATAGTTAATTTCTAGTTTCTTTAATAAAATAATAAGTCTTTGTAAATTTGCATGCCTTATGGTAGAATATGCCTAATGGACCCTATTTTATGTTTTAAGACCTTTTCTTTTGTGCCCATATTCACAAATTATTAAATGATTTTGATTTTTTGGTTGATTGATTGATTTTCTACACGGCGGCGGAAGGGAAATCAACGCAAATCCTGATAATACCACGAGTTCAGTAAAATACTAAAAAATAATATATAAATATTAATAAATAATAATAATAATATAATATAGGTATATATACTAAAATCGCGTTGAAATTTTCTATAATGGTTTTTCTACTAAATTTTTTCCATCACAGTAAAATGGCGAAAATTAATTCAAATAATTTATTTCAATTACCCACACCATTCAAAAGCAGTTTTGGAAGACAAACTTCATTCCATTCAATTGTCTAGTAGATATCGTAAAACTGATCTCCTCTTAAGTGAATCATTATCTATCCATATAATAAAGCTGAAAACTTTGTTTGTTTAAACGCGCTGATCTCTAAAACTACTAGTCTGATTATAAAAAATCCTTTTGCATTTGATAGTTCAATTCTTAACGAGCGGGCAAAACCGTGGAGTATACAGTTAGTGATGCGATAATGGATTTCAACACCTAAAGAATCCCTTGCGGATTACACTGGCAAGTGTCAGCCATTTTACCTGTTGATGATGAGGAAACAAAAAGATGATTCAGTGGCTACAACCGACCTTGTTTGCTACGCGTTGTACTTTCCAGTCCCCTTTATCTTATTTAGAAGCGGCTTATCACACCAATATTAAAAAAAAAATATGTAAAATAATGCTGGACAGTTCACACAACATCATATCGCCCCAAGCTAAGCAGAGCTTGTGTTACGGGTACTAGAATGACTGATATACTTAATACAATACATTACATGGATAGATATTTTTTTTTATACATAGCAAATACCCAGAACACCCGCAACAAATATTTGTAGGTAGTACAAACATTTGTCCCAAGGCGGGAATCGAACCCGTAACCTCCTGCGTTGCAGGCGGACCTTCGCCCGCCGCGCCACATCGGTCGTCAAATGCGAGACTTGTTCGGATTGTGCTAGTGTGTGTGTTAGTTGGTGATATATGCGCGTCTTCAGTTACAACAGCAGGAATATCTTCGTTTCTCATGGTTTCTGTAAGAATTACTGTGAAAATCAAACTTATTTTTGTTGTAGGTAAAGGCAATAATATGTATGCATGCGTAAGTTATCCTTTACTGTGCGCGGTCCAACTCTTGCCCGGTTTTTGTTTTCCCCGCGTCGCCGTCGCCGCCGCCCGTGCTCACGACGCTCATATAGCGTGTGTATGATTTGGATGAAATTTGTTACGAAGGTAGATCATACCTTGTATTAACTGATAAACTATTTTAATCCCGAAAAAGTATAGTATGCCCGTGGAAATTTGGGAGTGTCTCATGTCAAGTTTTTAACCGCGGACCAACTGCTTCACGTTCTTTCCGATGCACAAAAAGGTCGTGCGGGTGGCGCTCTGTGGTTTCTACCTACCCCCAGGGGGAAAAGGCGTGAGTATATGTATGTATGTAGGTAAAAAGGTTGTCGTATGTAATGGATAGATACCTAACCACCAACTGTCTTCGACAAGCGTGGGTTGAAGTACAATCCACTCGTGTAGCTGATATTTTAACAGCCCTTTACTTGTTTATAGCGTGTAGATCATAAAGCCGTCTTCGAGCTGGTATAAACGATGAGAGATCTACAGGGACTCCGAATATTATTTTTGTTTTTCAGTAAAAGCTGAGCTGAGCTGTGTAAATTGTAGCACAAGTTGTCTATATTCTCCTAAACTTAAAATTTAAGTGTCTGTTTGTAATGACTAAAGAACAGCTTTTAACTAAATGCATATTAAAGAGTATACGGTAGCGAAACCAATAAAAAACTCTATCTGTCTGTTTGTTTGTTGTAATCTCCAAAACGGCTTGACCGATTTTAACGAGTCTTCTGCAGGCAGATAGCTGATATGACAAGAAGTAATTCAGGCTACTTTTATTGTAAAAAAATGATTAGGGTGCCGCAAAAAATGAAAACCCACGAAATTTTGTCAAAATCCACGTGGACGAAATCGAGAGCACAGCTATGTATAACAAATTTTAATAATTTAATAATAATAATATTATAATCAAATTATGGTCACGGCCGGCGTGACACTACCATATTGAATTGCCTAGCTATAAGTACCTACTAATGGTACGATACCATGTTTGTAACAATTCTCACCTGTACCTACACTCGAAATAAATATATTCTATTCAATACTAAGTCTTAGATTCATCTAAGATTTCTGACGGTTCATTTGAGTCCAGCTCTTAGATTTCTTAAACAAGATTAAGCAATCTAATTTAGAGTCTACTCGTGTCTAGCAAACGAAATCTATTTGAATGGTCTTGTCATCCATATTGATTGGGGCTGAATATAGGCTCGCCATCTGAGCGTTCCACTTTAGAAGCAAATTTAGTAAAACTGATCTTAATCCAAGCATTTATTTCTTCTATAGTAATCACTAGAGGGATACGGCTATTTTAGCTTTCTGCTTTTCCATATCAACTTTAACTATGCCAAAACTCACACTCCTTAAACTCACACACTTCTACATAATAAAAATTTTGCCTTTTCAACACCCACGGACATGTATTGAAGTTCCAGATCTTCCTGCCCTCAGCGCCATGATTTCAGTAAAAGCTCTTCATCTTAGCTATCTTCTATATAACAACACTACAGCTTGGTGCTAAGCGAGTCATTGTGTCCTGTGTATGTTGGCGTTGAAAAGTTTTAAACGAGTTGCCCCTTCTTACAGCGAGAAGTCAATTTTCGTATGTGAAGAAGAATGGGCAAGACATTTCATACTTAGCAATGTTGATTATATAAATAGGATAGTCATATGTGAAGCTATGTACAGAGGCCAGCACATCAAGCTGCCCCAAACTGTCAAATTTCTTTGATAGTTTTTCAACTTTATTACAAAATCATAACGTTCATGTTCAATTGCGAAAATTTGACAGTTGGGGGTCATCTTTCCCAAGACTTGGAAATTATGCTTAAGATGACAAGTGCCATTTCTGCTTCATTGACTTTTATCGCCCCGGTAATAAATGAGCCGTGTTGCCCACATTTTATGTCTTGCCCATCATTCGCTAAGGAAACCCATAAACATAATGTTTATCTTGAAAGTGCCTTTGAAGTGGTGACATTGTTTACGAAATGAGTGACGACCTGTGTGGTGCTGCGGGCGAGGGTCCGCCTGCGACGCAGAAGGTTGCGGGTTCGATTCCAGCCTTTTGACAAATGTTTGTATGATCTACAAAGATTTGTTCCGGGTGTTCTGGGTATTTGCTATGTATAAGAAAAAATATCTATCTAATTAATGTATCATGTACCATCCAAATCAGTCCATCCGTTTCGGAGAAAAGCCGAAACAACAGACAGACAAAAAAGTTTTTTTTTTAATACTTATTTACAATAGGTATACACTTTTAGATCATTAAGCATTTAGTAAGAAGATGTTATTTTATCATTTCAAACGTACACATTATTATTTTTGTATGTGGGATGCATGGTGGGTATTATGGTTGCAAGCGCTTCTGCTGAACATCAGGATTATGATTTTAGTTTTTATTCCAAAATTAAAATTTCCAGTTGAAAGCATTTGTAGTGCCGGAAATCTAAAGCCACACAGACGGATGACGTCACACAACAAAGGTTCCATTTTACCACTTGGGTCCGGAACCTCAAAAATCCTTCTCAAAGTCGGTTAAAGCAATACATACGTATTTCATGACAGACAACACATTTTTACTGTTTACCATGTGCGGATTCTGCGGATATTGCGTTGTAAAAGTTTCTTTGAGGTAGCTAAATGGAATTTGTAATTAGTTTATTTTTTTTTAAACGATTTTTTTACTGTCTGTTCATGTTTGGGTTAGATTACATTAGGTTTCATGTTAGGGTTTTGTGCTGTGTACATTTTTAATAGGAGTTTTATATCTCTACAAATAAATAAAATAAAGCAGTTTACATAAGGTTATTGTAACTTAAATTATTTACATACCCACAAAAAAAGCGAAAAATAACACTAAATATTTCGCTAAGTTCACCAGATCTGCAGCCGTTTTGACTAAAGAGTTTATAGGTAGGTAAGAGAAGGATAAAAAAAAGAAAATGGAATGAAAGAAGGAAAAAAAGGAAGACATACAAATCGTTTATAATTTTTTTCGAGACATCGCGAACTGTTTGATCGACTCTGCACGTGACCAGAGGTATGGCCTTTTTTTTCGAGACATAGCGAACTGTTTGATCGACTCTGCACGTGACCAGAGGTATGGCCTTTTTTGCCAAAGAACCAGCATTGCCATTAAACGCGACAATGCTGCCAGCCTTTTGGGCACTTTTTCAATTTATTTAATTATTTATTTCATTTGGGAAAACAAACAGTAGTATATTAAGTATACACAAACTTAGAACTACTTAAAATTAAAATTAACAAATATACTCTGCCGTGCTTGTGATATATACAGTAAGTGACATGGAGACACTTTCGAGAAAAAGGCGGTCAAAGTTTTTATTTTTATTTTTGACATTTCTCCCAAAGTATAAATTAAAAGCAAGTTTTCTAAAATGTTTTAGATAAAAATGTGTTTGTTTAATAATTTGTATATTTTATTTAGTAATAATATTTAAATTGTAAAGCTTGAAAAAATATGTATGTTAAGGAATGGACAATTAAAAAATAATGTTTTTTTTTAGTATTGGTACAGTAAGTGTGTGACTTACTGTAACAATCTTTAGTTTGAAGTACATACTGCAACAATGATAACAGAATGAGGTAAATGTTTAAATATAATAACAAAAATTGCACAATTTGCCTAATGTTATCTAAACACTTACTGTAATTATAGCTAGGAGCAATATGAAAACTTGTGGCATCTGCCATGAACCATAATTAATTACTCTTCCTCGATATTATTGGGATAAATGAAACAAAAGATATCTTATGAAATTATAGTTTAATAGAAGTACACAGTACAATTATAGTTTAAGTACACAGTTTTATTAAATACTCTAAAATGTAATAATCAGTTCCATTTATTATCAGCCCACAAAATAACATTTTCTGCATCTCGTTTGTGAAGCAAAAAAGCCCTAAATGTTGAAATTATGTTGATGGCGACCTGATATGGACTCATTCCATACAACTGCGAATGGCATTTCTTCTTTGGATGTTTTTCCCAATGGCACGAAACTTTCATTGAAAGCAATTATTCTGGGGCAAAAAATTGCAGCTTTATGTTGGTCTAATCTTGGCAACATGATCACTTTTTGTAAATCTACGGAATAACGAATAGTAGTTTTATCAATAATGGCATTATCTACATCTTCTTTATATTTTATTCGGCTTTCTGTATATCGTAGTTTATGAGCATTATACTTGTTACAAACATCACAGGTAGTATCAGGATTTTTATTATGTTCTGGGTTATGTAGTGTAAATATTGCACATAATTCACATTCTTCGTTTCCTAGATGGGTAAAAGATATGTTTAACTCATTTTTTACTACAGTGCGGTAAGTTTCTAGAGACACTTTCAAATTGGGAAACTTTTCGCAAAAGTTTTTGTACATAATTGGCACATTAATATCACTGGGCAGATACAGTTTATTAGGAGCATGCTCTCTTCGGTAGTGTGATATTGCAGGATTGTAGCTTAAAATATGACTCTTTGTAATACTTCTGTCTATTTTATTGGCTCTTTCATAGACACCCCTGCGATCTTTTTGCTGATCGACGGGTCTTTTTAGGGCAGCAAGAACTCTCTGATCATTTTTTGGGTGATACCCCAAAGTTGTTAGAAAGAATGGTTTGCAAACTTCTATTTTAACATCATCTGGGTTTGTTAGAAAATATGCATATGTTAGTTTCCTTTTCGGTATTTCCCTACTTGTTTGTTTTCTTCTTTCAACAGCTTTCGTTTCAACCATACCCTTAATAAATATACCCTGAGATTCTTTACTTAGTTTACTATAATAATTGTTTATTACCTTTCTTTGGTCTTCGTTAATGTTCGACGAACATTTTCGTCTACAATTTTCCATGCATGCCCTTTTAAGTGATAGCTTTTCAATCAGTAGGTAATTGCTTTTTAATCTTCTTTCTTTCTGTCAATAACTCTGCAAACACTAGTCTTATAATATAAAGTAATGTAAAATGCCAACCTTAATATTTTAACCTGTTAATAATACCTTTATATTGCACCAGTTATAAACAGCACTAATATTATAGACCCGAATACAAAAGCTAGGAAAGTACGTATACTCACGAGTGATTTTGGCGCCAATTTTATTCTCCGACGCACAGGTCAGCCTCTGTATGTGGCGTGACCACGACTGCAAATTTACGCACTTGCCCCTCCCCGCACTACCCATTCGGACCCTAAACACCTTAGAATATTTGCAGTAAGTAACGTATTTACCTTACTTGCTCCAGGCAAATCTACGCATAAAATGTAATATTCCTAAACATAATTACAGTAGTGAATCTTGCTGTTATTACGTCTACACATATAAATATTTTTTTAATTCGCTGACTTATCATATACACAGTAAGTTTCACTTACTGTATTTATACTAAGATAATAGAATAATACATTGCGAAACTCTTAAGCATTAATATAGTATAAACTCTTACTGTAGATTTGTTAAGGTTTAGTATACTAATGATTATTTCCAACACTTAATATAATAATAGCAAATGGTACTTACTGTTAATATGTTTCAGTGATACTTGAAGAAAAATACTCATAACTTAAAAATAAAAAGAGCAAAATTACTTACTGTAGCAATACCTAGGAAATGGTTTCAACTTTATGAAAAAATCAACCGTATGTGCCCATACTGCAATCATAATAAATATGCCTTGGCGCCAAACGGGTCTTACTGTAATTATACTTAAGCTTATTTGATTTTCTATACCACATTTTCAAATTTTAAGTATACAGAAATGTAGGTCTCAATCTCTACATTCCAAATATATACTTAACTCAATATCGACCAAAATGTGACTTACTGTAATTATCATAAGCGCGGCAGTACTACCCACAACATTTTCTGCAGATTACTATTTTATAAAATAAAAATGCCCTGTGATATTTGTTTCTTTTTATGTACATAACAGTTTTATTACTTTATTGAATCAAATTCATTCCTTTATTCGTGGGTACATTATGTTAGTTAGTTTAATACGCTACAAGATCACACGGAGAACGACTACAGGAGTGTCGCTTTGTATATCACGTGTTTGAGGTAGTGACTAAGAAGTTCCAGACTGATTCGAGCCAGGCGATATACTTGAATTCCCTATAGATTACAGAGGTCAGATAAAAGGCACTGTTAGTTACCAGAATAATTATTAGATATGGCTAAAGGTATCGATGTCTGAGGGTCAGACTTCGCATCAGTACCTTTCAGGATGGTAGAAGTTAAAATAATAGCACCATCCTCTTACTGTCCTACTGCAGGGCAAAGGCCTCTTCTCATACAGATAAAGCACGAGCATTAATCACCACGTTTGTTTTTTTATAGTTTTAGTGATGTCCAAGATAAAGTCTGAAAGTCAGTATGTAACTAAACAAGAATTGAATAGCTCACATTACCACTTGCACGGAATTGAACCCACAGCCCCTTTGACGAGAGGCGAGGCTTTAACCAATGGGCCATCATGAGTATTTCGAATAAAGAACTACGAGCACGGGTTGTCACATCTTCACAACTTACAGTTAAGTGAATATAAATAAATTCCTTCGTTGACAAGCTAAATTGAATTTAAGCTATTTCCATCTTCATCGTTTCTATAAAGCAAGACCAGAAAAAATAATATTCTAGTGAACTAATGCTTCAATATGACATTAAGTTGACATTTCAGAACGTATCGACCGAAGTTCAAGGCGTAAACTAATTTGACATCCCTTACTTAGTTCTTATCTGTCACCGTCCTTTCATCGAACTGTCTATAAGAAAGAGATGCCAAATCTCTAATTAGAGTTTAGTTTGCGAACAAGGGAAATGGCGCAAATATATTATTTACTGCGTGGCTAGCACGACTGCTTGATGTAAACGTAACGACAGTTGGAACGATATTATAATGGAAAATAAAGCTATCTTGTAGCATTAACATTGGGTTCGATTCCCGCCTTGGGACAAATCTTTGTACGATCTACAAAGATTTATTCCGGGTGTTCTGGGTAAAGCAGACAATACAATAGCAAATGCTATATATAATAAAAATTATCTATCTATGTAATGTTTTGTATTAAGTACATCAGTCATCTATTACCCATAACACAAGCTCTGCTTAGCTTGGGGCTGGATGATGCTGTGTGGATTGTCCAGCATATTATTATTATTAAGTATTTTGAACACTTAATAATAATACGTCGTAATATAACGTCAACGCGTCAATTCGAACACGTTCGAATTGACGCGTTGACGTTACGTTTACGTCAAGAAAGCTTAGCTCACTGTGAATAAGTTACTCAGAAAATTAAATAATCCACTAATCTATAAGCGCTTTTTTTTCTTGTGTCCTTTAAAATTGAATTTCATTTACTGCCAGTTTCAATATTTGAATCCTAATCTCAATCCACGATCTAAAACAGCTGCTTCTGATTCGCCCTGTCAAGGTGACAGATTGCAAAGTAGGCCATTGATTGGTTGCGAACTTGAGACCTATGTGGCGCGGAGGACGAAGGTCCGCCTGCGACGCAGGAGGTTGCGGGTTCGATTCCCGCCTTGGGACAAATGTTTGTACGATCTACAAAGATTTGGTCCGGGTGTTATGGGTATATGCTATGTATAATAAAAAAAATCTATCTATGTAATGTATTAAGTATATCAGTCATCTAGTACCCATAACACAAGCTCTGCATAGCATGAGGCTAGATGATGCTGTGTGGATTGCCCAGCAAAAAAAAACTGTTCCTAGATTTGGAAACGTTAGTTATCTAACTAACGTTTCCAAATCTAGGAACAGTTTTTTTTTGCGTACGTATACTACGTATACTCACACACGACACGTCTAATATAAATATCGACGCGCTGTCAAGTGGCAACACAAAGAGGGATTACGAAGGGACTCTTCCCAAGGCACGGACAGTCTGGTTCGTTGCCCGTTGCGAGACACGCGTTCGGTTTAAATTAAGTTCACTTTATATTCTGTTAGTTTTAGATTAGTGCGTAACTGTAACCTTACCGTGTATTATTAAATTAGTTGACCCTAGTCGGTTTATTATTTATTGTGAATACATCACGAGACGCGTAGAAAAAGGGGACAGGTAGAATAGTCGACCTGCTTCCCCAAACGTTCGAATCCATAGCTAAAACCATTTTTCTACCAGCCTGCTTGATATTAGGTTCTTTTTACCAGGCAACCATAACTAATTAAAACTCTAGGCTTTTACTGCTCGATTTACTTAAGTAGATTCTTCAGTGAAACGAGTCGTAAAACTAGTGTAATTTAAAGTTAGGTACCAACCGTAAATAGAATTACTGGGCCGTTAACAGCTGGGGTTTACGCAAGTTTAGCCATATAATTTATTTGAGTTGAATGACGGTACGGTTGGCGCAGTGGCTGGGCGACCGACTGCTGCTTCGCGTGTCGTGGGTTCGATTCCCGCTCGGAACAAATATTTGTGTGGCGTACAGGTAGTTGTAGCGGTACTGGTTGTTCGTTTAAGTGGCTTTAAATTTTAGTCAATGCACCCACGACACAGGAGAAATTCCTAGTGTGGAGCAACGTTTAAAAAAGCATTGTAATAGTTTTACAATAAAATTATAACAGTATATATATAATTTCTAACTTATATGTGAAAGAATCGTGTGAAAAGTTTCAGATAAGAGTCGTCTGAAAACTTTCAATTTGCTAAAAATGGAGCACAATTAATTATTCTATGAAATACTAAGCTAAGCGTGTTTTTTGGGGTTCCGTATCTTAAAAGGAAAAAATGGAACCCTTATAGAATCACTTCATTTTCCGCCTGTCTGTCTGTCAAGACTAAAACGACGTGTAAAGGTATCAAGTGAAAATTAAAACTAAAAACATAGGTCTACGCAATAAACAATTCGACTATTTAAGCGTTGTATTTTGAAACTGGTAAACAAATCAGAACCTACTCTAGACCATTACAGAGGCTATTTTTCAATTACTTCTAATTATGAAATTCGACGACGAAAGACGAAGAGCCTAAGGTCTAGTAGTACAAGTAAAGGTAAAAGTCTCAAGGTTTTATAGGTACCTACGAGTCGAGCATACCCTCTGATATATTTTGTAACAATCAGGAATATGGTTGTGTCCTAGGTATAAATATAATAATTCTATTTGGTCCGTCAGTTAGATTACCAAAAAAATATTGGACACGTATTCTTTGCTTACTCAAATCAATAAAAAGCACATGAAAGTACAGAAGGGGCTTGTGACGTCACTTTTACGTGAAAAGTGTAGCACGGCGTGACGTCACGCGAAATGTCAACGCACTATATTCATTTTTGGTTTACGTGACAAAAAAAAAGTACGCATACAGTATTTTTGAGTAATCCAACTTTCGGACCAAACAGAATTTTTAAGGACACTAAACTACGATATCAGTGATGTCCAAGATAAATTTAGAAAGTACGGATGTATCAAAAAAGTCACATTGGTACTTGTACAGATTTGAAACTCTGAACCCATAACCTCGTGCACAAGAGGCGAGGCCTATAACACCGGGTCACCATGACATGTTATGTAATGTAAATTAATATTCATTCAAGAGTTGGGGTTAAATATTAAATTGGTATCAAATGTTCAGCTGCATCTGGTTAGACTCTAAGCCGATTCCGACATTTTGTTGGGATAAGGTTAGGCAGATGATTCGCTAAAGGGTCGGGTGCGCGTTTCAAATTTTCATACATTTTGCTTATTTCCTTTATAGCGTACAAACATTGAGGGGAACTCGGGATATTATCCAATTCCGTTCCTTTTGCTTTAAATTCCAATAAAGCTCGAAGTAGGGATAACTATTAAATGGTTTTGCAAATAGAATTAAAACAATATAATGTGTTAAGCCTGAAGATTGATGTAAATAAAGCAAAACGCTGTAACGATACTAATGCCAACTTCTTACGAACATGCTCACGAACTTTAACACCTTAAATGCCAGGTGACGGACAAACAATACATTTTGTATGGTGTCTCGTTTTCTAGCAGTTAAGGTGTTACTGGCTAAGCGACTGGTTGCCATCCTGATTTCATGGGGGAACGCATTCCACAGAGAAATTGACTAGATGAAGAAAGAACGTTGAATAAAGTCAATACGATGAGTGGGACATTGAAGGACGGTTATATATTGATACTATACTACGGATACTAGATTGTGGAAGTCTTTTATGAGATACCTCCGTGCCTCGGAAAGAAGCTGTTGGTCCCGGCAGTCATTTTTAGATCGTTGACAGTCTTTACGGGCAGTCACAAGCCCGAAAGTCTGACAACCAGTCTTACCTAGGGGTATCGTGTTGCCCAGTAAACTGGGTTGTGGAGGTCCGATAGAAAGTCGTACTGGTATACACTGGAAGCCGACACCAATATAGTTGGGAAAAGACTATAGGCAGATGATGTTGATGAACATTTAATTTAACTACTACCACCATTTCAGCCAAAAGACATCCACTGCTGGACATACGCCTCCCCCAAAACTTTCCACAATGATCGTTCGTGTGCTGCCCTCATTCATCCGCTTCTAGCGATCTTAACCAGATCGTTTTATCACCTTTTATTGGCTCTTTGGGGCTATGAGGAACAGGGGTGTAAAGTTCCTCATCTACCATTGAAAAGAGAGGATCCTCGGACCAGACGGGAGTTGTACCTAGTGGGCTACTACCCGACGGTTGTTGTCGGGTTCTTGTATATACATATGTTCAATCGCTCGGACAAATTAATTATCGCGATGTGGGATACGTCAGATTTAGTTCGTATGTGGCGAGATAGAAGTCGCTACAGGCCTAGAACCTATCCGCCTCAACGGCCATCAGCCATCTTTAATTTGACAAAAGTTTCAAAACAATCACAAGGATATTAATCTTAGATTTAATTTTGCGGAAATTAATCAAGCTCGGCAGAATTTATCGGAAATTCCGGCGTTGGCTTAAACGTGTCGGGCGGTTCATATTTGATCACTCTAGTACGCACTTCTAATCTTTAAAGTTTCGAGATAAACGTGGGTCTGATATTCGATCGGCGGGCGTCCAGCCTATTGAAAATTTCAAGTTCTTTTGTCAGTCTGACTTAACAAATTCATTGTGTTTTGTTTTTGAGCCTTGAGATGATAGATTTTTAAGACCTACTTCATTTGCTGTTTCAGAATAACTACAAAGAGAATTTGTAATTTTAGTTCATGTATGTGCATAACTAACCACCGGTAGCTTGGACTTTGCTCCTGCCATCGGCGGACCACAACTTTTTATAGGTTGGATTTTTTTTTGAATAAAATAACTGCGTATATAGAATAAATTAAGGAATAATAACCATTTATTTCAGACTATATATAATATACTAATATCAGTGTCTGCGTATTTATCTTTATTAAATATAGTCCATGTGTTATTCTAAAGTTCATGTTATAATACTATAAAGTTTCTTCAACATCTGTTCTGTAGTTTTTGGGTGAAAGAGTGACAGACTCCCATAACTCCCCAAAAACTTTCACATTTATAATGTTAGTAGGATGCTAGTTCAATACTTCACACGCCCACTTCAGACGCCAGAACATCAAGCTATACAAACTGTCCAATTTTCCCAATTGAACATGAACCTTATTCTTTTGTAATAAAGTTTAAAAACAATCAAAGAAATTAAAAAGAAAAATAACCTCAAACAGCGAAAATATAACAACCTAATTGGGAGTTATATGTTTGAGCCGTTTGGGGTTGAAACATAAGGGCCGTGGGATCCGTGTGCCCATTTTTCGAGACATCGGGAAGCGTTTGGTCAAGCCTTCACGTGACCAGTTACCAGCGAGTTGGTCTTTTTTTTGGCCAAAGAATCAGCGTTGCCATTCAGCGTGGCAAAGTTGCTTGCCTTCTGGGCACTTTTCCCGTTGACAGTGATGCGGATGAATTTTTCGATGCACTGTGATTCTATATTTTATTATTTTCTTTACATGGATTAATAGTTTTATCATTGTTGAAGGAATTAAAAAAAAACAAAATTAAGAAATTCGACAGATTCCGGTAGCTTGATGTGCTGGCCTCTGTACATACTCGTAAAGACATAATATATGAAGTACAATACACAGATGCAGTTTTGTACCATTCTATCTACCACACGACGTGATCAGGATGCTGCAGGAGCTGGCTGTATCTACATATGTACATACCCATTAGCAAAAACCACTCGGACGGTAAAAAAGATGTTAAAATAACAAAATGGAATTACTGTCTATCGGCTGCGTCAAAAGGGCCATTTCGGCAGACCATGTTAATGCCAGACAGGTGCTGTCTGACGCTGGTTTTCAAATGATTCCTTGGGGAGTGATGGATGTTGTAACACATGACCTACATAATATGAAATAAGTGTTTGTAATAGTAAAGTAAATATAACGTTATCTAAATGTAATACTCGTACTTGGTGAGAGCGAGTCATATGTACAACGCAACTTGCCAGGAAGCTGATATCGACATTTTCAATACTAGTATCGCTAATTTGAAGAAGACTTTATCCAATAGCTTCTTCGAGCGTGTTTAGTCATTTTTCTGATGGTGTTATATTATATAGTCTTATTATTTTTTTGATGCCATATAATTTATATACTACATGTGGAAACTTGTAACTGGCCATATTTTGTCTCAACTTTAACTCACTGTCTGTTTAGCTGTGAGTTTTCCTAAAATGTAATAAATAAATAAAAATAGTATTTTAAGAAAATGGCTACCTAATAACCAATAGTAGAATGCAATTATTCTGTTTACATATTTTATCTGTCGATGTTGGCGCACACAAGAAAGACATTGACAGGTTGTCAACGTCACTCTAGCGGAGCGTCGAGTCTATGGTAGCGGGTCGGCCATTTTAGCATTCCCTTCTTGGAGAGCGGTTGCCAAAGCACCACGTTTTCTACAAATTGCTATGCATCGCCTTAAACATATTGTATTTTAAAGTGACAAGTGTTGTTCAGAATATTAGTAATTACCATTTACGCAACTGTAGGATTATTTTAATGTTATGGAAGTAAAATCGTTTAAGTTTAGATGACGTTTAATTTAAATTACCGTGTTTAGATTACCTACATACCCGCGTTTCAAGATGGATTCTGATAAAGGCCGCAGCTTATATATTTTTTAACTTAGATGTTTAACTTAAATAAATACCTATTGATATGAATACCTATGAATATGATTGTACTTAGTACTACAAACAAAATGGCGCCTGAAACATGACATGTATTGAAAAAAGATTAAGTGAATAGATATTATCATTACACTCATCTTTTATTTATATTACCTAAATACATGAATTGTTAAGGGCGTATGCCGATCCCTTACGAGTCCATAATGTATTAAACACATCTCAATAACAGAATAAAACCCAACATCACGTGACTTGAATTTGCCGAAAATAAAAATATAAAAAATTGTTGGTGCTACATTTTTTTTGCTCGTAGAACCGATGGCCGTTGGTGCGGAAAGGTTCTAGAGTGGTGACCGCGTACCGGAAGACGCGGCGAGGGTAGCCCCCCACAAGGTGGACCAATGATCTGGTGAAGATTGCAGGGAGCAGATAGATGAGGGTAGCGCAAGACCGATCGTTGTGGCAATCTTTGGCCTCTGTGGAGATCTTTTGGGTATATTTGTGGAAATAAACGTATTTTTTTGTGTCTGCGTTTTCCTTCTCCAGGGCAAAAACATACATTTCTTATTCCATTCCTCTCGACCTTTAGTTAATAAATAAGGGCTGACGCCATTTTTAATTTTTATAACATCAAGGCTGTATTTTCCGAAGGATTAGCAGACGTATAATAAAAGTACACCCACGTTTTGCTAGTTATGATCCACGTAATAGCCTAATGTACTTACAAAAGTATAAATTTGTCCAAAATCACGTTCAAACTCAAAAATAAATCTGCTCCGTACATCAAATATTGAAAATCTCTCAGAACTTTCCTTCTACACGAAGTTGACTAGTCCTATAAGCCTCCCTTGGCGCGCATATATTATTTAATTGAAGGCTATGAGCTGACAGACGTTATACAAAATTAATCATATTTAAAAAGTTTTAAAAAGTTTTAAGTCTGCAGTTTCCTTGGCACTTTAAGGCTGGTTGGACATGCACATTTTCTGAGTCCATTTACTTATTCATTTCCCTTATTCGGATAACCGAAAGCACAAAAATCCAGACGCACCGCTCGTTTCTAAAAAAAATAATTGGAATTGTAGCGACATCTATCTCGCCACATACGTTCTAAATCTGGCGTATCCTACATCGCGATAAAAATCAAAATCAAAATCAAAATTCATTTATTCAAATTAGGCTGAGAATCAGCACTTTTTGAACGTCAAAGACGTTTACATAAGACAGTCCCCCAAAACGCCCACCCTTCACCACTTCCTAGTGTTTTTGCTGGGAAGAAGAAGTGGAGGAACAAACTCCCCAGCAACACGTCTGTCTGATAGGTTTGAAGAACCTGAAGCTATACAACACATTATGTCAAAAATAATAATTATGTCAATCATCTTTATACGTCATTCAATTAAATAATTTGCTACATGTTAGCTAGCACACACCAATATGCCAAAATAAATAAATAAAAAGTTATATATACCAAAATCGACAATTAACTCAAGCAAAGCCTGCTAAACTGAATACATAAAAAGCCTCCAAGGCAGTCCAAGGGCGTGCCCGCTGACATGTGCAATGCTGAATTATATCAATACAACTCATTCATACAATGTAATGAGAGGATCATGTCAATAACATAAAAATAAGGATAGTAGAAGAAACATACACAAAAATAAAGAACTATTAAACATTAAAAGAACATAGTAACATTGTCCTGCGTTCAACAAAGCGACCAACTATTCTTGTCTTCTAAATAGTCGTTGATCGAATAATATGCTTTAGAACAAAGGTTTGATTTAACTTTAGCTTTAAACGCGTTAAAAGGTAAATCCAGCAAAGAATGAGGTAGCATGTTATAAAAGCGGATACCGAGCCCCACAAATGAGCTCTGGACCTTATGAAGCCGGTGGAAAGGAGCGTACAGTTTGTGCTTATTTCTGGTATTAAAATTGTGGATGTCACTGTTTTTAGTGTACATAATATGTATATTTTGCCTAATGTATATTATGTGGCAAAAATAAATTGAGAAGCCACTGTGATATTAAAGTTATCCGAGCTATTGAACTTAACTATACACAAGAACCCGATAACAACCGTCGGACAGTAGCCCGCAAGACAAGCTTTACACCGTTTCTCATACCCCTAAATCATAAACGTGAGCTCGACTCTCAGAATTCAGAAATTGTGTTTCGTATTCGGAAATTTGCATGTCAAGCCAACTAAAGAAACGAGACCAGGTTGCTGTGTAAAATGTCATGTTTGTGTAAGTAAGTGTATTATTTTATATCAGCATCGCAGCACGCTTATGTGAAACGTAACAAACAATTTCCAAATTTTACCAGCGGCTTCATACGCAATAATGGAGGTGGGCAATAATTCCACGGTAACGTGCTTCCGGTATAAAATGCCCTACACCAGGTCATGATCTTTCCATATGCCAAGTTCCACCCAAATCCGTTTAGCCGTTGAGGTGCGCAAAGGTAAGAAAACAAACGACGTCACATTCGCATCTTCTTGGACTTGCACCACGTGAATGTAATGGATGTAGACGTAGTTGCGAATTAAAAACTTTGATATAATTCCATGTCCTTCCCCAGGGTATAATCAATATCTTTACCAAATTTCATCACGACCCGATAAACCGTTTAGTCGTGATAAGGTAACAAACAAACAATCGAACAAGTAGAGTTACTTTCGGATTTATAATATTAAGTATGAATTGGGTTAGGATTAGGATAAAAGCCGTATTCAGGTCAATCCCAATTCCGCAATAACTATTCCGTAGATATCCTAAAAACACTGAAAATAATGTAAACTGTCAATGAACATATTACCTACGTTTTGTCAACAAATCGTCCCTTACTTTAGGGAATAAGTGTGACAAGACAGTGTCTACTGAGTGAAAACCTTGTCTCCAAAAATTTCCTTAAATCACAAAAAAAAACAACTAAGCAAGAGTAGATTGACACATCTAGAACACTAGTAAATTGAGGGTAATTTATCTTACAAAGAAGAAATACTAAAGCGCTTAAGGGATACCTGATATGATTTGAGTTTCTAGTCGTTATTTTGTTGGCAGATCATATTTCTTTTTGAAGTCAGATTTCTAGTCTGAGAGACTGTCGTTTCTTACATTTTTATACTATACTAACTGTGACAGACAACTGACGCTTAGCAGACCTGGTGATTTATGCTCGCTCAGCTATTTCCCAACTATGTTGTGTTCGGGTGCTGAGTAACAGCATCTTACATAGAGCTATTGGTATCATAGGAGCACTTCCCGTACAAGAACGTTCGAATTCTAATTTCAGTCTCGATCTACAAAAAACTCTTCGAATTTACCTACATTTTTGACAAGTTTTTGACATAGATTGTCGCTGAGATGAGATTACGACTAGATTTTGAACGTCTTTAATTACATGGATTGGTCTTATGATCTCTAAAACCTGTTACTAGGTAACATGACTAACTAATAAGATTGGTTGCCAGGCTTGCAGGGTTCTGACTACCCGTAAGTATTGTCAAAGATCCAAGATCAATCCTGTTTCGATCCAATTTAATTTAATTTAATGATTTATAAAGATGATTGATATTTTTTTTTCACATATGTTGTATGGATATATCAAGTTCGTCAAACCTATCAGACTGGCTGGGGAGTTGCTTCCGCCACTTCTTCTTCCCAGCAAAATTACTAGGAAGTGGTGAAGGGTGGGCGTTTTGGAGGACTGTCTCTTGTAAAAGTTGTGACGTTCAAAAAGTACTGATTGTCAGCCTAATTTGAAAAAATGAATTTTGATTTTGATTTTTGATTTTCTAGAATGACAGCTGGGATCAACGTGTTTTCACGGCACGGAGGAGTCTTGGTGTGTTACGTATGGTACAATCGGTTTGTGTATAGACACAAACCGATCTCGACAAGCGTTGCTTAACCTTCGGTCGACCTGTGCAATTTCTATCACCTTGATACAAGCTGAGTGTTAAAGTACTACTTATACTAAAAACAGTGATAAAAATGTTACGATTTTTTCAATTGTGTTTGCTTTGCAATATTAAAAACATTCGTTCGAAGCTCTCTGTTGGCTAAATAAAAATAGCCATTATTTTTATTAAGCCAACAGAGTTACGAACACACAGAAAGATTTATTATTTATTTATTACGTCAGTACAGCTACCATTATAGTTGATTGAGATAAAGTGTTGTATTATGTTAGTGTAGGTAGATACATGAAGCGTCAGGGACCATTTCCGCAAAAGTTGGCTTACTGCGTAGATGACCACCAAAACACAGAGTATGACCTTGACCTCTGTCACTCTATGTAACCCTAATATACAATGTGTAAACACAGACACATACTTACTCTGCAAAAGACGAATAACACAAAATTACCCTTTGCCCCAAACGTTCTTTATTAAATTATTTCGGCCCACGTAGGGGGTCCTTGTTAATATGTGGGTCAGTTGTTTAATATGTCGTTCAATTAACAAGTACTTTGATGGATCTATCTGTACACAGTACTTAAGGTTTTCGTTTAGGGATTGCCAGACTTGTTTGAGGTAAGAATTCGGACCCTGAGGCCCCTTTTTATTCATGAGGCAATCACGAAGTGGTAAGTCTGATTATCTTACGTTAGAATGATAAGAAATATTTTGAAATGGTTTAATCTGTTAATTTAATACCTTGTTTAAATTAACAGGAAATATTCGAGACTCTACACTGCGTTTCAAAATGAAAATAGTCAACTGTGCCGAAATGGCTGCCCAACTTGAATAGGACTGGGCAGGACATGTCTGTCGCATGCTGAAGAAACTTTGGGCCTGTGAAACACAGGATTGGCAATCTGGAACAGCAACACGGGGAAGCGGCAGACAACTGGAAGAAATGGAGGGAGGCCTTTGCCTAGCAGTGGGACAATTTGAGCTAGTAATAGTAAATAATAATAGCTTGAACTATAATTTGTGACGCGTAAGCCAAACCAAAAGAAAGCTGTTGCTTGCTTTGTTGACTGAACTCACGTTTCATAATGATAAATGATATTTATTCCTGTAAATAGGTTTTTACAAACATTTTACACGTCAACAAGTGAAATAGGTACTTTTTTAAACTAGATTGGTGTACCTGACTACTCTAAGAAGGAACACCAAAATAAATTCAGAGACCACAGTCTTTTTTAAATTCCAGACATTATCTTGGTCAGATCATGTATGTGTGTGAATAAGTCTACAATTCAGGATTGTCCATGTATGGACTGGTTTTGTATTATATGTACTGATGTATACAATGGATCAGTTCAGAGGACAAACGCAAGCTGGAAAGTAAAATAAATTCCAGTAAAAAAGTGGCTACCTCGCTCGTGCGACGCAACGGCGCATGATGTCAGTTGCGTATAGATGGGGACGAGTTTGATCACACGAGGCCACATACGATTCCCCGTAAAAAAATCAAGAGGCACGCTTTTAGAGCCAGACAGCCTGTCGGAAAATTCATGCAGTGGTAAACACGTTTTATTTAAAACTAGCACTTCGCCGGCGACTTCGTTCGCGTGGATTTTATACTTTCACCTTCGAACTTTAATATCCACCCCCTTTAAAGCGTAGTTGAAAATAATTATAGCCTACAGCCCTGAGGAATAATGTAGTTGTGTTATGTGTAGCAGTGGAAACATTTTTAGAATTACTAATAAATAAATAATAATAATAAATAAATATTGCTGGACAATCCACACAGCATCATCTAGCCCCAAGCTAAGCAGAGCTTGTGTTATGGGTACTAGATGACTGATACACTTAATACAATACATTACATAGATAGATATTTTTATTATACAAAGTAAATATCCAGAAAACGATCATTAGTTTCGGAAATTACCGCCTACATACAAACGTACAAACAAATTTTACCTCTTTATAATATTAGTATAGATACCGCTAGTAAAGGTCATTTGTTGTAGTGACTAGTCAGATCTCTGATGAAATGTGTCCTTATCAACTCACTAACTTGTTTTTAAAGACCTAATAAATGATACCCTTATCTTAAGAATTTGCATATTTGAAGATATTGTCCATTTTTCAGCACTGAACTGCTTTGCTAGTATATTAGCTCATTGCTGGTATATTAGCCGCGGAACGTAGAAAAGAGTAAGAAAAAGTATTAATTTGGGAGACGCCCAGGAAATTCAACCGAAAAAGAAACCAAACACAACAATTATAAAAGTTTATAAATACAATAATAAAAATAACAGCCGCATAGTTACAATCCAATAAATCATATATATCGAGTCCTCTCCGTACCTTGATCGGCACGTTAAGCCGATAGTCTAGTCATTTGTAGATCTTTGACAGTGGTTACGGGTAGTCATATGCCTGAAAGACTGACAACCCGTATTACTAACGTGATATCCAGGAACTGTGACCTGAAGGACAGATAATGCAAAATCCAGCAGATCTATTTTTAAATGTAAATCTCCCCGCAAAAATGGAAGTGAAGTGAGCGTAGGGTGAACTAACAATGTGTAGCTAATGCTAGTCTATAGGTTAGTATGGGATGACAGGTCACCTCACCTACATTTTCACGGGAAGATCCTCGTCTCGAGTCGACTCCAACATAGCTAGGAAAAGGGTACGCAGATGGTGATATCTAACCCAATTAAAGGTATCATGGTGACAAAAGGTACATACCGTCGAATGAAATGCTCGGAAATGCAATTTTGTTCATTTTTGTTTTATTATTCAATTCAAATGATTTATTGCAATCCATAATGTACATATACAGGTGGTAAAGATACAATTTGAGAGAAACAATTATGGACCCTGTCGGGCACTGCAAAGTTTGGATATGGTTGGAGAGAGGAAGAGCGTTTTTATCGATATTTCCGTAACACTTAAACAACAAAATTAGGTAGATGTCATTAATTTATATAGAAATTTAATATTTTATCATGTTTGATTGTAATTATAATTTATAATGATTATTTATTACAATATTGGAAAGACACCTTCGGACGCACGCTCTAGTTTCACACAAAAAAAGTTAAGAAACCTGTAATGCTATTTATGATGGTTATTGAGAAACTCGTTAAAACACGCGAGTCTGAAAAACTGTGGTAATAAAATTTTACTAGGCGCCAATTTTTCTTTCTCCTGAAAAGTTACCTCGAGGTTTTCACTCTAAGACGACGATACAAAATCTCAGTAAATAAAGTCAAGGTGTTCTCGGTAAGGTCTACCCTAACAGTTTCCCAGTGAATAATTCAAAGTTAATGGTTACGTAAGAGTGTAGCTCACCACAAATTGACCTCGTTATCGATACGTTGGGCGTAATCCAGTCTATCTATCTAGACAAGTTGCGTTAATAGCGGTCAAACATTGAGAATTATGTAGACCTAGGGTTTTGTTGGCTTACATTTTGGATCCCAAATAAACCTTTAGGACTGAACTTCATTAGGCTGCCTGTATATAATTAAAATAAAAACGTCAGTACCTACATATTTTATCAAAGGCTCAAAATCTCTAATATTTGTTTAAATTTCTCCATTACTGCTCAAATGTTGTGTAAGATAACATTGTGTAAAATATTCGTATTACCTAATCAGTCTATACAAAGAAAAAACTATTAATTAGTTTTTCTTAGTCGGTTGACAGTTAATCTGATTGTCTTCATTACTTTTTGTTTTTAGATACTTCTTCGTCGTCAGTTGCTCAAGTGATGTGGTTGTGTGTCCACCTGCCAACCCTTGGTTCACAAATTCAACTTTCTAATGTTTCCTTTTACAATTATATTAATCTAGACACTGACAGCGTAACGCCATGATGGTCGCGATACCTAACTGTATAAGAATTCTAGGAGTTATAGAAAATAGGGTAATTATATCAAGATAGTCGTGAATAACAGCTGGAAGCAGACGATTGTAGATTATTGGCAACTGCCTAGCCTTGTCCTCTTAATATATTGGGATCATCATCCAGTCTAACTGGATGAAAGAAAAATATTTATTTAAGAAAATATAAACGAAAACTAACAAATTCACAAATAAAAAAAAGCTGGTCCTATGTGAGACCAAAAAGGCTCCTATCTCAGCAGTTGCAGCTGAATACCAGTATTTTATACGACACGACTGCCAATCTGACTCTAAACCCAGTTACTCGGCAACACGATACCCCTTGGTAAGACTGGCTGTCAGATTTTCGGGCTTCTGATTACCCGTCGACACGTATTTTTTTTACGCGTTTCCTTTACGGTGTAGTGCGCTTTCGGTGATTCTTTTTAGTTGTTACACTGAGAAAAACGACTGGTACGTAAATGGTAAGCATGCAAAGAAAGAAGAAGATTGAATATGATAAACTACGTCTATCTAACTACGTCAAAATGGAAAGTTTCATCAACATATTTTAGTCTCAGTCAGGCACCAAATGAATATTTTTCGTTGTAAATAAATGGCGTGGGTGAATGAATGTATATGCTTTCATGATTGATGGACGCGTGAAAAAATATATTGACTGTTGGGAATTGTTTTGCGACAAGAATAAAATAACGTTTAGTATTGGTTTGTGATTTAATCGTACAGCGGCTGTAATGCCCGAAGGGTGTACTCGTAAGTAGCACACACAAATTTCGCCAGTTATGTTCATTGGGGGAGATCCTATTGCCATCAACCGAGTACAAATCCAGGCTCAGACTGCTGAGTGATGCTAGATCGAAAACCCAACTAAAATATTTCTTTGAAAATCCTATTGGGTTAGATACAAATCATAAATGTTGACAGTATCTTAGTAAAGTACATGATCGTTAAAACAAATACCACTAACATAAACGTATTTATTAGTGTATTACAGCGCTTTTTTCTAATTATTAATACTTAGTTTGTTTGTTTATACCACAGAGCACGGAATCGCCGCGCCGTTACTAATAATATTTATATCCTTGCAAGTAGCGTTAGGTGCAAGTTTCGAGTATCACAGGTTTAGTCAGAAATATCATAAAAAAAGAAGACGCCATGTTGATTTATCTGTCATCAACTGACAGCTGTTAGTAATGTCAAACTTTTTGGCGCCAGACCGCTATGTTCTGTTGCAAAAGAAAAAGTTATTCGTGAATATTTTATATAGACCAGCCGTTGGTATATATGAATTCTCTCTCTCCTCTCTCTTAAAAAAAACGTTACCCTACACTAGGATTTCTCCTGTATTGTGGGTGCGTTTACAAACATTTAAACTTACATACACAAATAGATCCAGAAAAACTACCTGTAGGACATACAAATATTTGTTCTGTGCGGGAATCGAACCCGCGACACTCAGCGCAACAGCCAACCGCTTTCCACTGCGCCAACCGTGTCGTCAAATACTGCTGACAAGATTATCTCTAGCAGCGGCTGCTTAGAGGCCTCGAGGCCTCTGTGCTCTGTGTATATACTCGTAGCCCTTGGCTAAGGCTAGTTGTTTTAAGTTTTGTTTGTTTATTTACTGAAACTTTGGGAGTAATTGATTACCTTATTGGGTTGGTTGGAAAATGGGCCAGACAATAAGTTTTCATACTTGTACATAGGTATCATAGGAAACATTATGTTTATGTGTGAGTAAAAACGCACGGACGATTAGCCCAATCTCTTCCATTTTTTATAAAGTGTTTTTTTTTTATATTTTCGTTTTGCGTTTTATCAACGATAACTTGAAATGATCAACGAATTTTGTCAATGATATACAAAAGACTTATTTTTTATTTGACTTCGTCTTTTTTATATTTCTTTCTTTATTTGTATTTTATTAAACACCTTTTTAATGAAATCATTACATTTATTTTCGACGCAATAGGGAAAATGAAAATACCAACATGCTTTCGATGGAGAAGTCTCATTTTCCATCAAAAGAAAATTAATTAAATTATATTTGTTTAACTTGACACGTGAATCATCAAGCTCTTGAAAAACAAACGTACTTCAAATATTCGTTTCCACAAAATATATTGATCACATCAGTGGATCATCCAAGATCAAAACACATTTTTTGACATACTTACATTATTTATCAAAGTAGACAAGTCATTTTTTTTTAATTTTGCACCAGCTTTACGTTTTATGTAATTAGCTAACTACATACTTAGATCCCAAAGGCAGCTTTAGTAACACAAAAAAAAAACCCCGTTTCTAAGCAAAATCTAAAAGTAAAAGACTAAAATAGTCTACATAAATGAAAACTCAGTATTTTATTTTTGTTATGTTGCGCGGGCAAAAATTTTCGCATTACCTTCAGGTTATTGAATCACCTATTGTTAGCGACAGAGTGAGAGCAAATTCTATATTGATTCAACAAAAAATCTAATCTAAAAAATAATGCTTTATTTTTTCTATTTTTAGCGGCAAACGTGACCAGATACATACTTATTTGTGTCTGAAAGACCTTACCTACTGATTTCGGTCCTCAAAATTACCTTTGAGCTGACTGAAACTGGCATATTTCGTCGATAAAATGATAAAGAAAGCATACATTGACAAGGAATACAATTGTTTTTCGCTACCTTAAGTGTCTAAAGAATTATTTTTATCAACAACGTCCAGATCAATACTTTGATTAGGGTCTTATTGAAATCTAACATCGGATTTAAGTCTTAAAAAGTACATACACACGGGCTGTAGCTGGATTATGTTGTGAAAACATGTTGAACTTTTTCGAAAAAAAAAATCGTTTTTCTTTCACTATGTGTCGAAGTTCAAACAAGTTTAGCGCAAAAATGTATTCAACTAGTGGTGATTGTAGTGATATTACAAAGAGTTTATAAAGCGACCTAACAACAAACAACACAAATATTCAGTAAAATAGGGTTATAAATAAGTTGAAAATAGTAAAACAGTTTCAAATATCGTCCTCTATCGGCCGTAAATCTGACAGATAGTTCAGGGAACTCCTCAACCGTATACAGCAGCTACCTCGTGTTTGGGCTTATTTCATTTATCATGATGACTTCAAGGACTCCAAAGCTACCCAGCTAGTGGTCATGACCAATTTACTACAAAATAAAGAATCCTAATTAGCAAAAGTATAAACCTAAAGTCACACAGTAAACCAACAGCATTTTTTTATTGTTGTTTTATTTCGCTCCGACACAAACCAAATTACTTTCATTAGTTTAAAAGCTTAGTTAGTAAGACTAAAACGGTGTATGATATTTTCCGCTTTTCATTTTCGCAGCTAAAACGTGTTTTCTATGTCAAGTATTCTTGTATAACTTGGCCAAGTCCAAGTTAAGTCTGGTCTAAACTTTAGATTATTATCCAACTTACATCGTAAAGTTGTTAAGTTGCCTGAAGAGGCTGTGCTAGATTTAAAATTAGTTTTCAACTTTTCGGTTTGGTTTCATTAAAATTTGGCAATGAAGGATTAAATGATCAAAGGACCATAATTATAGGAAGACAAACAGTAAGAGGAATAGATGACACGTTAGTACCGTAAAGGGTTAATTAATATAGGCTGGTTCTAATCACTCAAGATGAATAAGGATGATGCCATGTTTAAATTTAGTCCGTCAGTCAGATACTGAAATATAGACATTTTGCTTGATCATAATAAAAAAAAATACTTAGATAAATTGCATTATAGTTAGGGACTGTGGGCTCGTTACGTCACAGTACACAAGTTCACGTTAGTACAGTAAGTTTAAAATCTATGAACTCGGGACGTCATGCCACATTTTAACTCAATCGATTCGATCGAGGATCGAATTGAATTTCAATTTTAACCTGTCAAACGTCCAGCCTCGATTTACTTAATAACGCAAAATGCCGCGAATTCTCAAGTACTTTTAGATTCTTTGGTAGGCCTTCGGGAAAACGGAGAATTTATCAATATACATCCATTAACACGTTATAAATTATACATTCCGTCCTTCCCTAAGAGTTTATATAAAGAATTTGTTTCCAAGTGACTTTTCCGTATTCGTCCATTAAATAGTTGGTGAGGTACGAGGCATCGCCGGTCATAACCGCAAAAACAACTTTGTATCTCATAGTACTCGTATGTCTGAGAAATAAACAAAAGAAGTGTTTTGATTACGATAAAATCAATACTGTTCATTCGTAAATGTTCAACTCGAGTGGCGATCCCCAACTACAGAACCCATTATTGTGACTGGACCAACCCGCACTTGGACGATTCTTAGCCTCAGACCACCCAGTGTGTTTTCAGCATAACACCGATGCCGAAATGGATTTCTCAATTTACATAATATTTTGGCTTCACTAATTATAAATTACATAAGCGGTCGGCTAATGATTAAAACAATCATGTCCGCGCCATTGTGTCTTGATGAAAATTATATCTTCCTGCTAAAGGTGCCGCCAATAACGAGATTCATAATATTCAAATGAATATTTCCAATTGATGTTATTTTCGCTTAAACAGATATGAACTTTATTCGAGTATAAATTAAGCTGATTTTATAATGGCTAGTGACTGTTGGAATAATCAGAAACATTATCGATGCTGTAGTAGAAATTGAACTTTATATGTGGGTGTTAAAGTTGCTTTTTCTAAAACGGATATTTGTTTACATTTTTGGAATCCAAATTGCAAACGCAGTATGGTACGAGGATTGTATAGTAACATAGTCTTGCCTATGAATATGTATGGCCTAGACTTATAATTATTATCTGATACTAGTATCTACACACCCATTTGTGTAAGAGCGGTTGCCAACAATGCAAGTTAACAAGGAATGTATGCATTAATAAACAAGGACATAAACATTACATCACGCTTGTATTCTCCGTATGGTTAGGCAGAGCTGTAGGTACCTATTAGTAAAAACTCAAATTTCATCAATGTAATAGACTAAGCCTTTTGCCTAAAACCGGGCACGAGTCTGTGCTGTTAATTAAAAATTAAAGATAGTAAAACCAAATAATACTCCGACCAACCCGCGAATCGAACCTAGTACCTCATGCTGATGAGTAGCGCTTGCGACCACTAAACCAACGAGGTAGTCAAACAAGGACACGTTGTTTTTAAAACTGTTACTATATTTAGAAAAGATAGATGTGCCTATTATAGCAAGCTGTTGCAAACTTGGCCACAAATGATGGCAGTTTTTATTTTCATACATTAATACTGACCACAGAGTAAATTATTATGCAAATGCAGGAGTGGCAGCTGTCTGCGGCTGAGACACTGTGACAAGAGCGCAGTGTTACCAGAAATAGAATGAAAATTGATAATAATAAATCCTTCTTAACGAAAATTACTTTTCTCCCTTTTTTAAAAAAGGAAGAAAAGTGATTTTCGTTAAGGTAAAAAGTACCTAATATTATTAATATTAGGTACTTTTTTACCCGAATATTCTAGAAGGAGGGTAATATTTTTCGAGTGTATGTTTGTATTCAGGGTGGAAGAGGACACCAAGGCACAAAATTATACCATTAGTTATTTTACATTAAATTACCTACATGATTCTAGACGAAAAAAATACTTTTTTCTCATTTTTACATTTAGACATACAAATTATGTGTCTAAAATCGTCATTTCTATGTCACCCAATGTGATTTTCAATTAAAAAATAATACTTTACGTCTTTCATTGAAAATCTCAAAGGGGTAGATAACAATCATGATTTTATTATAGTTTAAATGAAAAAAGAACATGAGCACAAAACTTACCAATCTATCTATATATATATAACAATAATAAATAAATAATTCTGGACAATCCACACAGCATCATCTAGCCCCAAGCTAAGCAGAGCTTGTGTTATGGGTACTAGATGACTGATATACTCGTACTTAATACAATACATTACATAGATAGATATTTTTTATTATACATAGGAAATACCCAGAACACCCGGAACAAATCTTTGTAGATCGTACAAACATTTGTCCCGAGGCGGGAATCGAATGAATGAATCCCTATTTCCCTTGGTCACGGCATCACGCGTGAACGGCTGGACCAATCTCGATAATTCCTTTGTTGTTGTGTTTGTTATTGTATGGAGATGGTTCTTATGAAAGAGAAACTAAACCAAGAAAGTTTGACGACACGGTTGGCGCAGTGGTTGAGCCATCAGCTGCTGCGCCGCGTGTTGTGGGTTCAATCCCCGCACGGAACAAATATTTGTATGACCTACAGGTAATTGTTCCGGGTCTGGTTGTTTGTGTATGTGAGTATAAATGTTTGTAAACGCACCCACGATACAGGAGAAATTCCTAGTGTGGGGCAACGTTTTATTCTAAAAAAAAGAAAAAAAAAAAAAAGTTATGCGGAGCATTATAACATTTAATTAAACTTAACGACTATTTTAATTTCGCACGTTTGACAGTTCCCACGTTTGACGAATGTGAATTTTGACCGCGGGTAACATCGCGGGGCGCAACTAGTTAAGAATAAAAACCGGCGAAAAATGTCAAAGCTGGGTAAACCAGAATCATGTACTGAACTGATGGTATCAGTTGGTGCGTTGACGCCCTGTACAATATAATTAACTATCCGTACTATTATTATAAATGGGAAAGTGTGTGTGTCTGTTTGTCCGTCTTTCACGACTAAACCACTAAACGGATTTCGATAAAATTCGGCAGAGAGATATATTGCACCCCAGGAAAGGTCATAGGCTGCGATATTATTCAATAAACCATGCGGGCGACGAAGCGGGCGGAAGCTAGTGTTATATATTTTCTGTTAGTCCACTAACTTATCGTTCAGACACGAATGACAATAAGGATACGAAGAATGTTACTACAATCTACAAAACCATATTATATGAATAATGACAGAAATTAATTAATTCTTTCTTCTTCTACCTTCTTTCTTTTTTTGTTGGCCTGTGTTATCTTACTCCTGGGCAAAGCTCCCCCCCATTCCTTCCATGTCTCTCTATCGTTTTCTTTCTTACTGTCTATTTAAAAAAAAACATTGCCAAACACTAGGAATTTCTCCTGTATCGTGGGTGCGTTTACAAACATTCAAACTCGTATACACAAACAACCAGACCTGGAAAAATTACCTATAGGCGTCACAAATAGCCAATCGCCCAGCCACTGCGCCAAACGAGTCAAATTAGAAACAAGTATAAGAATTTATAATAAAATAATCTCTAATATTCTTACAAACAGATCCGTCCCCATCAGCCCGCCTGTCGTCCTAGGGTGCTGGAAGGAATTCACCGTTACTCTTGTAATATTTTCACCGTCTAGTAACCGTCTTCTTATATTTTTCTGATTAAATATTATATCGGAAAAATAAATAGATAATGCTGGACAATCCACACAGCATCATCTAGCCCCAAGCTAAGCAGAGCTTGTGTTATGGGTACTAGATGACTGATATACTTAATACAATACATTACATAGATTGAATTTTTTTATTATACATAGCAAATACCCAGAACACCCGGACCAAATATTTGTAGATCGTACAAATATTTGTTCCCAAGGCGGGAATCGAACCCGCAACCTCAGGCGGACCTTCGCCCGCCGCGCCACGTCGGTCGTCAAATATATGGTTTCCTAGAAAATTTCATAATATTTACGAGGCTTTTAGGCGTTCTCCATTATGTTTCAGAAACAGACGCACTGAAACGGATGATTTCAGAAAAGTTAAAAAGAGGTAATAGAGTAGAATATTTTTATATTCATCGAAAAATAAATATTCTTGCCAGTTTTCACTAATATCTATTCCTGTATAAAGTAGCTCTATTGGTGATAGTTTATTTACATTACAATCTAGCATAGCTAATAAGTGTTTTAAATATAATGTCTAACATAACCTAACCTAAATACAATGCAGTAACATTAAACAGTTTCTTAGCGCATAGAAATATAAGTTCTACCAACCACAAGGCGATGTCTAAAGTTACGATTCGCCGCTCCGTAATGCTTGGAACTCTCTCACAAGTTGCCTAGTAACAGATCTCTAACAAATTTGACAGTTAAGTTAGGTTACTTAAAAACCATAGACAAGTGTCAAAAATGTGGATTGCGAAGCTTTCAAGTAGTTTCTGAGAAACGAATGGTGAATCATAATTGCATAATAATATTTTTTCTATCTGCTTCATTAGTTAATATTGTAATAATTTGTACACATTCTGGTCATCATCATCATCATCATCAGGCTATACTAGTCCACTGCTGGACATAGCCCTCTCCTAATGAGCGCCATAGCGCCCTGTCTTCAGCTTGCCGCATCCAGCATCTGCCTGCAGTCTTTCGCAGATCGTCATCCCACCTGGTCAGAGGGCGTCCTACACTACGTTTGCCGAGTCGCGGTCTCCACTCAAGAACACGTTTACCCCAGCGGTTGTCGATTCTTCGCGAGATATGGCCAGCCCACTGTCACTTCAACTTGCTAATTCTTTGAGCTATGTCTGTGACTTTGGTTCTATGTCGGATGTATTCGTTTCGAATCCTATCCTTCAGAGAAACTCCGAGCATAGCTCTCTCCATAGCTCGCTGAGCGACTTTGAATTGGTGGACCAACCTTACCGTAAGTGTCCATGTCTCGGCTCCGTAGGTCATGACATTCACATTCTGGTATTGTGGTTTATATTCAATGTAGGCACATAACCTGAGGCCTGTATACCCCAAAGGGTTGGTCAGAGGTTCACTGATAGTAACACCAACATTTCGCACGTTATGTTTAAGTCCCATGTAATAGGGGGCCGCCCTATTGCTATCAATCGGGCACAAATTCAGACTCCGGGCTGATAATATAAAAAAAAAACTCATTAATTCTTTGTCTGACCTGGGAATCAAACCCAGGACCTCACGATCAGCAGTCGCGCTCAGGTAGGTACATCGTCTTCACTTATAATCATCTGATTAATTTATAGAAGTAGTACGTGTGGAGTTTCTTGCCCATTCTTCTCCATGCAAAAAACCTTTTGAAAAGGGCAACCAGAATCATTTAATATCAATCTTGAATTTTTTGTTCAAAAGTGCCTTTTTAATGGTCTTATTGAAATACATTATTTGACTTTGACTTAGGAAACTGCTTACGTTTCGTATTACCTATGAAGACGTTGCTTCACTTGATGTTAGTGCATACAGGCCTGTAACAATGTGGTCTAAGACAAAATTATACTACGATCACCACTTGCCTAGCTATTTCCTAACTAAACTAGGGTCAGCTTCCAGTCTGTCAATCAGATGCAGTTGAATACCAGTAATTTACGTGGAGCGTCTGCCATTGTAAACTGCACAACCCAGTTATTGGGCAACACGATACCGCTTGGTAAGACTGGTTGTCAGACTTCCAGGCTTCTGACCTCGTAACGACTGTAAAAGTTAGTTATTAGTTTACATGAATCTTTATTAGGTTGACGTGTGTTTTGATTTGTTGTTAGTTCTTTGAGTTAGTTATTTGAGACAGGTTTGTTTACTATAAACATGTTCCATTATAAATTACTCGTCTACATAATATTTTTGGATAATAATAGTTACCGGTAAAACGAAGGAATAGAAACGCTGCACGCTTTGGTAAATGGAAGGTATCTAAATTGTTAATTAGAGAATTCAGTATTAAAATATAAACGTAATACTATTTCCAAACCACTGCAACTCCTGAAAAAAGAAGCAACAGAGGCGACCACCAGAAAAGCATCGAAACAATGAATCTCGACGAGTCCTGGAGAAACGATTCGACTGTCTTGGAACCCGCAACGAAATTAATCATAAAAGAACAGTGGAGGAGTTAGAAAAATACATAAATTTCACTTCCCTCCATAAGCTCCAGAGCTAAACCAATTATTATTTATTTATTTATTTATTTATTTATCCATTTATTTCAGGCATCGAGGCCCATATAAACATATACAATACTATAGTATAATCACCGGCAAATAAGATGGCAAAAGTCGTTCGATGCGCACAAGTCGTTTTTTAGGTCTCTTTGGTGGTCAAGCGGGACGCGGGGTATGAGGTAGCGTCGGTCCGAGCGCGCGATTGGTGCATCAGTCGACCCTTGCCTCCCGCACCGCGCCTTCGTCCCGTTCGCTCCCGATTACATTTCAGTGCACGAAAATTGAACCCTTTGTTTTTGTTGTGTTAAACTTAAGTGTTGTTATTGTTTTTAAATTTAGGATAGAGTTCCTGAAAAGGCATAGCATACGAGGAAAGTATGCTCAAACCAGAGTTATACAAATTAATAAAATTGGAAAAAGAACAATTTAAAACATACAGCATTGACCAAACACTTGCAGAACACAACCATAGTGTTCTGCGATTGCGACTTTCAATATGATGCCAAGGGTAGTTTTATTAACGGATAGTGACGACGACTAGTTATTTTTTTTTTTTTTAATATAAACTTTTTTGAATTATAAATGCACGTTATTTATAACTCCTAATAAACTTGAATTCCTCTCCCTTCTTTAACTTTGTTCTATACATACATGATTAAATATAAATGATGGCAATAACAATAGAATAATGACGATCAATAAAAGTTACCACTTTTTTGTGCCACTAAGTGTACGATGCGTGAACTTACCCCCACTACGCCAAAATCTTGCCATCTAATTTGCTGGTGACTATAAATAAAACTTAAAAATACTATAAATATATATTTCATAATAACTAAAACTAGTGCACAGGAAGTGTTGGCCAATAAGCACAAAGGGCCGTTTACAACCGGATTAAGCCCAGTTGGCTAGCATCACGGATTAAAATTAACACTGATATTAATGGGTCTTAATAACGAACAATAATACTACAAGTGTTCTATTTCAGGCTCAAATGATTGTAACCTACTATACATACACGAATTGCATTGACTAGACCCCACTGTTCTCTACAATCGACTATTACCCCATTTTATCATACGCACCGTTCAGATTACCATAATTCTATCAAACTGTCGCTTACAACCGGCACACTAACCCATTTTGCCGCCACGTCGTTGGTATTTAATGCAGTATGGTAAACAGCTGTCTTTGGCTATGCGCAGACCTGCGTCAAGACTGCCTATTAATTTTACGCATGCAATTGCAAAATCAATACCTTAGCATGATCGCTAGTCGGTTAGACTGTTCTTACGTCAATCACTGCAGCGCCATTTGTCATGGAATGGCGCTGCAGTGATTGAGCATGTCAAGATAATGTTTTTATTTTGTTTGTGTTGATAGTTTTAAGCATTACTAACACTAGTCTATACGAACATTGTTACTAACAAAATGGACACCATGGTCTGAATTAATTAAGTATATTATTATTATTAAATCCAAATAGAAATTTAAAAAATGTCTTATTTGACACTAGCGGACCGGTACATACACAAAATAAAAAGATATAAAATATTTTCAACTCATTAATATTTTCATAACAATATCTCGTTATTATATTACTGTAACTGTGTCAAGGGTCTCAACATCCGGACAAATGTTCATATTACTTTTACATTTACTTTCAATCTGTATTCGATAATTTATTAAAAAAAACTAAAAGACATAACTGTCATAAGGGGGCGTCCATTAATTACGTGAGGCGTTTTTGAGAATTTTTCGACCCCCCCTCCCCCCTTGGTGAGATAACGTAAGATTTTCCTTAACTCCCTCCCCCCTCCCCTAATCTCACGCGAGATTCTTCAAAACTTCTATTTGGACTGTAAACGTGTTGGATTATTGAGAAAAAAAAAACACTTCTTCTTGACAGCACTTTTTCGTCTTGTAGACGTGTCTTTTGACGTAAGCATTACAATATTCTTGAAAACTCATTTTCAATTATTAAAAACGCAATTTTTCACGCAATTTTACACCGTTTTCTGCAAAAAAATAATTACGTGATATTTGCCAAGACCCCCTCTCTCCCCTAAGTGAGATTTGGAAATATTTAGCTTGATCCCCTCCCCCCCTAGAACACCTCACGTAATTAATGGACGCCCCCTAACATACCATCACGATTGTTTTCTGTGAAGGGATAAGCAGATGTGCTATAGAAGGAACACTCACATTATCTACGTCATGTGTATATCATAGCACAGGTCACAAATCTAGACTTCTAATGAAGTACTCAAGTTATAAACTGCTATCTTTTGTTAGACAAAATAATTAATTAAAATGTTGTGTGGTCACTCTCTTAGTATTTTTAATGAACCCTACAATTTTTTTATATACAATCCAAGTGCTGATCGGGAGCAAATATTGAATTGCATGGTCGACTCAAAAAGGGTTCGATCAGAAACGATGTCCTTTTCCTCATGTCAATTGTAGAATTTTCCTCTTTAAGCCATTTCTATGTAACACCATTACACCAAAGGGTCGTCTATATTTAGGAACAGTGTTTTCTAATAGTACAGACGACAGCACATCAAGCTACCCCAATGTGTCAAATTTTACAAATTGAAAATTAACCTTAATGTTTTGATATTTGACACATTGGGGTAGCCTTGATGTGCTGCCCTCTGTACTTATACGTACGTAACTCTACGCCTATCATTTAAAAATACGAAAACAAATACAAAATAGTTTAATGTCACAATTAGCATAATAAATAGGTACATCTATACATACAATAAAATAAAATTCAAGTGTCGGTTTGTAATGTCAAAATCACATTTTACTAAATGCATTTGAAAGGTGTAATAACGAAAAACCAATTTTTGAAATAATCTCCGAGACGACTAGACCGATTTTGATGGGCTTTTCACTGGTATAAAGCTAATTATGATAAGGAGTAATTTAGGCTATTTTTATTTTAGAAGACTATTTAGGGTTCCACGCAAAATATGATACCCTTGTTTTGATAAATTACACGCCGACAAAATAGTACTTTTAAGCAAAACTGTGCATCTATTAGGAGTCTCCGCTCTTTCATATTGCTGCCGTATACTGACACAATACTAACTGTGATAAGTGTACCTACTGTAACATGGTGTATATGTAATGTCATAGTGTAATGTAACATTACGGGTAAACGTATACATTATCTGTCTGTTTTTTCCTCAAAAGACCATCTCAGACAATTATCTACATGGTCGTCACATGATCTGATCAAGATAATGTCCGGTCTGTGACCTCTGAATTTGGTTCCTTCTCAGAGTAGTTAGATAGGAGAACACTAAACTATGTAGTTTAAAAAAAAAATGTTCACGTGTTTGTAAAAACCTATTTCACAGAAATAAATATCATTTTTCATTTGTTTTTAACTATAAATCTTTAAGAAACAATAAAGAAGTCCCGCTATAATTATTATTATGCGCCACAGCATGAATGAAAAACGATTATGCGATGTCGTTATCGATGCGTGATTCGATTTCATTCGGTTCGCGATCATTCTCGCCGCATCGAGTTATCACTCCCGGGGGCAACGTAAATCGATGTATCTTGTGATCAACATTATTTCCGGGAACGTTCAGGATAGATGCTAACTTTATTGGTTCTACCATCAATTAAGATTTAAGTAAGTATTCTTTATTTAAGTCCGTATTTCCAATTGATGTAAAAAAATATCATCATCATCCTCCTGCCTGGTGGTGCATTTCTTCTTCCATCCATCTCTATTTGCCGTAATCTCAATAGTCTTATCTTTCACACAATCCATTCATCATGTCTTTGGTTTTCCCCTACTCTAGTAACTTTTACTGAAACAAATATCAACCTTAAATTGGCTACAAATTAAATCAATTTTACAATAGCTCTAATGAAAATTCATAAAAAATTTAGTTGCAGCCGAAACTGTACTCTATGCATGGGTGCTAATGGGTTATTTTTCTCAACCTCATATTTTGGTTAAATTTTTGGAAGTTAAATTGGAAACGCAGGATAGGTAAGGATTTGTAGAAAAATTCTAACCACTGTGTGTACTGCTTTGGTTTTTTTATGAGTAACACTAACAACAATCTTATTATTACCACCTCGCTGCAGGCAGAGCCTCATTCTGCCTCGTTGTTCTAGTGGTTGTAAGAGCGACTGCTGAGCGTGAAGTCCTGGGTTCGATTCCCCGGTTGTGAAAATGGTAACTGAGTTTTTCTGTTAAGAATTTACTCGAAAGCAGCCCGTAGTCCCTATTCGTGCCTGGTTACATACATGACAAGCGAACATGCCCTGTACGCTGATGTCACAAAAACGTAACAAAAAATGCGATTGAGAGTACTAAATTAACAATCAAATCATTACTTTTGTGTGTGTTTATTTATATACCTGAGAAGTTGCGTATTTGATTGCACGAAACAAATGGAAATACACCACGGTTATTGATAAATTCATGATGACAAAGAAGAAATTACACTTTTTATCAAAAAAGCAGGGCATCGAGAGCATTTGCGTGCGTTTATGCTCTGGCGGTCAAAAGGTTAAATGAGTCTTAAACAAAACTGGCGGTGTTATTTTAGGAGCACCTCTGCCCAACCCACTGGGAAAACGGGCGTGATATGATGTTAAATCCCATGTTTTAATCCAGTTTACGTTGCTACATTCTTTTTTTATTTTATATCGCTACTGGGCACATAGCATTCAAACTTGATTATTCCACCCAGCCACGAATAACCCAGATTAGTCCATTGTGTTGTGTTGTAGTTGACGACACGGTTGGCGCAGTGGTTGAGCCATCGGCTGCTGCGCTGCGTGTTGTGGGTTCGATCCCCGCACGGAACAAATATTTGTATGACCTACAGGTAGTTGTTCCGGGTCTGGCTGTTTGTGTATGTGAGTTTAAATGTTTGTAAACGCACCCACGATACAGGAGAAATTCCTAGTGTGGGGCAACGTTTAATTTAAAAAGAAAGAAAAGTTGTACCTTCTACGAGTATAGGTACAGCTCTGTATAACCATTCGGTGAATACAAGCGTTATGTTATGATGGTATAGCTATTGTGGATAAATATAATAATTCATCAAAAATTTAGACATTTTATCTTACTGCTTGTATAAAAACATCTTTGTAGAAACAGGAGTATTTTGAAAATCAACCTTTGAAAGAAATTCCTCAACTGTGTCAAAAATAGGAAAACGACGCCTCAAACGTAATTAAACATCCTCTCGCTCTGCGATACGAAGTGAGTCTTGACTTCCGAATTGGGAACCCTCCACTTAGCGCAATTTCCCGCCAATTATTAGCTTGAGCCGAGTGACATGGCGTAACTTGAGAGCCCTAATTCCAGCACTCAACAGCATAACGCTGAGGATTTAAAGATATATTTTTAAGCTACTTCTAGCTTCTAAATATTTGCGCATTTTACATGAGCAGGTAATAGGGATGTGTCCTAGGTAAAAATTTATTAAGTTTTCCGTCAGTAAGATTACCAAAAAATATTGGACACGTATTTTTTTCTTACTCAAATCAATAAAAAGTGATAATGATATTCACACCAAAGTTCAGGAGAAGGGGCAGGAGAAGGGAGTGTAGCACGGAGTGACGTCACGCGCAATTTCAACGCATAGTGTGTTGAAATTGCGCGTCGGCGTCATTTTTGGCTTAGGTGACAAAAGAAAAAATAAGTGTCCAATATTTTTGAGTTATCCAACTTTCGGATAATAACATTGATTTTAATAGGTATTAACATCTCTCTATAGATTCTGAGATTAAAAGAATAGTCAGCGAAAATCATTCGGATATTCAAAGCTTCCAATTTCTAGCTGAAGATGGCCAACTAGTATAAGTTTTACTTATATCATCTGAATAGCCTTTTCCCAACTATGTTGGGGTTGACTTCCAGTCTCACCAGATGCAGCTGAATACCAGTAAATTACATGGAGTGACCGCCTATCTGACCTAACTCAATTACTGGGTAACAAGGTAATACTAGTTGTCAGGCTTTACAGGCTTCTGACTACTGACACAGATCAATACGAATACAAATGACAGCTGGGACCAACGGCTTCGCGTTCTTTCCGATGCACGGAGGAGTTGGAGGAGTCCAAGGATATGTAATTAACGGTCACCTCAGACTGACCTCGGCAAGCGTAACTTAACTATCGATCGATTTACTTTTTATTTGGACACAAGCTGCTACCTAAGTGTTGCCTATAGGCATGTTCTAAATAAAACTGAGAAATATGTAGTATGTACGTTTATGATAAATATTATATTTATTTCTGGAGTGAGGTCAGTGTTTCTCTATGTGACTACATAGTCTGGAAAGAAACACCAAAATAAACCCAGAGTCACGAGTCAAGACTTTACTTTGATATTTCTCTCCAGACTATGTAGTCACATACATAAACGCCGACCTCACTACAGAAATTAAAATAATATTTCCATAGTCTCTTTTAAAGTCCTAATATAATCCCGTTCAGATCATATGTAGACCATGCAGATTAGTGTTGGATAACCACACAAATATGAGTGGACCTATCCAAACAATGCACGTATTTGTCAGTAATTGTAGAACTTAGGAGTTAAGGACATACCCAGTATCAGTAATCGTTGTCTGACCATAATGACCTTTATTATAAAGTCAAGTAGGTAACTGTAAAGCCTGAAACATTTTTTGTTTCAACAAAAGGAGAGGCCTCTACAAAGAAAAAGATAAAGAAAGATATGCACATATTATGCAAAACTGAGCTGTTTAACTGTCATTAGACTTACAAATTGTAATTCAGGAAGTTGGTCGTGGATAAAATAAGTTTTTGATCGCGCACGGACCCACGGTAAGATAGAACAAGATTTGATTCGTACAGTTCGTCAGATGTACAGGGATTGTGTCTAGCTTTGAGCCATTATTTGTAGCCTTATTAGCTAAATCACACGAACCAGTAGCATTGACCTCTTCCGTCAATACCCTACCGTATAAGTAATCCAGCTCGGAGTCTCGAGGCAACTGAGCGATGTCAAGCATTGTGTAAATAATTTGCATCCACTTTCATTATCTTGTTTTTCAGTCTTTACTGACTGCCACGTTGGTCTAGTGGTCCAAACCGCGACTGCTGAGCGTGAGGTCCTTGGTTCTACTCCCAGGTCGGGCAAAATATTATTGAGTTTTTTCCTATTGAATTTTTTTTATTAGCAACCCGGAGTCTGGACCAGTGCCCGTTTGATGGCAATAGGCTCGCCCCCTATTTATTTATTTTGATTTTTTTAAACTTTGCCCCACACTAGGATATTCTCCTGTATCGTGGGTGCGTTCACAATATATTTAAAGTCACATACACAAACACCCAGACCCGGAACTACTACCTGTAGGCCATACAAATACATATTTGTTCCGTGCCGGAAAATAACCCGAGCCACGCGTCGCAGCAGCCGATCGGTCAGACGGTCAACCATTGCGCCAACCACACGACGCCGACACGATTGGCGCAGTGGTTGAGCCGTCGGCTGCTGCGCAGCGTGTTGTACGTTCGATCCCCACACGGAACAAATATTTGTGTGACCCACAGGTAGTTGTTCCGAGTCTGGCTGTTTGTGTATGTGAGTTTAAATGTTTGTAAACGCACCCACGATACAGGAGAAATTCCTAGTGTGGGGCAACGTTTTTTTTTTAAAGAAGAAAAGAACCGTGTCGTCATTACATCGGACTTTAACATAACTGCCGATATATAGATGTCATTATAAGTGCACTTCTGCCCAACCCTTGGGGAAATAAAGGGGTGAAAATAAGCTAAGGAATAAATCTTATTCTCTCATACATGTTATTATTATTCCTAGTTTACACGCAAAACACGAAAACCCCTGTCAGCCAAAGGCTGTCTGTCCAATAGTGAGATGAGACGGACAGCTCTTGGCTGACTGGTAGGTTTTTTTTTTTTAACAAAGCTGCTACTAATGATTATAGTTGATGGATCATATCGTCAATAGGAACTTTAACTCACCACCTATCTTGCCTTTCCTAACTATCTTGGGAACTGCTTCCAGTCCAACTAGATGCAGATGAATACCACTATTTAACATGGCGCGGCTGCCTATCTGACCTCCGCAAACCAGTTACTGGATATAACGACACCATTGGAGAAAGATCGCATTCTAAATACAAATTAGTGTTTGTTTCATAACATGCCATTCTCTTATTAAATATCCATGAAGGTTCAAAGGCTTACAGTATCTACATTCCGAAAATAAACGAGTAAGAACCGAGATTTATCTTTAGATCTGATTTTGCGATATTGTAGGGCTCAAGTGCTTGAAAGGTATTAGGTATTTGTTGAATGAAGATGAAGAAGATTAATGAAGATTAGAATGAAGATTTTCAAGTATTACCTAAGTACTTCTTATAACAGATTAGACATTGATTTGACGGAGATAGTCCTGATAAACGGGGTTTTAAAATATTTGAACAACAGGACGAAGTCTCTTGGGATTTCTGAAGTTTGTAACGGAGATAAACGCATATTTTAAGTTCGATTTACTGATGATAAGAGAATGGGCTGCAGTCATCATATCATTTAACAACTTTATAAATTATATCTCCTGTGTTTTACTGAAGTATAACCTATGATACTGTGAAGTTTCATCAAAATCCGTTCTGTAGTTTTTGCGTGAAAGAGTAACAAACGTCCGTGCGTCTCCACAATCTTTCACATTTATAATACTACTAGCTTTCATCGACTCCGTCTGTGAATGTCAGTAATCGCAGATGGAAACGAAGACGCTGATTTGTCCTTTGTCCTTTCCAGGGTTCCAAACTATCTCCGCAAGTTTCAAATTTCATATAAAATAGTTCAGGATAAAGAGGCAAAAGACAGCAGAGAGTCGGACAGGAATCTTATTTCAGATGTTTCAAATGATTTTTTTAACAACAAAGTTTAGTTTGTCCTTCAGTCATACTTATCTTTTCTTGACAGTAATTTTCGGTGCTTTCATAGTTTCAAAACGTCAATAGCTAATGTGTAATTACTTTGGTGAAAGAATAGCCTTTCGGGCTTCATCATTTTATCAGTGACCAACAGATATAAACACAAAAAGATATAAAAGGTGCTTTTCTTAAGAGTGAGAGGTGATATGATATTCCTACACTGAGCGGGTGAAACAAGGGTTTTTGACACGCTTATCTAACACGGCGTGACACGTGTACCCGATCAGTGTAAAGTCACAAAGGTGTAGGTACTATTGTGTGCCTAGGACATATGCACGACGTAACGTAAATACCAAAGATTTTCGGATCGAAAATCAAACAAGAAAGACCTTATCGTAGCATGTCGGTTCAAAATGAGGCTAGCCCAATTAGTATCACATCGATCTGAATAAAGTCTTGTAAGATAATAAACGTTACGTAATAATTCAGCCAAAAGATATCCACTGCTGGACATAGACACAACCAAAGATTTCTAGAACGATTGGTCCTGCGCTGCCCTCATCGATTTGAGATTTTCACCAGATCGTGGTGGGTCGGTCGGTCCTCCTTGTGGGAAGCCTATCTACCCTGCATATTCCGGTATGCAGTCACCATACGAGAACTCTTTCGCCCCAAAAGCCATCGGTTCTACTAGCAATGTGCCCCGCTCACTGCCATTTGAATTTGGCAATTTTTAGGCTTCGTCGGTTAATTTGGTTCTCTTGCGAATCTTTTTATTTCTTTTCATCGATCCCGTAGAGAAACTCCAAGCATAGCCCATTCCATTGTCCTCTAGGTCCACGTGTAGTCGAACAAGATATTCAGACGTCTACAAACTGTTATTCTAGCTGAAAACAAGAGTTTTAAGGATTAAACTCGTTAATTAAAATGCCGCCATGATTTCCATTGTTTCAAACTCCAAAGGCTTGTCAAGTTTGTAGCACTTACCTTTATGTATTTGACAGTCATTGTTTCTGATGTTGTGTGTGGCTCATTTCAATTTAGTCTGAACAAGCCTTAGAATTGGATAGTACAGTCTCATTATTCTCATGGCTGGATAAGAACAGCCGCTAGAGTCGATCGCTTGCTTTAGATTCCGTACGTGGATGGTGGACCTCTTTGTGTCTCGGAAAGCACGCACGCACGTTAAAGCTGCATGCCCGAATTTTGACCAATAGACTTTGACTCCTCTTCGCTCCAGAGTACGGGGATTATTGGTTAGTATTTCTCCGTTTCTCGCTCCGCAGCCTCGCTCCGCTTCAATGGACAGGCAGCCTAAGCCGCTGGCCCTGTGCCATTTGTAGATTGACAGTCGCTTCAGGTGTTTAGAAGCCCGTAAACTTGATAACCAGTCTGCATAGACATGTTGCCCATTTACTGGGTTATGGGGGATGGATAGGAAGGCGTTTTATGTAAAATACTGGTATTCAGTGGCATCCGGTTAGATATGGAATTTGACTCCAACGCCTAGACAGATGATGAGTTATGGTGTCTCTTAAATTTCGCCTTGAACCCATTTTCGCCTTGAACCCATTTTTGAAATTGTTTAAGCCTAGCAATATGCTATTCGTTGCCAGCATTGTTCTGACTGAACAATGCACACACTAACACGTCACAACATGGCCCCTGCGACCCAATCCCCCAAACTAATTAGAACCTTCAGAACGTTATATTAGCTACTTCCAACGATAAAAGTTGTGAAATGCCAATTATGGAAACGGGAACATAATTACTTTGATGTTGATGGTCATTTTGACTCATAAACGAATAATTGACGCCCGGTTGGCGTAGGGGCTGACCGATTGACTGCTGCGCCGCGTGTCGCGGGTTCTATTCGAGCACGGAACAAATTATTATATGGCCTACAGGTATTTGTTCTGGGTCTGGTTGTTTGTGTATGTAAGTTTGAATGTTTGTAAACGCACCCACGATAGAGGAGAAATTCCTGGCGTGGGGCAACGTTTAAAAAATATAATTGTAGGTACCCCAATGTGTCAAATTTCATTGATAGTTTTTCAGCTTTATCGTGAAAGAAATAAGGTTAATGTTCGATTGGGAAAATGTGAAAGTTTGGGATAGCTGGATGTGCTGGCGTCTGTCAAGAGAGAAGATGACGTCAGAAAAAAAAATGGTTCCACCTTTCATAGAAGCTCTAAGCCGTACAGTTCTCGGGAGACGAGAAAAGGTAAAATATTTGATGTGGGGATAAAAAAAATATTCCACTGACTTTGTAACAAAAGATATAATAATAATGTACTTTGTTACAAAGTCTATATTGTTGTAATAAAAAGTCTAGCCAACTTGCAGAAACTCGTTTATTATTTTATATTTAAGTAGATCAAAGCAAACACGAGGGGTAGGTCAGGTCAACCTAGGGATCCATCAATATTCTCTTGTTATTTTGGGGTGCAACCTATCTTCTTCTTCCATACTTCTTCACTATTAGTGGTTAGCTCTGTACTCATTTCTCTGAATATTACATAACGCCTGTATTCCATAAAGGGTTATGCAGAGTCGTACCTATAGAACACCCACATTTCACCAGTTATGTTTAAGTCCCTTGTAATAGGCGGTGAGTCTGTTGCCTTTAAACGGGCACAAATCCAGACTCTGGGCTGCTATAGAAACTATAGATGAAAACACCCAGGAATCAGTCCACCCGGGAATCGAATCCAGGACTGCATGCTCAACAGTAGCCCTAGCAACTACAAGAATAACGAAGCAGTCATCATTCCTCTGCTAGTCACATAACCTTTACACGGTCCACATATCCATCGTTTGTTTGTTCTACCCCTACTTTTATAGCTAGTTTCAGACTCAAAGCATACCTCACAACATTTTTCTCATTCCTCCTCATCACATACCCAATCCATGACAGCCAGACCTATTGTTACGATTTAAAAAAATCCATTGTCCACCGAACACTGAATAATCAGTGTTCGGTGTTATACACGTCAAAAATATAGTCCGATTCACAGGTAATTTTACACACTGGCTTTTAATAATATTTCCAAAAGACTCCCAATAATAATTCGATGGAATTTGAAGAATTTTCATAGAATTCGAAATTTCGACAACGAATGTACTTGAAAGGTATTCAATAAAGTAGGTCAATTAGCCCAATAAGCGGTTCGTTTTCATCATTATCATGAGCAGCTCTTGGCTACATAAAACAGCCGCACGGGTTGATCGAAGGTTAAGCTACGCTTTCCAAAGTCAGTCTGTAGATGGGTGACTGTTATCTACATAACGAGTTACCTCCGTGTCTCAGAAAGCACGTTAAACCGTTGGTTCTGGCTGTAATTTGTAGATCTTTGACAGTCGTTACAGGAGTCAGAAGCTTGAAAGTCTGACAAGCAGTCTTAGCTGGGGGTATCGTGTTGCCCAGCAACTGGGTTGTGGAGGTCGGATAGGCAGTCACTCCATGTAAATTACTGGTATTAAACCGCCTCCGGTTAGAGTCGAAGCCGAACCAAACATAGTTGGGAAAAGACAGGTAGATGATCACTCAAGCGGCGATTACCATTTAGCGGTACACTATGTGGTAACCACCACTACGCCTTCCGGTGTGCGATGGCTACTCCAGAACTTTTCGGTCCCTTTCGTTGTGCGAGCAGTGTGTCCAGCCCACTGACACATGGGTATCTTGGTTCTCCTGCCTCATCTCTTCACTTGCAACTCTCCACGCCAAGCAAGTCTCTCAAAAGCCAACAGAGATGGTTATCCGTTGGCTTTTGGGAGACTTCCTTCTGATGAGGTCCATTGTGACTGGCTGACGAATTAATGTTTCTAACAAATTAGTATGTCTATAGAGAAAACTAGAACTGTATCCCAAGTTTAGAAAAAAACTTGAATAACAGATGTCAATGTAATTTCTTATTTCCTAAACTCGTATAGTTGGCTAAAAGTTATTTGCTTTTAGTATTATATACCTGTATTTATCACCTGAAAAAGTTTTCATAGCAACTAAGATTTTCCTTCTAAATGTTTTTCTGTAACCGGTACAAAGTAAACACGTACTAATGTTTTTTCTTTTCTTTTATCGTCTGCTAATGTACTCCCATTGGCGTTTCTGCTTAATAACCGCCATTTTTATTTCATGTCAACAAAACAGAAAATTGCTCACGCATCCTAATAGCACTGATAACGACCATAAAAGAAAAAATATCTGTGATCTTGTTTTCCTCATAGCCAAACGTGAAAATATTATAAAGGATTTTGTTTCTGTATGTCGAAAATAGATGTCATCATGGCCCAGTGGTTTAGGCCTCGCCTCTTGTGCACGAGGTTGTGGGTTCAAACCTGGGCAAGTACCAATGTGAGTTTTTCAATTCATATGTACTTTCTAAGTTTATCTTGGACATCATTGACATCGGTGAAGGAAAACATCGTGAGGAAACCTAGACTTATATAATTAATATAAGTCTGAAATCGCCAACCCGTCTTGAGCAAGCGTGGTGATTAATGCTCGTGCCTTCTCTGTATGAGAAGAGGCCTTTGCCCTGCAGTGGGATAGTAATAGGCTGGTACGTTATGTCGAAAATAAACAAAAAATATGGAATCATTAGAATGTCGGCTGATTTAATTTGTTTAGCGGCAGCTAACTTCGCTCGTAGATTAAGGTATGTTTTCCGAGGTCTATCCCTGATTGGATGATTGTCCATTACATGACTAGACCCTGGCGCGCCTCAGAGAGTTAAATAAGTTGTTGATCTTGGTTTTATAAGTAGATCTTTAACAGAGACGTTTCATAACTGCGGCGATTCCGAGGTAGTCGGAACAATATTTTGGGTACATTGGCGGACAGAATATATGTATGGGCCGTTTATTAGGCACTGGGCTGGCTAGAAGACATACCTATGCGTACAGACGTACATGTGCAAAATGAATAGTTTTATTTGTTATGTCACTTTTGTTTTAATTTATTTTTCTCTAACAATAGGTTAAGGCAATACTAACACAATACAGATCCTGCAATCCGAAATAAAGAGTTATTATTATTATTATATTCAACCATACTCGAAAGTCAACCAGTCCTACCAAGGGGTACCTATAGTAAAGGTTGTGAAGGTCAGATAGGAACTTTCTCCATTTCCGATATAGTTAAGAAAAGACTAGACAGAGATGGTAATGAAAAAGGAAGTTGGATTTGAATCGTCACGTTCAAACTTTTTTACGTAACAAGCAGGTTTTTTTTTAATTTCCACAATGGTATCCGATTCGGTTATTCAATTATTCAATAATCCTAGCTATGTTGACTACAACCGATAAAATTTATTTGATCTCTGTATCGATTGACAACCAATATGTACACGCTGGCCCAGCTGTGTCAGTTCAAGTTATATTTTCTAAGCAATCACTGGTTAAGTATCCAATACATAGATTATTGCCCTAAATGATATGCGAGGTAATTTGAATGAATTGGGTTGTTTGTAACCAGGGGCATTTTCAATAAAACCGACAGGTGATAAGCACCAATCTGAGAGTTCAACAATTTGACACTTCCAAAAGACAATTTGAACCAACCGATTGACCTTTAAAGTTAAAGTTCGTGAACTCATTCGTAACAAGATGGCGCGGTAGTATGGTCGCAGCGCTAATCATTTCCCATTAACTGTTATAATTGTTTACGTGTGTGTGTTTATTTGTGTATATATTCTATGTAGGTTTTAATATTTATACATTTCTATTTATCTGTTCCCTTTTTCTTTAAGGAATTGCACCTACCACTTTTGGTCTCTGCATCATCCAAAGGTTGACTGGTAGAAAATGCCTATTTTATTAAGTCCGCCTTTGTACATTTGTGTGCTTAAAGTATTATAATTTTTTTTTTCAATTCTAAAATTTAACATTTCAACAATCTGGAAATCCAGATTTAACATGTTTCCCACATCCTGTGCAGACCTGCTGCACTTGACACGAAAATGTGACAGCCTTGTAACTTTTTCGCAAATATGTCGCATTGTTAGTTGGCTACACGGGTTGATCGAAGGTTAAGCTACGCTTGCCGAGCTCAGTCTGTGGATGGGTGACCGTCCGCAACATATCAAGACTCTTACGTGCCTAGGAAACCATGTTAAGCCGTTGGTCCTATCTGTCATTTGTTGATCTTTGACAGTCGTTACGGGAAGTCAGAAGCCCGATAGTCTGTTAATAAGTCTTACCAATGAGTATCGTGTTGCCCAGTAACTGGGATATGGAGGTCAGATAAGCAGTCGCTCCATGTAAAATACTGGTAATCAGCTGAGTCTGGTTAGACTGGAAGCCGATCCCAGAATGGTAGCGAAAAGGCTAGGCGGATGAAGATGTCAGTCATGTTAAACAGGGCTTTGAACTTAAGTAACTGAGTTAGATTTTAATTAAGTTTTTAATACGTTTCTTTTGGAAGAAAGAAATGTCTATTATAATAAGAAACCTTAATAGTTCCTCTTGACTTTGTATCCGCACGAGCGTTTAGAAAAAAAAAACATGCCGTAACCGTGATCAAAATATTAGCCAGTCTTAGATGGGTTGACGACCGATGTGGCGCGGTGGGCGAAGTTCCCGCCTTGGGAAAAATGTTTGTACGATTTACAAAGATTTGTTCCAGGTGATCTGGGTATTTGCTAAGTATAATAAAAAAATATCTATCTATGCAATGTTTTGTATTAAGTATATCAGTCATCTAGTACCTATAACTCAAGCTCTGCTTAGCTTGGGGTTAGATGATACTGTGTGGATTGTCCAGCATTATTTATTACCTACTATAGAGTAGGTAATGGGTGAACCTAGATATCTATACCAAAAAAGTTGAGCCCGGGATTTCGACAAAGACATAGTCCCAAATTGAGCCCGGTGATAACTGTGTCAACGTGAAAAGATATGGCCGAAATACATATTACGAGCAATCTTAGTTATGTGAAGTTCAGTCGAAAGATCAATTGCTACAAAACTGTACACAGTAATTCAAGAACTGGGTAAAGTGAGTGACGTGGTCAACTCAGTTTTAGTTAGGATTGCCAACCGTCATATGAAATATAGTATTATACTGTATTTACAGTATTACTATTGTATTTTCGGGTCTGTTATTGAATTACTGTGTACCTGAGTTGTTTTGGAAGTTACTTATTTAAACCATCGGAAATATTACTTTACTTATTCAGAAGTACAAGAAAAGTATCTGCCTCGTTGGTCTGGTAGTCGCCAGCGCTACTGGTAAGCTAGACCAGCTTCTGGGCTAGATTTCCAGGCCCTGGCAAATGTAATTGAGTTTTACCAACGCGAATTTCTCAGCAGAAGCCCGTACCCGGTAAATGACAATAGACTCACCTCGTATTACATGGGACTTAAACATTACTGGTAAAATGTGGGCGTACTATAGATACAGCTCTTCCTAACCCTTGGAGGAATACAATCCTGATGGATAAACGTGATAACTAGTTACTTTTTATTGTATGTACTTACCTAGATAACTGTGCATGATGTAAGAATCCAATTTATATCAAACAAATCTTCAACCAATCAATCACATTGTATTTCAAAGCACCAATCAATTCCTTTTGTGATAAAACAGAAGAAAATCAATCGTCAATTTATTATTTTGATCGTGAACTTTTCGTGAGTTCTGAAAATTACTTTAGGAAATCAATTAAAGGAACTGGTTTTGTCCGGATAGTTATGTCTAATTACGTGCGCTTCAGAGAGACATGCGTAACGTGTTAGTCGAAGGTCACTAGAATACGTGCTCAGAGTTTTAAATATTACAACTTCTTATGCTGGCCATTTGATTTATTTGACATATACCTTGAAAGGGGTTAATGGCAACATTAGTCGTCACACCGTCACACGTGTATTTGATTTATTACTCCATAGTAACAGACGCACGATTCGATCTAAGGTTAAACTATGATTGCAAAAGGGGTGATCAGCAGAGGTCGGAATTAGGTAGTTATTTCTGTACTTGCATCGAAATGCTGATATTAATATGGATCTTCCCGGGATTTATAATTCAATCCCGTGTGGCCAACAATATTACAAATAAATAATAATAAAAACTTCAGAGATAGATAAGACATTCGGACATATGATGTCGGATGGTATAAATTGTGTAAAAGTAAATAACTTTTTTATTTAATTAATCACGGGTTTTTTCTGATCTTTATAATTAATCCCGGGATTTGTGGCATATATCCACTTTATTCTTTCGCTGTATGAAATCAGTGTAAGTACTTAAATAACTCTACCTAATTCCGACCTCTGGTGATCAGCGATAATATACAGAGACTCCTCCGTGCTTCGGAAAACAGTGCGACAGACAGTTGTTACTGGAGTCATAACCCCTAATTTTGATTGACTTTGATTGACAGTCTTACCAAAGGGTATTGTAACTGAGTTCAGGAAGTTGGTGTGCCCGTCAAACATGGCTAACGTAAATGTTACGTCAACTTAAACGATTTCAAAATTGGAAATACAACTATCTTATGGATAGGAAATCATCAAATGACTTGTCCCGTTCTGTATGGAACAGGAGGGCGTGTCAGACTTTTACTGACTAAAACCTATGCGTGTTAAGTCCTTGCCCTTTACGTTCCTGGGTCACTGTAACTCTTTCCAACATCTGGCAACCCCGGCAAAATAAATCTATCCTGGGGTGTTTAGGTTTATCTATACAGCTATACCTACAAATAAAAACAGTTGAAGTGTCTGTTTGCAATGTCCAAATAATGCATAAGTATAAAAGTTTATACGGTATTCATACCAACCATTTTTTTGTCTGTATGTCTGTTTCTTTGAGGTAATCTCCGAAACGGCTGAACCAATGTTGACGGGACTGGCAGATAGCTTATGTTTTAAAGAGTAACTTTTATTTTAGTAAAGATTTTAGGATTAGGATTACAACCGATGTTTTGTTTTATTCCATGCGGTCAAAGTCGCAGGAACGGCTAGTCCATAAATAAGAATAAAGTTTTAAAAATAAAATAGGCAAATGTTGCATGCGACACGAGAATTTAGAATGTTAAAATTGTTGAATTGACGTCACGTAACGTCAAACATTTGTGCTAGGAACATACATAGGTAATCACTACGTGTAAAATGTTGGTAGTTATCAGCATCTGGTCTTGCTGGAAGCTAACCTCAACATGGCTGGGACAAGGCTTGGCAGAGAAGTAATTTAGTACGGTTCGCTTTTCTCTGTATCACCGAAGATTAAAATTACTTTCCAATCGTAAATCAACATAGCAACAAAATGTCGATCAATATTTTAAGTACACACAACGATTAGTGTTATCAGTCATAAATGGCTTTTAGTGTAGCTACTAAAGGGTGTACCGGGCTTATATGAATAACAGCTGTTCGTCCGATAGCTAAAATAAAGCGAGGTTTTTACAATACAAAACACATCACGTTCGACTCAATTTATTTCTCAAATCGTATTTTCATATGTTCTTTACTTTCTTCAATAGATTTTATTCTGAAGCTTATTACTTTAACATTTTATTATAACGTAGGTTATATAGACGAAATTGCTCTAGTGTTTTCTTAGGAACTCACTTTTCTACAAACTTTCAAACAGTGAATGTCAAATCAAATCAAATCGTTTATTCGTATAATACAGAAAAATAAGTTGTTACAGAATAGGAGAAGGCACATAGTATCATAACCTTAGGTCTGGGAGTTTTTTTATTACGATAATTGAACATATGTACAGAGACCAGCACATCAAGCTATCCCAAACTGTCATATTTTCCCAATTGAATATGAACCTTATCGTTTTGCAATAAAATGGAAAACTATCAAAGAAATTTGACAGATTGGGGTAGCTAGACGTGCTGGCCTTTAGTATGTACCTATATTTTTTGAGTTACGGATAAAGAGTACGATAAAACGTAGTAAGTTTCAAGCTCACCAGATACCTATGAAGCTAACAGTTCCCAGTCCGTTTTGGGCAAAGGTGGGACTTGTATAACTACGAGAGGCACACTGCAAGTTTTTAGAAATGGCTAGTAAGAAAAGTTGCCAATGCAAAATTAATTTGAATTTCGAATAAAGAACTCTTTGAGCTGTACATGTACAGAGGCCAGCAAATCAAGCTACCCCAAACCGTCAAATGTCTGTGATAGTTTTTCAAATTAAATACAAAAGAATAAGTTTCATGTTCAATTGGGATAATGTAACAGTTTTTGATAGCTTGATGTGCTGGCGTCTGTACATTAAATTCTAATAGTTTGTCATTTGTTTTTACAAAGTCAATGGTTCCATCGCATGCGACAGTACTCAAAGGGGAATGGAGACTACTTCGAAAACCACATGTAGACTTGTACCTACATACATCTCATACGTTGGTTACTTCGTTAGTTGTCCATAATTACATTATTTTTATTCGATTGGAGTTGCTTGCTGTCACATGGCAAATGATTTTATAGTTTTTTTGTATATGGCAATTACTTAGAAATATACAGTATTGATTCAAGTTCTTCTAATTTATTAGAACGATGTGTTGCTGTGGAGTTTGTTGCGCCACTTCTTCCCAGCAAAATCACTAAGAAGTGATGAAGGACGGGTGTATGGGACTGCCTTACGTAATATTTGAAGTTCAGCGTGCTTATTTTCAGCCTAATAAGAATAAATTACATTTTTATAAGCTTACAGACTTTTGATTAGCAGAAATAATTGTACATGTATAAAAGAGAGAAGGAATGCCATTCAACGTGGCAATACTGGCTTCTGGGCACTTTTCCCGTTGACAAGGATGCGGATTAATTTTTTGATGCCCTATGATTATTTATTTCTTCATATATTAATAATTGTATCATTTTAATGAAATAAATATGTATGACTGTAGGTACGGTTTTGTGTAGCAGTTATTTCAGGAAGGAATCATAGAGCATCAAAAACAGTTTTTGTAACTTTCAAATATATTTGCAAAAACTATGGTAAAACTACTATGGTTTCATATGAGTTGACTCAAACCCATTTTCATGTTACTGGGTAACAAATGGACATGGAGTCGATTTGTGGTGACCGCCCTCCACTAACATCAACAATAACAGTATTTATATATATACAATTCTATATTTCCATCTAATATTACTTTCACCTCAACAAATATCAACTTTATACTTTGTTTTACTAAGTCGACTTCACAACTTCTAGTCTACTATTGAAAAAGTACTTTATGAGGAGATGGTTAAAGTAATTTTTACCGACAACACAAATTTGTTTACAAAATTGTAAACGCAGTATAGATTCGCTATCAACCCAGAAACAAAGCTGAAATCGACGAGCACACGGATGTTTACTTAACAAGTTTAAGAATGGATGTAGTCAATTATACCCAGGTCTGTTAACTTTGCAGCCCCTGAGGACTTTAACTGTACTGTGGGCAGTACATGTATGTTTAAGGTAGATGCCGTGGTCGCTGTCATAATATTTGTTCACCCAGACGAGCTCCAAATTGCGCCGTAACTCTCGGTTATATGCCTTCCATATTCTGTATTTGGTTAAGTCAGTTTGATCTATGCTTACACCTTCTTCCCATGGGGTGGACCACCTGCTAAGATCCTCACATACTTCTTTACCTTCGTAAACGTTCAAACATCTGTAGCCCTAGCACGAGATTCTTGCAAGAAGCTTACCAATCGAAATCGTCAAATGATTTCACTAAAATATACCGGAAAAATACCATCATTTAAAATAACCATACTACTTATTTAATCCAATTTACTTAATAAATATTCTGTATATATATTAATACATAAAAAGCGCTTTCATCCTTTCTCCTATCACCAGCTAACTGAACTTTGCTGTGCCCGACAGGGTCCATAATTGATTCTATCCTTACCACACCAACTGTTTTATATAACATTATAGAATGCAATAAAGTATTGAGTATTGAAAATTGAAACAGCGCCTTTACAATTCGTAAGTAAAACAACCTTTTTTTATTAATAACTACGTAATTTAACGTTTTCTGCAGATAAAGGTCTTGCTAGAAATTTTCGCGAGGGCTGAGAAACTGGAACTACCTGTTATAAATACACGCCGGTTGCAAGTACTAGGCGCCTGACCTTTCTGAATCAGGCCCTCTGAACGAGAACCTCGAGAGATGGTCGTCGAGGCTTTGAGCCATCAGGCCATTGGCCTTAACGGTGATCGGCACAATGACTGCAGACTCCACATTACACGTGTTGACAGCTTTTTTGTATGCCAGTGTTGAAAATCCTCATGGATGTCTTCCTAAGTCCTCCCTGGGGGGCGGAGGGGTCTGTCAGACTCTTACTGACAATTTTTTTTTTTTTACAAAGCCAGAGCCAAGTCAAGTTACTTAAGTCTATATTTTAGATGCTGCGATAATTCAAACCAGTTTGGCAAACCTTAATTCGGCGGTTGTAAAGCGGAAATGTGGCCTAACGAAGTTCCCTAATGATAGCTAGTATACCCATACGGTTGGTACCTCTAATATTCTTTTATTAAAAGTTATTCTTAAATTTACTCATTTGCGACTTCTACTACTAATATCATAAAATACTTTGTTAACTTTTGCTGCAATCCTTATTACACCTATGATAATAAAATATTAGGTCTTTACCTATGAAATTGCCGTTTTGTATGAAAAAATTTAAATGAATTTTTTTCATGTATTTTTTATTTGTATTAATCGAAGTAATCACCCATGCAATCAATGCATCTTTGCCAACGCAGTGGCAGTTTATTGATGCCCTTCTTAAAGAAATCAGCTGGACGGGAGGCAACAAATTCTTCAAAGGCATTTTGTACTGCCTCTCGGGTATTGAATTTTTTTCCCGCCAAGAAGTTATCCAAAGAAAAAAAAAATAGGACCTATTATTATTTTCTAACTTCACTTATTTCTTTTTATATCTTCATATTCATCGCTTCAATAACAATGCGTAGGTACTTAGGTAATATTCTTATGAAATAGCGCTTCGTAAAGCCGAAGCCATTTTACTATATTGGCACTATAAAAATATTCATTTTGTGGAAATAAATGTTTCAAGGCTTATTGGCTACTGAAATTCGTATTTATTTGAGGTACTAGAATCTGATGGAGCTCGTGGGTTGATCGAAGGCTAAGCGACGCTTACGATGTCTGTGGATGGGTGACCTCACATATCGAGACTCCTCCATGCCACGCAAAGCACGTAAGCTGTTGGTCCCGGCTGTGATTTGTAGATATTTGACAATCGTTACGGGTTGTCAGTAGCCTAAAAGTACGACATCCAGTCTTTCCAAGGGCTAACGTGTTGCCCAGTTACTGGGCTGTGGAGTTCAGATAAGCAGTCACTCCATGTAAAATACTGGTATTCAGCTGCATCCGGATATACTGGAAGCTGACCCCAACATAGCTGGGAAAAGGCTAAGCAGATGATGATGATGTACTAGAATCTGATAATTTATTTATTTATTTATTTATTAGGGACAAAAAACAGTTACATGTTAAAAAATACAGAAAATTACTTAAGCTAGGAATTGACAAACATGCAACCCACACCATTGTCCACGAATTAACTAAAAATTAAAAGAAGTGATAAAAGAAGTGATAATATAAAGCGATAAACAAAACAAAACAAAAGAATCATTGTCATATTAGCGCTGAGATTGCCTAATGTTAAACAATTTACTCTGCGGACAAAATATCCAGTGCCATTTTCTTAAATACTTGCTTAGATAGATAAAATATATCAAGGTCCATGAAACGCGCGTTGTATGCATCAACAAGACGGCGAAGAGGTGCTCGTTCCCCAGCATTAGTCCGACATATATCCGTGTGGAACAGTTGAGGCACGCGCACCCCCCTTAAAATAACACTGCGGGGCACCTTGTAACACAACTTACTTGTAAGTTCGATACAGTCAAATTTGTTATTACATATACCGTGCAGGGTTATGACATCAAGTAATAACCGCCTAGACCCCAGATCTGGAACTCCGTACCGTTTCAATAGCTGCACATATGGAATTTTTGACTGGAAACACTTATAATTCATCGATCGCAAGAACTTCTTCTGTACCATTTCAATTCTAGAGCCATATTTGTCATAGAAGGGAAGACAACAATAAGACACCGTTACAAGTTTCCAAGGTCAAAGAAATCAATAAGTTTACCACTTGACTGTTGTCTTATTTCTGGTAAAAACTAGCTACTGTGACATGGCTTGAGTCACACATTTTATCACAGTTTGGGCGATAGAACCGTAGCATACCACCGTAATCATATCTTGTCACAAACGTCTTGTATGCCCGTGGTCGTTTCGCAGCCTGTTATTGTCCCACAGCTGAACCAAGGGCCTCTTCTCACACACAACACCCGAGCATTGATCACTTGCTCAAGGTGGGTTGGCGATTTCAGACTTATATTAATTATAAGTACAGGTTGCTTCACAATGTTTTTGTCACCGCTGTCAGTTAAGTGTGAGATAAATTAAGAATTGAAAAAGTCACCATGGTGCTTATACGGATTTAAATTGGAAACGTAGTCTTAACCACTGAGCCATCACGTTATGACCACCATTAATAGCACTAACCAATAAAACAAATATTTGGTAGTTAGTTAAAAAAATAAAGCCATGTGTAGTTTCTAAAATGTATTCGTCTTCTAGTACTTGACAAATCAATTTTATTCAAGTTATTCTACTTGATATCTAGACGAAACTAATTTGCTACCATTTGGCGACCAATACTTTTTATAACCTTTTTACGAGCAACTAGAAAAGATTCGAAGTTCAAAAGCTTTTTAAAAATAAAAGTAGATGGAAACCAATCAAATTTTGTTACCTATCTTTTATCTATTCTCTTGTTTTTCACAAACATAAAAAGGCACATACAATGTTACTGCTTCAAAAAAGAACAAAAAATACTAAAGCCTACCTTATACATACATCAGGTATCGCCTTATGTAGCTCTTAACCTCATTATTTGTAAGTTTTCATGGTGTACAATATATAACATTCTGTTCTATTCTAAGAAACATTACCAAGGAGGCTAGGGACAACACATTGAAACCATTATCTCTAAACTAGGTTTCCCTTGATCGTAAGGATCAGTATCCTTCCGCAAACGATGTTATAGGCCACGATTTCTATAACTAAAAATGCAAATAGGTTGGTTCACTATTTTTGGTTGACTGGTAGTGAATGCCTCAGGCACTTAGTCCGCCTCTGTACCTTTTATAAGGCACAAGCTATGCCCCACGGTTTCACCCAGTTCCAAGGGTCGTATCGTAATGTTAAATAACCTGTAACCTTCCTCAAGGATTGGGCTGACAAATGCAAAATGGGTTTTTTTTTGACGTTCAAAAAGTGCTGATTCTCAGCCTAATTTGAATGAATGAATTTAGTTTTTTTTTTTTCCATATCCAAATGGGTCCAGTTATAACTACGTTCAAACAAAAGAACAAACTAAAAATTAATCTTTACTTTATCACTAGCCATGCCCCACGGATTTACACACTTCTAAGGATCGCAGCGTGATTTTAAATAGCTTAATAACCTTCCTCAATAATTGGATTTAAAAATCTTTTTCATCAATCAGATTGTATTATTTTGGTACATATAACATTAAAAAAAAACATGGCTACATAATCAGAGAAAATAAACAGTAAAACATACGTTTCATGAATCCACAGGGAATAAACTGAACACAAAATTCTCGGTAAGAGCCTGCAGACACGTGTCAGCGACAGACAGATGTCATGTCCGCGTAACATAGGCAAGTGACGGGCAAGTCCTCAATGATTGGCCTACGCAGTAATACAGAATACAAAAAACAGCTGACATTATGAAAAGTCTGAATATGGCGCCTGAGACCGAGAAGTTGTGTGGAAATCGGTTGTCATGTTGTGGGCATATGATGCAAAGGAATAAGGACCATGTCGTGAGTAAAGTTTTGAGTATGAATGTGGAGGGTACAAGAGTAGAGGGAGACCAAAGAAAAGATGGATGGATTGTGTGAAAGATTAAATGGCTAGAAAGGATTTGACTTTTGAGATGACGGCAAATAGAGATGTATGGAAGAAGAAGATATGCTGCGCTGACACCAAATAAATTGGGATAAGGACAGGAGGATGATGACGATTATGAAAAGCTTTAGTATATACATAAACTCAAGCCTTGTCCCCATGGGGGTAGGCAAAAACTACGGAACGACCGCTACTCCTTTAGCTTCGTTTACGTTCTTACATACACGCACGCCGGTTGCGTGTATGAAGAACATCACCAATAAGGTCAGTCTATGTCCTTCTAGGGCGTCCCCTCCCGGTGTTTTCGCGTACATCTATCTTATATATATCTTTTGTAAGTCGTCTTTCATTCATCCTCTCAACTTTTAAGTAGTTCTCAGAATAGTCGTCTAGCGCCCGATTTTAATATCTCTAGATATCGATTCTTGTTTTTAACGAATTAATGGCCGAATTTGCAATACGTAACCATGAGAGGGCGAATCAGAAGGAGCCAGCAGTAGAGGATCAAAGATTGAGATTGGGTTTGAAAAATTAGTGGTATCGGCTGTAGAAAACGCCGACACCCTCTATTTAGTTTTTTTTGTTTTATAGTTTATTGTTTGATGTGTAAAAGTGTTTTAAAACCAATATTACAAAAGCAAAAATACAAACATGTATTATTTTTATATGTAACATCACGTATCATAAGTTTTAGTAGAATCATTCAGAGTTTAACAGTGCACTATAATAGCTTATAATGCTGTATTATAGCATAAAGGTACTTCAAAATAACACGAAGTCTACAATGAATAAAGAAACATAGGTAGACGAAGTCGCGGGTAGCTGCTAGTATACAATTAGGCATAAACATAATACCAGCCTATTCCTGTACTTAGTGTCTAGACCATTATTGTAGCAGAAGCAATGTACTGCCAAATGTAGGTTAATATTGCAGTTAAAATTCACTACAAGTATTCATAAAAAATAAATGTCGGACGTCTATGGAGTATGGATAGCTCATGACGTCCATTGACTAGTGATAATAATATTATGATCAAAACAAAATATTATTATTTTCGTCTGATAAGTTACAACTACTCGTAACTAAATTGTTACGTAACTTATTAGACTATGGTTCTAGATTTTCAAGATGGAATTCAGTTAGAAGTTAACAATGTCTGCTTTATTAGCTACAATTATACGCAACAATTATAGTAACTGTGAAGGTCGTATACCGACGGAAACCTTACAGCACACAGGCAGAATAATAGTTCTGGCTGGATTAGAACACTCAAGAGATTTTAGAATCGTTTCAAATATAGAATGTGTGGTGTGTTTGGTGAAGCAGATTTGTTTTGGACGCGCTAATTCAAAGACATTCAATACGCTTGATAGATGATTTTATGAATGCGTGAAACGAAAAATTCGCACCCCTTTTTAATAATATTGCGCGCACAGACTGTGAGAATTAGCGCAGTTATAGTTAAAGAACTGCAAGAAGCTAAAATGGCCCAATTTTGACCACTATACGACCACGAGTAGGTATATATCAATCAGTGAATCCCTTTAATGAATAGCTTTTGGCTCTGAACCCGTTTCTCTAAGATGTATTGGCTTACAGTACCTATAAAACGGTTTCCTAATTGCTGAAATGCTTTTCACTGAATATATTATAAGTTGGTATTCTAGACGCGAATGGGGTGTAATTAATTGCTATTTAACAACAATTTCTCGTAATGAATCACGCACAAGGGCGCCGAAATTTCAATGAGCGTGGTTGTTTCGACTACAGCATTATTAAATTATTTAGCATGAATCACGTGCAATGGTTATTATTTAAATACAACACGTGAAACAGTACCTACCTACTTTATTATCAAAACTAGGTCATTGTAGCAAACACGCGAAAATGTACAAAAGAAAAACGATTTTCATATTTTTCTCAAAATTATATTACTACTACTATTTACTGTACTCTGTCGTTGTCGATCAGTGATAGAATAAGTATCGTAAAGCGGGATGCACCGAGACTTAAAGGGCGATTTTAACGTTAGTTAAATGTTGTTTATTGCATACAAAGACTAGATGTTTTTCAAATTACGACACGTTCTTAAAACAAATAAAATTGTATTAATTTGAAATTTCTATTCAAACTTCTGATTCGAATTTCGAATCTAATCACCCCGCTTTACCGGTATCTCGTAAGTCGTAGTAGCTTAAGCCTATTAACACTGTTTTGGGCCGCGTGTTTAAATTTAGAACAAAAAAATATGTTTTGATAATAATCATTTGTAGGGTTCCCATCGTAATAGGATAACGAAACCTTTATAAGATAACTTTTTATTGGGATTTCTAGTAAATAACGCTTCAAATTCTTCGAATTTCGAATGAGATCGTAAATATAAAAAAAACCATCGTTATCTTTGACACTTTCAAGTATTTCAAGTGGCCAGTCTGGTGGTGACCTCCACAAGGACTTACCCCCCTTACGGGGAATTCACCTTTCCACGAATTTGATCAACCTATTATGATCGTGAGCAGTCAGCTGTTTAGACGAATTGATAAAATATCAAAGGAAACCTGAAAAATAAGTTTCAAGAAGGAGCCTAACCTTTTGCTTTCCAGGAGATGCACCTATTGATGCTATTGCAGAAGATTTTTTAGGTTGCGACGCAGGCAAACAACTATTTGTATTTTTTTAAATCATTGGAGTAAATTTTTAATTCGTGTCTATTTTTATATGTAAGTTAACTTACCTTAATATTAACTTGATAGATGGAGGTTTATCATTTTTATCAGGTTTGATGTGTCAAGTAACACTGAATTAAAAACAAAGTTAAACTATAGATTCTCTTCCTAGCTATTTTGAAATAGCTGAAGACGACTGATTTAGTAAAAACGGATAAGTTTATTTTTCCATTTATGTGGTCTAATTTTTCACAATATTGTGGTACCGCATTGCAGGACTAAGGTATTGTAAATCTAATAATTGTATTACTTACTTTTTATTTTTAAAACAATTTTTTAATGCATTATAGTTTTATTTATTTCTATATGTCTTAAAACGAAACCGTTACTGCATTATTTTCATACAAAATATTTCATATACAATTAACTGAAAATCATGTAACAAAACAACTTTTATCAATACGCAAAAATTAATAACGTTTGCCACTCACCTAAGACATTACAATCCACTATAAAACCAGAACAAACACTTCAAACCAACGTTCCGGAAACTATAAGTTGTTAAAATATTTCGAGAACCAAAGTACGATTTAATAGCACAAGGAACGCGGGACGTCCGTCAGATTCGGCGCACAACGCGAAACTGGTCCTGAAGGGGTAGCGAATCTTATTATATACCGCTCAAATACTCTGTAACAACCACCTGTAGGAAAAAGCGGGAAACAAAGGGTTAGGAAACTCTTTTTATGGCTTCAATACTGGCAGTGTCGAAATTTTTTGACGAAAAATTCATATTCCATTTTCAAAACGTATGGCTTAAGAACGTGACTTGGTAAGTTTTAATTGAGTTTGTAGTGCTTCAGGGTCCCTAAAAACGTGATTAGGGTGAAAACACAACAAAAACAAAAAAAAATTATACCTACATAGCATCCCTACTTATATAACATGTATTTCCTAAGACGATAAAGTTCAATTCTTTTGAAGCAGCAAGATATTTGTAAAAAAAAATGGCTGTGTCGATGAAAATGAACCCATGTAATATTTCTATTCATCCCAGTATTTTAATTGAGGTTTTTTTCTTTTAAGACCTGTTACACACCGGCAAGTTCAATGTAAAAAGTAATAAAAAAAAAATGCCTACTTAGGATCTTATATCTTGTGCCTACTTATACTTCTTAAAGTAAAGCATTTTACGTTCTGATCTCCGATAGACCAAGCGAATTAAAAAAAAATCTTTTTGCGTTCGATAGCCTAATACTTGAGGCAGGTACAGATATAAAACATAACGCTAAGACCCTTACCAGACAAGGGTAGATAATATTACCTTGTTCATGAACCAAACTTAAATTTCACTTAACTTTCTGTTAAGTATGGTACATACACAGCTCAAGATAAAGATAGTGAAAGATAAGAACTAACTTTCGGATGTTAAATGAGCACAGAGGCCAGCACATCAGGCTACCCCAATATGTCAAATCTCTTTGATAGGTTTTCAACTTTATTAAAAAAGTATAAGGTATAAACCTTCAATTTTTCAATTAGGAAAATCTGACAGTTTGGGGTAGCTTGATGTGCTGGCATCTGTGCGTACCTTGAATTGCGCCATGTTTTGTTTTGATGCGTTCTGAAATATCCACTATGTGTATACAAGCTTTAGTTGAACTAAAATTATATGTCTAACATACCTACATAGTTATGTCCGTCCGTTTCTTATATTAGTAACATAAAGCTGTATTTATCTCTTATTTTTACTACATAACATCAAGCTAGTATTCCCTGACGGGTTGGGCAGAGGTGCACTTATAGTGACACCAACATTTCGCTAGTTGTGTTTATATCCCATGTTATAGGGGGCGGAGCTATTGCTATAAACCGGGCTCAAATCCAGACTCCGGGCTGCTAATGAGAAAATTCCGATTAGAAAAACTCAATTACACTTTGCCTGACCTCTCGCTCAGTAGTCGCGTTTGGGACCAGTAGACCAACGAGGATAAACCACATCGCATCAATTCAACGTCGTTGTTTAATTAAAGTTGTCAAAGAATTGCTCGCTATGAAATCTAATAATATCTCAAGACTTTAGAAATGTCATCCAAAAAGTTTGGCTTTAAGTTTGACTAATAGTATGGTAATAAAGGAAGTTTTGTTAGTAGGTACTGTGACATTTGTATGCCAAATGGAAGCTTATGGCATACAGGCTGAAATAATATTAGTACTGGTGGTATCCGAACACCCAAGCGCCTTAAAAATTGTTTTAAATATAGAACGTGGCAATTGTTTATCCGCTAATATTAAGATGTAGGTACCTCCTTTTACACATTAGAGCGTCTCAAAGAAATCTGCTGAATCTATATACAACTAGTAGCGCCCCGCGGTGTCACCTAAGGTTTGAATTCACGTTCATCAAACGCGCGAATGTCAAACGCCTGAAATGAAAATAGTCGTTAATTTTTTTTCTTCTATGTTTTCAAGTTTGTTAATATTATGCACAGTTGAACGAACAATTTCGCATAGATAAAGGGTGTATGGAGGATGAGTGAAGAAAGCTAAAACGGTAGAATTTCCACCACTGGGCGAACACCAGTAAATACAATCAAGTCTATAATTTATACTTGTAAGCTCTCGACTCGGTCCTGTAAAGCGGAGCTCCCCAGTACCCTGCCTTACAATTTGTTGGAGGCACCGGGTAGAGAGCTTGACACTATATATGTTAAGGCTTGGTGAGGAAGAGTGAGAGGAAAGATATGGTTTTAAGCTGCCTTGATTACTAGCTGAGCCGGCGAACTTCGTACCACCTCAGAAGTACACTGCTATCTTTTAGAAAATTATGGAACTTACAATAGGAAAATCATTAATTGGCATTGAAATCATACAGGTCAATAATCAAGATAAATACTATAGCATTTTTCAATTTGACCTAATTACACACAATAATGGTTAAGTAGGTAGTATCGGCGCAAACATTGCGAGGCGTGATTTTTATATATGTACATATATCGATTACACACATACATAAGCTCACGCTTTTTTCCCTTGGGGGTAAGCAAGGATCGCCACCGTAATCGTAATCGATTACAATTATCAAATACTGGTATTTAGCTGCATCCAGTAGAAGCAGACACCAACATAGAGGGGAAAACGCATCCATAGCAATAAGAGGAGATACAACCACCTCTTTAAATCAGCCTAAGCCACTACTGTTCTTCTGATAAGGAGCTTTAGTATCTACGAATATATTTATTAAAAAACTAATTAAACTACAATTATTTCTTAATCCACGAGGACAAGCCGTTGATATAAAAAATCCTTTTGAAACTTAAGGTGGATTACCTTATACCTGCCCGTCTATCTAGTCCCTTTATGCCTAAAATAAGTACTTGTGGCAACAAAGTAGAGAGCCATTGTATGCCTTATTAAAGCTCCTGCCATAGAAACTCGTTTTAGGCTTAGTATGTAATATTAATATATACTTACAGACGGTCTACGTGAATCTATATGGATCTGTAAACAGCTTTTGTGATATAAATTTGGGTATTATAAAGCGTTTAGTTGGTTGCCAGTTATCTTTTCCAAGAAATAGGATCGTATTTCTAAGAAATGTATTTATATTTCTATTAATATCATCTTTATGTACTGGTAAGTCTAGCCAGAAGATTTTCCACTTGCTTCGCAAGAGGCTTAAGCTTCAGATGCTTTCCTGGGCACGTCTCTGAGCTCGCTCGCAGTCGCGCTGTTTCTTGTCTCCACGATGCTAATCCTCTTATATTGAACAGAATACAATACTTTTTATTGTACAACAATCAAACTTGAATAAAGTACCTTAAGAGCTACGTACGGTGTTAAAATCGGTGGAGTACTTTTAGACTGCAAAAAAAACTATGCTAACTAAGATTACCTGAGATTAGATCGATCCTGTCTAGAAAGATTAAGAGTAAGTATAAATCAAATTACATGCCTGGGCTCCACCTCAAATAAAATTAAAATTAATATAGTCAGTAGACTTTTTTTGTAACATTACATAGCGCCTAAATAAACATCTTGGCAAACACTCATTACTTTTTGTTAATAAATAAAATTTAATTTAATGGATACAAAAAATCAGGACGGGATATTGAAGATGTTTTGTAGAATGTTTAGAAATGTTGGCTCTATAACTTAATAGGTCAGCAGGTACTGTGGAGATGGTATACAAATAGCAAAACTTAAGGTACACGGCTGGTAGAACATTCGAGGGGGTCCCGGAGTGGTCTCTTAAGAGGTAACGGGGCCCCTTCCATGTGCTGATGGTGATCGTCGGGGTGGTTTTAGTGAGGTCAGAATCTCACACTCCCTGGTCTTTTCCCTAAAAGTCCAGTCGCCTTTTGAAGGTTTCAACAAAAAAAAGGCTGGTAGAACATTTGTTCTCTCTGGTTTCAAGCAGCGATATTCGAATTGTTTAAATTATAGAACGGACCCTTCGCCCAGGGTAGAAGGATGCTTCCTTTTCTCCTTCTTTCCGACTATCTTTTATTGTGATCGTTACTTTCTACGAAACGAATCAGCTCGCTTTTTATTTCCATTTGTGAGATTGCAGAAAATGAATGCTGTTTCATAAAATGCTAGAGACGTCATTTATTTTCTCAAATATTTGAAATAAGAAACATCTTTTACATTCTACGTTTAGAAACATTGTTGCATCTGCCAGCTACCAAGTCCTGGCCAAAGATAAAGTATCGCTCAGGTGACGCGTTGTAGGTAAAAAGGTTAAGGTTGATGAGTTCTTAAACTTTGAAAAGGGCACAGTGGGCTGTGGATCCAGTTTGAAATAGGGCGAGTCCCCTAGCCAAAAATAACACAACTCTGACTGACTATGTCTCTGGATATGGATATATGGAAATGAAGAAACCAAAATCAGATGTATTATAAAAACTCGTACATCACAATTCGTCCTCTTTTATTTTGAAAATATATTTTACACGGTCAACAAAACATCACGCCTGTGTTCCTTGAAGGGTGTGGCAGAGGTGTACCTATGGTACACTCTCATTACGCCGGTTATGTTTAAGTCCCATGTAATAGAACGCCGTCTTACGACGCCTATTGCTGTCAACCGGTCACAGATACAGATCCCGAGCTGTTATTAAGAAATCATGAGGTATTGGGTTCGATTATATTATATTACTAGCTGTCCCGGCGAACTTCGTACCACCTCAAAAGTTAACTTACACTGCCATCTGTTAGAAATGTATGGAACTTTTTATAGGAAAACATTTGATTTGCAATAAAAAAAATTGAGATCAATAATCGAAATAGAAACTGTCCTATCTTTTAAGTTTGACCAAAACACACACTGTGTGCACAATTTTACTAAAATTGGGTCAGTAGTTTAGGAGTCCATAGCGGGCAAACAACTTGACACGTAATTTATATATATTAACAAGATATTCGGGTTGAATAAAGTGTTTTTGGGATTTTCCATCAGGAATTATTAAAACAATATGGATGGCAAGACTTCTAGAAGAAGAAACATCCGCACAATGCGTGCCGTGTCAAAGACGTGCGCGTTCTGCATTTATCTCTTAACCCAGTAAAGCGATGGTTTCCCTAGACACTGGTCGATACACTTCGCTTACTAACAGTAGGCAATGGTAGGTCGGTACGTCATTATTGTGTAGGTAGGTATATAGATGTATAGATGCTGGATGCGGCAAGCTGAAGACAGGGCGCTATGGCGCTCATTAGGAGAGGGCATGTCCTGCAGTGGACTAGTATAGCCTGATGATGATGATATACACACACTTACAATGAACACCAATAACATAATGGTGCTCATTGTAAGTTAGGTTGCGAGAAATATAGGTGGTCGGAAAATCCTGAAGTAACTAGCTCCGTACTCTCAGTTAACATAAATAATACGTCTATCCTTTGCTCAACACGTAACTTACCTTAATTCTACTAAAACCTGTTAGTCGTGAAGGCTTCAAATAATTAAATCAAGGATTATCCCGGAATTACTTCCGCCTCCCAGAAAACTACTTTACCAAGAGACCTTCACAGAAAGGATTTGGACTCTCTGATCAGCATACAAATTGTCATCGGGTTGCCAGACAAAGGATTGCAGAACAAAACGTTTCAACGTAGAATTACTTTATCAAAACGAAACACACGGAAAATTATACAATTTATCTTCACAGTGAATGAAAATCGGTTGGAGATACGCCAGAGACCGAATAAGTTACAGAAGCTAACTCCATATTTTAATGTTGTTTATGGCCATCTTATTGGTTAAAACTTGTAATAAACCTACCTAATGCTTGGTAATACGGACTAAGTACAATTCTCATCAAAAAATCGAATTACTACCAAGATTTTATTTCTGGCGACATATAACCAAAAAAGGAGTATAATTCTTTAAAAAAAGAACATCATTTTACTGTCTGGCAGTAAGGCGTTTTCAGTTGTATTAGAAAGTTCCAAATTAGAATATAAAGTTTTGAATTTTCACCCGATAAATGAAATGGAATATTGTTTAATCGGAGTCTTATATTGTTAATTACTAAGTGTGTAATTTAAACATGTAATGACAATTTCTTTTTAAATTTGCTGTTCGTAAGTAATTCTATTATTAGGCTCCGTGACATCGGTTAAAAAACCTTTTTTTTCACCACACTTGTATACTTGGCTCGCAGAAGCCGCGCAGTAGTGGCGTTGCTGGATTCCGGTCTTAGTCTACGTGTTGTGGCTGCAAGACTACATCTAAGCCTCTAGTCTGTTCATAGAGTGCAGAAACGCTAATTTACAGGAAACTAGTATATTTAGGTGCCACCCAGGATCTGGTAAGAATTGGGCCAAAGAAACTGTTGCAATAAATCGGTCGTCTCGCTCAGAAGTGGCTGGAAGCAACGTGCGTTTGGAGAAGCCGGGCATAGGCTTCTCCAAACGCACTGCACGCACACACACAACCGCACCAGTGACTGCTGTAGTTATATATAATATAGTCAAAGCAACTGCTTTTTTATTAGATTTCCACTGCTTTTTATTAATATGATGTTAAGATTTATAATAAAAGTAGGTAAACTCATAACAAAAACAATTAAGAGAGGAGTGAAAGAAAATTACGGAGGGCCATTAGGAAATAACAACTTTTTATCACGCAGCCATTTAAATTGTTACGAAAGACTTTGTCCATGAAAAGATATAGTGCTCACAGTGGATTTTTTATAAAGCAACAAATTGCTTATTGGATTAAATTGTTGTTTAATTATTCAAATGATCTTGTTTATTTACAGTCTTTAAATGTACCTACTCTGTATTTGTATAAATATGAAAATGGCAGAAGGATTACTTTACTTTTCATATTTATATTGTATGTATTAAAACATACTAGCTGAGCCGGCAGACGTTGTTTTGCCATGTTTTTTTTTTCTATAAAAATATCCTATGTTACTTCTAATACCTTAAAGAACATTTGTACAAAGTTTCATGATGATCGGTTAAGTAGTTTTCGCGTGAAAGCGTAACAAACAAACTTACATTCACATTTCTAATATTAGTAGGATGTATTGCAAATGGTTATGTATTGTATATTTGTATTTAAATAGTACACCACGAACTACCAACATATCTTTTCTCTTTCTCTATCAAGTCCATACAAAGCTTGTCTTTAAAAGATCGCTTTTAGCGAGGATTAAGGATGCCCTATGTAGCTCTAAAAGTCATTATTTGTATGTTTTCATGGTGTATAATAAAGAGTACTCTATTCTGGCCCAATATGTACTTCAAACAAGCATATATATAACAATACAAAGCCAAAGCCCAAGTTTTTAAACCCTAAACGACTCAAACATATAATTCCCAATGAGGTCATAATATTCTGTATGCTTAATCCGCGGCTAAACACAAATAGCCATACGAGTCGATCGAAGGTCAAACTACGCTTGCCAAGGTAAGTCTGTGGATGGTTCACCTTTCATTGCATATCGAGACTCATCCGTGCCTTGGAAATCATGTTAAGCCATTGGTACCGGCTGGCATTTGTAAATCTTTGGCTCCTGATAATTGGGCTCCATCAAGCAGGAGCCCAACTGATGGACTGGAATGGAGGGATGTGGAAATTATGTATTTATCTAACTCCTTCGCTGTTTTTCTGATTAATATCGTTGCGGGATCCAAGACAGTTGCTCCATTTCTACAGGACTCGTCGGTTTTCATTGTTTATACGCTTTTCCGGTGGTCGCCTCTGGTGATCCTGGTTTTCAGGAGTTGCAGTGGTTTTAGAAAAGTGTTTTGAGCTTGTCCCAAATAAAAAACAAAAGTATAAACACCAGCAAATGGTGAACGACAGAAAATGTTTGGGTACCGTCTTATGTAGTTCGCGTTCAAAAACTACTGTTTCTTTGCCTAATTTATCTAAATAAATGAATGTAGGTTTGATTTGATTTAAAGGTCTGAATTAGGATAATAAAGTATCTACAGATAAAGGCAAAAACAAAACAAAATATAACGTGACGTACACCACTAAGTCTGCTGCAAAAAGGCGTTTCCCAGAAGACGTCTACAAAAGCCAAGATAGAGAAGAGCCATATTATTCTTGGAGATAATGAACGATTTATTAAATAAAAAGAGGGTGTGAAACATAAAGTAATTAGGTACCGTAAAACGGGGTGAATCGAAAAGCCAGGGTGAATAGAAACAAAACTTTAAATGAGATTTAATCGTTGATTCATCATTATTAATTACTTACAAGGTGTTGAAATTAACCATTTAAATTCCTTAAAAAAAATAAGAGTCCTTATAGTAATAAACAATGTCTTACTAACGCGAAAATGCCCTTCAAAGTTTTGTTTCTATTCACCCTGGCTTTTCGATTCACCCTGTTTTACCTGAACCATGTCTGAAGGGTTTCCTTGATATCCTACACACGTGTTCTTTATTAACAACGGAAGTGTCACTTTACTTTATAATTGCAATTGTTTTAAAAAGGTCATGTTAGTTCCTGCCCCCCGGCAGGAACTAACATGAGGTTTTATTGTTCAAAGACTACTGTTGCCAATTTTAAGGGAAAGCGCAGTCATAACTGCAAACTGCTTGAGCGGTTTTCAGTCAATTACTGATAACTAACCAAATGGCAACTGAAATAGAGTTCGAAATTAAAGAGATAATTTCCTATGGCATTTGTCAACTCGTCTGCATGAGGTATGCTTTTTCATAAAAGATAAAGATGTATTTATTTGTACAAACATTTATAGGGCTTATGGTCGAAAAGTGGTTCACCTCGAGTGTCCTCGATAGTACATGGTAGTACCTAATAGGTTATGCATAATATGTCGATAGAAAAACAAAGAATAGTGAGTAGTTTTATATGTTCTGCCACAATTGTACAAATTAAAGCCCCTTTTTGGGATATTGTGCTAATAAATAAGATTATTACCCATATTAAATTATGGTATAAACATAGTTAAAATTGGTCTTGTGGTCTGCTGCTACTGCTAAGCATGAGGTCTCCTGTTTGATTTGGAGGGAAGTGGAACTTATGTATATTTTCGAACTGCGCTGCTGTTCTTTTCTGATTAATTTCGTTGCGGGATCCAATACAGTTGAATCGTTTCGGGCTTTATTGTCTCGACGCTTTTCTGGTGGTCGCGACTTTTAATTCTGGTTTTCAGGAGTTGCAGTGGTTTGGGAATAGTGTGGCGGACTTGTCCCAATAAAAAAAAGCATGAGGACTAGTTCGATTCCCAGGTCCAGCGAATTGTTATTGTGTTTTTCTACCTGGTATTTTCCAGTAACAGCTCTGAGTCAGAATTTATGCACGGTTAGCGGCCAATAAATTACATGGGACTTAAACATAACTGGCAAGGTGAGTGTAGGTACTATTGGTACATCTCTGCCTAACTGGAAATAAATAAGTAAGTAATCCAAAAAAAAACAGGGAAACAGTTGAATGAAAAAATATTATCATCGACATTACATATTTACGTTACCAAATCTCTTTTGAATCCATATTATTATCCAAAGGATAATTGGTTTTCTTTAAAAGGCTCAATGTGCCTAGCAAGAACGCGTGGACATAAGAATAAATTCAAACAAACTCTTCAGTTATATTACTTATTCAAATTATTCCTGTACCTATAATTTTGTATTCCTTACAGACCACTCATGACGTGCGGCAAGATTTTCTTATCTTTTCTATTTATTTTCTAAAAACAAGACTGTAATAATGAAGGTGTGCGATGGAAAGGGCACTAGCCCAGGGTGATCATTGTAGGGATGCAGTCGTGATGTTTCTGTAGTACGTTGCAAACGCAACTGACACGCGTTTGCATTGTATCTGTAGCACGTTGCGAACGCAACTGACGCGCATTTGCATCGTATCTGTAGCACGTTGCGAACGCAACTGTTGCGCGTTAGCATCGTATCTGTAGAACGTTGCAAACGTAACTGACGCGCGTTTGCATTGTATCTGTAGCACGTTTCAAACGCAACTGACGCGCATTTGCATCGTATCTGTAGCACATTGCAAACGCAACTGTTGCGCGTTAGCATCGTGTCTGTAGAACGTTGCAAACGTAACTGACGCGCGTTTGCATTGTATCTGTAGCACGTTGCGAACGCAACTGACGCGCGTTTGCATTGTATCCGTAGCACGTTGCGAACGCAACTGTTGCGCGTTAGCATCGTATCTGTAGAACGTTGCAAACGCAACTGTCGCGCGTTTGCATCGTATCTGACGCGCGATAGTAGTGAAAATAGAAGCGCGTTTGCAAAACGCGCTACAACATTGCTACAAAAGGTCGCCTTGGGCGAGGAGCCTAAGATATTAAGTTATCTAAGCTCAGGTATTGGCTGCTACTCTAATTGACTTGTTGATTTGCAACATCTTACCTATTTCCATCATAAACTATTTTTATTTATTTTATTAAGTGTAGAAGTAGAATTTCATCATCTTCAAATCATCAATTTCATTATTTTTATGATTTTACGTATTTTATTCTTTATTTTCCTCACTCGTTTAAGGGACCAAAGAGATTTATTTCAACTTGATACCTAACCTGATAAAAAGGGTCTTGACAGACGGGCGGACAGACAGCAAAGTAATCCCATAAAGGTTACGTATTTCCTTTTGAGGTACAGAAGTTTAAAAACATAGATCTCATAGTGATATCATCTCTGTCGTGATGGTCCTGTGGCGTATACCTCTTGTACACGACGTTGTGAGTTCAAACCTAGGCTAAAAAAATATCTGTCTTTTTCAAATATACTTTTATCATAAGTACTGTCTAAGTTATCTTGTATTGGGGAGTGTAAGAGTGAGGACTGAACCTGAATTTATCATTCATAATTCGTAAGTCTGAAATCGCCAACCCGTCTTGAGCAAGCGTGGTGATAATTGCTCGTGCCTTCTCTATATGGAGAGAGGGTTTCGCCCTGCAGTGGAAGATTAACAACAGACTGGTATTATTATATATTCTCATAGCGGAGACACGAGCAACGAATTTGAAAACAGAATTTGCATTTATGAAAATTCTCGAAATGAAATGAATTCTCGATTTTTATGAAAGCACTCGGATTTTAATACAAGCTTTGTGCAGTTTACAGCAAAGGAATTAAAAATGAAAATAAGAGAAATTCAGATGAAAATGGACTTAAAAGTAATGTTGTTGTTACCAATTGCTGAAGGCTATACTCGTGCAAGAGGTCTATTCAAATGTTCCAGTCTGAATAATTTCTATATTGCTGCTCTGCTTTTTTTGTTTGATAAGATTACAAAATGGACGTGTTTTGAATTAAAAATACACTTTTAAGTGTGCATGATAACATCAAACGTTTGTCGTAACAGGCTTGCCCCCTATGACATTGGACTTAAACATATCTGGCGAAACGTTATGATACCTAATGTGTTTTTTTAACGGAACCCTTATAGGATCATCATGTCATAATGGCCCAGTGGTTTAGGCCTCGCCTCTTGTGCTCGAGGTTGTGGGTTTAAACCTGGGCAAGTACCATGTGAGTTTTTCAATTCATATGTACTTTCCAAGTTTATCTTGGACATCACTGACATCGGTGAAGGAAAACATCGTAAGGAAACCTGGGCTTATATAATTAATATAAGTCTGAAATCGCCAACCCGTCTTGAGCAAGCGTGGTGATTAATGCTCATGCCTTCTCTGTATGAGAAGAGGCCTTTGCCCTGCAGTGGGACAGTAATAGGCTGGTACTTTTTATAGGATCACTTCGTTGTCCGTCTGTCTGTTTGTCAAGACTCTTTGTCTCAGGAACGAGGGAAAATATCAAGTTGAAATTAATATCAAATACGTAAGTCTACGATCTCGTAGAGCTCCAAAAAAATCAAGAAATACGACCACGATTTAAAGTGACCTAAAGTAACTAGAAGTAGGTACAGTTGTTATCATGAGTGCATCTTGTAAGAATAAAATTCGGCCTCAACATAGTTGGAAAAAGGCAACGCTACAAAATGATGTATGTGCTGGTGTTGAATACTTCTTTAGAATTGGAGATAATCAAATTGTAAGTTCCAACAATCTGTGTAACTCTACAACTAGGCGTTGCACTATAATAATCGTCAATAATGTTCTAAATGGAGAAAACTAATATATCACGAAAATTTTAAGTTTTAACAAATATGTTTAACTAGGCGCTGTACCACAAAAATCGTCAACAACTTTCTGTATAAAGAAAAATAATAAACATAGAGAATTAGCCAAATGACTCATCTACAAAACTTACTCTGTGACCCAACTGAATAGTTTTCAATTAAACGGAACTGCCGGCTGCAGGTACGCAATAACAGAAGCGACAGTCCAAAACAATGAGCCGGCGACTTTTCAATACATTGTCTTCAGTAATCACAGTTTCTAGTATAAATACAAATGATTCTGATACAAAATTGGGGATCCATCCAGATGGGATCCAGGTGATTCAGGTGTTAGATCCAGGTGGGATGACGATCTGCGAAAGACTGCAGGCAGATGCTGGATGCGGCAAGCTGAAGACAGGGCAGGGACTATGGCACTCATTAGGAGAGGGCTATGTTCAGCAGTGGACTAGTATAGCCTGATGATGATGATGATGATACAAAATTTAGGTAGTATTTTCTCGAATGTTCCCATTGTATTTAAGGCCTTTACAGAACCTCACTCAAGATTCAAGCTTTCTTTGATACTTGTCTGCTTAAAGACATTTGATTGGTTCAAACCCGTTTTAAGTAACGCTTGAGTCCTTTACCTAATACGGGTCTTAGTATCGTGAGAATCCTGAAACGTATCTAGAAACATCTATCATCATCTGTGTAGCCTTTTCCCAACTATGTTGGGGTCGGCTTTCAGTCTAATCGGATGCAGCTGAATACCAGTATTTAACATGGAGAGATTGCCTATTTGACCTACATAACCCAGTTACTGGGCTTCTGACTACCTGTATTGACTGTCAAAGATATACAAATGACAGCTGGGACCAATGACTTTACGTGCTTTCCGAGGCACGGTGGAGTCTCGGTAATTATGTTAAGAACGGTCATCCATCCACAGACTGGCCTCGGCAAGCGTAACTAACTTCAATCAACCCGTGCGGCTGTTTTTTCTCATTGGGGTAGGCAGTAAGTACAGAACGTCATCTGCTACGATCCTTACATACTCCTTTTGCTTCGTCCACGTATATATCTTACACGCACGCCGCTTGCAAGTACTCCGCATCTTACCTACTTATACACACCACAAAATAAAAATACAAAATTTGGAACTAGATGATGTTTCTTAGCTGACTGCTTTGACAAGAAACACCGAAACAAACTCAGAGATCACAGCCTCTTCAAGTCCGGGCAGTATATTGGTCAGATCGATCATATTAAGGCCATGCCAGATTAGTGGCTGAGATAGACTTGGGTAAAAACCATACATTTTTGTGTGGATCTGTCCATTCAATACACGTTATTGACAGTACACAAAATTTTAAGAGCTCAACGACTTTACGAACACAAAGAAACGACATTTCGCTGCAAAACATACTTGAATTTCCAGACGAAAATTCTAAACTAAATAAAAAATACCACTCCACATACAGTTACGTGTAGTTCTATTTCACAATTGTTAACAAAAAAAATGCAATTCTTCAAAAAGTGAATATTCATGCCGTTGTGGATATCATATTTATTTAATAATGAAGGTACTCACATCAATATTTGTTATCAACTCTTGTATTTGTAAAGACTCTTCAACTTTACGTGGAATAAAATATAATAAATAAATAATGCTGGATAATCCACACAGCATCATCTAGCCTCAAGCTAAACAAAGCTTGTGTTATGGGTACTAGATGACTGATATACTTAATACAATACATTACATAGATAGATAGTTTTTATTTTACATAGCAAATACCCAGAACACCCAGAACAAACCTTTGTAGATCGTACAAACATTTGTCCCAAGGCGGGAATCGAACCCGCAACCTCATGCGTCGCAGGCGGACCTTCGCCCGTTGCGCCATAAAGGTCGTCAAAAATATAAATTAAAATATATTTATTTGCATTTATTCAGGCATGTATTGGTCACCCATCAATTACCCGGCAAGCGTTGCTTAACCTAGGCAGATGGTGATTAACATTATTATCACAACACAGTTAGATTTAAATATTGTGTTTTTGTATTTATAAGTTGTAAGTTGGTCTTTCTGTAGTTTCCGCCTAGCTCCATGGGAAAGATAACTGACTAATATAAAATATGTCTCCACAATACACACAATACATAAGCTGGGGGGAGTTTATGTATGGTGTGTGTATGTAGTTATTTCTAAAGAACGGAGGCATATTTTATATTAGTTAGGTATTCGAAGTAAAATTAGCCGCTGCTGACACTGGCCAGTTGGACCAATATGTCAAATGTCAAATTTATAACAAAATTTTAAGGTTCATATTTAATTGGGAGGATTTGACAGTTTGGGGTAGCTTGATGTGGTCGTCTATACTTTTTCTTGAAACGCGAACGCTAAGAACGATTCAATTAACATTAATATTTCAAAGACTGAATAAAAGAACGAGAAGCTTGTGGCTAAATAAAAACAGCCGCACGAATCAATCAAAGCTTAAGGCCAGACTGTAGAGACTCCTCCGCGCCTTGGAAAACACGCTAAGCCGTTGGTCCCGGATATCATTTGTAGATGTCTTTGACAGTCGTTACGATCGGTCAGAGACCCGAAAGTCTGACAGTCTTACCATGGGCTATCATGTTGCCCCGTAATTGGGTTGTGAAGGTCAGATAATCAGTCGGCCCATGATAAATACTGGTATTATACAGCTGCATCCAGTGAAATTAGAAGCCGACCACAACACACTTGACACTGGAAAAGGCTAGATAGATAATTTAAATGATGACTTCCTTTCAATTTGGTAAATTCGAAAACGAGCCGCGGGCAACACTTAGTACAGAATAAAGAAAAGAAATTATGTACCTACTTTCGTTCCTCGTAATATTTATGTCATGAAATTTCAATTACACTAAATCCATAACGCTTTTGTAGGTCTAGTTGAGACATCACTGTCAGCCACTGTGATTCATTCCAAACTCAGGTGTACCTAAATATGGTTTAAGTGTTTCGAATAAATTAAAGTACGAGTAGTTGCCAGCCAGTATTCCCAAAACGTGTGTAATGGCACAAAATATAATACAAAAAGTTTTTAATACTAAAACGTTTTTAAACTACTGCTACTGCTGAGCATGAGGTCCTGGGTTCCCGGTAACCCAGCACACTATTCCGAAACGATTGTATCTCCTAAAAACCAGAATCAACAGTGGCGACCACCAGAAAAGCGTCGAGACAATGAAGCCCGACGAGTCCCGGAGCAACAACTCAACTGTCTAGGATCCCGCAACGAAATGAATCAGAAAAGAACAGCGGAGGAGTTCGAAAAATACATAATTTCCACTTCCCTCTGCATCAAACAGGAGATAGAACAGAGCTATGCCAATGGGCACAAAGTGACGTTTACTACTGGGTTAGGCCCAGTTGCCTAGCACCGCGTTTTAAAATTAACACTGATATTAGTGTGTCCTAAATGATGAGCTGTTACATTTGATTCTAATAGTAGGTATGGCAAAAACCTACCTACCGGCCTGTTACTGTCCCACTGCAGCCTGCGGCCTCTTCTCATACAGAGAAGGCACGATCATTAATCACCACGCTTGCTCAAGACGGGTTTGTGATTTCAGACTTACATTAATTATAAATCCAGGCTTCCTCACAATGTTTTCCTTCACAGGTGTCAGTGATGTCCAAGTTAAACTTAGAAATGGCTAAAACGCTGTTCAATGGATGTTCGTACATCCACGGACCTTGACAAGCGATATTCAACCTTGATGATCGACCCATGTGACTTTCATTACAAGGTTATAAATCCTATGTCATTATCTAAACAAGATACACTCAGGAACTAAGCTTAATAACAAGAAGTGCTCAAGTACAATGACTTCACCGTTGCATGTCCCGATCCAGTAAAGACATTTAATAAACCTCTTTTTTGTGGGCCTCTAGAGGTCTTTACTTAGTTTATTTACTTGAGCCGACTTATAAATCAAGTTAAGATTGGAATAGCTATGTTATAAATTACAAAAAGGTTGATGAGTTTCTATTTTCTGAGTTATACAATTACTGACAAATACTTGCACTGACCGGATGGGACTTTAATCTCTCCACTCAAATCTGTGTGTTTCTCTCCTCAACAGTACTGAATATGACTCGATCTGACCAGATAATGTTTGGACTTTGAAAGAGACTGTCTGTATGTGTTTCGGTGTTTCTTCTCTGAACTAGACTAGGAAATACTGACCTTATCCTCTTATTTTTACGTTTTCACTTAGAACAGTAAACAATTAACTTAAAAAGTTAAAACTTTACGTCTTTCATAAAAAATATCATCGGGTTAGGACTTTTGACTTTTACCAGTTAAAATAACAAAAACCACTATCTAAAATCGTAGAAATTAGAAAAAAACGACGAAAAATTTCAACGCATCATCATCCTCCCATGGTATAAGTTTATGCATCGATGTACACCCTTTATATAAATCAGTGACGCTACAAGAGTTTAAGTTTCTGCTTTCTAACCTTGTTTAGATTTTTCTGTATGTGCATGAGTGGATATACGAGTAGTCTATGCTGTTATTTACTTTATGAACTCATTTCGCTACTCGCAGAGAAACAGAACCTCGTTTGTACATATTGCATTTCATTATGGCAAAGGCGCACTGTCATTAGCTACTAGGGCTAGTATTCTATTTGAGTTTTTGAAACTAAGGTTCATTGTGACGATGGAGGCGGTCTACACCGCCAGCAGGTATTTGTTTCGAAGTATCGTAGGTACAGTTGGCCGAACGTGAATAAATTGGGCATGGTCCTTAAAAATTCTGTTTGGTCCGTTACTCAAAAATACTGGACACATATTTTTTTCTTTTGTCACGTAAACCAAAAATGACGACGATATGGTGCGTTGAAATTTTTTTACGCTTTTTACGTAAAAGTGGCGTCAAAATCACAAGCCCCTTCTCCTGAACTTTGATGTGCTATATCTTTGTCATTTTTAATTGATTTCAGTAAGAAATAATACGGGTCCAATATTTTTTGGTAATCTAACTGATGTTAGACGCCTCCAGCTTGGTGAGCGAGTATAGTCAAATCATCAAAATCGAACTACGAGGTAAAAACTTAGGCGTGGTCAAATGTAAAAAAAATATATGCATCGAATTCAGAAACTCCTCCTTTTTTCGTTCGTTACTCAATGCGGCGTTGTCGGTGTGTCTGTTCACACGAACCCTAATAGTGAAGTGACGTAGCTTTCATTTGATAAGTTAACATGTGCTACAGTGCCGAGTATTTTGTGGTTAAATTTTGTAATTATTTTGGGATAAGCCCGCCACACTATTCCCAAACCACTGCAACTCCCGAAAATCAGAATCGACAGTGACGACCACCAGAAAAACCTCCAGACAATCAAGCCCGACATTTCCTGGAGAAACGATTTTTTTTTTGTCATTTTGTAATTGTTAAATAATTGAACGTAGACGAAGTGAAAGGAGTATGTAAGGACCGTAGCTTGTAATTGTATTTTTTGTCGTTTTTGTTAACTTGGTGTTCAGGTAGCTTGGTTTGAGTTTTAGATAAAATTGACCAAAACCTATAAGCCTGTATTCCCCGAACGGTCAAGTAGAAAGGCAAATAGTATACCACAATTTGCCAGTTATACCATCAACCGGGTTCAAATCAAGACTCCGGGCTGCTACTGATATATTTTACGTGGAAAAATCTATTAGCACTGGGTCTCATGCTTGCACAAGGCTTGAAAAGTAACTTCAAATAGTTCAGACCCCAAACATATTGCAGTTGTCCTTTGAGCATACTAAGATTCTGTAGGATTACTTTGCAACGAATACTCGTTGATTTAATTATAACGAGATTCCATGTTACATTTACATATTATTATTTCCAACTTTACAAGGAAAACACATCCCAGGGGTTATCATAATATCTCAGGTCTATCAATACTTGACTCGTACATACTCGTAATATGATAGCACATATAACATCATAGCAGCTGAGATGAGAATGCTAAGGGGGATGTGTGGTGTTACGCGAATGGATAGAATAAGAAATGAGGATATGAAAGGAAGTCTGAAAGTGGCGCCTGTGACAGAAGTTGTGTGGCAATCGGTTGTCATGGTATGGGCATGTGATGCGAAGGAATGAGGATCATGTTGTGAGGAAAGTTTTGAGTTTGAATGTAGAGGGTTACAAGAGTAGAGTACGTTTCCTAAACGATACATTGATTTTGTGAAAGGTGATTCATTTCATTCATTCATTTCATTCCTCATTCCTTATCACCGTATATATATATATATATATATATATATACATATATTATATATATATATATATATACGGTGATAAGGAATGAGGTTACTTCTAAGATGACGGCAAATAGAAATGTATGGAAGAAGAAGACGTGCAGCGCCAAGACCCAAAATAAATTGGGATAAGGGCAAGAGGGTGATGATATAACATCACGCCTGTATTCCCCAAAGAGTTAGGCACATGGCATAGGTGCACCTATAGCAACACCCACATTACGCCAGTTATGTTTAAGACCCTTGTAATTGGGAGCGAGCCTATTGGCAAATGAAGTCGTTAGGCTATATTTTGCCAATACTTTAACTATTCCAGTTATTTCTAAGTAGACACAAAAACGTTTGCAAGTTGATTGTGAAAATTCGTTCTAGGTGAAATGAAATAATTGGATGGCAGATGAAAAAGGAAGGTCATTTGTAATATCTATTTATTTTTTATTTTTTTGGAATTCTTTATATTTTTAATAAAGTGTCGTTAGTAAATTAAACTAACCTAAAAACTTTGACGGAAGGACAGAGGGACTTTGTGGGAAGGACAATCACCGAACGTCAATTTGGGGAGTCAATCTTTCTCAAAATGCTATTTATTGCATGTTTTTCTCAATTTCATTTTAACCACTAACTAACTATTACAGATATTATTATTATTAAACTTGTCCACTGTATTTTTTTTCTGATTTTCTTTTTAACAGTAATTGTATCGAGGAGTACTGCCGTCTGTATCAGGCATTTGATCCAACCGTGTAACAAGAGCCTTGACAGATGGTCGTCGAGGTTTTTAGCCGGCAGGCCATTGGATTTTATTATTTATTATTATTATTATATTTCATAACTTCTGTATTAACAAACATGGTTAAGGGGCATATAACAGACTTAAAACTTCTCATAAGGCTTAAAATCACCTGCAAATAAATTATGACGAATACATTTAAATAATACACGTATCAAAGCTATAAGTTTTCTGAAGAAATAAAATAAAATAATCTATACGTACAACTTTTTAGAAAATGCATATGAAAGTATATACGGTAGTAATCCAAAAAATCCAAGTTTTGAAAATTTTCTATATTTTTCTAATCTCGGAAACATCGGAATCGATGTTGACGAAATGTTCACTGGCAGATAGCTGCTGTTATTAGGAGACTTAGGCTTTACGTTGTTTGAGAATGAGAATTTAAGTTCTGCGGAAATGGTTTTTAATTTTTCCATCATTTGGTTTAAATTCCACGCAGACGACAAAGTCGCGGGTAACAGATACTAAATAATAAATGTACGCGTGGATCGTGATTCGCGGGACGCCTAAAAATCTTCAGATAATGCCGTAAAGCCAAAACTTCGGATCCCTTTTTAAGAATATTGCGCGCTGGGAGGTGTGTAAGATCTGGTACAGTTAAAGTTTCTTTGGAGAAGAAATGCAGACAGATGGACCACTAGTTAAAATTGTATTCTTTTACCAACCATATTAAAGTAATGGGACCACAACCACTGGGTTCCAGTGGCCATCTATGGTCTTCATCATCAGTTCCTAAAGCAAATGTACGTGTTGCTTTAAAAATATCCAAATTGCTATAGGCCTATACTAATTGAAGAGCTCCTTCGATTTCTCCAGAATTGTATCATCAGACCCTAATTTGATGACAATGGGACCACTTTTTAAACAAAAAAAAAACAAAATCGTTTCTTAATTGAAACAGAAATCGGTGAACATTACAACACATTTTTTTAAGTTGGCTAAAAATAAAGAGCTGTATTCAATTTTATTCTACTTAGAAATAACTTTGATGACTAGACAATAAGGTATTCACTGGAACTGCAGCGCTATTAAATTCAACCTTTTCAACTTAACGAGAATTCCTGAAACAACACACACGTAACGAATTTCCATTGAAAAGCAACATTTCAAAGCTAAATACCCAAACAGTTACTGCTGACGCAACGTTAACTTTCCTAGTTCTAATTGGATTACTCCGGATTAAACCGGTTTGCACCGGACTTTTTAGGATTTTTGATGCCCACGCTTCGTTGACAAAGGCTAACGATATAAAACTGAAAGGATAATAAATCAGCTTTAAAATTCGGGTAAATTGGTAAGCTTCTAACTATTTTTTTAGATGTTTTTCGAACATGGATTGTGTAATGGCGATGAAAAGTCACGTGACTATTTTTAACGAGGTAGTAACTTCCTTTCTCTTGTTGTTTTAGGTAAGTGAGAGCACAGAGCATATAAAAGGTAATGGCGTTCAAAATCTAAATTGAAATTACAAATGGCCCTTCTGAAACTGCCTTGTTGGTCTAGTGGTCGCATGAGGTACTGTGTTCGATTCCCGGGTCAGGCAAAGTGAAATCGCCTTCTGTCACGCCAGTGTTTTTAAGTCCCGTCTTCAGGAATCCATTGCGTGGCGATCTGTCCGAAGGCATCCGATAAATATGAGCTGCCCAGTCAATTGCAAGCCGGGACCAACGGCTTAACTAACCGTTATTCCCAGTTATCAATTGCAGATCTTTGATAGTCGTTACGGGTAGTTAAAATCTGACAACCAGGCATATGACATTGACGACCTATGTGGCGTGGTGGGCGAAGGTCCGCCTGCGACGCAAGAGGTTGGTTCGATTCCCGCCTTGGGACAAATGTTTGTACGATCTACAAAGATTTGTTCCGGGTGTTCTGGGTGTCTGCTTTGTAAAATAAACAATATCTATCAATGTAATGTATTGTATTAAGTATATCAGTCATCTAGTACCCATAACACAAGCTCTGCTTAGCTTGGGGCTAGATGATGCTGTGTGGATTGTCCAGAATTATTTATTTTTTATTTAAATACAGGGCCGAAGGGACATCGGTGCACATCTTGAAACCATGAGTGATTGACATGATTCTGGACCCCCCATCGTTAAAGTTTTCAAAGCACTTCTCGGTCACCCAGCGCCACATCACTCATCCCTCTTAGCACTGATTAATTAATCATCTCATAATCTGTCTAGCCTTTTCCCAACTATGGTGGGGTCGGCTTCCAGTCTAACCGGATGCAGCTGAATACCAGTATTTTACATGGAGCGACTGCCTATCTGACCTCCATAGAATAAGAATAGAATAGAATTTCTTTATTCAAGTAACCATGACTCAATAAAATTGTTAGTAAAACTTACGACTATGTTAGTAAGCACAACAAAAAACAAGAAAAACAACACAAGAAATAACGGTTGGTCACCGTTGCGACATCCCATGAGAGACGGCACAACAGTGACCCACGTACATACAGTCCAGGCGACTCGCAACCAAGCTTAAGACACTGTTGGAGCTGCTCCATAACCCAGTGACTGGGCACCACGATACCCTTTGGTAAGGCTGGTTGTCAGACTTTCAGGCTTATTTATTATTACCTGTAAGTTACCATTTATTAATTAAGGAAAAAAACATAGGACCCAACTTCCTACGATATTACATCAAAAGATGTATAACGGAGCCAGACAAAAGATTCTTTGCTTTTATTTTCAGTGTTCAAAAGAAAGAGTTAATTATTTCCGAAAAACAGTAAGTAACAAGAGACTTGTAACTACTAATTAATGAAATTTACACAATGTTTCATTGTTAAATTTCCGAATAGTGATTTTGTTTTCGATCAGACTTCGCTATGATATACGAGTATAAAGCGATAGCTGGTGGCTTAATGAACCCATGCGATTTTAATATTTTTTCCGTGTTTAAGATTTTTTAAGTTTTCGGAATTTTCACCGATTGGAATTTGATGTTTATATGCTAGGGTTTTTCGCTAGTTATAACAACATATTTTAAATCTTTTCTTAATTTTCTGAACGAAGGCTTTGCAAAACCAAGTCAGTTTCATCATCACCCAACCCAACCCTAGTCAGCCTAGCCTTTTCCAATTATGTTGGGTTCAGCTTCCAATCTAACCGGATGCAGCTGAATACCAGTATCTTACATGAATCGATAGCCTATCTGACCATCACAACATAGTAACTGGGCCCTTAGTAAGACTGGTTACCCAAGAAATGAAGAAAAACACTTTATCTTGAAGATAAATAAAGCATCAATATTTGGCCTCTTTTGCGTATTTTACGCTCAACAAAAATTACAATGGAAATAAAAGAGAATGATTAAACCTACTGCTTCGTTGGTCTAGTTTTTGCAAGCACTACTGCTGAGCTTGAAGTCCTGGGCTTCGATTCTCGGGACGGGCCAAGTGCCTGGACACTGGATTTGTACCCAGTTGATGAGAATAGGCTAGCCCCCTTGTAAATGGGGCTGACGAAGTGTGGGTCTATATACTAAAGGTAAAACTCTTTTTAACACTTTGGGCACTATAACAGGCGTGATGTTATCCTTATGTAAGTACCTCCTATTAGCAACCTAAGTAACCGAAATTGGCAAAACCAATGTAAACTAAACTTTACATCAACTCGTAAATTGTTATACACTTGGCAGATTGGTTGCGAGACCTTTGCCTGTTACAATCTGAATATTGGAACATGATTGAAGACGATTATCATTTATCATCAAGGCAGAATGGTCTCTTTGTAGTCACTGACAAGTGCCTTTTTTATCACGTTTTTTCTTCAAATACGTAATTACTATATACATTTTATACTCTGTGGTTTTGACGGCAAATGCCATTTAACTGTCAATCGCACGCCAAAATTAATTACAAATCGCAACTGTAGGCAGATGAGAGGATAATGCAAGTTTATTGATTTTACATATTCAACAGGACCTGGAAATTATGGGGAACCATCCTGGAAATCTTTTGGAAAAGCTGCCCCAAGTGGCAACATTTATCGGGATGTTAGACTTGAAGACAGGCTCTATAATTATCTCGGCTTTGTGCGTGGTATGTTTAAAAGTAACATAAGATCTAGATCGGAAGATGCAGCGTGAGTATGAGATATGGGAGGCTTCCCATAAGGTGAACCAACGATCTGGTGAAGATCGCCAGAAGCCAATGGATGAGGGTAGCGCAGGACCGATCGTTCTGGAAATCTTTGGGGAGGCGTATGTCCAGCAGTGGACGTCCTTTGGCTGAAATGATGATGAAGGTCGATTAAAATCGTAGTTCACTGTTTGAGTGTTCTTACATAACAATGATCACGCCTATATTCCCCGAAGAGTTCGGCAGAGGTGTTATTATAGCACACCTATTTTTTGGAATATTTAAACATGTAATTTATAAGATCTTTACATATACATAATTATGTATACTTATATACAAGATAGGTTTCATGTTGCCCAGTAACTGGGTTGTGGAATTCAGATAGGCAGTCACTTCACGTAAAATATTGGTATTCAGCTGCATACGGTTAGACTGGAAGCCCACCCCAACATATTTGGAAAAAGGCTAGGCAGATCAATGTGTCAGACTTATAAAACGTTCTATATTTCAGGCCCACCCTATGGTGTACGGATGTACGTTGTTCATGCCCGTCAGCTATCTTCTCCTCACAATCTGGTTTTTCTTGGGGCTGTTCTTCGTTACGAGCGCACTGTTATTCTGGGCACTCACAGTGGTAAGTAAGAGACTATTTTCCTACATAGGTATGCAAGAAAAAGTAACAAGATAAAGAAATAAATAAATAAATAATGCTGGACAATCCACACAGCATCATCCAGCCCCAAGCTAAGCAGAGCTTGTGTTATAAGTACTAGATGACTGATATATTTAATACAATACATTACATAGATAGATATTTTTTTATAATACATAGCAAATACCCAGAGCACCCGGGACAAATCTTTGTAGATCGTACAAACATTTGTCCCAGGGCGGGAATCGAACCCGCAACCTCCTGTGTCGCAGGCGGACCTTCTCCCGCCGCGCCACATCGGTCTTCAAATAGTCGTAATAGTCTTACTGATACTGATACGGTTAGAATCCCACAGCTGGGCAAAGGTCCTCTCTCCATGACTTCCAGGTTTTTTAATCCAGGGCTAATGTGGGTCACTGGTAGTTGGTTTTGCTCATCTCTTCCCGACATCTTCTACGCTCAGGACTCCAGAAAGTGGTTATTTTGGCCCACAGCTAACCCATAGTTTTACCACAAAGAACATGGAGACGGCTCGGCTGCCTGGTATATATAAAAAAAAACATTAAGCTAAATAAACATAAACAGGTTGTCAGGTTGTGCGTCTATATCTCATCCACTTTGTAAACAACCTTATTCTTTTTTATACTTAACCTCTTTGGACCCTGTGCTTATAATTACGATCAACTTTTAATATTTGACCAACCAATAAATCGCGTAAAAAGAAATCTGTTGCTACGATACAGGAAATGTACTGAATGAATGTTTTATTTCGTAATTCGACGTAATACCCTCTGCAAAAGTTTTTCCTAATGATGAGTACAATGACCGTTGAGAGGTTTAGTATAAAGAAAATCATATAAGTTTTCACTTTCACGTGAGTGCTCGTGGCTAAATAAAAACATCCGCACTGGTTGATCGAAGGTTAAACTACGCATTCCGAGGTCAGTCTGTGGATGGGCACCGTTCGTTGCATAGCGAGAGCACTCCTCCGTGCCTCGGAAAGCACGTTAATCTGTTGGTTCCGGCTGTCATTTGTAGATCTTTGACAGTCATTACGGGTAGCCCTAAGTCTGACAGCCAGTCTCAAGCCAAGCCAGCCAAGGGGTATCAAGTTGCCCAGTAACTGGGTTGTGGAGATAAGCAGTCACTCCATATAAAATACTGGTATTCAGCTGCATCTGGTTAGACTGGTATGAGTTTTCACATCTATCCGGTGGTCTGCACACACCCCTTTTTAACCAATTTATTTTTTCTCCAGAATGATACTGTGATCATCGCCGTATGGCTCTGGTACTCAATGGCGTTTGTAGTGATCATGTTCTTGATGATGCTACTGCTGGGTCTGTTCTTCGCTTCTAAAAGAGAGAGAGCTAAGATTTTCTTCGTCATATTGGGAATGTTATGGTATATGTGTAAGTATACTGTCGTTTTTTTTATGTTTTATTCTTTTGCCTTGTTACAGGCAAGCGAAACTGAGAAGCATGAGGTCCTGGGTTCGATTCCCCGGTCGAGCAATGTGTAACTAGGATTTTTCGTTAGGAATTTCTCAGTAGCAGCCCGGAGTCTGGATGTGTGCCCAGTTGATGGCAGGCTCACCTTACCTGGTGAAATGTGGGTGTACCGCAGGCACGTTTTCTTTCTTTCTTTATGTTATAATAAAAAAACCGTGTCGTATGATGAAATGTAAATAATATTATTTCCAGTAACGGTCTACTTCATATTGGTGGTGAACAGCCATCGAAAAGCGATCGAAACAGTTGACATGGAAAAACCAACAGACGGTCCAAAACCAATAGTTGATCCAACACCAACAAATGATACAACACCAGTTCCAACTCCAATTCATCCACCTTCAGTTGGTCCACCTGCAGTTGATCCTCTACCAGTTGATCCTCTACCAGATGATCCTCTACCAGCTGATCCTCTACCAGCTGATCCTGTACCAGTAGATCCTATACCAGCTGATCCTATACCAGCTGATCCTATACCAGCTGATCCTATAGCAGTTGATCCTCTACCAGATTCAGAGTCACCAGATCGTCGACGGGGTCTAAGTATAATGGGCTTTTCAGATCCGCGAAGATCCAATGCCCTATTAAAGGTGTCGCGCAAGGCCAGTTAATCAAGTTCATCATAATAGTTTTGCTTATTGATGATTTTCCCTTTTTTTTATTTACTCTATGACACCGGCTCCACAGGCTTACACTGTCACGAAGAGCCTAGTTTGGTTCCGTGAATGGAAAGAAAACCAGACGTCTGATGGTAGCGTCCTACGGGAGTTTGACTGTTCCTCACTAGCACCTGGAGCTCGAAGCACTAGAGGCCAAGGTCTGTCACCAGGATTGCATATTGTTCAAGAAGGGAATACATCGAGGACATAGATGTTTAGAAGCTTAACTCATTAAAGTTTTATCAAGGTTGGGAAACCGCAAGAAATGTTAATTTTGATGAATTGAAAAAGAGCAAGTGATTAAATTGACGTTTTGAAACTACCACCTGCCTGATATTGTCTCTGTAAAAAAACATTTGGAAAGTTACAGTACAGAAGCACAACACTACAGGCGCCATTGGTGATAATATTCGCGTAAATTACGCTGAGCGCAAGCTTGGGCTGTCAAATAGACAGAATTGTCACGAGCCGTTAATATGAGAAGTGTTGATGATACTGTTTTCAGCAGATTTTTGGATATGCATAGTAGAATTTGTCGAGGTCCCCGCTCGATATATTTATTTCGAGTATTTGTAAATTGTACCCATAAAACAGTGTGTGTAAATAAACCCAAATTTATTAAGAAGGCTGTGTTTATTATCGTTCTAAAATAATTCAAATCCGACTAGCAGGTCCAGCGATAAGCGCGTTCAAATATAGAAAAAGATGGCCGTCACGGTATGCATGGCAGATGTGGATTATTGAAATTGGTGAACGCGATAGTCGGTAGGGAGGGAACATTACGTCATAAGAGAGCGTCATCCCGTTTACGGTCACGGCATATGAGACCATTTTACTTCTAAGGCCCGTCTATCGCGGTGCATCTAATTTAAAAGCAAATAATTCGTTTCGTCATTAAAAATCTCATTGAGTTAGATAGAAACATCATGATACAAGCTTTTTTACGATTAAAATTAAAATAGTAACATTAGAAAAAAGCCTAAAAATCAGTTCCGGATCATGTACTGAACTCATGGTCCATGGTGGTGGTCAGGCCCAACCTGATAATGTGGGGCCTTGAGGTCCACTCCACCCTGTATAAGTATAGATCGAAGCGCGTACGAGAAACCTCTGGCTAAATATAAACAGCTGCACGGATCGATCGCAGGTTCAGCTTCGCCCGCCGAGACCAGTCTGTGGATAGGTGACTGTTCATAATTACTATTCGAGACTCCTCAATGCCTTGGACAACACGTTAAGCCGTTGGCCCTGGCTGTCATTTGTAGATCTTGACAGTCGTTACTGTTAAGCAGAAGCTGGAAAGTGTGCCAAGAGGTATCATGTTGCCCAGTAACTGGGTTAAATGGGAAGGCAGTCGCTCCATGTAAAATACTGGTGTTCAGCTGCACTTGGTTAGACTGGTAGCCGACCCCAACATAGTTGGAAAACAGGCGGATGATGACTAGTAGCGGTGTATACCGTGAAAAGCGTGTTACATAGTCGTGTCGTGCCTGTCTGTGGAGAGCCTTTACATGATGCAAACACTCTTTAGTTTGGGAGCAACTTCGTCTATGACTCAACAAAAAAAATGAAAAGCAGCTACATACGTCTCATTTAAGTTTATTTGCTTACAGAGAGATCTTAAGGAGCTTGTACCATACAAGCTCTATTCAGGAGTAGGTTCTGATGATTTCCGAATCTCCAGCCAGTATCCGTATCCCACTAGTATACAATAGGCGAATATCACTGAAACAAAACAGAATATCAATATTTTCAAGTATAGCTGGAAATATCGACAGGTAATGTCTGTGGAAATAGAGAAATGTACGTACATAATCCTCTGCTTTGCCCTTCCCTAACTGTCTTAGGGACGACTAAAGGGTTAAACGTAGGCAGCAAAACTGGTGTTTTGCTTTTTTAGTCGCTCCATGAAAAATAAACCATTATTTTTCATGGAGTGACCTGTCAGACCCCAACAAATCAGTTATTTGATAATGCCATGGTAACATTGGTGATTAGGTAGACTTTCGGTTCCTGACTATCCGTAACACTGTTTCTAGAGACAAACCTCCCCTCTCAACCTGCGCGGATAATGCTTCCCATGCAGTTCAGAAAACAAAAACATCTTGTTTGCATATACAAATGTGTATTAATACCTCTTTGCTTCATTGTTTTTGTGTAATGTTTCGGAAAAACACACGCGGGAAAACCCGGCTTTAAGTACTAAATAAATACTCGTAAATAACGACATGAAAGGTATACAAAAAACAGCTGAAAATTGAATATATAAATAAACAAATACTATCTCCAAAATATTTTCCGTTCTAATGTCACTGTATTTCTGAATCGTAGTGTTGTGTATAATCTTGGATGGCTCCATCCGTACAACGGTTGTCAGTGCTAAGAATATTGCCGAATATTTCTTTCTTGAAGTAACTAAACCATCCATTGTACCTTTCACAATATTCAGTAGAGCGTTCACAGGCGGACTAGCGAGAGAGTACCTTTTCAGCCCTTTCAGAACCCTAATCTTGTAACTTGGGAAGTTGCTCGTCAATTTCTTTTGTTACACAGACTAGGTTTACGTTTCATTTACGGGGGTATATTAGAAGTTGCTTTGTTTGGATGAGAATGATTTCTTTCCACGCGATTAACCGTTATCTATGCAGAATCCCGACAGCAAGCGTCTGATTGGAGGAATCTCCGTTTTCTACGGAGGATGAGGAACTTAACTCTCTATTCCTCATACTAGCTAAATTTCACAGACACTCGAACTAACATCGCGCCTGTATTTGTCGAAAAATATAGAACTTATCATAGTGCTGACGCTTGGAGCTGTAGCGACATCTATCTCGCCACATACGAACTAAATCAACGTCTCCTACATCGCGATATTAAAGTTATCCATGCGACTGAGTATATATAAAAACGAGCCCGACAACAACCGATTAAAGTTCGGTTGAGCAGTAAATATCCCTAAAGGATAAACTGCGAGATGCCCATTCCAAAAAAAAAAAAAAACAACAACTGTCCTTAAGTTTGTATGCCTGGCTGGAGGCCTTAATTTTAATTAAGCCCCCCACAGGAAAGTTCGGTTGAGCAGTAAATATCCGTGAAGGATAAACTACGAGATGCCCATTCCAAAAAAAAAAAAAAACAACAACCGTCGACTTGTAGTTAGCCCTGGCTGGGGGCCTTCTTGTAAGGTCACCACAGGATCGACCGGTTAAGCAGTAAACAGCCTTATAGTGCTGTACTGCGAGTGGCCCTACCTAAAAAAAAAAAACTCCCTTTTCTATGGTGGATGAGGAACTTTACCACCCTGTTCCTCATACCCCCAAACAGCTTATAATATCGCTGGTAATATCGTTCTGTGTATGAAGTGATGTACTGCCCTTCCCCATATTCAAAAAAATAAATGTGTATTCTATGCCATTAATATAAAAAAAAACCTACAGCAATATACCATAGAACATTGCTATAGTTTTCCCATGCGCATACGCATGTAAAACTGCGCGACTCCGCTCTGGGCCATTGCAGTTTGAAAAGGTTGCTGCCCTTTCTGATCGGGGGCGGATTATATATATATCTTGTTTACAACCAGAATAATTTATTAATATTTAGAAAGAGGAAACTCTGCCTATCTTTCTGGTACGTACAGCGTTCTTGAAACCTCCGCCTGCATTTTCCACGGCAACGATTACACCCTTCAGCTTAACACTGCCTAACTTCAAAAGCTTTGCGAGTTTAAAGTCATTTGCGTAAAACGACTTGAAACAAACTCCAGCCATACAAATTAGCCTCATTTGTACTCCGGTTCACAGTGCTTCGATATCGCATAAAATGTTTATTTGCAGAGCGATGGCGTTGGATTGGTAACTTGTGGAAATATCGGTTTTAAAAACATCCTTTGACCGACACGCGTAGCATGACCAATTCTATATCTATTCAAGAATAGACCAAGTTCTTTCTTTCCAACTTGCAACTCTTCTACCCAGGCACGGGGTGAGCCGTAGACTGTAGAGCGTAGAAAACTTTCTTCTCTTCAATTTTAAAATCGCCATGCTTAGGTAGAAATCTTTCAACAATCTCTCATGTTGTCCATTCTTCTGTCGGCATCGGTCATACTACGCGTGCATGTGCTGGCATCTAGTACGAATTATCAATGGAATGTAAAACCAGTTTGAACTGGTTTTGCTGCCAATGACGTGCAACCTACCATACCTATTATTACTGCGGTTACGATGCTTTTTACAAAAACAATTGAATAGCGTTATGCAATTTATTTCGCATAATATAATGTCAGGTATTTTTTACGGAATGTTTTTGTATACGAGTAGTTTGGATACGAACGCAGCCTGGTAAGACCTGGCATCAACGACAGGAGACAAAAAAAAATATAATCCGATGCGATTTATACAGGTTTGTTTTGTTCATACATACACACATATGCTTACGCCTTTTTCCCAGGAGGGTAGGCAGAAACAACAAAACGCCACATGCTAACTTCCTATTTACTCCTGTTGCTTTGTTTACGTTCATACATCTGGACACACACCCACGCCAGTTGGGACTACTACGGGCTTGACCTTTCTGACGAAAATCACCAACAAGATCCGTGTATTTACTTCCCATTGTTTCCACTTAAATGTCTTTCTGCGTTAAATCATGAATATCTATTGTTAGTTTCTTTTCATCCATACTCTCAACATGGCCAAACCGTCTAAGCATGCTCTTTTCAACTTTTGTCACGACATCTTATTTTAAACCTCATAACATATTACAATAACTTACTAAAAGCAATGATAGCGCAGGCGAGGGCCACCATCCATCCTAGACTGGTATCTCTGATGTACATGCACATTAGTATGAAGACGAGCACCAAAGACTGTGCCCACCACATGGCGGTGATCACCACCCAACTTAGCACCACCGAGGATTTTTGCTGGAAAGACATAAAAAAGTTAATTTAAGAATCCAATAAACAACTGACTGTGAAAAAGAACTATTAAGATGTAAACAAGACCATTTAAGTAATGTTTTACGTAGGTATTGTAAAGGTTGTATGCAATAGTGAACCTTTTTGCATACAGGCTGGTTTCAATCACTCAATATATATATCAGAATTGTTTAGAAGTTATTGTCACCTGTCTTGTAGAAGGATTCTTGATTGTGAAGTAATCGTTTATGGAACCCCGTAAACTTTTTCATATCCCATAGACTGAACCCTTGCTTTGACAGTTACAGAGACTGTCAAACTGTGGTTCCAAGATAGGTCGGTAGATAGATAGCTTTTTTTTTTTGATACGAGGTGGAAAATCCTCATTGATGTCCTCCGCCCTGGGGAGGCGAAGAGGTCTGTCAGACTATTACTGACTAAGAACCACCCCGGTGTTCCATCTCACACCTACGCCGGGGGTCGCGGGAATGTACGGTCCTTCCGCAAACCCCGGCTAGGATAGATAGGTAGCTAACCCAAGTACTGATAATATAATTATTGATACTTACAGACACAACCCCCCAAATGAACCACACATTGATGAAGATCATGAAGATGCAGTAGATGATAGCGTTGATACTAAAGCTGTAGGCGTTGTGAATCACCAGCACAGTGCAATCTTTGCATTCTTTGTAGTACAAAATTTCAATGGCGAGGCTGATCACGCAAATTATGCTGATGGTCTGGAAGCAGACAAAGATAAACCTTTTAGAAAATGTATTGAGAAAACAGAAATACAATATCTCGATACAAAATGTACCAATTCCTACTTCTCACATCCACAAGGTGTAGAGGAAATATAAATTACAATACAATTATGTTAATCCTTCTTTTTTTATATATACTTCTACTGTACGTGTGTGTGTCACTCAACTCCTCCTGAATGGCTGGACTGATTTGAATGATTTTTTTTGTATGCATTTGGGTGGCGCCCTAGATGGTTTAGATTCATAATTGGACCCGGTAGGTGGCGCTGTACGGGCATGACGACGTCTGTTCGGTCCGCTAGTAATATATTAATACATATACAGGGTGGACAGAACATCGACGCACTAGCGGGTACCATTATTCTAGATCTCACCACGCTGAAATTTTTCGTCTGTTTTCCAAATTTCTGCGTTTGAGTGTGATGTTATTTTTTATATAAACTGTAAACAATCATATTGTCTACCTAACTCACCAAGATTTTTAGTGAAAAGCGTAAAGTATTAATATAATTCTTTCCACCCTGTATAGACCGAAAACTTTGAAACCTACCACTGTTTGTCTCTGCACCACCCAAAGGTTGACTGGTAGAAAATGCCTATGCTATTAAGTCCGCCTCTGTACATTTGTGTGCTTTAAGTATTAAATAAATAAATAAAACTTTGGTTCCCTATTAAGGAAAATTTTCCTTACGGAAGAGTACTCTTCCGTGCGCACAATATTCCTTAATAGGGATATATTATTATAAACTTTATCCATGCTAAACCTCATGGTTTAGCATAGATAAAGTTTATAATTATGAGACCACTTAAATCATTACTCTCCTGCCCTTATCCCAATTTATTTGGGGTTGGCGAAACTTGTCTTCTTCCATACATATCTATTTGCCGTCATCTTAAAAGTCACCTAGCCGTCATCTTTCACACAATCCATCCATCTTTTCTTTGGTCTCCCTCTACTCTTGTAACCCTGCACATTCATACTCAAAACTTTCTTCACAACATGGTCCTCATTCCTTCGCATCACATGCCCATACCATGACAACCGACTACTAAAGTACGACTTCTGATTATCTGCAGTAAGTTGACAGAACCAATGTCACTTGCAACACTGAAAAATGAACTATGGTGGTGCATACATAAAATAAGCAGCAAGGTACTATACTAAACCGTACTAGCTGTACTTTATGGGTTATTTTATTTACAGAACACCAGTTTTTTTCATGGTTTGGTATATAACTCGTAGGTGACATAAGATCCTGTCAACTTACTGCATCTAATTAAAAGTTGCACTGTAGTATCCATACTAATATTAAAAATGGGAAAGTGTGTGTGTCTGCTTGTCCGTCTTTCACAGCAAAACGGAACGACGAATTGACGCGATTTTTTTATGTGGAGATGGTTGAAGGGATGGAGAGTGACATAGGTTACTTCTTGTCTCTTTCTAACCCCCCACTTCCTTACGCGAGCGAAACTGCGGGCAAAAGCTAGTTAATTATATTGCAAGACAACGAACCGCGTAAGTTAAATGCTACATATGCATGATGATGGTGCTTCTGAAATATTTTGGTCGAACCTCAGTGACCGGTTTATCTCTTTACCTCAACATGAATGTTATTCTCACACAGCCGTACCAATGCCAGAAACATAGAAAAATGTCATAAAGCTTTTCAGGTACTCACACACATAAAAATACCGACATGAAGCGCGCCCCTGTGTAAAGGAAATCGGCATAAGAATGTCTTGGGAGCTAACTTTGTGAACCACATCATTTAAAGAATATTTTTTCAAAATGTTGTGTGTTGACGAAATGTCTTATTGCTGAGCCATCCTGATTAGAATGTCATGACAACTTTTTATTAAATAATGGATTTTATCAAACATCTCTTGATGTTTACCTAATATCCGATATTTTTAAATAAAATATCGATTGAGTAACAACCGAAACAACTAATCATTCTTATGATCTAGATCATTGTATTATTGTATAATATTATGTTTAAAATCGTTATTTTATTTTAATGAAATACCAAGAAGGTTGCTCTAAAGAAAGGTTTGCGCTTGTCCAAAGCCAGGGCTCACCAGTATTGTGTACAGGTTTCCTCAGCGTAAATTAAAACATAATTATCAGGTTGTACTTACTTCTACCGACCGGCTGAATACCAACCTCTCATCCACCCCTTCTGTGAATCGTAAAGATAAAGATTAAGACAATGTTATTTTGCAAAAGGTGTATGCCTATGTGGCGCGGCGGGCAAAGGTCCGCCTGCGACGCAGGAGCTTGCGGGTTCGATTCACGCCTTGGGACAAATGTTCGTACGGTTTACAAAGATTTGTTCTGGGTATTTGCAATGTATAATTAGAAATATATATACTTGTTATGTATTAAGTATATTATTATTATAACATCTAGTACCCATAACACAAGCTCTGCTTAGCTTGGGGCTGGATTATCCAGCATTATTATTTATTTATTTATTTAAAGAATGACAAAAATTATAACAAGTTCAACCATTTTTTACCGTGTACTAGTAACAAAAAAAATGTTTTGTAAAAATTTTAGGTAAAACGTCCCCATTTTATTATGAACACATGGTAACGTAGACAAGATAACATGCCGATATTAGTTTCCAGTACGGAAGGGTCTCGCTCTCGGATATTAAGCCTTGTAGGATAACTAAACTATGTTATAATATGCTCTGTGGTAGGTCTATCCTCGCTTTAGCAGGCACATCCTGCAGCTGATATCATCTTATCAGCTGCAGGATGTGGACTAAGACAATGGACATTTGTGAATCTGTGGAACTTTCGCACAATGCCAATACCAACAAAAATAACATAATTTCTTCAATGATTCAGGATATTTATCACGTGCTGATGGAATGTGACCGAAACATTCGCGAAAGACAATATTCCCCTGGCGAGGAATTTAAAGTGGGGAAACGTAACAGCATTCTAGCATCCCCTTTATCGGAGGAGGCTAAGATGTTGTGTCGAATGTTGCTCGTCATATAACAAAACGTATAGACTTATTTACATACCATAAGTATAATAATAAGTAATACCCATTGTTTAGTTTAGTTTTAATATGTTAAATGTAGCTGTTATGGGGGTGACATTATCACTAAGTGATAAAACCCCTTAAAATAAATAAAGATTAAAAAAAAAAGAAAAAACTTTATGCGCATTGTTTCTAGTGTACTTGTACCATGTGACCTCGATAAATAGAAGTGTGATTATCGTTTTGTGACAAAACTGATATGCGAGTCACCGTTGGTCGAATGTACGCTCGTTTGAGGGTTAAAAGAGTAGAAGATGATAAATGGATTTAGGATAATGGATTGGAATAATGATATGGCTAGGATGGAGGTGATTTTGGAGACGGTGCGCCGGCGGCAAATATAGAAGAAGCCCTGGGGTGTGCCGACTCAAAATATATTGACGGCACATATGTTTATCTGATGAGGTCATCAGATAAACATATGTGCCGTCACTATCGTAACTAGCTAAGCTATCGAGGTCGATAGCTTAGCTAGTTACACATTCTTGGTAAAGTTTCCGAACCCAAGTATAGGTTACAAAACTTGTTTGTACTACGAGTATTACAGATATTTTCAAAATTTTCATGTGTGAACATTTCATGGCCTTCTATATTGGTAACATGGCAAAAGATTAATCTCATAATATGATGTTTGATGGTAACATCACAAACATCACGGCTGTATTTCCTGAAGGGTTAGGCAGAGGTGCACCTATAGTAACACCCACACCACTTATGTTTAAGTCCCATATAATAGGGGGCGAGCCTATTGCCGTCAAACAAACACAAATCAGGCTCAAGAAAAGGCTGCTGAAGACAAAATTCCTATAGAAAAAAACCCAATAACTCTCTCTCGTTTAAAATAGTCTTAGTAAATTTTATAGTTATATCGTTAAGTACCTTTTAATAAAGACAGAAGAAATAAAGAATAAAGCTTTTCTAAATACCTTTTTAAGGGAATGATCTGATGTCAGAAGGAAAAATTTCTTATAAAAGCATTCGGAAAAAAATATATGGAGTAACTTACTTCACTCACTGCGATACGGTCAGCTGTCAGTTCCTTTACATCGAAAATCTACGAAACGTTATAGTAACGTGATTCTCGATGTCAGCCTTCGTAAATAATAATAATCTTTATTTCGAGCCCAAGACTCATATTTGGGTTAGTTACAAAATTTACTTCACTATAATCCATTTTGTATCAATCTTAGCCTTTTCCTTAGCCAAACAATCTTCATTCAATAAACTTTCTCGGAAATTTATAAACCGCCTGAACGGGATCCCAGACAGCCACAACTTATCATCTGAGAACAAGTCTATTTTGTATTAGACAACAAAGACTTTGTACGCAATATAGTCCTTTTACGTTTCCATTTTTATTTTTACTTAATATACTACTATATCGCATGTATTTTTGTAAACATACTTGGTAATATCATGTTTCGACACTTTGTTGTTCGAGTGCTTTCAATTTTTTAGAGTTTTCACGTTCTCCTATAGCAATAGGTACCTCTCTTAGTCATCATCATCTGCCTAGCCTTCTCCCAACTTTACTGACGCCGGTTTCCAGTCCAACCGGATGCAGCTCGGTACATTTTACATGGATGTACTGCCTATCTGACCTCCATAGGTAGTGTAAAACCTACTCTTCAATTTTGTTTTTGTACAGTAATCAGGTTGAATAGGTTGCATCTATTCAATACCAGTACTAGCTATTTCCACAATAGACTTTAGAGTTAGATAGAGTTTCCTTGTAGTGCCTGATGTTGATAATTTATTACCATTATCTGTAGGACTTCTATGTAATTTACCGCTGATTGGTATCTGACTTTCGCTAGTACGTAACCTTTTGGATGATATTATTGTACTACGTTACCAGATGCCTAAAAGCTAACACAAGTGTTACAGCTTGGAAGAAGCGTCGTAACGAAGTCCTCAGCAACACATCTGTCGGTTAAGTTAGATAATCTTGAATCTATGTAATACAATGCAAAGTGCTAAGGTAACATTAAAATCGTAGAAAGAAAATTGATTTAATATGTTTTAAAATCATGAATTAAATGAAGTTTAAAAGCTTAAGAGTTCACATTAGATTGAAAAACTTTCAAGATTTAAAAAAACATTAATTTCACCATTTACCGTGAGCGAAAAGGAGGCCCTGTGGGAAATTAAGATTTGGACAAACTTAACACTTTTTTTGTGACCTTCCTCTGTATGTTCTTATTACACGAAAAAATTCCTTCGTTTTCCTTCTCTTCAGTCGCTTCCTTAAACTGAGGGGCGAGACTACAATGGGCAATCCTGGAAAAACAATATTAGGTGTTCTTTAATTCCCTGCCTCATTGGCGCCTCTTGAAAAAAATATTGGGTACCAAATTGAATTGGCATGAGATTGTGTCTTGTTCTACAGGAAAAGAGATGTAAGTTTATTGGTATGAAATTGTTGTTTGTGTTAATGCCATACATCTGGAACTATTTCATCATCTGCCTAGACTTTTCCCAACTATTTTGAGGTTGGCTTCCAGTCTAACCAGATGCAGCTGAATACCAGCATTTTGCATGGAGCGACTGCGTATCTGACCTCCTCAACCAAGTTTACTGGGCAACACGAACCCTTGGCAAGACTCGTTGTCAGACTTTCGGGCTTCTGCCTACTCATAACGTTTACACAAAAATCTACAAATGACAGCCGGTACCAACGGCTTAACTTGCATTCCAAGGCACGGAGGAGTCTCGATATGTTGCGAACGGTCTACTATCCACAGACATCTAGAACTTCTTATCTTCCAATATTCCAAACGGCAACATAAATAAATTGCAACACTGCTCGATTGGTTTGTAACAAAAAACAAATGAAAGCGTCGGTACACCCAATATCGGCCAATTTTTATATTTAGTTTTTTTACGTCACCTATCCTATGACACTGGGGTTGCTAAAACAAATCCAACGATACCTTTATTATAGAAATCCGTCCAGCCGTTTCGATGATACTGGGTAATAAGTAATATTAAAAACATACAAAGAAACGCGCGAATAACTTAACCCCTCTTGGTAGTCGGGTAACAGCAACAGACGATGTCCCAACTTTCATCTTGGGCCGCATGTTATATCACATGCACTCGGTCAGTACTGCGACTTTTGCTTCAGTTTACTTGTCAATTTTAGTTAAGATTTTCAATTTACTTTTGGCATATTGGATTTTGGTAGCTAATACGTGGCAACTAATTTAATTTAATAATTTATAAAGTTGTTTTATATGTTAATTACTTATATATCTAGTTTTAATTTCTTCAAACTTATCTGACATATGGGTTTCTGAGGTTTATTGCACGTCTTCTACTTCCTAGCAAATGCACTAAGAAGAGCGGGCGTTTGTGGGGACTGCCCTATAGAAAATTTGACGTTCAAAAAGTGCTGATTCTCAGCCTAATTTGAAAAAAATGATTGATTGTTCGCATTGCCCAATTTTGGACCTAGTTGCTAAATGTTTTTGCGAGCGACACCCAAAAGAATAAACAAAATAAGATCGACATTTCCAGTATCACTTTTCGCTTTCAGAGATCAAGGACCAGACAAAGAGGATTTCCTTATAACTTCTAGGAACAATTATTCTAAAAACAGCTCCATTCAATCTAAGTACATATAACTCCTCAACAGGAAAAAACTTAACATTTCATTAAAGTAGTCTTGAATACCAGTACCGTCGACGATCTCCAGAGAAAAGCGACAATCGCCTCGTAAGGGTGTAACAAAAGACTGTGCAATGTTCACAATATGGTGGAGCGCTGTTGTGGCAGAATTCGTTATCCCGCCGACCTTTTGCGAAGTATCCTGAAATAGAAGATGCTTTCTGTTATTTTTGTTATGTTTTTGTGTATGAAAATAGTAAAAGTATTGTAGTATGAAGGGAGATAGAATAAGTGTTGGTGTCAGGTTGCTCGTGGCTGAATATAAACAGCTGTACGGGTTGATAGAAGGTTAAGCTACGCTTGCCGAAGTCAGTCTGTGGATGGGTGACCATTGGTAACATATCGAGACTTCTCCATGTCTCAGAAAGCACGTTAAGCCGTTGGTCCCGGCTGTCATTTGTAGATCTTTGACAGTCGTTACGGGTAGTCAGATGTCCGAAAATCTGACAGCCAGTCTTACTAAGGGGTAACGTGTTGCCCAGTAACTGGGTCGTGGAGTCGCTCCATGTAAAATACTGGTATTCAGTTGCACTCGGTTAGACTGCAAGCCGACCCCAACATAGTTGGGAAAAGGCTGGGCAGATGCTGATGAAGTACAGCGTAAAACAGCCCCGACGATTACTGAAGACAAGTTACATCTTGTCTAATAAATAAGGTGTTAATCACATTTGATCGACCTTTGTTTCCTTGTTACGTTATTTCAGATTCAAAAGACGCTCTGTTCTTGGTTTATTCGTAGTTTTGCAATCACGTGAGTAAAAAAAGGTAAAGTTTAAAATAAAAGACTTTTTTATTTCGTATTTTGTAGAAATCAGTAGGTGGGTTCGTGCTTTTTAGGGTCCCGTACCTCAAATGGAAAAACGGAACCCTTATAGGATAATTTCGTTTACGTCTGTCTTTTTGTCAGTCAAGGCCACAGCTCTTTGACGGCACGGTTGGTGCAGTGGCTGAGCGATCGACTGCTGCGCCGCGTATCGTGGGTTCGATTCCCACACCGAGCAATTATTTGAATGGCCTACGGGTAGTTGTTTTGGGTCTGGCTGTTTGTGTATGTGAATTTAAATGTATGTAAACGCACCTGCGATTCAGGAGAAATTCCTATTGTGGGGCAACGTTTTTAATAAAAAAAAAAGCTTTAAGAATATCAATCATCTTAATCTACGCAATATAAAATACGGCGGTTTTGCGGCATATTGTGATACTCAAACGAAACAAAACCTATGGGTACTTCCGTTGACCTAAATTCATGAAATTTGGCATGAAATAATGGAAGCAAAGTCGTGCGCGAGTCGAACTTGCACTGGTCCGTTTATTAGTAACAATAAAATAAACCTTTAAGTATTACATCAGCATTTTCTAATACCTACATATTTTAATACAGTCAAAATATACCCTATTCCATCTGACAACTTACATAAACGCCAAAAGATTACAATAGGGATGTGCCCTAGGCAAAAATATATTAAGTCTATTTAGTCCGTCAGAAAGATTACCAAAAAATATTGGACACGTATTTTTTGCTTACTCAAATCAATAAAAAGTGACAATGATAAAGCACTTCAAAGTTCAGGAGAAGGGTCTTGTGACGTCACTGTTACGTTAAAAGAGTAGCAAAGCGTGACGTCACGCGCAATTTCAACGCACTATATCGTCATTTTTGGTTTACGTAACAAAACAAAAAAATCGTGTCCAGTATTTTTGTGTAATCTAACTTTCGGACCAATCAGAATGTTTAAGGACACTACCCTATTGACTACAGATACTCAATTTGGGAACATTACGTATACGGGTGCTATATGTTACTTACGTTCAGTTATAAGGATAAGACATAATTAATTTGTTTGTTCATTATGTCAGAAGCATGTGTCTGTGACAGATCGTTCTCTCACACACAGCATCTAATCATAATACATGGCGACTATGATGGTTTTGATTGTAGATAATAATCTTATAATAAGATATACCTAGCTTTTATTAAAGTTCACGATAAGAACATCTTAGGTCATCATCATCTGTCTAGCCTTTTCCCAACCATGTAATGATCGGTCACCAATCCACAGATCTCAGTAAGCGTAGCCTTACCTTCGATCACAAGGTCCAAAGTAAATATTTTGAATTATAAAAGTCACATCTGATACTTGACTGGATTGTCTGAAACAATTATGACGATTTGTCGTAAATTACTAAGAGGCATTCTAACATACATACTAAGACTAACTTTTTTATTGGTTGCAAACATTTGTTCCGGGTGTTCTGGATATTTGCTATGTATAACAAAAAATATTGCAATTTTTAATAATACAATACATTACATAGATAGCTATGTAATGTATTGTATTAAGTATTACAAGCTCTGCTTATGGGGCTAGATAATGCTGTGTGGCAGTGTCCAGCGTTATTTATTATTATTTATTTATTATGCAATTCATGGGACATTTTCTGGTAAGTGAAAATAGCGTCAAACATAATAAAAGCCTGTTATTGTCCCACTGCAGGGCAAAGGCCTCTTATACAGAGCAGGCACGAGCATTAATCGTCAAGCATAAAGTATTTACTAGAACTACAGAGAATTCCTATACTTCTAAAGAGCATAGTACCGGCAGTGGCCTTACTTTTGCTACATTCGTGCTCCTTGATTGCCGGCTGAAGAAGAATTATTAATGACCACCAAACAAAGTTGTTATACTTATTCAAACATTGTTACTTTTTGATAAATGATTAAAGGCATATCCTGCGTTTGCAATACGGCCTCCAAAAATCTTACTTCTAATGTTTAAGTATTTTTCAATTTATGTACTTAATACTAAGTTTATTTCGCCACTTTGTTCCAGTGCAATTTCATGGGTTTTATTTTCTACGCGGAACTGTAATTCTTAAAATCAAGTCCACCGCTGGACATAGCCCTCTCCTAATGAGCGCCATAGCGCCCTGTCTTCAGCTTGCCCCATCCAGCATCTGCCTGCAGTCTTTCGCAGATCGTCATCCTACCTGGTCAGAGTGATACAAGTTGTGTTATGTTACAATTTATTTTATTAACTTCAATAAAATTGCACAGTTTGAATGCAATACGAGGCAAAAAAATTACGCCTAATTTACCAACTTTCGACAAGTTTCTGACATTGAATCTCGCTGAGATGAGACTGTGCCAAGATTTTGAATGTTTTTTATTACGACAATCGGCCTCCTGAATGGCACTGATGTAAAGAAATCTCCAAGGAAATGTTTCTAGTACTTTCTAGTAACTTTTTATCTTAACCCTACCTTATCTTCCTCACTTCCCCAGCCTGTAATGAAACCGTGAACAAGTTTTTTTGTAAGTATATTAGTTTCTTCTTTTGCCTTAAGTTATTAACATGATAAGCTTTTTTGCCCACATTGTAAGTATCCAGTTTTTGTTCATATTTTCAGTGAACAGAGATGCTGGTGCCGATTCCAGGTATGGAAACTAAACTAACTGAACTAAACTAAATGTAGTCTACAAATAGTATAGATACATGTATATATACATAACAAGCTGTAACTGCAACTTCGTCCACGTGGGATTTGTCAAAATTTAATGGGTTTCAATTTTTTATCGCATAACTCTAATTATTATTTTTCTAAAACATAAATACCCTAAGTTACTCTTTATTTTATTAGCTATCTGTCAGTGAAATCCCGTCGAAATCGATCCAGCCGTTTCGGATATTACCTTAGCTAGTGAGTAAGTCTGTTTGTAATATCCAAATAACAGCTTTTTGCTAAATACCTATGAAACTTTATATGGTAGTTTTCAAAAATACATTTTTTGTCGCTCTGTCTGTCCGTCGTAACGGGTGGACCAATTTTGCCTGGAATTTAAAGTAGCTCCATCATCAGGCTATATTAGTCCACTGCTGGCCATAGCCCTCTCCTAATGAGCGCCATAGCCCTCTCCTAATGAGCGCCATAGCGCCCTGTCTTCAGCTTGCCGCATCCAGCATCTGCCTACAGTGTTTCGCAGATCGTCATCCCACCTGGTCACTACGTTTGCCGAGTCGCGGTCTCCACTCAAGAACACGTTTACCCCAACGGTTGTCGCTTCTTCGCGAGTAGAGAAGTAGCTTGAGCTTCTTTAATTTTAGAATAAGAATCAGAAAAAATTTAACCCACATTTTGTTAAATTCCAGTCGGACAAATTCGCGGGCACAGCTAGTTCTAAATATAAATGAGTATTTATCTCATGAATGAAGCATAAACACATAAATCCAAGAAGGTTCTACTGCTCACAGTACGTAAAAGTATGTCAGAAGCTTAATTATTCATGCCCGTGGTACAAAACAAACCCTTAACATATTGTTTTAAGCAAAAACAACGTCTGAAATATTTATACCTCATTTAGTTTGTTTGTTTAGCCGACGGTGACGAGTAACCGTTCAGTATTGTTCAGTGGTCAGCCACGGCTGGTAGCTTGTCTATGTTTATTCGAACCCGTATTATTATTGGAAATTTCATAATAATTTTATTTGAATTTAGAATTTGTGTTTTTTTTGTAATTATCCGCACCAACCTTCTGTTTAGGTAAGGTTTATGTGTTATTGTTTAAAATTTATGCTACCAAAATATAAGTGTATATAATTTTACTACATCATCATCCTCCTGCCCTTATCCCAATTTATTTGGGGTCGGTGCAGCATGTTTTCTTCTTCCATACATCTCTATTTGCCGTCATCTCAAGAGTCACCTCATTTCTAGCCATATCATCTTTTACACAATATATCCATCGTTTTCTTTGCTCTCCCTCCTACGAGATCCTCCTCCTCCTATAAGAAATTTACTACTTACATGAAAGGAAGAAAATATTACACGTTGAAAACAATTTCCATATTCAACTATTTCCAAAAGCCATTTAAATTAAATTAAATTACATATTTAGGAGTCACCTAGTGTTAGCGAAAGCGGGCTTTGGACAACAAAACAAAGTTAATAAAGCTAATCTTAAACTTAAACCAAGGCTAACTCAAACTTATGGCCAGCACTCAATCCTGTGCCCAGAATAATAACCGAGTCGACGCAATATTTACCGCAAAGTTTTTACAACAAAACAGTCTCGTTTGAAGCCATTTTATTTCTTCTTGGTTGAAGTTCTTTTTTCAAATATACTAACGGTAAATTGTTTTTCGAATTTGGAGAGTAAGATTCCTGTTTCTTCGTTTACAGTTTAATACACTTAATTACATTACACAAAAAAATTATACACCTAACACAAAAGGCCCAAAATAATCATAATATAAAAACATCTAAAAATAAGTCTAAAACCACGTGGCAAATTATAAATCGTGCAAAATTTAACCTACCTAAGTCTAATATTACTAAAATTATAAATAATAACAGCGTTCTATCTAATCCCAACGATATTGCCGAAGCATTTAACAATTATTTTATCGACAAAGTACAAGGGAAACTTGATGTGACTAGCAAACCTAAATGTAACAGAATTGACACTAGTAATAAAACAATGTTTATGGCCCCTAGTATACCACAAGATATTGAGAGAATCATCAAATCATTAAACAATACAAATAGTGTAGGGTATGACGATATTGCTACAAAAATATTGAAACATGTGTCTAAGGAAATAAGTGGCCATTTAAGTCACATAATTAACTTAAGTATTAGCGCAGGCGTTTTCCCTGACGCATTAAAACTATCGATTATAAAGCCATTATTTAAAAAAGAAAATAGAGAACGGATGGAATACTACCGACCAATATCATTAATTCCCGTTATTTCAAAAATTTTTGAAAAATATATTTATAGGGAACTTTATAAATTCGTAGAAAAAAATAACATTCTGTGTGAGGAACAAAAAGGATTTCGTGTACATAGGACTATCAATATGGCTATATATGATTTTTTATTCAATGTCATAAAAAACGTTGATGTCCGGAATCCTGTATGTAGTGTATTTTGCGACATGACCCAGGCGTTCGACTATGTACACTATGCTACTCTTTTAAAGAAACTCGAAGCCTACGGGATAAGAGGCAATGTCCTTAATTTGCTTAATTCTTACCTACAAAATAGAAAACAAATTACTGAAATTAATAAAGTTAATATAGTTAATAAACGTGAAGAAATATTTCGGTCTTCAGAGCGTGAATTATTATTTGGGGTACCGCAAGGCAGCGTTTTAGGACCCTTTAAATTTATACTATACATAAATGACCTACCGAAATCTATTGATCGACCAGTAACACTATTTGCGGATGATAGTACGATTACAATACCTTGTAGAAGGATAGATAATTATGAGAATGACATTAATAATAGTTTACAACAGATGGTAACCTGGCTAGACGCGAATAATTTAAAAATAAATTTGAGTAAAACTAAAGTTATCCATTTTAGACAACAGACCTCTACTATTAATTTAAATATACACTACAATAATGATACCATAGAAGAAGTTGAAAATATAAAATTCTTGGGTCTCAAAATAGATAACAAATTAAATTGGAAATCACACATTGATACCTTATGTAAGAAGCTGAGTAAGTCTGCATACGCTCTACATACATTATCACCTATAATTAACACAGATGCTCTTCTTACCGCTTATTATGGCATAGTAGAATCACATTTACGGTATGGGATCATATTTTGGGGAAACTCTACTGAAAAAGAAACCGCCTTCAAGACGCAAAAAAGATGCATTCGATCGATGTTTAAAATTAAACTCCCTGATAGTTGTGAACCATACTTTAAAAGTTATAAGATATTAACATTACCTTGTCTGTACATACTAGAAGTAGCTGTGTTTGTGAAGGCAAACCCGAGTCGTTTCAGACGTATAGCTGACGTGTTTCCCCGCAATAGACGCGACAATAGCTTGCTTTGTCAGGAGCCAGCTAAGACAGCACTCATGCGCAAAAGTGTCTACTGCATGGCTCCAGTTATTTATAATCACTTGCCTAAGAGTTGGAAAGAGCTTCCAGTCCAATTATTTAAAAAAAGGCTTCGTAGCTTTTTAGTGGTGAAAGCTTATTATAATTTAAGTGAATACCTTACTGAGAAAGATTTTTTAAGTTAGAATAATGTATATTTTTTTGTGTACCTTCTTTTTCGTGTAATGTTTTTTTAATTGTACCTACTTTCTAGTTATAAGTTGATATTTTATATCTTTTGCATGCCTACGTGGTAAAATATGGCTGAACTTTCAATATGTTTTTTTTTGTCACCATTTAATGATACCCATGTTTGCAAAATAAAATTATCTTTATCTTTATCTTATCTTATACCAGTATTTTACATAGAGCGACTGGGAAACGTGATACTTCTTGGTAACACTAGTTGTCAGACTTTCGGGATTCTGAGTACCCGTAACGACTGTCGAAGATCTACGAATAAATAAATATAAAAATAAATATTGCTGGACAATCCACACAGCATCATCTAGCCCCAAGCTAAGCAGAGCTTGTGTTATGGGTACTAGATGACTGATATACTTAATACAATCATAATCATAATCATAATCATTTATTCATTTGTAAACATAGGTTTTACATAGATGGTATTAAACAAAAAAATTATAGTAGCTCTATGTTTTGCTTCATTGGCATACAAATGTTTTCTGTTGAGAACTTAATAACTAGATTCACATGCTTAGATAATAAGAACAAATAATAAACTATAACAATAAAATAAATTTAAAATATAATTAGGAACTATTACAGTTAGGTTATTAGTTTTATAAATATATCTCGTTTAAAAATTCGTCTACTCTGTAATAACATTTTTCTATTAAAAATTTCCGTAGAACTGTTTTGAATTTGACCATTGGCATGTCTTTTATGCCGTCAGGTTGTACAATGTTTGTACGATCTACAAAGATCGTACAAACATTTGTCCCAAGGCGGGAATCGAACCCGCAACCTCTTGCGTCGCAGGCGGACCTTCACCCGCCGCGCCACATCGGTCGTCAAAAATGACAGCTTTTTTTCGTTCCGACGTGTAAATTCCTTATTGACATGGATTCCCTGGGGGGTGTGGAGGGGTCTGTCAGACTCTTACTGACTAAAAACCACCCCGTTGTCCCCATCCTACACTTGCATCAGGGATCATGAGAACTAGTGCACGGAGGACAGCCTGGGACAACAGCTTAACATGCTTTCCGCGACGGTCTTGACTTGTAGTGGCTGGTCACCTTTGATCGACCCGTGCGACTGTTTTCATTCTCTTGCTTCTTTATACAAGACATTAAAAACCCAGTCAGCCTCTTCCTGTTTTGTTCGGTAGTTGGAAAAACCTTTAAGTATGTGCAAAATAAAACATAAAATGGAATTTGAAGTATGAATTTAATTTAATATTATTTTCATTATTTTCTTCTATACATCATCATTCTCCTGCCTTTATCTCAATTTATTTGGGGTCGGCGCAGCATGTATTCATTTTCCATAAATCTCTATTTGCGTAATTCCATACATACCTACATATATTTTTTTTCTTCTATATAAATAATATAAAACTGAAGTGTGTTTTTGATTTCAAAATAACATATTTTTATTAATTGCGTAATGAAAGTATAAGAAAAGATAGACAACAACTTTTAAATTTAGTTATATGCCATAACTAAATTTAAAAGTTGTCTATCTTTTGACTTATATCCGAAACGGCTCCACCGATATTGACTGGACTTTCACTTTCAGCTAGGTATTATTATAAGTAATAACTTAGGAAACAGGTGACTTGGAATAACATATGAAAGCGAAATAGGGTCCTGCGCAAAAAAGTTACAGAAGTCCATGAAATATTACGTGGACTAAGCCCTCTAACTTGAAGTAAATTTCTCGGAACCCTTTCTCTCATTTACTAATTTTAATTTAACCCTGTGAAATAAATCAATTTTATACTCTGCTTTTAGTGGTCCGTCGACATGCATAACGTCACGGTCGTAGTGGCAACTTTATATGCCTGTGGGACCCTGAATGAACACCTAAAAACTGTCAATACGTATGATCCGATGTGGAGGCAAACCGTGACTGGCTGCAAGATCCTGGGGCTATTGCAGGATATGTATAAATTCAAGTAAGTATCTACTAACCAAAACAAAGAGAAATACGTTAGGAAATAAAGTTTTTTTTTAAGACATCAAAATATTTCGCTTGAAACACGTGCGGTAAATAGAAGATTAATGCAAAAAATCAATTATTTATTTATATTATTATAGTGTGAGTCTAATATCCGCGCCAAAAAGGTACACTTCAGTAGTTTTCTAGTGAATTTATAAGGACGGAGGGTTGTGTGATATTTAACAAATGTAACACAAAGCAGGGATGACGCCTGGGTAAAAAAAATATATTTTCAATAAAATATATTTTTTTTAAATTCGTCAGTCGGATTTTTTTTTTTTTTTTAAACAAAAAAAACGTTGCCCCACACTAGGAATTTCTCCTGTATCGTGGGTGCGTTTACAAACATTTAAAGTCACATACACAAACAACCAGACCCGGAACAACTATCTGTAGGCCATACAAATATTTGTTCCGTGCGGGGATCGAACCCGCGACACGCAGCGCAACAGCCAATCGCTTAACTACTGCGCCAACCGTGTCGTCAAATAAAACAAATATTAGACATTTATTCTTTGGTTTATCATATTAATAAAAAATCTTAAATAAAACGCATTAAAGTTGGGGAGTGAAGCTTGCTACGTCACAACTTAGTATAAAATCTACATAGGCGTGGCGTAATGGCACATTTTAAATCAATGTATCGGCGTAACCTTTTACGAAATAAATAAAAAAATACTTGTCCAATAATTTTAAATAATCTATCTGATGGACTTAGAAATAGTTTTAGTCATCAGCCCTATAATGATAGTTAAAAATAAAAGCATAACAAATGAAAAACTACACAGTTATGACAAAAAAATGACGTAGCATAAATCGAAAAAACAAAACATCAAAACAAATTAGCCGGATCAACTATACTTATCCATACCTTTTCAACTAAACCTATCTGTCACATATCCGTGCACATCCTACGCAGCTGCGGAATTTCTCCTTGGGGATCCAACATAGAAATTGAAAATAGAATATCTACTCGTAATATTAAAAATTCAATCTCTGTCATCCAAGCAATATTTATTGTATCAGAAAATTTACAATATTTATTGTATATGAAAATCTTGAATTTCTCGTTGTGTATTGAAAATCGTGCCGTGAAAATCCAAACAATATTTTACACACATTTTACGTTCTCGGAAAAATATTGAAGTATTTATCTACAGATAAATATTTTTCATTCGATATATTTTAGCGATATAATATTTCAAAGTCGATACAAATAGGAATAGATGTCAAAAATGACCGACATTTGTAATGTAATGTATCCAAAAATGTATCTTTTACACGCTTTAGACAAAAGGCACCAGGGTTGTTAAAAAGTAAATATTAGAGTACTCGTATATCTATATTTTCTATTATCCATACATTTTAAGCGATGTAACGAAATATCGATACATAATAAGTAATTCGAAACATTTTGACGTCTCACATTCCTTACCTTACGTACAGAGGCCAGCACATCGAGATACCCCTTTCAAATTCCTCTGATGATTTCTCAACTTTATTACAAAATAATAATGATCATGTTCAATGGAGAAAAAATGACATTTTGTGTTGTGATAGCTTGACGTGCTGCCGTCTGTACATGCATGCTTTTTAAGGATCTCTTTATTACCATTAGCTTTTTCGTTACAGAGTATCTTACGTATACGACAATCAAACAAAAAATGTGACCGTAATTGGAGACCACAATTTATTCCGTGATCATGATATAGGAGCTGATGTGCTTATAAGATCTATGAGCTTATCAGTAGATCTACTGGACAATCTGTATCCTGTTTTCGCTGTCAATACTTGGAGGTACTGTGCTGTACTTTTCAGTTTGTTTTGGTTTTACTTCTCAGACTGGTCAGGTAAAAACCGTCGACCTCGTCTAGATTGTATTTGACATTACTAAGTGTTTTTTAAGCCAACTGTAGGTGTTGCCTCACTACTACTGAACATCAGGTAAAATGTTATTGTGTAATTATACATCTGGTTTTTGTTTGTAGCAACCCTTAGTTTGATTTCGCGACTGGTTGATGGCAACACGTTTGCCTAATATAACATGGGAAAACATACCTGGCTAAATATAGGTGTACTTAATAGACACACCTCTGCCTAACCCTTGGGGGTATACAGGCGATAAGATTGAATGAAACTGCCAGTTTATATGCGCAACTTTAGAAACATATAACTTTTAAAATGCTTCATTGTAGACTGTATTTCTTTTCTTTCAAAAAGAATATGAAAGGTTTGAAATCATGTGTGTACAGAGTTCAGAGTTTATTTATTTTTCAGAAACATGAATATGCACAGACTAAGCATGCAAGATGTTAAGTACATTGCAGAAAGGATCACAGTCGTGTTTTACCTTTACGGTTTATAATAACATTCGATCAATTATTTTACTAATCACTATTAAACATAGTAAAAAAAATACAACGAATTAAAATTAATTTGTTAATGATTACAATAAATTGCATTTGAATATAATTTAGGTACAGCATGAGAAATTCAAACATCAATTAAATTAGACAAGTAAAATAACAAAATGTGTTCAAGATTAATTCAAATGTCAAATTATGACAAAAATACTAACAACAGTCAAACAACATAATTCTAACCATGGTATTTTACCAAATATATGTATTTATTTTGCTTTAGATATACGTATCTATTATATATTCAACTGCATCTCATTGTAAAGTATTTTTTAAAGAAAATACTTGTACTCAGCTGTATCCGGCTAGACTGGAAACTGACCCCCACATATCTGGGAAAAGGCTAAGCAACTATGTACGGGATCAAATAAATTAATTTGCATTTGTTTATATCATTTGAAAACAACAAACAATATCTAATAGAATACCCAAATTTCGTAGACTTAGTATCAAAAATGTGACATACTTACTAATAGACGGACAGACAGGCAGAATGAAATTATAAGGGTTCGATGTTTGCCATTTGGCTACGAAACCCAAACAAACAAAAACTTCTTGTTGGTCTTTTTCTAATAGTAAAAAGCGAGGAAGGTTTATGCTCATTAGACTAGCTTAGACTGAAAATATCTAGGCTATATAAATATAAATATTGCTGGATAATCCACACAGCATCATTTAGCCCCAAGCTAAGCAGAGCTTGTGTTATGGGTACTAGATGACTGATATACTTAATACAATACAATACATAGATAGATATTTTTAATTATACATAGGAAATACCCAGAATCAGTCATCTAGTACCCATAATACAAGCTCTGCTTAGCTTGGGGCTAGATGATGCCGTGTGGATTGTCCAGCATTGTTTATTTATTTTATCTATAATTATAGATTATTTTAAGATCTTAACTTTTTTCAGATTTGGTTTCCTTCTCAGCCGGGCCAACAACGAATTTTTCACCACATTCTTCAGCAAGCCCTTCTCCAGGCCAGTCTGGAACTGTCTCTACCTCATGGCAGTTGTTATCAGCTTAATTTTCTACCTTCTCAAACGATGGGAGTTCAGCGTCGTGGGTGGGTGGGAATGCAGCTACGTGTATGAATCTCTGATGGTCATTGGTGCTTATTGTCAGCATAGTAAGTATTTGTGAATAAGGCAGATGTAAGCGGACACGTTGGGAAGGGACGGCCTAGAATTAACCTTACTGGTGATGCTCTTCAAAGACGTGTGGTGCGTAGTACTCGCAAACGGCGTGCGTGTATGACTAGATGTATGAACGGGAGCGACGCGAAAAATCATGTAAGGAAAGTAGCGGGTGGCGCTCTGTGGTTTCTGCCTTCCGCCATGGGAAAAAGAGCGTGATTTTATGTATGTATGTACATATGTAGTAGATAAGTATTTCTCTAAAACTTTTTCAGTATATTTTTGAGCAACCCGTAAGAGTTGTCTAGTTGACTACGGTAAAACAGTTCCGTAACATTAGTCATCACCTTGATACAGTCTAAGAAAACCGGCAATGAGCAAGTTGGTCTCGCCCACCGAGGGTACCTTGGTAGGAACAAAATGTATGAATGTCCATAAGGAAACATGTTATATTTTTGAGATATCAAAATAAGTTAGTTAGTGGAGGATTTTTGCTGATTTCCTGATCACTAATAAACTGTGCTAGTTAGTTAGATACATAATTTTAACTTTCTTGCAATGTTTACTTAAACTTCCATCGTCAAGATTAATTTTGGAAGTACCGCTTTTCAAACATCGGAGATAAGTGGGATATTTTACGAACAATGTTTATCATAAGTCAAATACACTGTGGCACATATAAAATATGATCTACAATGTTTAAAAGACCCTCTTTCATAAATGATAACGTATTTGAACCAGTAAATTTTAGAATGAAAACTTTTTCTTTTCTATTCTCTCACGTGTTGTGGAAATGTAGCTACGAGCATTATTTATAACTATAACACATTTCAAGTCGTTAGCTTTAGCAGTTCCTGCAGTAGCAGCTATGGCAGTTTTTTTCAGTTTATTTATTTTATTTTTATGTGTAGTGAAACAATTTATAATATCATAATTTATAAGCTAACATAATAATGTTATTATTAAAAAAAAGAAAGGAAGAAATCATAGGCCATCAAAATTTTTATCGCTTCTTTGTCAACGGTAAAAGTACCCAAAAGACTGGCAACATTGTCAAGTCAAAGTCTACTAGGGTGTTAAAAATAAAGGTCACAGACACTAAACCCGAAAATAAAATGTCGTTCCGCTAACTTTTTCGTTCGTTCTTAAGCTAAACTCCTGAAATATCAATCCAAAATAAATAACAAAAGCAAATAATTTAATTGAGTGTACTGAGGCCAAAAAAGGTTCGAGCTCTAAAAGCTTTGGAAGCCGTTTATTTAAACCTTCTTAGAATACGAATTCGATTTTAGAGATTCTCATTTTGTACCTTTTTAATGTTTATTCTGTACTTATTTAAATACATAGATTCTATGAAATCCTGAATCGCTAAGGCCCGGTTTTACGAACACTAGGCGGCACCTAAATGTAATGTCTAAATAAAACCACAAAAATATTTAGGAGTATTTTGGAGTCACGTACCTAATACTCACCATTATCCTCCAGTCTTCATTCCAATTTATTTGGGCTCAGCTCAGCATATTTCTTCCTTACATCTTCTATTTGTTTCAATAGTCACCTCCTTTCTAACCATTTCATCTTTCACACAATTCATCCAAAAGCGGATAGAACCGATCTGGCATATCGACCTGCCGCCATTTTGATTTTTTTATCGAAATCGCGGCGCACGATCAAAGTGGTTTGTATGAGTAGAAAAAAAAAACAAAATGGCTGCGGGGCGATATGCCAGCATCCATTCCATCCAGCATCCAGCAAATTCGTATATTGTTAAATAGTGTATGCTCTAGCGGGTAAATTTTTGAGTTACTATAATCTAACTATTAGACTTATCTACTGTATCACCAAAAAATTAACCTAATTAATACTTTGACTTTGAGGTAGAAGAACTCGAATCTGTACAATGTAATGCTTAGTAATATTACATTGCATTACATATCATCATCATCATCATTTCAGCCGGAAGACGTCCACTGCTGGACAAAGGCCTCCCCCAAGGATTTCCACAATGACCGGTCATGCGCCCTCCGCATCCATGCCCTTCCCGGGACCTTCACCAGGTCGTCGGTCATTACATATACATTACATATGCATTACATATACAAAACAAAATCCTAGTTCTTAAATTCCTTTTCTCTATATTGCATCAGTTTTAAATATATATGTATACATATACAAAGTCATCTATTCTGCAATTCAAACAACCTGCACGCGTAGCATGACCACCATAGAAACGGGTCTTATCAACGAAAGAATCGAACAAAAAACGTTAAAACTGAAGAGAACAAAATTTTCTATTCTACACAGTCTACGGGGTGCCCCGTGCTCAGGTAGAAGAGATGTCAAGTTGGAAAGAAAGACGTTGTCTATTCTTGGTAGAATATATATAGAATTGGTCAAGCTATACATGCTGGGTAGTGGGTGCTACTAATAATACCATGTCTATTCCACAGTACCACCAATAGATCCGAAGCTGCCATCTCGGAGGATTGCGTATTTCATTTTCTTCGTGTTTGCGTACACAGTGTACACGTTCTATACGTCTAACCTGCTGTCCAACCTGGTCAATGAAAGGGAACATGATATCGATCTGGACACCCTGGCTGACAGTCCCTATGAATGTCTGATTGTAGATTACATGATGTTGGCTGTTGTTGAGCGAGTGAGTACTTTTACCCAGTAGCCTGTATAAAAAATAAGTTGATATATCTTATTATTTATTTAATCATTTAATTCGAGCAACAAGGCTCATAGTGTTAGTAGCAATGTACTTACAAACACAATGTATTCGACGACCGATGTGGCGCAGTGGGCGAAGGTCCGCCTGCGACGCATGAGGTTGCGGCATCGATTCCCGCCTTGGGACAAATGTTTGTATGATACGATTTGTATGAACATATTGTGAAAAATAAATAAAAAATCACAAGAAGATTCTGTGTAGATAAGTCACTTACAGGCATGCACATCATTGATAGAAAAGTAATGATTTTTAAAGTTTCAAGACTTTGTTTCGGTTTTTGTTTGTTGTTGAATATATATATATAATATACCACCATAACGGAAGTAGATTTTGACCAAAAATAAAAGATCTTGTTAGAAAAAAACTTCAGTTTCAAATATTTAGGAAAGTATTCTTGTGTAGTGTTATTATTTATGTGTATACTATAAATACATTAGTTATTTAGATGTTTAAATATGCTAAATAGGAACCTTGTTTTTGTTTTAATATATACCTATATTGTTTTTTTTGAGTGGAACATGGGAGCCAAGTCGCCAGAACAATCGCCCACTACACCATCGGTACCGAGCACAAGTCCAGGTCATGTTAGTCGATTTTAAATCTTTTACAACCATTAATGTTAAGTATCATCATCATCTGCCTAGCCTTTTTCCAACTATGTTACGGTTGGCTTTCAGTCTAACCGGATACAGGTGAATACCAGTGTTTTTTATGGAGCCACTGCCTATCTGACCTTCACAACCCAATTACTGGGCAACACGATACCTCTTGGTAAGACTGGTTGTCAGACTTTCGGTTTTCTGACAACCCGTAACGACTTTCAAAGATCTACAAATGACAGCCGGGACCAACGGCGTAATGTGCTTCCCGAGACACGGAGGAGTCTCGATATGTTACGAACGGTCACCCATCCCCATTAATGTTAAGTATATCATAAGAATATTATTTTTAACACGTATTTTTTTCAGTTTCAAGTGCACAACCGAAACTTCAGTATTATATTACGCAAACTGATGTCATTGAAGACAGTCTCAGTCAGGGATGGGATGAAAGCAGTGAGAGAGGGACATGCCGCTCTGCTATCAGATTATACAACTATATATCCGTATATTAAAAAAAGGTGCCGTCACGCCCCCTCTACGCCACCGCTCTCGACTCTCTTGTGTGTGTGCGTGCATACTTTACACGCCGATGCTTCTCTGTATGAGCTGCTTACTATATGCCCTCTCTCCACCGATCGACTGACCAACCGTCCGACCGACCGTCCGACCGACGACCTAACAACCGACCGGCCGACCGACTGACTGACCGACCAACTGACCGACTGACCGACCGACCGACCGACCAACCGACCGACCGACCGACCGAGTGTTGTTATTTAAATGTGCTTGCTGCACATCAAAAGCAGCTATTATTATAACTTCAATTATTTACTACTACATAGTTTTTGCCCACGACTTCGTCCGCGTTAAATATTTTTCATTAACTGGAAACTTAATTATAAAACTCAACACAGACTACTATAGCTAATTAGTATAGCTTTTGGTTCAATAATACCAGTGCAAAGCAAAGGCCTCTTATCATACAGAGAAGACACAAGCATTAATCACCTTGCATGTTGACGTGGGTTGGCGATCACGTAGTCATATTATATAATTTTAATAGCCAATGTGGCATTAAACATATCTAGCGAAATGTGGGTGAACTATGGATATACCTACCTCTGTCTAACACTTTGGGGAATACAGCCGTGATATTATATTTTATTTATAAGTCCAGTTTTCTTTAGATAGCTGTGGAGCTATAGTATAGCTATATATACATATATATTAGTAAAAAAACGTAAAAGTACCTACTTCTACGTAGATACGATTACCTTTTTCAAACTTTTATACCAACAATTTTCCCTCTCTAAAATCTTAGTTTTAAGATGCATTTTTATCTTGAATTAAAACTAATCTTTCAGCATACAGTAATGACGACATCTGTAAACTGGTTTCGGTCCCCTTGGCTTCGAAAATCAAGAAATATTTATTCACTAACAAAGATTTCAAATACAGGGAGCAATTTAAAATTGGGTGAGTTACTAGTTATAAAAATTAATGAATTCAATTTACAAGACGAAGTTCTATAAATTTTAAACTTTGACAGTCTATTGATTGTAAGCGCCGCTGCTGAGCACAAGGTCCTGGGTTTGATTTTTAGGTCGGGCCAAGTTATTTTTGGGTTTTACCTTCAAGAATTTCTCAGCAGCCTGGAGTCTGGATTTATGCCAGTAGAGTAGATGTTGATGGAAGGTGGTCCCATTTGATGGCAGTAGGCTCGCACCTAAAACATGGGACTTAAACTTAAATAACGAAATGTGAGCGTGCTTTTTATGTATAGATATTATTTTGTATATTTATATACATATATTAGTGGTCGCATATTGGTCGAAATTCGGCCATTTTATCTTTCTGCACTACTTCTCCATTTGAACCTTATTTAAACCAAACTAAGACTCTTCGTGATCAGAAATATTCACTTCATGTATTAAATACAAGATGGAAGGGATTTTTTACAGTTGTAAGTAAAATAAAACATCAGAAAAATAACGTAAAAATGAGGAAAATGCCGACGTGAATATTCAACGTTGGGGGCTCCACAATCATCTACTGAACTCATGGTATCAAATAGTGCGTCAATGACCTTTCCACCCTGTACAGATTTAATATTATGTTTTCTTTATTTCCCAGTGCACTACGCATCAGGGAAGTTGGCATACTAAATCAGATAGTTTCAAACGACTTCGCAGAACCGAAGTGTACGAAATCTCATCTGGTTCAAATACGTTTGTCGCAAATCTCGATCCCCCTCACCTTGATGGGGGGTACTTATGTCGCATCACTGTTGATACTTGTCGCCGAGTGGATATATTTCAAGAGGAACGTAGTGTGGCCTTATGTGGATTAACGGGGCTACATTTGTTACACGGGAGTGGTCCCCGTTGTATTTACATGACTAGTTCCGATGCGAGTTTTCATATTGTTTAGTACCTATTGATTTATAAATGTTGAAAGTAAAAGAATAGTTCGTACTTAACACCTTATCACTGAGAGCACAGTAGCGGTTTGTGAAAATGTAGCACTATGCTTCTCATGTAAAAATCAATGCACAATCAAAGAAAGGGAAGGTTGAGCACCTTCAATTCTGATGTATTCCACATTGCTCGATCGATAGGTGCCGTATGTGGAATACTACAGGTTCCATTTGCTCACGTGCGGTTTAAGCGGGTGCCCAAAAAGGCATACGTCTAAATTCTATATTTGCTTGCACTTTATATTACAAACTACGCCTTATCATCTATATCTCTAAAAAAAGTTAGAAGTCAGAGTCAAACAAACAATACTAATGAAAAGGTTTTATGGTAGAAGAATGCCCAGTGGCAACGACTGCATCATAAGATATTAAATGTGTACAATATAGGTCTTACTTTCACTAGTCATAAATATTAATTTTCTTTGTATTTTAATGGTTAGAAAATTGCACGACCTGTTATTACCACCACTGTACTTTGCTTACTTAATGAACGCATATTTTAATGAATCTACCAAAAACCTAGTTCAATTCCAATGTCATTGAATTAAAAAAAAAATGTAAAAGATTAATTTGATTTTTTTTATATCACCTACTTCCTTTACATACAAATGTGATCACCCCTTCCCTGGTGTGACGTCACATTTGCATTTAATCATAAATCTCAAAGATCTACAAATGACGGCCGGGACGTAAGGAGACCTGGACTGATATAATTAATATAAGTTTGAAATTGCCAATACGTCTTGAGCAAGCGTGATGATTAACGCTCGTGCCTTCTCTGTATGAGAAGACGCCTTTGCCCTGCAGTGGGACAGTAACAGGCTGGTATGGATTTCTCAGAAGCACATCCGTTCAGTGTACATTGAAAGGACCTAATGGCACGGACTTAATTTTTAGCCATTAAACAGTTTCTACAGTATGATTATATCAAAGAAAACTACTTTCTCCACTTTAAAGAAAATAATTAAATATTCTTGATGTTCTTCAGAAACAAAAGCAGGTGTTGTGCTTATGACATATTCATTTTGATATTTATGCTCCTAAATTAAGTACTTAATTTAAAATAATGATTACTATCATTGTTTCTGGGGAATTTGTTCCGCCACTTCTTCTTTTCCCAGCCAAAACTCTAGCAAACGGTAAAGGGAGAGAGAGTCTTGAGAGTTTTGAGAGTCTTTCACATGTATTTTTTGACGTTCATAAAGTTGAATAAATGAATTTTGATTTAACGTTCCCTTGTGATACCCTATGAAGGGGTTGGCAAAACAAGTTAAAAATTAATTATTTCCACACAATTTTACAACAATGTTCAGGGAAAAATCTCGAAGTAAGCATTGAGTAACCATATTTCCCGTTGAAACACAAGAAAAACAAAACTTTTAAAGGATTCCTTTTGTGATGAACCAGTAACATTGTTAAAAAAAACTTTGTCAACGATTGCCAAGGGGGTAATTGTACGCAAGCCTGCACGTGACCCACGTTTATGTTCGTCACGTGTTTTTAATTGGTCCCCACATTTTTGTGGCGCGTGACTGGGTAGGGAACTAGGGAGTTCTCGGTTTGAATTTAAAAGGGCTCCCTTTTATTTTTTAATTGCTTACGTAGGAACTTTGTGAAACACCAGGAAGTTTTGAATGGAAGAGTTCAACAATGTAATGGTTTTTCGCAATCTTAACCTGTAGGTTACGCAGGCACTTGTTTATTGTGAGTTACGTAGGCACCTAATTACGTCAAAGTAGATGGGTACGACGGGGTGAATCGAAACAAGACTTTGAATGGGATGTTAATTTTATATTAATTGTTACTGACTGTACAAATTAACAATGTCAAATCAGTGAAAATATCTTGTGAACGTGTATAAAATTTAATTAAGATAAAAACAAAATGATAAAGTTTCCTTGATAGAAAATCATTACTTCTATTTTAAATTTATTATATATTTTAAATTTATTAGATAATTAATTGTAAAAATACGTTTTGGCGGCATTTGATGACACATTTTAAGAAACTCTTTCTATTTTTGAATTTAAATTAATAAATTGCGTTCTAAGCTTTCTGTGAAAAAAACATTAAGCGCAGAACGCAATTCCATTTTTAAATCCAGTAAACAGTCATATTTTGTTTCATGTTACGGGAGCTAAAAGCATATTCCAACTATGTCGGGGTCGGCTTTCACTCTACCCAGACATAGCTGAATACCAGTACCTGGAGTAGAAATCTATAGTAACTGTGTAAGTTCCAGATTATTAGGCATTAACAAAGTGTATATACTGAGCTGCAAATTGCAAAAATCCTAATAAAATTTAAATGTCACTGGCTGCCGCTACGCATTAGCCTTTAATCTCCAATGGTCCCTTGTGGCTGTTATTATTTTGCCTTCGCTTAATCTAACTATGTAAATACAAATATTTTTGTCAAAAGTTTTTATTTTTAGGTTTGTTCTGTTAGTTTTGTAAAGTTTTGTCGTAATAATGACACATTTACTTCGAAAACTTTGCAAATATCGAAAAGAAAACTGTCAGTTCCTAGAAAACTCAACAAAAAAAATAAAATAACTTAACTAACTTTTGTTACGAAGATCGTTATTATTACTGTTCTTTGTTTTTACAAAGAACAGTAATAATATTTTTCTTATTGACCTTGGGCTTGGGGATGAAAATATCCCAGGACACCAGAACGTCAGTTTTAATATAAACTAGCCGTGTCCTGCGGTTTCACCCGCGTTTAGGGGTTGTAGCGTGATGTTAAATAACCTATACCTTCGTCAAGAATTGGGAAATCAGAAGGTGCATTTCATTCACCAGAGCGCCAGTAAAAAATTACTACGGCAAAAGAACCAATAAGTATTTGACCCCTACACTGTTCAATAGTATCGACTGGTTGAGAAAAGATAATGGTGTAATTAGCAGGCGAACACTGGGGAGTAAATTAAAGGTTGAACTGTTGAATGAAATGGTTGCAACATATGACAATAATTAATCGATTGAGCACTGAACTGTACTGTCCAACAAAATATTCTTACCGTCCATTTGAACTACTCGTATTTGTGTCTACCTACTTAGATGTATTATATTGTATAAACCAAATGTTTTAAGACGAGCGCTAATCCTGCCGACAAACTGTCACGCAGTTTGGCAGGTTTATAAAATGTATGCAAGTATTTGAAATAAAGTCTGACAACTAAATAAAAAAAAAAATAAAAAAAAAATCCTACTAGTAGTTCCAGGCATATTAAACTAGTAGTACAAACAAGCTCATCAGTTTTATTACATATTTGTATAATGTAGATGTATTATATTTAAAAATCTAGTACTTTTCTAAAAATGAAACCTAGCTAGATCGATTTATCGCCCCGGAAGCCCCCTGCATAGTAAATTTCATGAAAATCTTTGGAGCCGTTTCCGAGATTCAGATTATATATATACATACATATGTATACAAGAATTGATCGTTTAAAATCAAAATCAAAATTCGTTTATTAAAATTATTCTGAGAATCAGCACTTTTTGAACGTCAAAACGTGTACGAAAGACAGTCCCCCAAGTCGCCCACCCTTCACCACTTCCTAGTGTTTATGCTGGGAAGAAGAAGTGGCGGAACATACTCCCCAGCAACACGTCTGTCTGATAGTTTTGAAGAACTTGAAGGTATACAACATATTATTATGTCAAAAAAAAAAAAAACTTCATCTTTATACACCATTCAATTAAATCATTTGCCTCATGTTAGCTGGCACACGGCAATATACCAAAATAAATAAATAAAAACTAATGTATACGAAAATCGACAATTAACTAAAGCAAAGCCTGCTAAACTGAATACATAAAAAGCCTCCAAGGCAGTCCAAGGACGTGCCCGCTGACATGTGCAATGCTAGATTATATATATGGCAGTGACTAAAGTCACTTATCATAAACTAGTAATAAATTAGGATCCACGAAGTTAAGAAAGAAAACATATTTTAATTGATATTACAATAACATAAAACCATGGTCAGCAAGACGACCAGTCACCACAGGCAGCACCCGTGCACGAGTATAACGCAAAAATCAGCCATTACCGCCCCTCGCCATACTTCTAGCCAAAGGTATTAGATTTGGTTTCAAACCTTCATGGGTCAGTTAAAGTAATCATACTGTTTTCACAGTAGCATTACTCAGTCTTTCAGAGAAACTGTCAGGCCCATTTTGTAATTCGAATTCTTACGAATCTCTACGGGTAAGCAGTTTCCAAAAATCAACAAGAGGTAAATTTCTTAGTAACTGGATTACAATTTCAAGGGTTACAGGAATGGGTGGTGAGTTTGAGCATGAAGGTGAATGTGATGGTTATAGCAGTCGATGGTTATCGACGGATGGAATGTGGAAAGGTATTACATTAAAATTATGGGTGGAAAGAAGGTGACTTATCGATAAAAAACTTATCGAAAACGTGATGCGCTGGCGACCGCTCTCCAAGAAGGGTATCCTAACATAACCGCCCTGATACCATCTACGAGAGACGTTGACAGCCTGTCACTCTTGCAAATGCCATTCTAATGTGCGCCGAAATACATTATACCTGTATAGTGTATATTACGTACATACATAAACTATAATACACATTGCCTAGGACATTCCCCCTGAGTTAAGTCAGTTAAACCAAGATAAAGTTCATTATTTTTTTAACAAAATATTAGTTACTAATAACTAATAAATATATTAAACAAACTCCTGTTCAACTTGAAAAAAAAATCCAGACAAGTGCGAGTCTGACTCGATATTAATACAGCTACTTTAACAAAAAATATTAAGATGACTTACTTTAAGTTCATTAAGTATGATAGCAGCAATCCTTACTATGACGAAAACATGAGTATGTAAGATTGAAGACAAACTTAACTTTGTAGTCGAAAAATTCGAAGTACATATATCCATCGCAAAAAAAAACCTTATCTACTCGTATATCTATGCTAATATTATAAAGAGGTATTTGTTTGTAAGTTTGTAGGTATGTAGGGGGTAATATCCGAAACTAATGATTCAATCTTAAAATAAATTATAGTTTAAAAAAAATAAAAAAACAAGCTTTTATAGAAAATCCAACTAAAACTATTTTTTAGTTGGATTTTCTATAAATAATTTTATTTTCTATTAAAATAAAATTTAATCAATTTGGATTAAGAAAAGTGTAAATTAGAAAAAAAATGTATATAAGGAAAAAAGCGAGTGGTGCATAGTGTTAATATTGAAGAATACACGCCGATACATGGAGCCCGCTGTGAATGACAGTAACCATGGAAAAATAGAAAATGTTTATAACCATTGAAGTGTCAATAGTTATAAACATTTTAACTTTACATTTTTTTCAAAAATGTATATTTATGGAAAAAAGCGTGGGGTGCATAGTTATGCACCCCACGCTTTTTTCCATACATATACAATTTTTCTTAATTGACACTTTTCTTAATCCAAATTTATTATCTTTAAAAGACAGATTTTCTATAAAAGCGTGTTTTTTTAGTTTTTTTAAACTATAATTTATTTTTCTATTTTTAGTTGATTTTTTTATAAAAGCGTGATTTTTAGTTTTTTTTTTTAACTATGTAATTTTTTTCCGTATTCATTGTCAGCGGTCTTTGACAGGTGTGCAAAATTTGAATGAAATCTGACCGTTTAAACTGGGTCAAAATAGCGTCCAAGTGAGTCGGTTACAAACATACATACATACGTACAGAGGAAACTAATATAAAGCGTGTAATAAAATTCAATGTAAGAAAGCTACATTATTCCTGATTGCTATAGGCTATTATTATCTTCAAAACTAGCTCTAAATGGGGTGAAGGGGATTTTAAAGTTAGATGGCGGACAAAGTCGCGGATGAAGTGCTAGTATAAGTGTAATATGTAATAATAAAGCTTTATTTATTCCATACATAAGTAAATTAGAAAATAAATGTGGTGTGATAAAACTACTCGTAGAAATTAACGATTTTCTGACCTTTTCCTTGCTTCTTGCCAAGTTTCATGATTATATGTATGTCTACGGAAAGTAGGTAACCAATAGGTTTTGATTTACTTGCGAGTATCAAAATGTACCGCATAAATTGTCGTATTTTTTTATTGACTTGATATTTTTAGAGCTCCATGGGGCCGTAGGCATTAATTTGATATTAATTAATTAATTTCAACTTGATAGGTTCACGTCTCTGACAGACAGACAGACAGACAATGAAGTGATCTTAAAAGGGTTCCGTATTTTCCTATTTAGGTACGGAACCCTAAAAAATAAATAAAAATATTTTTTTTTATCAAAACAGTTCATTTTATTGTTCCCGTCATCCGCTGCCTGCGGAACCCATACCAAACGGTGCTGAGTTTTTAGTGGTGAGGAAGTAGAGACCTGGACTCCTGTCGTCGGAGTCAATACCCATGTAGGATATCTCATTCTTGGAGCAGAGACCTTCGCCAAACATGGTCCAGTTTTCACATCTTCGGGCTGTAAGGAAAATTTTAAAATGTTACGTGTATTATCGGTGGATATGAGGACCATTCATCACATTCGCTATTTCGTCGCTATCTCTAATAAGTCCGATTTGTCACTAATACGTTACCTTCTGCATCTGGTCGGTTTTCTTAACTCGTTTCATGCTGTATTCGCTCTTTCCCAACTCGTCCGATGCTTATATACAATTTTTTTTTTTATTTAAATAAAAACGTTGCCCCACACTAGGAATTTCTCTTGTGTCGTGGGTGTGTTTACAATCATTTAAAATAACATACACAAACAGCTAGACCCGGAACAATTACCTGTAGGCCATACAAATATTTGTTCCGTGCGGGAATCGAACCCATGACACGCGGCGCAGCAGTCGATCGCTCAGCCACTGCACCAACCGTATCGTCAAATTAAGCACAAAATAAACATTTTCTGTTAGTCAAAATTTTATTATTTACTCTTAATCTTTATTGTCTTTCAATGCAAATATTTGTTTGCTCCTTTTTATATTATTAATAAAAAAATAAGTTAAAAAGTTGTTTAACAAAGACACCAATCAAGTAGCCCCAAACTAAGCATAGCTTGTAATATGGCGACTAGTTAACGGATAGACATTCTTATACATATAAATAGATATATCATAACTGGCGAAATACATAGGTACTACAGTTTAGGTACACCTCTGCCTTACCCTTTGGGAAAGAACAGACATGATGTTGATATACCTATGGCAACTAGTGGCCAAAAATAGCATTGTCTCTCGTCCACGCTAAAAGCTGGTACACGGTCGCACACACATCAATACTCATTCTCAAAATGGAATTTCCATTTACCTGGAAAATGTCTCGGCGATGCGACAGATTCGGCAAACAGCTCCCAGGCTCTGCTGTGGTCGCAAATGGATATATAGCAACCTGGTTGTGTAATGCCTCCGTTGGGATAAAAGTCTTTGTGTCCTAGGAAACAAAAATAAGAATAAATTATGGATAAATAAACTAAAACCGAAAAATAACGCGCTGATTAAAAAGTAGGAGCAATTTGCTAAAAGTTGCTCGTGATTTAAATACTCTAGTTGCTTGCAAATAAAAACTGCGTAATTGTTAAATCTTTTTGCACGAGAGGAGAGGTGATGCGTGATTTTATTAGTGATTGTCAACGATAAAAAGATGTATGGAATAGAGATGTATGGAAGAAGAAGTCATGCTGCGCCAACCACAAATGAAATTGGGATGAGGGCAAGAGGATGAGAATGATGTCAACGATAAAATGATAAACGACATTTATTTTTGTAAATTCTCTAAAACCAATTTTACACAATAATAAAATTAGGTCTTATACTCTATTCATTCATTGTAATCTTATCACAAACGGAGTATAGAACACCGGAACAAACTGAGAGTCACATTCTCTTTTAAGGTCCAGACACTATCTTCGTCAGATATCTGTGATGGTTTTCAATACCCTCGTCACCCAAGAGTGGTGTACCAGAAAAGAGGCTTATACTCATAAGTAGTACCTATTATGATCGTATGGATTAAAAGTTACGATCCTCGTAACCTAATACATTTTCGTTAGTTACAGTCTCCAAAATATGGGCTAGTGAGTCCGAGACTAAAGGCTGCGCTATTTGTTTTTTTTACCATAGAAATGTTGTGTGTTGTAATATGTTTGTCATGCGTCCAAAGTTAAGCATGATATCAATTTGTCTCGATGTTATCAATGCATAAGTACCAGAGTATTATAAAACGATGTTTAAATTTATGACCCTCAAAAATCCGTATTTCAACACTAACCTAACGCAACTTTTGGCGTAAATAAATAACACAAGGAGTGAAATCTTCAACATTTTGAAGTTTTTGGAAATTTGCACAGGTATACTTTAATTATTCAAAATTTCAAATAACTTTAATTTAATTGAATACACTTAGAAGTTAGTATATTTTAGAATAACTCTAAAACCTTAGTTCTGTGTGCCTAGCAAAAATGCTTGAAATAAACCTAACGTCAATTCAATAACTTTGAACAATATTAAAATTGAAAATATTTGTTTAAATTATAATATTACGGTATTTTTAATACTTTACTCATTGTGCTTGCCTCAGGAATGAATGAATGAATGAATGATATCATAATATTTTGCAAGAATAACATAGGTAGAAAATATAAGTTCTAAAGATAAAGCATATCACTCCATTACTGTATATTTACAGGATAAACTTAAATAATGTTTTGCGATATTTCATGCTGTACAGTTGTATTAACAATTAAAAAAATATTCGAATTGACGTTACGTTAACGTCAAGCATACGTGCTAGTTGCACTACTGATAACGCCTTCGTCTAAACCGTGCTCTATGTAATAAACAGAGCTCACAAAATGCTGAGTAGCTCTTAGAAGGCGGAGGACTATTGTAAGTGCCAACTCAGGACTTCTGTAAATACCACTAATACTTCTCTAGAACAATGGGCTGCCCTCGTTAATACCTCCGTCAATAATGACTGGCTGCTTAAGGAGTCAAGGTACATAGTGACATTGGTTCCCAAGTATTTGTGTTCGATGAAGCATCCGATATTATATTATACTAGCGATCCGGCTTTGCATGGGTGCTTTTTTACATTTAGATGTTCATAGTAAAATATTATCCATATTATCGACTTTTCAATATTTTTTTTAGTATTTAGTATCTTCATTATTATGTATGTGCATATACGATATAACATCTAGATATGGATATAAATAGATACATAGATTTGAGTGTAACAAACCATTTTAAAGTTAAAAGGAGCGGTATTTGAAAAAAAACGTAGCTCCACACTCCATGTAACACACGATTATCCTCAGACTTATATCATTTTTTTAAATTAAGCATCTAATTGTTATTTCTGCACTATTAATTATAATTTTAACTAGGAGACACTTCGTCTACGTGTATATTTTAATAAATTATAGCCTATGTGCTATTCTTAAGTAGAAGCTACTAGCAATTACTAGATTATGTAAATGTCCCTTCAAACTTTAACATCCCTTCCACCCTCCATCCCTTTAAAGCATAGTTTTGAAAATAACCATAGTCTGTAGACCTCAGGAATAATGGACCTTTCAAACGGTGAAACGATTTTCAGAATTGGATCATTAGTTCCGGATATTACCCCGTACATACAAACTTTTACAACAAATTCTATCTTTTTAATATTAGTATAGATAGTATATGTACTGTACAGTTTTATCAAAATCCGATCAGAACTTTATGCGTGAAATATTTCTGCTTACTTGCCTTATAAATACCTTTTGTTAGTCGTCTTTCATTTATCCTCTCATCGTAAATAAATAAATAATAATAATAAATAATGCTGGACAATCCACACAGCATCATCTAGCCCCAAGCTAAGCAGAGCTTGTGTAATGGGTACTAGATGACTGATATACTTAATACAATACATTACATAGATAGATATTTTTTTACTATACATAGAAAATACCCAGAACACCCGGAACAAATCTTTGTAGATCGTACAAACAATTGTCCCAAGGCGGGAATCAAAACCGCAACCTCCTGCGTCGCAGGCGGACCCTCGCCCGCCGCGCCACATATGTCGTCAAATTGTCAAAATAAACAGTCTATGCATACTATTTTCAATATTTGTCACTACATCTTCTTTCAATAACATCATTCCTCAATCTATCATAATAGTTACACCACACATACTTTATATTTTAATAAAAAATATTTTAAAGTTTAAAAATATACTCGTCGTTTACCTACAGGCTCTTTAAGACCCAAAAAGCCTCCATTGCTATGTATGACGTCAACGTATTCCGCGTCAGTCTTGTCAAGCCGACCGCTGGCGCTGACGTTGCTGAAGCAGGGTCCTGCAGGATCCAAAGCGGTGATGCGGCCAACTAGTCTGCCAGTGAGTTCATGGACCTTCTTCCCTGCTACTCCTGCGATGTGAGATCCAAGGCTGTGTCCTACTATGTAGATCTTAGATGGGTCTTGGCCTCCTGGAACATATTTTTTGAAACTGTAAAAATTTGACTACATGAATTTATGGTGTATTTGATGCGGTTATTGTACTCGAAAATAAGAACATCTGCCTCCATGGGACCAACCCTGAAATATGAAACAAAAACGCCTATTCAGTACATGTTGATCGCGAAGGTATTATAATTTACTACGATTTTTATTTTTTAATTGTTGGTCCCGTAGAGACAGTTGTTCGTATATATAAGTACAATACAATACTCTAAAAACATTTCGTGTATGAATATGGACCTCAAATAGACAGCCCTGTCTACGTTCCCACTTTTCGTAGCTAAGAAAAAAACTGTAAGTCATCATCATCTGCCTAGCCTTTTCCCAACCATGTTGGGGTCGGCTTCCAGTCTCACCGGATGCAGCTGAATACCAGTATTTTACATGCAGCGACTGCCTATCTGACCTCCACAACCCAGTTACCGGGCAACACGATACTCCTTGGTAAGATTGGTTGTCAGACTTTTAGGGCTTTGACTACCCGTAACGACTGTCAAAGATCTACACATGACAGCCGGGACCAACGGCTTAACGTGCTTTCCGAGGCACGGAGGAGTCTGGATATGTAACGAACGGTCACCCATCCACAGACTGACCTCGGCAAGCGTAGCTTAACCTTCGATCAACCCGTGCGGCTGTTTTTATTTAGCCAAAGAAGAAAACTGTAAGTGATGAGGCGGAAAAGGATTAACCAACACACCACCATAAACGATAATAAGTCTAGGTATTCAGCTCAAATGCTACATAAACGTCCATTATATTTAATGGATTGCAATCTAGGCGGCCTTTCAATTCCATATCTAATGTTATGATACGGAACATTTATTTCGTAATATTTATATTAAATATATATTAATGGGGTTGATGGTTAAAAGATTAATGGCAGACCAAAGAAACTAAGGATAGATTGTATGAAAGGTGAAATATCTGGATAGGTGATGGTGGTAAATAAAGACGTATGGAAGAAGAAGACATGCCTTCCATAAATAAATTGGGTTAAGAGCAGGAGGATGATGAATATTTTTAACATAGAACCTTTATTTTCCAGGTTTCAACTTCTAGGATGGTTGAAAGGTTGAAAGTCTGATTTTAAATGAAGTTTATATTCGCTAGCACTCAGAGAAAAAGTATAAAGGTATAATTACCGGTCAGGAAACGATACGTAAACATTACATTCAGATGTCAAACATAATGATAAATCACACGCACCTTTTATGACGTCACTTAAAAACATTCCAAGCAGCTCCCCCATAAATCTTACGTTAGTTGAGGATCGGAAGTACTCCAAATTGATAACCTTCCTTCCGTCCAGGGCAAACACCTTCAAATCTGATTTCTTCAGGAGTTCCAGAGCTATGGCATTGACCATCCAGCCTTCAGAGCTCTCCATGAAACCATGCACTAGTATGACTATAGTTTGGGCATGAGCCATCAATCGATTAATCCTGTTTGTGGCTGTCAAGTTGTACTTTACATTCCCATTTTTGGTTATCAGATCTATGTTCAAAACTTCTTGGAAATTTGATTTGTTCTTCAGTTGCATTTGCTCGTATGTTATTCCGAAAAAACTTTTAAAAGCTTCACCTGAAATAATTTGGGTGTATTATTTTCAATACAACGCAGAACGAAGTAACGCATTGTGGTACTTTCTATACGAGTACGAAGCCTGTGCAACACACACCCTTAGCATAGCTTTTTCGAACCTATGTTGGGGTCAGCTTCCAGTCTATCTGGATGCAAGTGATTATCAGTATTTTACATGCAACCACTGCCTATCAGACCTTTACAACCCAACTACAGGGCAATACTGACCTTTTGGTAAGACATGTTGTTGAACTTTTGGGCTTCTGACTACTTATTTTGGGGTCAGATTCCAGTCTAACGGGATGCAGCAAAGTATCAGCATTTGACACGGAACCAGTCACTATCAGACCTCCACAACCCAGCTACGAGGCAACACTAACCCCTTGGTAAGATTGGTTGTCAGACTTTCGGGCTTCTGAGTATGCGTAACGTCAACGGTGGTCTGCGAATGACAGCTGGGACTAAATGCTTAACGTGCTTTCCGAGACACAGAGGGGTCTTGGTATGTGCTGATGATCACCACACATATTGAATTGTATAAATTATAGAGTCCCAATTGTTATTGTAAAGATCTGTGAATACATCGGTTAGAGCAGATGGCATTTCAATAACAATCTCAGCATTTACGCCATGTACTTATATCCCCAATGGTTCTAAAAACCAACATTCGTGTTTCGCCGATAATGGAATTACTTGTTGGACTCCCAAGAGATCGGCAAGGTCTGTATGTTGACCTCTTGTTTTGCTACAATTGTAACAAAGCACTAGAAACTTTCTCAGAAAGGTTGTGTCATAATAATAACTAGGAAACTTCCAACACAGAGGGCACAAGCCAATATTTACTCCGCCATTCCTTACAATTCATTTTCACTATGAGTTGTTGCTCAAAGTTTCAAAGTCGATCATCGAGTGATTACGAAATTTAGAAAAGGAAAACATTGACAACTTTTTGCCTCCACGGTCCAGCTCATCCCGAATCGAATTTAACTTTGATGGAATGGACTAAAACTTTCTTTTATATTCTAACCTACAGTTAGAAGTATTTCTAGAAAGTTTCCGGATTTCCTAAATGACATGGGTGTAATAATTACAGGTACCAAATGCTTTTTTTTTAATATTGCATCTTGCAGGATAGGTTGTCGTCGGCCTAGCTGGACCATCGTAAGTTGCTTTAACAAGTGAAAGCCTCGAGCCGGGGCAAACTACTAACTGACTACTACTACTAAAAGACCACCTCCTACCAAGGGTATGTCGTTGGAGGAAGGGCAGCAAAGGATGAGCTGGATAAGAACAAAATTCTCTTTTTTTTAAACATTAATTCCTGTGCCGTGGGTGCGTTTACAAACATTTAAAGTCACATACACGAACAGCTAGACACGCGGCGCATCAGCCGAGCACTCAACCATTGTGTCAACCATGCCGTCAAAATTGTAAAAAAAAATGTGTAAATTGTTTTGGGACAATTTTTTACCTATACGAGTAATTACTTATTTTGTAACAATTCTAATTAAATAGTTCGTCGAGCTGGAATACGCAGTTTCCAAGCTAAATCGTATTTTAATGAACGCGGTGAAAAAAGTCGAAACTCGCTCAAAAGAAATTGACATTCGGACAGGTGAGTCTCATACGGCACGTGGAGTCGACAGTGGAGAGGATATGGTGAAAGGTGTACAAACTCTGGAAGCGTTAAAATGAATAAAATAATTAATGAGTTACGGTCTTCCGCTACACCGATGACGGTTTACTGGAATATACATTTTTCACTTTTGTTTAACACCTTAACAGCCAGAAAACGAGACACAATAGAAAATTGTCGGTCATCTGGCGTTTAAGGTGTTAATTCAGTGTTTAGACGTTTTTCCTCTTCAAATAACTAATTAAAAGTCATAATTGACATGACTTTTTAGATTTGCTATAAAGAAAAATAGTATCTACTTAGTTTGTATGTCAAAGTTCGAAAGTGTTCTCAAGTAAGTAAAATCTCTGTAATTTCTTATTGAGAAATGAATTTCTTTTACCATAATTGAACATGAAATGAAGCGTTTGACGCTATCTTAACCACAATAATTGTGAATCCTAGTTTCATCATCATTAAAGATTTTAAGTCGTCTTCCTTGTTTTGATGATCTTCCTGCAATCGTGGCCATTATCCGATCCATCGAACTATGTGAGTGAAAGAAGAGGAAGTGCATCTAGGTGTCATCGCACACACACGTGCACTACAATACATATCTCCTGCGCGCTTGGCTAGTCATCATCATCTGCCTGGCGATTTACCAACCATGTTGGGGTTGGCTTCCATTCTAACCAGATGCAGCTGAATACTAGTATGTTACATGGAGCGACTGCCTATCTGAATTCCAAAACCCAGTTACTGGGCAACACGATAACCATTGGAGCTCAGACTGGTTTTTAGATTTAGGACTTCTCGACAACCCGCAAGGACTGTCAAATATCTACAAATGTCAGCCGGGACTAACGGCTTAGAGCGCTTTCCGAGACAAGCGACCTTAGTAAGTCTCCTAAAGAATTCAAATGTTTACTTACATCGATTAGACCCAGCAGCAACAACAGGATGTATCATAGACAAGGTGGAGTCATAGAGTGAGCTCATTGAAAACTTGACTGGATCAGTGTGAGGTATAGTTGCAGCATGCAGTCCAGCAAGAACTAGATACTTGAAGATGTATGTCAGTTGGAGGTGTTGCGCTGAAAATATAGTAGATCTGTGAGAGGTAAAACGCAACTATAGGGTATTAAGAACATAGGGTGCCTAGAAGATGGGGTGTCTAGAAGAAGAGGTGTCAAGATGGAGTGTCAAGAAAATAGGGTGTCAAAGAGAGTCCTATCTTTTACACTAACACCTCACGTTCACATTTTTGTTAGTGGCCATGTGAACAATAGTAATTTGCTCCTTATATTTTAATTTGGTTCAGTTGAAAACCAGTGTCAGGCACTAGTTGTCTGGCATTTTTGCTGAACTGGACCCTTTTAGCGCAGCCGTAAGGCACATTCTTAATATTATATACTTATATATGTTTTTAATGTATTTCTTGTCACTTTTTATGTTTTATATTTTTAGTATCGTCGTTGTGTGCCTGAGCCTGTGCTGCATAAACGTTTCTTCTTTCTTTCCTTAATTATTATTATTTCTATATGGAACGCGCTAGGTCGACGGGTTCTTTAAGCTCACCTCTAAGATGTTTTTCAACATCCCTGTCATTAGAGAATTCATTTTTATCAAATTTTAGATTAAATTCAAAATAACATTATGCCTTCTTTCGAGGTGTATCCATAGTAAACCAATATTTTGCCGGTTATGTTTATCTACTACGTAATAGGGGGCGAGCCTATTGCCATCTACCTGGCAAAAGTCATTCCAGCAACCTAGACGGATTTGGACTAAAGAATTACATACAGAAATTGAACCTCAGGATCCAACGAAGCTTAAATTGCTACACCAACTAATATGCTAGAACTACTGGTTTATGTATACAAAATCAAACTATAATAAAATAGGGAGGGACACTAAATAAAGCCACACTAAGGCGTCAAAGTCTCTGCATCACTGTTATCAGAAACTGACAGCATTGCCACGTTGAATCAAATTTATAGTTTACTAGCTGACCCGGCAAACGTTGTTTTGCAAAACAAAAACTATCCTTCACCTTCTATCTAACACTTGGGGGTTTGAAAAATATATGTTGGCCGATTCTCAGACCTACCCGATACGCACACAATATACAAATCGGTCCAGCCGTTTCGAAGAGTTTGGTAACAAACATAGCGACACGTGAATTTTATATATTAGAAGATAATACAAATATATTATGTCTCTGAACACATTTTATTTCTGTTAAATTTTCTAATGAATTGCACCTCCCACTGTCTCTGCACCACCCAAAAGTTGACTGGTAGAAAATCCCTATAGCATCAACTCCACCTATATACATTAGCGTGCTTAAAGTATTACATAAATAAATAAGTAATAATTGGCTTTAACCCCTGTACGTCATCCAAAGGGCCAGAATGCCCCCAGGATCTCGAGAAATGTCACAAAATAATAATAGAATAACAATTTTAAAAGCGTACTCACAACTAATCATCTCACAGTCACCGGTGGTCGATTATTATAAAAAAATATAAAATATTATTATCATGTAAGTACTACTAACGTGAATGTCAACCACTAACTGTGTGTAATGAGATAACTTTCATAATTCTAAATTGTACTAGATATGCGTAATAAAACTATATAAATATATTCCTTTGAAAGCTATAATATTATGATTTTAAATACAGATTAAAAGCGGCTCATTATAATATGGGTAAGATAAATAATTTATCATCATACTCGTGTCCTTTAACCCAATTTATTTGCATTTCCACACATCTCTATTTGCCGTCATCTCACAAGTCACCTCCTTTCTAGCCATATCTTGCACACTATCCATCCATTTTTTCTTTGGTCTCCCTCTGCTCTTGTAACCCTCCACATTCATAATCAAATGGGTGAGATAATTTATTAAATCGTATGGCAGCTCAATAGGCTCAAGGTATAATCAATACAGATAAAATACTTTACAGTTTAGAGTAAAAAAAAAACAAAAAAAAAAGTAAAAGACCTACGAAAGTTTCAACGCTGGGAGGTCCAGAATCATGTATTGAACTCATGGTATTAGGCTGTGCGTTCCTTCCACACCGTTTATACATTGCTATACAATCTAATAACTATCGCAGTCCACTAGATTTAAGAATATCCTTAGCTGAACCTTAACACCCGTATCTTCCCCGACCGTATTCAGTTGTACCTGACCTTGGTGATGAAAATATGGCACCTATGTTCGTAGAAAAGAAGAGAGCGTTCAAATATTTGTTTCCAAAATAATTTGAATCTACACAAAAGAGTTAAACTTTGTGATCATGTTAAAGAGAAAGAGAGTGAGTTTAAATAATTTTCTGCACAGACATATAGTATAGACGGCAGCATATCACCCCAAACTGTAAAATTTTCCTAATTGAGCATGAACCTTATTTATTTTGCGATAAGTTGAAAAACAATCAAAGAAATTTGACACATTGGGGTAGCTTGAAGTGCTGCTTGGTTTGCATTTGTTTACATGTTTGGAATCTCAATCGCAAACGAAGAATAGATTTGGATAACGTTGACATTCAGTATCATTTTATATATTACTATTACTAACTTCAGTAATATTATGTCAGTATGATCTTGTTCCAACCAAGGGGCAGCTCAATAAGGGAATAAAATCCAGATAGTCTTGGCAAAGTAGGATCCTGCACAGCAATAGTAATGAAAGAGAAGTCAATCCTAAGTATATTAATGGAAAAGCATGACGCAAACATGGTTGTGGAAGTGTGCTGGTCAGAAGCTAGCCTTGCAATTTTGCTTTTTGTTTCTTGTGCCTGTGTTTTGTTTACTAACAGTAGCTTTTAAGAACTACGTTACAAACAATCGGGTCTAGTTGCCATAAATAAGTAAATTATTATTTTTAATAATTTATTGGATACACGAAACGTACGACCCTTCATAAAACCTATAAAATTTTAATTCAGAGGGAACATCACAAATATTCATCATCCAACTTGATCTTTGTTTGTCCTAAAAATAACAACGTAGATGCTGGAAGTGTAACTGAAAAGATCTTTTGTTTTATACATTCTATGAGTTTCAAGTGATACTCAACAAAAATAATGAGGCGTGCTAAGAATACAAGACAGTATCTTCATTTGGGAAGGTAGAAAACACCGATCTCACCTAGTTTTTTGCTTGTTTGTCGTATAATTTCTTCCTTTTTTTTGGATCAAGTCCGCCACGCTGTTTCTAAACCACTGCAATGCCTGAAACCAAGAATCAACAGTGTTTGCCACCAGAAAAGCGTCGAATAAAGTAACCCGACGAGTCCCGGAGAAAAAAATCAACTGTCTTGGATCCTGCAGTGAAATTAATCAGAAAAGAACAGTGTCTCGTCTCGGTACCTCCTTCTGGGCCTGCCTTGGCGGTGCCGTCCATCTTCGGGCACCCACTGTGTGGAGACTTTTGCCCAACGGTCACAGCGCATACGGCTCACATTACCCGCTCTATCCCATTGTGCATTATTTCAATTTGGTATTTCGAATTCTGTCTTTTCTTTTTAAGCCCAGAATGCTTTATAGATAATAGTTTTAATATAATTTATCATCATTAATTCCCGATTATTACATTTTCGTCAGAGTATCCAAGTTCATATACTCCGTGGTTGTACTGTTCGACGTCGATCAGATGTTTATCTAGCTTGTAATGCCACGTTTTGTTCCGCTACCTCAGTGATCGTATCACAGTATTGTTACGAAATGTATCCCATGCATGCATGTAGAAATAACATGCATGGATTGAATGTTTATGTCCAGCATTCATGGAACTTTCTTTTACGAAACCACGACCTTGGAGAGAAAGATTCAAATTTGATAAAAGCGACAAATGAAAGGTAATATGGGGGGAAGTATCTTTGTAATAAATTGGCGCGTGTAATGCGTGTTTCTGCGATTCCACTTCAGTGGAGTTCAAAAAGCAGGATCGATCCCGAGAAGTGGGAACGTGATCAAGAATGACAGCCTATTTTCTAAAATTTCATAATAATATAACAGTTCGTTGCTTTGCTTATGATAAATTTGCATGGCAATTTGCAAAATATCAGCGTTTGGCCAAAATTTGACTTACGTCTTATTAGAATTAGGTCGAGGATAAACAAAATAAGACAAAAAACAAAATGAATGTGAGCATGTGTGCGTGCGCGTGAATTGAAAGTGTGGCTAATGATAAGTGTGTGTATGATAAAACTAAATTTGAACTTAACTAGGTATTCGATCATTTTATGGAGAATTTAGAGAATATATTTTTTATGTTTGTTCCGTGACGAATTACTGAGGGAGAATTACTAAAAGTGATAAGTATGTTAATATGTTAGTGTTACTACGGAAGTTCTATTATTTTTTCGATTTTGACGTGTACCTTTTCAGTGCGCTTTCCTTTTTAACCTGTGTAGGTAGGTACGTATTAAATAATAATAATATACGATCTACTTACTTCAAACTTCAGTTGAATGATATTTTAAGTTTTAACAGCATTACAATAAGGCACCGGGTGATGATGGGATCACGGCTGAGCTTCTGAAAGCTGGTGGAACACCGGTACTGAAAGCTCTTCAGAAGCTATTTGATTCCGTCATACTCGAGGGACGAACGCCTAAGGCATGGCACGGAAGTGTGGTGGTACTCTTCTTCAAAAAAGGCGATAAAACCTTGTTGAAGAATTATAGACCCATCTCGCTTCTGAGCCATGTCTACAAATTGTTTTCGAGAGTCATTACGAATCGTCTCGCTCGCAGGTTCGACGACTTCCAGCCTCCCGAACAAGCCGGTTTCCGAAAAGGCTTTAGCACCATAGACCACATACATACGCTGCGACAGATTATACAGAAGACTGAGGAGTATAATCAGCCACTCTGCTTGGCGTTTGTGGACTATGAGAAAGCCTTCGATTCGATCGAGACCTGGGCCGTGCTACAGTCTCTCCAACGGTGCCAAATTGACTATCGATATATCGAAGTGCTGAAGTGTTTGTACGAAAACGCCACCATGTCAGTCCGCCTCCAGGATCAAAGCTCAAAACCTATCCAGTTGCAGCGAGGGGTGAGACAGGGAGACGTTATATCTCCGAAACTGTTCACTGCCGGCCTGGAAGATGTTTTCAAGCTCCTGGACTGGAGAAGACTCGGCATCATTATCAACGGCGAGTACATCACTCACCTTCGATTCGCTGACGATATCGTAGTCATGGCTGAGACCTTGGAAGACCTAGGCACAATGCTCGATGGCCTCAGTAGAGCCTCCCAACAAGTGGGCCTCAAAATGAACATGGACAAGACGAAAATTATGTCAAATGTCCATGTCGCACCCACTTCTTCTTTAAAGGTTGGAGACTCTACACTCGAAGTTGTCGACGAATATGTTTACCTGGGACAGACAGTCCAGTTAGGCAGGTCCAACTTTGAGAAAGAGGTCAATCGTCGAATCCAACTTGGCTGGCCAGCGTTCGGGAAGCTTCGTAATATCTTCTCGTCAAAAATACCGCAGTGTCTCAAGACTAAAGTCTATGACCAGTGTGTGTTGCCAGCGATGACCTACGGAACTGAGACTTGGTCCCTTACTATGGGCCTCATAAGAAGGCTCAAGGTCACCCAAAGGGCGATGGAGCGTGGTATGCTCGGAGTTTCCCTGCGTGATCGAATCAGAAATGAGGAGATCCGCAGGAGAACTAAAGTAACCGACATAGCACACAGAATCGCCAAACTTAAGTGGCAGTGGGCGGGGCACATAGCTCGTAGAACAGATGGCCAGAAATGTTCTCGAGTGGCGACCGCGCGCCGGAAGACGCAGTGTAGGCAGGCCTCCCACACGGTGGACCGACGACCTGGTGAAAGTCGCGGGAAGGGCATGGATGCGGAAGGCGCAGGACCGGTCATTGTGGAAATCCTTGGGGGAGGCCTTTGCCCAGCAGTGGACGTCTTTCGGCTGAAATGATGATGAACAGCATTGATATTCTGTAAAAATCCGGCCGATTCTGCCTCGTTGGTCACTAGACCAAGTAGTGCTTGTTATCACTAGGTGACAAGCACTACTTCTGAGCATGAGATCCTGGGTTCCATTCCTAGGTCGTTCGCAATGCTGGAAGTTCTCAGTAGCCGCCCGGAGTCTGGATTTGTACCCGGTTGTTTGTTATTTCAACATACAAACAATTAATTAAAGCTTTGTAATCCGATAAATTAACTATCTCATTAAAAGTAATACTTAACTTAAATATATGACAAAATAAAGTTTCTCTTAGAATGAAGAGGTTCTTACCTAGGCAATAATGCAGGTTAAATGATCTTATATTTATCATTGAACCTGCATTTTTCCTTTAATCCTGCAGTTCCATTTAAATGCAGTAATTTAAAATGTTAGATAGGTACTGCACTCATAGATTAAAGGAATATATCATAGGTAATAATATAAATAATCGCTTTATATCTTAGTGTGTAACAAAATCGATCTCGCACCAAACGAGTTACATCTGACGTATCCTACATCGCGGTATTAAGGTTATCTGCGCGTTTGAACGTACATATACTTATACAAGAACCTGTGTCGGCGTAGGTGATAGGTGTTATGTCTGATCGGAGTATCCTCCCTTTTCTATGGTAGATGAGGAACTATACACTCTGTTCCTCATACCCCCAAAATATACATATTGTAACTGTTATAACTTAGCCTCGAGCCTCTAATCTAATTATGTTTAAGTGACTGCGTCTTTTATCACAGCAACATTTCTACCTGAAAGTGGCGTTGCTCTTTCGATTTATGTAGGGTTTTAGATAGCAGAGTTAAAACAGAGACACGGCTCAATTTTGCCTGGTTAATAAGGTGGTTTCTTTTATGCAGGTGTTCATAAGCGAAGATATTCACAATCTATCACCCATCATCATCATCACCATCTATCTTTCTTTTCTATTACGATGTGGAACAGCCGCATGGCACATATTTTTTCTTTTGTGTTAATGTTGTAAATTCGTCGACGCTTCGAATCTTTCCGTTGCCTTGCAGAAGTCCATCACTTGTCTTATAGAGATGGTTTTTTGGTTCTTAAAAACGTGGCCTCACACTAGGAATTTCTCCAGTATCGTGGGTGCGTTGCAAACATTTAAACTCACATACACAAACGCCAGACCCGGAACTACTATCTTTTCCTGCAACTGTCAGAAGAGAAAGAGCAGTTTTCGTATTTGAAACAATTTTACGATCACATGGATCTAGTGGCTTATATCCCTGTGAGGAATGTAAGTGGTTGAATTGTTCAAGATTTTGATTTGCGGCATTATCTGGGTCGGAGGAGTTGTACGACTTCTGGAGTTGGATTTGGTTTTCATAGCTCAGTAATAAAAGATGTCTGTGTGGTTTGTAGCATACTATAATAATAAATAAATAAATAGTGCTGGACAATCCACACAGCATCATCTAGCCCCAAGCTAAGCAGAGCTTGTGTTATGGGTACCTACTAGATGACTGATATACTTAATACAATACATTACATAGATGGATATTTTTACTATACATAGCAAATGCCCAGAACACCCGGAACAAATCTTTGTAGATCGTACAAACATTTGTCCCAAGGCGGGAATCGAACCTCCAACCTCCTGCGTCGCAGGCGGACATTCGCACGCCGCGCCACATAGGTTGTCAAAAGTATAATTCTTAGATTAGCAATTTAAATAGACTATTTCAGCATAAAGGCTGCGTAGAATTTCTTGCTCAGGGTCACTGGTTCAGCGAAGTATGAGGAACAGGGCGTAAAAGGAGGATCCTCGGCCCAGACGAGTGTTACGTCTGGTGGGCTACTGCCCGACGGTTTTTGTCGGGATCCTACATCTATGTATATTAATCGCACGGACAACTTTGTTTTCGCGATCTATACGTCGGTTTAGTTCGTATGAGCCGGTATAGATGTCGCCACAAGCTGGGCTTAAGATCATTGATCAATGTTGCAAACAATCGCTATGCATCGTTCAAACTTGTAAGTAGCTGTAAGTATTTACATATATACAATTATGCCATAAACTTATTATATACCTACATATTTACAAAAACAAAATAAAATAAAAAAGCCGACCAAGACACTCAGGCGTCAAAGTATTCCTCCGCATCGGTGTCATCTGGAAACGTGCCCAAAAGGCTGGCAGCTTTGCCACGATGGATGGTATTATAATACTAATTCTTTGGGCAAAGAATGAGCCAGCCCTCTTTTCACTCGAAGTGTCGTTTTATGTATCAGATCGGCACAATTGGCGGGAAACTATTTTTGAAATACTCGCACAGTGATTTTCAATCAGATGTGTTTCTGCTTTTTAAAACTGTTGGAGCAATGGTAAGAATAGGTAGCCATATTTATTTACAAACAATCAAACTCATGTGAGTTTGTGTATGTACACAAACCGAAGAGAATTGAAGTGAACCCCGACAAGAGCCAGGCGGTTTTATACTCCAGGAAGGGTAAAGACCCATCCCCTCCTCCCCCGATCACCATGTATGACAAGCCGATCCCCTGGGGGGTGCAAGCTAAGTACCTGGGGGTCATCCTTGACCGACACCTTACCTTCCGGACGCACATAATGACGGTGCGCTCGCGCGCCGCATTCGCTCTAGGGAGGTTACATCCCATGATTAATGCACGCAGCAAATTATCACTTCGGTGCAAGATGCGACTCTACACCACGTGCATCAGGCCTATTATGACCTACGCGTGTGCCATATTCGCACATGCAAGGCCTTCCTATATCCATAGGATGCAGGTTTTGCAGAACCGTTTTCTCCGTCGAGCCACGGGAGCCCCGTGGTTCGTTAGGAACGTAAGACTCCATGTAGATTTAAAAATCCCCACCATCAAGCAATTCATGAAGCGTCTAACTGGGCGCTTTTTCGAATCAGCCGAGCGACACCCAAACCCACTTGTCGTCTCGGCCTCCCAATACTTCCCTACCAGAATTGGTAAGATTCGCCGCCCAAGGCATACCCTAGTCGAGCCAGACGATGAAACAACCGTCATCCAGGAGAGCAGTAGGGAAACTAGCACTCTTAGGAAATACACACACACAAACCGACCCACATTCCGGCCTCGCCGACGAGGCCCGCGACGCGCTACGCCCTAGTTAGTTAAATGTAAATTCAATCTTTAGATTCTACAAGGCCAGCCCGCGTAGCTGAGTCAGTAGTATAAAAACCCCCCGACATAATAATAACGAGACCCAGCCTTTGTTTTTGTTAAGTTTTCAACGACGCCCTAAGCCGAGGTTCGAGCCCCACAGGGGGCGCCCTTAGCGAGCGGTCGTTTAAATGTAACTTGTAGTTAGCCCTGGCTGGGGGCCTTCTTGTAAGGTCACCACAGGATCGACCGGTTAAGCAGTAAACAGCCTTATAGTGCTGAACTGCGAGTGGCCATAACTAAAAAAAAAAAAAAAAAAAAACCGAAATAACTTTCCCGCAGACTTCGAATTAAAACTCAAAGGGCTCTCGACTCCATCCTTGACTGGCTTTTGTATTAGTATAATATATCACTTTTTCTATGAGTTCAAAATCTCAGCCTAAAAATAATCTAACACTCACAGCTCACACATGTCTCACACAAACTACACAAAATAGTATTTGCGCTCTAATAGCGCCTGTAAATAATATTTTAGACCTGATTTTGGATATATTTTTTTTGAGCTGATACGAGAAAACTAGTCACATTTTTCATATCATTTCATATTAGTATCATAAAAATAGTTGCAACAAGGACTGATTTTGAATAAAACCGTAAAAAATTAAAATAAGAATTGTAGGTAAACAAGAGCTGTCAGCTGACATATAGTAGCAGCAATGTAGTTCATACTACCTACTTTACCGACTACAGATGGGAACAGAGCTGCACCAAAACATTTTTTTTTGTAGGTCAGTGTATTAGATACCTTTAGATAATTAGAGTAACTTTAGATAATACTTAAACTTTAAGGCCCATGTGGAAGTATTGACGGGCAGAGTGCAAGTTAATGTTTATTTTAAAAACACTTAGAATTTGGTCGACTCTTCACGTGACTAGAGGGCTAGCCTTTTTTTTGGCCAAAGAATCAGCATTGCCATTAAACGTGGCAATGCTGCCAGCACTTTTTCCGTTGACAGCGATGGGGATGAATTTTTCGATGCCATGTGATTATTTATTTTATTTTATTTCTTCGTACATTAATAATTATATCATTTTAATTAAATAAATATTTGAATTGTATGTATCTAACCAATTTATTATCCTCACTGTTTAAAATGCGCTCTGTCAGTCAATATTATCTTACAGCATTTCTTGCTGGGGTGGTGCTTCTAAAACCAACAATCAGATCCAGCCTGTCCCTTGCTGTCCTCTTCAGCGACGTCCTAAGCCGAGGTTCGTACCCCGCAGGGGGTGCCCTTAGCGATAGTCGCTTAGCTTATAAGTTTTTATGCCTGGCTGGAGGCCTTAATTTTAATTAAGCCCCCCACAGGAAAGTTCGGTTGAGCAGTAAATATCCCTAAAGGATAAACTGCGAGACGCCCATTCCAAAAAAAAAAAAAAAAAAAAATTCTGAAACCACATTACTTCTATCCGAAATTGCGAACAGAGCGATATTAAAAATTGCAACTTTTCGTCGAATTTTATTTTCCACCTCTCTGTTATATAAATAATGCATTGCTCTTAATGTACGACAGTTGTTTATTTTTCATGCAATCTTATTTCAACATCATCCTACTCCCTTTGTTAAACCTAAAAATGAACATAAAGATTTAATTTTGTTCCCTTCCACAACCCCGCTATACCTTAAAAAAAAACTATTATCTTGGCCCTTTCTTGTACAACAAAATTAATGCAATTATTTCAGTATACTGTTTATCTCTTCAAGAATGTAAATCAGCAGTCCGCTTTTTCCTAATAACCAAAATATATGACGAAACTGAATATTTACCTCCCACACTGAATCCTTTTTTACATGGACCTTTTTCGCGGTACAACTGATACTCCTTTCAGGAAATAGATTAGTTTAACCTTTGTTTCTATACCTAAGTTTCATTTATGGTCCCTAAAAGACAAAATCCAAACACACAATTTTAATAGGCACCATCTGAAATCTATGGTCAAGGAGTTTAATATCAAGGAATTGGATACTGTGATCAAATTAATGTATTAAAGTAGTTAAAAGTGATGATTAAAAATTCATCAAAAACGTCAAGAACAGAATCATCAGACAACATCGTCGAGAATCACGCAAAGTAATTTTATCTATTTCAGATTTTGCTATGTTTCTATTATTTATTCAATTTTTGTGTGGTTATTATTTTATTTATTTATTTTATTTATTTATATATGCTAACACGGGTCTAATGAGCCAATTACGCTAACAATTACCTAAACTATTACCTAAATGCCACAAATTAACGAACAAACATACAGGATGTAAGAGATATCGACGCACTAACTTATACCATGAGTGCAGTACATTATTCTGGACCCTCAGCGTTGAAATTTTTTGTCGGTTTTTTCTAGTTTTTACGTTTTTTTTTGTGTTGTTATTTCAACTTTTAATTGTAGTAATAAATCTGTCAGAAGCTTGACTTTGGTCTTTGCAAGACCTTGAAACTTCTGACCAATCCATGATTATCTGCCTAACCTTTTCCAGACTATGTTGGGGTTGGCTGCCAGCCTAACCGGATGCAGCTGAATACCAGTATTACACTTGGAGTGACTGCCTATCTAACCTCCAGAACCCAGTTACTGAGCAAAGCGGTACTCTTTACTACTAACATTCACCTAAGACCACAAATAAAACACACTCAATAAAAATACAATTTACTTTCATCTCCGTTATTTAATATTGCCGATGATCGAAACATGGGTCCTATTTTTGATTAAAATGTTCCCTAAGGCGAGGACATTCTTTCATGTCTGGAAAAATTCAATTGTGTGTTGTATTATTGAACGATAAAAGAGTTATTTTAGATAAATACTTGTGAATTACGACCCTGAACTTGGTGAACTATACCTAAGCTCACGGAGACTGCCTTCGTCCATTAATGACTCATGGTCATAGTCGTAATCATTATGAATTGTTGTGACAGGACTCCCACGTCCCCAACTGTCACCAATCTACATTTATAATTACGCCAGTGGCATCGAATGACGGTAAAGTGGATGGTCAACACGTTTAGAAGCTTCGAACTCTTGGCCCGGCGACAGCCCTAAAAAAAACTAAAACGTAAACTGTGTGACGACCGATGTGGCGCGGCGGGCGAAGGTCCGCCTGCGACGCAGAAAGCTGCGGGTTCGATTCCCGCCATGGGACAAATTTTTTGTTGTTTGTCCGATCTGCAAAGATTTGTGTCGGGTGTTCTGGGTATTCAATATGTATAATAAAAAAATATCTATCTATTTAATGTATGGTATTAAGTATATCAGTCATCTAGTACCCATAATACAAGCTCTGCTTAGCTTGGGGCTACATGATGCTGTGTGGAGTGTCCAGTATATTATTATGTTATTGCCCTACACCTAAACTACTTATAGGGATAGATTTTGGTCTAGTGGTCCCAAGCATGACTGCTGAGCGTGAGGTCCTGGGTTAAATTACCAGGTCGGTGATATTTTGAAAGAGTGAAAAAAGAAAAGACTAAACCACAACAAATCATGCAGCAAATATTATGTAGTGTAGATATGGACAATTGGACATACATTATGAATTATTAAAGTTTGATGCGGTATCTTATCTTAACGGGTACAGAGATTTCAATTTTTTCAGTGCCTCAACTTTTGCCAATAATTGCAGCACACGGCAATCACAAGACCTTACCTTTAATTACGTTAATGACATAGCGATCGTAATAAGAACCTGACGTTGATTCTACATGCTCACGCGCAGAAAAAACTGCTATGACCTCGCTACTATAGTGCAATTACAACTGATTAGTGTCCAGGACAACATCACGCAGAATAAAGAAGAAAAATGTCATTGTTTGTATTTTTGTTTGTAATAGATGAATTCAAAAACGAACTAGCCGATTAAAACAAAAAAAAACACTTATGTAAAGCTACATTATCTGCAAGTAATATAGGCTATATTCTATTTTTGAAACTACGCTTGGAATGGATCCATCATATTATATATAACCACCAACCAACCACGGATAACATAACCTCCATTTTTATTTGAATGGATCCTTTTCAAATAAAAATGGAGGTGATGTCAAAGTTCGAAGGGAAAACTACGAAATGTACGCGGTTGAAGTCGCGGCCGAAATGCTAGTCTAAAATAATTTAACTCTTGATGGGATTATAATGAACCTCCATATTATATTTTTTTACAAAAGGCCGGTACTTCCGGAACTCATTTTATAAACTAGCAACTAAATAGAAAACATATTTATCGTTTTACTTGTTATGTATTTGGGATATTTAGAGCATGGTGATGCTGATTAGGGTGATCATCTTTTTGAATGTGTAAAAGTACCGGCCGCAGGTCAGTGATATAAAACCTCTTTTTTCCTGCTTTTTTTTCGAAGGCTATGTCTAGACTATAGCTGTTTGTAATACCGTGGATAGCACGGGTGGATTATCCTATGGTACTTTTAAATTAATTGACTGCACGCTAAGTGCATCCCTACGGGGTAAGGACATCGGCTGAGGACATCACTGGTGTGAGAGCAGCAAGAGACAGGCTGGATCGGATCCAGATTATTTTGGGACAAGTTTTAAAGCTCGAGCAAGAGTTGGGGAAGACATGGGCCGCAGGCGATGAGGACGGAAGGACAACGGTCTGTATGTCCATACAAGACCGATGACAGCCTCTTCTATAAATCTCTATATATCACATCCATCGGCTTCCTACGATCTTGGACCTTGGAGCGGACAGGAAGACGCAGCGTCTATAATAATCATTAAAATCAATCAAATATTAAACTATTAACTGGCAATTCTTGGGCTGAAAGCACTGAAAACATTCGCTATAAGATTAATAGAAAGAAGACGTTCTTAACACATATGGGAGCACCTCCATAGGGGGTGCTGTAGCTCTTAGTCACTTAATTTATAAGTTTTTATCAGGAGAGAGGTCATAATTCATTAAGGCATACCGCAGGGTAGTTTAGTTAATCAGCCGACAAACTGCTAGCTTGATCTGCAAGATGCTGTCTCGAAAAAAATGTACCCATCCATACTAATATTACAAATGTGAAAGTTACTCTGCTTGTTCGTTTTTTAATAACCTTTTCACGATAGAATTTGGCAGATATATTACACATTAGGAGATAGATTATATCCTAACATTCACGCGGACGAAGTCACGGGCATAAGCAACTATAATATTAGCCGATGTATGATTATAATTTCCCATAATCATTACTTATGAAGACATGGTAATTGGCACTTAATCGTTATATTAATACCAAGAGCCAGACAGGGACGCAGTGCAATATATTTACTGAGATATCACAGTCACGTTATCTGCTCAGCCGTTTCCCAACTGTTAAGGTCGGTTTCCAGTCTAACTGGATACAGCTGAATACCAGTATTTTACAAGGAACGACTACTTATCTGACCTCCACAGTTCAATAACTGGGCATCACGATACCCCTTTTGTCAGACTTTCGAGCCTCTGACTAGCCATAACGATAGTTAAAGACAGACATGTGATATAACAGTATCCAAGGATAAAGATTATGTTTGATAGTTATACCTACACGTACATACAGACCCGGAACTATTATCAGCATCTGAGTCATTTAGACTGCTTTTTGCTTGCTAGACTGGTTTTCATGCTAAGAAGCGCCCCCATAGTTAGAAAAAATCTGTGGAGTCGCATTTTTTACAGTTTATTTTATTTTTCTAAATAGCTGTGCCCCGCGGATTCATCCACTCTTAAGGGTCGTGGCGTGGTGTTAAATGGTCTATAAAAACCTTTTATAAGGAACTCTTGCGAACAATTTCATTATTTTAAACCCAGAAGTTTAGGCTGTGGTTCGTCTGTCTGTGAGTAAATGAATTAATTTTATGATTTTTTACGAAGTTACATTACGAATTGTTTTATACATAGAAATGTCTATTTACTTACCAGCTTTGCCCTGAGGTTTCACCTGTTCCTGGGGGTCGTCACTTGACGATACCTTTGTCAAGAATTGGGCTGTCAGATACAATAAGTTTTCATCTTTATTATATTAGTTCACTTAGATAAATCAGAATGTTACATGTATTTAATTAAGAAAGCAAACAGTCGTTGAATTCATATTTAGATAACTAGCTATTTCATGCGCGTAGAAATTCATCGGCTTTTTTTAAGGGGAACCCTAATTATTATTATCAAATAAAAGTAAGCCTAAGTTACTCTTCATAACAGATTGCTTATCTGACGGTGGAAATCCCGACGTAATTGGTCAAGCCGTATCAGAGATTGACCCAAACAAACAAACAGATAAAAATGTAAATAATAGTTTTTTTGGAATAACTAGATACCGTATATACTTTCGCATACATTTAACACCTTAAATGCCAGGTGACCGACAAACAATACATTTTCTATTGTGTCCCGTTGTCTGGCAGTTAAGTTGTAAATAAAAGCCTTATACAAAAAGATACTTAAATTTCTTTTCTTTGTAAAAATGATTTTTCTTTTAGTTTTCAACTCATTTTCCTGTCTGTCACTCATACATTTCATGATGGCCCAGTGGTTTAGGCCTCGCCTCTTGTGCACGAGGTTGTGGGTTAAAACCTGGGCAAGTACCAATGTGACTTTTTCAATTCATATGTACTTTCCAAGTTTATTTTGGACATCACTGACATCGGTGAAGGGAAACCTTGAGGAAACCTGGACTTATAATTAATATAAATCTGAAATCGCCAACCCGTCTTGAGCAAGCGTGGTGATTTTTGCTCGTGCCTTCTCTGTATGAGAAGAGGCCTTTGCCCTGCAGTGGGATTGTAATAAGCTGGTACTACTACTACTACTCATATCATCATAATCTTGTCCCGTTGCCCTGAAGAAGTCCATCACTTGTCTAATAGAGATGGATTTTTCTTCTTCTTAAAAACGTTGCCCCACACTAGGAATTTCTCCTGTATCGTGGGTGCGTTTACAAGCATTCAAACTCACATACACAAAAAGCCAGACCCGGAACAACTACCTGCAGGCTATACAGATATTTGTTCCGTGCGGGAATCAAACCCACGACGCGCAGCGCGGCAGTCGATCGCTCAGCCACTGCACAGTGACTGCTGCGCTCCGCGTCCTCTCTTTTTCTCTTCCTAGGATTACCATGTAGGAAAAAGAAAAAACATCTGTGACAAATTCCCATCTGATAGCAGAATGACCTAGTATGCTTTGCCAAGATGGGAAATCCTCAAAGTGTTATGCAGAGGTGAAGCTATAATACACCCACATTTCGACAGTTTCCACAGACCTACGTAATAGGGTGCAAGCCCATTGGCATTAACAGGGCACATGTCCAGACTCCAGGCTTTTAATGAGAAATTCCAGATTGACAAACCCAATATCACTTCTCCCGGTCCATGAATCGAACCCAGTACCTCATATTTACCAGTAAGGCTTACGGTGCCTAGACCAATGAGGCAGCCCCTCTCTCTCTCTCTTAGTACCTACGAATTCATAAACAATATAACAAATCATCACGCTTGTAACCCCAAAAAGGTTATGCAGAGGTCTATCTATACGCGCACATTCTGCCAGCTATCTTGTAGTGAGTGACATATAATGTTATAGTAGACCCGAGCATTTTGCATTCTTTCGAGGAGGTTTCTACCCGAAGGGGTCCATAAATGGATAGTTTACAAATTGATAGAGGACGTAAATCAATTGAATAAGAAACTTTGAAAATCTAATGTCTATTTTTTATACTACAGTCGCCTCTCGTTAATTCAAACCAGTGATAATTCGAACCTCACTATAATTCGAAGTTATCAGGAGTTCCCTGGAACATCTATTTTTATATTTCGAACAAAATCAAACTATAAAAAGAATAAAGTTCAAATTACCAAGTGCTTAAAAAATACATTTTTAATTACATTTCACTTGGTAATTCCAACAAAAAAAACATCACTGCGTAACACAACGACGCATTAATTCGAACTCATAGGCGTCAAACACTCAACAATTCAAAGTTATCAGATTGCATAGAGGTACATACGTGAGACAAGTTCAAACTTGTATCACCGTTGCACGAGCCTCATTCGACACATTACAAAGGTTCTATCTACACAATGACACTGATGAAACAGCATTTCAGTTACTATTTCTGATAAAAAAAATATAGATGAGTCTCAGCAATGTGGTTTGAAGCAAACTAATATTACAGACTTCTTCCTAAAAACTAATTTGTATTTTTTCACTTTATGTAGATATGTAAGTACACGTGTGTACCACCAACCTTATGATTTTGATAAAAAAATGTGCAGTTAATATTATATACTATTTTAATAAAAAACATAATAAAATAAAAATCCGACCAAGACACTCAGGCATCAGAGTACTCCTCCGCATCGCTGTCATCTGGAAACGTACCCAAAAGACTGAAATAATAATTGATTATACGAGTATTACACAATAATTCGAAACTTCATATTTTTTCTCTAGAAAATTTCGAACGATATCATATTTCAAACTCTCGATAGTTCGTAATATTTTCAGTCCTTAGAGTTTCGAATTAATGAGATTGTTTGTATAACTATTATTAGAATACAGTAATGGTGTATTTACTAGTTCCTCAATTATTAATTTATTTTTTTGTAATTTAGGTATATATGGATTAAATAAAGCTTTACCTATTTTTATAGGTACCGTAGGGAAGGCTTCATACAACTAGATTCCTACCGATTTCCCTTTGAAGGGAAGGGCAGCGGCAGCTCTACCGCTATTGAAAAATGCATGAAGTGTAGTCTAACTTAGCTACTTTTATTATTTGGCATTGAAATTAAAACAACTCGTGAGATTTCTAATAAGTATTTTTGTCTTCCCATCTTACAAAAATGACCTCTCGCCCCTGCATCCGAGTAGTGAAGTCAAGACTTCTGCAAACTGTTGTGTCTTATCCTATTTATCAACGGACTAGTGAGTTAGTAACACGTGAAACATAGAAAAAAAATCAATATATCAATAAACACATCAGATATAAATCTATGCATAAATTACTAAAAAATACCTGTTATGTCTTGTAGACACCAGCACATCAAGCTATCCCAAACTGGCAAATTTTCCCAATCGAACATGAACCTTATTCTTTTGTTATAAAGTTGAAAAACTATCAAAGAAACTTGACGGGTTGGGGTAGCTTGATGTGCTGGTTTCTATGCTTACCCACTTCAATATCTGGCTTATAATTATTGAGTCTGTGTGTCGAAATACGTTTTATCCACAACACATCGTGTTTATCTTAACACAAACATCATAAACGCGAAAGTTTGTCGGTATGTGCGTGTCTGTTACTCATTCACGGTGTAACGACACAACGGATTTTGATGAGATTTGTTGTGAACGAAGCTCATACCCTGGATTAACACATAGGCTACTTTTTATCCCGAAAAAGTGAAGTATTTTCCTGAGGATAGCCACGGCGCGGCGGCGTCTCATATTAAATTTTTAAACGTGGGAGCGCCGCGGGGCGCAGCTTGTATAACAATATGATTCAGCAGTTATCGTTGCAACCTCATGTCAGTTTAATATCATAGGTTTTCGCATAGTGACGTGTTCTACGATCATGGCGTCATAAGCGTAATATACTAGTTGTGATTTATAAACTGTGAGTATTATTATTTTGTGACATATTTTTTTATTTACTAATTGCTACTATAATATAAAACAGTAATAAAATCCCCTGGCACCTTTACTGGTGAGATGTAAGTATAAATTATACTTTTAAATCTTTCAATATATAATATTTAATAGTATAAAAAATACGAGTAGTAGTAGATAGTAGTATTTAATGTAAAAAGGAGACTAATAATAACTGCTTCAGAATCAAACAACTGAGGCTCTTAGATAAATACACAAAAAAAAACGAACTGATAAATATTAATCAATACCTAATAATTAAAATAGGTGCCTCATTTCATTAAAAATATAAAATAGTTCTTTGCGAGTTGTCTTTGGCCCCTTAAATTCCGGGACCCCAAGGTCACGAGGAATGGAATGAGGTACAGTTCAATTTTTTCTTGTGGTTTAGTTGTGACAACAGAATGATGTGTATGGCCCTGCTTAAAAACGTTCTGCCTAATGTTGAATTTAAAAAAAGAATGAAAGACAAAAAAGTTAATTTACTGAAAAGTTTTTAATATATACACAATTTCAAATGGGGGAGAATATGCCGTTAGCAAAATATTTATGCGTAAAAGCCTAAAGGGTATACCTATGGTTATCGTACAAAGTTATGTTGTTCATTTTCATAAAATATATCCGTGTGTTAAAAATAACATTTACACTTGTTCTACTCTATAAGGTAAATAATCGCTAGTCATAAGTTTAGACAAATAATGGAAGGATCTCGATCGACCTAGAGAAAAGAGGTGACTATTGATATAACGGTGAATAGAGATGTATGGAAGCAGAAGGCATTCTCTGCCAACTCCAAATAAATTTCTTAATAGACTTTCTCTTTATAACAACCTAAAATGAGCATTTGATATGATTGTATGTGTCCAACCTCTATAGTGTGGACAGACCATAATCGCCATTGCTTGTAATAAACTAAAAAAAAAAACTAAACTCGTTTCTAAACATAACACCTGTAATCCTCGAACATTTCGACAGTTATCTTGTTAAATCTCACATAATGGGCAAAACTCCAAACTCTTTGCTGATAATTAGAACACCTAAGAACACTGCTCTTTTGGATCTCATGCTCATCAGCAGCGCATACGACCAATAGACCTACAAGGCACAAAACATTTATAAAAAAAACGATAAAAAATTGAACTTTGGAATCGAAACTATGACCTCATTCTTGTTAGCCTTAAGGCTGGTACTCTGAGGTCTACCGGTTTATATAAACTAAGACATGTTATTATTATACCATGAACAGTTTTCTAGCTTAACGGTATTGCTAGTCTAATGGATGTATGAAAAGACTAGCAATTTGCACGTCGTGCGTCCGCTTGGATTGCATACACCCTTCGAACTTTAACATCCCATCCACCCCTTTTAAAGGGAAGTTTAAAAAAAAAAAACAAAATTAATTTATTCAAATTAGGATGAGAACCAGCACTTTTTGAACGACAAAACGTTTACAAAAGACAGTCCCCCAAAACGCCCAAGACACTTTTACTCGGGAGCTCGGATGCGACGGACGTTTTGTGGAGTGTAGTTTTTTCATTATTTCGTTTCCCAAAACAATATAATAAAATAATATTAAATTAATAATAAAAAACTAAATAAAATAATATTAGCCTATAGCACTCAGGAATGATGTGGCTTTCTAACAACGAAAGTATTTTAGAATTGGATCATTAGCTCCGGAGATTAACCCCTACATACAAACCTACAAACAAATTTTACCTCTTTATAATATGAGTATAGATACGTATATATATATTATACTTTTTACACTGCTGTGCCCCATGGTTTTACCCGCTCCTAAAGTTCGCAGCGCAATGTTAAGTAACCCATAACCATTCTAACGAGTTGGGCTATAATATGCAAAAATATTTTTCAATTCCTACTGGCGGATACAGAGATTGGCGCGTTCAAACAGAGAAAACAAGCTCCTCGACTTTATTGTATAAAATATGTATGGATTAGCATAAATTATATTCTGATCTATTCTTCAGTCAAAAAAAAAGGCCACCATATCTGTGGTTACAAAACCATTATAACCTGGCCTCTTATACTATTGAAGCTTCATACGAAGCCAGGCCAGCTCAAGGTCTAAGTGTACGGTCAACATTTTTACCCGACTGCTCTTGAAAGTGAGTAGTGATTTTCGTGTGTATGTATCTATATAATATCTACATATAACGAGTTATTTATTTATTTGTCCTGACCTTGACTGTGACTATTCAATACAGCTTGGAGTATGAAAACTAAACTGTCCCCAACATTTTGTCGAGTTATGCGAGCAAACATGTACTGAGACCTCTGGAATACATTTGTATATCAAGGACTGAGACGCTGATTTCATTTTCATATTACTTAAGTTGACTTCTTCTTCCCAGCAAAAACACTAGGAAGTGGTGAAGGGTGGGCGTATTGGGGGACTGTCTTTTGTAAACGTTTTGACGTTCAAAAGTGCTGATTCTCAGCCTAATTTGAATATTTCTTTGTTTTTACTTTATCGTAAAATCATCCATATCCGTAAGGATTTTCAGCCCTTGGAAGATCAGTATAGCACGACAATTTATTGCAATTCCATATCTTCACTCTACTACGGGTACCCCCGTATGGGACACGTAGATCATTAAATAATTAATCTTTTTCTATGTTCACAGGTGTTAAGGCACATTTCCTAAATAAAAGATGACTTCAATAAAATTCAAGATCAACGAGAAAGAATATGAAGGTAAGATCTTAATCCCAATCACACTTCATTTCAACTGGATTGAAGGCCACGCTACTAGCTGATACCTGCCACGTTGCGAAGCTTATCGCTCCACCCTCTAAATTTAAAGATTCCCAAACATATAGAATGTAATAAAATACTTTTTATTGTACAGACGCCAGCACATCGAGTCATCCCAAACTATGAAATTTTCCATACAAATATTTAGAGTCACATACACAAACAGCCAGACCCGGAACAACTACCTGTAGGTCATACAAATATTAGTTCCGTGCGGGAATCGAACCCACGACACGCGGCACAGCAGTCGATCGTTCAGCCACTGTGCCAACCGTGCCGTCAAATTGAACATGAACTTTTTGTATAGTTGGAAAACTATCAAACAAATTTGTCAGATTGGGGTAATTTTTTTGTGCTGGCCTCTGTACATACGAGTATCAGAGCTTCCTAGGCTAAATTTACAAATATTTCTAGTGGATGGAAAATTCGGTCCTGATGTATCTCTTAACGAGTATATCCGGACTGTGGCGGAATTACGTGGTACTAAGGCGATGTGTCACGAGGGCGGCTGTGGCGCCTGCATCGTCTCCGTACGCGCGGCCCTACCACCTACCAACGTATTCAAGACCTTTGCTGTTAATTCTGTGAGTAAAAATGTCATATTTATATAGAAGACTAGCTGTGCTGCTAGAATTGAACAAAACATGAGTTATCATTTTTCTCAATCCTTATTATTTTTCTAAAATTGAAGTAGTCCTAAGTTACTCCTTATAACATCAGCTATCTGACAGTGCAATTCCCGTCGGAATTGGTCGAGCCGTTTTGCAGATAACCTCAAGCAAACCGACAGACAGACGAAAATATATATTTTTTATAACTTTAATGATTTCCATTTTCGTTTCTCAAAAAGCTGTTATTTTTACATTACAGACACTTCAATTTTATTTATTTTTATAAATAACGACAAAATTTCAATTCATTTATTCAGTATAGGTTTAGAATCGGCACTATTTAACCGTTAAAAATGGCAGGGACAGTCACCCTCACTTCACCATTTCCTAGTGTTTTTTTCTGGGACGAGGAAGTGCCGCAGCTCTCTCAACTCCCCAATTAAATAAAGGATTGTATCGATTACAAATCATTGTCAATGTACGTGTATGACCAGCACGCGAAGCACTACCAATTCTATATCTTTTCTACCAAGAATAGACAACCTACCTTCTTTCTTTCTAACTTGGCATCTCTTCTTCTCCCGTAGACTGTAGAGAATTGAAAACTTTCTTCTCTTCAGTTTTATTTAACATCGCCATGCTTAGGACTATAGAAATCTTTCAACTATCTGTCATGTTGTCTTTTCTTCCGTCGACAGAACCCGTTTCTAAGGACAGTATGGGCTACCAGATTATAATAATACACATAGCAATCTGTCATCGGTTTTGTCCGTAATCAAAGTTCTAAAATACCGATTAGTCTGCCACTGTCGTACATCACCAAAGTTACGCGAACGTTAAAGATGACCCAAATTCTACGAGACAATTCCGAGAGAGGGCTATCCTATATCCTTTTCACTCTCAGAGGACAATTAACCTTAATTTACTAAACGATTACATACGGGATGTACTGACATAAATCTTGACCAGTGTGGATTTAAACTCAGACAAAGACAAACATAATCTGTAACTATGAGGGCGTGACCTCACACTAAAGTCGTCCTTTCTAATCTTCAAAGCGCAACTTATTAACATTTTGCAATAATTTATCCTATAGAAATAGTGAAAAATGATTAATCGTCGAAGTACAAACTGTAGGTGTTTTCGAAGAAATAGATTATAATTCTTAACGCATAATAATTTAGCCTATAGACATAGTAAAAGATGATAAATTATAGTGGCAGAAACTGTGGGTGTTTTTGTAGAAACATATTATAATTCTTAACATGTAGGTACCTTATATTAACCTATGTGGCGCGGCGGGCGAAGGTCCGCCTGCGACGCAGGAGGTTGCGGGTTCGATTCCCGCCTTGGGACAAATGTTTGTACGATCTACAAATATTCGTTCCGGGTGTTCTGGGTATTTGCTATGTATAATAAAAATATCTATCTATGTAATGTATTGTATTAAGTACATCAGTCATCTAGTACCCATAACACAAGCTCTCCTTAGCTTGGGGCTAGATGATGCTGTGTGGATTGTACAGCATTATTTATTTATTTATTTATATTAGGGTTCCGTACTTAAGTCTTACCTTGGTGTGCGAAACAGACTCACTCTTTACCGGTGTTGGTTGTTAATCATAAATCAAAAAATTTCAAGAAATGCCCATATATGTATATGCCTACAGACTGTACAGATAAATACGACATATTCGTGAGGTACAAATAAAAAGACAGACTGAATAATTTGTAATGGACATTTTTTTATATTGTAATAGTTTTTGCGTGAGTTCTTATAACGATTAGAGTTACGAGTATCTTATCTTGTAATTATCGTACTTAGTAGGCATTGTAAGGCAGTAAGTCCTACAGCACTGTGTAATATAATAGAGGCCCGGTGATTAGATAATTATGTTCATTAAAACGTCCAAAAACCAATTTCCTACACGCAAACGAACTCTAGCCATAACACGAATGTCTTACTAAATGTTTACCAACCGAAAACCTCAACAATTTGTATCTCCTAAGATTGAAACAGCGTCTCTACATTGCGTACGTGAAACTAATTCATATCATCATTTAAAACGTAACCAGAAACAAAGTTTTGATTTGATAGGTTAAAAGTCGTTCAAAGTTAGCTTGCAGGAATAAATCTTGCTTGCTTTTACTAAAGGCTTGCAAAAGTTACTTAAAAGATTCTACGAGTTTTTATATTATTGATTATGCTGATATGAGCATCATGAATATAATTATGTTGTCTCCTTATTTATTTATTTATTCTAGTTACAAATATAAGTTTCGTATATGAACCCTGCTAGGGCACCGCAACATGTTTCTTAATTATAAATTTGATTAAATTAAACTAAATTATTTATTGCAAGCATTCATCGTCATCCATCATCTGCCTAGCCTTTTCCCAACTATGTTGGGGTTGGCTTCCAGTCTTACCGGATGCAGCTGAATACCAGGGTTTTACATGAAGCGATTGTTTATCTGACCTATTAATTTATGTATTATTGGATGTCTTTATTACATTTTTATATTACCTATTACATTGCGTCAATCTTCAAATAATCTACAATATTGATATTACAGAAAGTCAATTTGTTAAGTACGTTGTAAGTAAGTACGTTTAGTAAGTTGTTTTAGAAAGTCTTTTTGTATAACAATTTCCAACAGCCTTATACTTAAACTATTCCCCACCAAACCATTCCTACGGTTTGCATGTGAGAACAGATCAAACATAGTCTATTGTTTTAATAGTTTTCCTTATGGTTACAAATTCTTGGATCATTTATTAATTCCGCTTGTCAATTGTGAAAAAAATGTACTTAGCGTCGGTGCGCGATACAGCCATGTACTACATACATTAGGTTTTAACCTTCTACAAGCTTTTGACTGTTGCCTTTGCAGTCCTCAAGCCTTGACGTTTAGATAATCAACTCCAACCTTTGATCCTTTAGCCTTGAAAAAAGTTGTTAGAGGGATCTACAAAAACACAACGCTTTTAAACTTCCTCCTAATTCTAAGTGTTAGTTTTTTTACAATTTAGATATTATAATGTTTATACTGACTCTCGTTGGTCTAGTCGCCGTAAACGCAACTGTTAAGCGTGAGGTCCTGGGCTCGAATCTTGGGTCGAGCATTGTGTTGTTGGGATTATTCATTAGGAATTTCTCAGCATGCCTCCACGCTCCGTTGGAGACATGCCCGGTTGATGGCAATAGGCTCACCCCCTATCACGTAGGACTTAAACAAAACAGGCGAAATGTGGGTGTGTAAATAAAGGCGTGACGTTATGTTAATAAACCATTATTTTTTCGAGGTTAAAGTTTGCTATGCATTTATTAATAAGTGGTAGAGGCGATTGTATATCAAAGGCCTTAGTAAAAACGCTAATGGCTAAATTATAGAAAACCACTATGTTTATAAGTCTTCCTAATAAGTACTTAGTTTCTGTTATGTCTAAACGTTCTTACGCTTCTCGAAAATACTTAATGACAGATATGTACAAAGACGGTGTATTTATTAGTTTTTATGACAACCATGACATAAGAAGTGGGTGTTTTTATATCAGACTACATAATGATACACGTGTACGCCTCCAAATTTTATGGATAAAAGGGAAATTAAAAAATAAGGATCTTTTAATTTAAATTTCGAATAAAGCCTTGAATCGAATTGTCCACTGTTACATGCTAGTTTATGTTAGTTTGTGAGTGTTTAATTTATTTAACCATTTACTCAAATAATTATTAATAATCTTATCCAAGAATTGTTATCTTTATCCATTTTTAATTTTAATAAATAAATAAATAAATCGAGGGATCTGAATATTTCTCTCATCTCTCTTCTGTCATATTTTGAGTGAATTTCAGTTTGTTTAAAAAAAACCGCTGGATTTATAAATAATTTTGCACAAGAGTTCCTGGTGAGACGAAGGTGAGCCCTAAGGAAGGATTTGAGCCAATTCACTTCAAAAACGGATTAAATTTTCTCGATGGTCAATTTTATCGTGTACACGGCTTTTAGCCAGCAGTGGCCCTAGGGTAGAGTGAGAGAATGATGCGGTCGCCTTAGGCGCCAAATTGCGATATCCAATTTCGAATTTTAAAAAATGTGACATATTTGTTATGACGCCTTTTAAGAGTCGCGGTGCTGGCCGGATTGAAACTGTTTTTTTTTTCAAGTATTTCTCATTTTCAATATGTATTTTTTTTTAAACGAACAGAACATGAAATTGTTTTTTTTTAGTAACTATACAATTTATAGTGTGAAAGCGTAGACCAGCAGTAAATCTTTGGCACCGACAGAAAAACTCGTTCTATCTTCATTAAAGGCTGTTGCTAGGCTATCATGTTACTGCTTGAAACTTCATTTTTTTTTTTTTAAAACGTTGCCCCACACTAGGAATTTCTCCTGTATCGTGGGTGCGTTTACAAACATTTAAACTCACATACACAAACAGCCAGACCCGGAACAACTACCTGTAGGCCATACAAATATTTGTTCCGTGTGGGGATCGAACCCACAACACGCGGCGCAGCAGCCGATGGCTTAACCACCGCGCCAACCGTGTCGTCATATAATTTGGTGCCTACCAATTTAGTTCTGTAGATAAATATACATAAAATACCCATTGGCAGTCTTTAGGTCAGTCCATCTAACCATCGGGGGCCACATGCTACACTTATAAATTCCTGGTATTTTCTCAAGGGTTCATATTATGCACTAAGACCAAAGATCTTTCCGCAAAGACAGTCCAAACTTCAACTACGACCAAAAATAGCAAAAATTTTCGATACGGTGTTCCATTCACGGGTTGCAGACATTTACTTGCTGCTTCTTGGACAAATGTTAAGATCATTGTTTTATTTTTTCCAGTGTCTAGTGTCTGCACTATCCTGCCACGGTTGGGAGGTGACCACTGTAGAAGGTATCGGAAACAGAATCAAAGGCTACCATGACATTCAGACCAGACTTGCAAAGTTCAATGGGACCCAGTGTGGATACTGCACCCCTGGATGGGTTATGAATATGTATAGGTAAGCGATGTAAATATTTGTACATTTTGAAAACCCTTCAAAAAAATTTATTTCTGATTTATCGACAAGTTGGATGTCTTGAAACTTTAAAATAATGTGTAAGTTGTTCTCTAACATGTCCTGAAACAACTTAATAATTTTAACAACTGTTTTAATTGAGTTGATTTTTTTGTCTCTCGAAATGTAATAAACAATGGAATGTTTAACACTTTACTAAGAATGCCAAAAGCTTCGTGCCGCCGAGTCCTAAAAAATAACTACGACGAAATAACCAAGTGTGTATCGAAGAACAAACAATCTCGTGAAACCTACGCAATTTCGTATCAAATTTTTCCTATAGGGACGTGGAAAGAATACTAATCTTTTACGCTGTCGTAAAAAGGGGAATAAAAATAGGTCATCAATTTCTTTGTGTGATGTGCGAATGTGTATTGTTTTAGGGCCTTAAATAACTTTTATTGATTTGCTATTTTGTCTCGTATCATCAAGAATTAAGATAAGATTAATTCATGCCGTCAAAACCGTATTTACTTTATTTTATAGGAATAACAAACAGTAGTATATTACGTAGTAGGTACACAATATGAAGACTTATAATAAAAGTAACTAATACTATGTACTCAAGACGTTATCCACAGATTACTGTACAGAATAGCTAGCTGTAAGCAGTACTAACCAAAAACCACTTAATAACTTAATACCAGGGTTATGACCTCTTAAAATAGTCGTAATTTCACTTTTAAATATAGCTTTACTGAGAAACATAATATCAGTAGAACCAAAATGTTATTTATAAGTGTAAACTAAGTGATGTAACGGTGAGCGTGCGCCTGAGTTGGTTCGACATAATGGTAGCAAATAGGCGTCTCGAAGCAACTTCTCGACCGATCACAGTACCTCTCGTACTGTGATCGGTCGAGAAGTTCGTCATCATCAGGAAGTACAAACTGTTTACAAGATCAGTACAATCAAATTTATTGCGGCATATACCAAACAGAGTCAAGTTATTAAAATATTAGAGAGCAAGGTCATAGCGAAACCCGGGAAATAACAGATATATGTATTTTAATTTCAGTTTACACGAATCAAAAAATAAAAACCTAACTTCAGTGGAGGTGGAGAATTCTTTCGCTGGGAACATGTGCAGGTGTACTGGATACAGACCCATTGCCGATGCTTTCAAAAGCTTTGCTAAAGATGCTGATCAAACACTTCTAGACAAACTATGTGATCTTGAAGACTTAGAATTTATAAGTCCCTGTGCACTTAAATGCACCCAAAAATGTTCACACAAAGACAGATGTGTTAAAGAAGTTATAAAAAGAAATTATGATAATAATACGGATATGATGGGACCAAATGAACAAGAGCTAACGTCTATTCATGCAAGTGATAAAAAGATGATGGTGGTAGATGCTGGTAAACATAAATGGTACAAAACTTACAACTTGAGTGACGTTTTCAAAGCTATGAGTGCTGGAGACTATAAGCTGATTGCAGGAAATACTGGTCAAGGTAACGAATAGTTTAATGCTGAAGGAAAAACAGTAACAGGATATTCACTAGTTTTATATAATTATGGCCAATGCTTTTTAATTGGACATCGTTTACTTGCGTCATGGTTTCTTTGTATAATAGCATCTGCTTATCATCCACATTATACATGTACTGCCTTACAAAAGTAAAGTAACTTGTAACCAACGAAAAACTCATAAAAATTAAATCTGTCATACCACAATTATCCTCAATATTGCATAACATTAATAAATACTGGCAATTCATGTAAGCAAAGCCTGTAAAGCCAGATCAATGATAAAATTAATAGGGAAGTGTCCTTAAAAAATCTGATTAGTCCGAAAGTTGGATTACTCAAAAATACTGAACACGTATTTTTTCTTTTGTCACGTAAACCAAAAATGACGACGATATAGTGCGTTGAAATTGCGCGTGACGTCACGTAACAGTGACGTCACAAGCCCCTTCTCCTGCACATAGATGTGCTATATCATTGTCACTTTTTATTGATTTGAGTAAGCAAAAAATACGTGTCCAATATTTTTTGGTGATCTAACTGACGGACCAAATAGACTTATTATATTTTTACCTAGGACACATCCCTATTATCATCAATATTGCATAACATTAACAAATACTGGCAATTCATGAAAGCCAAATAATGATTAAATAAATTCCAGGTGTGTACCACGTCACAGAGTATCCAAAAAATCTGATAGACATATTCAACGTCGCTGAACTAAAGGGCTACACGATGGATGTGAATCTTATATTAGGTGCTGGTATGCCGCTGTCCGAAATGATGGAGCTTTTCCAACAGCTGTCAACAGATAAAGAAGAATTTTCTTATTTGAAACAGTTCTATGATCACATGGATCTAGTGGCCCATATCCCCGTGAGGAATGTAAGTATACTAAAACTTTTATATTTTAAAACAATTTGTCCGCCTAAGAAGTCATAATAATTTATTAAAGTGAAGCTTTTATTACATCGCCTCGAACTTTTTCGTCCATCTATTGCATGTCGCGTGACGGTTGGCCGCGGAGTAGGGGTAAAGTGGCAGCTGTGGCCAATATGGCGGCGCCTATGGTTCGCATCAGCTGACCGTGTACTGTACATACTAGAATAGAATAGAATATATTTATTGTAAAACATGAGTATACATCAAAAAATATGTGCAAGGTCTTAAAAATAATAGGAAATCTGCATGTTTTGCCATTAATGGCGTACAATAATAACATGTTTTTTTGGTCTAGAAAAAAACCAAAAAAATTGTATTTGACTCTACACAATAAAATAAAAAGAAGAAATTAATCCTAAATAAAAATAAAATTTAGGGAGAATACATTACATATTATTATGCCAAAATTTCATACATACTCGTAACTGCGAAAAATGTCGTAATTGTGTTACAATTTATATTATTATTTATTTATATTATTATATATTTCAAATTATATTATTATAATTGTTAGTCCTAGAAATTAAGAAATCCATTTAATTAATTACGCTCATTTAAAAATTCTGTTATGGAATAATATTACTTACATCGTGAAAAAAGTTTCACTTATACCGTGGTTTCATTTCTAAACGTATGTTTCAGATTGGCACTATAGGCGGTAATCTGTTCCTGAAACATTTTAACAATGAATTTCAATCGGATGTGTTCTTACTTTTCGAAACTGTTGGAGCAATGATCACTATTGGTAAGAGAAAAATTAAAACTAAACATCCTACAGAGATTTGACCACTTTTGATACTGGTAAATGAACTAAGTTAAGTTTGTATGAGTCATGATGGCCCAGTGGTTTAGGCCTCGCCTCTTGTGCACGAGGTTGTGGGTTCAAACCTGGGCAAGTACCAATGTGAGTTTTTCAATTCATATGTCCTTTCTAAGTTTATCTTGGACATCACTGACATCGGTGAACGAAAACATCTTGAGGAAACCTGGAATATATAATACTGGATAATTAATGTAAGTCTGAAATCGCCAACCCGTCTTGAGCAAGCGTGGTGATTTATGCTCATGCCTTCTCTGTATGAGAAGAGGCCTTTGCCCTGCAGTGGGACAGTAATAGGCTGGTACTACTACTACTAACTTTGTCTCTTTTGCGGCTTACTTATATTTCTCACTTGCCTGTTAAAATCAAAGACTACACTTGAGAATTCCTTCATCTTATAATCATTACAATCTCATACATACAGCTGAAGGCGTCAACATGGAAGTAAAGATGAATATGACAGACTTTCTCAAAACGCCGATGCAAGGAAAAGTTATTAAAAATATACTGCTGCCGCCGCTATCGCACAATTGTTTGGTTAAAACTTATAAGGTATGGCTAAAGTCTATGTAGATTAATATCATGCATTGTTTTATGTTACTAATAAATATTTAAACAAGACAGGGAACTGCCTGACCAATACCCAAGAAACCACAAAAAATAATATTATGACACATTTTAGGAAAACATATCAAGTCTTTCGTCTATGCGGCGACTTACTTTGACTACCTATGTGGCGCAGCGGGCGAAGGTCCGCCTGCAGCGCAAGAGGTTGCGGGTTCGATTCCCGCCTTGGGACAAATGTTTGTACGATATACAAAGATTTGTTCCGCGTGTTCTGGGTATTTGCTATGTATAGGTAATAAAAATATCTATCTATGTAATGTATTGTATTAAGTATATCAGTCATCTAATACCCATAACACAAGATCTGCTTAGCTTGGGGCTAGATGATGCTGTGTGGATTGTACAGCATTATTTTGATTATTTTTTTGACATATGTTGTATATCTTCAAGTTCTTCAAAACTATCAGACAGACGTGTTGCTGGGGAGTATGTTCCGCCACTTCTTCCCAGCAAAAACACTAGGAAGTGGTGAAGGGTGGGCTTTTCTGGGGACTGTCTTTTGTAAACGTTTTGAAAAAGTGCTGATTCTCAGCCTAATTTGAATAAATGAATTTTGTATTTGATTGATTTTGATTTATATTTATTGCAGATTATGCCTCGATCACAAAATGCACACGCAGTTGTAAACGCGGGATTTCTCTTCAAATTAAAAAAAGATACGAATATAATAGAAAAGGCTTCTCTTGTTTACGGCAGTATTTCAGCAACATTCATACATGCGTCCAAAACTGAAGAGGTTTTGGTTGGAAAAGATCTTTATACGGATGAGACTTTACAATTGGCATTAAAAACGTTACAAGATGAGATAAATCCTGTAGATGCACCACCAGAACCATCAGTAGCTTATAGGAAGATGCTGGCTTTGTCTCTGTATTACAAGGTATGTTGGCAAAATGTATAAACTTCTCTTATCATCTCTCAGATCCAGTTGAAAACCAGCGTCAGGCCCTGGTTGTCTGGCATTTTTTCTGAACTGGACCTTTTTAGCGCAGCCGTAAGGCACACACTTAAAAATATATGTATACTTACTCGTATATATATTTTTAATGTATTTCTTGTTACTCATTTTTTTTTTTTTGCTTTCTATGTTTTGTATCGTGTCTTTGTGTGCCTGAGCCTTCGAGCACAAAAACCGTGATATACCGAAAAAAAAAAAAAAACTATATTCCACAAAACGTCCGTCGCATCCGAGCTCCCGAGTAAAAGTGTTCGCACTCTTTTTTTTTCTTTTTTTTTTTGGAATGGGCATCTCGCAGTTTATCCTTTAGGGATATCTACTGCTTAACCGAACTTTCCTGTGGGGGGCTTAATTAAAATTAAGGCCTCCCGCACCTCGGCTTAGGACGTCGCTAAGAGAGGACAGCAACGGACAGGCTCGATCAAACAGATATATTATTTTGGAACTTTTTAAACATTTACCGGTTCAGCTTCCCGGGCTGGCTCTAGCAAAGGGTCGGGAGGGGGGCATCGACGGGGTCGTCGCGACAGGCCTCGACGGCGAGGACGAAAGGGGAGGATAAACTGCGAGAAGCCCATTAAAAACAAAAAAAAACTTGCTGCGTCACCACGATCGAGCAGTGTTGCCGCTCTTTCGGCTGACGAATCCTCTAAAACTACATTAAATTGTACTGTGCATTTTAAGGATGATAAAAACACCGTATATTTAATTTTCAGGCAATTCTTAGTCTTTGTCCAAGTGACAGAATCAATCCATTGTTCAAATCTGGTGGAGAAGCTATAAAACGCAATATATCCAAGGGCATGCAATCATTTGAAACTGACAAAAGTATATGGCCATTGAATCAGCCTATACCAAAAATAGAAGCATTAGTGCAGTGCAGTGGTGAAGCTACTTTTGCTAACGATCTGCCAGGCCAAACTGATGAAGTATTTGCAGCCTTTGTTACTGCTGATGAGGTCCCAGGCTCAGTGATTGAAGATTTCGATACATCGGAAGCTTTCGTGAGTATAATGCTTTAGTTGTATATTATTTTTTAATCGCAATATTCCTTTATATTTGACTAATTTTTATTTCAGAAATTACCTGGTGTAATTGCCTTCTATACAGCTAAAGATATCCCAGGAGATAACGTTTTCACCCCTTCTAATATACCGTTTATGAGTGACACAGAAGAAATACTATGTTCTAAGGAAGTTAAATTTAACGGACAACCAGCAGCAATCATCGTAGCTGATAGAGAAAAAACAGCAAACAATGCAGCTCGGCTTGTCAAAATACGCTACTCTTCAATAAGCAAGAATAAACCTTTGCTAAGCATAGACCAGGTTCTACAATCTCCAGAAAAGGGTAAAAGAGTGAGAGCAGACCAAACAGTAGAACCAACTGATGTTGGACATGATGTTAAAACTATTATTTATGGTGAATTGGAGTTGGAATCACAGTACCATTATTATATGGAGCCCCAAACGTGCGTAGCTATGCCCACTGAAGACGGCATGGAAGTATTCTCGGCTACACAATGGCTTGATCTTACCAACGTCGCTATTGCGCAAACTTTGAAAGTTCCAGTAAACAGGTCAGTTTTGAAAATCTGTGCTGAGCTTGAAGACAAATATTGCTCCAAATAAGTTATCAAAAAAAATGTGTAACAAATTTGAAGTATATGGATAGACTGAACGACGACGACTTAATGATTTATTTTTACTTCAGTATAAACGTGATTGTTCGTCGGGTAGGAGGTGGCTACGGAGGTAAAATTTCCCGTTCTGCTCAAATTGCATGCTCGGCGGCACTGGTCACCCATCTTTTGAACAAAACATGCAGAATGGTTCTACCTTTGCAAACGAATATGAAGGCGATCGGAAAGCGAGTTCCTACCAAGTGTAACTTTGAGGTACGGAAGTAAAGCTGAAAGAAAAGTAAAGAAACCAGCGTCTCTTTTCTTTTCCTTTTTACTATTCAATAATTATTATGCAATAATTTAGTATTTAGCACCTTAAACACCAGGTGACGGACAAACAAAACATTTTCTATTGTGTCTCGTTTTCTGGCAGTTAAGGTGTTAATAAGGTTACCAGACAATAAAATTAAGATAAGCAAACCTCATAAATATTTTAATAAGAGACTGGTCATCCCGCGGAAGTCTGGGGGTTGCGGTTTCCGGCCTTCAGCCTCAGGGAATGTTTTTTAAAAGCAGGATTGGGTATGTACCGAGACATGGCCGCAGTGGACAAGGTCATCCCGTTGCCCATGGCTAAAAAGAACTGGCACTAACCTATAGAACTTACTGCCGATGACCTCAAGGAGATATGGCAAAGATTCTTCAATGGCGCTTTGGCACTTGGTCTCCTTAGTCACACGGCGAAGTTATCATAATGACTTACTACCGGCGATTTATTGTGAAGGACGGCACGGTTGACATATGTCATACCACCGGCCGAGGGAATCAATCCTACTCATTATCTCTGGTCGTTTTTGTTTCGCTAACAAAGAGTTTACTTAGGCACAAACTTGTGGCCAAGATTACCCATTAGCCACTTCCTCTGAAATGCAGTCATGAGAAGTACCCGAGTATAATACCAGTTCTACAAGTGTGTGTGTGTCCAGTTCTCAAAATAACAATGTTACATTATTTTGGGATCAAATAATCATCACCGACAGGACTATTGTTGGCAATATTTTGCTTTAAAAGAGTGTCCATGAAGTTGCAATTTTTTATTTTGCACATGTTTTTAAATTTAAATATTAAAAAGTGGTACTTGGATGACGGAGCTTTGCTCGTATAAAACGACGTTTTCTAAAGATGAAACCTAGCTAAATCGATTTATCGCCCCCAAAACCCCTGAATACGAATTTCATGAAAACGTTGGAACCGTATCCGAGATTCATAATATATATATACATATATATATATATATGTACATACACATATATATATATATGTATATACATACATATATATATATATATGTACATACACATATATATATATATGTATATACATACATATATAAAAGAATTGCTCGTTTAAAGGTAACCCCATCATCATCAGGCTATACTAGTCCACTGCTGGACATAGCCCTCTCCTAATGAGCGCCATAGCGCCCTGTCTTCAGCTTGCCGCATCCAGCATCTGCCTGCAGTCTTTCGCAGATCGTCATCCCACCTGGTCAGAGGGCGTCCTACACTACATTTGCCGAGTCGCGGTCTCCACTCAAGAACACGTTTACCCCAGCGGTTGTCGGTTCTTCGCGAGATATGGCCAGCCCACTGCCACTTCAACTTGCTAATTCTTTGAGCTATGTCGGTGACTTTGGTTCTATGTCGGATGTATTCGTTTCGAATCCTATCCTTCAGAGAAACTCCGAGCATAGCTCTCTCCATAGCTCGCTGAGCGACTTTAAATTGGTGGACCAACCTTACCGTAAGTGTCCATGTCTCGGCTCCGTAGGTCATGACGGGTAGGACGCACTGATTAAAAACTTTCGTTTTCAAGCATTGCGGTATGGATGACGAGAAGACTCGGCGCAGTTTCCCAAACGCTGCCCAGCCCAGCTGGATCCTCCTCTTGGCCTCCTTTTCGAAACTGTTTTTACCTAACTGCAGAATCTGCCCGAGGTAAGTGTATTCGGAAACGATTTCGAGAAGGTGGCCATGTACGACGACCGGTATTGGATCAATGTGGCCATTGATCATGACTTTGGTTTTATCCAAATTCATGCCAAGACCGATACGTCGCGAGGCTGAAGCTAGGCCGTCCAGCATCTGGTTCAGCTCCTCTAGCGACTCCGCCATTAAGACTATGTCATCTGCGAATCGTAGGTGTGAGATGTAGTCGCCGTTTATGTTTATGCCCTTTCCTTTCCAGTCCAGCATCTTAAACATATCTTCCAACGCGCTTGTGAACAGTTTCGGGGATATAACATCCCCCTGTCTCACTCCTCTGCGCAATTGGATCGGTTTAGACTGCTGGCCCTGTACTTGGACACTCATGGTCGCGGCTTCGTACAGACATCTCAACACCTCGATATAACGATAGTCTACTTGGCATCGCTGTAAGGATTCCAGAACAGCCCAGGTTTCGACAGAGTCAAAGGCCTTCTCATAGTCCACAAAGGCCAGACACAGGGGCTGATTATACTCTTCGGACTTCTGTATAATCTGCCTCACCGTGTGAATGTGGTCTATGGTGCCATATCCTCCTCGAAACCCGGCCTTTTCCGGCGGCTGAAACTCGTCGAGTCTCCTGGCGAGACGATTCGTGACCACTCGTGAGAACAACTTATAGACATGGCTCAGGAGCGAGATGGGTCTATAATTTTTAAGAAGGGCTTTGTCACCCTTCTTAAAAAAGAGCACCACCAAACTCCCGCTCCACGCCTTTGGAGTTCTCCCACTGTGAAGGACGGTGTTAAAGAGGTTCGTTAATTCCTTTATAACAGGGGCTCCTCCAGCTTTCAAAAGCTCTGATGTTATTCCGTCCTCACCGGGGGCTTTTCCATTTTTAAGCTGCCTCAGAGCTAACACGATCTCGTCTTGACTGATGTCAGGCAGTTCGTCGGTGTAGTGGCGCATCAGGGTGGCTCTGGAATCGTGGTCATCTCGTCGGGAATGAGGTGCATGTGCAGCGTATAATCGGCCATAGAAATCCTCTATCTCGGCGGAGATCTCTGGTTTAGACAATACGGCCCTCCCATCGTTCGTTTTAAGCTTCGTCAGGTGGCTCCTGCCAAGCTGCTGAGTGAATACTTTAGACCCTCGGTTTCGCTCTATCGCCTCTTCGATGAGGCGTGTGTTGGAGCTCCGAAGGTCGCGCCGTACCATCTTCGCAATTCGCTTGTTCAGGTCTGACCTCTCCGACGAAGTAGCTTGTGTGGTTTCCCGTCTTTTTGTCATCAACCCAAGAGTCTCAGCCGAGAGTTTGGATTTCCTGCCCGTCCACTGCGTTCTGCAGAACTTAATGCCCTCATCCCTCAGAGTCTCGACCAGATTGTGTAGGCTCTCGTCAGCGTCGTCAGTGGGTTCCAAGGCAACAAATCTATTCCCGAGAAGCTGCTGGAACTTCTCGGTACCCGCCATGATATGGATTGGGTTAGGTCGGATCGTGGACTTCATCAGTCGGTTTCTTTCAAGCTTTAAGTTGATATTCAGAGAGCCTCGGAGAAGTCGGTGATCAGATCCGGTATTGAACCTGTTGATCACTGAGACATCTCTGAATATGTGCTTTCTATCCGTCATGATGAAGTCGATCTCATTTTTAGTCACAGTGTCGGGGCTTTGCCACGTCCACTTCCTTTGAGGCTGTTTCTTAAAGAAGGAGTTCATTAAGAACAGCCCCTCCTTCTCAAGGAAGTTGACAAGCATTTGCCCCCTGTGATTCCTAACTCCATAACCATGCGGGCCTATCCGGGATTCGTTGCCAGTCTGGGTTCCCACCTTGCCGTTAAAGTCCCCCATAACAACATTGAAGTGGGCCTTAGTGGTGTTGTGCAAGGCTTTGGATATGTCTTCGTACATATCCTCCACTTCATCATCCGAGTGTGTCGAGGTCGGTGCGTAAACCTGAATTACCTTCATGCTGTACCGCTTGGACAGCCGAAGGATCAGGTACGCTACCCTGGTTGACACACTGGCGATTTCTTCAACGTTGCTAGAGAGGGCCTTATTGACGAGGAAACCTACGCCACCCTGGGATGTTTTATCACCCTCGCGAAAGTAGAGAAGATGGCCCGAGTCTAGGGTTACGGTGTCCTCCCCCTCTCTACGGACTTCGCATAACCCCAGAACATGCCATTTAATGTTCTCTAACTCCACTTCCAACTGCGCTAGATGGTGATCAAGCCTCAGAGTTCGTCCGTTGAAGGTACCTATTAGATAATATTCAGTGAATAAAGGCGATAACAATAATATTTGATCAACGTTTAGATTACATTTTATTTAAAGTCGTATATTTTACTACCACTATTTTCAACCAATCCTTGTACTCTCAGATTGGCGTAAACGCCGAAGGTGGAATCCAGTACCTGAAGAATACGTTCTACCAAGATGGCGGCTGTTCTTACAACGAGGTCCTCACAGGCCTTACTATCACACACTTCTTCAACTGCTATGATCACAAGAGGTGGTCCGTCAACGCCTACAGTGTCTTGACTGATAAAGCATCCAACACCTGGTGTAGGGCGCCGTGTAAGTTAACGAAGTTCGATATACTATTAAACATTATAAAACACCACGCCTGTTCTCCCAGAAGACTGGTTAGAGGTCGACCTATAGTCACCCACATTTCACCAGTTTAGTTTCAGTACCATGTAACATAGGGCAAGCCTATAACCGCCCCTAACCGGGCACAAATCCGGAATCCTAGATGGTACTGAGAAATTCCAGATTGAAAATTAAAATTTGCCTGTCCCGAAAGTCTGTAAAAAAATCATTAATAAGTGTCTCGAATAAGTGATCAAAAAGTTTAAAGTCACAAACTAACTAAAATAATAGTAATTTTCAAAAATCAAATCAATTTATAAAAATAAAAGTTTCCCTAAAACTGTACATAGTTTACAGTGAGGAACGAATCTCAATAAAGCTAGATAAACAACACATCGTTAACATTTCGTTATCCGATAGTTTACTTAAATTGGCAATATGGATGAATAAAATTTATTTATTTATTTATTTATATAATCACTTACAACTATTATTACAGGTATAACCCAATGCAATAGTGAAGCATACTTAATAATAACAACTTATTTTCTAAAACTTATTACATATAATGTTATCCTTGTGAATTCACTCCGTGTACAAGCAAAAATATCAATTTCCTCTGCTACAAGGTTAAGAGTGCGAAGCGCACGCGTCAGGGGAGCCTCATTTAACAGATTAGTGCGGCCACGAGGTACAGTCAGCAGCTGAGGCCGCCGCCGCCGCCACACATATCTGTCGGGCACGCTCAAACCCACCAACTGTAATATGTCGGCGTTATGTATCTTAAAAGAATGTTATATGTGCAGTAAATAAATTATTCAGACAGCCAATTACAGATTAACGTGCTAAAATATTCCGTATCAATATTCTTTAACTTTCTATTGAACCCAATTCATTTTCAAGTTACTATTTATTTTAATCAGTTTCAGCTGAAGGTGTTGCAATGATAGAATACATCATGGAGAGGATATCGTTCTGCCTGCAACTGGATCCTGTTGAAGTGAGACTTCTCAACATGGCAACAGAGAATAATCCAATCCCAGAGCTGATAAACCAATTGAAAATAGACGCAAAATACGACGACAGGAAGAAAGAAGTTGAAGAGTTTAATAAAAATAACAGGTGGAGGAAACGTGCCATAAAAATGGTACCATTAACTGTTGATATATTATATACGGGGAATTTTAATGCTGTTATATCAATCTATCATGCTGATGGCTCCGTAGTGTTAACCCATGGTGGTATAGAGATGGGTCAAGGTATTAATACTAAAGCAGCCCAAGTTTGCGCGTACACCCTTGGTATACCTTTGGAGAAAATCAGTGTTAAACCTAGCACTAGCTTTAATTCTCCAAATTCGATTGTTACTGGAGGAAGTGTGGGTAGTGAGTGTGTTGTATATGCTGCTATGAAAGCTTGTGAAATTATAAATGATAGGCTTAAGCCAATCAAAGCAAAAATGGGTACACCTTCATGGGAAGAGCTGATAGTTGCTGCTTACGGTGCTGGAGTGGATCTTCAGGCCTCTGACCTGTTCAAACTTAGTGAAGGGAAGCCCTATGATGTGTATGCTGTTGGCATGTTGGAACTAGAAGTCGATATTTTAACTGGAAACCATGACATTATTAGGGTTGATATTTTGGAAGATACTGGAAGGAGTTTGAGCCCAGAAATTGATGTTGCTCAAGTAAGTTTTAATTTTTATTTTATTATGATATTTTATGATTTGCCCTTATTTTTGCAATCAACGGTCTACAAAGTTGGCCTATCTCTGATTTTTATTATTCATCTCATCTTAAATTTTGTTTCTCAGATTGAAGGTGCCTTCATCATGGGTCTGGGATACTGGACATCAGAGAAACTAGTTTACGATGGATCAACTGGGAAGCTGCTCACTGATAGAACCTGGACTTACAAGATCCCGGGAATCAAAGACATTCCATCTGACATGAGGATTTACTTCCGTCGAAATGGCAATAATGAACCTGGTGTACTGCAGTCTAAAGGTACATACATAGATTATTAATTTGTGACCCACTGCTAACGTACTGAGATTTCTGAGCTATATTATTACTTACTCTTAGGCCAGCTTACACCACAAATCACTAAATGCATCAAATAAAACAAACGTCAAAATCGTCGTTCTATCGCTGTCATCTTCAAACGATTGACAGAAATAGATCGACAGTTTTTAAGTTCGTTCTTGTTCTATGATTTCGAAAATCAAAAGTATATAGGCAAGCGCCGTCCATCATCGGAATCTGATATATTTGGAACAAAAGCGATTCGTCGAATGTGAGGTGCGCTCGCCGTTTACGTTTCTGGAATCAGAGAACAGCCGGTTATCAGCCGGTTTTAACTTATCGCACTGGACACTCGTATGAATCGAAACGAAGAAAACCATTTGTGAAAAAAAAGTATTGGATAAAGCTCTTGAAATTCTGACAGATAAGTATTAGTCGTGAACGAAATGAAAGAATTCAAAATATACATATGTGACGTACCCCTATTTTAGTAGCTTAGATTTTAGTAAGTGTTATAGATAAATCTATTGTTAATGATCTCCTGGATATATAGGACAATGACTTATATTGTTGTATAATTTTGTAATACACGTCACAATATGAATGGGCGCTAATGAATGTAATAAGATAGTTATGTTAGCAACGTCAGACGGAGCAATATTACGCAAGTATTACCTAATCCATTGTCCAGCACTGAAATGAGAAGACACACTTTCTATCATAATCCAAAAGATTTTGAGGGATTACCATTGCTCCATATGTTTGATCAATTCGTGTTTAACTACGTAAATAAAGCAATGGACGTCGTTCAATTGTCAAATTGAAAGGCATTGACATAGATTGATAGACAATTATGCCGCAGTTCTAGTTAAAAGGGAGAAGATATTAGAAATATTCATACATAGGTATATAACGTAACAGCACGCCTGTATTCCAGGAGGGTTAGACAGAGGTGTGCCTATGGTACATCTACATTTTGTCAGTTAATTATAGTGTAATATTCGTTGGTCTGGATCCACAAATCGCCACAACGTTAACAGCTGTTCTGTGCGACCACTCACTTATTAGTTCGATAGTTTATTGAAGTCTGACGAAGTAGCGGTCTGACATAGGGAGGGGTCGTGATTTTTCATGACGATTTGGGGCGAGGGGGGGGGGGAGCAAAATTCGTATTGTAAAATTAAAAATCTCTTAGGCAACAAATGATTTACTTACGAAAAAAAAAATAAAATGTCTCAAATATTTTCACCCCATTGTCCCAATGAAAATAGAATACTTTCATTTCTTTTGTGATTTCTAGTCGTTGACGGCACATTTGGCGCAGTGGTGAGTGTCGTGGGTTCGATTCCCGCACGGAAGAAATATTTGTATGGCCTACAGGTAGTTGTTCTGGGTCTGGTTGTTTGTGTATGTGACTTTAAATGTTTGTAAACGCACCCACGATACAGAAAAAAATCCTAGTGTGTGGCTTTTTGTCATAATAAAATAAAAATAACAGTAAATAAAAAATAACTGTTTTACACTCCCTCCCCTCATGAAACTCTCCCCAAATTCCTTTTGACTAGTGCTATTTTTAATTAGCTGCAGTAACTTGACATAATCTAATGGTACCTAAGACATTAAAATTTGACATAAAAACTGACGTGCCGTATATAAAATAACCTACAAAGTAGATTCTAGTTCGGTTTAGTACATTACCTTGCTGGATATTTCCTTATCCAAGACCATAGTGCATTATTCACATATGTGACATTCGTTCTGTCAACTTACTCCATTGAATTAAAAGTACAGAAGCCATCACATCAAGCTACCCCAATGTGTCAAATTTCTTTGATATATTTTCAACTTTATTCCAAAAAACCAACAGGTCCGTGTTCAATTGATAAAATTTGACACTTTGGGGTGGCTTGATGTGCTGGTCTGTACATGACTTGTTCAAGAAGTGCTGTCCGTGGTGACACTTCGATCTTTAACCAGCCTAGCTCAGTAAGGTGTTTGACTATTCGGTCTATATCGAGAAACCAGTTTAAACTGGTTTTATTTCCACTGAGGTGCTGTCTTTCGTACTTGTAATCAACGCGGTTTTGGGGCCTTTTTAAATCGTTCAATAGATCCAGGGTGATATTTCATAAGTTGTATTTACTTGCTTTTTATTGGTGCTTGTCCACAGCGACCGGTGAGCCGTCCTTCTGCCTAGCCACAGTGTTCCTCCATGCCGTTCATGCAGCTCTTCACTCAGCTCGCCTGGACGCTGGCTATGAAAATGTATGGTTTGATTTAGGTACGTATATTATAACAAAGATATAGTATTTATTTATAATAGGTTTACCAACAGTATTCAAGGGGTTCGCGTTTAATAACATCTACATGAGTCGATTCAAAATTCCCACGAAAATAGTTCACTTTCTTGGCATAAAAAGTGAAGCCTATGTGTTAAATTAGGGTCTAAGTTTACAACAAATTTCATCGAAATCTGTTCAGTCATTTTACCGTTAAAGCGTGACAAACATACACACACACACGTCATACTGATAAACTTTCGCATTTATAATAAGGGTATGATTTTTGTTAGTAGTAACCACTTCACTTATATGATTACCAAATTTAAAATTTTTATTATTCTCGCATTTCAGTGGGGTCTGTTAGTAATGTATCTAAGATACAATAGCCTAATGTCAACAGCTCGTCACATTTTACAAAATTCAGTAGGTAAAAATTAAATTATGCCCTATTTTCTACACTTACGGGTTGAAAAAGGACTAATTTTGAGATATACCCTTTCCAATAAAAAAATCAGCGAAATCGGAGTACACTGTAAAAAGTGATGCGTGGTGAAACGTTAATATATATGTATATACCTGTATACTATCGAATTAAGAACCTCCTTCTTTTTTCGTTGGTATAAATCGCAAATTTTATTTATGGGAACATTTATTTTAGCCCTCAGATACAGACGTAATTAAATAAATAGAACCCCTTAACAAAAAAAACTACCAGAATAGAGCAAAAGGAAACTGGATAGGTCCTAGACGATAATATTTATCCAGGAGTCTGCGGGTACCTTGCAACATGTAGGAAAGGGTAGTTGCCCCGAATATGGAACTTTAGGACATAAATCAAGATTATTTACGAGCGGGCGCGCCAACCCCATGTTTTGTTCAAGGGTATCACAAAATAGTGTGCGCACGTGATTGGTTAAACACCACTTCTAAATTCGAACGGCCGGAAGCATCGTAGTGTATTCCCGCGTTTTTTTATAGTAATATCTAAACAATCCTGTAATCTCCGAAGGGTTTCATAGTACTACCACAATTCGGAAGTTATATTTAAGTCTCATGTCAATAACGCAGGGCACAAATCTTCCAGGCTGCCACTGGGAAATTTCAGACGGAAATATCGATGAACACTTTTCCCGTCCCTGGTATTGAACCCACGACCTAACGCTTAGCCATAGCGCTTGCCACCACTGACCAACGAGGCTGTAGAGATTCACTTTGAAAACACACGAACGGCACCGTACCATCCTACAAAATTTAAAAAAGAAACACTTATCTTGTTAGGAAAGAAAGTAACCTTTAATTTAATTTTAGTTTATATTTTTTGTTATAGCGGCAATCAAGATACACATTATATTAAGGTTCATGAGAGTTTTGACGACCTATGTGGCGCGGTGGGCGAAAGTCTGCCTGCGACGCAGAAGGTCGCGGGTTCCATTCCCGCCTTGGGACAAATGTTTGTACGATCTACAAAGATTTGTTCCGGGTGTTCTGGGTGTTTGCTATGTATAATAAAAAATATCTATCTATGTAATGTATTGTATTAAGTATATCAGTCATCTAGTACCCATAACACAAGCTCTGCTTAGCTTGGAGCTAGATGGTGCTGTGTGGATTGTCCAGCATTATTTATTTATTTATACAGCCCGCTGACAGACAGACAGACGGACGGACGGACATCAGAAGCTTAGTAATAGGGTCTCGTTAGGAACGGTACCCTAAAATAACAAATGATCTTCAAACGGCTGAACTCATGTGTTTTTTTTATTTTTTTCAGACTCTCTTAACTAGTCACTTTTCAAACATAAAAGTAACCTAATCGATTAATCCATTTGGGAGCTATAACACAGACAGACACACACACATACACAAGCTAAAATTATAGGACCCTTCTGTTTTTGACGGGGATTAAAAATAAAAGAGATTTCGTTTGCGCATAATATGTGCGGTGTGGTGAGTGGGTTGTTTGAAAATGTATCTTGCAATACTTATTTATCTTTTGTTTCAGCAACCCCGTGTACAGTGGAAAATATCTTCATGGCTGTTGAACACAAGCTGGAACATTATAAATTGAAATAAAAATATTTTTACAGGTTCTGGTGTTGAAATAAAATAATTGGAAACTAGTTTTACAAGTGTATGTTTCATCTGAAGAGTTTTTTATATAAATCCCTAGATATTTATCTTCCAAACCTAACTATTCTACAGTGGCGATGTGTCCATACAAATAAATCGCTACCGGCTTCCCTTTGATGGTTCGTAAGACGAACTCAAAAATAGTGTTTATTCTTGCCAAATAATATAAAACATGTACTGATGAATTTTAGTAAGTGATAGTTTTTACAAACACTTTTATACGTCAAGTAAAATATATTTTTAAACTTACTTTTTAAGTACCGTAAAACGGGGTGAATCGAAAAGCCAGGGTGAATAGAAACAAAACTTTAAATGAGATTTAATCGTTGATTCATCATTATTAATTACTTACAAGGTGTTGAAATTAACCATTTCAATTCCTTAAAAAAAATAAGAGTCGTTATAGTAATAAACAATGTCTAACGCGAAAATGCCCTTCAAAGTTTTGTTTCTATTCACCCTGGCTTTTCGATTCACCCCGTTTTACCGTTAGCTAATTCTGACCTGACGTTTTACTGCTTTGAGTAAAAAACAAATAAAATGGAAACTCCGACAAAAATGTCAACGCTGAGTGTCCAAAATAATGTATACATCCATGCATGTATGTGTCCCATCCACCCTGTATAGTAACAATATACCTTGTGACAAGGTCAGACAAAGTGTTATTGGGTTTTTCTTTCAGCCATTTCGCAGTAACAGCCCGGAGTCTGGATTGGTACCTACGTTGAAGGCAATTAACTAACCCCCTATTAATTAGGTCTCTAACATATCTGGAAAAATGTGGGTGTACTATAAAAGCACCTCTTGTTAGCCCTTTGGGCAATATAGACGTAGGCCATAGTTTCATAACAATATACCTAGTATCGTTTTTTCCGTATTCTTTTAGTGTATATATTTTCACAAAAATAAAATAATTAATAACAATTACTGTTGATAAAATATGTATTTCAATAGTGCTAAGCCCGCAGCGAGGTGGTAAGACCCAAGCTAACGGTGGTTAGGGATCCAGAGAGAGGAACCTCCTCACAATGCGTGCCGTGTCCATGACGACCGCCTTCTACATTTGGCTCTTGACCCAACTGTTTAGCAAAAGTTTCTCCAGATGTTGGTCGAAATTTTTCGCTATCAAACCATTGACTGATATGACTATCGGCACTATAATTGTTGAGTTCATATTCCACATGCTGGTAACCTCGTGAGCAAGGTCGAGATACTTTATTATCTTGTCTTTTTCAGCTTTCACTTTCCTAGTAATAATTATTAAAATGGATAGTTTTGTATTCCAGCTAAATTCGTAATGTTACCAAACTAACTGAAAACTTCGAATCAACATCTAAACTTAATTATAAGCAGTTTGGCTACATAATATTTTGTTAAATTATTGCTTTGTTGGCAAACCCGATTGTTTACAATACAACGTGTTCCTTTTGATATTCCATAACTCTATGGTATTAATGAGACCATGTCCAAAATTCAGCTGGAACTCTGCCTATCGCTTTGGGAACAACGAGCGTGAAATATATATATATATATATATATATTTTTTCAAAGATGTAACCCCACGCTAGGAATTTCTCCTGTGTCTTGGGTGCGTTTACAAACATTTAAACTCACATACACAAACAGCCAGACCCGGACTACATGTAGACCATACAAATATTTGTTCCGTGCGGGAATGGATCCCACGAAACCCGGCGTTACAGTCGATCGCTCAGGCGCTGCGCCAACAATGCCGTAAAAACTAAAATTGAGAGCTCTTATAAATGTCCATCCCCTCGTTGTTGTAAAAAAACAGGAAATATGGTATATAGGTAAGTTTCAATATTTAAATAGTTAGTTTAGTATATTATATCTAAGTAACTGTCAACTGTTTTCCATCGAATAACAGAATTAGTGTCAAATTAAAATCGTTGGATGAATCCAATACAAGCAAACAAATAGAGAAATAAAACAAACTTATAAAATAAACATTGCTATTAACTTATGAATCAAATTCGACTTCACGCTCTAGGACACGAAAATTACTAAAATATAGAAATGTTTTCGTCTAGCTTGCAGCCAAAAATATCTAGGTGGGACAGACAAGGTCACTGAATTCTCACGAATTAGGGAGTTCTGACCTATCCACGTAATACGTCCGTCAATACGGATCGTTGAGACATAAGAAACGGAAATTTTAAACGACACGACACGTAACCGACACGACGCTCTCGTAGTTAAATTATAATAGCTGCACGGCTCGATTTTAAAGGTTACGAAACGCTTGCCGATGTCAGTCCGCTAATGAGTGACCATCTATTACATATCGAGTCTGAATTCAGACGGGTCCATTGTTTTGCTGTCAAGTACCCAGCGCCATCTACCGACTTTAGAGATCGACTAAAATAAAAGTATTCATCAAGTCAAATCAAACGAGTCCAAACACGATGGGTTTATCATGTGTAGGAGTTCCTATGGCCACCTACAAGCTTCATCATCAGACCCTGGTCACCACACATGCTGATAATGAGTTACGCCGTTTCCTCTGCGACCATCACTTCCTCTCCTAAATCTTACCAACAATTATTATGAACATTCCTTTTCTTTTTTACGAACCGAATATAAAGAAGGAGATGAATCTCGATTCATCTGTTTTTTCTTTTATACATATGTTCGGACTGCCTCGTTGGTCTATTGGTCCCAAGTGCAACTGCTCAGCGTGAGGTCCTGGGTTCGATTCCCAGGTCGGGCAAAGTTTAATTGAGTTTTTCCATCTAGAATTTGTCAGGTGCAACCTGGAGTCCTGCGTGGTTTAAACCTGAAATTGAAACCTTATAACTGGCAAAATATGGCCCAAAATAAGATGGGTGCATTACATTGTATTATCACCAAACTTACGTAATGTACAATTTTAACTCAATCAGACACCAGCAAATAATTGAAAATTTGATTTCAAAATTAGAATGACACGCACAGTTACAGTGAAACAAAGGTTTGTATCATTTAAAAAAATACAACAGGATTTAAAAACTCCTTTATTTGAACTTGGTAATAAAGATAGTAAGCCAGCGTTGTAAAATCGTATCGATATCGTAGCGTATTAAAACACCCATTTTCTTAAACATTACATAACCTAGCATCACATTTATGATTACATGATAATGTTCCTATCAACAACATGTATGTATGGGAGAGACAGCCCAGAAAAGTAAATTGGGTGCGATGGTATTTCAAGAGGTATGATTTTTTCCTTGAATGGACGCAATTTACGCCTGGCGATATATGGCTGTGTACCTCTTCGGGAAATACCTAAGGGTGTAAATGATGTGTGTATGTCTCGATGTCCTTTACATTCATAGACTTTCATTCTCTACTTTATTGATGTGATGTGTGACACTTGTAGTTACTGTACTATTTTTATTTATTTTTGAAACTTCAAGTATTAACATATGTATATACAATTATGCCATAAAACTAACTAAGTATATACATATTTACAAAAACATAATAAAATGAATACGTCTAATCGACACTTCACGTGACCAGAGGGCTGGCTCATTCCTTGCCCAAAGAATTAGTATTGCCATCCAACGTGGCAATGCTGCCAGTCTTTTGGGCACGTTTCCAGATGACAGCGATGCGGAGGAGTACTTTTTTATTTTATTTTGTTGTAGTTACTTAAATATTTTATGCTTATTCGCTCTAGAAATATAATAAAAGCTGTCTAGCAATGTATGTGCGTACTTATAATAATATACAAAACATTTTAAAATTATTAATTGTACGATTATTTAATAACAAATTATAGAAATGGCTAAACGAAAACCTTTTTTAGTTTGAAAGAATTTATGGATAAAAAATATTGACATATTCTAACATTATTGTACCTACTTAATTATAATTACCCTATAACGTTGAATTTAAGCGTGCTATGTTTTATCTTAGCTAAACATGCTTGTGCTAATATGACTTATTAAATTAAATTCATTTATTTCAGCTCTTTAACCCATAATATAAAATTAAAACTATAAATGATACAAATTAATAATAAACATACAGATAATTGAAATTGAATTAAGCTTAATACTGATGTATACCATGTTTTACGCAAATAAATTATTAGTATTATTTTAAAAAAAGCATACATTATTCAATGCCCCCATTGCCGCACTGCAGCCCCACCTCCCGTATACCGCGTATGTTGACGATCAACTCGCCCACCTCGCTCGTGAATATCAATCCTTGATTGGGCTTTTTTGCTGATGAATGGGAGATGGCTAAGTTAGAATGTTTATGGTTCTGTAAGAATACGACGTGGGAAAATTAACTTAGTTTAGTTAAAAGGGCAAATAATAAATAAATAAATTTGCTTATTTTTTAAATTTAGAACATATTTTTCAACTTCCTTGTAAGTCTTCGTTTTTAAAACGCAATTCCGACTTTTGTTTTAAGTTAGGTATAACTTTTGCTACTGAGAAGTATTTCAAAGCTTTCCCGGATATAATGAAATAAAAACTTCAATGGCAACAGGTTTTGAAACAGGCACGGTAAATCGATATTAAAACAAAATAGGTAGTCATTAAGGATGCCGATAGAAATGATAACTTTTTTTTGTTGAAAATTAGCATGTCGGTGACTAGAACCAATAAGTTTTCCCTAGCAAAAAACACTCTATAGACTAAAATAAATTTCACTTCAAAAAGGACTACTTTAAAAAAAAAATGGCGTTCATTCAGTTCAACAGTATCGGGAATGGATGATTTGTTTATGGTTCTAAATTCCATTTTTTGTTTTATTTTGTTGTTGATAGATTGGCACAACTGTTTTCCATTTTGGCGCAAAGTTTGATTTACATCTGTTATTTATAATAAATACAGTGCTATTTTCAGTAATATTATATTAAGTGTGTATTGTGGACTTCAAACGCTGAATAAAGAATGTTATTTGAGCGTTATGCGCCGTTTAAGAGAGCAAATTAGACGAAAAAGGCCACATATGTGGAAAGAAAATTCTTGGATTTTGCACCACGATAATGCGCCTTCGTACAAGGCCATCATTGTGAATGAATTATTGACCAAGAACTCAACCAATATCATCGAACAACCACCTTATTCACCAGATATGGCTCCACGCGACTACTTTTACCTTTTTTCTAAACTCAAATTACCACTTCGTGGCACCCGTTTTCATTCGGTAGAAGACATAAAGGAGAATTCGCTGCGAGAACTGAACTCTATTCGGGAAAATCGTTTAATTTTTTTTGATGCTGGATTATTCGTTGGCGTAAGTGTATCGCTTCTGAAGGAGCATACTTTGATGGTGATTAAATAAGTTTGGATGAATAACTAATATTTTGTGTATTGTTTATTTGGCTATTGTATTGTTGACAACCGATGTGGCGCGACGGGTGAAGGTCTGCGACGCAGGAGGTTGCGGGTTCGATTCCCGCTTTCTGACAAATGTTTGTACGATCTACAAATATTTGTTCAGGGTGTTCTGGGTATTTGCTATGTTTAATAAAAATATCTATCTATGTAATGTATTGTTTTAAGTATATCAGTCATCTAGTACCCATAACACAAGCTCCGCTTAGCTTGGGGCTAGATGATGTTGTGTGGATTGTCCAACATTATTTATTTATTTATTGATCTTTTACCGTTACTTTCTTGACAGAGTAGTATGTCTCACGGCTACGCTAAAAAGGTCCATTGGTTACCAACATTGGTCAACGCCACATTTGTGAAATAGCCGCTACTATTGTATCACGACCATTTTGACAAATTTCCTAGCCATTTTTTATTCCTTAACATTATATATATTCTAATATTCTTTTTATTTTTATCCTCAAAAATCTTGACACGTCGACATTATAAATAGTCTTCTGAAAGAACAGCACAAATAACATTCACATTTTATTTACGAAATATTTCCATATTATGTTCTTTAGAAATCTTTGTTAACGTTTTAAGAAGATTAAGGCTTGCCATAAACATGAATGAAAAGATATTATCTTACGCAATAAGAATTTGCTATCATATTCTATTTGCGCCTATTTCGTCCTAAATAATATAATAAATGTAAATTTTTAATTTTATTCAGTCAGAAATCGACGACTGATCGAATTGGGATGAAATTTTACACACTGACATTTCAAGTTTGTACAGTCACGCACGAGCATACATATCTACCTTGCAGAGCCTATTCTCCTGATCCGGTGCTCAAGAAGTCCAGGTTCTACAGTACCCATATAACGTGATCTAAATGTATAGAAATAGTATTGTAAGAAAATAGCCACCTACTCACCAATAAGAGAATTATTTATGTTATTTTTGATGATTTTAATGTAAATGTAATTGTGTTGTTTTCATGAATATTTTTATTTTTTGCTGTTATGCTGTTATGACTTAGATTTGTAACTTTTTGCTGTGCCCTGACAAGGTATACAACGGCTCATAGCTTTAAGCATTTTGTTAACATCTTGTTTTACCTTGTGGAACGCAAATAAATGAATATGAATATGAATACCTACCTGACTTATGTATTTTCTATATAATTTTTTAAATAGGTGTACCGACAGCTACATTCCATCCTTAATTTTATTTAGTTCTTTATGTAACTAAAGTGAGGGAGGAGCTCGTGGCTAAATAAAAACAGCCACACGGGTTGATCGAAGGTTAAGCTACGCTTCCGAGGTCAGTCTGTGGATGGGTGACCGCTCGTAACTTTTCAAGAGTCCTCCCTGCCTCGGAAAGCACGTTAAGCCGTTGGTCCTGTTTGTCATTTGTAGATCTTTGACAGTCGTTACGGGTAGTTAGAAGCCCGAAAGTCTGACAAGCAGTCTTACCAAGGAGTATAGAGTTGCCCAGTAACTGAGTTGTAGAGGTCAGATAGGCAGTCGCTCCATGTGAAACACTGGTATTTAGTTGCATCCGGTTAGACTGGAAGCCGACCTTGGGGTTGGCATAGTTGGCAAAAGGCTAGGCAGATGATGATGTAACTAAAGTGAGAATTTAGTTAGGATTTTTTAAAATATTTCCAAAAGAGGTTAAATAGGGTACACAATATTGTATGGAAGTCATTTTTCCCGATGGGAAATCACATCGGGCACACGGCTTGTAATAATGAAAAATGTATGACCACTCACGTCTAAAAATATAGTGTCATGCCACGAACCACAACGTCACTGCGCCACGTTCCGTGAAAAGAAAAAATGACGGGTATTTTTTTTTTCTGAAAATCGAACGTGCCAGGATATTCTTAATTCGAATATCGGATGAAGTTTGTTGAGTGTCATTCTGCTTTTAGTACGTTCAGTAGCCAGCACATCAAGCTACCCCAATCATTCATTTTTCTTTGATAGTTTTTCAACTTTACCTCAAAAGAATAAGGTTTTTTTTTTTTTTTATATAATGCTGGACAATCCACACAGCATCATCTAGCCCCAAGCTAAGCAAAGCTTGTGTTATGGGTACTAGATGACTGATATACTTAATACAATACATTACATATATAGATATTTTTTATTATACATAGTAAATACCCAGAACACCCGAAACAAATATTTGTAGATCGTACAAACATTTGTTCCAGGGCGGGAATCGAACCCGCAACCTCCTGCGTCGCAGGCGGACCTTCGCCCACCGCGCCACATCGGTCGTCAAAGGTTCATGTTCAATTGGGAAAATTTGACAGTTTGGTATCCCAAACTGTCAATTTTTTAAGCTTGACGTACTGGCGTCTGCAAAAGGTTTTCACACGGCTTGGTTCGTGCGTTATCTCTTGTAATTTTCAATCAATACATTATACAATAACATAACATACCATCACGCCTATATCTACGGAAGGGTTAGGCAGAGGTGTATCTATAATACACCGTCATTTCTCTATTTATAGTTAAATCCTAACAGGCAAACATTACAATCAACTGGGTATTAATACAGACTCAGAGCTGCTATTGAAAAATACTGGTTGGAAGAACCAATAACTGGGCTGGGAATCGAATCAAGGGCCTCATTCTAAGTAGCAGTGTTTGCAGTGCTGCGTATTACATGTAAAATCAAATTAATTTAACTAGTGAAATATGGGTATATAGCAGGTAGGTAGACCTCTGCCCATCTCTTTGGCGAATACAAGCGTGATGTTATGTGTTCAAATTAATTTACAACATAATTTGATTTCCCAATGACTATTGGAAAAGTCATAAAAATTGCTGAAGTTACAGCGCTAAGTAAACTTTATGTGTGGGTTTTAGAGTTACTTTTAAGTAAACACAATACATATTTGTATACATTTTGGAAGCTAAATTGGAAACGCAACATAATTTAGATAATGAATTGTCATGCCGGATATGTTACTGAACTTCAATGACCTATGTTTGTTACGGAAACTAATCATACGCCATCACACAGAGAGAGAAACAACAACAAAATTATATGAATGAGAGGTACCTACTTGAAACGAGAAAACAGTTTTCGTTAAGTATTTGATACGACATTTCAGTAACTGATAAAAACAAAAAACACTATTTTCGTCTAAAATCTAAACAGGACATACACATAATGTAATTAATAATGGAATTTTCAGTTGAATTAATAAAAACCAGTCATTCGAACCCAAAAAAAGTTTTTTAGATGTACAATTGCACATGTACCATGGCGGACACTGGAGGTGAACCACTTTTTAATCTTATTACTAAGGGCATAAGGTCAAAAAGTGACTCACTACTAATTCCCGCGATGGTACCTGCCTGATGAAGAGGTATCAAGTCACAAATACACTTTTACCGTTTCTTTATGTGCTGCAACAATATTATAACTTTACTTAAAAAGTATTATGTACTTGAAAAAAAAAAAGAATCACAGGGCATCGAAAAGTTCATCAGCATCGCTGTCAACGGGAACAGTGCCCAAAAGGCTGGCAGCATTGCCACGTTGATTGACAATGCTGATTCTTTTACCGTCCGCTAAATCAGCAAGCCAGTCGTTTTCAGAAATTTCTGAATTCAACGACTGCTTGGTGCTCAATAGAAATATTAAACTTAAGTAAAGTTACCACCAGTATGACCTTTAGATTTACTAAACATTTTTCCAAGATTAAGTCAAACGTAATTTTTGTTCTAATGTATAACTAACTTATTTACCTTTATAAATTTACAATAAAACCTCGGTGTTATGTCAAGCAGTGTGCTAGGACCAGATGCTTATTCACATGGAACTTTACGTCACTAAATGCGGTATTGTCGACGATGACGCGTTTCGAGTTACGCAACATATTTCTTTCTTGACTCCTAGATTCATCACCTGCCTAGCCTTTTCCCAACTGTATTGGGGTCGCCTTCCATTCTTACTGGTTACAGCTAAATACCATTATTTTACGTTCACTGACTGACATCTGAACATCTCGACCCAGTCAGTGGATAGTACGGTAACCCTTGGTTATATTGGCGTGCACATATGTGGCAAGTACAATAAATCTCACGCATAGATAAAAATAAATTAAAATGGTCTTCGAAAATAGTATTTTAAATTTTAAAATCGTTCTAATCGACGGTACGTATACGTCAAGTGCTCGTTCTAGGTTCAGAGGCTAGCACATTAAGCTACCCCAATGTGTAAAGTTTCTTTGATAGATTTTCAACTTTATTACAAAAGAATAAGGCTCATGTTCAATTGGTGAAATTTTACACATTGGGGTAGATTGATGTGCTGGCGTCTGTACACGGATCAATAAGTTTTTTCTGTTATAATTGTTCAATAAAGTAATTGAAGCCTAAATTAACTAGCTGTCTTCGTAATTTAATTTGCCCTACTACCTACTAATTACAATATTGTTAATTAGTGGCTATATTACGAACTACTTTGGTTTCAAGTAATTACCCACCTTCATTATTTGTTCTGTTAACTATCTTACTTTTGAGCATCTATTGTTAGGCTGTGTTTGTATTATTATTAAATAGGTCATCGATTTCTTATTTTTTTTAATGTTAATTCTTTTTGCGGCACGTTTTCTTCCCTGGCAATTTTATTTAAATGTTGCAAAGGTTAACGTGGAGAAGCCCGAAGTCTGACATCCAGTATGACCAAGGGGTATCGTGTTGCCCAGTAACTGGGTTGTGGAGGTCAGATAGCCAGTCGCTCCATGTAAAATACTGGTACTCAGCTGCATCTGGTTAGTCTGGAAGCCGACCCCAACATAGTTGGGAAAAGGCTAGGTAGGTGATGATGTTGCAAAAGTTTCTTAGATCAATTATTCAAGCAAATGAGAATAAGATCTTTTTGAACGTCACTAATTACATACTACAGTTCTCTAAAACGGCTTTTCACTGCCTATTGTTTTTGGTATGAAGAAATAACGTAAAAACACCCCCTGATACTGAGGTTAGTCACTTAGCTACTGCTCCAATTAAAACGTTGAAAGCTCTAGTTGTTTACTTATGGCCAGTCTAATGGAACTCACTCTGACTTTACTTTACTAAGTAAAGTTAGCGTTACATACGAATAAGAGCTTTATGCCAAAGCAAATAACGTCCACACCATTGTAGCGAAAGTAACGAAACGTTTCACACGGACGGGAACGTTTTAAACTTGAGAATTTTGAATTGTGTTAAGTGAACAAATGTTAAGTTCCATTAAAATATTTTGTACTTCTTTTATTTATCTTATTTCTTTTAATTTCAATCTAAATTCCGAAAAATTATTTTAAAATTGGAACGATATATATACCTACTTTTTAACACAAAACATTAAAAATCACGCTTTTATTCCCCGGAGGCTCAGGCAGAGGTGTAACGATAGTATATCCACATTCCGCCAGTTATGTGCGAGTTACATGTAATAGGGAGGACCCTGTTGCCATCAACTGGGCACAAATCCATGCCACAGAAAAATCCAACACAACCTACCCGGCCCGGGAGACTAGTCTAAGACCTCATGCTGAGCAGTTGCGCTTGCGACAGCAAGACCAGCGAGGCAGTCAACATACTTTAAAATTTGGCCTGTATCGTCAGTTGCAGACGCTTCCTCATAAGTTAGTTGTTTAATTGAATCAAACAGCTTACAGCCAATTGAGGGATGAATTTACCGCAGAAAAAAAAAGTCTAATTTATTTGCCAAATTATTACAAAAACCTTATAAAATGACTTCTATTAAAATTCCTAACAACAATACATTCATCAGTATAATATCTACATATATATAATATTACAATGATCTTTGTTAATTTAAAACCTGATTCTCTGTATAAACTATAGTACCTGGATGACCGAGCTTCGCTCAGATAAAACGACATTTTCTAAAAATGAAACCTAGCTATATCGACTTATCGCCTCGAAACCCCCTGCATACTAAATTTCATGAAAATCGTTGGAGCCGTTTCCGAGATTCAGATTATATATACATATATCTATGTACATATATACAAGAATTGATCGTTTAAAGTTATTAGATTACTACATTACTACCTATATTAATTCCATTATGGTCCCAATAAAAATGAAATCATTCATATATTATCTACAAACTAAAATTATATTTGTTGGTTTAGAAACTGAATCTCCTTATTCTCCGTACTGGTATAAACTACATTACGGTGATATTAAATAAAAAATACCTAAGAGCAAAGTCACGGGTACATCAAGTTAAATAATATTACATTACAGTTGTCATTCAACAAATTTGCATTGCGTACAAACCATTATAAAAATTACATGGTAGACATAGAACTATTCTTTTTATTATACACTAAGGTTCAAGTAAACTAAAAGCAAACTGTTCATTAGTCCACGGGTTACCAATTGTGTAATTATTTCCGCTAGCAACATTAATTTTAACAATCAGGGTCTATATTTTGCCAGTATCATTGGAGATGACTACGAGGCTGATACTTTAAACGACAGTCTCAATTTAGTTTGGCAACAGACGTGGAGAAGACATGGCTAAAATTGTGTTTAAAATTAATGGAAAACAATATGAAGGTAGGTAAAAGCTTTTATAAATTCACAAGCTTAAGAACGGTTATAAGTCGAAATTGCCCGATGCAAATTTAATTTTACATGAAATGGACAAGGTCAATGTATAAAAGTGTATGAGCTACATCATATTATGGCAAAAATATAAAATTATTAAAATTCTATTTCTAGACAATAATCACTTAGTTGTCTCTACTTTCAATGCGTATTTTAATTTTAAATATCACATGACATGATATCTTTAGAGTGGGTATACACTAAAAATTTAAAATTAAGTAATTAGAGAATATTAATCTATTTACATTTATCTAGTTTATTTCGAATATTTATTGTACCTCCTTCTGTTTTTTCTACACATTATCGTAACTGAATTAATTTAAAAAAAATAACATTTTCGTAATTAATTGACTATTGCTCAACAGTCTTGCAAGGATTCACATTCTTCGGTCATATCGAATTAAGGAAACTGTCTGTATGTCTTGCAGTCTGTCTTAATCATCATGTGTTTTTCTCATTTTACAATAATTTCACCAATTTGCTTTATATGATTAGCATGCAGATTGGGGAAATGATTTCACGGTGGCAAAAGACATTGATTTTGACCAACTAAAAAAGTAATAAGTACTAATCTTATCTTACTTCTTTTAGCGGATGGTAGATTCGGTCCAGACGTATCTTTGAACGAGTATATCAGGACTGTGGCGGAACTGCGCGGCACTAAGGCTATGTGTCACGAGGGCGGATGCGGGGTCTGCATCGTCGCCGTACGCGCAGCTTTGCCACCCACGAATGAAGTCAAGCTGTTCTCTGTCAATTCTGTAAGTTACTTTATATAAAAATACTCAAGTATATGTCAAGGCTTGCGAGCACCAGCGTTGGCCTCATAGTCACTTAATACTAGATTAGATAATGCTCAAATGCGAAGCTAGCAAAATACTACTATGACTAAGGATATCCCTTTTTACACGCTTTATATTAGTTTCACCTGTATGTATGTATGTATGTTTGTAACCGACTCCTTTGGACGCTATTTTGACCCACTTTAAACGGTCAGATTTCATTCCAATTTTGCACACCTGTCAAAGACCGCTGAAAATGCAATAATTCGAAAAAAAAATTATATAGTTAAAAAAAAACTAAAAATCACGCTTTTATAAAAAAATCAACTAAAAATTGAAAAATAAATTATAGTTTAAATAAACTAAAAAAACACGCTTTTATAGAAAATCCAACTAAAAAATAGAAAATAAAATTTAATAAATTTGGATTAAGAAAAGTGAAAATTAGAAAAAAATGTAAATTAATGGAAAAAAGCGTGGGGTGCATAGTGTCAATAGTTATAAACATTTTCTATTTTTCCATGGTTACTGTCATTCACAGCGGGCTCCATGTATCGGCGTGTATTCTTCAATATTAACACTATGCACCCCACGCTTTTTTCCATTAATTTACATTTTTTCTAATTTACACTTTTCTTAATCCAAATTTATAAATTTTATTTTCTATTTTTTAGTTGGATTTTCTAAACCTAAAAGCGTGTTTTTTTAGTTTTTTTAAACTACAATTTTATAATTCCTTCTTAAGTTGTATTTATTCGGTAATTTCAGTTCTTAAACTATTTTGATGAGTATCTATTGCACCACCTTTTGAAATCAAAATGTTCAGCACAAAAGCATAAAAATGTATTAAATAAGTTTCCAAGTTCCTTCACAATTATTTCACTTCCAGTGCTTAGTATCAGTGTTGTCCTGTCATGGCTGGGAAGTGATCACAGTTGAAGGCATCGGTAGCAAGATGACCAGTTACCACGACATACAAAGCCGGTTGGCGAAGTTTAATGGGACCCAATGTGGATACTGTACACCAGGATGGGTCATGAATATGTTTAGGTACCTGTCAAACCAATCATAATTTTTTTATTGATCCCGAAAAAAAACAGAAATGGATTTTATTACTTTTAAAATGCTATAAAATTCATACCATCTTCATCATCCATATCACGTTATAATTCAACCTGAATTTGGTTTAATAGATTCAAGCCCACATTTCTGAATTATGTTTAATGTCATTAGATCTCGGTTTGTGAAATAGAAAATGTACATATTCTCTGTGGCTTTTATTAAATGATAAATTGTATTTCTGACCTTTCCTATAATATTAATATAACATTTCTCTATCGAAATAATGTTGTAAGTAATATTCGTCTTCCCACGTAACCGTGGAAAATATTGTTTGAGTATATCAAGTTTTGCTCATAAATTTAACTGAAATGGAATAGCATGAAACATTAAATACAAGGGCTACTAAAATACTTAAGAAAAGAACTAAAGAAAACACATAATAGATGACGAAATATCTATTTTTCTTTTTTAACAGCATTTACGAACGAAAAAAGAGCAATCTATCAATGAAAGAAGTAGAAAATTCCTTTGCAAGTAACATCTGCAGATGTACAGGATACAGACCAATTGCTGATGCATTCAAAACATTTTCCAACAATGCAGACGAAGATCTTCTAAAAAAACTGATAGATTTAGAAGATTTGCCTAATATTAAGTGTAGACAGAACTGTTCCAAAAAATGCAGCTACAAAAATAAAAATGTCGATTGTAAAGTAACAAATGACAGTGGCCAAGCTAGTGAAGCAAGAGCTGATGAAGACTGGTGTGTGATTGAAAAGAGTAACAATAAAATGATCGTAGTAGACTGTGGTATAATTAAATGGTATAAAACCTATTCATTGGATGACGTCTTTAAAGTGACAAGCCAAAACAGTAATTATAAACTGATTGCTGGAAATACAGGACAGGGTATTTATTACTTTTTATAACATTATATACGAATTCTTTAATGTAATAACGGTGTGTCCTAGGTAAAAATATATTAAGTTTATTTAGTCCGTCAGTAAGATTACCAACAAACATTGGATACGTATTTTTTGCTTACTCAAATGACAAATCAATAAAAAGTGGCAATGGTATAGCACATCAAAGTTCAGGAGAAGGGGCTTGTGACGTCACTTTTACGTCAAAAGTGTAGCACGCGGCGTGACGTCACGCGCAATTTCAACGCACTATATCGTCGTCAGTTTTGGTTTACGTGAGAAAAGATAAAATACGTGTCTAGTATTTTTGAGTAACACCAATCAGAATTTTTAAGGACACTGTCCTATTCTTTCATTAGAAAATTATCAATAGTGGTCGGAGATATTTTTTTGAAATTAACATTTTTCTTTTAGGTGTTTACCACGTCACTGATTATCCTCCTATCTTGATAGATATTTTTAACGTTGTGGAGCTCAAAGGTTATACAATTGACGTTAATCTAGTTATTGGAGCAGGCATGCCACTCTCTGAAATGATGGAACTTTTCCTTCAAATATCACAAACGAATGAAGATTTTTGTTATTTGAAAGTTTTGCATTATCATTTGGATCTTGTAGCTCATATTCCTGTTCGGAATGTAAGTATAAAAATATTGTTATTTCTTTAACAACTATACAACTATTAAAACATGATAAAATAAAATGAAATAAATTTGACGACATGGTTGGCGCAGTGGTTGAGCCATCGGCTGCTGCGCCGCGTGTTGTGGGTTCGATCCCCGCACGGAACATATATTTGTATGACCTACAGATATTTGTTCCGGGTCTGGCTGTTTGTGTATGTGAGTTTAAATGTTTGTAAACGCACCCACGATACAGGAGAAATTCCTAGTGTGGGGCAAAGTTAAAAAAAAAAAAACTCAAGGCAACGAAAAATTCATCCGCATCATTGTCAACGGGAAAAGTGCACAGAAGGCTGGCAGCATTGAATAAAAAGATGCTTTTAATTCAAATGTTTTCTTGGTTACAAATCTAGTTTATACTGTACTGTTTTGTTTTAGATTGGCACAATCGGTGGTAATTTGTTTTTGAAATATCTCAACAATGAATTTCAATCGGATTTATTTCTGTTATTTGAGACTGTCGGCGCTATGATGACAATAGGTAAGCAGGTATCAACTGAGCACAAATTACTCTTGTTTTTTAAATTTTCATTTACACAAAACGTTTTATTTTAGCTGAAGGAGTCAACGCGATGAAAGTGGTGTCTTTCACAGATTTCTTGAAAATAGACATGAAACAAAAAATAATTGTGAACGTAATGTTACCGCCCCTTTCTTCAAATAATAAGCTTAAAACATATAAGGTAATAGTAATCATATTCCACAAATCACATACAGTCCATTAATATTGAGTAAAAATATTTTACAGTCATTCATAATTTCAGATCATGCCCAGATCTCAAAACGCTCATGCTGTAGTCAATGCTGGATTCTTATTCAAATTCAAGACTAATTCAAACTTACTAGAAGAGGCTACTATAGTGTACGGAAGCATATCATCAAAATTCATTCATGCTACGAAAACAGAAGCAGTTTTAGTAGGAAAAGACCCTTTTACAAACGAAACACTGCAACTAGCTTTACAGACTTTAAATACAGAGATAATGCCTGAAGAAGCTCCACCTGAACCATCAGCTGTTTTCAGAAAGACGTTGGCAATTGCTTTATATTACAAAGTAAGTACTAAATTGAATAACTAATCTTGATGTATTCAGTTCTGTTTACGACTTTCTATTGGCATAGGCAGATACCACAGAACGTTATCTGTTAGGATTCTTACCCGGTGTGTGTCTTGCTTCATTTATGTTCGGACATCTGATCATACATATATGCACGCATGCGCATCTGTAACCGTCTTTCTGTTCCTGCACGGCGTAAGATATCTTTAGATTTGTAATTATCTGTTTTATCATTCATGGTACATTTCAGGCCATCCTCAGTCTATGTCCAGATGACAAAATTAACCCAAAATTTAAATCGGGTGGCGAAGCAATTAAAAGGCACAGTTCCCACGGAACCCAAGTATTTGATACAGACAAAAGCGTTTGGCCTCTGAATCAGCCTATACCTAAGTTGGAAGGGCTGGTACAATGCAGTGGTGAGGCTATATTTGCCAATGATCTGCCAAAGCAACCCAACGAAGTATTTGCAGCCTTCGTTACCGCTGATGTTAGACCAGGAAGTATTATTAGCGGCTTTGATACTACTGAAGCTTTTGTAAGCATACATTTAAAATATATTAACTATATCGATCCTGTAGGAATTATAGTTGCTGACAGAGAAAAGACAGCAAACAAAGCTGCGAAGCTTGTCAAAATTAATTATAAATCTATTAGCAACAATAAACCATTACTGACTATAGACGATGTGTTGAAATCTCCTGAAAAAGAACAAAGAGTTACTAATGATAGAATCCTACATCCAAAAGATGTTGGTAATGATGTGAAATATGTTATCAATGGTGAATATAAATTGGAATCGCAATATCATTTTTATATGGAGCCACAGACTTGCATTGTTCGTCCAACTGAAGATGGCTTGGAAGTTATATCTTCGACTCAATGGCTTGATTTGACTAATGTTGCTATTGCTCAATGTTTGGATAAGCCGACAAACAGGTATGTATCTAGATTATTTGCTTTAATATTTCTCATTTTTTTATGAACACATCAAAATCCAAGATACGAAAATATGAATTGAGAAATTATTTTAGCATTCAAGTAGTGGTACGAAGAGTTGGTGGTGGATACGGAGGTAAAATCACACGGTCCGTTCAAGTTGCGTGCGCAGCCGCCTTGGTTACCCACCACCTAGGAAGAACCTGCAGATTCATCCTACCATTAGAAACTAATATGAGAATTGCGGGCAAACGACTACCCACTACTTCAACCTATGAGGTAAGTGAAAACTTAATGCCTTGTACAGAATTATATCGTTCAAGGATTTGCCTAACTTTTTAATTATTAAAGTTGGGATCTTTATTAAGTGCTACTTACTTAGACTAGACTTCAGAATCCTTATTGGCAGCCTGTGTAGTTTCTGTAAGGGAAAGTTTGAGTACTTGCTTCTGGTTTTGTTCATGAATACTAATTTACTATTTCTTATGGAAATTCATTTGTGTTCTGTAACTGCTTCGTTGGTCTAGTTATCGCAAACGCTACTGCTTAGCATGAGGTCGTATGTTCGATTCATGAGTCGGGAAAAGTGTTATTGGATTTCTGTAACTGGAATTTCTTAGTAGCAGCCTGAAGTCTGGATTTGAGTTCGGTTGATGGTAATAGGCTCGCTGCCCATGGACATGGGACTGGCGAAATGTGGGTGTTCTAAAAATACACCTCTGCCTATCCTTCGGGGAACATAATCGTGGGTGGTGTTTTAAAATATAGCTATTTACGAAAGGTTATTTATTTCTTTACTTAAAAATACAAGACCATGATATTTGCTTTCATTCATCAACAACGGAATCGTCTTAATGAGGGTCAGAGTATGAAATTATATCTCTAATGATACGAAACGTATATACATTTCTTATTCCTCAAAAAATATGTTGAATTTCTAAAATGCCTTCGTTGGTATGCTGTTCGCAAGTGCTTAAGTCTGGGTTCGATTCTACGGTCAGCCTTTTTGGGTTTTCCCATCTGGAATTGAGCAGAAACAGTAGTCTGAATCTATGCGCGTTTGGTGGTAATAGGCTCGCCTTTAGTATAATGGTCTTGAACACAACTGGTGCAAAGTGGGTGGGTAGGTAGGATGGGTAAGTACTGCAGGTAGACCTGTGCCTAACCCTTTGGAAAAGCAGGCATATTATTGTGTTCATGTTATGATCTATGCTCTTCTGATATTTAAACCATAAGTTTCTTTAACGGTTTATTTTATCACAATCAGGTTGGAGTAAACGCAGAAGGCAAAATCCAATACCTGAAGAATGTGTTCTACCAGGACAATGGGTGTTCTCCTAATGAGACTATCAGTCCTATTACTGTGAACCATTTCTTCAACTGCTACGACCCTCAAAGATGGTATGTTGAAGCGAATAGTGTGGCTACAGATACACCGTCCAATACTTGGTGTAGAGCGCCCTGTGAGTAATTAAACCTTTTTTCACATTACACAAATAACATCAAATTATAATATGTCATCCAAAACCTAACCCAAAGTATGTCATTAAAGCTCTCTGGTCTAGCCGGTAATTAATATTAACTTTATAATCTGCTGGTCCAGTAATTGCTTTGAATTTTGAACCTCAACTAAAAGTTTGTATAAAACCTTTTTGCTACCGAAAAAGAACTCATTTTAAAATCGAACTGCTTTTATTATATCAAGGAAGGTGTGAAAAGTAGACTAGTCCTCGGGGATAAAGGTGTATTTGTCTTGGGTCCGCTTGAAACTCTCGCTGCATTCAAGATTCTAGTCACTCTTTATACCCTTGGTACATAATCTACTAAGAGAATACTCTCGCTAGCAAGGATTTATTGGAACTCTATGTTTATTTGTATACGTAGAAGTATACAAAAGTTACATCGTAGTAACGGAATAATTAAAGTTTTTTAGGGATACGTGTTCTTTTCGTGTTAGTGACATACTCTGTGAAACCAGTAACCTGATCAGCTTTGCGTGCACTACAATGAATTCAATAAAAATAAATAATAAAAGTATTATTAATACAGATGATAACGACATTTTAGAGTATAAATAGGAAGCTAAACACATATAAGGGACTTTATGTAAATCATGCTCTTTCCTATATAGTAACACAGATCTTAAAAGACTGGAAGTCATATTGTGCACTTTATGACTTACCCTCTAAATATAAACTTAAAATAAATGTAAAAGGAAACGAAAAAAAACAGATTAATTTGCTTCATTATTTTTGGTCTCTATATCTTTCGTCGTATGTAAAATAATACGACGCCATTATCTTTCCAGCTTCGAGCGAAGGCTTAGCAATGATAGAAAATATTATGGAAAGAATTGCCCTCGTAACCGGAAAAGATTCATTACAGGTCAAATCAGTAAATTTTTCTCAAGATGACAATCCCATACCAGACCTTATAGACCATCTTATAAAAGATTCAAACTACAATGAAAGACTTGAAGAAGTAAAACTATTTAATAACAACAATCGGTGGAGGAAACGTGCTTTGAAACTAATGCCAATGACTTATGAGTTATTTTACATTGGACCTTACAATTCACTCGTATCTATTTACCACGCCGATGGGTCTGTAGTGATAATTCATGGAGGAGTTGAAATGGGTCAAGGTATTAACACAAAAGTTGTTCAGGTCTGTGGCTATGTGCTGGGGATACCTTTGGAGAAAATCAGCGTTAAGCCAAGTTCTAGTTTTACTTCTCCCAATGCTATGGCTACTGGAGCCAGTGTTGGCAGTGAATGCGTATCATTTGCTACTATGAAAGCCTGTGAGATACTTTTGAAAAGATTAGCTCCTGTAAGAGAAATGCTGAACAAGCCTTCGTGGGAGGATCTTGTTCAAAAAGCTTATAAAGTGGGAGTTGATCTGCAAGCCTCGTACATGTATTCCAGTAAAGATGATGTAAAGCCTTATGACGTGTATGGAGTGTGTGCTCTAGAAGTTGAAGTCGACATTTTGACAGGAAATCATGATATAAGAAGAGTGGATTTGCTCGAAGATACTGGGAGGAGCCTGAGCCCAAAAATAGACGTCGCGCAGGTAAATGATCAAACAATGAAACAAAAATTAAGACAAATATATTAACTTCCGAAACTAAAGCTATTTTACACAGTGCTTTGATGGAGATGGTATATATTGAGTCGTACTTCATAGGAAAAGTAATGCCATTACCGACAGTGCCATAGAAACAAAACACAATAACAAAAATAGGTGCCTACTCACGAAGAGTAATATTAATAAGTTAGTTAGCTTAATCATTATGAGACAGATATTTTGTGTCTTGACAATATGACAGGCTGATGTATAGTTTAGGAGAAGCAAGTTTATTAATTGCGCGCAATAAAGTAACGCCAGACAAGCGGTCGTTTGAAGACATTTCAGTGTGAGCTTAACTAACTGTGACACGCTCTTGGTCATTTTTTTTCTTGAAATCTCTTGACTCTGTTTTTAGATCGAAGGAGCCTTTGTCATGGGTCTTGGTTACTGGACTTCAGAGAAAATAGTTTTCGATCCCGACAGCGGTAAGCTACTCACTGATCGAACATGGACTTATAAGCCTCCAGGAATCAAAGACATACCGGCTGATTTTAGAATTTATTTCCGAAGAAATTCTAAAAATCCATTTGGAGTGCTACAATCGAAAGGTGATTCTGCAGACTTCTTGGATAAATGATCAGATGATGAGAAAGAAGGAAATAAAAAGAAAGATCTACTGTTTTTTTTTTTTTCAGCGTCCGGTGAACCAGCGCTATGTCTAGCTTCTGTGCTGACCCATGCTTTAAGGGAAGCAGTAAGAGCTGCTCGCTTGGAAGCAGGATACGAAGATCAATGGTTTGATATACGTACGGACTCTTTTACGTTATTGTTCTGTTTTTATTTTCTATGTGACTTTAATTCTTAAGAAGTTATCACCTCCTTATTTAACCGCGATATATTTTTCAATCGACTGAATGCAGACGTTTTTTAAAAGCTTTTTGTTTAGTTCTCTTATTTTCTCATTAGTGATTAGAGCCTAACCTGTATAGTTAGTGCTTATAAGATTTTTAACAGTGATTTTAAGATTTTTAATTTTAATTTTTGTTTTTACTAGTGAGAACCAGTCATTCGCTCTGAGTTACTATGCAAATACTACTTATAAACTTCATATTCAGTTTCCCTATACACTTAGCGAACACTATGCATATGAAGATTTCATTATATCAAGTTGAAGAAACTCACAAAAATACATTTTTCTGAACTTACTAACCTAAAGCACCTAAAAAACCCTGAATTATTTCCTTCTGTCGTTCTTATAAATTATTTATATATTTTTTAAATTTAATTTTACTTGTGTGACACAGATTCGAGTATACCGGAAATATCACTTTTTCATTTACTTGGCGTTGTCTTTAATATGTATTAACCTAACTTTCCCTTACAGTTAACCCCTGCACCGTGGAAAATATCTTCATGGCTGTGGATCATAAATTGGAACACTTTATTCTAAAGTAATTATGGGTTCAATATAATTAACTAACTTATTTTATATACAAAGCGCTGCTTAAAATATTATAATTTTGTTAATTGTGTGCAAAATAAAAGAGTTTCTTGGAACCAAAAATATGCGTGGAATTTTAATACAGTTTAAATATGGTGGAGGGTAAATTATTACAATTTATTTTACGTTATTAATTTGTAAAGTGAAATATTTAAGTTTTAAGCTCGAAACAGACTGTTGTGAATACAGCGCGGGACTTTGGAATGACCGTACGATTTTCATGAAAGTTGTTTCGCATTATCCACGTTCTATGCTGCGTCCGCGCCGGTTTCACCTCAGTGTGAGTCCAGCGTAGATGATTTTTTTGTTATTATTGTTAAGTAAACGGGATAAGGTTGTTTATTGTTATTAGGTTTAAATCGCGGGGAAATTTGTGTAATTACATTTTAGTTACACGCGCCACAAAAAAAAATTGTAACATGTATTTAAGTATTTCTAAAGAGTTGATATGTGTCCTAATAATAAAATAACATTGAAATATCTTATTAAAAATAAAATGAGTATTTCACAAAATTACGCTGTATTTTTTATTTCATAGAGATACGCCTTTCTCTTTTTTTGTCTTAAGAAAGTTATTTTTCTTTTTCTATAATTTTATTTTATGACAGAAATGAAATAAGTAGTTCAAAATTAAATACAGACATGGAAGCTATTTGTAAACTTCTTCTAATAAAATATTCAGAGAAGTTTTCACCCTTTACTTCGGAATAAAGACTAATTGAACGGTACGCGGTGTAATTTCCCGACAAATGAGTATTTAGTGGTCGAGGGGCGGAATGATGGCATGTTATTACTGTTCAGTATCTATTATTTTTTTATTTCCACCTTGTAGTGTATACTTAAAGGCAAAATATGAAAATTCTTTTCTTTTCCATTGAAAAAGAAAAATGCTGTTTCTGTCTATTGATAGCACATTTTTAAGAATGGAAATGAACTCTATATTCTTTTGTTTTTAGATTTTTTATTTACACTACTATTATTAGTATCTGACATACCTCATCATCATCATCCTCCTGCCCTTATCTCAATTTATTTGGGGTCGGCGCAGCATGTCTTCTTCTTCCATACGTCTCTATTTGCCGTCATCTCAAAAGTCACCTTCTTTCTAGCCATATCATAGGGGCAGGAAGATGATGTATTGGAACACTAGTCAAATAAAAATATTTTCAAAGTAAAAAAAAAACGATTACAAGCTTACATTATCAGTTGATAAATTGGCCGTGACATATATCAATGTATGGGAGATTTGATTCAATATTGATTCAAAGATCATTTTAACTCTACTACTACTCTGTAAGTAAATCATGATTTCTGTGTAACCCAACGAGAATTTTTATTTATGATCAATTCACTTATTTAATTATAAATTAGGCTACATAAAAATAGGGTTTTTTACAGGTGAATAATAATATAATCGTTCAATGGACGTTTCGTGTTTCTCAAGTATTTGTGTATCGATGTCACATCCACCCTGTACGTACTCTTTTGGGTCATAGCGTAATGTTAAATAGCCTATGTCTAACCTTCTTCAAGAATTTCGCTATCAAACACAAAAATGTTTTTTCATATCAGACTTGTAGTTCCAGAGATAAGCACATTAAAACAAATAAACAAACAAACACATAAGCTTTATTTTATTGATATAAATATATAAAGAGATCTTAAACATTTGACATTTGACGACCCATGTGGCGAAAGTCCGCCTGCAACGCAGGAGGTTGCGGGTTCAATTCTTGCCTTGGGACAAATGTTTGTGCGATCTACAAAGATTTTTTCCGGGTGTTCTGGGTAATTGCTATGTATAATAAAAAATATCTATCTATGTAATGTATTGTATTAAGTATATCAGTCATCTAGTACCCATAACACAAGCTCTGATTAGCTTGGGGCTAGATGATGCTGTGTGGATTGTCCAGCATTATTTATTTATTTGAAGAAGTTTGTATTTAATATTTAAGCTTTTTTGAAATCGGATGAGTAGTTCCAAACGGAACTACTCATCCAATTTCAAAAAAGCTTTCACAATTGCCAAGTGCCTAACGATACAAAGTGCTTAACAAAGTCGCAAGCAGAAGCTAGTCCCCTAAAAAACAAACAAATTTGATTGAAAGCCCCCAGCAAAACTAATCCTTATCCAATTTTTTTTACATAGTCTATATAAAAAGTCGCCCACACATACGTCATTTCTTTAAAATTACTAAGTAGAAAAGGAAAAACAACGACCAACACAAGTGGCTTATAAAAAATGGACAGCACTAAGTGGAAACGGGTGCATAATAAGCAAGCCATCAAAGAACAAAAATCACAGGGTGCCACATATCATATCACATTGAGAGCTTACCTGTCCCTAACTATGACAGCATAATTCCATAGCTCGCCACATACTTTCTTATATTTTCCAATACTATGGGGAGTTCTGTGAATGTGATTTAAAATACAGGGTGGAAGTCGACGCACTGATAACTTGAGTTTAGTACATAATTCTGCCCGCCCTCCCCCCGCGTTGATATTTTTCGACGGCGTTTTTCCGTTTTTTTTCTGATGTTTTCAAAAAAAGAAATCGTCATTTGAGCCAATTTAATTGTTAATGTTTCACGTATGTAATTAAAATGTCATTGGGTTAGGTAGAAATGTTGATTTTTGACAGTTTATTTATTTTTTAAACATCAGAAAAAAAACGAAAGGATCTTAGGAAGTCTGACAAATCTTAAAAATTTCAACGATATTAGCCCTTCCTCTCTGAATGCTCCATGGTAGAAACCATAACGACTGACTCGTGCCATGAGATGAAGATGACAGTGACAGAATAATGATTTAAATATAGCATAACATTACGCAAGTAATCCTCGAAGGGTTAAGCTGAGGTGTACCTTCAGTACAACCACATTTTTCCAGTCATGTTTAAGTCTATTACTATCAATCGGGCATAATTCTAGACCCATGCTACTGAGAAATACCCCAAGGAAACACCCAATTACACTGCCCAACCCGGAGATCGCACTCTTGACCTCATACTCAGCATTAGTACTTGCAACCGCTAGACTTGATTTGAATATGTTCGACACAAAGAGATTTGTTGTGCAAGTAAGCCTTCATAGTATCTAGTACAAAGAATTTCACGATAGTGCGAGTATTTCAGAACCACCCCTTAAACATGACGCGTGCCGCATATCCCACAGTCTGACTGGGGCCGTTGTTAGTACACATCAACTAGAAACTGGAATTCACATTAAAGGTTTTTTGTTATCGTGTGGGAAAGTGTAGGGTATCTTTTTTATTCAAATGATTCTACTATAGTTTAATTAAATAGTTATCTTAATAGAAGGAAATAAGGTATAACTATTGGTACTTCACTCTGATATTCACATTTTAACAACGTGACTCTATTTTTTTAAGGAAGTGTTTTTTTTTAGAACCAAACTGACCTAGAAAAAAACGGTAAAAAATATAATGAAGTTAGTGGAGCCTTGATATTACGAGTATAAATTATAGATTTATAATATGAAACTCTAGACGGGGTACTGTGAGGCAGTGCTCCTAAATACACTGCCTGACAGTATCATAATATAGAAATAAAATAAAAACTTTCGTCTTCAAAACAAATCTTAGTATCACAAATATTCTGCTAAATGTAAATGTTAATTTGCTATCCGTAAAAAACTTATGAATGGCCATAAATTTCTTACAAACGAATGAACTATTGTGTCTGCCTAGGTGTAAGTTTTCTGAAGAAAAAAATAAAGCATATACAAGTAAGTTCAAAAGACAATATGTCGTTCGCGTGTACCCAGGCCCGCCCATTGATTAAAAGCAGTGCAGCCTATCGCAAGTCACTTCGCGTCCTTCTTGACACACGGACACCAGCACGTACGTACTTATCTTTTGTTTTAAATAATTGATAAAAGCTCGTTTTTTCTCTATACGAGAAGGGGTGTTTTTTAGTTAGGAAATTATATGCTGGTATTAGAGGGCAGCCTTCCTTTAAATTATTTGGCACTTGGGAAAAATCTGTGCGATTTGAAATTAAAAGACAGTCATCTGTCATTTTTTTTTTGAGAAATTACATAAAACAGATCCGTCCAGAAAATCTTGTGAACCTGGAGAATTACTTCTCGGTGTCATTAATTTCACAGTCCGACGGCTAACAGTTAGTACATCATCCTGAATAGAATAAATATTGAAATTAAGAAATTTGTTACTGGCCGTTTACAAATTGGTTTATCAAAGTATCCCAGCCATTAACAATCACCAGGACCATCCAGGGTAGCAAGAAGGGTCATAACGTAGCAGCCGCTGCTTTGCATGATAATAAATATATTCAAATAGTTATGTTTTGTATATATTTAAAAATAGTCCACCACGAGCTACCGACATATACCATATTTAACCTGTATCTTTTTTCTTTCTCTATTAAGTCCATCCAAAGGTCTGTAAGAGATTTTACATCCTATATAGCTCTTAAATTGGTTATTTGAAGTTTTCACTGTGTGCAATACAGAGTATTATTTTCTATTGTATGGATAAATCTATTTTATCGGTACCCATTAAAGCTGCTGGCTAATCTATGTTGTATCCTTTAACTATCAAAATTAAAAACAGTCTTATACTTACGCTACTCCACACAAAATTGTTCTCACAATTTTTTGTGAGACCTCTTTACTTCTGAAGTAGGAAGATGAAAGTTTTCATAAGAGTCTGATCTAAAGAACTGTTACTATGTTTGCAGGTAATTTTGTAAAGGTATAGAGACCCCAATACGGCCATCTTTAAAAAAGCCTTGACTGGTTAACACAAACCCGTCGGAAAAAAAAAGCCGTCGGCAAATATTTATGAACGAACAAGATTGTTCAGTTAATACTAACTAGAAGATAGATAACTATGTTGATTTGGGGATTAAGCACTGGATTTTAAGATTCTTAACGCATTGTAACTAACCGTATGATGTATTTTATGCATTTGTTTTTAACTAACGCTTCTGAATCGCCGACTTTGCTATCTATTAATCAGAGTGAAAATCTTGAAGCTGACACAATTGTGAAAAAATGCGCGGGTTAAAAAATTATGTAAAAACAGCACATCAAGCTATCCCAAACTGATTTTTTTTCGCAATTGAACATTAACTTTATTCTTTTGTAATAAAGTTGAAAAATTATCAAATAAATTTAACAGACTGGGGCAGCTTGATGTGCCAGCTGGCCTCTGTACTATATCTACTTAATCCCATATGACCAGCCAAAAAGTCTATTTCCCAGATCCTTTTAATTATTTCTTGGAAGAAACCTTCTTAACAGTGATATGAGACATTACAAGAACATGAATTACCAGTGAATGTTACCGTCCTTTCAAAAATAAAAATATATTATTTAATTATTTATTAAAACTTTATGCACAAGTAAATATACCGTACAGTGGCGGCTTTAATGCCTTGGGCATTTTCTACCAGTTCACCTTAGGTTGATGCAGAAACAGAACATGGTAGAGTTCGGTTAAGCAGTGGATATCCCTGAAGGATAAACTGCGACATGCCCATTACAAAAAAAAAGAACATGGTAGATGCTACAAGGCTAAAAAAATAACATGAAAATAAATATATTTCTACTCCATCCTTACACAAAATACGTCATGTTTTATAATAGGCTTTTTATGGGGCATTGTATAAATTATATGGGTAGTTACAATACTGTTCTGCAAATCTTATTTGACAGAGAGAACCCTTGGGTGGCATTGCGAAACGGTTTTGGTGTACGTGATTCTTTTGTCAAGTAGAAAGTTCAATCAAAAGAAGAAATACACCGGTTGGGAATTTTTTTTTTAATGTCAAGTTATTATTTATTGTACCTCGCCTATGGTCTCAATAGGGTTTTGTCCTTAAAAATTCTAATCGGTCCGAAAGTTTGATTACTCAAAAATACTCGACGCGTATTTTATTTTTGTCACGTAAACCATAAATGACGACGATATAGTGCGTTGAATTGCGCGTGACGTCACACCATGCTACACTTTTAACGTAACAGTGACGTCACAAGCTCCTTCTCCTGAACTTTGATGTGCTATATCATTGTCACTTTTTATTGATTTGGGTAAGCAAAAAATACGTGTCCAATATTTTTGGTAATCTTACTGACAGACTAAATAGACTTAATATATTTTTACCTTGGAACCATCCCTATTGGCCCTGTTAAATATGTTCGCTACCTTTCAGTAGCAGAAATTATTACGTTTTTAAAATGCCTTGTTTGTAGGGGGTAAGCTCAGGGAGTACCGATCAGACCATTTAAGTAAATTCTTTCAGTGATTGAAAGCTCTGGTTTCCCAGGATATGTTTTATGGTGAAATAAAATACTGATACCCGGCTAGAACCGAATACAATAAATCCGAAGTCATAACAGATACTGGCAACGTGTCCAAACTTTGTGTTCCGATACAATGAATATAACCTTATTTAAAATAGCGTCAATATAAAATCACACCTTGGTTCCTCGAAGGGTTAGACAGAGGTGCACCCAAATGTTTGCCATGTTTGACGTCCAACGTAATATTGCTATCAATCTGGAATTAATCCAAAGTCACACAAACACACCAACACACACACACACACACACAAACACACACACAAACATACACACACGAACACAAACATATACGTACATACACAAACATACACATACTGTCTACTTACTTACTTTTGGAATAATTTATTTTCAATTGCCTTTAACATTCCTTCTTTCAAACAATTTATTGACAGACAACTTGATATTAATCATTAGGTAGCTGGTCCCTATGATACAGATTACACTAGTTTTGGGGAACAGAAGGATCATATTCAACGTACCATGTCTCTATTAAACTAGCTTTTTTTTTTTTTTTTGGAATGGGCATCTCGCAGTTTATCCTTTAGGGATATTTACTGCTCAACCGAACTCTCCTGTGGGGGGCTTAATTAAAATTAAGGCCTCCAGCCAGGCAAAGGCCTCCAGCCAGGCAAAGGCCTCCAGCCAGGCATATTAAACTAGCTGCGCCTCATGTGTTTATATACATGTCGTTAACAAGTAAACATGAGAAAATTTGAAATTCCCACGGAAATACTTAATTTTCTTCTAGATAAAAAGTAACCAACCCTATCTAGGGTATATGATACCTTCGTAACAAATCTTACCTAGATCCTTTCAGCCGTTTCCGCGTGAAGGGGCAACAAACATACACAAAATACCGACAAAATCTCGTATTTATAATAATAGTGTGATATTAACCTTGCTTCTGAGCAAACTCTAGATATTTCTAATTATCACATACATAGCTCTTGCAATGGCAGTACATTGCAAGAGCTATGTGAAAAGTACCATCTGCATGCGCAACTCATCCACCTATTACATCGTAAATCAATTTGCCCTAACAAGCTTGCCATCAGTGGCTCAGTAATTTTCCTTTCAAGAATTCTCATCGCCAATGCCGCTCAAGCTTCAAATGGCTATTTTCAAGGGAAGTGTATGTGAACTAAGACACATTTATGCTTACGGCGATAGATTTCCCATACATTAGCATGCCATAATATAGTCATTATCAATGGCTTCATTGATTATAGTCAGTTCTGACGAGTTGCTAATTGAATAATCGTTGGTCAGGGTCGGAAACAATATATTTGTAGGTATTCTGAGGAAAGTCAATTGGACTCATTAATGTCGATTTAAACTGACGATTTGATACTAATATTTATATGAAGGCCGTTCCGAGGGTAGGCTTACTGAGACTATGTACTGAAGCAATTTTTTAATACAAGGAAAACTCATTTGGTACACACATATATAATTGAAAATCACGGCACGGTTGGCACAGTGGCTGAGCAATCGACTGCTGCGCCGCGTATCGTGGGTTCGATTCCTGCACGGAACAAATATTTGTATGGCCTACAGGTAGTTGTTCCGGGTCTGGCTGTTTGTGTATGTGATTTTAAATGTTTGTAAACGCAATCACGACACAGGAGAAATTCCTAGTGTGGGGCAAAGTTTAAAAAAACATACATAAACTCACGCCTTTCTCCCATAGTGGTAGGCAGAAACCACAGAGCGTTACCCGCTACCTACAATAATAACATACTCCTTTCGCTTCGCTCACGTTCATACATCTGGTCATGCGCACACGCCGGTTGCGATTATGACTCATTTGGTAGTTCTTATTGTAAAATACGGGAAACCTGTGCCAGTTTAAGACATCGCATTAATATCTCTGTAACATTTCCATAAATCTCCAACGAGAAGATTTACCCATATCAGATTTTTTTGATTCGCATGATAAGGTACTATGTAAATAGGGTATTTTACCGACCGTTTCTCACAAATAAAAAACTGGGCTTGGACAAAGTGGCATGTGCGATTGTATCTATCATAATAATCGTTGTTACTGATAGTATATGACTTTGTATCCTATGGTAAAGTTGATGATGCATAAATTCGGCTGACTGTACCAAGTTTTCTTGAAAGAGGTACTGTTAACATCTGGCAACTCCAAGTACGCATCCGCCGGACGCCGGGTATGACGTGTGCTTACTTTGAATTTGATATTTTAAATAATAGAACAATAACATTGATTAGATTATTTTAACAAACACATTTAAAGAACAGTGATTGTAGTTTGACTAAAAAAATGAAAGAAATTATAAGTTGAGTGGAACATGATTGTGACAGTGAGTCTTGGAAAATATTTTGGTAAATAATGTTATTCTGTTAGCTCGTGGCTAAATAAAAACAGTCGCACAGTTTGATCTAAGGTTAAGCTACGCTTGCCGAGGTCAGTCTGTGGATGGGTGACCGTTCGTAACATGTCGAGACTCCTCCGTGCCTCGGAAAACACGTAAGCCGTTGTTCCAGGTTGTCATTTGTAGATCTTTGACAGTCGTTACGGGTAATCAGAAACCCGAAAGTCTGACAACCAGTCACCAACCAAAGGGTATCGTGTTGCCCAGTAACTGGGTTATGGAGGTCGGATAGGCAGTCGCTCCATGTAAAATACTGGTATTCACCTGCATCCGGTGAGCAGTAACAGAATTGGCAAAAAGGATGGAACGTTATGTTGTTTAAAAACATATCCTGGTAATCAGTCTTCAAGTATTTCAGAAAATCTACTACTTCGTTAATAGTACACACACAACAAAACAGAAGAAAGTTCACGACCTCGTATCTGACCTCTCAGATAGTATTCACATGTTTAATCCATCAGCGTCGGCTTCAAAACGTCCACTTCAACAAATGAGGCTGTCATTTGCCTACACTGTCCCTTGAGGGACGCCATTATTATAAATTCAATCGGTAGCAGTCTTTCAATAAAAATGTTATTATGTTTTTGCATGATCACTAATTATTATACGAAAGAGGTTTTTTGTCGTACAGCAGGGTAAATACTTCATGTCACGGCCATCAAATACATACGTTGAGCTAAATGCACTACTGTTGAGCATGAGGTTCTGGGTTCGATTATCGCGTCTGGCAAATAAATAAATAAATAAATAATGCTGGACAATCCACACAGCATCATCTAGCCCCAAGCTAAGCAGAGCTTGTGTTACGGGTACTAGATGACTGATATACTTAATACAATACATTACATAGATAGATATTTTTATTATACATAGGAAATACCCAGAACACCCGGAACAAATATTTGTAGATCGTACAAACATTTGTCCCAAGGCAGGAATCGAACCCGCAATCTCTTGCGTCGCAGGGGGACCTTCGCCCGCCGCGCCACATCGGTCGTCAAAAATTGTTGTTGGGTTTTTCCATTTGAAATTGCTCAGCGGAACTCTGAGTCTGGATTTGTGCCCGGTTAGTGGCAATAAGCTACCTTTTTATACAGGACTTTAACATAACTGGTGAAATGTGGGTGTTCTATAGCTAAAGAAGCCAGCAGATCCAGCTATCCCTATCTGTCAAATTTATTTAATAGTTTTTCAACTTTATGACAAAAGAATGAGGTTCATGTTCATATGGGAAAATTTGACAGTTTGGGATAGATTGATGTGCTGGCGCCTGTACATCTATGCCTTATTCTTCGGGGAATACAGCCTTTCTGATGATGTGTCTTCTTTTGCAGAGGAAGCTCTCATTCAACATGCTACTTCCTAAGGAGTTGAAGTATGCAGCGATTGCGGGCGGGATTGCCGTGTTCGGGCTTATCTTCGGATGGGTCTTGTTCCCTGTCATACTCAAGGGGCAGCTTAAAAAGGTAATATAAGTCTGTTATATCTTAGACTTGGATTATTTTGTTTCCCGTATGCCGTTGGTGTTATCAGCATAGCGACGTAGATCTTTAACAGTCGTGACGAATTTTCAGAAGCTCGAAAGTTAGACAACTAGTCTTAACAAGGGATATTGTGTTGCCCAGAAACTGGGTTGTGAAGGTTAGATAGGCAGTTGCCGCTACAGTGGTATACAGCTGTATCCGTATCGAATGAAAGTTTCCCCAAACATAGTTGGGAAAGCGCTAAGCAGATAATGATGGTGTTGGCTTATGTGTTATTTAGAGTATGGATGAAATTATGTAACTGTGCAATTATTATATCAAAATCTCGTGAAGAGTATCTAGTTACAGAGGAGATAGAAAGATGACAAGGTGGCACCCGTATACAGAAGATGTTCCAAATGCCTGCAACAAGCGTTTTGCATCCACATTGATAGTGCGGCCGGTCAAACTGTGCTACTCCTTGCCGGGATCCAAGCTCCCAACGAACTGCAATCTTACGGTCTTCAAAACAAGAGCTGATCGGTTTTTTTTCATGTCAAGCGCGCTAGATCCTAGACCTCAGCGTCGCTTAATATCAAATGAGTTGTGGTCAAGTATAAACCGATCTAGCATAAAAACAAAAAATCTTCACTACACAATTCAAAAGCAAAACAAACTTTATACTAGAATAGTCTCTACTCTAGCGTCGGGTGGGAAATGACATCGCTACCTTGCATTTACGTTAGGAGGCCATCAAGTACAACGTCATCCCACATATGATTGTCTTTGCAATCTTTTATCGACAAAACTCTATTCTGGTTTAAATGCCAAAAACAATCATAGTACAAGTCTCAAAAAAATGTGTAATAATAAGTGTATAATGTTAGTGGTTAAATTATGAGGACTGCAGTAGCTGGACCCATATTATAATAAAACTGGTTTGCGAATGTAATCATCATACTCCAAACAGTATAAGTTGGGTTATTCGAATTCCAACATATAAATTCTAACATATAAAATAACAGCAAAATAGTAGCGACGGATATAGGGTGCTCATTAAACGAGATAAGGATGAAACAATGGAACCCTTAAGACTCGCCTCCCGACCTCTGTTGACCTTCGTCCTCAAATCGAGATAGGTCAAGGTCAGGCCGCTTTTAAAAGAAAGGATCCGGTTTTTCTTTAATGTGCCTTATCTGTCAAAGTGCCGCGTCTCCCCTCCTCCTCAAGACCCTGGTGATGGCTCTAATTTGATCAGAATCCAACGAATACGCAAAAAATCGGACGGGTTAAAAACGTTCAAATTACTTTTAGGACATTTTTATTTTATTACGTAAACCATCCTGACTAATTTAAGATTTATACAATTTAATATGAGTATTAGTAAAAAACCGTTCTGCGTATGAAATGATTTTCCGAGATTCAGATTATATATACGAGTATATGTACATATTTACGAAAATTGCTCGTTTAAAGGTATAAGATATTAGACATTTTCAGCAATTAAACTTATAACTAGGAATTAGTGATAGAGCTACTGACCTTACACGCACGCCGGTAACTGTAACTACACCTGACCTTTCTGAAGAATATCTTAGTACCTCCTAACAAATCTCTTTTTTCACAGGAAATGGCGCTATCAAAGAAAACAGACGTCCGCAAGATGTGGGAACAGATTCCCTTCGCCCTGGAGTTCAAGGTGTACCTGTTCAACTATACCAACGCTGAAGAGGTGCAAAAGGGAGCCAAACCTATACTAAAGGAGGTCGGACCTTATCATTTTGAGTGAGTTTCTGCATGTCTGTTTTTTGTCCCGATGGCCGACGGTTTGGCTAATGGTAAGTGATCACCACTGCTTGTAGACTTCCAGACATCACAGCTGAAATGTATCATCATCATCCTTCTGTCCTTCATTAGGGGAATTGAACTCAGGATTAGCATTAGTACCGCTTTTGACCACTGGACCAACAAAGCAGTCATACCTTGCAACCGGAACACAGTTATTCTACTTGGCACACAGAAACTAAACTCACGCCCTTTTAAGGGGGTACGCAGAAGCTACTTTTATTTCGTTTAAGTTCATATAATACTTTTGGTCATACACGCACGCTGGTTGCGAATACTACGCACCTGACCATTTTGAAGAACATCACCAATAAGGTCAATAATTATACTTGGCAGAACTTATAACATCTTATAAAAAAGACCCAAAACCATGCACATGAAGATTTACTTACCATTACAAAGTAATGATATAATTATTTAATGCACGTTGCACAAAGTTAAACACATAATTGAAAGCATTTACGCAAACGATTACGTTACTGAAAAGTCTGTAATTCAGACTAAAGACTTACAATCAAATTAAATATGAATAGAGGAAGCTCACAGGTTAATTATATAGTATTTCATTCACATGACATACTAATACGAGTTCATTAATGATACCATTATGAAAAACAATGATGTCATTAACTCTGTAACTAGTTATTAAGTACACGCCATAGCGTGATCTAAGAAACACATAAAACAAATATATGCAACAAAATTACTAGTTGCCTATAAGCTATGGGTTCTAACAAAATGGTGCTGGAGTGCCAAGATTATAGAGGATATATTGAAGAGGTTCAGAAAAATAGGATCGTATAAAAAGAAGTTATAGGTGCCCGATTTTATATAGAGAAAATACTATATATACTTACGTTCTGAGCACCACCTCCTGTATAGAAATCGGTTACAAAAATATTAACTAAGAAAAATAAATCAAGTGATGTTCTTGTGATTTTCGTTCTTGATTTTGTTATAAAGTAGCCCCTGAATAATCAAAAACACCAAAGGACGAAAGAACCTACGTGTTAAGACTAATTCCAAGCCACAACAGCTGCTAATACGCAATTCACAATGCTCCGATTCCCAATGCTTTATGAAAAATTGATAGGTAGAAAAACTTTTCATAATATTTCCATGAAATAGCACTGGCATTATATGACTCACTTTCAAATGCGGCGGTAATATTCTTCAGTTTTTTAACCAACACCGTGCGATATTGGCAAATTACAAAGCACGAGGTGGCATTTCATTTATGAGTTGAATATTATATCTCAATCGATACTGGCACATGAGAACATATTGTGTGAAACTATGCCATGATGGCCCAGTGGTTTAGACCTCGCCTCTTGTGCACGAGTTCGAGGTTCAAACCTGGGCTAGTACGAATGTGAGTTTTTCAATTCATATGTACTTTCTAAGTTTATCTTGGACATCACTGACATCGGTGAAGGAAAAAATCGTGAGGAAACCTGGACTTATATAATTAATACAAGTCTGTAATCGCCAACCCGTCTTGAGCAAGCGTGGTGATTAATGTTCGTGCCTTCTCTGTATGAGAAGAGGCCTTTGCCCTGCAGTGGGACAGTAATAGGCTGGTACTATGCCATGAAAGAAAATATGAAATTAGCAATTTTAGTTTCTTTATTAGTGTCTATTTATATAGGCAAAATGGTCCTTTGATCCGCATACATTTTGAGCTAAGCAAGGCGATAAAGTGTAAGCAATTTATTGTTTCTGTTGGCAACCTCTTTTTATCTATCTAGATATTTTCATTTTTATTGAGCAATTGTGTTGGTGAATTGGTCCTCTAGGACCAATCCACTTTTTATTTAGACTGAAAATGAATTAATACAATATTTTTTAGACCTTTCGCCCGAATAGATCCAGTACAAATATGGCTCTATCAACGTTTCTGATCTTTAATCTTACTCAATTTTTCTCAGCGAATGGAAAGAGAAGGTGGAAATTGAAGACCATGACGAAGATGATACAATAACTTACAAGAAACGCGACACATTCTACTTCAATCCTGAGATGTCTGCACCAGGACTAACGGGAGAGGAAATTGTTGTGATGCCGCATATTTTCATGATGGTAGGACTAACATTTTAGTGACTAGATGTAAAGTTTTAGCTGTTAAAAACACAAATATGAATTAATGGGGTCAGCTTGGAGTGGAATAAAGGAGGAGACTCTATGAATATCAACTGTATGAATTACCGTCAAATATAATAAAATATATAACTATTATTATTCAATTTAAGAGGGGAATTGGCCGTGACGGTAGTGTGGTAGCGAGTGGTCATTGGGCCGATTCGTGTCACCATCGCACGGCGGCTACGCCGGTGAAGCGCTTATTACGGCGCCTGCACATGCAATGCACACTGCGTGCAAACTTGTTTAAAACTTTTAGTGATAACTGTATAAACCAACGATCATCCAATCCTCATGAAAAAGTGTAAAAGAAAACTATTCTTATTAACTATTGGGGACATTGTTCCGCCACTTCTTCCCAGCAAAAACACTAGGAAGTGGTGAAGGGTGGGCGTTTTGGGGGACTGTCTTATGTAAACGTTTTGACTTTCAAAAAGTGCTGATTTTAAGCCTAATTTGAATAAAAGAATTTTGATTTGATTTTGATTCAAATGAATTTACTGATTTCTCTCCAGGGTATGGCCTTGACAGTTCATAGAGACAAACCAGCAATGCTGAATATGATCGGGAAGGCCATGCACGGCATCTTCGACAGCCCTACAGACATATTTATGAGGGTCAAAGCCTTAGACATCTTGTTCCGCGGTATCATGATAAACTGTGCGAGGACTGAATTCGCCCCGAAGGCCACCTGCACTGCTTTGAAGAAGGAAGGAGTCAGTGGACTGGTTTTGGAGCCGAATAATCAGTTCCGGTTCTCTATTTTTGGAACGGTAAGGACATACACATACGATATTTAAAGAATTTGTCCACCTTATCATCTGAGGATACTTTTTTTTTTCGGGTGGAAAAATCATCTTATGACATCTCCCGCTCTTGGGCGGGGCGGGAGATAGTGTCAGACTTTTACTGACTAAAAACCCACTCCTGTTCCTTCGTTGCCTTTCGTAATCTGTGGATACTAGACTCACCAATAGGTATCGTGTTGCCCAGTAACTAGGCTGTGGAGGTTAGATAGGCCGTCGCTCCATGTAAAATACTGGTATTCAGCTGCATCCGGCTACAATATAATAATAATAATGATGCTGGACAATCCACATAGTATAGGTGAAGGGTGGGCGTTTTGGGGGACTGTCTAATGTAAACGTTTTGACGTTCAAAAAGTGCTGATTCTCAGCCTAATTTGAATAAATGAATTTTGTTTTTTTTTTATCATCTAGCCCCAAGCTAAGCAGTATTTTTTATTATATATAGCAAATACCCAGGACACCCGGAAAAAATCTTTGTAAATCGTACTAGCCTTTGTCCCAAGGCGAGAATCGAACCCGCAACCTGCATCAACATAAAAAAATCAACAAATATATAGTTGGGAAAAGGCTAGGCTGATGTTAAACCCCCTTCGGTTTAACATGTAACTGGTTGAACTACAATCGTATACTCCTGCCTTATACGCAGCACACCTACAAAAAGCTTTTGTAGGGTCTGATAGTAAAAATATGTTAAGTTAATCATTAATACTGGATTACATTTGTTTTTCACAGCGAAACAACACGATTGATCCTCATGTAATAACAGTAAAGAGAGGTATACAGAACGTCATGGATGTAGGCAAAGTTGTGGCCATCGACGGCAAAACGGAGCAGACGGCTTGGAAGGGAACTTGCAATGAATATCAGGGCACTGATGGAACTGTGTTTCCACCCTTCTTGCAGGAGACTGATCGAATCGAGTCTTTCTCTACTGATTTATGCAGGTAAGGGAACATAAAAATAAAACAGAGTTTCTTCTTTTCAGCCTTGCTTGAACTGTCATATTGACTGGATTGTTTTAAACAAAAAAATAAATTACTTTATTAAGTATAGCATATCAGTTATTAAACACATTACGTAAATTATTATTACCAAGATCATATATTTTTATTAAGAGCCCGAATGGTTCCATAGATCATTAAAGTTTTTTTTTTTTCCCCAAGAACCAAGAGTTAAACGCCTACTATAAAAGTTATAGCTTTAGCACTCAACAGTGATTTAGCATTGCCATTTTGTTTTGTACAGAATTTTAATAAAACTTTAAAATTATGATATAGCCTAATCAAATGTGTTCTGAATATTTTATTTATGAAGCGACCCGTGCCTATCCGACATGCCACTACCCCGAACGGTATAAAACTTATAAATGCTTTCATTGAATTTAAGTTTTAAAAAATTATACTGACTGCGTTCGCGTGTATTTTTATTGTTCATAAAAGGTGTTTCCCCTCTTTTTACTTTCTGGTGAGGACGTTTTCATTTGAATAACTTTAAAATAAATTATTATTCAATTACTGAAAAATCCTCCCTTCAATACCTCTTTTAGCCCTTATATTGATCTAAAAGTTTTCTAAAAACCTAAAACGTTATGTTTCTTTTAGTCAACAGTGTTATCGGAGCTTAACGTTATACCATTTAATTAATTAAATTCTAGCGAAAACAAGCTCCTAAGGTAAAGGTTCAACAAATCGTTTATAATAATATTGTACTTTCAGTTAAAATTTTACTTAATACGTATATTATCACACATTTATAGGGCAAAAAGCTGTGTGAATTTGTAGGGCATGAAGAACAGAGTTGATAGTTCCTCACCCTCCCTGGACTGACAGCCCGATGGTTGTAATCGGGCTTTTGTTAATTATACTAATTTAGTGGATAACTTTGCATGCGCGATGTAGGATTTATGTGACGTCAGATTTCGTTATCATGCAGGGGTATCTGGATGTTGCCACAGGAATATAGTCCATAAATTTCCATAAATTTGCGGCAGTGAAAATTTTCCCTACCTTGGTCCTTTTCTACGCACAATTTAATAAATGGTGATTCTGGTCCTTTGGGGCGATTATCCTGGCTTAACGAACAGAGGTTTATCTTTTTTGTAACGGAACATTCACTAATCTCTAATTTACTTATCTAATAATGAGATATAGAATTCTGAATAATTTATTCTAAATATTTTTTGTTCCCTTAAAAAATACCAGATTGTTTTGGGCGTGAATTAGTTGATGTTGAACCTATTTTGTACATGATGTAAGTTCAAAGTGTACTCTCATCTATTAGTCCAATGACATTACTTTTCTTGTTTCACTGACATATTGTAATGTTGAAGAGTTTGGTTGTTTGAATGTGTTGACTTCTGTATCTAGCAGTTAAATAAAACAAAAAAATACTTTATAGCCCAATTCCTGAGGAAGGTTGCAGGCTATTTAACATCACGCTATAACCCTTAATAGCAGGTTAAACGGCGGGGCTCAGCTAGTATACTATAACGAAATAATTTAACTTATTTATACCATATACAGGACATTCAAACCATGGTACCAAAAGAAAACTTCCTACCGGGGCATCAAGACCAACCGCTACGTAGCCAACATCGGAAACTTTGCTGAGGACCCGGAACTTCAGTGCTTTTGTGCTGAGCCTGACAAATGCCCTCCTAAAGGTCTTATGGATCTGGCTCCTTGCATAAAGGCCCCAATGTTTGCATCTCTGCCTCATTACTTGGACAGCGATCCTGCATTGCTGAATAATGTCAAAGGACTGAATCCTGATGTCAACGAACATGGGATCGAGCTTGATTTTGAACCGGTTCGTGATTTGTTTTATGTTTCTTGTTCAGATCCTTTATTTTTGTTATACAGTCTTTGTCGCGAATGTATTGTTGTTGTTTTCAAGATATCACCCATGTTTATCAGGCAAATATTGGCACCTGCTCATTATATTACGTTAAGGGCAACGCATTATCAGGGTCGTGGACCCTTTTCGAGCTCTGTACAATCGGCACGTGTGTGCCATATTTAAAAAACCAAACAATAACCCACTTTCTTCAATTTATTCGACTTGTTCTGAGCCACACGTTCCTGGAAATCGGTAAAGGTTTTAATAAAATTATTATTTTCAGCTTTGTGGGATATAGCTGCTGGGCATTTAACTGAATTTGGTTAAGGTTCATTTATTATTGCTATTAATTTATTTAACCTAGCGACCAAGTATTTTTAAACCTTTAATTACGAAGGTTGAGACAAAAAGGAGAAAGAAAAAACTGGGTTTAGCGTTAAATGTATTAGTTAACCCCCACTTTTTTCTTTTGTTCGTTCGTGTCGTTCAACAAAATGTAGCCTTTTTGATATTTAATGTACCTACTGAAATAAAGAATACGAAGATTTCGGTTCGTTTGCTTACCTCTGCGAGGTAACCCTACAGGCTTGGTACTCTGTTGTTTTTAGAGAGGAATAAAAATCAGTATGTAGTCATGGAATTTTTTGATTGTGTAGGAGATCAATCATCTGAAATGTTTTAGATATCTGGTACTCCGATGGTGGCTAAACAAAGGATCCAATTTAGTCTCAAGCTGCTACAAACTGAGAAAATGGACCTTTTCAAGGATCTTTCGGGAGATATTGTACCTTTATTCTGGATTGAAGAGGTAAGTAGTATTCGCATTGTTTACTACGGCAAGATACTTTAAGGTCCTTCTTTCTGGTTTTTATCTTTTAACAATATCATGGAATATAGCGCTTATACGCTAGCCGAACATTACTTAAAGATTCTATCATCTGGTGTGCCTTTGTGTTTTTTTTTTTATATTTTTAACAACACTACCAACCTACTGGCCTCATTCGATACGTCCTGCGATCTCTGCCAACTAAGTCATACAAATGTTATCATATGGCTTAAGGAACAATAGTGCCTATAAGGATATTAATCCTTTCCACCGTATCAGGTGATAGCAATAAAGATAAATTGTTCATATTGTTCATATATATTGTTCAAGATGTTGTTATATGATGGCAGGTATAGCCAAAGTCATTACTACTGATAGTATACGGACATTGCAAAAGAGGAACTTATCAATAGATGTTCTATTGATAAGTTCCTGTTTTACAATCCATACGGCAAACTTAACTAACGCAACTGTTGGTGTCCCTCAGGGTCTGGCTCTAAACAAGACATTTGTGAACATGCTTAAACATCAACTGTTCATACCTAAACGTGCTGTTGGCGTACTTCGCTGGTGTATGGTGTCGTTTGGCAGCCTTGGGGCCGTTATCGGCATCGTTTTCCACTTCAGAGGTAAGAATATGGTGTAATGGTGGAATTGTGGTCCTATAGAACTGTGCAATCTAACCATAACTGTATGGTTATAAGAGATCGCCTTATTTCATTTTCAACACAAATTTATAATAACAAACAATTGGACAGGTTTGTTTGACAACCTGATTATCTTGTTAGACAATATATAATAATATGTTTTCAATATTTTACAGCTACGCGAATAAATAGGTTACAATAACGCAAGACTTAAAAGCGAAGTTTTCTTAAAATATTTAATAGAAATTGTTTTGTGTAACAAACTTTTAAAACCTATTATGAACTAGATCTTTAATAAAAGTTACAATTATTTATAGTGAACGACAAATTCGTCTCATAAGTTTTATTTGAATAACAAAACTTTTCGCTAGATGTATTATGTAGTTATAAATAAAATAATTTTTAAATTTTTTCAAATTGAACTGGATTGAATCTATAGTATTTTAATCAAATTTTAAAAAAAATATCTTAGCTTTCCATGATAGTCTCCTCCCATTTAATTCGACCCGCAGATACTGATAGAATTCCATTAACAACACCAAATAATAACTTACTTCGTTGCCTCAGATCACATAATGCGTCTTGCAGTTTCTGGAGACACGAAGGTATCAAAGGTGACTCCCGAGGAGCCTGAGCAGAAGGACGTAAGCATCATCGGCCCACAGCAGGAGCTACCCAAGGTCAACATATAATCCACCTTCGGACGGCTCCTCAGCTTAGCACTCGTGTGGAGTCGTCGCTATGGTCTGGGGCAGAAGCAAATATGGACTCAAACCTTCAGATATCTGGCTAGGCAAAGAAGGGCTTAGTGCTTTTGTAGTCGTTATTAGTTAATGCAATACATTTATGTTCCTATTAATTTTATATTAACTGTAGCTTGTCTAGGAATCTTTTTGTGTATAATGATAATTATTCTAGCTGTTGCACTTTCTTTTGTCTTTACAAATCGTCTTAGCGTTAGTCCTTACTATTCGATTACTGTTACATATGTTCTGCGACACAGGAGGCTGCGGGTGCAATTCCCGCCATGGTACAAATGTTTGTATGATCTGCAAAGATTTGTTCCGGGTCTTCTGGGTATTTGTGATGTATTTTTTTATTTATTTTTTAAACTTTGCCCCACACTAGGAATTTCTTCTTTATAGAAAACGTTGCCCCACGCTAGGATTTTTTCCTGTGTCGTAGGTGCGTTTACAAATAATCAAATTCACATACATAAACAGCTAGACTCGGAACAACTACCTGTAGGCCATACAAATATTTTTTCCATGCGGGAATCGAACGCACGACACGCAGCGCAACAGCCAATCGCTCAGCCACTGCACCAACCCTGTTGTCAAAATCTTAATATATATAAATCTCGTGTCACAATGTTTGTCCTCAATGGACTCCTAAACCACTTAACCGATTATAATAAAATTCGCACACCATGTGCAGTTCGATCCAACTTGAGAGATAGGATAGTTTTTATTTCGATTTTTGACCTTAATATTTTTTTAATTGCAAATTAAACGTTTTCCTCTAATAAGTTCCATATATTTCTAACAGATGGCAGTGTAACTCAACTTTTGAGGCGGGACGAAGTTCGCTGGGACAGCTAGTAGTATTATAATAAACAATATCAATCTATGTAATGTATTGTATTAAGTATATCAGTCATCTAGCACCCATAACACAAGCTCTGCTTAGCTTGGGGCTAGATGACGCTGTGTGCATAGTCCAGCATTATTATATTATATTATATTTAGTCTCTGTTTCTATTGTCAACTAATAATTGTTATAATTTATTGTTGTTTACTTACTTATTTCACTTGCTTTTGTAGATTTAAGAAAGACTATTTATTCTTTCCTGATTAGAATAGATTATAGAGCTTAGGATCACAATGTCCTTGTCATTTCAAATTATAACAGAATAAATAATATATATCATGTCTACAATTTCTGTTTTCTTTCGTCTTCCTTCATAAGGCTGGCTTCTCTAGATATTATTTAGTTATGACAGTAGAACAGGGTAGTGTCCTAAAAAATTCTGATTGGTCCGAAAGTTGGATTACTCAATAATACTGGACACGTATTTTTTCTTACGTCACGTGAACCAAAAATGACGACGATATATTGCGTTGAAATTGCGCGTGAAGTCACGCCGTTCTACACTTTTAACGTAACAGTGACGTCATAAGCTCCTTCTCCTGATCTTTGATGTGCTATAATATATCATTGTCACTTTTTATTGATCTGAGTAAGGAAAAAATACGTGTCCAATAATTTTTGGTAATCTTACTGACAGACTAAATAGACTTAATATATTGTTACTTGGGACAATAATACACTAATGGCGCAGACACATCTGCCAACTGTACGAGTAATTTCAATTAAAATGTCGATAATAAGCCAAACGATAACAGTAATAGACAGATAACACCTTCGGACGGCTCCTCAGCTTAGCACTCGTGTGGAGTCGTCGCTATGGTCTGGGGCAGAAGGAAATATGGACTCAAACCTTCAGATATCTGGCTAGGCAAAGAAGGGCTTAGTGCTTTTGTAGTCGTTATTAGTTAATGCAATACATTTATGTTCCTATTAATTTTATATTAACTGTAGCTTGTCTAGGAATCTTTTTGTGTATAATGATAATTATTCTAGCTGTTGCACTTTCTTTTGTCTTTACAATTCGTCTTAGCGTTAGTCCTTACTATTCGATTACTGTTACATATTTTCTGCGACACAGGAGGCTGCGGGTGCAATTCCCGCCATGGTACAAATGTTTGTATGATCTGCAAAGATTTGTTCCGGGTCTTCTGGGTATTTGTGATGTATTTTTTTATTTATTTTTTAAACTTTGCCCCGCACTAGGAATTTCTTCTGTATCGTGGGTGCGTTTACAAACATTCAAATTCACATACACAAACAGCTAGACCCGAAACTACCTGTAGGCCATACAAATATTATTTCCGTGCGGGAATCGAACCCACGACCACTGCACCAACCCTGCTGTCAAAATAATATTATAATAAAAAATATCTATCTATGAAATGTATTGTATTAAGGATATCATTCATCTAGTACCCGTAACACAAGCTCTGCTTAGCTTGGGGCTAGATGATGCTGTGTGGATTGTTCAGCATTATTATATTATATAATTATATGTAGTCTCTGTTTCTATTGTCAACTAGTAATTGTTTTAATTTATTGTTGTCTCCTCACTTATTTCACGTGCTTTTGTAGATTTAAGAAAGACTATTTATTCTTTCCTGATTATAACAGAATATAGAGCTTAGGATCACAATGTCGTTGTCATTTGTTGTTTGTCGTTGTTATGTTGTCAAATTGTAACAGAATAAATAATATATTATCATGTCTAGAATTTCTGTTTTCTTTCGTCTTCCTTCATAAGGCTGGCTTCTCTAGATCTTATTTAGTTATGACAGTAGAACAGGGTAGTGTCCTTAAAACTTCTGATTGGTCCGAAAGTTGGATTACTCAAAAATACTGGACACGTATTATTTCATTCGTCTCGTAAACCAAAAATGACGACGATATAGTGCGTTGAAATTGCGCGTGACGACACGCCGTGCTACACTTTTAACGTAACAGTGACGTCACAAGCCCCTTCTCCTGATCTTTGATGTGCTATATCATTGTCACTTTTTATTGATTTGAGTAAGCAAAAATACGTGTTCAATATTTTTTGGTAATCTTTCTGACGGACTAAATAGACTTAATGTATTGTTACCTGGGACACTAATAAAATAATCTGAAATACTAACGGCGCAGACAAATCTGCCAACTTTACGAGCACTTTCAATTAAGTTGTCGATATTAAGCCAAATGCCGATTAGAATAGAGTTCAAAATAAAACACATAATATCGTGTGGCATGTGTCTAGTCGTCTGTTTATGACATTTGCTATCTCAAACTCTATTTAAGTTATTATTCAGTTAATTATCTACTGTAGCAATACCCACCCACTGTTTTATAAACGTTCATTATCCATTTTAAGTTGCACTTGAGACAATATGACGTCAAATGTATACGTCATATGTCAATGAAAGGTTACATTTAATCCTGCCTTGAACACATAGAAAAGGATCGTACAAAAAACTCACTGTAAACAATTTATTAAATAATCACTTTAATTTTAAATTAAAATAAATCATAAGTTACACCCATGAGCAAATATTTATACTTAACTCTAAATAAAGTAGGTGTAATAATTATACTCTAGATTCATATTTACAATCTTTACACGAAGCAACTTAATATTAATGGTAACTCTGAATGGTAACTTCACAGCGGTGGAATTAAAAGTAACAGTTCGATATTCAATACATTTCAGATCTGCTCATTACTTATTTTGACAAAAACAGCAAACAAAAAAGAAAAGTGAAATAAGGAAAGAGGTTTGATAAACTTCAAAAATCTCGCAGATATTAAATTAATTTCTATGGAAGTACCTGGTACGTTGTAATTCCAATTTTAAGCTTAGAATTCATAATAGGTATTTGTCTTTCCAATATAAAACAAAAGGCTTAACTCCCTTAATTTATACATTTTAATCTTTTTCTTTCCATCAAAATATCTTGATTTGAAACCAAGACTAACTTTAATATCACTGGTATATGTACACTACTACTATATTAAACATTGTGAAAATCATTCACATTTTATTTCGTTCCTCATTAACATCACATCACAAAAAATAATATCTTAAGTAAACACAAAGTTGGGTCAAACCCATCCTTATTCAAAAGAATATCAATCTTTATCCGAATTTCTTTCGCCACAGTTCAACGTAAAGAAAGCTTATTAAATTAATTACTTGTATAACTTACTTACAATTTCTTCTTGGCTACCGTAGCTTGCCTTAATAACTTCGACCTCGTCAACAAATCGTTTGATGTGGCCAAGAGCTTGTGCATTTGCTTCTTCTGCACATAATTTACTAATCTTTTAAAGCCTAACCTTATCACGTATGACATGAGTGCAAATAAAGTTATAAGAACTGAAATAATAAGGAAAAATACGTCCAAAGAATAATATTGGAAGAAAGACATATCTTTAGCCGGAGACTGCAAATGGTAAGCACCTTTATGTCGTATAACGTATTCAGTCCAATAAATAGCTCTTTCTAATGGAGTCTCCTTCTGATCCCTTAGTAAAACCTGCCTTTTCTTAACTTCTATTTTGTATTTTGGTTCCGTGATAACTTCTAGTATAGCTTTGTACAGTTTCTCGGGTGTGAGGTGTTGTAAGTCGAGCTTCTTGGCATAGCCATCGATTTCTGCTTTAGCAGCGTTTGCGTCGTGGTCACAGAAGATAGGGATGGTGACGATGGGCACACCGTGGTAGACCGTCTCGAACATGCTGAGAAGTCCTCCGTGAGTAACGAAGGCTTTGATTTTTGGATGACCTGTAGTTAAAAAGAGAATGATATAGAATAAGTCGTAATGTTCCATTAAAAAATAATCGTAAATATGTATGTGCCTTTGGTGCTACAATATACTCCTAATATCTTAAAATCTTAAGAAGAATGGTATTTTTTTTACCTCAGTGAAATAATTACGCCTATTCTTCACTAGAAAACTACAAAAAATCAATCTCAGTGAGACAAAACCTTTCTAGAGCGTCAAATTAATACCCTTCTCGAATATACAATAACAGTAATTACAGGCCAAGAACCTCTTTTAAAGAAGCCGGGTTCAGTACGTAGCATAGTAACGATCTTGGAAGGCTTCTGAAACTAAACTGAGCACAAACACAAAGCTTTCAGAAAGCATTAGCGGAGTTGGTATGTTTTGACTTGAAATTCAGTTTGGCACGTGCCACAACTGAACTTGAGGACATTTGGACTTGAGTTGGCCAGATTGTTGGATTTTTGCGATTTACAAAACGATAACCCATGATACATCGCGGTGGGGGCTATAAAACTCTGTCGGTAATACCGATGTTAAATCTCTTTTCAGAAAACTAGAATAAATTGCAAACAGAAATAATATGAATGCAATGTGTTTGTATATGTTACAATGAATGTGTATGAATAAATTACTATAAATTAATAAATGAATTGTTGTCACCAAAAGCCAATTTTCGATTCAATTCAATTTCAAATTTTCAATATTGAATATTTTTCATGTACAAGAAAAATCTATAATTGTACTTGGCTACTAACATACGGTAAAATTCTATTATTGTGAAGTTTATTTGTATCCAATTACAGTTTTTATTTATATGTAAATAAATGGCTTCTCTAAATTGAAATGACAGTTGTAAGTATACTATTTTAACGCGTTCATTTGTTTTTAATTCTTTATAAAACTCAAAAAATAATCCGTTACATGCGAACTATTTCTATACTCATTCATTAAGGATTCTTGATTAATCAAACCGCGTCATTTTCAACTCGTATTTAATTCATGGATTGCCAGCGATTAAAAGTAAAACTGCTTTATAAGCAGTAAGCCGCAGGTCGGTGGTAACACTGACTTTGGGTTGGTCTAGTTGTGTATGAAGTTTGAATATAACCAGAGATACTTACTAGTTTTTTTACCACTGACGTACCACTTGGCGTACTATCTAAAATAAGTGCATTGAACCTAATGTCTAGACTAATGCACAAAATTGCACCTGTCACCTGTCTAGTGCTTAAGTACTTCACTTAGTCATGAAATATCTGGTTTCATAGACTGATTTTATATTGGAAATATTATTTTGAAGTTATACTTAGCTATGCAATTTTCAATTTTTAAACATCGGTTTTCATTTATTCAACATGATGGGATCATAAACCTTGTTGATCTATTTGCAAATTGCATCAATATTTCAATGCGACTACTTATCTGAGCTCTACTTCCCGTGTACTACTTATCACGAAACCTTTTGGTAAGAGTGGCTGTCAGACTTATAGGCTTCTGATTACGGCTGTCAAAGACCTACAAATGACAGCCGGTACCAACGACTTATTGCGGTATCCGAGGCACGGTCCCTACGTGCTTCAGAGACCACAATATGCCGTTGTATATGTTATGAATGGTCACCCATCCACGGAAAAACCTCGGCAAGCTTAGCTTAAGTTCCGAAAAACCCGTGTTGGTGTTACTACTTAACCATGACGAAAAACTTTCTATTCCTCTTACCAAGTAAATCCTGCTGTGGCAGCCACTTGTACAGCCTAATGTTTGAAGGTATATCAGTCATGTTCTGTTCGGCATCCTGTTTCCACAGCACCCTCTGTGGTAGTCTTCCCAAAGCCTCCACTAGAAGACGGTGGGCTGAGAGAGGCATCTTCGTGGTCCTGACTGAGGAGCCCATGGACACGTATACGAAACCTGTTTCGCCAGCTCCGGATATCCATTCTTCGATTTCCTGAGGGTATAAATGTTTTTGCTAAAGTCTAGTATTCTAGATTAAACATTTAGAACAGATATCATTGAAATTTCGTGTAGGACTTGGTTTTTTAAGAGGAAACGGAGTCGCAGAGCCTTGGTAACCATCGAGCTGGTGAACAGCAACCAATTAAACAACATATTGGTTGGTTATGGTTGTTATTATCAGGTTAGTTATTGTAGGTCCACAAATAACGTTAAAAAAGCCTTTAATTAATTGACATAAGTTGGATTAAATCAGCATTCTTTTATTTTACGCTCGGGACCAAAAATAAAATAGAATGGATTAACGCAGTCTCTACTCAATACCATAATATTCGCCAGTCGTTCTATTTTGAGAATCTCCAAAGAATTGAACCCTTTGTCGAGATACATGCACAATGGTATAAATATTTAACTACCAGCTCCTATAAATAATCTTCACAAACTCCGAAGAAATACAAACTCTCTGTCAGTTCCAGCGGGACTTCGCGACCCAAAGTGTGACTGACAGAAACACACACAAACTTTTAAGATACTTCTGCGAAAGGGTAAAGTGTTCTAGATATCACGAACGGACCTACATCAAATAATTGTATCTTCTAAAGCCTTAGGGGCTCGTTTCTTGCTTTAGAAGAATATAACTGACTGCCTCGATGGTTAGTGGTTTGATTGCCAGATCGGGCAGTGTTAATGGGTTTTTCAATTCGGGATTTCTCAACAGCCCGGAGTCTGGATTTGTGGCATGAGGATGATGACAATAGGCTCGCCCCTTTTTCCCGACAAAATGTGGGTGTAGATACTACGGGTACACTTCCGCTCAAAATATCTTGCGTGACGTTTGTTAAAAAAAGGAATCTAACTTTCCACAAAACTTTACTTGTAGAATAAGACCATAATAATTACTCTCTAAAATCAATTAAGCTGAGAATAATGTTCCTAATGATAACTTAACCAATCATAAAGTTTAATTACATAACAAATTTCAACATTAACTTCACGAAAAGTATCGATAAAGTATGTAAGTCGGCAATCCTTCGAACTTAAATTGCGACCTGCAATCAAAGTACATAATTATTACTTTTGATTGAGATCTAAACTAAGAACTAGGTCACCTATCGACTGACTTCCAGGAATCTGGGATCCAATTATAGTAAGGAAAACTTTGTGCTTAAGTTAGATTGTGCTTACTCCCACACATTACTGGGTAGCACAAACTAGCTAGCTGTGTAAATAGATGCAGACGGATAATAATATTTTGCGAACACTAGAACCTAGAGCCTTTTATCTTTCAATCCAATTACTTTGCGTTACTTATAGTTTGAATTCAGACTTCGACTTCCGAAGATTATCATAGATATATGTACGAAACACAAGCACAATGAAGTCTTAACAACACCTTAAACGCCAAATGACTGACAAACAATACAATTTATATTGTGTCTCGTTGTTTGGCAGTTAAGTTGTTAATATAGTATGTGAAAATGGTCACTGTTTAGTGGTTACACATTCACAGACCGAGATGCATATGGCAGTTACTTTTCTAAAGAATATACAAGACATTGGCACCGATCCCTTGATGAAATTAGAAAATTGACATCTCTTTCTGACAAATAGATTGAGAAAAGGACGGCGATAGTTATGTACTAAGTTAGAGATGTTAATAAATTTATGCGTTGAACTTGACTATGTTTTTGGTCGATGCCTTTTAATTGTGTAATAAGTGTTTGTTTGGAAGTTTCAGTTCAAAATTGACAGTTCTTATACATTTCTGTCCCTTTCTTGTTTTATAAGAAGAAAGAGATAAAAGCAGACTAGCGTGATGTTAGAGGTAAAATCCAAAATAACTTACCGGATCCAATATCTTTGACTCCTTACAATGAATGCAGGCTACCTCAGCAACATTGGGCAGATACGGTCTCGGATAAGACACCGAGTAATGTCCATTTTGAAGGATGAAGCTCACATTCTTCGCCATATTGTATACATGGGGCATCTGCTGGCCAAAGTTTCTTCGTAAAACACCCTGCAGGATCTGCATACTGAAGGCATGGAACGGTAGGATTGTAGCATGGTAGGCTGCATTTAAAGCCCTATCAATTATCCCCATGTTATCCGTAAAGCCTTTGCCGAAGAATGGAGTGACAGAATAAGGAGCCGGGCTTCCAGAACTACTCAAAGGCATGGTGTAGAAGCCAACAGTATTGATGTACATGAAGGGTACTTTGAATTTGTAGACGACACCTAGTGCGCATTCAGGGTACGTTCCATCCAGGATGACGAGATCAAAAGCCCTTCCTGATCTGAGGAAGGACCTCGTCTCTGGGTCGCTGAGGAACGCGTCACAGGCCTGGAACAAAAGAAAGGTACAAATTATACCAGTAAAGATTTCTTGAGTACTTTCCTACTACAAAATTTATGAATTCGGAAGTTATCTACGTATAATGGTTAAATCCTTCCTGACTGGCTAATTAGGATCCTGGGAGTTTCAACTAAGAGTTATTATCTCCCTTAGTTTCCTAATTTAATTTCCCAAATCCTAATTAGAATTTTTAAGTGTTATAAGCATTATGAAGCGTGCCTAATAAAGTCTTTAGTATCTCCTTAGCATTATACGAATGACTAGCGCAAAATGTCGCTTAGTCAACCATTTTGAAATCTTTAATCATCGCTTTCCTTTCAATGATGACTATATTCGCGCTGAACTAAATTGTTTTCTTCCAATTTTGAGAAATAAAATACATTTACCAGACCCCAAACGAAATTTCGATAAAGACCTAGGTAATCGTTTTTACCAACGCTTTTCCGGAAGAAAAGAATCCTTGAGAGAACGACCAATTCGTATTGCTGCAAAGACTTCTCTTTTCCCAGCAATTTGCTAACGTAATAAATTATTAAGAACATGGGCTTTCAGTAATATACCCTGGAGCCGGTTTCTACATTTCCATTAACATATTTAAAAATTCACGCCTCATTAGCAGGGGACAAGGGAACGGCTTCATTACAATTTATTTATTCTTGAGATAACAGTTTACTATATAATTGGGACTTATAGGCACGTAAGAATATTTTTGGTGGTCCGAGCGAAAATGAACCATAATGTTATTGGATATTAGCCTTCTCCTGCTGCTCGTGGCTTGATGTTAAACAGCCCTTAACCTTCCTTAAGAACTGGGCTTAAAATCTTTATCTATGCTTACATCCAAACATATGAAGAGAGGCCAGCACAAGTTACCCCAATTTGTCCAATTTCTTTGATAGTTTTTCAACTTTATTCCTTAAGAAGAATAAGGTCCATGTTCAACTGGAAAAAATTGACAGTTTGAGGTGGCTTGATGTGCTGGCGTCTGTACAAATAAATTGTAACAGGCCGATGGGTGTACACGTATAGATAATGAAGAAAGTAATGTTGGGGGTCTTTATTAGAGCCACAGAAATCAAAACATCACTTTCTAGTATTTTTGTCTGCCTGTCTGTCTGTACGTTTGTACACACATCACGCAAAAACTACTGCATAGATTTGAATGCAGTTTTCATCGATGTATTGCTAGAGGTCTAACTTAAAATGTAGGCTCCATTTTGTTAAATACTTGATCCTAGATTCCACGCGTACGAAGTCGCGGACAAATGTTAGTAATACATCTAAATTAAGGTACAACCTTGAACAACGACTTATGTTTTTCTGACCTTATTAACAGGCAACACTGACATTTTGAGGACAGACTACAATTTATAGCAATCTAGAGAAAAATAATCAGCTTATAAAGTTGAAAGTATTCACTGCCAGTAATCGGGCATACTCCCTGTGAGACGAAGTGGGTCGTATCATATTATAATCTTGATGGTGAGAATTAATTGTAAAATAAATATAGTCTTAGAGATTTACATAGGAGTTAAACATAATTGGCGAAATGTTGGTGTTACTATAGGTGCACTTCAGCACAACCCTTTTTTTAAGGATAGGATATAATACAATGACTACTCCCGTTCTTCTCCGACTTTTACTGAATAAAACCCATCCGTGTTCCGTCCTTGCCCTTTACGTTCCGGGGTCACGGTAACTCTTTCGAATATCCCGCAACCTCCTCTGCCCAACCCTTCGAGGAAAACAGGCGTGGTGTTATGTTAAGAGATCTAACCAGAATTTGAATTATTTTTTGTAATACAATATTATTTTAAAATGATGTTTATTATATTTACGTGCAAATTTTCTTTTGTTCTGTTAAATTACCTAAGAGCATTAGGGAAAGGGGTGTTTTTGTACTTTGCAAGAAGTTATGAGAAATTTCGTAAAAAATGTACATGTTCTCAGATATAGTTTTATAGTGTTAGTATATTTGACGACCGATGTGGCGCGGCGGGCAATGGTCCGCCTGCGACGCAGGAGGTTGCGGGTTCGATTCCCGCCCTGGGACAAATGTTTGTACGATCTGCAAAGATTTGTTCTGGGTGTTCTGGGTATTTGCTATGTATAATAAAAAATATCTATCTATGTAATGTATTGTATTAAGTATATCAGTCATCTAGTACCCATAACACAAGCTCTGCTTAGCTTGGGGCTAGATGATGCTGTGTGGATTGCCCAGCATTATTTATTTATTTATTATTATTTATTTATTATGTTGGTATTCATGTGGCTGAGCGATTGACTGCTGCGCTGCACATCGTGGGTTCCATTCCCGCACGGAACAAACATTAATATGGCCTACGGGTAGTTGTTCCGGGTCTGGCTGTTTGTGAATGTCACTATAAATGTTTGTAAACGCACACACGATACAAGAAAAAATCCTAGTGTGGGGCAATGCTTAAAAAAAAAGAAACACAATATTATATCTGATAACTACTGGACTTTCTGCAAATAAAATTATACTTGATCGATACCTAGTTTACGTTTTACCTTCCGTTTGTGATTACTACTAGACCCAATAGATGGCGTTGAACGCTGACACGCGATCATAACAGAGAACTAAGGTATATCGGCAACTAAAAACAAATGTCGGGAGGATGAAGATTTAGATCATTTTTCCAAATGACCAGTCTCCACAATCTCGATCGTAAAATAACTAGAAACAAAGGCAGGGTACCTACTAACAAAGGTTTTTTGTCTACGTACTTACGGGGGTTATTTTAACCCTTAACGCAAAAAGAGGGGTGCTAAAAGTTTTAGCGATATGTGTGTGTGTCTGTCTGAGTGTCTGTCTGCAGCACCGTAGCTCTTAAACGGGTGAATCGATTTTTTTAATTTGAAAGCAGGATTTCATGCCGTGCTTCTAAGATAAATGCGTTATCAAAAAAAAAATTGTCGTTTCAAGGTCATCAGCTCTTTTCTAAGCTGCGGTAGGGACCTTAGATATATAATGGGTATTATCTTCTTTTACTTAAGTAATCAAAAGATAACATCGATACATTGAGTTAAAATGCGGAATGACATCACGCCTATGTAAATTTTTAACCCCTAACGAAAAAGAGAAGTGTTATAAGTTTAACGTATTTGTGTGTCTGTCTGTGGCATCGTAGCTACCAAACGAAAGGACTGATTTAGATTTTTTTGTATTTTAAAGCTGACGTTATTCAGATGGTTCTTAGCTATAATTTATGAAGATCTGTTCAGGCGTTTCAAGATCATCAGTTCATTTTGTACTTGACGAAAGGACCTTCTTTCACAGGTCCGATTTATTTGCTGGTTTTATGGTGGTATTTCGTTGGTAACCTTGAACTGATGATACAACATCAAGTAGTCTGCGAGTAACCCAAACCTTCAAGAACTTACAGCAGATATAGCGTGCTTGGACTCATTAGAATGGTCTCTATCAGTAGGTGTAAGATAGATGGTGATAGGAGCCCCATGGTGGAGTAAAATATATAATATAAGTATATAATAAGTAAATTATATATAAACAAGTTCAAAAAAAACATGAAATAAAATCAATTTAAAACCCTCGACCCAATAAAACGAACTTTAAAAAGTAAAAAAATAATATGTAGCTAGGTTTGGATTTGGATTGGCTTTTTAAGTTCCATATCGCGACGACGCGTGGATCAACATAATGTGTAATAATTTATATTAAACCACAATCTAGGGTCTCTAGGGTGTTACTGTTAGACTGGAAGATGACCCCAACTTAGTTCGGAAAAGGCTAGGCAGACGAGATAGTACTACTAGTGGATATTTCGAAACTGCAGATTTATTTTATTTGAAACTGTCTGATGGGGCATTATGGAACTCGTGCCTCCAAAAACTACCAGTAACCAAGCTGTCTTCATCGCAGTCAACTGTTGGACATAAGCATTTCCCAAGTTCAGTGAAAACATTTACACGAACACCAGGCGATACCTAAAAGTAATGTCTAAATAAAAGCAAATTCGTTTCACATCATCAAAATCTATATTTTATACACTTGTCTATGGATTTTTAAGTACCGTGTCTGTCAACATAGTTAGAAATCTGTTGCTAGGCAACCTGAGACAGGTATCTAAGAGTTAAGCCTAGGTTACACAGTGCGAGCTGGCATGCGAGCTGACCGAGTCAGTTACTGAGGTGCAGTTACTTGCACCGTGTGACCGCATCATACGAGTTACTGTCATGTGCGAGTGGGACAGTAGCTCGCGTCCGAGTTACTTCAACATTTTTTGTTTTTACTCGCTACTTGCCTTCCCCCACCACGCCACTCGCACGCCGCTCGGTCGTCAACTCGCACGATTTTGCGAAATGACAGTAGCTCGTACGCTCGGGCCCACGCTACAGTGTTTCTTGTTTCGGCGTCAAAATGGCGGAAAGATGGACATCCGATCAAAATATAAAGTTTGTGGAGCTATACAAAGATCAAACGAACTTATGGAATTGTTTGGATCCTAATTATAAGAACAGAGATTTGCGTAAAGCGTCGTTAGAACACATCCGCATGGAATTTAATTTACAAAACACGAATGAAGTTACAAAAAAAATCAAAAATTTACGTTCTACGTATAACCAGGAGTTATTGAAAATTGAAAAAAGCAAAAAAAGTGGATCTGGCACTGATGAGATCTATAAACCATCTATCAAGTGGTTCGATTCTATGGATTATATTATGAAAATAATAAATCTAAAAGAAAAAGAAACACTAAGTAATCTGGTAAGTATTTTATTTCTAATTACACAATCATATCATTTTGCCACGTAACTGCTCCCTCGCCATTGAAATAATTTTTATATTTATCACGCATTTTCTCTGCTATTGCTTTCGATCTATTATTGATTCTCGAGCGACGAATACTCGGTAATTCATTAATTTCGGACCTCCACTGCCCCAGAATGATTTGAAAGTTTATGATGTCTTCATAATCTGTAGTTCCTGGTGGTGTATAAGTGCTTGATGCAGTGGTACGTAACCAATTGTGTAATGTACATGCACATAAGACGATCTTTATCGTAGTTTCCTCTTTAACTTGAATTGGCTTTCCCAAAACACGAAAACGAGATGCTAGAATGCCAAACCCATTCTCCACAATCCTTCTTGCTCTGCTCAATCTATAATTATATATCTTTTCTGCGGTAGTCAATATATTTTTGTAGGGCTTTAGTAAATACGGCTTCAAAGGGAAGGCATCATCTCCAACTAGAATACCATTTTCAGGCAACAATAAATTGTTTTCTAGATACGGATACAAAGAGCAGTTTTGAAATACCCCACCATCTGCATTACGACCGTATGAGCCTATATCTACATATCTGAAAGTATAATCGTGATCTACGACGGCCATGAGCACTATACTGTTTGTTCCTTTGTAGTTATAATATTCACTGCCACAATTTGGTGGTGCTTGAATTGTTATGTGTTTCCCATCAATAGCTCCACAGCAATTCGGGAAATTCCACCTCGAAGCGAATCCTACTTCTATATCTTGCCATTCTTCCACATTGGGTATCTGAAAAATAAAAGAGTAACATTAATTTCAGGAACCAAATCATGCGTCAACGTCAGGAAGCAACGTTGGATCAATGTCAGGAAACGAGGCCATGAATAACGAGGACCTTGATGCTAGTGTCAATAGCAACAACGCCGTTCCTACAAAAGTGATGAGGCCACCAAAAACTCCAAAATTAAAGACGAAAGTATCATCAGAACGGTCTGAAATTCAAGCAGCTGTGAATGAGCTCAAAGAACTAAATAACAGTTTAGTAAACGTGTCTGCAGCGATTCCAAGAGAATTAGAAGATGAATGTGATGTTATTGGAAGACATGTAGCACTGCAGCTCAAACAGTTACCTCCGATTGATAGAATTGATGCGACAGATGAAATACAGGCAATACTCTCTAGATACCGTAAAAGCGCCCTCTGTGCTAGAATTGTGTATACACCTTCTGATTACAGTTCTGAATGTACGCCATCACCACAGCCTGCAGTAAATTATCAACTTGTTGGACCTACAATATCTGCACACTCTACACAACTGGAACAATCTTCACAATCTATACTCCATAATGAATGTACGCTGTCATCACAGCCTGTAGTGTTCGCAGCTCCAGTAAATCCTTCACAAACAATGTCTGTAAATTATCAACCTGTTGAACCTACAATATCTGCAAACTCTACGCCACTGCTGGATCAATCTTCACAATCTATACTCCGTAATGATATACTTTCTTCAGCAATATCAATCTCTAAAATAACGAAATAAGCTATGTAGTACTGTAGTTATTAAGTATTACTATGTTAAGTTCACGTTTAATATGTGCAAAAACTTTAACAAATCCGTTGTGAATTTGATTAAGAATAATAAAAATTACTTACTTTGATATAACCTTTTAGACTTTCATTGATAGCAGCACACACTTCTGGTATTATTTTAATTATGGATGCTTTTGAAACTCTGAAAAATACCGACAATAGTCTATACGATATCCCAGAAGAAAGGTATACCAGAGTTATTTCCAACTTCACCCTTGCAGGTATCGCATCCCTCATCACGTTGAATTTTTGGAGCAATTAAATTTAAAAGTATTTCCACTTGTTCAGGTGTCACTCTCATAACCGCTTTATATTCTCGGGGATCTTCATCATATAGCTCTTTAAATATTGTATGCGTTGCCCCTTTTTTTTGCAACCAATCCCTGACCCAAATACTTCTTTTCTTCTTCTTTTTTTGTATAGCTCTTTCAATTCTAAGCATTTCAACACAAAGTATTTTCGTAACCGCTTTTATTGTGGTATGTACTGTGATTAAACGTGTATTTTGCGACAACATTGCAGACGAATTGCCATTGACGAATATGCCAGTACACTGGTGCAGTAGCTGTCTTCTGCGAAGCCAGCAGCTTGCATAGTGTGACCGTGCGAGGCGAGTCGAGCTACTGTCATACGAGTACATAGGCACAGTAGCTGTCTACTGCCACATCAGCAGCTCGCACTGTGTAACCTATCCTTTACGCATCGGAGAATCGGTGTCGTAACTTTTGTCTCGCTCAGTGGATTTTTGCATTAAGCAACTGCTTAATGTTTATAGAACCAGCCTATTACTGTCCCACTGCAGGGCAAAGGCCTCTTCTCATACAGAGAAGGCACGAGCATTAATCACCACGGTTGCTCAAGACGCGTTGGCGATTTCAGACTTATATTATATAAGTCCAGGTTTCCTCACGATGTTTTCCTTCACCGATGTCAGTGATGACAGATAAACTAAGAAAGTACATTTGAATTGAAAATCTCACATTGGTACTTGCCCAGGGTTGAACCCACAACCTCGTGCACAAGCGGCGAGGCCTAAACCACTAGGCCATCCTGACATTTAATGTTTACACGCATTATATATATATATATATAGATGTCGCTTAGAGTTAGTGAAAACGCGCTTTTATTTTCCACCTTCTGCATTCTGTCTATCCAACAACGTACCTCATAACCATATCGAAGTATATCCTTGACGGGCATCTGATCCTCGCCCCTCATCCTGGCCCCTACCAGGTCGAAGGACATGTAGTTCCTCACGTAGGTGACCAGACCCTCAGGAGCGATCTCCTCCAAGCCATTGACGTGGAAGTCAGCTGGGAACGCACTTATGAAGGTAATGTTGTGACCTCTGAAAAACAACAAGATTATAGCTTAGCAATCATTCATCCAAGTAAACATAATTCAAGTGTCTCTCTCTCTAAGAGGGATCTAAATTTTAGGGGAAACACCTAACCTAATTAATGGATGCCCTCAAATGCTTATGTCGGTTCAGTGATAGAATGCTCGCCTGCCAATGCAATTTTAGACAATCTGATAGCTTAACATTGCTAATTTTTGTTAATCATTCATTTATCATTAATGAATCACCAATAAGGACATACACTGACCTTATTGGTGATGTTCTTCTAAAAGGGCGGGTGCGTAGTCGCAATTGGCGTGCGTGTATGACCAGATGTATGAACGTAAACGAAGCAAAATTATGTAAAGGTGGCGTTCTGTATTTTCTGCCATGCCCCATAGGAAAAAAGCGTGAGTTTATGTATGTATATGTTGGCATTGGTTTATGACGTCAGTATCAAAATGTTACCAAGACCTGGAATAGATGAGGACCTTAGCCTTCGCAGAAATAAGAGGGTCAACATTAATTGGAATTGAGTAATCCTTGTAATCCTGGGCGAAACTTTTGTGTATAAATACTTAATTGTGCCTTTCATGTCCCTGCATGGACTCTGTCGGCTACATTAAAATATAGGAGGTAACTTGAAGGTTAAATATTTATTACCCGTATTCGTAAATAAAACTTAATATTGGCTCTTTACATTGTTTGTCCTTTAAAGAAAGAATGGAATGGACATTGGAAATGGAAATCGGTTGTCATGATATGGACATGTGAAGCGAAGGAATGGGGGTCATTTTGTGAGGAAAGTTTTGAGTATGAATGTACGGGGTTACAAGAGTAGAGGGAGACCTAGGAAACGATGATATGACTAAAAAGGAGGTGACTTCTAAGATGATGGCAAATAGAAATGTATGGAAGAAGAAGACATGATGCGCCGACCCCAAATATATTGAGATAAGGGCAAGAGGATGCTGATGTTGGGATGGACATTTATAGGAGCTGTTAATTTTAGTTGAACTAAAGTCTTTACAGATAAATTACAAAATCAAAGGCAAATAACTATAAACTAAATAACTTATTTCAATAATAGGTATCATTAAAATATGGTACTTCTGAAAGTCAAACTTACAAGTTAAATTAAATATAAAAATTATTCAAGTTGCCCCTTCCAAAAGATAGTTTCGTATGGAGAATAATGGGCAAGAAACTCCACCCTTACTCTTTTGAAATAGTTTTATACAAAATGTTGTACCCATTAATCAAATCATTTTAATGTAAAACTGAAGGAACCTTGAATGAACACTACTAACTACGAGTATACTAAAATAGGCAAAAAAGCATTATAAATACAGCAGATAAGTTAATTGAAAAACAAATGAGTCACTTCGACTAAAAACACGGCGAAGTTCAAGGCATAAACCAATTTGACATCTCTAAATTAGTTCAAATCTGTCACCGTCATAGATCTGTACGTCAGTAAGAGATGCCAGCTTTCTCATTTTTGTTTATTTTTTGCTTTGAACAAGGAAACCGACACCATTGACTTATTTGGGAGTACGTTACTTACCTCCTAATAAGTCCTCTCGCCAGTTCCCAGAAAGGCATCTTGTGTGACTTCGTGCCACCCATGGTGATCATCAGGATATCGCTGCCACACGCCGACGCAGCCAAGAGTATTGGCAGATAGAGGAACGGCCATCGCGACCTATGCTGAGGACAAGAGAAAGACATTTTGGTAAATACTATGAAGCTTTTTTCATGTATTAATAGTGGTTTTCACCAACACGACTTCGTAACCACGTAACAATTTCTTGATCAACATCATCTGCCTAGCCTTATCCCATATACGTTGGGGTTGGCTGCCAATCTAACCGGACGCAGTTGAATACCATTATATTGAATTTTACATGAAGCGACTGCCTATCTGGCCCCCAGAACTCAGTTTCTGGGTAACAAGATACCCCGTAGCAAGTCTGATTCTTAGACGTTCGGGATTCTGACAACTCGTAACTACTGTTAAAGACCTACGAATGACAGCCAGGACCAACGGCTTAACGTGCTTTCCAAAGTACGTAGGGGACTCGGTATGTTATGTATGATCATCCATCCACGGAGTGATCAAGGCAAGCGGTCCTTGACCTTTCTTTCTTCAAAAGACCAATACACACACTAACCAAAATAATCTCCCGATTTTTAAAAAGACTGACCTCTGAGTTTGTTTCGGTGATTCTTTTAAGAGTAGTTGGATAGGACACAGCTACCTTATCTAGCTTAAACATTTTTATACACATTTGACATGTACAAGTGTTTATTAAAACCAGTTATTATGAACCCCTAACCTCTAACAAAATAGGTAAAGTTACATTGTCGTATGTGTGTGGCGGATGTCTCGTGCAGCCATGCATTTTAAACGGAAACGCAGCAATGGTACTGCACAAATAGTTTAAAACTTTAGGTGGAGGAGTAATCCCACACAAGTTTTAATTAATTTTGCTCCGTCAAGTGTAAACTTGAAGAGGAATGGTCTTAAGCTGCTCCCTCACCAGGAGCATTCGCCTGTAATGTAACGTTACAGCGACAAGGACCCAAAAAAAACGTCAAATTATTTATAAATATGTTTTTAATAATAATATTTTTAGTTTTGTTTAGTTTCTCATATCTAAGTAAACTATGTATGTTCTTTTGGAGAAATAAACTTTTTTAAACCGAAATTAGCTAGTTATTTTTATTATTCATTTAATTCAGACATTGTCCATATTTTATGTACATACACAAAATTAAAATAAAATATTAGAACTAATATACATTAAAATTACATACACAATGACACACACAAATTAAATTAAATATACAATGTCATAAATACGTTATTAGTCAAACGAAATTAGTTTCACGTACTTATGTTAAGACGCTTTTTCAATCTGAGTGCAAATTGTAGACAGTATCGGTTGGTAAACTTCTCGCAAGAAATTCGTCCAAGGGCTAAGGCATTACATGAGTGAGTGAGGAGAACGGAGCATTACCATGACATTCAGGACTTACAAAAACAAAGAGTGGCCATGGAGTTTCTTGCCCGTTCTTCTCCATAGGTACCTACGCTTTGGAATTGGCGACTAGCTTCATTTTTCCAATTTTTTGACAATTCAAAAGTACCTGTAATTGGTTTATTTGAAATAAATGCTTTGACTTTTACCCAGCATAACTTGTATCATTTTAACACAACTTGTAAAATCTACTACTCTCCCACCTTAAGGCGAATCCTCAAAATCTAATTTGAATTGTTATGTTACAAGCAAATGTTCGTCAGTCAGGGAGGCAGTATTGTAATGAAATGCTCAAAATCGAACAAGAAATAATAATGATTATCGTTTATTTTATAAAGAACACATATAAGTAAATACCTTAATAATTAAAGAGAGAAATGTTACGTTACAGGCGAATGCTCCCGGTGAGACAGCATCTTTAAGCTCAATTTTGTTTAAATTGCATTTAACATAGCTACATGTGTGGCCCACTTGCTAGAGATTCGTTTGCTTTATTAATTAAGCAAAATCGTCGATAATAGAGAAATGTTTACTTAACATAGTTTCAAGTAATGATGTGATAGATAAGTGTTATTAGTCGTCCTATAAATTAAATCAAGCTCCGAACTGCTCGGGGTTAGGTTTTGCGTTTGTAGAATAGAATACTCTTTATTGTACAACATCAAAACTTAAAGATTAATTACTTTAAGAGCTACATAGGGTGTAAAAATTGCGGACTTGTCGCTAAAAGCGATCTCTTACACACAACCTTTGGATCGGCTTGATGGAGCATTTGAAAAGATATGCAGGTATTGATTTTTAAGAATGGATAAAAAATGGCTCATAATGGCATATACCTACTTAAATATTTACTCTAGACATTGTAACCTTTCGATAAATTATTGATTCTTCTAGCAATAGTTCAGAGTACACTAGCTTAGACATGGTGGCCCCCGTTTTCCACTAGATAGGTTGGTTTGGCCAACCCATTTACAGGGCAGTAGCCCAGGATTCGGGTCGACTCAAAATTCACTACAAAAATCAAATGTACAAAAATCTTATCTAGTAATGCTTAGGTTCCATCCGATTGCCATCAACCGGGCATAAGTTTCAGACTTCTGGCTGCTACTCAGAAATTCAGATGTAGAAAAATCCGATAACAATGCCCAACCCGAGATCCGAACTCGGACATCAATCTCAGCAGTAGTGTTTACGACCACTAGACCAAAGAAGCAGTTATGTCAACGTTTTTAACAATCGTATTCTCACCCACGGATTTGGCATACGCAAAACTGCGCGCCAATTCTTACCTAAATATGCATAGGTATATGTAGAACCTACCTGCATTGGGTAATCAAATACATAGTTATCGCTGTTAGCCAATTTCTATGTGATTTCTTGCTGTTCTTAGCAAAGAAATACCAAATACCCACTAAGCTTTGGTGTGTAAGCATGTATGCAACTAGTATCTCGTTTCAATTACTATAACGACATTAGAAAGACATATGACCCGGAGACAGAGAACTTGCAAAATATGAGGACAACACACAACAAAACAAACCCACACAAGAATCCACGTAAAATGGCGTAATCAAAAATGCATGAGCGTTGAGCGTAAAATCTGGAAGAGGCGTTGCATAAAGCGGAGCTCGCTCGACACAGAAAATGCGCGGGCGCTGATAAACGCGAACACGTTGTATTGTGATTTTAAACTGTAATTGAAGATGGAATTATTATTATTTTCAATAAAATTTCATGGTAGTTGAGTGGTTATGGCCTCGTGCCTGTTATGAGTGCAAACCCGGACAAGTACCAATTGGACTTTCTCAATTTATATGTACGTGTTTGGTGAACCAAAACCTCGTGAAGAAACCTGGAATTTGCAGTTAACATAAGTCTGAAATCACCTAATCGCCCTGAACAGGCGTGGTTACTAATGTTCGTGCCTTCTTCACATGAGAAAAGGCCATTGCCCTGCAGTGGTCTAGTGACATGCTGGTATTATTATTGTTCTCAATGTAAAGTTGAAGACGCTGCTTTTAGAAGTGCTCACTGGCACATACTTTTCATTTGTGGAGATGGCGAAGAGTACGTTTCCTGATTCCTACTTCGTCTATTGTTTTTCTATGGTATCGGCAAAAACTTAATTCATGTCGTGTCAGAACCGTGTCACAGGTGACGGCAGAGAGCACAGGACATAATTATTACTCACTGCCAACAAGCTCCTGCATTGTCCCTATTTACAATTTAACAAAACATCAAGATCTCTTTATTATCATCATCATCATCAGGCTATAGTCCACTGCTGGACATAGCCCTCTCCTAATGAGCGCCATAGCGCTCTGTCTTCAGCTTGCCGCATCCAGCATCTGCCTGCAGTCTTTCGCAGATCGTCATCCCACCTGGTCAGAGGGCGTCCTACACTACGTTTGCCGAGTCGCGGTCTCCACTCAAGAACACGTTTACCCCAGCGGTTGTCGGTTCTTCGCGAGATATGGCCAGCCCAGCCCAGGGACTTCAGCTTGCTAATTCTTTGAGCTATTCTATATACTCTTTATTATATTGAAGTTTAATATCAATATACACATAAACCTTCCGGAATAAATTAATTAAATGATGGTGGAAACCGCATCGATATCCCTTGGGTAGATTAGAAGAACTCACATAGATCGACACGAAAAGCGACTTTGTTTAACACTTATGCAATGATAATGACAATACCCCGTATAAAAGCATGGCCTCTCATTGAGTCTATTTTTATTCACTTAACAGTCTCGTCTGTTTTCTGTGGTTTAACCGACTTCAAGAAGCGGTAAATGTTAAGCGAGTTGCACACTTTTCCTTAGAGCAGCTCTTTCACCAAATGTACATAACTGCATTTCAATTTCACACAGCGAACCCACAATTGTTATTATAATGTCATTCTATGGGACATTAAGTATGAGAAAATCACATCAAAACCCCATTCAGAAGTTGTCAAAATTGAAGCAGTCACAAATTATTATGATGTGTGTAAAAGTGAAAGTAGACGATGGCAGAGATTCATTTGTCATTTTAGAAGTTTAGGATGTCATAGTAAGTTTGGTGGTTATTAGCCTTGAACTACTGAACGGTCCGTAATATGAAGAAGATCGATTAACTTAGGTAATGCAAATATTTATGCCATAATGGCCAGAAAGCGTTGAAATGCAATGAAATGAAATGAAATGATTTAATGCCATTTATTTCTGTAAATGGACTTTTAAAAACACACGTCATAAAATACAATAAATAAAAAAGAACTATCGATGTTTCCAAGCTGCCTACTGTGAGAAGAAACACTGAACAAGCTCAGAGGTCACAGTTTCCCTTAAAGTCGAGACATTTTCAGTCCTTTTGGCGACATTATTGTAGACCTAGGCGAAGATGGTGGGACGTGACAGACGAGATCGGTCCACACTAGCTCAAGACAGAAAGGAGTGGAAAGGAGATAGGGTCGCTTTTGCTCTGCTATGGATAGTCCCATAACAAAGAAATTGGACTATTGTTGCAATGTCTTTGTTTCCATAAGCTGCAATAGTACTGCACCAACCGGAGGTTGTCTTTGGGTGCACTTGCATAGTGCATACATACTAGGATTATCGTCGTTTGGTGCCTTATAGTGCATATTGGGATTATCGTCGGTCGGTGTTGGTGCATGGCAAACGAAAAGTACAAGAAGCTAGCCAAAGTACCTAATTATTATTTCTAGTAGCCGCTTAGTAGTTAAAGCCTTTATTTTTTGTTCCGAGTTGGAAAATCCTCATGGATGTCCTCCGCTCTGGAGAGGCGTCAGGGGTCCGTCAGACTCTTACTGACTAAACCACTCTAGTGTTCCAGCTCACACCTACGCAGGGGGTCGCAGGGACGTACGATCCTTCCGCAGCCCCCGGCTGGAGTATTTGAAGGCCTAAGCCAACTCAGGGCCTCTGCTAGATGGCTTAGGCCCCTTGTACGCTTATCAAAGGTCCGGAACCTCAGAGTCCCAAAAAATGACAAAAACGCAAACGAAACTTTGGACATTTTTTAAGAATATTGCGCGCACGGACTATTGTGAGATTGGTCATAGTTGAAACAGTCGAATCTCAACTGAGCATTGACTTTTAATAATGATAATTACTCTGAGTATCTTCTCTTGCTATTCGCAAATGTACCAACCAACAGTTTAGAATATATCGATATAGTATGAAGAAGGCTGATATTGATGCCTTTCCCAAGTTACAAAGTTGCAAAGTTTTGTTTAGAAAAGTGTTTCGGAACTTCTGGGAAGTTCGCAAACTACGGATTTATCTACAAGCGATCGCAAGTTCGATACTTAAAGAAGAATATAAATATAAGTAAGTATATCAATTCGTTTGTGTTTAAGCTTAACACACTTTTATTTTGTAAAAATAATACCAGCCTATTAACACCCTCAGCGCCAGACCCTACGTGTCCGTTTTTTTATTTATTTTTTGTTCGTACGTGTTTAAAACTACGTAATAATCATATTTTGTTTTTGACCCTCCCTCCCCCTTTTTCCCTTGTTTTTCCTGGATTTTGCGTTTACTAAGTAGAAAGATGTGTATACTTTTGAATACACTGTTCCAGACACTGTGTGACAAAAAGTTACACATGGCGCCTAAGGTGTTAAGTATTGATTGGATCATCTTTCGGCCTTTTTCCATGTAGGGTTAGACTAAATGGATACTGGTTCAATCATAATAATTATGTACCCACTGTGTAAAGGAACTCTTCACCTACAGAGAAGGCAATAGCATTTGCCCCACGCTTGATGAAGGCGGGTTGACGTTTTCAGACGTTTATAATAAATAAATAATGCTGGACAATCCACACAGCATCATCTAGCCCCAAGCTAAGCAGAGCTTGTGTTATGGGTACTAGATAACTGATATACTTAATACAACACATTACATAGATAGATATTTTTATTATTCATAGCAAATACCCAGAACACCCGTAACAAATATTTGTAGATCGTACAAACATTTGTCCCAAGGCGGGAATCGAACTCGCAACCTCCTGCGTCGCAGGCGGTCCTTCGCCCGCCGCGCCACATCATATAAAATTACTCCTGTATTCCCCGAAGGGTTGGGCAGCGGTGCACCTATAGTAACACCCACATTTCACCAGTTATATTTAAGTCCCATGTAATAGGGAGCGAGCCTATTGCCATCAACCGGGCACAAATCCAGACTATAGGGCATACCAGACTATATACAATAAGGCAGTAACATTTAGCCCGACCCGGAGATCGATCCCTCAGGACTCCTCAGGCTCAGCAGTCGCGCTTGTCACGCAAAACCACTAGACCAACGAGGCATATAACAACTGGATCAACACGTTTTATTAACACTAAAAACCAACCATTATCATTTTACATTAAAATCTAAATCCAGGCCAATCATAAAAACACCTTTATCTATGTCCACACAACCCGGTCAAAGCAAACCATACCATACGTTACGCAACACAAGGTTGATATTAGAAAGTAGGTAGAGTTCATGTGTACACTTCCTCAGTTGACATAACATTTGTGCTAAGTGGCAAGTCCGCATAGCTATGTGGAGGCACGCATCACCCATTTCAATATGGCCTATTAACTATCAGGTATATTGTAGGACTTCCTAAAGGGTATATTCACCGAAGGGATAGGCAGAGATGCATAACCGAAATTCCGCTAGTTTTTATGCAGTCTTTTATACTTAAATGATGCTGGACAATCCACACAGCATCATCTAGCCCCAAGCTAAGCAGAGCTTAAGTGTTGTGGGTACTAGATGACTGATATAGTTAATACTTATACATTACATAGATAGATATTTTTATTATACTTGGCAAACACCCGGAAAAGATCGTAGAAACCTTTGCCCCACATCGGTCGTCTTTTTAGGGGGTAAAGTTCCTCATGCTTCATTAAAAAAGGGAGAGTATTGTGTCTCGTGTCTGCGATCTAGGATACGTCAGTTATTGGCGCAGCCGTAAGGCACATAGTTTTTTTTAATTTTATTTAATTGTTTTTACTAGGTACTTCTGTTTTTGATTCTCTTTCGTGCCTGAGCCTGTGCTAAATAAATGCTTTTTTTGTAACACAGTGTAAGGTTATGTTATAGGGATGAAAATTAACGCTTGCATAGTACTGATTATATCGACTTCAAATAGAAGTTAGTCTATGATTCTCAAAGAAACTAAACAAAACGTTATTTTTGAATTTTCGCACTTTAAAAACCTTACCGGACTTAAACTAAAAAATCACTAGGAGACATCATAACTTACTTTTTTATTAGGGGTTCCAAGATCGTTGGATGTTTTTTTCAATAAGTATATCGTTATATGACAAACTATAATAAATCAACTACAAAATTATAATCATTTAAAGCAACCTTCATAATGTGTGCAACAAAACAAAAAACTCACTTTAAGATAGGTTTATCAAAAGTTAACAAAATTATCATTACATAAACTTTTAACAGCATAATAATCACTCAATATTAAGTGCTTATCATTACAAAACATTTGTCACAATTTTACTGACGTAATATCCAAGTAACGATGTATTTGTTTAAACTTTGGCACATCATTACCATGTGTAAGTAGCCACACCTACCAATGAAAACATTACAACAATTATTTCTAGGGTTAGTGAACTTTGAATGTGACACGTTAGCAGAGAACTGCTTATTTGCAAACTGGCTAGGCTACAGGGCGAAACCACCACACAAGTCCATTCCTACCAGGCTCCCTTTGAAACAACCACTCCATTATTGTCGAATTTAATGTATCTCTTCATCTTCCTAGCCTTTTCCCAACTATGTTAGGGTCAGCTTCCAATCTTACCGTATGCAGTTGAATTCCAGTATTTTACGTGGAGCGATTGCCTATCTGACCTCCACAACCCAGTTACTGGGCATCACGATACCTCTTGGTAAGACTGGTTGTCAGTCTTTCGGGCTTCTGACCACTCGTAACGACTGTCAAAGATCTACAAATGATAACCTGGACCAATGGCTTAACTCTCGATATGTTTTTAATGGTCACCCATCCACAGAATGACCTCCTTAAGCTTAGCTTAACCTTCGATCTACCCTATTTTTATTTGGCCACGAGCTCCTCCGTCTATTATTTGTCTACTCAATATTATAAAGCTGTAGAGTTAGTTTGTTTGAGAGGTCTAATCTCTGGAACAGCTAGTCGGATTTGAAATCTTTTTGCTTTTGACAGCCCAATTATGGAGAAATTTTATAGGTTATTTATTATAACGATGTAACTCTTAAAAGCGGTTAAAACCGAGGGGCACGGCCAGTTCATACTAAAAAGACACTAGACAATATTACAACCAAAAGCAAAACAATATTAGAACTCAGTTTTTTTACATCATCTTTTATTTCATACAAATTCACTGTTGGCCTCTGCTAGGTCATTCATAAGCAGCAACAATAATGTGAACGTAAGAGTAAAATAGAAGACTCTTTGTACCTACACCATAGAAATAACTTTAAGACCTACATTTTGTGACAATACATAATACACTTATTGTCATGCAGAAGCCAAGACAGTTTTATTAGGACAGTTTAGGAGAGAGGCACAAATTAAAATTATTTATCCGTCTTCTTGATTATTTTATAATAGTATTCCGCATAAAATTATAGTACCTATTAATACATATGTTACAGCACATACATAATCCCTTATCTGTTAGGTATGAAATAACTCAACCACAGTATAGCAAAATAGGCAATATATTTAATACATATTCTGTATATATATTAATACATAAAAAGAAAAGCGCTTTCATCCTCTCTCCTATCACCAGCTTAACTTAACTTTGCTGTGCCCGACAGGGTCCATAATTGATTCTATTCTTACCACACCAAATGTTTTATATAACATTATGGAATGCAATAAAGTATTGAGTATTGAGTAAATTGCCCTAAATTGGCTCAAAGATACCTCCAGTTGTAAGCAAAGGGCAACAAGCTTTTTCTGTTCTTGGACTATGCTTAGTTATTCTATAAAAATGCTTAAAGCATTAAGTCCGCCTTTGTATGTTTATCTTTACTTTTGCATATAGTTTTTATATTTAAATAAAGCTTTTCACTATTTGCTATTAATAACATTCAATATTCATATTTTTCCACGTCATCTACACATAAATATGTACATACGAGTATAGTAAAATTGTAACAGGCCTATGCGGAAAATCTAAAAAATAAATTATACAAGGGGTCTTTATTAGAAGAACAAACGCCAAAACTACAGTTTTTCAGAATTCTTGTACGGTCTGTATGTATGTATGTACAGAGGCCAGCACATCAAGCTGTCCCAATGTGTCAAATTTCTTTGATAGATTTTCAATTTTATTACAAAAGTGTAAGGCATGTTCAATTCGTAAAATTTGACACACTGGAGTAGATTGATGTGCTGGCCTCTGTACACGCATCACGCAAAATATATCGCAATTGAGTGTAGCTAAGGGTCTAACTTAAAATATAGGCTCCATTTTACTATAATCCGGTTCGAAGTTAGCCGGGTCAGCTAGTTTATGAATACAATTTAAAATAATAAAAGGAAGTATAGTAATTCCTTTCTCAAACAATGCCTTTGCGATGGTGGTCCCCCATACAAGCACTAACGATCTCTCGTGCTGTTATGGTGCCACATGCGGCTTATCGTGATGCTTATCAGTTTGTTTACAAACATACGTGTCTGTAACTAATAATAAAGACACAGAATATTGAGTAAATGGAGTGTCTATGCGCTTTATTCTCGCGATGAGCCTTATGCAACTCCACGTGAGTCTTTTGAAGCCTGACTGTGTAATCCCGTGTTTACCACTATGAGGAACTTAAGTTAAATCCTATGTAAAACGCGCTGTAAGATTTTTAGGCTTAACACCGATAGATATAATCCAACAATGCAATAAAACTTAGACATTAACTAACATGTTAACTAGCTTTGGTATATTAGAGCAATGATTTAGGAGTTAAATAAGTCGTGGGTTTGAACCCAAGCAGGCAATTAACTGTGTATTATTATAGTGTGGAGTTTCTTGCCCATTCGTCTCGACGCGGAACTACATTTTGGAAAGGGCAACTAGAACCATTTTAGTATTTCATTTAAAAATTAAGTTAACGTTCCAAATTGCCGTTTTAATGGTCAAATTGAAATAAATGATTTGATTTTGACTTTAGTTAATACCGCACAATTTAATATGACAAATTGTCAAAAGCCAATCACATCACTAGAATTGCGTTTAATCTGTGACACCGTGACACGTTAGTAATTTATTTTCAGAAATCGGGCGTTCAATCTCAAAGCGTCAAGCTTCGTCACGTCTTTCGTTCTTCTTTTGTCCGTATTTTAACACTTCATGTATTTACTCTTCAGTGTTTTTATGTATGACCCGTAATATTTATGAGTTATTTGTATGATAAAGACTGATGTGTATGTTCGCCGGTTACTTATTTAGACAAGTGATTTTAAAGCGAGCGTCACATTTACAACCATTGCATATAAGGTAAGTACCAACCTAATATTTTGATCTAAAGATATTATAGTTTTGAAAACTGGCAAAGAGCGAGTCGGACTGGCCACTGATGGTACACAACCCTCGTTCGCTCTTTGTATCGTATATTTATTTCCATTTTCGGAGATAAATTTAAATATTTTTCAATATTAATGTTTTATTAGTGATTGTGTTATTAGTGATTCTAAGATTGTTATTTGTTTTATTCTGTTTTTACCCGTGAGAAGTTTGGCTTTGTGTTACTATGTAACTGTTATCCATCTATTAAAACTGTTGGTTCTCCTACTTCGAGATAAATAAATCATAATATGCGTTGAGGGAATTCGCCAAATACTATAAATCTATGCTAGTTATAAATCATATTTACATATAATGTTCTATTTTTACTATAATATTTACACAAACCTCCGTATTCGTGTTTATGAGACCGTATAAGTCTATTAATTAAGTGAAACCTTCAGTTTGTTGAAATAAAAAATAGATACCATACCTACCTACTTATTTTAAGCGTACTACTGGCACAACAAGATTTACCGTAAAACGGGGTGTATCGAAATGCAGAGGTGAGTAGAAATAACACTTTGAAGGGCATTTTCGCGTTAGTTTAACATTGTATGTTTACTACAAGAATTCTTATTATTTTTAAGGAGTTGAAATTAATAATTTCAACATCTTGTCAGTGATTAAAAATGTTGAATCAACGTTTAAATCTCCCCGGCGTTTTACTGTACATACAAAATACAAATACCGAAGAAGTAATTCTCTAACAAACCCCACTTTAGAGTTAGTATCAGAAAATGAACGCCTTTCAATATTGGGTTACCCATAAAAGAGTTGATGTGTATTTTTTTATAAGACAATTCAATATCTAATACGCATTTAGTATCGATAAACCATATTTATCTTCCTTAAATTTAATACAGGTCATGAAAGAACAGCCACTATGTTGATCAGTTGAGTTTTCTGATCACCTCAATGTATTCTCTATAAACAAGTGAAATACAAATAAATAATGCTGGACAATCCACACAGCATCATCTAGCCGCAAGCTAAGCAGAGCTTGTGTTATGGGTACTAGATAACTGATATACTTAATACAATACATTACATAGATAGATATTTTTATTATACATAGCAAATACCCAGAACACCCGGAACAAATCTTTGTAGATCGTACAAACATTTGTCCCAGAACCCGCAACCTCCTGCGTCGCAGGCGGACCTTCGCCCGCCGCGCCACATCGGTCGTCAATGAAACCTTACTACAGTAAAATAGGTCTGTTATCAAAGGTAAACTTTGACCTTGATCTAGCCTATACTAGAGGCCAGCTTATCCTTGTTTTATTACCAGTATTGCCACTGACGTTAGGTCAACTGTACTTCATATACTTGTGACGTAACGTGCTTATAAGCTACAATAGCATTTAACTAACGCTTGTTGACTTATAAGAGAAAGGTTGTAAGTTCATAACCTACCCGTTGCATCATAGACGCGATGAACCTGTTTTACAAGCTGCATAATACTTTAGAAGAGAAAGAATGTACTCATTGATCAATATTTTTAATACCAGGAAATCCACGGCACTACACATTTTAATTATAAAACGTTGCCCCACACTAGGAATTTCTCCAGTATCGTGGGTGCGTTGACAACCATTAAAAACTCTCATGCACAAATAGCCAGACCCGGAAGAACTACCTGTAGGCCATACATATATTTGTTCCAAAATATAAATGTACTCAATACGTTTATTGCTTCCACAAGTTTACTTAGATGGTAGGTTTTACAAAGTTATGATCATGGTGGAACCTGTCGGGCACTGCAATAGTAGGAGAGAGGAAGAGGGCTTTTATTTTTTATTATTTAACTATATATTAGAATAATCCTAAATGTTTAAATGTATTATTTATAAAGCAATCTAATTATCTAATAAAATATGTATTTATCTAATTTAAAATTTATCATTAAAGTATTCATTGAGATGTATGTATGTGTATGTTGTGAATATTGGGTGCCAAATGGTAGGAAATGAGACAAGGGGTGGCAGGAGACAAAACAGACTTCTAGTTAAGGGCCTACATACCGCCATTGACTTTGACCTTGCAAATACGCGTTCATTTTAAGTAGACGGTAGATTTTACCGATTTTAAACATTTACTGGAAACCGTAATTAAAAGGGGATTAAAAGAATTATTTTGTAAAGACCGCACTTCACGTGTTCGACATTTGAATACCGTTTATTGTTTTGATATGTAGGTTCATCTGCTGTGAAAAAGGATTAAAAACACTTCAATTTTATGCTTTATTTTTAATACCTTAACGGTATAATTTAGCAAGCCTTGGATAAGGTTATACGTGTCACAGGATAATTAGGAATTTGTTATTTTTGCAAAGGGCCGTATTATTCTAAAGTAAGAACGTCTAGTCTAAAATAGTCTAGTGGTCACAACCGCGACTGCTAAACGTGAGGTCCAAGGTCGAATCCCAAGTCTGGTAAAGCGCTATTGATTTTTTCCAATATAAATTTTCTTATTAGTCTGGATTTGTTCCCGGTTGATAGCAATAGGCTAATAATTATATGGGACTTAGTCATAACTGGCGAAAAGTGGGTGTTACTATAGGTGCACGTCTGTCCAACCCTTTAGAGAATACAACCATGATGTCATGTTTTATATACGAACGATTTTTGTAATAATACGAGTTAATATCAGGACTTTTTCAATGATCTTACGACTTACATAGCTGCCAGCATTTAACTTGAGCTCTCGGCGGAGTGGTGGGGGTTGGTTTGCGCGTAGTATTGTTTCAGGAGTAAAGTCCAAAATCGCTTAAAGTAATTAAGGATCAGCGCTCAAGATAAATGTCAGCAACTGTAGTCTGTACCTACACGAGAAATATTTCTCAATTGTTATACTACCTCGCGGTTGCGAGGTAGTCCGCGATGCTAATAAACCGCTAATTATTTTCTTAATTATTTTGTGTTAATGTAAAGAATATTTAAAACATTACTGCACCACTTGGCTATCAAGAACACACATAATATCCGCATACCGAATAATCTTGCACTCACATTACATTCACATCTTAAAATACATTGTAAATGTGAACCAGTTTATCTTTTATTTACTTAGGGATCGTCCATTTATCACGTGAGGCTCGATAGGGGGAAGAGGTTTCGGAATAAATCACGAAATATCACAAGGAGAGGTTGGAAAGGGTACTGGGGGAAAGATATCACGTGTATTAATTTTTTCATAGAACGTGCGATTTTTGAACTTAAAAGCGGCCATGACTTGCCGTTTCCAATTTTTCAATATTCATCAAAATTATACCTGTTTATATTTTTTTTCTTTTTTTTAAACTTGCCCCACACTAGGTATTTCTCCTGAGTCGTGGGTGCGTTTACAAACATTTAAAGTCACATACACGAACTGCCAGTATTATACTTAAAACTGTGTTTTTAAATACTATCTACCATTAAAATATACGTGATTTTAGATGGGGAAGGAGGTTAGTCTAAAACCATAATCACTAAAAAATATCACATGATTAATGGACGAGCCTTTACTTGAGCCTTATTTAATGTACAATTGCATCCATGCACCAGTTTCCGAAGGTCGAGTGAATGCAATGTATTGTGATATTTAAAATCTTTTGAAGTACTTATTAAAAGTTATCAAGGACGTCAGGTAAGTTGCATTGCGTAAATTTACAAGCCGTATGCGATGGGATTTGCCCACCGATCAAAATTACGAACTTCCTTACAAACTTCCAAAACTTACTGTATATGCAAAATTACTTCAGTTTCGGAAGTCAGTTTTGTTTTAGTGTTGTCTATACATGTTTGAAATGTGAGTTTATTTTAGAACATAAATACATACATAAACTGACCCCTATTCCCATGGGGTAGGCAGAAACTACAGTACGGTACGCCACCGACTACGATCCTCACAAACTCCTTTTGCTTCGTTTAAGTTCATACATCTGGACATTCGCCCACGCCGGTTGCAAGTACTACTATGGCCATTTTGAAGTCCACCACTAACAAGGGTGTATTATCATTCTAGAGCGGCCCTTCCATGCGTTTCCCTTTACATCTGCCTTATAAATACCTTTATTTAAGGAGTCGGTTGTTTTTTTTTAAATATGTTTGAAACAGAGGTGTATCTTTAGTACACTGACTTTTCGCCAGTTATGCTTAAGCCATAATATGAGGTGAGCCATCGACTGGGCCTCAATGCAGGCTCCGGGCTGCTACTGAAAAATGCCAGTTGGTAAAATCCAATACCACTGCCTGACACGAGAATCGAACCCAGGACCTCATGCTTTTCATTTCATTTCACTTGCGACCACTAGACCAAGGATGTGGTTAAAAGTTAAAAAATATTGACATACTCGTAATACCCATAACTACTAAATTTTTCATACGGCTTAAACTATGTATGTATATGACTTTGATTAATTAAATAATAGTCTTCCTAACTTAAATTCTTCTTAACTTCTTCCAAACAACAGAAAAAAAGAGTTAAATAATGAGTATTCTTTTTTTAATCTATCACTAACGATTAGCGAATATATCGCTGAATGTAATGTACAAAAAACATTCGAAATGAAAAACTTCCTTTTGCAAAGTCGTTGGAAAATAGCAACATTGTTTTTTTTCCAATACTTTTAAAATGGCAGAAAACAAAGCTGCTTTTGTACATTTTGTAAAATGATAGTCACTACGTGTCCAGACTTCGATGCATAAGTACGCGATGCTGCTTGAAATATGGACAAATATATCATCTAAACGACAATACAATATACCTAGTCATATTTTCACATATAAACTCTACATAACTCAGGTAGGTTGGATGAATGAGGATCAAGTTTTCAGGAAAGTTAGAGTGGAAGACCCAAGGAAACTATGGTAAATTTTGTGTTAGACTGGAGGCGAGTATTTTAGATGACTGCAAATAAAGATGAATGGTTGAAGAATAAATCCTACGCCGACCTCAAATATCTTGGGATTATGTTAGGAAAATGATAATGATGAGGTCGGTGGAGTAATTTTATTCCACTTTTTCTCAGTATGAATTTCCGAAATCTTGATTCATTATCACTCGACAAAAATGGAAAGTCACTAAATATAATTTCATTTTATTTATTTCAAAATCAAAATTCATTTATTCAAATAAGGCTGACAATCAGCACATTTTGGACGTCAAAATTTACATAAGACAGTTCCCCAAAACGCCCAACCTTCACCCTTCATTTGTAAGAAAGAAAATAAATAAAAATGTGTCTGGTTAACAGGTCGGAACACGCACTGTATCCAAATAAACATTAAAAATAAAATAAAAAAATCTTTCAACCGCCAAAAACCTAATTTAAGAATGAGATCAATGAATCATCGTCATCCTCCTGTCCCTATCCTAATTTATTTGAGGTCGGCACAGCATTTATTTTTCATACCTACATCTCTATTAATAAGAATAATATTTCTTATTGTTAAAAGCAATAAAATATAATAACAAACTTAAGCTACTCGTAAACTTTACTAAACCTAAATATGGCGTCGAAAAAGTCCTCCGCATCGTTGTTGACATTTCATTTTGTATTCAGAGATTGGCGAACATAGTATGACATTTAAAATTCCTAAAACTTAACTTTTGCACCTAGAAAGCTCTTCAAGTTTTAATTTGTTAGAGCAATTATGAACAGAGGCATAAAGTGTACTAATATGTGGAGCGCAAGAGTCTAGGGCACATAAATTGTACGAACTTCAAGCTCCTTCGAGATCGCTAAAATGAACAAACCCACTTACTCAAACCCAGTATATTATAAAACACTGGTAATTCGAAACGGTGTCATCTCTGTCGGTCATCATATAACAAAGTAGGACAACAACATTTCACCGTTTCGGTTGCGGCAATGTTCCACGATACAACCACTTTCAATTTGATTGACATTGATTGAAAGACGCAGATATGAAGGGCAAGGCCGCCATTGAATTATCCGCTTTATGTTTGCATGTCCAATTTGGTTGCATCATCCAAATTGACGGGCAAAAGAGAACCGGGTAATGCCAGTACTACAAACTTCAATAGTGTCTCAGAAACCGGGTGTCCAAATTAATCTAGGCTGTCGAGTAGTCGGACAAAATGTTCGTCAACCGTTTCCTACATTTATCGATTGGATAACAAACCGGTCTCCTAGACTATCTTCCTCGACTATGTTGTTATTACGTGAGCGCTCTCTCGGACTAGTTTTGTGATTACGTTGATATAGCTTATTATTGTTTGTGTTATTAAAATGTTACGGAGTTTCCTTGGCGTACATGACACAAGACTACTCTCTGTGAGAGGGAGATGGCTATAATCCACCACGCGGGCTGGACACTGCTTGTAGTTTCCTTATTAGGAACTATTCATGCTAGACTGTCACGTGTCTGCTCGGTTTACACCACCCAGGCAAGACTCGCTTGTCCGGGTGGTGTAGCATTACCACTTCGTAAATCTGAGGCGAGCAACACGATTGCTGATAAGTCCACTGAAATCTGTGTAGCTCTTTCCTCAAAAGACCATCTCAGACACTAAACTACATGGTCCTCATATGATCTATCGAACCAAAATAATGCCTGGAATTTAAAAGAGACTATGACCTCTGAGTTTGGTTCGTTAATTCTTCTCAGAGTAATCTAGGTCCAATTTATTGATTTAATTTTATGATATATATAAAACTGTTTTTTAAAAACCTACCTACTTACTTACAGACTTAAATTTCTTTTATCGTGAATAATGTCTGAATGAAATTTTGGATCCTGCCTCATCCACTCTGCGTACGTAACAGAGGAGACGTACTAATCATACACAGATACATACGCAGTTGATTGATGAGAGTAATTCTTGACTAACTGTTACACAATCACATGGTTTATCTGCAGCCATCAGACCATTCATCATCCGGTACACCTGGGCAGCTAGGTGCCTACAGAGATACTCCCCCGGCACACAACAGATGGTGACAAAACGATATGTAACAGTCAAGTCAGGGCTTTATCGAATGGACTGAAGAGAGCAATGCGAGATTGATGTTCCAAAAAGGCTGAATTAGTCCAGGAAGAAGGTGGTGAAAGGCGAGCGTTTCGTACGACTGTCTTTTGGAATGATTGACGTTCAAAAAGTTCTGATTCTCAACCTGATTTGATTAATTCATACGTCTAGAATCTATCTATAGGTCCTAATATAATAAAGTTGAAACGTTTGTTTGTTTGAACGTGCTAACCTCCGGAACTACCAGTCCAATTAAAAAAAAAAATATGTTAGAATTTGATAGCCCGATTCTTAAGCAAGGTAAAATCACGCTACGAGCCACAAGAGCGGAAGAAACCTAATTTATCATATATTAATAGCCAAATTTGGTTCATCATTTTACTACTTCTGAATTTACCAGACGAGCCAACGCCGCGGGCAAAAGCTATGCGGGGAACGCCGAACAGAAACACATAACAATTATTTTGTGCCCTAGAGCCTTAAATGTTTCTGCAAGGTTCAAGAAAAACGGGTTGGCAGGTGTACACCTTACGGTTGACGGGATATTTATAGTTTAGTTAATATAGGAAATGAAACATACTTTCAGAAAGAGAAATATCGAAGTTCAAGACCAACGGAACTGTTTTGTCGACGTCAAGTTTTTTAGCACATTTTTGCGTTAATGCTCGAGTTCAGATGGTTTTCTGAATGTATCTGTGTTTTTTTTATCAATCGTCTCTATAATGATAATTTAAACGAAATAAATATTCCATATTTCCAAGACTATAATGATATATCATCATCCTCTTGCCTTAATTTCAATTTATTTGGGGTCGGCGCAGCAGGTCTTCGTCTTCCATGCATTTCTAATTGAAGTCATCTCAAAAGTCACCTCCTTTCTAGCCATATCATCTTTCACACAATCCATCCACCGTTTCCTAGGTGTTCATCTATTGTTGTGACCCTCTACATTCATACTCAAAACTTAAATAAAAAAATATAATAATGGTATATACGAGTATTATCTCAAATTTAATTACGACTAATAACAAAACATCCGCATTTTTCATTCGTTTTCTTTAACTTTTTTGTTTTGTTCCATGATAATTTGAAATTCGTTCTATTCTAAACGTGTGTATGTGACGTCAGTTATTCTGATAGTATATAATACTACGAAGTGAGAGTCTGTAATTATAAATCTAAATTCCCATATTTTTAAAAACGTTGGCATTATAATCCCAGTCTCAATCAGTCAAAAATACATCTGATTTACTTACATTTTAGACAATATTTTGACATTTATTGTCGCTGTGAGGAGAATGGAACTACATTTTCAACGTTGTATTTCTAAGCGAATAATTGTCAGCATCCCTTATTATTTAACTCCGTACCTAAAAAAAAAAAAATTGTACCTAATATTCAAACCAAGGATAGAAAAATCAAGAAATAGTATTTGTTTTTTATCAATTTTAAAATGTTTGTAAATTCCTGTAATAGGTATTTAGTAAAGTTCACTTTTAATTTCATTGTTTTTTTTTGGTTTCGAAATTCGCCTAACCACTTTCAGAAGTCATGTTTAAAGAATAGCCTATCTTTAACACTGGATTTCCTCATTTCGGTTCATTATTGTTCAACCGTAGAAATACTGGACCCTAGTTAGGTCAATACAAAGAAAAAAGTCAATTCCTCACTGTCTCGAAACGTTGTAAAACGTAAAATATTGCGATTGCGCACTGTAGTGAGTTCACGATTCGATGTGAAATAATCGTTTATTACAACCATTTCCATGATTCGCTGCCGTTGGGTCTGTATAAGCGGTCTGTTCACACGAAATAAATTAACTTGCTTGCAAAGATAAACAACAAAAAGATGCGGTAAAATAGTATGTTGACATGTATTATAGACTGCGACCAGCGGTGTTACCCGCGGTTAAAAAGTCAACATCATTCAAAATTTATTCGGGAATATTCCATAGTTTGTGGTATAAAACGTATCCGTAACGTACGTTAATCCAGATTATGAGATACCTTCATCACAAATTACAACCAAGTCCTTAAAGCCGTTTCAGCATCCACACAGCGCGAGATGATAAAGGGAACCGCAATTTGTGGCTTGGTAATAAATAATATTTTTATTCGCGATTTCAGACTTATATTTCGTCACGATGTTTACCTTGACAGATGTCATTGATGTCTAGATAAATGTAGAAAGTACATATGAATTAAAAAAGTCATATTGGTAAGCCCGTATTTCGACCTACAACTTCGTGCATGACAGGTGAGGCCCTAACCCTTAACATAACGTGGTTTGGTAGATGGCATCCAAATATTCAGACAATGTAAAAGTCACAGGTAAAACAAGGACATAATAGAAACCGGATAAAAGAGAAGAGGACTCTATTCAAATCAGACCCCGTAGAGTAAATAACAAGTAGGTTTCAACAGCTGACTGGTAAGCATTACCAAAACAGTCTACTTATACTATTGTGAAGGCAAATGTTGCAACAACCTTTACTAAATTACCAAATTGAATGCCAAAGCTTTCTTGCTACAGTCATGTATCACATTGCTCTAACCAAAACAGTTTCAACAGAATCATTAAAACATACAATTAGACTACATCAACGTATTTTCATCTAGTCGTGCAATAGGGCAGGCACACGAAATCATTGAGCAACTGTGAATTAATGTGGTATTGGTGAAATCGAGCGAGATACAGGTGATTGACGTAATATCATGTGATAGGTCCGTAGGTTGCAAATACTTATCTAAAGGCACAGATATTACTGGTACAGAAGCAAGGAAGCATACCTCTACCAAAGACGGCACGGTTGGCGCATCGGCTGAGCGATTAGCTGCTGCGCTTCGTGTCGTGGGTTCGATTCCCGCACGGAATTAATATTTGTATGGCCTAAAGTTATTTTTCCGGGTCTGGCTATTAGCGTATGTGTGTTTCAATGTTTTCAAACGTACCCACGATACCGGAGAAATTCTAAGTGCGAGACAAGGTAGAATAAGAAAAAAATAAGAGAGAAATATCTAGTTTCTTTGTAAAAATCTCATTGATGTCAGTGGTTGGATAAAAGTATTATCATTTCGTGATTTTTTTAAACACTAGGGCCATGGGGTCTCTGGGACCAAATATCATTTACCACCACGACATAGGAGAAATTAATTACGACGTAGGAGATAATAATATATATTTTTTTATTATCTCCTAGGGTGGGGCAACGTAATGTTAAAAAAAAGAAGTTACAGGTGAGATATAAGAAGATGAGTAAGAAGAAGTCGAAAGTTTAATGGAAAAAAAGATGGTGTTAATGAACTGATGAAGGATAAATCAGATGAAGAAAATGTCTTAGGAGCATAATCAAAGGTTGTAAAAATATTTGATGAAGAAGTAAAGGCAAGGGCACAAGACATGAAAAGTGTGCAACAGGAACTGAGGGAATACAATTACTTTTGAAGAAGTAACAAGTATGAAAACCATATGTTAATATCTAGCTGGGTATCACTGGTTGCAATAATGAATGGAACTTTTGTGAAAACATTAAAATACTCGCAATTAAACCCCGCATTATCTAATTAGAAATAATAACGTAATGTGCAATATATATATATATATATATTAATATTAGAAGTAAACACTCAGTGCTCTTCCTCCTCTCTCCCATAATTATTATATGCTGTGCCCGACAGGGTCCAAAATTGTGTCGTTACTACAACCCACCAGCTATTGTAAACTTACAAATGTACATTTTGGATCGCAATAAAGATATTGAGTACTGAGTATTGAAAATAACTATTTGTACATATTTTATGGCAGTAAAGGTTGCACATAGCCAATCAACATATTAAGAAAGAATAGTAAACTTGATTAACATGATAAAAGAAATAACACAGCAGTACGTGCAAGTCCACAAGGTAGCCATTAAAGAAATATCGTAATTTCAAGAGCTGTAATTTAGTGCTGCGGAACAAATTGCAGCGACAACACAGAAGCCATAAAACTCTATGAATAAAGTTTCGTAACGACGTCTTAGATGCCAGTCTATGTCCCCGTGTCTATTTACATAATTGATACAATCTAGACTGCCTCGTTGGTCTACTTGTCGTAAACGCGACTGCTAAGCCCGAGGTCCTTAGTTCGAATCTCGAGCGAGCTATTTGTTTTGGAGATTTTTCATTAGGAATTTCTGAGTAGCAGCCCGGAGTCCCCTATTAAAAACATAACTGGTGAGATGTAGCTATTGAGAAATTCCAGGTAGAGAACCCCAATAACGCTTTACTCAGGTAAAGCGTTATTGGGTTTCTTAACCTGTAATTCCTTGGCCAGCCAAGGAATTGAATCCAGGACCTCTTGGTTAACAGTTGCACTTCAAACCACTAGATTTCGAGCCATCGTTGGTCTAGTGACTAGATCAACGATGGCTCAAAATAAATACCGTTTAAAAATCCATTGAACAGCAACTTCAAAAGAATAAGACAATAAAGTAAAACAATCGTGCAAAAACTTTCTGCAGAATTCAGAGAACCGAACGGTCAAAGTAAAGTTCTCAGTCGAATCGGAAGAAATACAGTTAATTCTGAATGGGTAGTTTATGAGTTATATCAACAGCTCTTTTATTTCGTAATAAATTCTAAGGAACTCTATGAAATAATACTCGAAATGACTTCGTATCTATAAATTAAAAGGAACATCAAAGACGCATGGTTGGCGCAATGTCTGAGCGAGTGCCTGCTGTGCTATGTGTCGCGGGTTCGATTTCCGCAACAAATATTTGTATGGCCTACAGGTAGCTGTTGCGGGTCTGGCTGTTTGTGTATGTGAGTTTAAATGTTTGTAATCGCACCCACGATACAGGAGAAATTCCATGTGTGGAACTATGTAAAAAAAAAAAAAGAATAAACTAGTTTAATTGTAAAAATCCAATGAGATTTTTAATTATGGAAGTGAATTATTTACATTTTTACTAAAAATTCCATTGGTGTCAGTAGTTGGATAAAAGTAATATTGTTTCTCGTGATTTATTCCCTTTTTGACACTAAGGCCATGGGGTCCGTGTGACCATTTCGTCTTTCGGGACATCGCGAAGCGTTTGGTCGACTCTTCACGGGGAGATGGGGAGAGAGCTGGCCTAACGGGCACTTTTCCGTTTTTTTTTTTTTCGATGTCCCTGTTTGATTTTTTTTGTCTATTCATGTACATAATAGTTTTACTGCTTTATTGAATAATAAAGTTTTAAAGTAATAAAAACATAATAATAAAATAAACATAAACTCCGCAAACGTGATGACTATCGATTATCTCATAATGGTTATTCATCACGTCTGTGGAGTTTCGCTACCTAAATCAATTTAACTATGTGTGACACGAGACAGTACGAGATATGTTCACATTCTATGTGAGATAAAGAATTGTAAAGGCAATAAATACTTAAATAACTAAAACAGATCGCTTTTACAGCCGCCCATTAGTATATTCTTTTATTTTACATAATTTTTTACATATTTTAATAAAAAATAACAAAAAGTTTTTGATATAATACGTAGTAAAATAGTTCTCCTCCAGCGAGGTGGTAAGACCCAAGCAAACGGTGGTTAGGGATACAGAGAGAGGAACCTCCTCACAATGCGTGCCGTGTCCATGACATTGTCCATGGTTTTTTTGTATTAGTTGGTTTCTCAACAATGAGTAAACTAAGTATAACTTTATATTTTTTACAGAAAATCACAGCATGCACTACATTATCCGCAGATAATAACGGAATTAAATTAAAAGTCGAATATAGTTCGAAAAAAAACAATAATAGCTAAATAATTTACAATGAATTAAATCAGATAATACAGATTAAATTTATTTAAAATCAACAACAAGGATCATGGATCCTTGTTGTCCGAATAAATAAAAATAAAATAAATAAAAATAAATAAATAAATAAAATAAGAATAGATTAATTTTAATGTTAATAGAATAAATTAAATTTTATTTTCTTTTTATTTTAGTTTTGGTAAATATTTGATTTAAGACTAGAGATACCAATTAATTACCCTATATAGCTCTTAAACTCATTATTTGTAAGTTTTTATAGTGTACAATAAAGAGTATCCTATTCTAAAAGTAAGTGAAATTCCAAATGCCAATACTAATAGTGTAATTGCGTGTGTTACATAATACAGTCGGTCAGTAGGAAAAGTTATTACGCATAACGTGTGCAGACAATGTTTACCTTTCTTTTTCCTATTGGCGTATGGAGCAAGTCACAGACTGCTGTTACACTTTTTATAAGTAGGTGATATGGTTTTTGCTTCTTCGTGTCAAAGTCAAATGATGTAGTCCAATTAGACATGGGTAAGAAGGCTGCCAAGCTCAAAATAGATTGGGCGGTCACACGGGCCGCGTAAACTGTGACCACCATCATCTGCCTAGCCTTTTTCCGACTATGTTGGGCCGAATGCAGCTAAATACTAATATTTTACATGGAGTGACTGCCTATCTGACCTCCACAACCCAGTTTCTGTTCAACACGATACCCCTTAGTAAGACTGGTTGTCAGACTTTCGGGCTTCTGGCTACCCGTAACGACTGTCAAAGATTTAGACATGACAGCCGGGACTACATCTTAACGTGCTCTCCGAGGCACGAAGGAGTCACGATGTGTTAAGAAAGGTCACCCATTCACAGACAAACCTCGGCAAGCGTAGCTTAAACTTCGAACAACCCGTGCTGCTGTTTTTGTTTAGCCACGAGCTCCTCTGGCAAAAGACTCCACATAATTCAGATGGGTGCCCGAAGATGGACGGCGCTGCCGAGGCCGGCCCAGAAAAAGTAAGAGAAACGACCTGGAATGTACTCCGAAGGTTGGTACTGGGTGGCGCGGGAAAAGAATACTTGGAAAGACTTGGAGGAGGCCTTTGCCTAGCAGTGGGACAGTATCATCACCATCATCATCAATTTATTTGGGGTCGGCGCAGCATGTTTTCTTCTTCCATACATCTTTATTTGTCGTCATCTCAAGAGTCACCTCTTTTGTATGTTCTCCATCCATCCATCTTTTCTTTGGTCTCCCTCTACTCTTGTAACCCTGCACATTCATACTCAATACTTTCCTCACAACATGGTCCTCATTCCTTCTTATATATATAGTATATGGCTCTTAAAAATAAGTAAAAAAATGACCATTGAAAAGGCACTTTGGAACGTCAAACTTACAAGTAAAATCAAATACAAAAAAATGATTATAGTTGCTCCTTCCAAAAGGTGTCACTGACATTATGTGATAGAGGAATTAAAATGGTCTACCAACTCGTGCAATTTCTAAAAAAGGCCGAAGTGAAACTTAAAGACCTTGATAACATAACTTACTTTCTCTGTTTTGTAGTATGTAGTTCAATTTAGTTCAGCATGATTTTAGGTAAGTACCTAATTGGCTTAAAATTCGCTGTGACGCGGAAATTAATGTCTTTTATCTGACCAAGATAATGTCTGGACTTTAAAAGAGACTGTGACCTCTGAATTTGTTTCGGTAATTCTTCTCCAGTCGGCTAGAAAGCGCCGAGCTTATCTATGTAGTTTAAGTAAGTTATTTATTTTAAATAAAATATAATTCATTTAACAGTCTATAAAAAAGCAGACCGTAATTTAAAAGATTCTGCTTTGTGATGCTGTTTTGTTATTCTAATAATTTTCTTTTGTCTTTTTTTATGAGTGTGTAATTCTTATCTTTGTACATACAAACATAAACTCACGCCTTTGTCCCATGGGGATAAGTAGAAACTACAGAACGCCACCTGCAACGATCGACGTTTGTCTTTGTAGTACTTTGTAAGTATTATTCATTCGTTTTCTTTTATTATCGATATCTCCTTGAGTCTTTTATTTTTTTTATCTTATTTCGCTATAGTTAAGTAACATACAAATTCTACACATTCTTCGTTCAATCTCCAAATATGACCGTCAAACCATAATGGATAAAAAATATAAAACACAAATTGGTCAACAAAGAAAAAACATCTTACTCGTGAGAGCGCTTTCCAAATCCAAATAGAGCTACATTTGTGCGATTTCTTTCGGTTTTTAATTCCCTTTTTAGTCAAAGTTATAGTTATTAGCATAAATTTCTCTTTTATTCAATAATATTATACTTAGATAAAGTGAATTTACAACTTCCTTACTTATATTGATTCTTTGTTTGTTCCTTTCTGCTGTTAAAACATAAAAGGCGAAATGTGGGTAGACTAATGGTACATCTCTGCCTCAACTCTTCGGGGAATACAGGCTTGTTGTTATGATTTAATATATTTATTTTTTTATACCCTGAATAATGTGTGTCAATAATTTATAAGTTATTGCTTAGTTTCAATCAAAATCAAGAATCAATCACCTATTCAAAATAGACTGAAAATGAGCACTTTTGGAACGTCAAAAAAAACATCTGATGGTCCCCCAAAATGCCCGTCCTTCACCACGTCTTAGTGTTTTTGCTTGGAAGAACGAGTGGCGCAACAACCCCGCAACACATCTATCAGACAAGTTAGAAGAACACGAACCTATTCCTTTAATTTACGGGCCATTAACTATTAATACGACTAGCGTAGTTTAGTAAAAGATAAACGATCATTAACGTAAGATCATTAAACTGTGCAGGACCAGTTTCACCAATGAGGTCTATTTATTTAATAGATATGTAAACACTGTCACACACACACAAGTAGTCAGGTAGCTGTCACTGTCACTGTCAGTGTCATCTGTCAATAGTATTGAAGGTGGCGATTCTCTGGACTTAGATGTAATGGTAAGCCTTTAAATTGATGTTACACAACAATCAACCTTACTACGGCATATTAAAGATAATGTTGCGTTTTCGATTATTTGGACCGACCTTAAGACAAGCTAACGCATCACAAGTCGTAAAACTAGTCCGAACGGCTCCATATCAAGCTATACAATTACAGTATGAGCTGACCTCTCATTGCATATAAATCTTATACAATGAGAGGTCAGCTTATGCTGGAAATGTATAGTTTGATATGTAGCCGTGTGTCCATGCAGTTACCCATTGTGATTACGTACAACAATTAGTTACAGTGCTGTGCGCAGTAATTTATACACTTAGCGTTTCCGACTTACCAAATTAGGCTTACCAGAACACATCGTTTGAAAATATATACTAATGGCTTATTTAGAGGGGATAATGGTTAAATAAAAACAGCCGAAGTCACTCCTTGGATGGGTGGACGTCCATTATATATCAACCCTCCGTGCCTCGGAAGGCACGTTAAACCGTTGGTCCCAGCTGTCATTTGTAGATCTTTGACTGTCGTCACAGGTAATCAGAAACCCGAAAGTCTGACACTTACCAAAGGGTATTTTTGTGGATAGTCAAAAGTCAAATACAAAGTCAAAGTTGGCTCCCAATGTAACAGGAAGCAGCGGAATACCAGTATTTTAAATATAGCGTCTGTTTATCTGACCACCACAACCCATGTCACTGGGCAACACGATACCTCTACTCTACCCAGTTAAAATACCTGTCTTACGATTTTCAATCTCACTTGAATAAATCGTTTATTTTTATTTTTTTAAAAATGTATTTTACATCTTTGCAAACTGAGTCGCAAACGCAGTATAATGTTAAATATTCGCCAAAAACAATTTTTTATGATAGTACATCATACATCACATTTTTATAATCTTGTAATAAGGTAAGATAATATCTAATGTCTGTAATTTGGTACAACATAATTCAATTACATTTCGTATTAGAAGAGTTGCATGCACTAGCAGTTTTTTTTACCTTATCTTGTGCTTCAGTGTGTCGCAATGTGCCTCCGAATATTGTTGAAAGCCTCTTTTAAATTAACTCCCATTTATTCAACAAAGCAAAAAAAAAACAATTACGTATGCGTACATGAAAAGGAAAACGACCAAACTTTGTCATCATCATCATCACATTATCTGTATTAAGCTGCTATAAAAAATCCTACATCCCCCCTAATACTCATTTCCTAACTGTCTAAAAATCGTGGAAAGAAAGTGGATTTAATTAATTTCAATTTGAATTGAAACTTCACTCAGGTTGAAACTATAAGTATAACTGTGACACAAAATATAGATTAATAATTGTTTTAGGAAGTGTTAGCGACATGACTTTATTTCCCAGAACGGGAATAAGGACCAACAGAGGCTGCTTTCTATTTAAAGTCTACCATAGTACGTAGTAGTTCCCTCGTATAGGCCACACGTCACTGGTATCAAAACCAACAAAGAAGGCCTCTTATTCAATTGAAACCCCGTACTAGGCCAGCTCAAGGTCAAGTGTTACCATCAACGACGTGCGTCTGGTGCCTACGTCATGTTATGCAAGATTTTTTTACGTTACGAAGATCAAAATAATGATATATTACGACTTACATTTTGATTTATTACACGACATTTTTAAATGTACCAAACTTTCTTCAATTTAGCTGTAAGTAGGCAAAAGAAACTTCTAAGCCTGCAATCGTATTTTGACACGCAAAATGCTCAGATGATTTTGTATGAGAAAGTGGATGGTGCAACTTTTGCTTGCCTAGACTAGCTGTTTGCGAAATGGGACATGTTTATCTAAGGTAAAATCTGCGTGCGATCAGAATGGGATGAGGTGGGAAATGATAGGATGAGTCGTAAATATTACGACATATCGTATCGTCTCGCGGGCATCGATGCGAGTTTGTCGATGCTGCCTCTAGCGGGCAGACTGCGTGAGACTTAGTTTCAAAAGGTTGCATTGCATTCTGATCACGACATATTAGGTCTTTACCTATGAAATTGCCGTTCTGCAGTACTGGCCATTTCAAATCAAAATATTTTTTGTTTGGCTAAGAATTCTAATTTCAAATTAATTTTATTTTAAAAACATGGATTTTTTTTTCCAAAAGTAGTCATTTGTTTATTGATTAGTGTTACATTTTCATCGCATTTAAATCTTTTTCGTCATCATGGATACGTTAAAAATTCGAGTAATTATGGAATATGAGTACCGTCGTGGCAGCAACGCGGCACAAGCGGCACGCAACATCAACGACGTTTACGGAGCTAACACTACAAACCAACGCACTACCTGTTATTGGTTTGCTCGCTTCCGTTCTGGAAATTTCGACCTGAAAAATGAACCTCGCGGTCGTCCGAAGACTTTGGTCGACAATGACGAATTAAAGGCGATTGTGGAAGCTGATGATACACAATCTACGGCTGAATTAGCAGCAGCTTTCGACGTTAGCGTCAAAACAATATTGGTCCATTTGCGTCAAATTGGCAAGGTAAAAAAGCTTGACAAATGGGTGCCCCACGAACTCAATGATCGCCAGCGCGAAGTACGCGTCGAGACGTGCCTTGCACTGCTCAACAGACACACAAATGAAGGAATTTTGAACCGCATTGTTACCTGCGATGAAAAATGGATTCTGTTTGATAACCGCAAGCGCTCAGCAAGTTGGTTGGATCCTGGTTCAGCACCTAAACAATGCCCTAAACGAAAACTTACCCCAAGAAAAGTGATGGTCACTGTTTGGTGGTCTAGCGCCGGTGTGATTCAACACAGCTTCTTACCAAACGGGGTGAGCATTACTGCAGATGTGTACTGTGAAGAATTGAACACAATGATGGAGAAGCTGGCACATCTCCAACCAGCATTGGTCAATCGCTCGTCTCCGCTGCTCCTGCACGACAACGCGCGACCTCATACTGCACAGCAGACGGTCTCCAAGTTGCAAGAACTGGGGTTGGAAGCTCTCCGTCATCCGCCCTACTCACCAGACCTTGCGCCTACAGACTACTACTTTTTCCAGAATTTGGATAACTTCTTGGCGGGAAAAAAATTCAATACCCGAGAGGCAGTACAAAATGCCTTTGAAGAATTTGTTGCCTCCCGTCCAGCTGATTTCTTTAAGAAGGGCATCAATAAACTGCCACTGCGTTGGCAAAGATGCATTGATTGCATGGGTGATTACTTCGATTAATACAAATAAAAAATACATGAAAAAAATTCATTTAAATTTTTTCATACAAAACGGCAATTTCATATGTAAAGACCTATTATATAGATCACCACACATATTATATTTTTAGTAGTTAACTACGTGAAAACCTCTACTTTTTGTTCAGATTTAGAATACCCTAATAATAAATATAAGTATGTCCAACTACCATCAGACACACCTAGTAAGTCCACCTATATATAATACTAGGACTTCTCTCGCGACTTCATCCGCGGGGGTTCCGTACTTTTCGCTTCGAACTTTAACATCCCTTCCACCCCTTCCACCCCTTTCAAAACTAGTTTATTTTTTATAGGTGAAAGATTTTTTAAGTAGTCTTTGAGTTAATCCTTTACAAACAAATATAAAACCAAACAAATCTATCCTCTTTATAATATTAGTTTATATTTGGCTAATGAAGTTAAGGATATGTTTGTAAACAAATAAATATAATATTGCCTAACATGTCAAATATTTCCCAGACTATTTATTTTTACCTAGTTACTTAAGAGTGTACCAACAGAATAGCAAATTATACGAAACAGCAAATATTGTCTGAAAATATTTTTCAAGAAATTTCAAGCAAAAGTAAAATGTCAGTGTTCCACGGGGTGCCTTTTAGTAGGTACTAAAGAGCCAGGTCTCAAATCTTCTTTCTATCACACGTTCGGCTATTTGGCCAATTCCCAGCTTTTCAATCTATTACTTGAAACATTTTCTAAGGTATATAGGTGCTCCATTTTGTTTGTTTAACACTTGAATTAGTTTGTAGGGTACCTAAGTTATCCATATCCAAACTAATATTATAAATGGGAAAGTGTGTGTGTCTGTTTGTCCGTCTTTCACGCCTAAACCACTAAACGGATTTCGATAAAATTTGGCAGAGACATAGATTGCACCCCGGGAAAGGACATAGGCTACTTGTTTTTATCAATACAAGCGGGCGAAGCCGCGGGCCGAACCTAGTTTCTGATATTGTTACTTTAAACTTTTCGACCGCGGTGGGGTCCAGAATCATTCACTGAACTCATTGTAAGTATCATCTATCAGGTTGTTTGTCGATTTCCCTTTTTCTATTTATTTTTTATTGTGTGATTTCGTTGAAACTGTGCTGAAAATTTATTGCAGCGTATAAATATTGTGTAAAGTGAACCCGACTTGAAGAGTTATTGTCATTATAATTGGTACTCGATAGGATTTCCATTTTAATTGGCGGTCACTGGACTTGATTCATTTTTTCCAATATTTATGGGTTTCTATGCTAACAAATGAATGTAGGTAACGAAAACAAAAGCGGCTAAGAGCGAGTCCGACTCTCCCGTAGAGAGTTCCATACGTTGATAGTAAAATCTTTTTTCATATTCAAAATAATTGTAATTAGATTTTGTTTTATTTCGACCGCAAAAGTTAGTTGGCCCGCAATGGTGTCCTACTCGCGCCTATCGTTCAAAAATTTATATGTTCTTAATGTAATAAGTATTTACAGGGTTAACCAGCCTTTACAGGGTTCCATTTCAAAATTATAAAAAAGGAACACCGATGGTGCGCCTTTGGCAGCCTGTCAACCTGTCTGTGCATTACGCTTGCTTATCTACTTAAATTTATGTTTATTGAGCAAATTAAGCCCTTTCATGAGATACTCCTTTATACAGTTAAGTTTTTTTTATAATAAAACTCATTCCTTATAGATAATAGAAAACTTACATAAATGTGAAAATTATCTTGTCTAGTCTATTGGTTATAAGCACCTCTGCTGAGTTATGGAATATGGAAATATTCAAAACTAGGAAAATTCGGATGTATATACTTTCCATCGTGGAATACAAGAGTGGTGATACTTATGTGTTATCTTGTAAAAGTATATAAGTAAGATTCTAAACCAAATCTTCTTGCTGAGGAGTCAAAAAAAGTTCAACTTTTAAATCGTCTCAGTATATCTAGTGCACAAAAAGCTTAACTTGAAAACTTCACCCTTTGGTTACAGCTGTTTGAAGTTTAACTTAAATGCCAGCTTAAAACTTACGTACGTAATTAAACTCTAAGCCACGCTAAGCGCAGTCCAAATTACTTTAGTTTTGTACCCTGCACTTTATATGTGTCTATGGACTAAGAGTAAGGAGATGCACGTGCAATCTTGGGTCTTTAAAACGTATACTGGGAAGAATACTTTGTTTGGTTTCATACATACATACCTAAGCTTACACTTTTTCCCATGGGGGTAGGCAGGAACCACATAACGCCACCCGGTACGATCCTTACATACTCCTTCTGCTTCGCTCACATTCATACATCTGGTCATGCACGCACGCCGGTTGCGAGTACTACGCACCCTGACCTTTTTGAAGAACATCACCAGTAAGGTCAGTGTATATCTTTCTAAGGCGTTCCCTCCCGGCATTCAGCAAATCCACCCGCTTCGATCCTTACATACTCCTTTTGCTTCGCTGACGTTCAGGCATCTGGTCATACACGTTTTGTTTGGTTTCAATTACTCTAAATTGACACGGATGCTTGTACGTATTATTCAAGATGTGTTCTTATCTGTATAACATCATCATCATCATCCTCCTGCCTGTATGCCAATTAGTTTGGGGTCGACGCAGCATGCCTTCTTCTTCCATACATCTCTATTTGTCGTCATCTACATAGTCATCACTGCCATTAACATCTGTGTGGTTATTTCCTCAAAAGAGTGTCTCAGACACTAATCTGCTCGGCCCTCACATGATCTGACTATAACTACTAACTGATATACTATCAGATAATGGCTGGACTTTAAAAGAGGCTGTGTCCTCTGAGTTTCTTTCAGTGTTTCTTCTCAAGGTAGTCAGATTAGAAAACACCAAGCTAGTTTAAAGAATATATTTTACTTATTGACGAATAATAATAATAAATAAATATTGCTGGACAATCCACACAGCATCATCTAGCCCCAAGCTAAGCAGAGCTTGTGTTATGGGTACTAGATGACTGATATACTTAATACAATACATTACATAGATAGATATTTTTATTATACATAGCAAATACCCAGAACACCCGGAACAAATATTTGTAGATCGTACAAACATTTGTCCCAAGGCGGGAATCGAACCCGCAACCTCTTGCGTCGCCGGCGGACCTTCGCCCACCGCGCCACATCGGTCGTCAAAATATGAAAATAAAAATAATAATAAAAATGTTTGTGGAAACCTATTTTCAGAAATAAATATAATTTAGCTCTTATCTAGGCATATCATCTTTTTACAATATGTTCATCGTTTCTAAGGTCTTCCTCTGCTTTTGTAACATTCATACTCAAAACTTTTCTTACGACATGATCCTCCGCATCACATGCCCATACAAACGACTTCCTCACAGCTTCGGTCACCGGCACTACTTTCCGACTTCCTCTTACAAACACATTTGTTAATGTTTTTATTTGTATATTAAGTAAAAGATCATTACTATGACTTATAGTCTGTTACTTAAATACTGGCAATTAAAAAAAAAATATCCTGAAAGGCTATCAGAAAACAATCCACCAAGCACAATATAAATGCTTATTGCTCTTATTTAATTAAAAAATCAACGTACAGACGCCAGCACATCCCAAACTGTCATGTTTCCTTAATTGAACATGAACCTTATTTTTAAGTTATAAAGTTGAACAGATTGAGGTAGCTTGACGTGCGTTCAAACTTACAAGTATAATAGTATATAATAGTAGTACTAAATGTACTACCTTCCCGTACCCTCTTTAAGACATCTTGTACCTCTGAAGTTTTTGTCTAGAACAGCGATTGTACCGGTCCTAAGGCCGACATCGTCTTTACGCTTTACATAACATGGCCTATGTTTAATTTCTCTGATTGTGTTGCAGTGCCCCAGGGGACGTATGCGCTGTGTTTCTACTCCATATCAGTTTTGTCTGACTGTACTTATCTGACAAAATACTAATACACAAGCCTCGTAAGCTAAAGTTTAGATTAATAATGTACAATAGTGATTGGTGGTCTTATCGCACAATGCGATCTCTGTCAGACAACCTTTGAATACATTATAAGTTTGAATTGATTGATATACTAAGGTGCTAGAACGCTTCAGGCCTTTGGTTGATGCATCAATGGTTTGGTTACACAACCACCGCTAGATCATGTGAAAGACTACTCTAATGCTAAACTCAATTATTACACGCTAGCTTTGCTTTGCGGTTTCATCCGCTCTTAAGTGTCGTAGCGCCTAAAACCTGCCTCATGAATTGGGCAATCAAATATAAAAAGATTTTGTCAAATCTGCCTTGTAGTTCCAGATATTATTGAATTCAAACAAACAAACTCTTCAGCTTTATAATTTTAAATTTAATTATATAATTTAAATATGTATGTATGTACATAGGTACGCTTGATTGCGTATTTGTGTTCGAAAGTGCAATGTTCGCGTAATCGCGTTCTATTTGACAAAGTTGACTTTCAGACAAAGCTGAACCCGGAAAGCTTTGCGTTCGATTTCCTTAATAGTAGAACATTGAAATAGCATTTTATTGTAATGCATTCGGTATGAAATCTCTTTTAACAAATCCAAATGGAACGATATCGCTTTTGTCGGCTTTAAGTCCGGTCTGATGACAAATTGTGTGTGCTTTTTTATATGTTGTGTGAGCCCTACAGCAGTGAAACATTTACTGGCAATACAATTTTTTATGTTAACCTGCAGAGGTGGAGATTTATAGCCAGCTCCCGTCTGGAATGCAAATCCCTTCGATCGATCCGCAAATCTATCCGCGAATACACCTGATATCGTTTTCAGATACCGGACGCTACAGATGGCGCCAAACTCACAGCTAAGTTTTTGCGGCACGGTTAGAAAAAGTAGTGGACGCGTAGTAGCTTCTGTGCCGCCAGACGCGGAAAAATGCTTATTGTAAATTGCCGCCATAACCGGCCTATCATTCTCAGGAAGTAGATTTGTTTGCTCTTCAGAGTGGGTGAGTTTTAGATCGGAATCTTTCAAAATGACACGCCGATTAACATCGGTCTTTACCATCTACCTATCTTATCTTTTTAGAAACACTAGAAAGTAGTGAAGGCTGGGCTATTTGGGAGACCGTTTTATGTGTTTTTGGCGACCAAAAAGTGCCGATTCTATGCGTAAACTTTTTTTCTTGAAACTGCAAGAGTAGCATTTCTAAATCTATTCTACCAAGAATAGACAACGGTCTTTCCTTCAACTTGACACTTGACTTCTACACGAGCACAGTTTTTATTTTTAATACTAAAAGAATTGAAAACTGTCTTCTCTTCAATTTTAACATCGCCATGTTTAGGACGGTAGAAATCTTTCAACAATTTGTCATGTTGTCTATTCTTCCGTCGACAAACCCCATTTCTATGGTGGTCATGTTACGTGTCAACGCCGAGCTCCAGGACCAACAACGGCGGATCGGCGCACACACCTCGTAATATCTAGAAACTACTTAGCCTTTCGCTTAGCTATGCTACGCTACGGCGCAAACATGGCATAACTAAAGAACTAACTACATCTAGATATTTGTTGCATGACTCTTCAAAGTCTAGATTCTAATTTAGTAAAATAGAAAGTGCTAATAACAGCCTTAGTGGTCTTGTCTTATATTTAATTGTGGGTAATTATTTCACTTTAATTGGTTCCTTGCCATGTCCAGATAAAATAACAATTAAGTACTTTCTTTTGCCGATGATAGGGAAATAGGAAGACCAAAGTAAACGAACATTTCAAGTCTGATTAAGATCTTAACTGGTTGTGGCCCACTGTCATTCTGGCAGGACAACGTCAACGTCAAACTGACGTAAGCGGGACCTGAACGGTTAAACCTTTAGGTACGGTCTATGACACATGCTATATGCTTGTTTAAGACACATAAACTCATGCCTTTTTCTCATGAAACCTAGGCAGAAACTACGGCATAAAACCGGCTAAGATCCTTACATATTCCTATTGCTTCGTTTAAGTTCATACGTCTGGTCATACCCGCTGGTTATGGGTACTACGAACCTGAACTTTCTGAAGAACATCATTAATAAGGTCAGTGAATATCCTTCTATGGTGGCTCCCGGCGCTTAAGCTCACATCTGCCTTTACTATAAAAATAGTTTTGTTTCATCGACTTTCATTCATCCTATTTTAGATCATATTGATTACAAATCAAGGTTTCCTCACGATGTTTACCCTCACCGATATCCGTAGTGTCTAAACTAATATTATAGTATGGAAAAAGAGGAAAAAATGGATTGTTTGTATTTTTGTTTTTAATAGATAAACTCAAAAACTACTTAAACCGATTCAATATTTTTTTTTCCATTTTTCTTCGCCATCAGCAATTATCTAAAATATATTAAAGGGGTGGGGGGGGTGGTAAAGTTCAAAGGGAAAAGTTCAAAATCCACGCGGATGAAGTCGTGGGGCGAAGTGCTAGTCTAAGATGAACTTAGAAAACCCGGATTTGACCTACCCAGAAAAACCTGGTAAAATAGCACTACCATCGTACTTCCGCCAGGAAGCAGTTCCATGGGCATAGCCACGGGTAGCCTCGAATAGTGAAAGTAAGTACTTAATTACACACAGCTGATTTGTGAGACGTGTCACTTACAACCAATGGTTATAGGGAGTGCTCTAGATCAGGAAAGTGAAGACTTAAGTCCATTATGAATGGGAATGAGTGAAAGAGATAGACGTAAGATTATCAGCTTCTGATTTAGATGGCAATTAGAAGAGGGTTCTAAGAAATACGGTATTCAAGGATCGGTATTCAGATTGTTACGGGTAATTTTAGTATCTTATGGCTCAATTAACGCGGAACCTTCCTGTAGAATTAAACGTTATTTATTTAAATTGGCCATTTAAGGGTGACCTTTGTTGGAAAATCAAGAGATCTTAATTATCAGATTTAAAATGAAACCTTACACTGTTTTTCAGGTTTCACTCAAACATTAAACCTCAAAATATGGTTATGCTGTCTGCCTATTTGCCTGATCCTGTGCTAAATAAAGGTTTGAACAAGCCCGCCACACTATTCCCAAACTACTGCAACTCTTGAAAATCAGAATGAACAGTGGTGACAACCAGCGTCGAGGTAATGAAGCCCGACGAGTACTGGAGAAACGATTCAACTGTCCTGGATCCCGCAACGAAATTAATCAAAAAAGAACAGCGGAGGAGTTGGAAACATACATAATGCTCCATATCAACTAGAAGACAGAACAGACCTAGGCCAATAGGCATAAAGGGACGTTTTAAATAAAGGTATTTTTAACACTGTGCATGTCGCAGTAGGCCCAAAAATACTCAGTCTTCCTCACAATTTCATATCTGAGTCACCATCATTATCGCGCCAAAACCACCCATTGTCACGTACCTACGTCCATAGCAAGCCGAAGACATCGACCGTGACCGCAGCTAACAGTGAGAGTAAAAAAATATATGAGCCAGTGTACGCGAAACACTTTCGCCACCTCCCCACGCTCCAACTCAATCCAAACTTTAAAACACTATAATTAAAGATTAAAATTCCTTGGCCTCAAATCATGCGGATATCCTACACAGTTTTTCCTAAATTGCGCCTTAAATATATAAGTGTTAGATACATTTTCGTGGAACAGGATGTCCGTCTTGTGTAACCGATCCAGTTGTCTGATCTTAACGATATTAAAAATTATGTTTATGCTCAAGTTATATCACGCGATGTTCGCGATGGTCATCAATTCGTGTTATCGTTCGATTTCTTTATTTACAACTTGATTTGCCTATTTGTTTGCGGAAATCGATAAAAAATGGGAGATATACAAAATGCTTGGTATAAAGAGAGATATACATATATCCCAGTGCGGTTTGCCTGTACAGGGAGCTAATTTAGCGATATTTACAAAGTTGAAACCAACAAAGCTTGATTGCAGACTTAATGAAGCAACCAATAAAAAGTGTAGATAAACAAATGAACATTTCAATTCCATACACAATTTACATTCTGGCTTCAATTCCCTCGACTATACGTTGTTATACTAACCGTACTATAGTAGCAGGCTGGAAATTTATAAAACCAACTTGATCACTAACTTAAAAGGTTTTTGATTAGTTTAGGAAACAAAAGAGATTGAGTCTGGAATGGAACCCAATTTGTAAATGGAAAGCAAACAATAAATCTATTCAGGACCTATATTCTTGCTTCTTGCTAGCTTCATTTATTTTGTAGAATCCATGCTCAACAAGATAAAAGTAGATTCAAAACTAGACCAGATTTTAGCGTTCCAAAGAATTAAATTAATCCTTTTTTTAGTTACATGCTGTGCCCGCACGTTCACCCGCTTTTGAGGGCTGTAACGTGATTTTAAACAGCCCTTAACCTTCCCCAAAAAGTAGGCTTCAAGAAACAAAAGATTTTTTTTTAATTGACTAGTTCTAGAAGGGTGTTTAAACGCCTTATTAAACAAAGAAAACAAACAACTCCTTAGGTTTGTTATGAGGTTTCTGTACCTACCTCAAAAGGAAGAAACGGAACTCGTATAAGCGTAGATACTTCTGACTGTAACATGGTCTTCAAGGCACATTTTTTTATATCACTTCTGTCATCATTATTATTATTTCTTTCTTTCTTTTCAATGTTGAGCATTGTCAATGTGTGCTAAATATTGTTTTATTTTCATACTATTGAAACACTAGGGCCATGGGGTCCGTGTGCCCATTTAGTTTTTCGAGAAATCGCGAAGCGTTTGGTTGACTCTTCACGTGACCAGAGGGCTGGCCTTTTTTGGCCAAAGAATCAGCATTGCCATTCAACGTGGCAATGCTGCCAGCCTTCTGGGCACTTTTCCCGTTGACAGCGATGCGAATGAATTTTTCGATTCCCTGTGATTATTTAGTTTATTTCTTCATATATTAATAATTGTATCATTTTAAAGAAATAAAATTCTTTCATAACTTTTAAACAACAAAAATTGATAACATTACTAATAAGTAGGTATTTTTTTCATCGCCCTTCCCCCTTATGATAAATGACCCTACGCCACTGTCTTCTTGTATTGCGTGGTTTATGTTCTAGGTATCCCTTATATAACATAACAACAGTCTTTGTTTCATGATTATATTTATTTTTTGGTCCCAGAGAGCTCAATTAGTTTGTTGCCGTTAGCGTTTTTGCTGTTCTCAAAATGGGCTATTTGGGACATTATTTAAGTTAAAGTTAAATGTAATAATCAGGTCGCATTTAATAGGTAAATCAAAGTATCTAATGGGTTATAATTTTTCACTAGTATTTTAATTCCCAAACAAGACCGTATAACTTAGTCTGTAAAATTAATCTAAATTTTCATAAGGTGGCCAAGCTCGACTTTAAGGTCGTGTGTTTTTCTTTACAAATAAAACCAGCTTATTACTGTCCAGTTGCAGAGTAAGGGCCTCTTCTCGTACAGAGAAGGTACGAGCGGTCATCACCACGCTTGTAAAAGGCGGGTTGCGATTTCAGACTTATATTATCTATAAGACCACGTTTCCTCACGTTGCTTTTCTTCACCGATGTCAATGATGTCTAAGATAAACTTAGAAATTCCACATGAAGAATTCACATTGGTACTTCCCCGTATTTGAACCCATAACCACATGCACAAGAGAGGGAGCCCTAACCACTGGACTATCGCGAAATTTTCTTTATAAGTAGTCTACTTTCATAATCCAATATGGCGCACTGATATTTGCAGTTTTTGTTGTGATTCACACCACTTATGTATTTCTAACAAATGTCAAGTCACAATTTAAAATTAATGCAAATCCACAGGATTTTCGTAACATGTTTGCTTACCTAATATTACATAAATGGATAAAAATACATCGTGGGTTTCATAAAAGGCCTTCATTACGTAATCTAAAGCCTAATCGTTTTAGTAACTTGGTAAGTTAATGTTTAACTTATCCGAGTTTGTTTTAGCTAGGCTTATGAAAGTAAATATATCGTGCAGAAGATACAGGCGTTAACGTAAAGAGTATTATCTAAGTTTATTATACTCTAAGATTTCTGAGATGGTAACAGTTGGTTGGTTAGTTGGGTAAGGTTAAGTTTAAACAAAGTATGCCAAAGTTGACGTAAGAGGTCAAAGTAGTAAGGATATCGAATCATTTGAAGTTTGTTGGGTGGGGCAGTGTTATACGGTCTTCCATCTGGAATTTCTAAGTACCCGCCCGGAGTTTGGATTTATGACCAGTTGATGATAAGCTCATTTTGATGCCATTGGGACTTAAACATAACTGGCAAAATGTGGCTTTTCCGTAGGAAAGCTTTTGCCTCACCCTATGGGGACTAACGAAGTGATGTTTACAAAAAAAAACTAGCTGACCCCGCGAACTTTGTTTGTATTTTAAGCAAGAAAGTAAAAAAAAAAAAATTAAGGGTAGACCACCCTTAACATTTAAGGGGATGAAAAATAAATGTCCGATTCGCAGACCTAACCGACATGCACACAAAAGTTCACGAAAATCGTTCGAACCATTTCGGAGGAGTTGAATTACAAACACCGTGACACGAGAATTTTATATATTAGATTTTTTTTAGATTGCAAAAACAGCCAGATCTATTTAATAAATTGCGATGCGACCACTGAAAATCAGCGCTGTGTTCTGAGTCCCTCATGACAGGAGGTCCTCGCACATTCGCGCGCACCGTCCACTTGTAACATGCTCTTCTTTTGCTTCTTTTACGTTCACACATCTAATCATACACTACGCACCTGACCTTTCTGAAGTACATCACCAATAAGGTCAATGTAGGTATGTCTTACTTGGGCGTTTTTTCTTAGATCTGCCTTATAATACCTACTGATTCAGTTCACTTCAGCATGTTGTTTAAGCAGGGGCTAAAGACCCGAGCCAAACAGTAACTATCACTGATCCATAATGCTGTAACTACCGTTTGTATGCAAATAAAGCTAATTTGTTTGATATCACTTTGCCATCATTCATTGATTTGATTCCTTTTAATCGATGACGTGTTTAAGTGTGAATACTTATTTACTTTTCAGTTTCTATCAGCCTAAACACATTTTGTGTTTTGTTCCTTTTAAGATAAATAGTTTTCATGCCTTCACGTCTCGAACTGTTAAAGATCCTGGGAAACTCAAGAGTTTTTCCACAAAATAAAGAATATTACCATATGTCCAGAATACCTCTATCTCTCTCACACACTGCAACAGTCAAGTTACACTGTTACACGCCATACTTAGCCACAGGTATTGAAACTATTTAGAACTCTTAGTAGACAAGCATCCTGCAGTCTTAATACACATTTCAGGAAATTGGTCAAAGGCTAGTGCCTGACCATGAGGTCTTGTGTTCGATTCCCGGCTCGAGTGTTATTAGGACCCCCCCTTTTATGAGCTCACGTAGTTCGTGAGCTTGAGCACGGTAGGCGCAGTGGCTGAGCGAGTGTCTTCGATTCCCGCACGGCACAAATCATTGCATGGATGGCCCACAGGTAGTTGTTCCGGGCCGGGCTGTTTGGGTGCAATGTCTGCACCCACGATAAAGAAAAAAATTCTAGTGCGGGCCAACGTTCTTTTTAACCGACTTCAAAAAAAGAAGGAGGTTTCTCAATTCGACCGTATTTTTTTTTAAATTAAGAAAGTAATGGATGTCGCAGCGATACAGATAGCAAAAATCTACTTGAATCAAAAATAAAAAGATGTAATCATCTTCCGAGTATATACAAAATATCATTTGCCGCTAAACAACATTGACCTTAAGTCCTTTAAACATTCGTAGAACAACAACAACCAAGCTTCCTTGTCGTAAAGCCATGTTTGTCGAAATGGCTCATTATTCTATTATTTATCATATCACAATGGGTACTTAAGACAGCTTCGTTTAGACGCTATAACTACCGATGGTGAGGAAGACATAAGGATTGAATTAAGTCTCTGTTTCTGATTGCAAATGATTTAATTACGTTATCCTGTTATAAATCTCAGATGTTTAAGCGTGACAGGGTATTTTGATTCAACAGTAATTAACACACAATATCATCACATCTGTAATAAATAAATAAATATAAATAAATAAATCTCTAAGAATTTAAATTACGATAATTAACAAAAAAAAAACTTTTTTTGGGTTCACCCATTTTGACAACAGAAACAATCTTATGGGTACTAAAAATAATACAGTAAATCATGCTCCAACTTGTAAGAAAATACTTAAGTTATTAATTATCATTTAAATTTAATTGAAAACGTTAGAATGCCCACCTCAGTAATTAAGGAATAACTGGCTGTTATTATTGGTTCAAGTTCCGTTGCCAAGCACGCGATATACGTAATTATAAAATGATGCTGATACCTCTGAAATTATCCGCAACGTTAGCTTTAAATGTTTTGTTAATATCTTTTTTTTATTGGGACAAGCCCGCCACACTATTCCCAAACCACTGCAACTCGTGAAAACCAGAATCAACAGTGGCGACCACCAGAAAAGCGTCGAGACAATGAAGCTCGACGAGTCCCGGAAAACGATTCAACTGTCTTGGATCCCGCAACGAAATTAATCATAAAAGAACAACGGAAGAGTTAGAAAGATATGTTAATATCTATTAAATTGATGAAGCAAGTTCTTTTGAACTACACAATAGATTTCGATGCGTTTTTCAACACCACATACACCACAACTTACACCCCGTACACCCTATTGGTGATGTTCTTCAAAAAGGTCAGGTACCTACTTAGTATTCGCAACCGGCGTTCGTGTATGACCATGAAAGTAAACGAAGCAAAAGGAATATGTAAGGACCTTAACAGGTGGCGTTCTGTAGTTCCTGCCTACCTCCATGGGAAATGGCGTGAGTTTATGTATATAAACTGACGCTATGTAATAAAAAATCTCTAAATGGTGTTGAAACATACATTATGTTTCAACACGATTTAGAGGTTTTTTTCTGTAATGTGTTTGTGTATAAAGCACCATCTGTGCCATGAGGGTCACTCGCTCCTAAGAGTTGTAGCGTGATGTTAAATAGCCTTATAAGAATCAGGCTATGAAATGCAAATACAATTTCTCAAATCTGCCTAGAAGTTACAAAGAATGGCGCGTTGAAATAAAAGTAAACCAACTCTTTCGCTTTATTATACTCGTATTATAAATAAAACATAGATTCGGATCTTACTTAGACCAAAGAAATCGCAACGTTTTGACAACAATATTAAATTTTACAGGGGTAGGTCGCTAGATATTATCTGTAATGCAGACTTCTCTTAAAATTTGCGAAATAATTTTCTACACTCCATGAAATATGACTTTTTGACAACATAAGTAAATCAAAACAAAAAATATACGAAGCAATCCACAAAGTTAAAATCGCTTTCATTTGGTTTTGGCTAAAGCATTTTTTTTGCAACACAGTAATTATACACATAATTAATAATTACACACTGCTAAGTACATATATAATGTAATCAAAATTCAACAACGTAATTACTAAATATAAATAATATGCAATTTTTACCCTCATTTATAAACTAAACAAGATGGTTTATGTATTTTTTTTCATAATTTATTGATGTGACAGTAAAGTTTTTATGATTTATTCATAATTTTACTTCGTAATTAACTTTCAGACGTGGTCGCATTTTATAGAAGATGAAACATAATCTTATCAAAGTATAACTGACTTATAAAATTATTCGTGCTAACGAACTTAAAATATTAAATAAGTTTATAAGAGCACTTTAACCATCGACTTAAAAAGCTCTTTTCATGTTTTTATTTTTAAAATATTTTTGTCACGACTTCTTCGAAACTACGCCATCTTAGTTTGCACTCTAATGGCAAAGTTAAGTCTCCATTCAGCCAAATAAATTAAAAAGAAAAAAAAACAACTCACCATTTTCGTAGTCGATATTCACAAAAACAAACTAATATTCACACTAATCACACAAAACTCACTAAACAAGCAGTTATTCACTTTTATTCACAGCACTGTCTGAATCGAATGCACCGAACGCTACCACTTCCTCGGCTTTGACGCCTGCAAAAAAAAAGAAGAAAATAATTGTGAGTTAGTGAAAGTGAGTGTCTGTTTCTGATGGTTTTTGCTTCGCTCTGAGATGGTTTCGATACCAACCGATAGTTCTGGTGGGTTATTGGTAAATGATTAAGGTGACGGTCCATTGATCGTCCATTATGTAAATGGTTTTGCAACCATGTTTCAGATAGTGGTTGGCAATGAGGTCTACCAGTCGCGGCTTATGAAAGTACAAAACAAATAAGTAACAATATTTTTGTTTGCAATAATAGATTTTGAACGGCAGTTTTACGCCTCGTTTGCTTTACTGCGTTAATGTATATAATTGTGAGTTTTTTCGGATGTTATCAACATGTATAATTGATTAGTTAATGCATCCATGCTTTTGTTAAAAAAAAAAACAAAATGTCTTTTTGAAATTGCATAACAAACACAGGATGGATCGAAATAATAATAAAAAAACTTGAATTTTCACACACACAACATCATGCCTGTTTTCCCCAAAGGGTTAGACAGAGGTTAACCTATAGAATATTTAAATGCCATGTAATATGGGCGAGCTTATTACTATTTCACGTTACTTCAAAATTATTTGTTTTTAACAAAGAGTCGAAATTATTCATTTCAACTCATATAGAGTCCTTATGCAACAAACAATATTTAACAACATGAAAATCCACTTCAAATTGTTTCTATTGAACCCGATCTACGCACCTAATTATCTTTCACTATTTTTAGGGCAAGTTTTGGTTGAATGACAGTTGACAGTTTGGGAGGCGTACACATCCTACTGCTACTCAGTCAAATGTCTACTAAGACCAGTAGGCACCCCACCATACATCAAGGAAAAGGCTAAATTCTTCCGATGGCCAACCAATATAGTATGTTGAGTATAAGCAGTCATCACACGCCATTGTTCTATTTGCACATGGGGAATCCATCAAAAGTAATGTGATCTATCATTTAAATTTATTAGTGACTTTACATGGTATATCCATACAGCCACAGGCGATAAGGATGAGTACGTTTAAGTCGCATAACATTCATGACTGTGTACCTACCCGAAGTGTAAGGCAGACGTGTAGTGGTAGTAGATCCACATTACGCCAGTATTAAGTCCCATGTAATAGAGCAGCAAGCCTTCAACCGGGCACAAATATAAACTGCTACTGGGAAGTTCTAGATCAAAAAACCCGATAGCAAAATCAAAACTAATTATGTAATTGTACGTCAAAATTTACATTAAAAAATCCCCCAAAACGCCCACCCTTCACTACTTCCTAGTGTTTTTGCTGGGAACAACAAAATCCCTAGCAAGACAGCCAGTTTGCGACCCATGAATAGAACCCAGGATTGCATGCTCAGCACTACTAGACCGGCAAAGCAGTACAAAAAAGAACAGTCTATCATATTACGTACAAGATAAAAAGTCAATTGGAGCCATTCGCAGATTTTTTTAATTTGTTTGGCTGGTTTTTAGACCGAAAAGTAAAAAACTAAACGCTAACTTTCAGTTACAGAATACCTAGTCAGGAACTATTTCCGTTTTTTATTATTTTCTGCACATTCTTTTCAGTCAATATTCGCGCCAACCATTACCTACGCTAAATAAAAGCTTATGTTTTTTTTTCCAAAAAAAATATAGACGTTCTTACACGTGCTGCCTAGAATTAGAATCAGCGAATACTTCGCAATGTGTTTTTTTGCTGACTAACTATTTCTTGGAGCCAAATCGGATTGTCATTAATAAAATATTACAACTTCTGCTAGATTCTCCAACAGTCCTGCATGTAATGAGGCCAAGTGTGACCTTAAAATAGTTTCCCTCTTAACTTTTGTGAAAGAGATTTCCTTAAACTTTGCCCCTTTAAGGAAAATTCTCAAAAGATATAAGGATGAAACATTATTACAGTTACGCAAGTATATTTTATTACTTTAAAAAGTTTTGATGTCAGCCTCCGTCATCCTTGTCCGCTTACGTAATTTCCTTACTGGCAACGTAAAGTGTTACATGCCCTCATTTGTTTTCGGAGACATTTCTCGAACAATCAATTTAATATTCTGCTCTAGATTTTAATTTCAATGGATTCATAAACCGCTACTGCTGAGCGTGAAGTTCTTGGTCGAATCCTGGGTCAGGCAAAGTGAAACTGGGTTATTCCATCGAGAATATCTGAGTAGCAGCCCGGAGTCTGGATTTGTGCACGGTTGATGGCAATAGGCTCGCCCTCTATTGCACAGGACTTAAACATAACTGGCAGAATGTGGGTGTTTAGGCAAATTTCTGCCTAACCTGCCTTTATTTCAATTTTAATCGGCTGATAAATTCGGCCTAATTAGCGTGTGTAAATAGTTCAATATTAAGTATATTACGCTAATATTCGTAAGGCGTGAATTCAATATAATTTGACTTATAGAAGTTCAAATCCCACTTATAAAACCCTATTTAAGTTAGCTCGATTAATGTGTCAGAGCCGCTAGGTATAGAATTGCTATTTTGCTAATGAGATAATGATAAAAATGACCCTTACTGACATCAATACTCAAAGCGATATTTTGGAATGAGATAAAGAAACTGAATAAATTCTTATAAGGAACTTCAATTAGGCATACCCAGTTTGTAAGCAGGTAATTACTATTAATTAAAGGTAAGGTAAGTTATATCTTCCATAAGGAAGTGTTTATCATAATTTCAAAGAAAGACGACAGGATATGTAACCTTCAAGGCTTAAGAATGTATAGTTCTTTCCTTATCCTGTATGGCATGGAGACACGTCTGCTTAACGTTGCTTTAGTTGGGTATAACTAATAAATAAATAAATAAATATTTAACAACAGTTTGTAGCAGCTGTATTTAATATGTCATCATCATTTCAGGCAAAAGACGTCCACTGCTGGACATAGACCTCCCCCAAAGATTTTCACAGCAATCGATCCAACCATCGGCCTCCTGCAATTTTGACCAGATCGTCGGATCATCTTGTGGGGATTCTTCGTCTTCCGATACACGGTCGTCACACTAGAACCTTTTCGCACCAACGGCCATCGGTTCTGCTAGCAGCATTTAGCATGTAGCGACTGCCTATCTGACCTCCGGTTAAGTACTGTGTATTAAGATACCCTTAGGTTGGACCGATTGTCTGACTACCTGCAACGACTTATACAAAATAATAGCTTTTTTATGGTTGCCATTTTCTTAGCAAATATTGATAATCCATGCAAATAAAGAAAATCACAGTGTCTGTCATGTTAAAAGGAAAGCTTTTAAATAAATGCATATGAAAGTTTCTACGGTAGTTATTCCTGAAAACCCATTTTTTAAGGCTAGTCTGTTTGTTGCAGTTTATCTCCAAAATGGCGGGACCGATGTTCACCGGACTTTTACTGGTAGGTAGCTGACGTGTTAAGAAGTAACTAATGCTTATTTTACTTTAGAAAAATAATTAGGGCTCCCCTCAATGAAATTAAAAAACCCATGATTTTTTTACAAATTCCATGTACGCCCACGTGGAATTAAAATAATTAAAAAAAATTGTATTATTATTTGCTGTTAATATTGATTTAAACATCAATATTAGAAATCGTAGGCGCACCTACTTTTTAAAAACATAAAAAATCGATTAGGTCGTCACGTCGCTTAGGCATACATATATTACCTACATATTATAAATTTTCAACAAATTCAAATCGATACAAAAACTGCATAATGAGATGCGTACAAAATTAGCATTACGCATAGAATTTCTCTACGAAAACTTTATAATACTGTGTTTAACACCATTATCGAAGTGGTGTGGCTACTATCACTATTACGACGTTAAGCTAAAACTTGTTTGTAATAAACACAGGCAACGTATTGTTCATTTGTTTACTTAGATAAGAGTATCTACTAAATACGCAACTTTGTGGTGGGTATTGTAAGAGGTTATGTAGTGGTAGTAGATTTATAGGTAGTAGTGGTCGCCGAAACGGTAAAATTGGACTGGTTTTGCTTTCTGCACTCTTTCTACATAACAATGAACTTTTGCAAAGTGAAATGTTTTTTTTAGTTGTTGTTTTTCTGTTGTTGTTTTTGTTTATGTTGTTGTTTTGTTTAGGGGGTGAGCCTATTGCCATCAACCGGGCACACATCCAACAATATTTTCAGAAGCAGCCCGGGCTGCTATCGTGACCCTGGAACGTAAAGGGCAAGGACGGAACTCGGATGGGTTTTAGTCAGTAAAGGTCTGACTCGCCCTCTCGTTCCACCCAGAACGGGAGAAGTAATTGAATGATTTCCCACCCTTAAAAAAAGTTCAGTTCAGCAGACAAACCTAACAGTACTCAGCACGAAAAAAATCAGTTTAATATAACTTCAACAGTTTTTATTTAAAAAATAATATCTTTTTAGTATTTCAATTTAGTAAAGTAAGTCTTGGTCATAAAATATGCAACAAATCAAACTATTTGAAGCTCCTTATCTCACAATTGTATATTCTTCTAACCGAAGTATTAAGTGGAACAAAGATATTTTTACTTTCGGAATCGCAACGAATTGATAAATAAATAAATAATTGTGGAAAATCCACACAGCCTCATCTAGCCCCAAGCTACGCAGAGCTTGTGTAATAGGTACTAGATGACTGATATACTTAAAACAATAAATACATTACATAGATAGATATTTTTTATTCTACACAGCAAATACCCAGAACACCTATATGTACACGTTCCGTTGTGTTTGTATTCCATCCGGTCCAAAAAAAGAAATTAATTTTGAAATAAAACTCATAAGCATTAATTTATGATGATTTCTGCGCTGCCTGTACAACAAGCCTTTACCTTGAAAAGGGACAGTGGCGGGGTTGTACAGTTGGCCACACGTCAATTCACCTCGCCAACTCTTTGACATTGAGCTGGACTAGCATAGTGAGGAATTTCAATAGAATCTGAGACCAGCTTACACTGGGTTTTGTTACCTATTACGTGGGGCCTACCGTAATTACGTACCAATCCTACTTCCTACTATTTTATAAATGTGAAAGTTGGTATGATTGTGAATATGGATGACAAATTTATTAAAAACTCTGTTTTGTTTCTTTTATAGGTATTTCGAGTTTTTTTAAACTATTCATATAAACCTAACTCAAATGCTATAAAACATACCTGACTTCTTCAAAAATACGGGAAAAAAATAGTATAATATGTCTCTCAGGTCACGGTCTATACGTGTGCCGAATTTCATCCAAATCCATTGAGCCGTTAAGGCGGAAAAAGGTAACAGACAGAAAGACAAACAGACAAGCAGGCAGGTAATATTAGTATGTATTTAAATATACTCTCTCTCTAGACTGCCTCGTTGGTCGAGTGGTCCCAAACGCGACTGTTGAGCGTGAAGTTCCGGGTACGATTCCCAAGTCAGGCAATGTGTTATTGTATTTTGCAGGCAATGGATTTGTGCCCGGTTGATGGCATCGCTAGACTCGCCCCCTATTTCATGGCACTTACACAAAATGGCGAAATATAGGTTTTACTATAGGTGTACACTTCTGCCCAACACTTCGAGAACAACAGGCGTGCTATGTTTCATTTTAAATATCCACTTAAAAAAAAATACGCATGTACTCGTATAACACTGGTACTAAGATATAGCACTGTTAATCTTACTTTCAATCAAAAGATTTTAAAGGTGCCTTGTCCCCGATTATTTAATGCTACTTTTTGGCATGGCACAAGTGGATTGCCTTTATCGAATGTTTATGATCCCAGCAAAATATACGAATATTTCCTTGACCGTCTTTACACGCGTTGCCTTGGTGAATTAAATGCCTATGTAAAGTCTTACTTGCAGAAGGAACTTGGTAATTGTGTGTTTTAAGGAAATCAAGTCGTAGGTTCACGAACAGCATCATCATGGATAGCAATGGTATTTATCTATGAGGAGCTCGTGGTTAAATAAAGTTAGCCGCATTAAGCTACGCTTGCTGAGGTCAGTCTGTGGATGGGTGACCGTTCATTACATATTGAGACTCCTCTGTTCCTCGGAAAGCACGTTCAGCGATTGGTCCCGGGTGTCAGTCAGTGGATCTTTGATAGTCGTTACGGATAGTCAAAACCCGGAAAGTCTGACAACCAGTCTTAGCTAAGGGTATTGTGATGCCCAGTAACTGGTTTGTGGAGGCCAGATAACTAACCCTTCGGAGAAACCAAGCGCAATGCTATTTCTTTTTTTTTTTTAATGGGCATCTCGCAGTTTATCCTTTATCTACTGCTTAACCGAACTTTCCTGTGGGGGGCTTAATTAGAAATTAAAGCCTAAACAGCGCTCCAGCCAGGGAGACGCGCGATGCTATGTTTTATGTTAATACTTATAACATCCTCAATGTAATCATGATTGTCCTTCAAATTTTTCGTTGTAGTCAAACTTCCAAAGTGGAATTAAGTAACTACGAGCTGCCTGAACAGCTTGCATGCAGCATGCTAGGCACTAATGCATATTTAAATGGGCCTCGTGTTGCACAAAGAACTAAAAAACAACGAAATATCAACGTCCTACTAAACAGTGAAGAGTAATAAGATATTTATCTGTTCGACAGGCACGCCCCGGCAGGGACTAGAAACGCCATACCGCGACTAATAGCCACGCAATTCGCACAAATTTCAGCTGTCAGAAGCGTTAGTGTCTAAGCACACTATGCCGAAGTTACGCGACCGCAGTTCAGCACAAATACGCATGCAAAGCTTTTTTAATTGTTGACGACACACTGCCGAAATTACGTCGCGTCATAGCGTAAAGCCTAACTTCGGTCGGGCGTAAGTTCACCGGCAACTTATTCTGTGAGCACATATTAAACGTGACCGAAGTTCGGTGTGTCATATCAGCCGAATACGTCTGAACGTTAAATCAGCCGCCGAACTTTGGTGCGTAACTTCGGCATAGTGTGTTTAGACACTTATAGTTAGCATTGAACGGACCGTCAGTTTTTACAGGTAATCGGTGACACTCACTGACACGCAGTAGCGGTCCGAAGGCGAGAGTCGTAGGGGATCAGGATCCAATATTACGCGTAAAATTTTTAAAAAGCAATAATTTACTAATCTTTTTTAATGGTAATTTATCAATCTCCTGCTTTAAACGTTCGAGCTGAAACTAGACTGACATCTCAAATATTATCACCACTTTTGCGAAAAACAAAAGAATACTTCCATTTGACGACCGATGTGGCGCGGCGGGCGAAGGTCCGCCTGCGACGCAGGAGGTTGCGGGTTCGATTCCCGCCTTGGGACAAATGTTTGTACGATCTACAAAGATTTGTTCCGGGTGTTCTGGGTAATTGCTATATACATATAATAAAAATTATCTATCTATGTAATGTATTGTATTAAGTATATCAGTCATCTGGTACCCATAACACAAGCTCTGCTTAGCTTGGGGCTAGATGATGCTGTGTAGATTGTCCAGCAATATTTATTTATTTATATGTTTTGCGATTTATGCTAGTCAACTTATTACATACTTTGGCTGCGGTTTTGCTTGGGAGTTTGTTCCGCCACTTCTTTTTCCCAGAAAAAACACTAGGAAGTGGTGAAGGGTGAGCGTTTTGAGGGACTGTCTTATGTATTTTTTTTATGTTCTAAAGATCCGATTCTCAGCATAATTTGAATCTTAAATGAAGTTTGATTCGATTTGTTTTCACTGCGCCTGTTGACACGCTTAGTTTGTATGGGAAGTGTTAACAATTTGGTCTCTAGCCGAGGCCGCCGATGGACCGCCATGCTCTGTGACCAGTAGCTACCGTCATAAACTACTACATGAGCTACGCAGTCATTTCAGTAAGATATGAATGTAAACACCACTTCTCAAACTTCAAAACAGCAACGTCCCACGCAGTTCAAATAAAAACCTTTACATAACTATGACTTAACTATGAGTTAACTTGTTTGGTTGTCTAAAAACCTTGACACTCAGTTGACCGGGTATGCTAACCGCTAAAGGAATGTTAAAGCGTTGAGCAAACACACTTTCTTGCTTCAGATTGAGTTTACCTTAGCTTGTGAGCATAGATACCGGTTCTTTGGTAGCTATAACAATAGTAAAAAATACGCCGATTATATTATCTACCTACACCAACCGATTGTAAAAGAATAAACCGCTTCACACCGATTGCACCATTTCTCTCAACAACGAATTTGAGTTCACACAGGTATCCATCTTTATTTACTTTTACACCTCTCATTGATAACCACACATTCAAATACTGAATGTCATCATTTAATCAGATTTATTGAACTCAACATTTACTGACACATGTTACATTTTCATTTTTTATTTCAGCTGAATAGCTACCAGTACTTTACATGGAGCGACTGCCTATCTGACCTCCACAACCCAGTTACAGGGCAACACAATACTCCTTGGTAAGACTGCTTGTCAGATTTTCGGGCCTCTGACTACTCGTAATGACTGTCTAAATATCTACAGATGAAAAATTGTCATAAATGTTTAATTGGCATCGGCATTGTTGTTGTTGTTAAATTGGTATAAATAAATAAATAATGCTGGACAATCCACACAGCATCATCTAGCCCCAAGGTAAGCAGAGCTTGTGTTATGGGTACTAGATGACTGATATACTACTCTGTCAAGAAAGTACCGGGAAAAGATCAATAATACACAAAATGTCTGTTATTCATCCAAATTTATTTTATCACCTTCAAAGTATGCTCCTTTAGAAACGATACACTTGCGCCAACGAATAATCCATTCATCAAAACATTTTTTAAACGCTGCTTCCGGAATTGAGTTCAGTTCTAGCCGCGAATTCTCCTTTATGTCTTCTATCGATTGAAAACGGGTGCCACAAAGTGGTAATTTGAGTTTAGGAAAAAGAAAAAAGTCAGCAGGAGCCATATCTGGTGAATATGGTGGTTGCTGGATGGTATTTGTTGAGTGTTCGGTCAAAAATTCGTTCACAATGATAGCCTTGTGCGAAGGCGCATTGTCGTGGTGCAAAATCCAAGAATTTTCTTTCCACAAATCTGGCCTTTTTCGTCGAATTTGCTCTCTTAAACGCCGCATAACGCTCAAATAATATTCTTTATTTACCGTTAGACCTTCCGGTAAGAATTCAGAGTGCACAACACCGCGATAGTCAAAGAAAACAGTCAACATGACTATGACTTTTGATCGACTTTGGCGTGGTTTTTTCGGTTTCGGTTCAGTTGGAAGGCGCCACTCCGAAGCTTGTTGACTAGTTTGCATGTCAAACTCGTAAACCCACGTCTCGTCACCAGTAACAATGCGTTTCATGAATGTTGGGTCCGAACTGACTCGTTCTAGCATGTCCTCAGCGACTTTCATGCGATTGAGTTTTTGGAGAAAATTCAGATCTTTTGGGACTAGCCGAGAAGCAACATGTTTCATACCCAAATGATTAGTTAAAATGGTACGGATCGACTCGTGAGATACAGAAAGTTCGGCAGCTATCTCTCTCAGAGTTGAATGGGGATTTTCAGTCACTATTTTCTTCACTTTTGCGATGTTAACTTCAGTTGCAGACGTTGACGGCCTACCAGAGCGAGGCAAATCTTCCATCACATCTCGACCGCTTTTGAACGCTTTGAACCACTCATAAGCACAAGTTTTTGATAAAGTCGATTTACCGTAAGCCTTCTGTAACATTTTCAGTGACTCCGAACACGAAATTCCATTGGCGATGCAAAATTTAAGACAAACTCTTTGTTCGATATTTTTGTCCATTATGAAATTCGCAATACACACTATATATGATATTACTAAAATCAGCACTGTATTTAATATAAATAACAGATGCAACTCAAACTCCGCGCCAAAATGGAAAACAGTTGTGCCAATCTAACAACTACAAAAAAACAAAAATTTGAATTTGGAACCATAAACAAATCATCCATTCCCGATACTTTTATGACTGAATGTACTTAATACAATACATTACATAGATAGATATTTTATATTATACATAGCAAATACCCAGAACACCCGGAACAAATATTTGTAGATCGTACAAACATTTGTCCCAAGGCGGGAATCGAACCCGCCTCAACAACCTCTAGCGTCGCAGGCGGACCTTCGCCCGCCGCGCCACATCGGTCGTCATGTGTGCAAATTTAATTGTTAGAACGTAGAGAGCAATGATGCATTTTGCAGATGCGAGTTTGTTCCAAAAGCACTGATTCTTGTATAAAACGACTGATTTCTTGAGAGGGATGCGGACTTAATTTTATTTATTTATGTAAGTTTTAAACTTAGTATCCTTACTTACAATCAACCGATTAAATGTTGACTCTCATTAATAAAACCCACTTTCCTATCGAGAGCTCCCTAAAGCCCTCATTGTCAATTAGTGATAATTAAGATAATGGGAACTCAAGGGTCAAAATACAGGTATTTTGACCATAGGATCCCCTTGAGTTCCCTGAATCGGTTTCTCAATTATATTGTTACCCTGGTAACAAAATAATTGAGACCGAAACCGATTCACAGTGCGAGGTGACACACATTAGGTACAATGATGCAATTGTTTGTCGCAGTGGATAAACTAGTCTCGCTAATCCGGTATTGTGCCAGATCCGACCATATTAACAGAACCATAACATCCATAGTTTAACTAGCTTCCTTACAGAGGGCCAAGATAGCCGAGAAATCAAAAATTACGTTTTTGAAGATTCAAATCCAAACTTTGACTTTGCATTGGAAAAAAAAATTGTTTAATAAAAACTTCATGCACCCCACGCTTTTTCCATTAGTATGCATTTGTTTCTTATTTACACTTTTCTTAATCCAAAATTATTACATTTTATTTTCTATTTTTTAGTTGGATTTTCTATAAAAGTGTTTTTTTAGTTTTTTTTACTTTATTTTTTTAAATCGAATTTATGCATTGTCATCGGTCTTTGACAGGTGTTCAACATTGGAATGAAATCCGGCCGTTTAAAGTGGGTCAAAATCGGGCCCTAAGGAGTCGGTTACAAACAAACATACTAGTGAAGCTAATATAAAGCATGTAATAATAATTATGGAATTAAATTAATTATTCGATAATACAAATTTTACTGGCTAACTTGGCGCCTTAATTTGTCATCTTTCGTATCTTGACTGCTACCAAAGAGACTGCTATAAAGAGGTCTCGAACCTCTTCATAATTCACAACAACATCGACACACCGCAGAGAAGCCTACTTTTTAAACAGAAAAAATATGAGCAATGATCATCACACTTGTTAAATGTATGTAGTCCTTAGACTGTTAAAATAAGCCCCTTCCTAATAATATTTCCCCCTTAAGCTATGAAACACATAGAAAACAACAAATATTAAATGCCCATCAAAAATATTGAGGTGAACAATATACATTACTGTCAGGTCCAATAACACTCCCATGCGAAGTCCGAAGGGGCCTAGAATTTATGTTTATCTTTGCCGTCATGAAATTGTAATAGAACCTTCGAGAAGCATTGGATATACGATTCATCGCTTTTATGAATTCATGGGTTCGATAAATTGGAGAGAAAATGAGGTAAGAAAAATGTGGTGTGTGGTATTATGGTTGTGGTATCTTTCAGATGTATTGATGTAGTGATTTCTCAGTAGGAGACCGGAGTCCGCGTTTGTGGATGGTTGATGGTGAGGCTCGCCCTCTACACATTGGACTTAACGTTACTGGCGTGTTATGAGGTTTACAGGCGTTGTTATGTTTATTTATACTAATACTATTTGACCCAGCAAACGTTGTTTTGCCATATAGAGGTTGGTGATAGAAGGGTGAAAATGTAGGGTTGTACGTATTTTTAATGTCTAAAAAATAGGAATAAAAAATGTAGTCCAAAAAATAAAAAAATAATGTTAGGAGTGGACAACCCTCATCACTTAGGGGTGTGAAAAATAGATAGTAGCCGATTCTCAGATCTACTGAATATGCCTATCAAATTTCATAAAAATGGTCAATCCGTTTCGGAGGAGTATGGTAACTAACATTGTGACACGAGAATTATATATATAAGATGTAAGAATTATCATCTGCAAAAAGTATAAGGCTCTGCCTTATACTTTTTAAGTCACAATGTTAGTTACCATACTCCTCCGAAACGGATTGACCATTTTTATGAAATTTGATAGTGCAGTTGCCGAGAGATGATATCCTATAAGGACATACAATGACCTATTGGTGATGTTCTTCAGAGAGGTCAGGTGCAGTACGCGCAACCGGCGTGAGTGAATGTATGATGTAAACGAAGCAAAAGTAGTTGGTTAGGATCGTAGTAGGTGGCGCTCTGTAGTTCTTACCTACCCCCACGGGAACCCTTTGGGGAATAGAGGCGTGATATTTATGTGTTATGTTGATATTGAATCAGAAATGAAGACATCCGCAAGGAGTACAAGTTCCTCTGACCTAGTGATGATCCCGGACCAGGATTCGTTGTATGCGAAACGGGCAAAACTGGTCAACAAGCGTCTTTAGACTGAAATGATGATGATGGAGAAGATTTTCCATATTACATCATACTTAGTTCATAACAGTGAGAATTACGATAACAGTTGACACTTGAAAATGTGGAGGTACTTTTAAATTACAAGAATAGCGTCGCATACTATAATTCGTGTATGTCCAGATGTATAAACGAGCTAAGCGAAAGGAGTTTGTAAGGATGGTGGACAGGTGGCGTTCTGTTTCTGCCCACCCCCATGGGAAAAAGGCGCGAGTTTATGTATGTATGTAAATTATTATTTCTCTTACATTTAACGCAGCTCAGTATGTCGACTTGACAATGAAGTGTAAAGACAACACTAGAAAGGCAAACAACAAACATCAGTTAAAATAATAATTTTATTGATATCACAGTAAGTAATACCTAAAATAAATAATACCTACCTACAGTTTTTCTTCGAAAAAAACGTGCCAACACGACACCCAGATTAACACTTACCTTTAAGACTTATTTTTTTAAATCATAACACTTAAATTATTCGTCGAGCTCTTGGTACCGCCGGCGTACCAGCGGTATTAGAACCTAACGGCTTGGTACGAGACGATGGTAAGAGACCAGACGGCATGACTTTGTTGCCTTGGAAGATGGGTAGGCCTTTGGTGTGGGACGCAACCTGTGTCGATACCCTTGCGCCATCTCATGTTTCATGCACGGCAGGCTGTGTTTTTATGGTATAATTGTATATATGTGAATTTCGAATTTACAGAAATAAACTTAAATTGGTAAGTAAAGAGGCCAGCACATCAAGCTACCCCAATGTGTTAAATTTCTTTGATAGGTTTTCAATGTTACTACAAAAGAATAAGGTTCATGTTCAATTGGGAAAAACTGACATTTTGGGGTAGCTTGATGTGCTGGCGTGTGTACCTGAACAGCCGAATATGGCATTACAATTTAAAGTTCACCAAACAGACGTGATAGGGCAACGTTGATACGGGCTCGGATTGTGAATTTTAAATGTTACAATAATCTCTTTTGAAATCTGGTTGCTGGTTTTAAAACCTTTAAGCCAGTTGGAGCATCATCGATCATTCTAATTCCACAGGGTAGAAGGAATAGCGTCGCACAATCTGATACCAGTTGTTGAATTTTTCGTCGGATTTTTCCTTATTTTTTACGTTTTTTCTGATGTGTTTTTTACTTAAAACAGAGACAAGTCATGAGAACATCATCATTCGTATCTAACCCAATTAGATTTTTAATTAACGAGTTAATAATTAACTTCTGTCATTAAAAATCTCATGGTGTTAGGTTAGGTAGAAACCATGATTTTTACTACTACCATCTCATCATCATCTGCCTGGACTTTTCCCAACTATGTTGGGGTCGGCTTCCAGTCTAACCGGATGCAGCTGAATACCAGTATTTTACATGGAGCGACTGCCTATCTGACCTCTACAACCCACTTAACAACACGATACCCCTTGGTAAGACTGGTTGTCAGACTTACTACTACCTTCTGTACTGTAGATACACCTCTGCCTAACTCTTCGGGGAATACGTATAATATACGTACGACGTGTTGCACAGGCGCCTAATAAATTGAACATCAGGGCAGGAGTATACTGATGATCATTTCGCGATGAAAATTATCATAATCACCACTGAGTCTACATTTCAAATGTCAAGAAACTCGTGTGCCAGGTCGAGGTTACAAAACATTTAAATATAATTATTTAAACATATACGTGTAGAATTCAGAACGTCGTCCTGATTTTTGTCGGTTAGAAAGTAATTTTAGGACTGTGTTATTTGTAACATATCAGAAGGGCAATTCCCTTATTTTAAGGATGTTCGCGTTTTAATCTCAGTAGGTATAAGTCTGTCGAAGTACGTCTAATTTACCTACATCTTAGACAAGATTTTGACATGGATAGTCGCTACGTATGTCGAGATTCCGACTAGATTTTGAAAGTTTTTAACCACCGGGATTGGTTTTATGTAAAATAAATTATAGTTTAAAAAAACTAAAAAAACACGCTTTAATAGAATATCCAACTAAAAAATAGAAAATAAAAATTTAATAAATTTGGATTAAGAAAAGTGTAAATTAGAAAAAAAATGTATATTAATGGAAAAAAGCGTGGGGTGCATTTTGTTCGAATTTTGGAATACATCAGAAAGCCTTTTCAGCTTCCATATTTTTATGGTGTTAATCAAGACAAATGATTGAAGAATGCCATAATAATATACTTATTCTGATTAAATTAATTTCATCAAAATAAGTATATTATTAGAACGAAGCAGTTAGCCTAGTCAAAGTTTGCCCAACAAATATTAAGTAGACGTTATCTAATAGTCTGTGTATAATATTGACATAGTAATTATTCGACGAAAGAAATGAGCAAGTAAGTGCTTACCAAAGGAAATTGAGAAAAAGGTCCGGCTATAGCTGTCTGTTTCAATAAATTTCTGTAGTATTTACAGATACAATTGTGTACTTCGATGCCCTAACATCTAAAGAATTTATCTTTATAGACCATCAAAATAATACTTATTATGTGTTTCGCGCTGAAATAACTTTGCAACGCATTGATGATGCTACATAGCAAATAGATATATTTTAGTATAGTCATGAATCTTTTCTCAACTATGTTGGGGTCGACTTCCAGTTTAACCGGATTCAGCTGAATATCACTATTTACATAGAGCGACTGCTTATCTGACCGCCACAACCCAGTAACTGGGCAACACGATATTCCTTAGTAAGACTGTGGCTTTGAACAGTTTGAACTAACGAAAATGTCGAACTTCTGACTACCCATAACAACTGACATAGATCTACTGAGGCACGGAGGAGTCTCGATATACAATGAACGGTCACCTATCTACGGACAGACCTCGGCGTATGCGTAGCTTAGCCTGTTTTTATTCAGACTTATCCTAGTAATATAAAAGTGTGAAAGCTTGTGAGGATTTATGGATGTTTGCAACACTTTCACATAAAAAGTGCTCAACAAATTTTGATGAAACCTTACAGTATTATAGCCTATAATTTAGGATAACACATAAGCTATAATTATATCATCATCATCATCATCCTCCTGCCCTTATCTTCTATCTCCTGCTCTTATCCCAATTTATTTGGGTCGGCGCAGCATGTTTTCTTCTTCCATACATGCTTCTCTTTGCAGTCATCTCTTTTCTAGACATATCATCTTTCACACAATCCATCCATCTTTTCTTTGGTCTGCCTCTACTCATGTAACCCTGCACATTCATGCTCAAAACTTTCCTCACAACATGGTCCGCATACCTTCGCATCACATGCCCATACCATGATGATGATGGGTGGCTGCTAGTGAAGTGCAGGTTTTCTAACAAAGTCTTCCATCACCGATGTCAGAAATGTTTAAGATTCACTTGGAAAGTAATATTTTTAAGGTTATATTGATGAAGAGCCTTCTCTACAGGATAATTCCTTTTTGCAAGTTGAGTGGGCCTTCTTTTCTCCGGTGTTTAGTGGTCGTAGACAGAGATCGTGTAAATATTAGCATTGCCAGCTTATGCCCACTATTGAGACTACCAAATTCTCATTAAATCCATGCGCAAAAATATTTCAAGGTCGCATTACGGACACACTTAAAAAGGAAACCGCACCTAATAAATATAATATGTTTTTAGACAATAGGGTTGTGCCATTAAACATTCAGTTTGGTCTGATAGTTGGATTACTCGAAAATACTGGACACGTATTTTTTCTTTTGTCACGTAGGTAAACTAAAAATGACGACGATATGGTAAGTTGAAAAATTCGCGTGACGTCACGCCTTGTTGGAATTTTTACGTAGAATGGCGTCACAAGCCCCCTCTCCTGATTTTGTTGTGCTATATCTTTGTCACTTTTTATTGATTTGAGAAAGCAAAAAATACATGACGGACCAAATGGACTTATTATATTTTTACCTAGGACACATCCCTATTAAACCGGTGTAATTTACCAGTAAAAAAAAAAAATAATTAAGAGGGAAGTTGGTGTGTAGTTGGTTGGCACAACTCACACTAAGTACTCCGCTAACGCCCGACACGATTTTGCGATTTAATCTCACTAGGAATTCAATCTCCACCATTAAAAGCTAAAAGGAAAGAGAAATATCAAGCATTGTAAATCACCGCCATGAATATTTCCTTATTGAAGAAAACAACTGATGCAGACGGAAACGGAAATAATATCATGATATTACCGTCCATTGTACAGGTGAGGCTAATGCACAGTGGCATCCCGCGAAATTCTAATTTAGTTTTCTTTTTGCAATTTTAAAGTAAAAAAGATAGAAAAATCATTTAGGTACTTGGGACACGCACAGGTAATAAAAACACAAAAAAAGAAACTAAAATCTAAAAAAAATAAAAAATACATTTCTAAAATAAAAGACCCAGCGCAAGGCCAAAAAGGATATTATGTCAGCATATACTGCGATATTATAACAAAGAGTAAATACCGCAGCGCTCTTCTTCCGAGAGGGCCCGCTGTGATTTTCAGCTCAGTATAAGGTAGTTAATGTTATTGAAAAAGTTAGCAAGCTCGTGGCTATATAAAAACATCCGCACGGTTTGATCGAAGGTTAAGCTAATCTTGCCGAAATCAGTCTGTGGATGGATTACCGTTCGTAAAATATCGAAACTACTCCGTGCCTCGGAAACCACGCTAAGCCGTTGGTCCCGGCTGTCATTTGTAGATCTTTGACTGTAGTTACGGATAGTCAGAAGCCAAGAAGTCTGACAACTAGTCTTATCAAGGGGTACTGGTTGCCCAGCAACTGGGTTGTGGAGGTCGGATAGGCAGTCGCTCCATATAAAATACTGGTATTCAGCTGCATCCGGTTAGACTGGAAGCCGACCCTAACATCGTTGGAAAAGGCTCGGCGGATGATCTTATTGAAAAAGTCATTCAGTTCACATTATCACTCTTCTTACAGTTGAAATAAAAAGAAAACCATAAGAAAATAACGTTGAAATTAGAAAAAACCGTCGATAATTTGCAACCCTGGGGGCTCAGATTCATGTCCTCAACTCATGGTATCAGTTTGTGCATTAATATTGTGGAAGGAACATTATGTCAGAATCCTTCTAACACATGGACACATCCATACAATAACTCACGCCTTTTTCCCAATGGGTAGGCAGAAACTACAGAACGCCACCTGCTACGATCCTTACATTCTCCCTTTGCTTCCTTTACGTTCATACCGACCGACACGGTATCGATATCAGACCTAACCTTTATGGTTATCTGCAGTCCTTCAAATAAAAGATTGTTATTATTATTCCGAAAGTCATGCACGAACCCGTTGGCGCAGTGGCTGAGCGATTGGCTGCAGCGCTGCGTGTCGCGGGTTCGATCCCCGCACGGAACAAATAATAGGTCTTTACCTATGAAATTGCCGTTTTGTATGAAAAAAATGAATTTTTTCATGTATTTTTTATTTGTATTAATCGAAGTAATCACCCATGCAATCAATGCATCTTTGCCAACGCAGTGGCAGTTTATTGATGCCCTTCTTAAAGAAATTAGCTAGACGGGAGGCAACAAATTCTTCAAAGGCATTTTGTACTGCCTCTCGGGTATTGAATTTTTTTCCCGCCAAGAAGTTATCCAAATTCTGGAAAAAGTAGTAGTCTGTTGGCGCAAGGTCTGGTGAGTAGGGCGGATGACGGAGAGCTTCCAACCCCAGTTCTTGCAACTTGGAGACCGTCTGCTGTGCAGTATGAGGTCGCGCGTTGTCGTGCAGGAGCAGCGGAGACGAGCGATTGACCAATGCTGGTTGGAGATGTGCCAGCTTCTCCATCATTGTGTTCAATTCTTCACAGTACACATCTGCAGTAATGCTCACCCCGTTTGGTAAGAAGCTGTGTTGAATCACACCGGCGCTAGACCACCAAACAGTGACCATCACTTTTCTTGGGGTAAGTTTTCGTTTAGGGCATTGTTTAGGTGCTGAACCAGGATGCAACCAACTTGCTGAGCGCTTGCGGTTATCAAACAGAATCTATTTTTCATCGCAGGTAACAATGCGGTTCAAAATTCCTTCATTTGTGTGTCTGTTGAGCAGTGCAAGGCACGTCTCGACGCGTACTTCGCGCTGGCGATCATTGAGTTCGTGGGGCACCAATTTGTCAAGCTTTTTTACCTTGCCAATTTGACGCAAATGGACCAATATTGTTTTGACGCTAACGTCGAAAGCTGCTGCTAATTCAGCCGTAGATTGTGTATCATCAGCTTCCACAATCGCCTTTAATTCGTCATTGTCGACCAAAGTCTTCGGACGACCGCGAGGTTCATTTTTCAGGTCGAAATTTCCTGAACGGAAGCGAGCAAACCAATAACAGGTAGTGCGTTGGTTTGTAGTGTTAGCTCCGTAAACGTCGTTGATGTTGCGTGCCGCTTGTGCCGCGTTGCTGCCACGACGGTACTCATATTCCATAATTACTCGAATTTTTAACGTATCCATGATGACGAAAAAGATTTAAATGCGATGAAAATGTAACACTAATCAATAAACAAATGACTACTTTTGGAAAAAAAAAACCATGTTTTTAAAATAAAATTAATTTGAAATTAGAATTCTTAGCCAAACAAAAAATATTTTGATTTGAAATGGCCAGTACTGCAGAACGGCAATTTCATAAAGACCTAATATTTGTATTGCCTACAGATAGTTGTTCCGGGTCTGACTGTTTGTGTCTGTGAGTTTAAATGTTTGTAAACGCACCCACCATACAGGAGAAATTCCTAGTGTGGGGCAATGTTTTATATTAAAAACAAAAATAAAAATCCGACACACACGCACGCCAAATTACGAGTACTAAGGACCTTTTAGAAGAACATCACCAATAAGGTCAGTGTAGCACATGGACTTAAAATAATAGTCTAATGGTTTATATTAGTAATATTTGAGGCAGAAACTGTAGCACCAAACAATGATACCTTTCTAGTGAGTTTTTTCGATTTCATTTACGTCAATTTGTCCGATACATTTGAAAACCAATTAATTCGTTTATTCGTCTCCATGGGAATGTCTTTGAGTTCGAGTTGGAATGTTCAAATTAGACTATCATTGTATTGTGAATGTTTGGTCTGGCATTCCACCTATGTGTCTAAGATTGGGAATGGCCAATTTTCGTCCAGGGTCACATAAACGTTGCTAAGCTAGTACCGTAAAAAAATTAAATTCCCACTGCCTCAATGATGTATAGAAGAAACTGTACACATGAAGACAATAAGTCTTAACACGGTTCCCTTGGTTCTGAGTTGCTGTTTTTCTTATAGTCCATCAGCATCACTTAAAATCAATATAAACGAACATTGAGTAGGGCTTGGAAATCTTTCATTCAAACGATTCTCTAAACGAATCTAAATCTCTAGCCTATTTATTTTCATACCTTTTTATTATCAGTACCTGGATGACCAAGCTGTGCTCGGGTAAAACGACGTTTTCTAAAAATGAAACCTAGCTAGATCGATTTATCGTCCCCGAATCACCCCGCATACTAAATTTCATGAAAATCGTTGGAGCCGTTTTCGAGATTCATATTATATACATTTATATGTACATATATACAAGAATTGCTCATTTAAAGGTATTAGATTAACAATCGATCTATTATATACTATGTACTTGATAAGCTGTCAGTATTCCAAAAATGTCTAAATTAAAAAAAGAAACAGTTTATTCGTTATTAGCCTCTCAAAGCCTTTACACTGATTTGTAAAACTCACAAATTAAAGTAAACTATAAACTAATACAAATAAAGATTATAACAGTTTAAGATTTGTGGTACACAGCTGTACCAACGGTGCCTGACCAGTGCTTTGTTGTCTGTATCATAGTCAGCATTAACGTTATCAACCCAATCAAAACGTGGTCCAAGCAAAGAGCACAAAGCAACCCGTTTCACCACTTTCAAATCATAGTTTCTGATAACAATCTATCTGTTGACAGACAAAATGTTATTTTCATACAGGATATCATTACCTTTCTGTCTGATAAGCTCTGTATAACTTATCTAAACCTTAGTACGCTGAGTGGCGTAACGGGTTGTAAGAAGACAAGCGGAGCCAAGTCGGGATAACTTGCTCTAATAACATTTCGAATCTTACAGAGTTGTGAGAAATATAATTATAATTTCGACAACGCATAAATGTCTATTGTCAAACAAACACCCTAGTCTGAATGGTTTTGGTTCGAGGTCGGTGATATTTATCTTTCCCGTTAACTAAAGATTCCTTGGTCGTGGAAGAATCCCCAGGAACGAGACATCTCTGAAGATGTTAAAAATAACAATGTTTCTAAAAGAACACGACTAAGTGACAAAAAAACAAATGCAAATCAAAAAATAAATCTAGGCACAGAAAAATATATAAAGTATCAAGACACATCCGTTGTACACGTTCTCGAAGGCGATATCTATGACAACAAACAACAAGGTTATATTTCGACAAGAAAAATTCTTAGAATCGTATTTAACAAAGTGCTAGTAACAAATATTATTGTAAAGATTTACGATGAGCACCTCATCATCATCATCTGTCACTTGACCGTTTTAGAGTCTTCGAAACAATAGGTTTAACTTTGAAAATTACTCATAAATTGTCGAAGTTTTAGTACAAACGTAACTGCAACGTAAATTACATGCAGAATTTGTCACAGGCTGTTCTCATTGTCATTGGTATCATTGTATGTTATATGTTACTTGTCTGACATATACAGAGTGGAAGGGATATCGACGCAATCTGGTACCATGACTTCAGTACATGATTCCCCCCCCAACTTCATAATTTTTCGAAAGAAATTGGGAAAAGCCGACTAAAAATCTCAACGCTGGGCGGTCCAGAATTATATCAGGTACTTGACACATGGTTATGCCTCGATGTCCCTTCCACCATACCTGGTGGGATTTTTGTGGTAACCCACCCATGGATTTTTGTGGTGGTGGCCTGGGGTAACTAGCTAAGTAGTGAGCCATCAGGCTGAAAGTTTGGTAGCCGATCTAAGTACTCCGTTAGGTACTAATTGGGTATGTATGTCCGGGGGGAACCGCACCGGCACCAACTTGAGGCCTTAATATCTTTGGCATCTGACCCCAGCATAGCTGTCTTGCTTGCGGATCAGGCAACTATATTTAGGCTTAATACATCGTTTATCTCAGACATGTTAGTCGGACAGCCTTCTTCGATTTATTCCTCAGATATGTACAGAGACTTGAGAGTTTGTGTATCATTATTTTTCACGGGTCCGAAAACTTTTGTTTATTAGCATACCAGACACCGAAGTATCTCAGGGTTAAAAGGCTCGGGTAATCGTTATAATAGTTCAAGGACCAGAAAAAGTTTTGTAGGACAAAGGTTTAGGACCGACCTTATTGTGTAAGTATAGCACAAAAAAAGAAAAAAATTAAATCGCATATTAAAGGAAGGCTTATGAAATGTCTTGGAGACATTGTCTTTTCATCATTATCTTAAATGTTCTGTTATTTAAGTAGGGGTTTACAGCTATTCTATTAATTTACTTTTTTTATGAACTTCAAATTCAGGCTCTGATTTCTAGGACAATGACTATTCTATAGATTTTGTGTCTGTGTTACTAGCTAGTTGTGGAGAACGTAATGGGTAGCATAATTGTTTAAAATGTATATTTAAGATAATATGTTGATATCTTACTGTGCTACTGATTGTGATCCTTAAATAAATGAAATAAAATAATAACATACTCCCAAGGTAAGTCAAATTGTCAAGCTATTCGTAGATATAAAAAATGTTTTAATAAAGTCTATTTCAACATCCAAAAATTCTCCTTCACAGCCAAAGTCGTTAAAAATCACTTTATTTTTCCCACATTTACCTTAACTGTGTTCTAATCTACTTTACATATCTGTTATTATATTGTATGTATTACATAAATACACTACTACCATACGGTAGTGCATGAAAGGGTTTGAATTGCTGTAATTCACTACTTTCTCTGCCTTGAACATGAAATGAAGTAAACTGAATTAGGTACTAATACTATTTACGTTGCATGGTTTAAATCGGTCATATCCCTCATTAATGAATAAGTAAGATCAAATACGAGTAAGTAACCAGTTTTTGCCAGATTTGAACAAATCTACTAAATGGTATAAACAAAATGTCCACGGATAATTATAAGACAGCACTTCGCCCGCGCCTTCGTCCGCGTGGATTTCTAAATTTTCCCTTCGAACTTGAACATCTTCTCCGTCCTCTTTAAAGCGTAGTTTTGAATACTTTTGAATACTACAGTGAATACCCCCTACAGACAAATTTACAAACTCCTGATCCCGGACGTAAACATCCTCCGTAGAGTCAAAATACACCATGGGAAAATAACAAGAGAAGCGTTGTGACCATTTAATAATATGATTTGATGTTAGTCAATCTTTAACCTGACTTTGTTTGGTACAGTCGTTGTTCCCTTAAAATTAAGAGTTCGAATATATTATAACCTTTAATCAAGTACAGAAAGTGTTTCAATTGAAGTTACTAAAGTAATAAGTTAACATTTTTTCCTCTTTAAATTTTTCTAGACAAGCCAAAGCTGTTATGGTTTGTTTTTTTTTTAAAGAATTAATATATCACTTTTATAGTTGTATGTCGTGAACCCGTACCGGAATGAAATGCGGCGCCAACCCCAAATAAATTAGGATAAGGGCAGGAGGACACTAATGTTACTACGAGTATAAATATGATTACACTGACCACATACGTGAGATGTTCTATACATAACTAGCGGACCGAACCGACGTCGTCCTGCCCGTACAGCGCCACCTAACGGGTCCAATTGTGATTCTAAACCATCCAGGGCGCCACCCCAACGCATACAAAAAAAATCATTGAAATCGGTCCTGCCGTAGTAGTAGAACTAAGCTGTCAGATCAGTCAATATTCTTTAAATATATTAAAGAATATTGACTGATCTGACAGCTTACAAACATAAAGAAAATTGCAATAAGTGACACTCCTCGTCAAAATAATTAAGATCTTCGAGTCCTTCATATTGATCTACAAAACATTGCTGTGGTCATGGAAGCTCTGAAAGATAAAGGCTTTTAGCGATATATCCATTCAATTTTTATTAAACACTACACTGCGCTCCAAAACGCAAATTATTCACGTTGCTCTAAAGCCGGCCAACTTAAAAATCTAGGCAGTGCATATCCACTGCATGCCGAATCAGCTGAGGGTCCATAGCCCTAAAACGGCGACACGAGGCAGTGACAGACCACCAAGCACGGGACTACCTGGGTCCTTACTCTTCAAACCAATTTAAATTCCGATCTAAAGCTAACACGATTCCAACGTTAATTTTGCAGTCTTGTGATTATATTATATGTCAAATTACACAGCAGTCAAAATTATTACAAAAGTAGCGTTTAGCGCGCACCAAGCCTAAAATCTACCTAAAATCAACTCTTTCGTAAAAAAATTGACTGCACGATTGGCGCAGTGGCTGAGTGCGAGTCGCGGGTTAGGATTTCCGCACAAGCCCGCCACACTATTCCCGAACCACTGCAACTCTTGAAAACCAAAATCAACAGTGGCGACTACCAGAAAAGCGTCGAGACAATGAAGCCCGACGAGTCCCGGAGAAACGATTCAACTGTCTTTGATCTCGAAAAGAAATTAATCAGAAAAGAACAAAGGAGGAGTTAGGAGTTAGTTAGATACACAAACAGTCAGACAGGCCATACAAATACTTCTTCCGTGAGGGGTCACGGAAGAAGTATTTGTATGAATATTTCTGAACGCACCCATGATACAGGAGCAATTCCTAATGTGGCGCAAGGATTAAAAAGTAAATTGAAAAGAAATTGCGCAGAATCGTAAACGATGGAAGGAATAGAGGGAGGCCTTTGTCCAGTAGTGAGACGATTCGGGCTAGTAATATTAATGATAATTCCGCTTACAACAGACGGAAATGCATTCCTAGCACGCTTATAATATTCCGGTATAAGCTTGAGCACAATCTAATCGCGCGGCCTAATCGAATGCCACCATGACTTAGGCAACGTATCTCTTGGATTAAAATGACTTAACGCCTCGGATGTTTAAGACTCTCCAGCACGAGATGGTGGGCTTGATCCTAGTAAAGAAATATAATTTATAACCTTATCTTGAACATCACTGAGTAACACTGAAGGCAAACATCGCGAGAAAGCCAGATGACGTAGGCGCTAAAGCCATCACTGTTCCGTTGTGAATGAGGGATAGTGCTATACGTCCTGTATAGCTCCATCTTCCTCTAACTGGCACAGTAGTGACTGTAATACATAGTATGGCCACGGGACTCAAAACACGGAGAACCTAATAATACAAATCAAATTATATTAGCTAGTGAACTTCCTCAGACGTGGTATCCACCATCTAATGACGAAAAGGCAGAAAGGAACATTAAAAAAATCTTACTTACCAGTTAGCCACAGCTGATTACGAGGTCAACGACCGCTGGTAATACAGTTAGTTGAAATTTAGAAGTTTAGGCAAAATAAAATTGTATCGTCATTAGATATAATTATGCAGATACCTAACACTTCTGTGTAGTTTTGCTAGCTAATTTAATTTGACCCTGTATACCTAACCTGTCATTTGTAGATCTTTGACAGTCGTTACGAGTAGTCAGAAGCCCGAAAGTCTGTCAACCAGTCTCACAAAGGGGTAGCGCAAAGCAGTCGCTCCATATAAAATACTGGTATTCAGGTCCATCCGATCAGACTTCAAGTTGACCCCAATATATTTGAGAAAAGGCTAGGCAGATAATGATACTGTAGACCGGGATCTTTATTTGATCGAAATGATGGAGCTTCGCTGATTTTAAGACCATTTACTAAGGAACGAAATTTACTTTCTAAAATACAATCTGGAACTTACTTCCCTGTCACGGGCGACATATCTCTTCTTCCCCTATATTATACCACTATAACCACAATAACCAAAGAAGAAAGAAAGCCTGTTTGCTATAAGGTACAGGTATAATATTAGGACATATTAGACCTCTACAATACCTAACTGTAGTGGCCAATGCAAGCTTATTGCTTCTCTGTATGATAAGATGCTGTACTGGGACAACTCTAAGGCTGTTTTTATTGAATAAGCTAGTATCAAACAGTATCGAGGCTAAGAGCTTAAATATCTTTAGCCATACATTGCAATATTATGGCTACAGATATATAAATATCACGCTAGCCCCCATTTTATATTTAGCTCTCCTGACCGGATACGCACTTTCAAGTTTCAAGAACACAACGTTCACAATTATGATATTCCTTATGTAATTTTAGCGGCACACATACTACCAGATCATTAAGAAATAATTACTAAATTCGCGTGTTACTGGTAGGTTAAGTAGCAATATATCACTCAATACAGATCTAGCTATGTACAAATATTTCAATGATGTAACTGTCAGATTTCGTAATGAAAATGTGTAAACAAATGAAGTAAGTTTTGTTTAAGTAGTTACATTATGGTTTTAGTGTGTTGAACTAGAAATTAATGTACAGAGGCCAGCACATCAAGGTACCCCAATCTGGAAAATTCCTTTGATAGTTTTTGGACTTTATTACAAAAGTAATAAGGATCATGTTCAATTGGGAAAATTTGACACTTTGGGGTAGCTTGATGTGCTGGCTTCTGTAATTAGTTAGATTTAAGTTGTATTGGGAAACAGCCAAAAAGTGTTTTGAAATTTTGATTGGACCATTTTTGGTTGACTTTATGTATTTTACCTCAGTATGTTTTTGACTTAGAAAGTCATCTCGCTGGTTATTCAAGGAGGTGGTCGGCTGCTTAAATGAATTATCCTATGGTACCTTAATGAGGTATAGGCCTCCAGCCAGGTCATAAAAAATATAAATTAAACGATTGAGCGCTAAGGGCACCCCCTGTGGGACCCGGACCCCGGCTTAAAGGGACAGGCTGGATCGGATCAAGATTATTTAGGGATGAATTCAAAGCTAGAGTTCATCGGCGTGTAGGTTCAAATATGCGTCGGTGCAGACATGGTCGGGGACAGAGTCAAGAGCACTCCGTTATTTTATTATTAGATGTCAAATTGTATTTTTGCTTAATACGCAAGTAGGTTCTGAGGTTTCACGAATACATCGCTACTAAACAATCCCACTTCCGAAGTGGTAGACAAAAAAGTAATGGAAACTTGAACTACACTAAACCATATCTTAGTTAAGTGTAGTTTAAGTTTCAAAAGCTTTTAATATATTTTCACTTAGAAAATAAAACAAACAATTAAAATACTGATCACATTTCTTAATTCATTAATCTGACGAAAGATGGTAAGTAACAATGATTTCCAATAAATTATTTGCCAAGAAATGTCTTAACCAAATCCAAGGTTAGAACCAGCTTAGATGTAAGTTTTTACCTACCTAAAATCTGAACTTTCGCTTTATTTAATTGTAAGAACGGACCAAATCAATTAGCGAAGTTATTGCGACAAGCTGAATAAGGTGGAGGCTGATTGCTTCAAAGATTAATAGTGACCCTAGTTTTATTTCTAAAGGAATTATTTGTTTTATTATCACAAATTTTATGGCTTACTGAACATATAAAAATTAAATAGGTGAATGCGTATCCTCAAGCCAATATTACAAGTTCTAATAATAATGTCTATTTTCTAGTTAGCTTATTAAGATAATAAAAAAAAACAATAAAACTCACCTTCAAAAAAATGATAGAGAAAAATCCAAATTCCAAAAACAAAAAAGTTGCAACATAAACAATATCGTTTGAACTTCCAAAAAAATCGATAACTATTCGATGCGCGTGCGTTGAACGCGCGTTACCACAACTAACAGTGCCCTACCACGACACTCGCGAAATACAGGGTTACCCCTACTATGAGTACAACAATCGCTGTGCGTGTACGCTGGACAGGTAAGATACGCCATATTTTGACGAAGATATTATTTCGCAGAAACAGTTCTTAAAAGAAAAAATAGGTTCTAAAGGATTTACGGCCTCGAGCTGGTGACCCCTGGCTAGACAAAAAACGCGCTGGCACTCGGGACAGACTACATAGATACAAGAGGTGCAGATAACTATATTCAGCAGAGAATTGCGGTAAGCTAAAGATGATTCGTGTTACCTAATTAAAATTCGTGGTCCTAGGCAACTGGACGTATCCCAGTTGTAAACGTCCCTTTGCGCCAATTTTTCTATCTCCTGAACTAAATTTAATTAATTAATTAAAAAAATTAAATTAATTTAATATTTTTTTTTAATTAAATTTAATTGATTTAATTGCAAGATCCAAGACAGTTGAATCGTTTCTCTGGGAGTCGCCGAGCTGCATTGCTTCGTCGTCGTTGCATTTCTGGTGGTCGCCATTGTTGATTCTGACTTTCAGAAGTTGCTGTAAGTGGGAACAGTGTGAATAATTGTAGTGTGGTTTAAGCCTTAACGAGGACGAGACAATCTGGCAAGTACAATGATATAAAGAATTAAGTCTAAAGCATTTACCAACTTGTCCTCGTTCCCGAAGACAAGCGGTTCCGGTCACTATCCTCAACAGAAAGAGGACTACGAAGAAACAGAAGGTTATTACAATATCAAGATCTCCCAACCTTTTAATTATTTATGTGCACGTAATATAAAATCTAGAACGCTTGTCAACTACATTTGCTTAAAAACCATTTTAAGAGCAATATAATGTAGGCCAGTGAACTTACAACCTTTACCATTAAGCGTATCAGTAATTAATCATGTTTCATGTCAAAACCTCCACAGCATCTGTTATTTCTTAATTTGGAGTTTTGTAACGAGAGTCTGTTAAGTACAGTAAAGTAAAGTACCAGCCTATTACTGTCCCACTGCAGGGCAAAGGCCTCTTCTCATTCAGAGAAGGCACGAGCATTAATCACCACGCTTACTCAAGACGGGTTGGCGATTACAGACTTATATTAATTATATAAGTTCAGGTTCCTCACGATGTTTTCCCTACCGATGACAGTGATGTCCGAGATAAACTTAGAAAGTACATATGAATTGAAAAACTCACATTGGTACTTGCTAGGTTTGAACCCACAACCTCGTGCACATGAGGCGAGGCCTAAACCAGGCCCTCATGCCATGACACGATAGTCTGATTTTGTCGTAGTAATTGCCATTTGTCAAATTGATTGACTTCGGCATTTTACTCTGGAGCAGAGGTGGCTTAACGGTCACGGTCCTGACTTACGTGTCGTGGTTGAAATCCCACGCAGGCACTTAACTTTGTATGAATTATTTTAAAAGAAAATATGGTGAGGAGACGTCCTGGAACCAAAAATACAAAGACATGTCACATCCACCACTTTCGTGTTACCAAAAAAACCTGGGTAGTGGAGGTCAGATCGGCAGTTGCTCCATGTAGGTAATACAGCTGGTATTCAGCTGCATCTGGTTAGACTGGAAGCCGTCTCCAACATATTTTGGAATAGGCTAGGCCGCACTGGGCTCGTGTGGTACACATAGAGGAAGCCTGTATCCTAGCTCTGGGAATTTTACTAACTGATTTTGCATCGAAGTATGACCTCAAATATCGATAGGCTAGTGGGACATAGAAAACCAATTCGCTCGATTGCCCGAGTGATTGCCTATCCGAGTTTCACCAAACCAAAAAACCTGAAATGTTTGCGCTCTACACAAGTTTTTGTATCCACATATTTTTTCTGAGTTTGACCGTTTGGATATGTGAGATTTCTATTCTGAAATACAAAAAATCGTTAGTAGGTATCGGATCAAAAGAACATTAGGTTATTTTGGAGAAGGTGGCACTCTTTTTAGTTAAATTTCATGTAGCGAACGCTTGTCTCATGTCCTCCTTTATAACGAAAAATCACCATCATCATCATCATCCTCCTGCCCTTATCCAAATTTATTTGGGGTCGGCGCATCATGTTTCCTTCTTCCATACATCTCTACTTGCCGCCATCTCAATAGTCACCTCTTTTCTAGCCGTATCATCTCTCACACAATCTTTTCTTTCTTTTCACCTTCCTTTTTATAACGAAAAATAAAGGTCCTAAAATGGTCCCTTGGCTGACGCCAGGACAAGTGTGATACGGCTCCGCAACAAAGCAATCATATCTAACATATAGTTGGCAGTATAACATAAATAAATCACAAAGATACGAACCTAATTAGTTACTCTTATTAGATATGCTCAAACACCTTGATCCGGTTGGAGATTGCATTAACGTACAGACGCCAGCTGGCAGCACATTAAGCTATCCCAAACTGACAAATTACCCAATTGAACATGAACCTTATTATTTAGTAATAAAGTTGAAAGATTATCAAAGAAATTTGACAGTTAGGGTAGCTTGATGGGCTAGCTTCTGTACTTTGCCAGATTAGATATCCGACTAGAAGCTAGATTATGTAAATTCCTGGGGTATGTTCGTGCAATAGACATAGTCTGTTTATTGTAGACCGGAAGCAAACCTGAAAACTGATTATAGTAGTTCCTTCGGTAGAAGGATAGCAGTGATCTTTCTGCTCGCACACTTTTGCAGCGGCTAGTAATACTTCCAGTACAAAATCGATCCCCGCACCGAGCTTAAAACAAGGGCAAAATTAATTATTAAATACTAAATTTATATTGTCTAATCATTGGAAATGTTATCGAAAACGAGGATCTAGAAAATTAATTAACTAGAAATATGTCAGTATTTTCAGACTAGACTGTAGGAAATTGAAGTCTGTTGTCAATGTTAAACTTTAGTCTAATATTCAAACAGGATATTACTTTTGTAAAATCACATCCTGACTAAGAACAAAATACTCAAAGGATCCATACTAATATTATGAATGGGAAAGTGTGTGTGTCTGTTTGTCCCTCTTTCACGGCAAAACGGCGCGACGAATTGACGTGATTTTTTGAGTGGAGATAGTTGAAGGGATGGAGAGTGAAATAGGCTACATGTTGTCTCTTTTCAACCCCTCACTTCGTAACGGGAGCAAAGCCGCGGGCAAAAGCTAGTACTAAAATAATTCAGGACCCATTACTCAACCAAGTCTAGAAAAGGGAAGACGGAATAAAAAGCCTTATGCTAATGTAATAAAGCTAAAGAGTTTGTTTTTTTGTTTGAACGCGTTGGTTTATCACTGGAACTATCCGTCAAATTTGTAAAAATATATTATTTGTGTATTTGATTTGCAGTAGAGATCTATTGACATCTCTATTGCAATGCAACAGATTTAATAAATATATGGGCAAATGCCCTTCGTCATCAGAATCAGACATATTTGGAACAAAAGCGATTCGTCGAATGTGTGGTGCGCTCGCCGTTGACGTTTCTGGAATGATCCCTCGTTCAACATGGTCGCGCTGACCATCGCCTCGACGCTCCGCCAGACTGACAGCTGTCAAATCTCATTCCGGCCTCTTTATCTATGCGCCGTCAAATGTAATAAAAAATGTAACAAAGGTATGCTTACAACTTCCAATGCGGAATACGTGAGCAATTGCTGTACTTATGATGAGCTACATCAAATTGCCATCAACCGAATACAAATCCAGACTCCGGGCTGCTTCTATGCAATACCAGCTAGAAAACCCCAATAACACTGAGCGGCCCGGGAATCGAAAACAGGAACTCCTTCAACAAGAACAGGACAGAAATTCCCTCCCCTTCTTCTTTTACCAATTCGCACTGTTAAAGTATAAATCCTTATGTCACTTTTAAAGTCCCTTAAATTTGAAAGGGTCTACTTACAGTCTTTACCGACAATAGAATCCACAGTTCCGTAGTCGTTGCCGATTAGTCGCTGTCGATAAGTCGTTGACGTATTACTTTTAGTAACCTATTTCACAAAGCTGCTATGCAATAATCTTTATTGCATAAACAATTGACATGCGAGAATTATATTTAAAATGTACATTTTTTTAATTTGTCTACAATTACAAGATGGATCGTAGGCCTTGGCTGTGATTAGACTAATTCACCCTAACACCTCGTGCTAGTAAAAACTTTATCACGAGCGGATAGTGTTCGTCGAGGTGTGAACAGAACTATATTACAATATTAGTTCAAAGCCAAACAAAAGAATACCAGCTTATTACTGTCCCACTGGCACAGGCCTCTTCTCAAACAGAGAAAGCACGTGCATTCATCTCCACTCTTGCTCAAGATGGCTTGACGATTGCAGATTAACTTTAAGTTATAAGTACAGGTGTCCTCACGATGTTTATCCTCCTTCGTGGATGTCCAGGATAAGCTTAAAAAGTGAAATTCGCATTGGTTCATGCTGGATTTGAAACCACAACCTCGTGCAATTAAAATAAAAACTGAACTATACCTATCCTTTATTAAACAGACCATTTGATTGTGAAATCAAACCCAGAACTTCATAAACAACGCCTGTGACAATAACTTCCTTGACCACTCGAGGAACAAACATAAAGAAGGCCCTCACTTGGACCAAGGCATCGTAGATAGATCAATCTTTATATCACGTACAGACTATGTGTATATGCGCTCGTATTTTACTAAGCCTTCAAGTGCCAGCCTACAGATTTACTCAGCGTTCTAGTAATTTATATAGAAGTTTTCCTTGTAATCATAACAAATTCGCACCTATTTTCTTGCTATTGAAAATGTACTTATGTGTTTTGTTGGTACTTGAACTGTTAAAAGAATAATTTATTAAAACTAATACTTAATAAAAACAAATAAACAATTCAATATTTGAGTATAAATAATAAAATGTAAGTGTAACAAATATAAGCAAATCTATTAAAATTAAAAATATAAGTGCTACAGTAAATGAACACAAGATAAGTTTCCAAAGACCATTATTATACCATATTGTATAATTTCACATTTATAATAAATTATAAATTTAAAAGCTTAGATAAAATAAGTCTGTTTAGGACATTTCACGCTTATTTATATTATGAAACTATCGGAAGCAGGATCATAATATTAATATCACAATAACTTTCTAAGAAAATTCTCCGTAGGCTACTTATCGCACGTCCGATCTATTAATCTGTGGTCATTTATGTTTTACTATCTATCTGCTTGTGTAGGTAGTGTCTGTCTGAAGAAGTAGCACTGGTGATTGAGAAGATATGTGAAAGCCGGTTGTCAAGGAACGGGAATGTGATTAGGAGGATTGAAGAATATGTCGTGAGGAAAGTTTAGAGTATAAAATGTGGATGGTTATAAGAATAGAGGAAGACCAAAGAAACGATGGATGGATTGTATTTAGAAAAAGAAGGCAAGCTGCGTGTACTGCAAATAAATTGGGATAAGGGCAGAAGGATGATGATGATGATATACTTGTGAAGGGACGTTGGTAAAAAACTTTGCTAAATACCGGAGTTATAAAAACTGCCGCAAGGATTGATCGAAGGTTAAGCTACGCATGCTGAAGTCAGTCTGTGGATGGGTGACCGTTCGTAACAAATCGAGACGAGTCGTTACTGTTAGCCAGAAGCCCGAAAGTCTGACAACCAGTATTACCAAGGGGTATCGTGTTGCCCAGTAACTAGACTGTGGAGGTTAGATATGCAGTCGCTCCATGTTAAATACCGGTATTTAGAATTAATTACATAATTGGTTACGCAGCAACCCTAGCCGTTCTGAGAGCTACGCAAATGACGCAATCCTATGACCCTTATGTTTAAGATAACATCTATGTAAGTAGTACCTGCTGGTATTAACCATATTCACGAAAAGTATATTTTTTATGCAATTCCAACGTTTTTTAAAAAGGTCATACGAGTACTGGCCAAAGGCTTCCCTACGTTCTATCCACTTCTCACAGCTGTTGCGGCCCAATCTCTCACGAAGCAATCTAGTTCATCTCGCCATCTTTGTCTGGGTCCTCCACGATACGCTACATACCCAATGCGATCTAACTTTTTTTAAATTAGCATATACCTACTGTCCCACAGCTGGGCAAAGGTCTCTCCCCAGTACTTCTAACCGTGATACAGTTTTTATTAGTACGGAGGTCAATGTGAATTACTCTCTAACAACCATATTTTTACGCACGACGACGACATGAGATCATTAAGTGTATTGTTGTTTTATAAATAAAAAATCTGATTAATTTTTTTCTAAGTTGTCTTTTCCCGCACCACCTTGTGCCAGCCCTTATAGTATGCTTCCAGTGTTATCAAACTTATAATATTATTATTGTGAAAGTTTGTGAGGATGTTCAGATATTGTAATTCTTTCACACAAAAAATAACTAACAGATTTTGATCGAAGCTTTGCAATATTGGCGTTTGCCCGCAACTTTGTCCATTCGAATGTCGGTTATCGGGGATGCAGATTAAGCCGCGTATCAATATAAGATACTTTTAGACCCTGACAACGAGATAGGTCGTTCCTAGGGTCTCAAAACATCTCCATCAAAAATTTCATTTATAAATCAGTTCCAGAAGTTTAGCCGTGAAAGCTTAACAGAGACAGACAGACAGACAGAATTGCTTTCACATTTATAATATTAGTACGGATAGATATTTCCGAATAACACATAGGCTATATTTTGTATTTAATTCTTCTTTACGTGTATGTCGCTGAACTCCTAAACGACAGGAACGATTTTTTTTTGTGTGTCCCTGGATCCTTTAGAATTTAGATACACAATTGGACTCGGTAGGTGGCGCTGTTTGGACAGGGCCATCTCTCGGGTCTGCTTATCTTAACTACATATTAAATTTAGTCGCTGCTGGCGGTGCCGCGCGCGCGCAACAACCTGTTGCGGGAGGCGCCGCTGTTGCGCGCACTGCGCACTCTCAACCTCTTGGAGACGGACATATTTTATTGCTCTCTAAATGAATTCACGAGGATAACTTTATATACCATCTGTTATAAGTTTTAACTTAGGATAAATATATTGTGTAGATATAGGTTAGGATAGCTACGCTATCGCATTAGGTGAATAACCTGTAATGATAGCTGTAAGTGTGAGATAAATAAATAAATAAATATTATAAATGCGAAAGTAAGTTTGTTTGTTACCTTTTCACACTTTGCACTAATTTGGCAGAAAGATAGATAGCATTCCGGGGAAGGACAAAGGCTGCTTTTTATCAGCAAATCACGCGGGCGAATCCGCGCGCGGAAGCTAGTAGTTTATAAAGATACATACGCAGACAAAGTCGCGGTTAGCTGCTAGTTTGGAATAATAAAATTTCGAGCTAAGCGTGCTTCAAATTGCGTAATCAATTATTTAGTCCTATCTTAATAGCTTAATTGCTGTAACTCAACGTTAATACAAGACCTACATGCAATGACATAATAATTTTGTAAACAGTGAATATTAAGTAAATTATAGGTACAGGGTGGCCAGTTTACAGTGTTCCAGAACATCTTATTAGAAGCGTCTCGAAGAAACGGAAACATTTTACTGTGAAAAAATTTGTTAAAGATTTTCAGTTCCTATTAAAAATTAAATAAAGGCGCAATGATAAAGGCTTTCACGTAATTTAAAATAATTTAGTGGACTACTGACTTGCCTTTTTACGATTGTTCACTCGTTCTTAGTACACTACAATATTTTAATTTTTTAATAGTTTTGCTCAAATCTGTCAATATTTTGTATGGTCCAAATTGAGTAAATAATATATAAACTCACGTCTTCTTCCTATGGTAGGCGAGGCAGGGTAGGCAGAAACCACGCCACCCGCTAGGATCCATACATACCTTACGCTTCGCTCAAGTTCATCTGGTCATACAGGCAAGCCGGTTGCGAGTACTACGCATCTGACCTTTTTGACGAACATCACCAGTAAGGTCAGTGTATACCTTTCTAGGGCGCCCCCTCCCGGTGTTGAGCAAATCTCTAACTAAAAACCTGATGGCATATCATTTCAATAAATTTTGAGAGGAATTCTAAAAAACTTTAAAGTTATTTCGCTATGTTTTGCAAGCCACCCGTTCTTATGATTGCTTTTTAAACTAGATAAGTACAGGGAAACCTTTCTCATACTCCTTTTATTTAATTTTAAGGGGAATAAATAAATAAATAAATAATAAAATAAATATTGCTGGACAATCCACACAGCATCATCTAGCCCCAAGCTAAGCTGAGCTTGTGTTATGGGTACTAGATGACTGATATACTTAATACAATACATTACATAGATAGATATTTTTTTATTATACATAGGAAATACCCAGAACACCCGGGACAAATATTTGTAGATCGTACAAACATTTGTCCCAAGGCGGGAATCGAGCCCGCAACCTCTTGCGTCGCAGGCGGACCATCGCCCGCCGCGCCACATCGGTCGTCAAAAAAAAAACGGAATGAAAATCTGGAACAAATTTTGTCACATTAATCGTTCCCCTTTGACCCAAGATCTCTAATAAATACATACGAGTACTTAATGGTACGAGTATTTCGGAAGGCCCTTAAATTAGCAGGCTTTTAAAAATCGTTATGAACCATTAAAACTGGCCACCCTGTATAAATAATTACTCTAGTATGTAGGCTAAGCGTAATCAGAGGCCTAGAAACATATGACCTTCTCTGACCGCTGCAGGCCCTATGAACACTTAGAAAAGCTTCATTTTGTTGACCATATTCCATTTTGATTTTTCGTTTTTTTCAAGTACAGAGGCCAGCATATCAAGCTATCCCAATGTGTCAGATTTCTTTGATAGTCTTTCAACTTTATACTAATATAAATAAGGTTCATGTTCTATTGGGAATATCTGAATAAACTGAACTGAAAAAATAATCGTCGCGACACCACACTGTTCAATGCGAAATAGAAAGACGAAACGAAAATAACTGGCTTGCCTTCTATGAGAGAGAGAGAGAGAGAGACAGACAGACAGACAGACAAACACGCGCGCGCAGCACGGCTTACAACTATAGCAAAAAGTGTCGTTACAACTTTTTGTCTTAATTTTTTCCGTCTAGCCCCCTTTCGCAACGCGCGATAAGGCACTTCGTTCCAAAAACGAAAAACGAAATGGAATATGGTCAACAAAATAAAGCTTCTATGAGTGTTTACCTGGTTGTACCTGGTACCTGAAGCCCTGTCTATCCTCTCAAGCCTATTAACACTGTTACAAACTAACATCACGCCTCTATTCCCTGAAAGGTTAGGCAGAGGTGTACCTTTAGAACACCCGCATTTCGCAAGTTGTGTTTATTAAGCCTACGCAATACGAGGCGAGCCAATTTCCATCAACTGGTTACCAATCCAGTCTCCAGGCTGCTACTACTGTGCCCGGTTGATGTCAATAGGCTCGCGTCCTATTACATGGGAGTTAAACATAACTGGTGAAATGCGGGTGCACAAATAAGGGTAATACTGACGTGATGTTGTGTATGTTAAATCTTAATATAATTATATAAATTACGTGTCACATTGTTTGTCCGCTATGGACTCCTAAACTACTGAACAGATTTTAATAAAATGTTGCACACAGAGTGTATTTTGGCCAAACTTAAAAGATAGGATAGTTTTTATTTCGATTATTGACCTTAATATTTTTTTTTTTGCAAATTAAATGTTTTCTTATAATAAGTTCCATAAATTTCTAACAGATGGCAGTGTAAATTAACTTTTGAGGCGGTACGAAGTTCGCCGGGATAGCTAGTATTTAATATAGAATACATCTTGAATAAGGGAAAAAACGAAAGAAAAACAGAAATATATTTATAGACAACTGGTTGAAAATATGCACGGTAAATAGTAAAATAAAAAACGAAAAAAAATTGAAATAGCATGTCTCACGCCTAAAGGCACATTTCAGGTCTGAAGCTGCTTTTCAAATGTTTTGAAGGCAACAAAACCTAACACAGCGTGGTGTTTTGAGCACACAGGTTGGTACAAGATTAAGCATGGCGGAACTATATTTGACTTCTCCGGTAAGAAAGCATACGTGCGTTTGCGCAGTTGTAAAGTTGACGGTTGCATTACTATGATTATTGCCTAATGCACACTTACGAGGAAAACTACATAGTATGCAGTTTCTTTACGTTTTCCGCGTAGTTCGTAACATATGGGTGGGGCAATGTGGAACGTATTGGACTTAGGTACTTACTCGTATGCTCAATGTCCATAAGCAATATTATTTTCTTATGTGATTATTAGGCATTTAATGTCCGTGCCTCGGGAACCACGTTAAGCCAACGGCTTAACGTGGTTCCCACACGTTGACAGCCGGGACCAACGTCCCGGCTGTCATTTGTAGATATTTGACAGTCGTTACGGGTAGTCGGAAGCCCGAAAGTCTGTTAACCAGGGATATCGTGTTGTCCAGTAACTGGGTTGTTGAGGTCGGATACTTGGTAAGACTAGTTGTCAGACTTTTGTGCTTCCGACTACCCGTTACGACTGTCAAAGATCACGACACAAAAAAAAAACACGAAGACACGAATGATAGCTTAGAGTCCTAGACCATTATTTAGAGGCACGGAGGGGTCTCGCTCAGTTTGTCATGAATGGACACCCATCCACAGACAAACCTTAGCATAACCTTACATCAATCGGCTGCTATCAAAAATGGTAGTCGACCAGGTTGGTAGCGGGACAGACCGCCAAGTTTTCAGGCATGGGAAATAATATTAATATTGTGTGAGCTAAATAGAAAGGCCCAGCAGTGTGTGAAGTCAAGACTGTGAATGATGGTGATCAAAATAATATTAGTACCTGATACCTTGTATCTTGAAACCTATAGAATGTAAGATGTTATCACCAACTCATAAAATCAAAACTCATTTATTCAAATTAGGCTGAGAATCAGCGCTTTATGAACGTCAAAAATAGCATAAGACAGTCCCCCCTTCATCCTTCACCCTTCACTACTTCCGTGTTTTTGCTGGGAAGAAGAAGTGGCGCAACAAACTCCCCAGCAAAACATAGTTCATACCGATGCATCTGATGTCAATGGGTCATTCACACATTTCAAAGCTCACTCATCAAGTCCTGACCGCAAGTTCACGATTGCATTCGCTTTGGTTCATAATATCTACGCGTGCATGAATGAAAATATTATTATCATCCTAAATAACGTTGAGTCTGTGGTTTGCTAATGCATTGCCTCATGCCTGATTACTGATCGTGAGGTTTGTGAGGAATCACAATAAAAGAAAACATGAGTAATGTGAGCGATGAAGTACCTGATGACTGGTAGACAAGCAATGCCTAGGGAATTAAATCAGCGTCTGTACATGTGTGTGTTTAAAGTGTTGAATATAAAAATCGTGTGTGACACGCGGAAGAAGAGAAGATTTGTATTCTGGTTAATTTGTGGGAGAATGAGATGAACACACTATGAAGGTTGTAAACAGAGAGAGAGAAAGAGAAAAACTTTTATATAGTTGTCTCTTTTTGTACCTACACTTTTTCGTTTCATAAAAGCCAATTGAAACCGTTCCAAAAGAGGTTTCACTTCATTAAATAAATGAAGTGAAACCTCTTTGTCAGTGTCAACAACAGTGGTTCTCACGGGGATATGTTATAAAATCGACCGACAGGTGCTAAATGGAACGAGTCCGCCATACGCCTTTTCGTCCTGAAAAATACACACTGGTCGGATGGGTGTCATGGAGTATTTATACCTATTTTAACAGAATAACACCGCCGTCGCGGCTTGAGCTTCAAATCAGAGTATCGATTTGGCTGCATATTACCAACAATATCATCATCTACCTATAATTTTCTCAACTATGTTGGAGTCGGCTTTCAGTCTAATCGGATGCAGCTGCATACCAGTATTTACCATGGAGCGGCTGTCTATACGACATCCACACCCCAGTTACTAGGCAACACGATATCTCTTGGTAAGACTCTCTCTCTCTGGTTGATCAGACTTTCAGGCTTCTGTCCACCCGTAACGACTGTCAAAGACCAACAAACGACAGCCGGGACCAACAGCATAAGTGCTTCCCAAGTCATGGAGGAGTCTTGATATGTACTGAACGGTCATTCTACGCCACACGGCTCGATCGTAGGTTAAGCCCTTCGATCGAGCCGTGCGGCTGGTTTTATGTAACCACTAGATTCCGAACCATCCAGATTAGAGACCACTCCTCGATATTACCAACAATATCTAGCAACATAATATCTTCCACATTCCGTTTCGCAAACCGTCTACACCGCAACTCCCATTACGTGTCCAACCGGCAGGTCGCAAGTCAACCATGCTAGATGATATAAGATGTTATACATACTTCGGTTACACTGTGTGCAATTTCTTCTTGATTTCACCACAAGTGTAGCAAATATGCAATCGTGGTGCCTTACACAGCAGTCATCGTGAGATTTGCGATTAACGTCCGATTTCAAAAACGCATGTCAATCCCAATCTAGAGATAGATCTCTGTTTTTTTTGGGACAAGCCCGCCACCCTATTTCCAAACCACTGCAACTCCAGAAAGAAAATGAAGCCCGACGAGTCCCGGAGAAACTGTCTTGGATCCTGCAACGAAATTAATCGGAAAAGAACAGCGGAGGAGTTAGATAAATACATAATTTCCACTTGCACACCATATCAGGAACAGAACAGAGCTAGGCCAATTGGCACAAAGGGACGTTTACAACCAGGTTAAGCCCAGTTGCCTTGCAAGACGGATTAAAATGAACACTGATATTAATGGGTCCTAAATTATGAGTCCTCCGTTTGTTACCAATCAATGGCCGTTTGTAACCGTGAAAGGGCCATTAGAAGCAACAGTTTTAGATCGCGGATTGAGATGCGTGATTGAAATTGGCCGTTAATTAGGAATGCCTCGTTGGTATAATGGTTACAAGAACTACAGCTGAGCATGAGGTCCTGGGTTCGATTCGAGGGTTGTACAGTGTTATTGGGTTTTTGCATCCAAATTCAGCGAAATATGAGCTATAAGCGCGTAATCCGCCGGGGAATATAGGAGTGATGTCAGGTCTTAGTAGGTACACTTAGAAATAGATGTACAATAATTCGTTCCTATACATTTAGGGGGAATATTTGAGACCGGATAAAAGGCTTAGAAATAAGACCACAAGTTAATAATAAAGCACATAATATATTACAAATAAAAGTACATAAGTATCTTAGGTCTACTTTGATAGGTTAATGAACCAGGAGAATGAATGGAATGGTATGCTTCAAGAGACACAGGTAAATATGGGTTTGGTGAGAGAAATTAGCATGGATGAAGTTAGGAATGCAGTTAGAAGTATGAAAAATGGAAAAGCTATGGGCCCAGATGATATACCAGCAGAAGTATGGAAGATATTAAAAGAAGATGGATGTATGTGGCTGACTTTATTCTTTAATAAGTTGTTGCATGAGGAAGTGATCCCACAAGAGTGGTGCAATAGTTCACTAGTGCCCATCTTCAAAAATAAAGGGGACGTACAGGACTGCAACAACTATCGAGGGATAAAGCTTCTGTCACATAGTATGAAAGTATGGGAGAAGGTGATAGAGAAAAGATTGCGAGAGGAGAGTGAAATTACCCCAAGTCAATTTGGGTTTATGCCAGGTCGAGAAACAATGGACGCCACCTTTGCACTCCGCCAGCTGTGTGAGAAATACAGACGTGCACATAAGAACTTGCACATGGTGTTCATTGATCTGGAGAAAGCGTATGATAGGGTGCCCCGGGAGGTGTTGTGGTGGGCCGTGAAAGAGAAAGGTGTGCCTGGGAAGTATGTGGAGTTAATTCGTGCAATGTACAGCCGGTCTAGGACGTATGTCCGATCGGCGGCTGGCAACACCGACAAGTTCAGTGTGGCTGTAGGACTGCACCAAGGGTCGGCATTAAGCCCTTACCTCTTCTTGTTGATAATGGACGCTCTGACGTCGGACATACAGGAAGAGGCACCCTGGTGCATGTTATTTGCCGACGACATTGTTCTTGTCGGTGAAGATGGAGCTGAGATCCAGAGCAGACTGGAGAAATGGCAACAGAGGCTGGAGAGTGTGGGCTTCAAAATCAGCATAACCAAAACTGAATATATGTTCTGCGATTTCGGCGGTCTCTCCAGTCCTGAAGCAATGTCGCTTAACAGCGTGCTTCTCCCGGTCTGTTCCGACTTTCGGTATCTCGGTTCACTCGTGCAAAGTGACGGAGAAATAGATCGGGCTGTCAAGCACCGAATTAACATAGGGTGGATGAAATGGCGGCAGGTAACGGGAACAACCTGTGACCCCCATATTCCCCTTAAACTTAAGGGGAAGATTTACAAAACAATGGTTAGACCTGCTGTCTTGTATGGATCAGAATGTTGGGCTGCAAAAGGCATGAATGAAAGGCAGTTACATGCAGCTGAGATGAGAATGCTGAGGGGGATGTGTGGTGTTACGCGAATGGATAGAATAAGAAATGAGTATGTAAGAGGAAGTCTTAAAGTTGCGCCTGTGACCGAGAAGTTGTGTGGAAATCGGTTGTCATGGTATGGGCATGTGATGCGAAGGAATGAGGACCATGTTGTGAGGAAAGTTTTGAGTATGAATGTGCAGGGTTACATGAGTAGAGGAAGACCAAAGAAAAGATGGATGGATTGTGTGAAAGAGGATATGGCAAGAAAAGAGGTGACCCATGAGATGACGGCAAATAGAGATGTATGGAAGAAGAAAACATGCTGCGCCGACCCCAAATAAATTGGGATAAGGGCAGGAGGATGACATTTAGGGGGAATATTTGAGACCGGATAAAAGGCTTAGAAATAAGACCACAAGTTAATAATAAAGTTCATAATATATTACAAATAAAAGTACATAAGTATAATTTTATTTGACGTAAAGTAATGTAACACTTATTGCTTAAAAACAACCTTAATAGCTTAGAATAATAACGCATAGAAACCTAACACGAGTACAAAAAATGAGGGAACTAAAACTTAGCTACTGTGGCTAACTTTTCTCGGCGAGCCGTCAGTACTCAAGTTCACATTCCGTCGAATACAGCTCGCGAGTAAACAATTTAAAAAAAAATGAAAATTACTGTGTGAAGCGTGCGTGAAGGGCTGTCACAGCACTTCAGAAAAGCAAAAAAAAGTGATCAAATTACATTTCACAAGTAAGTACTACATTTATACATTATGTTTACGTAAATAGATCATCAAACAAAAATTATAATATCCTAACTTATAATAATAGTGTTGTTATTTGTGAGGAAAAAATACCCACATTGCTTTCAATTTTGTTAAGACCAAGACTTTCCAGACACTAATCTATTTAGTTTTCATGATTTGACCATTTAATGTTTGCAGTATAGACTTTAAAAGATACTTTATGCTCTCAGTTTTTTTTCGGCTATGAAAAAGGCCTCATCTAGTTTAAATTGACGAAAAAATTCACGTATCAAAATGTTTTAAAAAAATTTATTTTAATGTTTTAAATTTTTTATATTTTTTCCAGTTATGTTTACTTTGTTATTTCATATGCAACACTTACTATTAACTGATATCAAACCCGTGTTTTTAGATGTCAAATATCACACATCAAAAATTATTAACGCATAGAACGATATCCCATTTTTCATTAATGGTTCATTTAGTTCCTTTTATTTTTAAATAAATTGTATTATACCTTCCGCAAAATATATCTTATTAGATGAAAAATCATCCTTATATTCGGTTCTTCACAACTGAAATACTTTTCTTAATTTAATCCAGCTGCATAGTAGTGCATTTTCCCATATTTAGTGGGGAACGGCCTGTAATGGTAACACTGGAAGGTATATCTGTGTGTTTTTGAGGAGTGTAGACACATTCGGCTTGCGCACACAAAGAAAGTGAAGTGGATCCACAATATCGTTTCTTTGTTCTAGACGCGGCTTCTATGCGTTATTATTCTATGCTTAATAGACCTTTTCACAACTTATTTATTACTGTTACTAGTTCGAGGCACAGAATAGGCAATCTAAATAGATTATTGCTTTCCGTTGACGTAATTGGAAACTAATTTTGTTTCTACAAACACCAGCACATCCAGCTATCCCAAACTGTCAAATTTTCCCAATTGAACATGAACCTTATTTTTTTGTTATAAAGTTGAAAAACTATCAAAGTTTTTTTCAGATTGGGGTAGCTTGGAGAGCTGGCCTCTGTGCCAAATCCAATAGATTTATAGACCCTTGGTTACATGGGGAATTTTGGGCTAATAGATCCACCGCTTTACTCAGGTGTCTTCAACCAAATACACCTTTTTACTTCTATGCTACTGACTTCCATAAAGAGTGAGGATCCACATATCTGGAAGATGAATATGATACTGGAGGATATAAAGTTACACCACAATTTCAAATCTTTCGAATGGAGGTTATATTCCAAACTTTTTGGTCAGATTCAACTCTGCAATGAAGGAAAACATGAGACCTGTACTTATAATGAATAAACATAAGTATGAAATCGCCAGCCCGCCTTGACCAAGCGTGATGATTAATGCTCGTGTCTTCTCCGTGTGAGAAGAGGTATTTGCCCTGGAGTGGGGCAGTAACAGGATGGTATTATTGTACTATGTAATTCAACTCCAAGTCGCAATTGTTTCCTCCCAAGTTGCAATTAGTTTTTCATACAGTTACCGGCACGGATCTTGAGCGCTGACCTTGAGTCGATTATAGTATAAAGTGCCTATGCGCGAGCTTACCCTCACCACTGCATCCGCTCAAGATCCGTGTCTGTACGTATATGGGTGTTATTGGGCCATTTTATCATTATTCTCTAGACCTTCTCCATTTTCCTCAGGCACCATCACTATACTATCGTTATCGTCAGTCAAGACTTGGGGTTTATCAGTGCCAGTCATTTTCAATGCTTCTAGTTTTGAAGAAATAAAGTGTTCTGATATATGCTGGCGAAGTTCCGTCTTCAGTCTGAAACTTTGGCTGCATTCACTGCATCTGTAAAATTAATATTTAAAGAATGTCATCTTAAACATATTGTGTAAACATAACTGGCAAAAAAGTGTGTACCTCTGCCTTACTCTTCGGGGATTACAGTCGTGATGTTAGAACGTCATCTTTTTATGTCATTGACAATGTTTTAATAGGAATAGTAACAGCGCCATCTGTTCGTGCCTCGGAAACGACGTTAAGCCGTTGATCTCAGCTGACATTTGTCGATCTCTGAGAGTCGCTATGGGTAGTCGGAAACTCGAAAGTTTGACCACCAGTCTAACCAAGGAGTGTCATTACCCAGTAACGGTCAGATAGACCGTCGCTCCATGTGAAGTACAGCTAAACTCAGTTCGACTGGAAGAACATAGATGGGAAAAGGCTAGGCGGATGGAAAAACAGCGCCATCTCTTTGAGTCTCTATCCGATTGAGCTGCACTACCAGCTCATAAGCCACAACAGCTACCACCATATCTGTAGTAAATAATTATTACTATACTTACTTCATCCTCATCATCATCTGTCTATTCTTTTCCTAAATATGTTAGGATCGGCTTTCAGTCTAAACGGATGCCACTGAATACCAGTAATTTACATGGAGCGACTGTCTATTCCTCCACAACCCAGTTACTGGCCAACACGATACCCCTTGGTAAAACTGGTTGTCAGAATTTCAGGCGTCTGATTACTCGTAACGACTGTCAAAGATATACAAATGAAGCTAAACGTACTTTCCGAGGCACGGAAAATTCTCGATACGTTACGAACGGTCTCCCATCTAGACTGATCTCGACAAGCGTTGCTTAACCTTCTATCAACCCTAGCGGCTGTTTTTTATTACTATACTTACTTGTACAAATTATTTCCCAAGTGTGATCTTGTATGCTTGACCAAGTCATTGCTCTGAGTAAACGTTCTATCACATAAGTCACACCGGTAAGGTCTCTCACCCGTGTGTATTCTGTTGTGACGCTTCAGATGATCTTTGCACGTAAACCTGCAATACGGCATTTGACTTACTTTAGAAAAAACTAAATATTATTTTACTTTAATGAACTCTAGTTCAATAACTGGCGAAATGTGGGTGTAGAATAGGTACGCTCCAGCCTAACCGTTCGGGTAATACTGGCGAGATGTTATGTTATTTAGTTAAAATCTTCATAATATTTTCAACATTGTTTTGATTAAAAACTAGCTGCGCCTCACGGTGTTACCCGCGACGTGCGACCTGTCAATAACGCGAAGTCCAAATAGTCGCAACTCTCTTAGTTTCTTTTATAAGAAAATACTCGAAAAACAAAAATACTCGGATGTCTTTGAGTTTTGATCTTAGCAACATATTTTGCAATTCATTTTTATTTATACAGATCAAATAGATAAAGTTGCTAAAGTACCGCGTAAAACAGCCCCAATGCAAATCACGTTACGTCACTTGGTAATACACAACTGTCAAACACATTGAATCGTTATTTCTTTACTCCCTTGTTACGTCATTGAGATTGAAAGGCAAAATAAAATTCGTTTTGCAGTCACGAGAACAAAGATCGAAAAGACATGTCATTATTTCGTGCTTCTCAGTTATGAAATCGTATTAAAATAGTAATATTCTTGTATTACATTATCCTGATTCGTATTTTTAATATATTTAGTTACCCTATTGAAAACAGAAAAAATACTTTAAAACGGGCAGTTATGATACCTAAAAAAGTTTTAGACAGCGCCATCTACCGACACATGGCTACATCTGCTTCTAGTTTATGACAAATTACGAATATAAACACATCTAACTACTTGGTCAAATAATAAGCAGCCATCATCAGCGCAACAAAATGCAATGCCATCCGAGTTTGGTATCTGTGTCTATTCAACTTTGCACTCTCTGACACTATCCATAGAGTATATTATATAAACCTACTTATAAGACTTTTACTAAATACAGGCACAATATAAAAGTATTACTTGTATTAGAATACAATCGAATACTCTTTATTGTACACTATAAAAACTTACAAATAATAACTTAAAGAGCTACAGCTATTAGCGGCCTTGCGGCCTTGTCGCTAGAAGCGATCTCTTGCAGACAACCTTTGGATGGACTTGATAGAGAAGGAAAAAAAGCTGTTGGTAGTTTGTGGTGTACTATTTACACACATACAATTCATAGGTAACTATTACCGTAAAACGGGGTTAATAGAAACGCAGGTGAATAGAAACAAAACTTTGAAGGGCATTTTTGCGTTAATTTAAAATTGTTTTTTACTTACTACAGGGACTCTATTTTGTTTTGAGGAATTTAAATTAAGTCTTTTTAGTATTATATAATATTGAATCAATATTAAAATCTCATTTAAAGTTTGGTTTCTATCCACCCTGTTTTACCGTTAACCAGTATTACTCACTTCATAGGACAAGCATCACACTGATAAGGTTTTATACCAAGATGCCTCAACTTGTGCTTAGTCAGTGAACTGCATGTCGTAAATGTAGCATTACATTGATCACATGTGTGTGGTTTCACGCCAGTATGTGTTATGCCATGGGATTTAAGTTCACCTGAAATTATAAAATAAATAAATAAATAATGCTGGACAATCCACACAGCATCATCTAGCCCCAAGCTTAGCAGAGCTTGTGTTATAGGTACTAGATGACTGATATACTGAATACGCTACATTACAGAGATAGATATTTTTACTATACATAGCAAATACCCAGAACACCCGGAACAAATCTTTGCAGATAGTACAAACATTTGTCCCAGGGCGGGAATTGAACCCGCAACCTCCAGCGTTGCAGGCGGACCTTCGCCCGCCGCGCCACGTCGGTCGTCCAATTGTAAAGTTTAAGTGTGTTAGAAACCTGATCTGAACCTTTTTAACCTTTTGCCCACCAGAGCATAAAGGGACGCGCGTGCCTTCCACGCTAAGCTGTTTCCATAAAATTTCTTCTTTGTTATCATAAATTTATCAATATCCGTTGTGTGGTTTTATTTGTTTCATGCAATTATATACGCACGGGAGCTTTAAGGCTTTAACTTTTAAGGTATATAAATTAACACACACAAAAGTAATGATTTAGTTGTTTATTTGTAATCTAAATAATAATTTTTTTGTCACGTATTTGTGACGTTGGCGTAAAGGACATACGTTCGCTTGTCATGTATTTGTGACGATGGAGGTCAAAAGGTTAAATGGCAATCTAAAAATTTTAGATTACCCTATCTTAGGACAAGTCTAATATTGAATGTCAACCAAGAATTCCAAAAATTTACCAATGGATATTAATTAGTAAGCTTAGTTTCAAGGTTTAGTAGAAATACTGATGATATAAAATACTGAGCTCTATTGGTCAGAGCTCAGGAGGACCTTAGAATTAAACATTATTTATACATAACATACATTAAACATTAGCAGGCACCGGTTGGACAGGTCCTCATATCTGTGTGGTTTGTTCATCAAAAGAACATCCCATACACTAATCTGCATGGTCCTCACATGATCATCATCTGCCTAGCCTTTTTCCCAACTATGTTTGGGTCAGCTTCCGGTCTAACCGGATGCAGCTGAATACCAGTGTTCTACATGGAGCCACTGTCTATCTGACCTCCACAACCCCGGTCCTGGGCAACACGACACCCCTTAGAAAGACTGGTTCTTAGACTTTTGGGCTTCAGACTACCGTAGCAACTGTCAAAGATCTACTAATGATAGCCATCAGCTGAGCGTGCTTTCCGAGGCACAGAGGAGTTTCGATATGTAATGAACTGACTGACCTAGGCAAGGGTACCTTAACCTTCAATCATCCTATACGGCTGTTTTCATTTAGCCACACGCTCTTCTATGGTCCTCACATCATCTCACCAAAATAATATCTGGACTATGAAAATGCCTCCTCTGAGTTTTTGTGTTTCTACTCAGAGTAATCAGAAAGGAAATGCCTATCTCACTGAGTTTTGAACATTTTGTTCTGCTTGTTTGACTGGTAAAAGTGTTTGCAAAATCCAATTTACAGAGACAAATATATATGATGTAAGAATTCATAGGAAACTTACCTTTACTTACAAACTTCCTAGGACACAAGTTACAAGCAAATAGTTTCAATCCCAAATGCCTCTTCATATGCTGGTTCAAATTAGTGTTGGAATCAAACCTCTTTCCGCAAGTAGGACATAGGTAAGGCTTTTCTCTCGTATGAATCTTTATATGATTTGTTAATGTTGAGAGATGGGCAAAGGACTTCGGACATATGGGACAGCAATAATTAAGTATTCCATTATGCTTATTCTCATGTTCTGTTAATGCAGCTTCCGTTGCAAATGATTTAGGACATGTAGAACATTTGTACGGCCGATTGTTCTCATGACATAGTTCATGTCTCTTTAAATGGGATAGTTTTTTGAAAACCTTGCTACATACAGAACATGACAGAACTCTGTCTTTCGATGCATGCTTTCGTTTGTGAGCAGATAAGGAGTTCACGGACTTAAACTTTGCAGAACAAATTTCACATTGTATTCTTTGGTCTGTATTAAGATTAATTTCGGCCATGTAGGATTTATTCTCAGAATCTGATTTGTGTTTTACCATATGTTTTACATATTTGTAGTTGTAGTCAAAAGTCTTTGTACATATATTACAGGTGTATTGCTTATGTTTATGTTTTCGTTTGTGCGTGTTTAGTTTTGCTAGAGATTTAAAAGTTTTATCGCATACTTCACATTGTAGTTCAGTTTTTTGGCGTTTAGCTTGGTGTTCTTCAAATTGACTTGCATCTGATATGTCTGAATACATGGGAGCTATATTATAGAGATCAATTTCTTCTTTTACTCCCATTTCAGAATCAACACTATCATCTAAGCTGTTGTTTATAATTTGATACTGATTGTATTCTTCTTCAAGTTTAATTTCACGTGTGTTATTATTATTTTGTATGTTCAAATCTTTATTATCATCACCAGCCCGAGCAATGTGCTCTCTCAACTTAGCATCAGCATGTAAAGCATTGGTCTTAAATTCGTTAAAGTTTATTATACAACTATAGCAACTGTTGCATATCTTCTTTGGTAACTTATCTTGCATGTTCAACTGAAAAAAGATGGTAAAAACGGTTAATTTTTGAAGCACAATTATTTTTGTAAATAGGATCCCATAGGTAACGAATATTTTACCTGTATTGAAGTATATGCAGTTATTAATTCAGCAATATTTATCATGTCAATTCCTTCTTGAAATATTTGATACATTTCTAAGGAAACATCTCGCAAACAGGTACGACAACAGACATCTAAGTTTTTAGAATTCAATTCCATCGTCAGTACTATGCAATTACTACAATATATATATATATTTCATCAGCTTATCTCTCAACTGTAATAAAAATTGGGAAAATAAGCAATTAAACAGTAAACTTGGTTTGAAATAGGTTTGGTTTTGTTACTTATGTTCGACAGGCGAATTAATTCGGCGACGACAAACTCACAAACCTCCAATATTATTTTCCCGTATGCCGTAATGTCAAAATTGTCAATAATAGTGAAGCGGTAATAGTTTTGATAGCGTTTATTACAATTGCTTTTATTGACACTCTTATCGATTCTAATTTTGTTGGGACAACCTTTCACTTAAAATTAAACTTGATTGACACCATGATAATGTTTCGGATTATTTCCTGAACTGACAGAAACTATTTCAAGAAACGTGAAATATGTAATTTCAAGAAAAAGTGGAATTTCAAGAAAAATCTTACCGTGTCGTGTCATTAGTACCTACGAAACCTGCTGTTGGAAAACTTGTACTCAAAACACGACAAGTAACTATAATTGTTTTGTAGTGCAATAAAATTATTCAATTCAGAGACAATTTTCCTCTCATTTGATTTCTTTACACAAATCTGACATATTTATTTCCGAGATAAAAGTAGTCCTATGATTTGCAATTCAGCACTAAGTCGATTACCATTGGAGCACATCACTACTAAACCTTTCATTCGGCAGTTTAGCTGTCACTTCACCAAGTTCAACTTGTGTAATCATTTAAAAATTCACGCGTGCATAATTTTAAAAATAATACACGAAATAAATTTCGATAATTTATTTGTTTTCCTACATTACCGGTAAGTGGAAAGTCATTATTTATGTTGGGTTTCTCACTGTTAGTGCTCGTCCACTATTTAAATTAAAATGAGCCGTGTAATTTAATACCTGCGTAATAATGAGGTAAAACTAATTAATCAATTTAAGTTTTTGATTGTTTGTAGTACATGTACCTGAAAAAAAAATATGTTTTATTTTAAATTGTTAAATACCGTACTTTTTGCAATAAGTATTGTTTTATAATTTGGATGCGGTTTTTTATTCACAGTACACCTCTAATTTTGTAAAGTAATTTTTAGGGTTCCGTAGTTTGTGCCAAAAACGGAATCCGAATTAAAAAAAATTGTAATTGATTGAACTTTAATTGATCTAAAATGAAATTTGTGAAACTTTAAAAAGTTTGTAACATAAAAGATTAACTGGAAATCTAAAGGTAACTAGCAACTTGTCAGTTTAAAAGTGCCCCCAAAAATTTTGAACGTTCATCCTTGAAAACTTATACCTTAACTTGAATGCACCCAATTTACAGCTTTGTTTGAAAAGGCATAAAGTTGATATTCCAAAACATATTACTGTGAGCATGGTTTGAAGATTGAGTACCTACACATGCAGGCACTTATTTTATTCATTGAAAGCAGATCAAGGTCTGTAAGTTTCACATGTTGGTTTTACCAACCTACATGTAGTAAAAAGATTTTTATAAAGTAATAAACCTTTCATTTTTTAGTGACTGATCCAAAACTAGTTGTTCGATAATGATTTTTAGTGGTAGGCACCTACTTTCTCCATTAGGGCTATCCTAAATTATAATGTAATTGCTAAAAATACCTTCAGTTGCTCACCTGAATGTCACAGTTTCTTTGTCCAAATTTAATGTTTTTTTTTTATTCTTACCTTTTTTAAAGTGAATATTTTGAAGGAGGTACAATGTGTACCTACCTAAATATTTAATTTGGCCAAAGCCAAAGTCAATGTTGGTTCCATTTAGTATATTGACAATGAATATTATTCCATGGCCTAGCAAGGGTTTATTGACTCACTTAAAGACTGTAGGATAATTAATAAAGAAAAAACTCTTGCATTCCCATTCTATGCTACCATAGACAGTAACTGAAAAGTATAACACATAAAAACGTAATGCTGTCTTTACTATCGCGCAGTCGCGAAAAAACGACCTACATACTTAATTAAGTCGACTTAAAACGTCACAATTTTCATTGAGAGTAGGTACGCAGAAATCATAATGCCACCAATTCCCTTGTTTATAAACTAATCTAATATTGACAGCTCTTATACCAACAGGCTAGATTTTTAAGACTGGCGCCTGCCTTTACTGCTCATGTCTTAAAAATCTAGCATTTTCCGTCGTAACTACAGGACAACTTTCTTAGGAGACTGGCTTATTTTTTTGAGTTTATGCAAACATATTTTCGAAAAACAACCCTCGGTAAGGCAACACCAATCTGCAATTTATACCAACGCCCTTATTGCACCGTATAAAAACTCACCCTGAATAATATGTTCGTCCCTTTCATGTTTTATACGCGAGGAAAAGATGGAAATAACCGATATTAAGATTCTTTTGAGAGATTAAGATTAGATTATCTTAAAACTTATTTTCTTACACTCTTTTTTTAACACTAAAATTTCAATAAGGTTACTTAAATCGTGTTAAAAAATCTAATTAAATGATGTTTTGAAAGGGTAGCCTAGGTAGAGGAACCAGTCATTAGTTTTACTTGGAACAATAATACGTATGTGTTAGTTTCAAATATTTTCATTTATTTTGTTTAAATCAATTGCGTAAGTCAACATCTCTTTGGGATTTCCCGCGCACGGCCGCAGTACTTCGTGTAGGTATTCGTTTCGTATACATAATATTAATGTAACGTAATTGTGTACACATAGACTATTCAATCACTAGTTAATGCAGTAACTGACAGTCATTTGCATATTTTACGTCACAAAACTGACCCATACAAGTTATTTATTTCTAGCAGTAAATTCTTCCTCTTTTTAGCCTACTGATTATTTCTAAGTAAAATTCGACTTGGAAGAGGTAACAATTGTGGTCTCTTGGAGTCATCACTTTACTATCATTATCTGGGCTATAAATTAACCTATAATCGGTGACCATATCGGTATTTTTAATGCGAGATGAGCCTGCTGTTGATCATGAGTTGCACCTTGATGTGCATTGGTATGTTACCATGCAAGAGCTTTTCTCTATTCCATGTTTTGCTGCTTGTGTTAGCAATCCAAAAAAGTTGTTAGCAATCTAACTTACATGAGGAGTAAAACAAGAAAGTTGGACTCATCATATTTGAAGTACCCAGTGCCCCTGTGTACCCATCTCCACTAGGTTCTCGGTACACAGAACATAACGTTAAACAGTTAAGTGCTCCGGTTAACTGTCCCGTAGTTAACGAAATCGCCTCACATGTGCACTCCATGTTTTCATTGTAGTTAAATACTTCTACAAGGCACTCAGTGTTTTGAATGTGTGTTCCAAAATTCTAGCGCCAAGCGCGTGATACTCCTTCTCTCGTGATCTATTTTAGGCACAATGCCAGATTGCAATGATTAAAACTCACCTCTGCTGTATAATTCCAGTAGTATGCCAGATTCGTCAATTGTCGTCTTTTAAGTGTACCTTCAGACAAATACGTCAGAAACGTCAGAGTTTTTTTGAAGACTATTGATGAAAGCTTTATATTGGTAAAAAACCGATACGCCATTTGTCTAACTTCAGTCCCTTTTACGCGATAGTAGTTAATCACTGCTGGCGTAGGCAAGACCGTTTATTTCTGCCACATTAAGACGCCTCTAAAGGACCTAATCCGCCAGAAAACGTTACCGCAGTCTGGTAGGCTCGCCTACAAAGCTCGCCTGTGAATCACCCAGATTACAGTATTAAGAGTCACTTATGACAGCGTTGTTTCCAAACTGGGCAAGGAGAAAAGTGTGAATACTTGAAAACCCACTCGCAAAATACCCGGCCTAATTTTATTTCTATTTGTATAGGGCATTTAAATTTTTTATGACCAGTATTCTTACCAACACGTGGTATCACTGAAAAACTTTGGCACCAGCAGAAACGACTAAACAAAGATATAATGTTTAACAAGAGAAAGCTCCAGAGCCAACGTTTACACATGTCCGCACAAAAATATATTCGTGCATTCCCATGTGATGTCTCCTACGTGTACGTTATGCTATTTCTGTACAACATTCTCTTGGCACTGTCGTCTCACGTAATACTCTTTTAATGGGTCCTTATCAGTTTCTGAATGAAATGCTCTTCAATAATATGTTCCGGTAAATAATGACGTGTTATTTACCTCAACGATGTGCTGGTAAATATCAAGTCATAATTTAAATAATAACTCCGTATCAGTCCGTCTGACTATCCGTCTGCCCAGATGTCTTACAGCCTGAGACTATTGAAACCATATCGATAAAATTTGGAAGAAAGGTCTATTCTTTGCACTGCTAAACAATGGTGTGTTAAAATCATGAAAATAATAATAGGTAGGACTACCCAGACATGAGACTGAGAGAAAAAAATAAAATCAGATTCAGTGCACATTAACGTCTGGGATATCGTTGAATCTCGTAATTGTTTTGTTTACGTTAATAATTGGTATAATATGGGATATTTATAGTTATAGTTTCTATAAGAAGTAAAATGACTTCAAAAATGTGTTTTTATTAATTATTATAATTAATACAAACACATTTTTGCAGTCAGTAAAATCAATACTGTGCATGCGTAAATATTAATCTTGTATTCAACTACGGAACCCTTAACTGTGCGTGGTCCAAATCACTTGACCAGATGTTATATTTGTAACGTAAAATTATGCTCTTGTGTCTAAACATTATTAATCAATGCATACAAATTTCGAGCTATAACAAAATTATGACAAAAACCTCTTTTAAGCAACCAAAAACTGTCTTCTGTATTAAAAGAAAAATCAGATGAAATCTCTACGTTTGAGTTGATGCTACAAATGCTTGAATCTGCTCTTACTTCAGCAAAAGCCTTTCTAATTCACATCCCACAGCATTACTACTTCTAGGGCTGCGTAATCCAGAACCCAGACATGACATTTTCATTGACTAGGCTGCAGCACGATCACGTTTCCAATATCCTAATTACGTAACAGATATCACCAGCTAGCATTCATTGCCATTGAACCTAGCTGATAAGCCTCATTAGAGGTCGCTGTGACCTGTATAGTGTATAGCACAGAACCCCACAAATTCACAAATCTTTAGTTGCGTGCCGGCAGCCGGACCGTGTGGACGTGTTTTGTTTTCGCCATCTTTGTTTATATTCGAGTGCGAGTTTTTTAAGGTAATTTAATTTATTTTCGTGTTTTCTTTGTTAACTCTATTCTGAAAATTTCCGGATTTTATATTGAAACGGTGTGAAAAGGAAACCATATGTTATTTACAGTACATATTGACGACCTTTGCTCATTAGTAACGTTTATCATTCAAAGTTATCTTATACACGAGAGTCGAGACATAGTAATTGCTCTTCTAATTATATGTATCATTGTAGGGTTTCAAGTACAAATTTTACTGAAGATGAAATTAGAAAATGAGTGACCAATTGTATATTTACCTATTTTAATTACTGATATCAATAAAATAGTTCATTTCATAATTATGTATGAAAACAACTTCGAAAACACCGATGGTTCGGTTCTTAAAAAAGTAATGACATGAATATCAACTACTTACATAATAATATTGCACAGAATTATATTAAATTGTGAAGGTTTTTTTTGTAATGACACGAACAGAGGATAGTGAAAGTTTTAATGGAAATACTTAAGTATAAACTTTAATTCGAGCTCGACCTTTGACCAATACGTAATAAATGTTTCTATCGGTCAAGCCGAGCTTGAATTTACTATGGCCGTTACTAAACTTACTAAAGTGACACCTTAACTTCGATAAGTGGAAAAAAATAATTATAGTTACCTATTATTTAAACACTATATAATAGAAGAGAATAGAATACTCTTTATTGAACACCATGAAAACTATAGGTACTTACGGGAACGTTCTGTTCCCGTCTAAAGGTATTTTTCCCTATATTATGGGAATTTTACGGGATTTTTAGGGTAATGAAATTACGTGGTATATATATTGGAGAAAAGTTGAAAAAGCATTTGCTTGTTTGTATAATGAATAGAGAGAAAATTACAATTGAAACTATGATTTAAAATCACAAAGACTTAATGTTTAATAGTGGTACTTTTAATAATAAAAGTGTATAGTATTTTCGGGAAAAGCTAGATGAAATGCAAAATCAGAAGGTGACAATACTGGATCAGAAATCTAATACCTAGCTTATACTTGTTCCTTGAACCCTCTTAACAATTTGTTTATGCGTATTGATACTTTGGAAGGATTATTATAATGAAGTTATCTGTCAGTAGCATTTATCGCTATTTGATAATAACCGCGTTCTTGAGTTTGAGTCAATGCCTAGAGGGGTCAAAGTCCGATGTAACCGGTATTTTATGCATTTACCGGTTTTAAGAGAAATTACGGTATTTTAAATATGAATAAATGAATACTTATTATAAACAATATACGAGTCGTGGATTATGTAAATAATACTTTATTAATATTGTATTGTTTTAGTTCAATCTACAAATTGATTTGTGTAACTTGGCAATGAATTTATTTAATGGCAAATAGATTGAGTATCTCAATTCATTTTATTGAAAACCATCGACTTCTGTCTTTTTTTAACTCACTTTTTTATTTCATTATTTATTTGTATTTAAATAACAAACGGATAATAAAGCCTACTTTTAGGCATAGTGTAACCCAAAAAGTAAAAAAAAATATGACCCAATCATGTGACTTCGTTAATCTTTATTTGCATTACGACAACAAACAGGTATGGGGTTCAATGACCGCCATTGGCACTCGAGAGTGTCGCGAAACAACCGTACGAGAGCACAAATTGTGGTTCCGACAAAATTATCACTATCTGTTGACATAGTTTTCAGTTGAAATAGGAATTCCCGGGTAGCACAATTCTTGAAATCACATTCTCAAATCTGGTCTCAAATGCCATCAATATGATTGAAGAAAACCATTATGTATGCAAACTAATTGAGCAAAACCTTTTAAAAATCGAAGACAGCAAAAATTCCAGTCTTTCTCTCCATTTTTTATGCTTTTTAGCTTTCGTAATTTCGTAAGCCCTAAAAATTGACAATTATTAACTTCTGTTAAAATAAATCTCTACTTCTTGCTTAAAACGTTGGAGACGAAACGAGACTAAGGTCTCGAATATTATTATCTGAACTACACCGACAACTACACCGCGCCTGTCGGTAGCATAATGGTAAAAGAGAACCTTTAAACCGCGAATTTGTACATCTCTATCTTCTGTCGGCGTCAGTTTAATTTTCCATAAACAAATAAATATTCGCAAAGGTGCGATGTTACAGATCCTAGGTACTAATAAAATAAATAATCCCAGTCTTATTTTTTTGTTGAAAAACCATACTTTTTGCGTTTTACGTTTATGTTTATTTACATTAAACATGTAATCTTGATAGGTATTATCATTATGTATGTACCTACTTAGTTAGGTACTTATATGTATAAAATTAGAAGTGTAAACCCGTGTAAATGTAGTAATTAAGTTAATATTAATAAATTAGCGTAGGTAACCAGATTACTTGCTTAATTTTAATTGGACTGTGACCTAATTATGGGTAGGTCTCAACTTAGGTAGGTACGTCATCGAGTACGTATCCTATTTCGTTTGAACCAAACCAACCTTGATTCAGATTTTTGTCTAGACTAGGCATTAGGCGTTAACCTTATTAGAGGAAACCTATACTTTGAATTGTGCCGAGTAGTGCCAAGTGTTATCGATTGACCGAGTCTTGTGTGCTCGATAGAAGGTAGGTACACAATCCAGTAAGATTTGTGTACTTTGCCGTCGGGTGTGGTTATGTTACCAAATATTTATCAATATCAGTAAATGGCGCAATAACTTGTTACTTTGGCGTTTATGTTATGTCCAAATGATTCTACTGTAACGAGCTCGTATATAATAACAGACCTTGTTGTATACAGGCTGGTAGAACACACTTTCTCTCTGGTTTCAATCACTCAAGAAAGATTCGAATGGTTCAAAAGTTAGAACGGGTCTTTGTGTGAATGCGGAGAACATTCTTGATTGTAATTTAGTGAAGTAAGATTCGTTACTTAATAAATACCACAAAATCAGCGTAGCCCTATCATTTACAGTAGTTAAATAACCTGGTCTAGATGCCGAAGACAAAAAATACTAATTCTTCATAGCTTTGTGATCGCACCACTTGTACTGCTGTACCTACAGGGTGGAAGTGAGATCAACGTACAACCTGTTACCATGAGATTCATCATTCATTCATCATTGTACTTGATTCTGTTTATCCCAGCGACGAAATTTTCGTCGACTTTTCTATTTTTTGAAGTTTTAATGTGATGTTTATTTCTAACTCGATTATTTTTTTAATGAAGGGAATTATTTAGTTTCTCATTTATAATTGTGAATAGAAAGAAACGCAGGGATGAGTAGAATTGTAGAAACAAAACTTTGAAGAGCATTTTCGCGTTTGTTTAACATTGTTTGTTAATACAAGAACTCTTATTTTTTTAAGGAATTAAAATGAATAATTTCAACCTTGTCAGTAATTAATAATGTTGCATCAACGTTTAAATCTCATTTGAAGTTTTGTTTCGATTCACCCCGTTTATTATTTTATTATTCACCCATAGTTAGTTAGTATAAATAGTAATGGGGTTAGTTAGTATAAATTATGATTATGGCATGAGTTTTTAGACTATAGTTCGGTAAATTGATTTTTTTACAATTTGGGTCGATTAATCCATCATGTAGGTATAGTGTATATTTTATCTAAGTTTTTTGTACTTTGTCTTTGGGTTTCGTATATATGCCTGCATAAGAAATATACATTTAACCGAAATATAATCAATACCTACTCTGATTTTTTAGGTTAGGATTGGCCTCAAATGTCATGATTTCATGTAGGTAATAGTAGGTATTCAATTGGGTAATTAGAACCTATAATATTATATTTTATTAATTATTATATAATATTATATTATTATTATATTATAGGTTGTTGTATTATACGTTTAATTAAAGTCCATTACGGTCGCGAATAACTTTTATATTACCATACAACTTAATGTTGACCTGTAATTTGCTAATTGCAATTCGAACTATTTGAATTTTAAAATACCTACTAGTTTCGAATAAAAAGTTAATTTATTTTTAAGACTCTATTCATATCAATGGATGTTGCAATTGCACCTTAAAAATGAAACCAAAATTCCACAGGATAGTTCTATTTTCAATTTTAAAATGGTTCGAATTGACGTTACGCCAAACATCGTACACACAGCTGTTTTGTATGTACGTTTACCACTCTGAAGTTGGCGCATATGACTGCCCGCCACGCCGCATGCAGAGCGCATCGAAAACCCAGGCACTACCACGAATGCGCAAAGAAAACGTGACGTACATTTTTAATTTAAATACAAGTATCCTGTAGCATTGTGGTTGAAACTTATGTGGCTAGCACAATTAGTATTACTTACCTACAAAAACTACGAATAAAGTTTGATTGGTAGGTACATCACGCCCGTATTCCCCGAAGGTTTGGGCAGAGGTACACCTATAGTAACACCTAGAATACGCTAGTTATGTTAAAATCCTATGTAAAAGAGGGCGAGCCTATTGCCATCAACCGGGCGCAAATCCAGACTCCGGGCTACTATTGAGAAAATTACTTCGGGATTCGAACACAAGACACTTGGGACCAGTAGACCAACGAGGCAGTCAATAAAATATTTTAAACCTACATACATAGGTATTTCGTTCGAATTTATGCTACGATTACGTTACATTTACTCTGCGCACTAATTTTAGAGCGGCGAACTTGCGTGACGAACTACAAAGAACACGGGAACGGCACGCGGTGGGGTAAAGGACACTGCTAGGCTAGCTAGATACATTTTGTTGTTAAAGCATTTAGGTGATTCGCACATTGCACCGGATTACGCAGCGTAGCACGGGAGTGTTCTTAACACACAGAAAACGCATTCACGCGCAGTGTTCGTCATTTGTGGCCGCATCCCGCAGCGTAGCGCTGGGCAGTGTGTGTTTCGCCTTATACATGCATTACGGGATAATTATTTCATGTTCGTATTAGTACGAATATTTCGATAGACACCTCTTGGCTGCTTTCGCCTTTAAAATATTCTCGGCATTATTACAAAACAGGTTTTATATCTAGATCCAGGTTTAAACAGTCTATATGTCTAAAACGTTAAAGTTCAAATTACAAAAACTGTCTTTTAACCCGAGACTATCGTAGCCGGAATACAGTTTAAAATACAATACTGTCTCCAAGGCTTGGATAAAAGTTAGAACTCTTTTTAGAATAAGAGTTAGAACGGTGTAGGTACTATGTTTGTGCCATCACCGCCCAATGCAGTCAATTATAAGTATAATAATTCATTTGCCGTGTCCGAAGACACTCTTGGCTAGGAATAAATCCGTGGACAGTTCCAATTGGAACAAACAACGATACGAACAGTAATATAACAAAATGAAAATTAATTGAAGCCATGTAAAAGAATCCCTGCAACAATGATTGCAGACTGATTTGTTTCTCCGTGAAACAATCAGAAGTCTGAACAATGCTGTAACATACATATGTAGTTCCTGCACATACCGACCTACATGGACTATTTACAGCATTAATTTTGTGTACGATTACACACGTTTTTGCATACGATTGCATACGTTTTTAAACACTATGCAGTGTTTAAAAACGTATGGACAGTCGAGTAGTTTGTACCTTCGTCAGTTTTCAAATTATTTCCTTTATCAAGTCAGGATTCCTTTTGAAGCAACGGCTCTGAGCAGAATAAGTACAGCAGAAAACTATGTCAAATGACACTCAATCTATTTTTAAGAACTGGAAACCTTATATTATTGTCACATTTTTAATAAGAAACTGAGTGTTTTGTTAACATAGTTTATTAAACTCAAGAAATGAAACTGACAGACAGCCAACTGTTGTATCTAGATCCTAGACATAAATCTATACCTACTTCTCTAGTCTGTGTCTGATAAAACAAATACTATATACACGTGTGAAAGTGGTAGGTACTTATGTAGATACACGTAGCTACGTAGTTGTGACAGTAATTATATGTACCTACATAGATATAATCTGTGAGTATCCTTATGAGATTGTCTAACAAGTGGTCTTTTTGTGTTCTCCTGTTGATTCAACATAATGACAGGCCAAGATGATAAGTGAGATATTATGAATCATCCTTAAGCATTCATTATTAATTATTACTGCAGTCTGAAACGACGCAGTCGGTGCAGTGACCGAGGAGTTGCGTTGAAATCGATTTTTATGGTAGATATGGGCATTCGAAGCGGAGGAATGAGGGTCGTTTGGTGAGAGTTTCCAGTATGAATTTGGATGGTTATGACAGTAACAGGAAGACGTATGGATAGGGGCAGCGTAGGTCAGATCACTTTGAAAATCTGTGGGGAAGGCATAGACGTCCTTTGGCTGAACAGTAGTGGAAGATGGATTTTATGAAAGATGATAGAGGCTAGAGGGCTGGTAGAGAGATGTTTGTAAGAAGACTTGGTGAGCCGATCCCAGGAAGGTCGAGACAGCAGGAGCAATGAAACAAAAATTGGATAGAAACTGAGACAGGAAAACCAGAAACCTGTCTATATTACAATTCGGGTTATGATAGGGAAGATACGTCGGGTCAGGTTAGGAAGGGAGGGTTACGTTCGGAACAAATATTATCATCTTTTCCAAGTTCCTAACTGAACCCCTGACCAGGTTAGGATTTCGGGTCAGGATCTGAATAATAAAATTGAAAAATCGAACCCTGACAAAATCTAGGAGTGCTAGGGTAGATTTCCAATCGTTTATCTATTTTATCATGAATTATGATGAATCTCCCAAATAATTAATTATCAAGGCAAATGCAAGATTCTTATTCGTCCACAGATTCTTATTTTATTCACGTTTCTTTTGTTTTACTTATATTTCACGTTGACCAGTCAACTAATTGCAGTTGGCCACTAGCTTTTTTGCTTCGTTTCTGCAAAATAAAAAGAGAACAAAAACAGCCCGACTGGAATCGTTTACCGGTTTCTGCAATTTGGTATTTCTTTTAATCTCAGTCTCGGGTACGCCTTTTTATGGTCTCGCATCAAGTAGATATTTGTTGCTATTTCGAAGGCCAGTTTGCAACAAAATTATTTGGAAATCCCAATAGACAAACATATCGTGAGCAATCAATGTGCCATATTATTTATGCTTAGTTTGAGCATTCGCCTCATAAGTAATCATTTTTGTTTTATATTTATTGTTTCGTCATTCTCACCTCCGGTCCAAGCGTGCCTTTAGAACGTTTGCTACTAAACCGTGCCGCACAAACCTGGGCCGCCATGCTCCCCTAAATAGAATGTTGACCTTCTATAATAAAGCCTGTTCTGTCGACAGTAGCATCGACATATTCCTTGATGCTCTGCCAAAATTTAAAACTAAAGTTATTAAGATTGACCTGTGATCAGCTGCCCACTTCTACTTTAATTTAATAAACATAATATAATTGTTAAAGTAATGTAATAATTTATTTCAAAAATAATGTAATTTCAAAATAATGTAATTTCTTAATCTATATTGTAATTTTATTGTAACTTAATAATGTCTTTTTTATTAGTGTTTTTTTTTTTTTACTTTTAAGTTAATAATAATTTGATTTTAATTTAATTTAACCCGGCTAGATTCAATTGTAGTTATTTTTTTTTTATATTGTATTTCCTTTTGATTTCATCTTTTTAAGTTTATATTTAGTTTAATATTATTTTTATTGCAATTTAGACTCACCCTTATTTGTGAATGATGTGCATGCCTGTAAGTAACTTATTTACACAGAATCGTCTCGTGAATGTTTGTACCTAATTATTATTTGTAAATAAGTTGTTGGTGTGCCTATATATAAATAAATAAATATAGAGAAACCGTCAGAGGGCCCATAACGATAACGATGACGGAAAAGTAGAAGCTGAAAGGGACTAGGCTTGCCATCCGTTGGCGATTCTGGATTTGTTCCTGTCTAGAGAGCGTCCAGGCAAGGTTTCATTTGTAGTCTATGGAGACCGTTCTTTTTCTTTCGGGACATCATTATCGGTGTACATCGCGAAGCGTTTGGTCGACTCTTTACTTGACCAGAGGGCTGGATTTTTTTTGCCAAAGAATGTCCTGTAATCACTTTTTTTTCTTTTCATGTATTAATAGTTTTATTGCTGTATTTAATGAAGTCCTGGTTCATTAAATTTGTTGAGTTCAGAAGCAGTTTATTCTGATATAAACTAACGAAGAGTTTATGACATTCCCGATGAAAGTCGTTGTAGACTTACGAAACACTGAACGTGATTTCTTCTTGACTTTTCCCGTTGACAGCGATGCGGATGTATTTTTCGATGCCCTGTGATTAATTTCGTTTTTTTTTTCTTTTCATGTGAATACATAAACCTTTTATTGCTTTACTGAATAATTGAGATTCCTAAACGTGATTGAGTTGTTTTCTACTTTGTTACGGTTCTCAGGTCATTAAATTGCACTCATGTAATTAATGTATTGAATGATTGATTAGCAGTCACTCAGTCGTCTTTTGATAAGGCAGCCGCTGCGTCACAAAATATGACGTAGATAGGTGGGTACTTAAGCACTTAAAAGCCCGTTTTCACTTGAAAGAGCTACTCATAAATCACATTATGTAAAGCCGATAGTAGAGATTATCTCATACTTATCTTTGTTATTTGTCGTCCTGGACCTACCGTCATAAAAATATTAACTCTTGGTACCTATATCAGCACCAGCGGACTAGTGCAATGTCCGTGTGGGCCTATGGCATACCTTGCCTCCTTGCACAATCCATTTTCCGATTTGCTAGTTGTAATATCCGCCGTAAGTCCTAGTCTATAAGGTACGTTATCAAAAACTGCAGTTTCATTCAAGATCAGGCTGATATTCTAAAATTTACCATCGCTACTTCAGCAATAAGTGTTCGTGTTAATAAGCCTTAGGCGATTGGCACACTGCGAGGCGTCACGCCGCGGGCTGCGTGGCGGCGAACGAAGAGCACTGCGCGTGAATACGTTTTCTGTGTGTTGTACTACGCGTGTTTTTATACAAAAACAGATACTTACTTGCTAACAACGTAAGAACACGCACTCCCGCGCTACGCTGCGTGATGCGGTGCAGTGTGCCAATCGCCTTAATCTTATGGAGTACGCTCCTAATACTATCATAAACTATCCCGCATACTTACACGATTTAGTTTCCAAAAATGTAAACAATTAGATGTGTTTTTAGAAAAACTACTTTAATTTCCAGGCATAAAGTTCAGTTTGCACTTTAACTTGCAAATGTTTTTTTTATAGTACTTATCATTCTGAAATCAACGTATTTTACAAAAACATAAAGTTGATAGTGAAAATAATATCAACAGGGAATATAGATTTGAATATGGAATACTTACTTACTTAAACGAACAAAAATATAACCGTTACCTCGTCATCGTCTTTATACATAATCCCTATCCTTCGAATGGGCATAATCAAATAATAGGTTTCTCACTTGTCCCGCGTCATTTTTCAAAGTAGGTACACGATTACCTATGCGCAAATACAATAACAATGCATAAGGATATCTGCTGTCTCTGTAAACGTGACTCAAATACCTATGTTGCGAACAACCATCATTAATAAGAAGTACAATCTATTTGGTTAGGTACCTCTATACCATATACCTACCTACACCGCTTAGTTCCGATTTTAAGGCGCCACTTTAGTGACAGATGTCAAAATATAAAGGAATTGGCGGCAAAACCTTGAACTGAGGTTCAGTAACCTTTGTAAAATCTTTATTTGAAACGTGAGTCGACTTCATCTCATTATCGTTTTTGTACACAAATAGTTAAATTAACTGCGTTATTACTCTGATTAATTTGATTCTGTTTAAAGTCTTGGTTTCTTAATTCATTTTGCTACGCTTTGAGTTTTTATATTATTTTCTATTACTAGTCGTCTGTGTATCCTATTGAACTAATATTCAACACTTTACTGAACGACGGAGCTGTTATTGTGGTAACAAAAGTAAAGAAGATAATATTCTATTGAATGAAGGTCGTTTTTTCTTCTGCCATTAGACGTAAACTGCTCAATTTTCATCACGTTTTGCTCCACGCATTTGGTAATTCTGCACAAATGTAAAATGGCCGTGTGTTCCGTTCTATAAGTACTTGGGATAAATGCACACCACAAGAGTCTGCTTATATCCTGTGGCCATGGTCAATGGCTTGTCATGGCTGTAATCAGCACGACTCGACGACCATAGAATTTCTTTAAGTAGGCATTAGAATTTTCGTACAGTCAACCGCACGTCGATGGTGTCGCTTTATCCTTGAACTTGACCAAGTCTAGTGCAGTAGGTACGGAGTTTCAATATATTAAAAGGTCAACGTATACTGCGTCTGTTTAAGACGGAAACTTTATACTACCTATACCAAAAGTATATTATTATGTTGGTACTCGTATGTTCCTATGTTACTCGTGCGTGACAGATTATCTTAACATAAACAAACATCATTATTACAAAAAGTCCAGTATGTTTGCATACCTAATCCAATAGATACCTACCTACTACTTACATAAAGTCTACTCAAGCCCTTGTTTCGATTATATATGTTTTTTCCATTTCAAAATTTTAAAAAGTCATAAATCTATTGAAGTTTTAGCGCAATCTGAACCCTATCAGTTGGTGTTATAGTTACTTTTTTCAAATTCACCTATTTGCATACGTTTTTGGAAACTAAATTATAAACGCAGAATATAATGATATCGGCACTAAATATATTAGGTCTTTACCTATGAAATTGCCGTTCTGCAGTACTGGCCATTTCAAATCAAAATATTTTTTGTTTGGCTAAGAATTCTAATTTCAAATTAATTTTATTTTAAAAACATGGATTTCTTTTTCCAAAAGTAGTCATTTGTTTATTGATTAGTGTTACATTTTCATCGCATTTAAATCTTTTTCGTCATCATGGATACGTTAAAAATTCGAGTAATTATGGAATATGAGTACCGTCGTGACAGCAACGCGGCACAAGCGGCACGCAACATCAACGACGTTTACGGAGCTAACACTACAAACCAACGCACTACCTGTTATTGGTTTGCTCGCTTCCGTTCTGGAAATTTCGACCTGAAAAATGAACCTCGCGGTCGTCCGAAGACTTTGGTCGACAATGACGAATTAAAGGCGATTGTGGAAGCTGATGATACACAATCTACGGCTGAATTAGCAGCAGCTTTCGACGTTAGCGTCAAAACAATATTGGTCCATTTGCGTCAAATTGGCAAGGTAAAAAAGCTTGACAAATGGGTGCCCCACGAACTCAATGATCGCCACCGCGAAGTACGCGTCGAGACGTGCCTTGCACTGCTCAACAGACACACAAATGAAGGAATTTTGAACCGCATTGTTACCTGCGATGAAAAATGGATTCTGTTTGATAACCGCAAGCGCTCAGCAAGTTGGTTGGATCCTGGTTCAGCACCTAAACAATGCCCTAAACGAAAACTTACCCCAAGAAAAGTGATGGTCACTGTTTGGTGGTCTAGCGCCGGTGTGATTCAACACAGCTTCTTACCAAACGGGGTGAGCATTACTGCAGATGTGTACTGTGAAGAATTGAACACAATGATGGAGAAGCTGGCACTTCTCCAACCAGCATTGGTCAATCGCTCGTCTCCGCTGCTCCTGCACGACAACGCGCGACCTCATACTGCACAGCAGACGGTCTCCAAGTTGCAAGAACTGGGGTTGGAAGCTCTCCGTCATCCGCCCTACTCACCAGACCTTGCGCCTACAGACTACTACTTTTTCCAGAATTTGGATAACTTCTTGGCGGGAAAAAAATTCAATACCCGAGAGGCAGTACAAAATGCCTTTGAAGAATTTGTTGCCTCCCGTCCAGCTGATTTCTTTAAGAAGGGCATCAATAAACTGCCACTGCGTTGGCAAAGATGCATTGATTGCATGGGTGATTACTTCGATTAATACAAATAAAAATACATGAAAAAAATTCATTTAAATTTTTTCATACAAAACGGCAATTTCATAGGTAAAGACCTATTATTATGGGCAAATGTTTTTCTTTCTTTTTTGGTTACACTATTAAAAAAAAATATTAACCCTGCATGCCAAAGATAGACGATAAAATAAAATAAACACATGTTTTAATTTACCAAAGCAAATTATGCATAAAAAAACATTCCGCGCAGTATAACAGCAGACCGAGTGTAACTCCCTGCGGCATTCTCTATTCAAACATCGCATGCAGCCACCAATCACGTCCATGGCTCCAGCTGCACGAGCACATGATTAGCCTAACTAAAATACGTCAGTATAGCGCCACCAAGTTCTGCAGTCACGCTATAAGGTCGAAGATCGCAACTGCATAATAATAATAAAAGTTGCTATGTAATAGGTATCGTGATAACCTCTTTCACTCATTGACTTTTACGTTTCTACTAATACCTATAAATGTTACACGAGCTGCTATTAATACTACTATACAAGTTAATTGAATATTTCACTAGTTATTGGAATAGCAGTTATAACTGCTACTGTTAACATGCGTTATCCCACTTCTGGGCAAAGGCCTCTCCCCACGACTTCCAGTTGTTTCGATCCAGGACTAATGTGCCCTCTGGTTACACAATAGCAGTTATGTCCAAAGGAGGTTCCGTTCGTAACATAGGTCTGTCTACATGGGCCAAATGGAAAAAATATTAAATGGTGTGTTAGCTTTTAAACTTAGCTCAAATGATTGCAAATCTTCTTCAATTATCGCCATGATCGTAAAATCGCCGTTTATCGCACTAATGTGGAATTCGATAAGTTCACGCACCTAAGCTATTACTATCTAGGTGTTTGTTTATTTCTCTTTCATTATTTTTTAAATTGTTATCTGCATAGTTACGATTACCTGAGCAGATTACCGTCGGCGTCTGTCAACTGCCATATCGAATATATTATGGGATACTTACCTACTTAATTCTACTATCCCTGACCATATTAAATCGAGATAAAGAGTTAAGTACTCATCTAACAACTACTTGTGTCTTGTAATTAAATCTAAATACGAGTAATTATTAAATATTTTCATGAATTAAGAAAAAAATTACAATACTATTATTTAGAAAAAAAATCAATAAGTAATTTTATAATACTAGACACTGAAAATATTAAGGACATTTCTTTTTTCAATTTTCTTTGGTAAGTCATACAATCTAAAGACTTAATCCTACTAAAATAAAATGTGGGGAAACCCTATCGACGGGTACTAATGTACAAGATCAACTTGTTTATAATAGAATTAAATAAACTTAAGAGAACGTTATCCAAAGGCGATTTGCACATCGCAATGTCATTCAGGGCGTTTCGGTCATTTGTGTCGCAAATGGACGGAACTTGTAAGCAATAGATTTACTTAATTATTGCAGATTTAAAACAATTATCTTACCTATAACTTGTAGGCACGATAATATTAAGTTTTCATCTGACAAATAATACTTGTATGCTACAAGTATTATTTGTCAGATGTAAAACAAAATCGTCACTTAATTTTCTAACACCATGTAAGTCAATTTTGGGTATAAAATAAGACAACACGGTGCCTGAAGAAAAAGTCGAGTAAAATAATAATTAACTGAATAAAAATGAATCGATCTTGAAGTTTGAAGTGTTATGAAAATGGTGTTGTAATGGTTTCTATATAAAATCATGCTCATCACTCTCCTTTTATGTTATAATATTTTTGACTTGCGATTTCGTGACGAAATGAGTCCGAGAAGGTGATTCAAGTAAGATTGAGTGTTTTGTTCACTGAGTATTCGATTCTAATCTTCCAGTGTAATATAGGTATTGAGATCAGTACATAAAAAACACGAAAATGCAAATAATGTAGGTACCAAAAATGCAACGTTTGACGAGGAGACAAGAATCAATGACCCAGATGTAGAATTGTCAAATATGTAAAATTGTAGATGTGTGGAGATTAGAGGGCATTCAGTGTCTTTCTGCATACCGGACCTAAAAGCTGTTTGATGCAAATGGCAAGATAGATATAGCTATCAGATAAGCTGATGCTGGCAGATAATAGGATATATATGACGCACAATTTAGTCTAGGACAGTAAAATGTAGAACGGTCTATGAATAAATTAAACAAAATACTGTCACATCCCGCTTTGAATTACAGTAAAAGATGAAAAATTGAAGCACTCTGTGAAACAGTTTTTATTTGATATTTATGGGTAAAGAACTAAAAATCGAATACGATTTTTTTGAAACAGGGGATACTAAAAAGATCTCTCGCAAACTTCGAACACTTATGTACAAAACTATTTTCATAAATAATTATACATAAGTAGAACGTAAATAGATACATCATTGTGCACGCGTATCTGTGTAAATTTATAGCATTTAAAGCCAATTAACTCTTGTTGAACAAGTTGACATTGCTGTTTATGCAGTGCACCATTTATGGAGCAGTTATCATAATAATATATCTACATATATGTTTACATTTGAGCCTCGCCAAGCTGTCTGCGGAAAGTGGACCATCCAATATTATCTTCTTTGAAGTTACATGACATCACGACCGTATTCCCGAAAGGATCAGGCATAGGTGTACATAGGTACACCTTAGAAGTAATTATGGTTTAAGAACTTTATTTCTCAAAAATAATTACATTTACTTACTTGAGACACAACTTATTTCCTATTTGTTTACCTTAGGCGGTTTTTATTATATTTTATTACTCTAGTATACCCTTGTAATAGGGAGGGGCGAGCCTATTCCATATCATCATAGCTGGAGTTTTATCCCAGTACCTAGAAATGCCAACGGTACTAAAACTGTCTAAAATAAATGACAAAGCATTTTTACCTGCTGGTCATCGATACCAAATAAAATCAAAGGTACACGTAGTTTATGACGATTAACATTAATTTTAGGCTGAATGATGATGACTGATATTGATTACAGGTAAAATCTTACTTCCTTCTTTATTGTTCCAGATTTGAAACCGAAACACGCCGAAGGCACGACTCGAAACGAAATAAAAAAATCTAGTCATAATATAAATTCACAATATTTTTTTACAAAATTAAAAAAATGAGATAAAATATTGTTTTGTTATAGTAGTTTAAGATTTGTACTTATTTTAATTGATAGTTTCGTATATAAGTGTAAAAATGCAGATTTTAAAAGCACGTTTCGCTCTGAGAGCGACAGCTTCACAGTTTCAAGCATGGAGTTCAGCAAGAGGACGTACTGCTTCTTCGGTAAGTTCTATTTAATTTAACTTTTCCTACTTATCCTACGCAAAATTACCCTGGACTCTCTATCTAGGAATTAAGTTCATTGAACTTGAGATTTCTATCGATTTCTTTCTACCGACCTTTAATGGCTCCCGAATCTGACCCCGTCCGAGAGTTTTTGCACAAAGTTTTTGCATAAACCAAGTTCCTACATAGAGATATCTAGGAACTTAGCTTATTGAATTTCAGATTTCTATAGATTTCTCAGAGTACCTAGCCTCCCTGACTCCTTCCGAGAATTTTTGCACAAAGCATTAATGTTATTGTGGGGGTTATGCGATTTTTGCTCTTTTTTTCTTGTTAACGTCTGAGATATGCTAAGCCCAAGCAAAATGTATCCATACCCTAATAACTTGTACACATATGCAAAAGAACATGAATATGACGTGTGTGTTGTGTTAATATTCACTCTTACATTTAGCCTGATAGACATTTGCTCAGGGAGCAAAGGTTCTTGGTTACGGGCCTCAAAACAAATGATGTAGGTATCGGTTGGTTGTATAGGCTCCAATATGTTTATCTTCCAGACAGGAAGTAAATAAAGGGACCTTGGCCCTTAACCAATATTGCCTGTCTGAGAATGAACTCCATAGAGATATCATCGAATAAATAATGAATTACACGCGCCCCCAATTTAAATAATTCTTCAAATACGTAAGCGTGCTTCGTGCACGAGCCTTATCAAAGTTCAAACAATATAAATCATCACAGCGGCAGACAATAGTACATTATAAAAATGTACCAAGACAAGACGATTGCGCATTAAATATAAACAGATACCTACAGTATTATCAACCTCACTTATAAACCACTTAACAAAATGACAATGTCTTATTTCAATGGTGGTAGATTTCAATGGTGGTAATGACGTTTTTATCTAAATGCATCAGCAATGAAATTTACAGTGCTATATCAAGCATAATCCTAGCAGCCCGAAGATTGGGCAATGAGATTTGTACTGCAGAAGCTATCTCTGAAATCAAATGCAGAAAGGGCCAGGCCAGACTTAATGATTACTAGTATAGACTAATGTAATGGACTAAGTATATGATAAAGTAGGACACCGTTAGCATAGGAGACATGAGAGTGATGAGTAAAAATTAAGCTTACAGAGGAATAGGGAAGGCCAAACAAAGGAAAAGAAATATGAAGGGAAAGAGATTGAATGAAAACGATGGCAGGGGAGAATACAAGATATTTCGATCACATGGTATATGGGAAAAGAGCAGTTATAAGAAAACGAAAGAGCCTTTCATTAATATATGTAGTTTTTTAATTTCTTTTTTTTTATAAAAACGTTGCCCCACATTAGGAATTTCTCCTATGTCGTAGGAGCGTTACAAACATTTAAAGCCACATACACGAGTAGCCAGACCCGGGACAACTACCTGCAGGCCATACAAATATATGTATGTTCCGTTCGGAAATCGAACACCCGACACGCGGCACAGCAGTCGATCGCTCAGCCAATTTGTGCATGACATCTAGAATAATAACAATCTTTTAATTGACGAACTACAGACAACCATACAAGAGTAACTTAATATCATTCAGCTCTGATATCATTGGGAGATAATCGGTGATGCATATTTAGAAAACTATAGAGTACATTATGGCAAAGTCAACAATGTAGTTAAAGTGGTTTGCGCACCTTGGCTGTCATTAGACTAATCCGCCCTCACCTCTCGTACTTGTAAAAAGAGTATCAAGAGATGATACTTTTAAATTCCATCTCCACCAGATTATCTTCTATCATCCTTTGTTGAGTTTCACGGATTGATTAGATACTGGGTTCTGATGTTGTTTGTGTCAATATAGTACACGCTTCTGTTATCTTATCGACAAATTACATGGCTTACCCATTATCACATTTATTGTACTAGTAGTAAGTACGGAAAAGGGATTTGTGTGTTAGTTTGTTTATTTCATTCCAGGAATATTCCGACCAATTTTCTGTCAAATCAGACTCCGCTCCCACACGAAATTTTTCAAATCTGTGCTGTGATTTACTTCCTAATATAACTAGGCTTAGTACGGTACCTTTAATTTCAAAGGCTTTGCTTGCTTTTCCTTATTTTTTGGCTGTTTTATAATAAACATGCATGTACGTAGATATTGATTTCTCACTTACATCTTCAAAGTCAAATCATTTATTTCAATGAACAAACTGCACTTTGGATCTTCAAATTTTAAATAAAAATAAAATGCTAAAATTATTCTAGTTTGCCCCTTCCAAAAGGTAGTTTCGTATGTAGAAGAATAGGCAAGAAAGTCCACACTAACTCTTTCAAATTTAATTTTATCATTCACTTTTACGTATTAAATGTACAATGTACGGAGGCCAGCACATCAAGCTACCCCAATTTGTCAAATTTCTTTGATAGTTTTTTAACTTTATCACAAAGGAATAACGTTCATATTCAATTGGGTTGAATTTGACAGTTTGGGGTAGCTTGATGTGCTATGTGTACCCACCACAGTCTGCATCAAGTGCTATAAATTGCAATGGTAATCGTGCATTGAGACCAAACTAATTACCAGGTCATGCTTGCTTTTAAATAAAATCCAATGATATCAATCATGATGTTTAGGTTATAATGATAGTAATATAAGTACGTCAAGCTGTATAGCATAGGTACTAACTTAATTACACAAAACACTACAAACATATTATCAATTTTAATATGTACCTACTCGGCACACATTACATCTTAAAATAAATGTCCCTACTAAATTGACTATACTGTTACTCATATTGAATGGTCAACAGGAATAAACTTCATATCGTCACCAAATACATGATTATGAACATATTTACAGAAGACCTCGTTAACGAAAAATAGAACAAATAATAGTAAAATAATTACGTTTTCTCAGACTAGAAAATAAGTAGGTATATTACAAGTTCATGTGAATGTAATGTAGGAGGAGGTCGTGGCTAAATAATAATAGCTGCACGGGTTGATCGAAGGTTAAGCTACGCTTGCCGAGGTCAGATGGATGGGTGACCGTTCTTAACATATCGAGTCTCCTCCGTGCCTCGGAAAGCACGCTAAGCCGTTGGTCCCGGCCCGGCTTACATTTGTAGATCTTTGTTCCGGGTAGTCAGAAGCCAGAAAGTCTGACAGCCAGTCTTACCAAGGGGTATCGTGTTGCCCAGAAACTTGGTCGTAGAGGTCAGATAGGCACTCGCTCCATGTAAAACACTGGTATTCAGCTGCATCCAGTTAGATTGGAAGCCGACCCCAACATAGTTGGGCGATGAGATGTGAATGTAATGTCTCTTTAGTTTCAACTAAATATTCATTTATTTACCTTCATATATATTTTGAGCTTGTGATGTAATATAAGCCAGGCTTAAATGGCCTAATAACCATGCGTGCTGCTGATATTATATCGATATGTAAACAGATAATGATATCGAGGAAAGAAATAAAAAACATCCTTGATGCGGCAATGACAAAATAATCTAAAGATTTCAGATTTTTCATTTCTGGTGTCACTCTTCTTCTTTATAAGTCTGGCAACACCATGGAACCATAAAATCATAGACATGATTGGTAGAAACATTTGTTAAAACTCTAAGGAAAAGATAGATAAATAAATAAATAATGCTGGACAATTCACGCAGCATCATCTAGCCCCAAGCTAAGCAGAGCTTGTGTTATGGGTACAAGATGACTGATATACTTAATACAATACATTACATAGATAGATATTTTTGACTATACAAAACAAATACCCAGAACACCCGGAACAAATCTTTGTAGATCATAGAAACATTTGTCCCAAGGCGGGAGTCGAACCCGCAACCTCCTGCGTCGCAGGCGGACCTTCGCCCGCTGCGGCACATAGGTCGTCTTGATTGATGGATTGAGGTGATGAATACGATGAGTCTGGAGACGTCGGGCTACACCAATCAAAAGCACTTTGGAAAAGGGAATGGAGAATGATGGTGTTATAAACTCGTCGACACAAAAAGATAAAAATAATCTGAAATGTGACACATACATTAGAATTCTCATTCATAATTATACACTGGTTCAAAATTCCATCCGATTTAAACTCTTCTTAAAATACCAATAACAATAGAGGTTGCTTCACCTCTTAACATCAATGGAACCATAGTTATAATTCACATTTTATATACAGCAATGTTTTTTAGATCTTATAATAGTAATATGTATTACAATTTACATGTGCCTATCTTCCTCTGTAAAATCTTTTTTCAGCGCAGTTATGATACTGATGAGATCGTAACATTACTCAAAAATGTTTCAGTTAGCAATTTAAATTCAACATTACTGGCTTGTTCTATTAAAAATATTAAGTTCATTTATTGCATGCTGCTTGATCAATCAATCATTTTTAATCGTGTTTGTATATATTTAACGATAATAGTTTACTAATCGGCCGTTGAACTTTATTATTTGCGTTGACCTCGTGGGTCCATAACAAGTTATATTTGGCTGTCTTTGCAGAGACACATGGACTTTGGAATATGATGAAAAATTATTGAAAAACTATCAAAGAAATTTGACAGATTGGAATAGCTTGATTTGCTGGCATCTGTACCCTTCGTTCTTTAAATGGCACTGCACCAAATGTTTCATCATATTCTATGGTTTACTAATGTGGATTCAGTGAAATTGGAAATCATCTAATAATATAATAATACTGATTGGTCACGGTTCCCCTGCTAGGCAAAGGCCTCTTTGCATACAGAGACGAGCACGAGCATTAATCACCACGCTTCTTGCTCAAAGCGGGTGGACGATTTTAGACTTTAATTACTGATTTTAATTACATGTTCAGATTATCTCACGCAGTTTTCCTCCCCCGATGTCAGTCAGTGATGTTTAAGGTAGTCCACTACAGTCGCTCAAACATGTTTCCCTAATCTACTTCTCTGATACACACGGCTACATATCAAGCTGTATAAACTAACCTCTCATTGTTTGGAAAAACTGTATAATAAGACGTCAGCTTATACTGGATTTTTTTTTTCAAAAAAAAAAAGATTTATTGGTACCAATAAATCAATGTTTTTAGAAAAAAAATAGACAGATTATAGCCATGGAATCTGTGGAGATTCCATAGCTATAATCTTATTGTATCTTTCTTCTTCCGCTTCTAGCGAAAAAGTAATAATCTTCTAGTTACCTATATATTTATTCAAATTTTGTATTAGCCATTTCCATGACCATTCTTGTAACTATGGTAATCATTCACTTAATCAGCTTCTGATCGAAGTTCAATCATTAAGGAACCTGCTCCTCGCTTATGGTCATTCTTTTTATTTTTTTAATATTGGCCCCACATTAAGAATTTCTCCTGTATCGTGAGTACGCTTACAAACATTTAATCTCACATGCACAAACAGCTAGACCCGTACAACGCTCAGCCACTGCCAACCGTGCCTTCGTTCTTATTCAGCCTATAGCATATATTCCAGTAAATACTATCTCCAACATACTATCATATTTCATCCGTGCATCCTTTGTCTTACCCACAGTACTAACTCCACGATCGGCTGCCATGACAATAATTAACTGTTCTTGCTCAATAGCATTATCGTTATCTACAGTATTAAAGCGTAAAGTTTATGTGTTTATTGCACTTAGTCTTTATCTGAGGTTATGCTTACGGCCACGAAAATTTACAACACTCGTAAATGACAAGATTCTGTGTATTTATATTTTGATAAGGATTTGTTTGTTTAATAATTTGACGTTGATTGTGTTTATGACGCATTGTGAAAGAAATGATGTAGAAATCCACATTATTGATCTCGTATGAATGTATTTTAGTTTAGTTATCTGTGTTGCATCAGCTGTTCATTTGAGACTATTTAATTTAATGAAATGGATGAAGTTTGATACGGGTACAGCTTCGCTGTGTACGAAAATGTTGGTTGGACCCAGGTTCGAAAGAAACACAAGTTGGCAAACAAATTATTCGCGTAAATAACGTGGCTAACCTCTTTAACACTCCTGCATAGCAGTGTACGTATAGATAGCAACAACATAATATCTGCTAGCACCCATTGTCGGTTGTCCATTCCTAGGCCTACGTAGTGGTGAATATAAGCATGTTTGATTATGTCCCCCACGCTCCATATTTATGACATCTTTAAAATCTGTAAGTTCCTGAAGTCTAAGTCTTTCAAGTCCTACGCTTAGAAAGACTATGGTAGGAAAGCGTCTTTTTAAAAATTGACACCAGCGACGAAGAGCTGATAACCATGACAACAATCAATTTAGTGCAAACAGTTGATTGTTTATCCTCATAACGCCAAATATAGGTACAGATGTTTCTTGTTTTGAGGACGGATGTTTTGGAGCGAACCGTGACGGGCTATGCTTTGTTCTACGTCAAGTTTGGCTTGTTGATTTTTTTGTGAAATATGTGCTACCTACATGTTGTATCTCAGATGGAATCATGGTCAAGAGTCGCGGAATTACGCAGTGAAGCGTCGGAATTCTGTGCGAATATCGATACTCATTGTTGTTAAGTCAAATTTTACCAGGTATTTTGATATATGTATAAACTTATCTTGTGTTGACAAATGCTGAGCCAACATTGTTATCATTCCAATATAAATTTATGTTGAGATCGAAGTCCATTTAATTAAATTAAATACCTGGGCGGAGTGATAAGTCTGGTAAAAATCTGTTTTGGAACAAAATTATTGCAAATTGCATGTAACCTCCTTGTTCACAATTTTTGAGGGACTATATTTAAATTTTCAGCCAGTACCGAAGGTTAGTTTGTTTTTGACAGCCATTAAATAAAAACAATTTAACGCATTTTCGCAAAGATGGAGAAAAGTGAATTTGGAGTGTTGATTAAACATTATTTTTTGCGCAAAAAACTATTACGGAAACGAAACAAAGGTTTGATAAATATTATGGGGACTCTGATCCGTCGATTAAAATGATTCATAAATGGTTTACGGATTTTCGGTGTGGTCGTACAAGCACAAGTGATGCTGAACGCCCTGAACGCCCAGTTGATGTCACTACTCCAGAGATGATCGCTAAAATCCATGACATAGTGTTGAACGACCGAAGAGTAAAAGTGAACGAGATAGTCGAGATAGTAGGCATCTCAGACGAACGTGTGCGCAATATCTTGCACCAACATTTAAATATCAAAAAGCTCTCCAAGCGATGGGTGCCGCGTTTACTGACTATTGATAAAAAACGCATGCGAGTTACCACTTCGGAGGCAGGTTTGGCGTTGTTACAACGGAATAAACCTGATTTTTTGCGTCGTTTTATAACGGTAGGCGAAATACGGATCCACCACCATACACCAGAACCAAGGAACAATCGAAACAATGGATTGCTAGGGGCGAACTAACTCCGAAGAAGGCCAAAGCACTTTTATCGGCCAATAAGGTGATGGCTACAATTTTCTGGGATACACGTGGCGTAATCCATATTGACTACCTAGAGAAGGGTAAAACGATCAATGGCGAATATTATGCCAATTTATTGGACCAATTTAACCAAATTTTATCTGAAAAACGACCGCATTTGGCTAAGAAGAAAATCCTCTTCCACCAAGACAACACACGAGTGCACATCTGCGCGATTGCCATGGCCAAATTCCATGAGTTGCGATATGAGATGCTATCTCACCCACCATATTCGCCAAATTTGGCCCCTTGTGACTATTTTCTGTGTCCGAATTAAATGGATTGGTGGAAAAAGATTAGCTCCAACGAGGAGATGATGCTCGAAAACAATGCCTATTTCTAAGGGTTGCCTCAGTTGTACTTTACGGAAGGTATCGAAAAGATTGAGAAACGCTGGATGAAGTGCATTGAGGTAGATGGAAATTAGATTAAAAATAAATCATAATTTTTAAATAAAGTTGTCTCCTTGTTTCATTTTTAACAGACTTATCACTATGCTCTCGTAGTCTGAAATGAACAGCTGATGCAACATAGATAACTAAACTAAAATACATTCATATGAGATCAATAATGTGGATGTCTACATCATTTCTTTCACAATGCGTAGTAAATACAATCAACACCAAATTATGATAAAATAATTTCCTACTCAATTAAGTATGTCATTTAAAACATCAATATTGCTCTTGATTGTAACTTCGAAATAAAATTGTTCTAATTGCTGTGTAGTATCATGTGTGTGTGTTCTTGATTTTGTAATTACGTTGACGTATCCCCCTAAATCTGTTAGTCAGTCTAACTTTATGTAAGAACAATGCTCTTTCTTAACACCTTAAACGCCAGGTGACCGACAAACAATACATTTTCTATTGTGTCTCGTTGTCTGGTAGTTAAGGTGTTTATCGAGAATACCCTTGTCATATGTAAACCAATCATAATTCATACCAATGTCTCCTTCTTTCAGGACGCGAAAAATGTGGAATACAAGCCAATCAGAAGCGTCCTGGTGGCGAACAGAGGAGAGATCGCCATCCGAGTGTTCAGAGCATGTACCGAGCTGGGTATCCGTTCCGTCGCTATCTACAGCGAGCAGGACAAACTGCAGATGCACAGGTAAGGGTCTTCAAGTTCAAGGATTTTACGGACTAATCTTTGACGACACGGTTGGCGTAGTGGTTGAGCTGTCGGCTGTTGCGCCGCGTGTTGTGGGTTCGATCCCCGCACGGAACAAATATTTGTATGACCTACAGTCAATTGTTCCGGGTCTGGTTGTTTGTGTATGTGAGTAAACGTGTAAACGAACCCACGATACAGGAGAAATTCCTAGTGTGGGGCAATTAAAAAAAAATACACCAAGAAAAAAGGTGGGATAGAATGGGAAAGATGATTTCCTTGTGGGTCGTGTTCGTGGTCGCAAACGCTGCTGCTGGTTATTAGGTCCTGGGTACGAAAGTGTTTTGGGATTTTCTATCTGAGTTTTCTCAGTAGTTGTCTTCAGTCTGATTTTGTGCTAATAGGCTCGCCCCCTGTTATATATGACTTACTTAAAAATAACTGGCGAAATGTGGGTGTACTAAGGTACACCTTTGTCTTACCCTACGGAGACTACAGGCGTAATATTATGTTTATGTAAAAGGATGGGATGGGGTTAGAGAAAAATAAACGAAACTTTGTCAACTTTTTCGATCGTCTAGCCTCTTACCGACCATCGACAAAAAGGATTGGCGGAAATAAAACTTAATATAGGAATGGCAGGCTGCACGTCTGTGGTACCAAAATCAGTATAAAATAGCCTCTCATACTATTGAAACTAACCGTCATTCAGTCGACTGTACCATAAAAAAAAAGATGTCATAATACTATAGCATAAAACGGTAGGTACTGTACTGCAGAGTGTTGTATTGCGGATTATTGCGTGGCATGAGTTCATTTGAGGCTAAATATTATTACATATAAACAGTTACTTACCATTTTTTACCAGTTACCAATCTACTCATTAGCACCCCGGAGTGAGACAATTCATACAAAAACTCAATTTTCATTTGGGCCAGCTCCACACACCCTATAAAAAGCTCCATAAAAGTTATAATTTTCGCATTTGGCATTTTGGTACCACCTGTCACCTTGCACCTCTTGCTCTACCCTAGGGCTGCTGCAGAGTCCAGGGCTCGAGAGAGACGGGAGATACCTACTCGTACATTAGCGCGCACCCCCTAATGATGAAATATCACCTCCGCGGATTTTCTTCATTAGGTATACGCCAAATTCATCGTCAAGTATTCAGTTTTAAACTCAGATTTTAACTTTTACCGCTGTCATTGTTTAGATTTTTTTCTTACTGTAGATTTTTTTTTAGTTTTTTGTTCCAAAATAAAAGATTAGGTACTTATATGAATTTTATAAAAAAAAAAACTGTTATTTTTATTCAATAAAGCAATAGTACTATTGATACATGAAAAGAAGAAAAAAAAGTATCACAGGGCATCTGGCAAGGGAAAATAGCTGGTACCCCGGCGGTGGCAAGAGCACGACGGATGATGTCATTAATACTGGCGTGACGGGCTATACGACCTGCGCTCTTACTACAGGATAGGCCGTGGTGTCCGAGGCTATCGACTGCTACAATATAAATGCTACGTTGTCCAATGACTATTACAACAGACGCCTACGTTGTATCCTATAGTGTACAGACTCTTTTATTCATAGAATTATTAATTAAGCGAATATCCTCATATGTGATTAATTACGCTAACTAGCGCAGTGTCGGTAGTTACCGCTAGCTTCACGGAATTTTAATATAGCAATTTCGTAGAGTAGGTACACCCTGATAACAAAAGAACATCTCACTAATTAGAGGTTTAACTTTTTTTATTTACCTACATCCAATCTTGTGGCTAAATAAAATCAACTGCACGGGTCGATCGAAGGTTTATCTACGCTTGCCGAGGTCAGTCTGGGGATGGGTGACCGTTCATTACTTAACGACACACCTCCATGCCTCGGAATGCACGTTAAGCTGTTGTCATTTGTAGATCTTAAACAGTTGTAACGCCAGTCATACGAATTGTGGTCAGATAGGCAGTCGCTCTATGTAAAATACTGGTATTCAGCTGCATCCAGTTAGCCTGACAGCCGACCCCAATATGTATGGGAAAAGGCTAGGCAGATGATGATAGTAATCTTATTACCAGTGCCTACATTTTAGTGTTCCGTAAACAAATGGGAAAATTGATACTTTCTCTCTAATTTCGTCTTGCCCGACTGTTCTTTCGTCCAAATGTTTCACAGCCATATTACTAGGAAAGCTATCGAAACTATATCCATTAGATTTGGACGGATGATGAGGGTATTTTATGTAAAGACGCCAGCACATCAAGCTACACCAATCTGCCAAACTTCTTTGATAGTTTTTCAGCTTTACTACAATAGAATTAGGATCATGTTCAGTTGGGAAAATTTGACCGTTTGGGATAGCTGGATGTGCTGGCGTCTGTACACAACGCTCACAATAATGTAGTGAAATTACGAAAAAGCAAATTAGGGGTGACGCTCCACAAACATGCAACAGTGGGATGAAAGACAATAAGTGCGTATAAGTGTGTGGGGTATTCTTCTTCTTTCTTTAAAACATTGCCCCACACTAGGAATTTCTCCTGTATCGTGGGTGCGTTTACAAACATTTAAACTCACATACACAAACAGCCAGACCCGGAACAACTACCTGTAGGTCATACAAATATTTGTTCCGTGTGGGGATCGAACCCACAACACGCGGCGCAGCAGCCGATGGCTCAACCACCGCGCCAACCGTGTCGTCAAATTAGACGTCGATCAAATTAGAATGAGACCGTATTGTTAGATTCTTATAATTAAAAACATCATATTCTTGAAAGTGATTTTTTCACGTGTGCCCGGTTGATAGCAATAGGCTGGGTGAGCTGGTTACATGGGACTTTAAAACATAACTGGTGGTGCTGTATTTACACCTCTGCCCAACCTTTCGGGAATACAGGGGTGATGTTATGATGTGACTTTTTGATTAAGCCAATACTTTTTGAGATATCAGACACTTTTGGATACAGCCGCTAACATAACTGTGTTTTTCATCATCTCTTTGATGAGTACTAACTAATTTAATCATATTTGCTTACAGACAAAAGGCCGACGAATCATATATCGTTGGCAAGGGTCTACCGCCCGTGGAGGCGTACCTCAGCATTCCGGAGATCATCAGGGTAGCCAAGGAGAATGACGTGGATGCTGTTCATCCTGGTTATGGTTTACTGTCTGAAAGGTAAAGGACGAAGGAGTATTTTATTATTTTAATTTTCATTAAATATTTGACAGCTTGCAACATATGCACTTTTAATGGGTGTGTGTGAAATTTTCTGCCGGAGTCTGTTTACTGATAACTATAACCTGGAGAAGGGTAAGACGAGAGTAAATAGGCTTAGAATAGAATAGAATATATTTATTGTAAAACATGAGTATACATCAAACAATATGTGCAAGGTCATAAAAATAATAGGCAAATCTGCATGTTTTGCCATTAATGGCGTACAATAATAACATGTTTATTGGTCAAGAAAAAAAAAACAAAAAAATTGTATTTGACTCTACACAATAAAATAAAAAGAAAAACTTAATCCTAAATAGAGAATACATTATATACATATTATACATTACATGTTATTATGCCAAAATTTCATACATAACTGCGAAAAATGTCGTAATTGTGAAAACTGATAAAAAGTCCTAGAAATTAAGAAATCCATTTATTAATTACGCTCATTTAAAAATTCCGTTATGGAATAATAGCATTTAGCAATGACATATTTTTTTAAATGTTTTTTAAAAAAACATTTCAAAACATCCCAGGCAAGTGTCTACAAAAATATCTATCTATGTAATATATTAAGTTTATCAGTCATCTAGTATCCATAACACAAGCTTGGCTTAACTTGGGGCTAGATGATGCGGTGTGGATTGTCCAGCATTATTTATTAATTTATTTTATTTTATCACTAGACAAAGGATTCGGGATTACCCAAGCACCTACCTAATATGAGATTAATACCTAATTTATTTATTGCATTACAGGGCAGACTTCGCTCAAGCTATCCTGGATGCTGGTCTCCGGTTCATCGGACCCTCCCCCTTCGTGGTGCAGCAGATGGGTGACAAGGTCGCCGCCAGAAAAGCTGCCATTGATGCCAGTAAGTTACATGAAGAAAGAATAAACTTAGATCGTAATCTACTTATACAAAATAGTAGAGAACAGATAAAAATCTAGGTGAACTGAGTGCTTTTCTCTTTGACGACCAACGTGGCGCGGCGGGCGAAGGTCCGCCTGCGACGTAGGTGGTTGCGGGTTCGCGTCCCGCCCTGGGACAAATGATTGTACGATCTACAAATATTTGTTCCGGGTGTTCTGGGTATTTGATACGTACATATAATAAAAAAATATATATCTATGTAATGTTTTGTATTAAGTATATCAGTCATCTAGTACCCATAACACAATTTCCGCTTAGCTTGGGTTAGATGATGCTGTGTGGATTGTCCAGCATTATTTATTTATTTCTGTAGTTCTTAAAAATAAACATGTACGGTTGCAATCATGTACTGAACTAATATTATCACGTTGTGTGTCGCACAATGTTCTTTCCGCTCTGTATATATGAAAATAATAAATTTACCTAAATAGTTCCTAAATTTATTATTAATTCCACCTATAAATTGTAGAATAGTAATTTAAGCACATGGTTTCTACATTTCATTTTCTGACTAGCTTCCCGCGACTTAGTCGCCTAGTTCTTATTCTATAATGAAATCCATCTGCCAGTGAAACGTCCCGTCCAAACCGGTCCAGCCGTTTCCGAGATTACCCCCAAAGAAACAAACAGACAGACAAATTTCAAAAATTGTTTTTTTTTTGCTATATCCGCGCAATTCATGAATTAATACTGGATATCGTGTTTTCCACTATTAGTCAACATTTTTTTTTAAATCATGTGCAGTAAAATTACTTTGTTATTTCAGAGGTGCCAATTGTCCCCGGTACCGATGGTCCGGTCACCACAAAGGAGGAAGCGTTGGAGTTCTGCCAACAACATGGTCTTCCAGTTATATTCAAGGTAACTTAGTTACTTGTTCACATTTTTATTATATTCTTTAAAAAAAAAAACACGTTCTATTCTATAAGTCATGATGATTGAAGATGTAATATGTGGGCGTGTGGGTGTGTCCCTGTATCGATCTGATACTAAATCACTGATTAATTTAATAATTAATAGGCACATTTTTAATTGTAAATCATGGCTGATAAGAAAACTCGGATGCTAAGTCATGTTATTTATGCCAATGTTTGTGGGTATGGCAAGATAAGTAAGCTTATCATTATCACTTCCAAAATCTTGCTGACCACATTAGGTAGAGTACAAAATAGTTCTGTCTTTATTATTCTGACGTCACGTGAGCCATCTGTCAAACTTACAATTAAAACTGGCAGTAATTACCTATTGTTTAATAGTAAACATCTATGTATTAAAAATTGAATCAAAGTACCATATTATCCAGTAACTGGGTTATAGGGGTCAGATAGACAGTCACTCCATGTTAAATACTGGTATTCAGCTGCATCTGGTTAGACTGGAAGTCAGGTTTCAGTCTGAGAAAAAGCCAAGTAAATTGAATTACCACTTATATACCACCATACCGTTTCTACTTAAAAGACAAAAATGAATAAAAACATTACAAAAGTAAAAAGGTTCCTATACCTTATTTGAATCCTTGGTTCTAAATTTGATATTATATCCACTCAAACAATTATCAACCTTAAACTGAGGTATCAAAGTTGATTACAGAATAACTATTGAAAAGTCAAAAAAATGTTCGAAGCTGTAGTGAAAACTGAACTTTATGTGGAGGTTTTTAAGTTAATTTTCCTAAAACACAGTTTTATTAACATCTAAACCTTAACTGCCAGAAAACGAGACTGAATAGAAAATGTATTGTTTGTCGGTCACCTAGCTTATTAGGGATGTTTCCTAGGTAAAAATATATTAAGTCTATTTATTCCGTCAGTAAGATTACCAAAAAAAATTGGACACGTATTTTTTGCTTACTTAATTCAATAAAAAGTGACAATGATATAGCACATCAAAGTTCAGGAGAAGGAGCTTGTGACGTCAAGCCGTGCTACACTTTTAACGAAAAGTGTAGCACGGCGTTACGTCACGCGCAATTTCAACGCACTATATCGTCGTCATTTTTGGTATACGTGACCAAAGAAAAAATACGTGTCCAGTATTTTTGAGTAATCTAACTTTCGGACCAATCAGATTTTTAAGCAAACTACCCTATTGTAACTTGAATAAAACGGAGAGTAGTTTCCTTTTTTTTTCTTAATAATACTCAATCTTAACTCACCTTCCAGGCTGCATATGGTGGTGGTGGGCGCGGTATGCGAGTGGTGAAGGAGATGCACGAAGTGGAGTCCTCGTTCGAGCGAGCTTCGTCTGAGGCGCTCGGGGCCTTCGGCAACGGCTCTATGTTCATAGAGAGGTTCATCGAGAGGCCCCGCCATATTGAAGTGCAGTTGTTGGGTAAGGATGTACCTACTTACTTACTGTACACATCACGCTTGTGTTCTCTAATGGGCTAGGCAGAGGACACATCGGGCTACATCGTCTCACCTTTGTCGCCACTGTTGCTTCTGGTTTTCACGAGTTGCAGTGGTTCGGGAATAGTGTGGCGGGCTTACTCGTTCAGAAGGTTTCTATGGGATTCTGCAAAATATTTCGATTAGGAACATCTATAGGAGAGACTTGTGACGTCACGCTCCCTCTGTGCCACCGCTCTCGACTCTCTTGTGTGTGTGCGAGCATACTATACACTCCGTTGCTTCTCCGTATGAGCTGCTTACTATATACCCCTCTCCACCGACCGAACGTCTGGTGGACTACTACTACTAACAACAACTCATAGTTTTACTTCATATTTTATTGTTTTTTTTTTAATTAAATCATTTTTTCAATAACCATCAATTTCGATGTTCCACCTAGCCGGCCGTTCCTTCACTGCCAACTTATTGTTATAAATATTTGTTATATACGAATCGGTAATAGACAACTAATTCGATTATTTTATGACTTCCAGGTGATCAAGCCGGCAACGTCGTTCACTTATACGAACGTGACTGCTCTGTACAGAGGAGACATCAGAAAGTTGTTGAAATCGCGCCCGCGCCTGGATTGGACCCTGAGGTAAAGATAAAGATAATTTTATTTGACGGCACGGTTGGCGCAGTGCAGGCATGCAAAATATACACAAAAATGCAATCACTTAAAAAATATTTTTGATTTATGAGTTTTATGTATGAGTCCCATACCTAAAAATATAAAAATACTTTTTTGGGGTGTCCTATTTTGACTGCAAAGACAATCTCATGTTTACGGAATACTAAAGAGTACATATATCTCAAGTCAAGCGGGGTGGGGGGTGATAATGACTAATCCGATGAGCATAAGACCTTTTTCTTTTTTCTTTTCTTTTCTTTCCTTTTCCTTCTTTCCTTGCCCTTAAACATCTTTAAGAACTCCACGTAAAGCAACTTCACACAACAAGCCTTTACAACAATTTATCCATATAATATTTTCAGACAAGAAATAAGATGACCGACTGCGCCGTCCACTTGGCTCGCTCCGTGAACTACGCGAACGCTGGTACTGTTGAGTTCCTGCTCGACGACAAGGGCAACTTCTACTTCATTGAAGTCAACGCTAGGTATATATTCAGCTTCCACAAACGCAAACAGATAATTTGTGTTGGGAAAACTACTTTAACACTCACACATAAAGTTCAGTTTTCGCTGCAACTTTACAAATTTTTATGATGTTTTTTAACAGTATTAGTCGTTGTGAAATCGACTTTAATTTTACTAGAATAAGGTTTAAAACCACTACATAGCAAGGAATAAAAACAATCAATCTACTTTTCATATTTTCCAAGTGCTGAGCTTCTGACTTTATTTCTAATAGTAATTATATCTGCTGTGCGTTTTATCTGTGTCCAATTAAGAATTTGTCTTTTTTTGTTTATTAACTACCCATGGGGGTAGGCAAAAATTACAGTACGCCACGTGCTACGATCCTTGCATACTCCTTTTGCTTCGTTTACGTGCATAAAAATCGACCGGTTAAGCAGTAAACAGCCTTATAGTGCTGAACTGCGAGTGGCCCTACCCAAAAAAAAAAAATACGTTCATAAATATGGTCATACATGCAGGCTGGTTGCTAGTATAACGCACCTGACATTTCTGATGAATACCACCAATAAGGTCTTAAGGTAAATTTTTCAAACTCCCGTTTTTGCTTCCTACCCAGGTTACAAGTAGAACACACCATCACTGAAGAAGTTACCGGCATAGATTTAGTACAATCCCAGATCAGGGTAGCAGAAGGTATGACTTTACCTGAGATGGGACTTACCCAGGACAAGATAAAGGCCCAAGGTTACGCCATACAGTGCCGTGTCACTACTGAGGACCCGGCTAACAACTTCCAGCCTAGTACGGGCAGGATTGAGGTGTTTAGGTGAGTACGACTTTATTTTTATAGGGATAAGGTTTAGATTTGAGTGTGGGAAGAGGATTCAGTTGTGAAGGTGTTTTAGACTTTGTTTTTTGACATGTAAGGTTCATATTTGAAAGAAATGCAATAAATCTGGTTTCAAAGGTTAATTAAACCTTGTGCCTTGAATGTTAAGGGACAGTATTTGAAATGTTTAGGTGAACACTGTGGCTGTTGGAATAAGGATGATATTCGAATGAAATTAGAATAGTTTTGAAAGTAAAGTCTTTTCAATAAAGTGCATTTTCCTCTCAGGTCTGGTGAGGGCATGGGTATCCGTCTGGACTCTGCTTCCACATACGCTGGTGCCGTTATCTCTCCCTACTACGACTCGCTTCTTGTCAAGGCAAGTTATCTTAACCATCTTCAAAAAAAACGAAAGGGCTAGTCGGTGTATTCACACCGATTTCTCCATAATGACTGGACCGATTTAAATTATTTTTATTAAGTAGGGGAAGCCCGCCATGTGGTCTCATACGTACCGTAAAACGGGGTTAATTGAAACGCAGGGGTGAATAGAAACAAAACTTTGAAGGGCATTATCTTGTTAGTTTAACATTGTTTAAATAGTCTTATTTTGTTTTGAGAAATTGAAATTAAACATTTCTATGGCTTTTTAGTAATATTAAATCAATGTTAAAACATCATTTAAAGTTTGTTTTTCGATTCACCCCGTTTTACCGGTACTATACATTTTCTTAATAATAGGTATGCTGTTTTAGACGTTTTCTAAATACTTTTATGATAAACATTTTCCTTTATGCAGGTAATCTCCCACGCGCATGACTTACCAGGATCGGCCGCAAAGATGAACCGCGCGCTCCGTGAGTTCCGCATCCGAGGAGTCAAAACCAACATACCTTTCTTACTCAATGTACTGGAGAATCAAAAGTTCCTTAATGGTAAGTCTTGAAGGATCATTGACATCAGTACTTTAAGATTATTACCTAACTATACTATATATTAATTAATAAGCTTTGCGACTTCGTGCTCGTGGAATTAGTAAAAAAAAAAATGGAGTTTATATTTTAAGTTAGACCTCTAACAATACATTGGTGCTTTCAATTCCATGCAGTAGATTTTCCTGCGGCTTTTATTGCTCTTATATTAGATTTTCTTCAATATCCATAATGTACAGACATCGGCCTGTTACAATTTAAAAGTATGCCATTTCCTTTGATTTTTAATATCATGTTTTTTGCAATATCGATTGATCGGGTTTGAACTCGTAGCTAAGTCAGAAGCTATTTCTAATCCTGGAACTTAAATTTTATTTTCACCAAAATTTGACCAGTTTGCACTCGTAAGATTTTGCCCTAAATTATCCCGGAAGATGAGAACTCAAGGCAAATATAAGATGTATCTTCATACGCCCTCACTTAAACTGATACAGCCAACCCTAAGGTGTCTGATGAGTAGAATAAGATATCATTCAAATTCTCCCACAGGCGCCCTCGACACATACTTCATCGACGAGAACCCTCAGCTCTTCATGTTCAAGGCCTCACAGAACAGAGCCCAGAAGATCCTAAACTACCTCGGACAAGTCATCGTCAACGGCCCAGCAACACCTCTGGCCACTAAGATCCCGCCTGCAGTCGTCAAGCCATTCATTCCAACGGTACCGCTGGGTAAGTCTCCCACAATAAGTAGGAAAATATAAAATACGCCGAGCTCCATTTTAGGTGCCCCAGAAGGTCAAATAGCACTCTCTAAAGGTGAGGTAAATAAAGGTGATTTTAGCAAATAATGTATGTTTGATGTTCAATGGAGTAGTTGGGTATTAGTTGTCTAATAAATGGGATTATTAAAAGAAAAAAAGTGTTTGAAAGGCCCAAAGAGGTCAGATTTGAAAAGATAAAGGTTCATTTTGAACCAATTGGAATATTAACTTGGATTTTGCATGAGCAACAAAAAGAAAAAAAAGTGCTTTTGATAGAACTGGCGATTATTAACTTTGTGGAACATTTAAATAAACCGTGTTGTCCCTCATTAACCAAACCAATGGTCATCAATGGAGGATGAAGTTTAACGACGGCGAAAGAAGCTTTTTTAAACCGTTGTCCGATTATTTTTTCCAGTTTTACGCAGTGGGTATGGTAGGTTTCAAGTTGAATATTATTACTACTACCTACACGCGATATTATATTGTTATATTACGAGCAATGTATAACCAAAAGCTTCGCCTATTTATTTAGCAGAACCTATAATTATAATATTTGGGACACAGTACTCATGCCATTGGAGCACAGGCTAATAAAAACTTCTATTTTATGTTCTATACATTTTTATGACTAAAATTTCATGCTTCATTATTTTCTTTATAATATTAAGTATTATGATTTATGTTTTATTGCCATTAATTATGTCTGTAATCCTGTTTGTGAACTTACAGGAGAATACACTGATTATAAAAGTTTTGCACTACTTTAAAATTAGCTTGCTTGACACTTTTGATTCAACTACAGGTAACCTCTACATTTAATCGGGCCCCAAATAAAACCAGGACACGCTTAAAAAAATATTTAGCGTTTTTTTGTAAGCCTCAAAAACAAACGTATGTCATTACGCAAGTACATTCACAGCAAAAAAACGTTTGTCACCTTAATGTCTTGACGACCGATGTGGCGCGGTGGGCGAAGGTCCGCCTGCAACGCAAGAGGTTGCGGGTTCGATTCCCGCCTTGGGACAAATGTTTGTACGATCTACAAATATTTGTTCCGGGTGTTCTGGGTATTTGCTATGTATAATAAAAAATATCTATCTATGTAATGTATTGTATTAAGTATATCAGTCATCTAGTACCCATAACACAAGCTCTGCTTAGCTTGGGGCTAGATGATGCTGTGTGGATTGTCCAGAAATATTTATAAAAAAAAAAAAAAAAAATGTCTATTTATGTTTGCTTTGTACACAATATACTCGCTTTACTGCTTTACCTTAGTTTTTTCAAAATGACAACACCTGCACTGACAGTTACTGGCAAGTATTATGCATCTGAAATTATGTAATACAGGAACATTTAAAGTTTTAGTAAGTCCTCAAGATACTTGAGAGGTCAGTTAATAATTATTGAGTTATTTGTATTTTAATTTAATAAATAGGTTTTAGATTGATGTCAACTAGACACTGTTCAAAAGTTAATGCTATTTTGACCTTTGTCTTTAAGTGATTTAGTTTTCTAAGCAGTAGTCTCCGCAGTGCCGTTGCTTCAAATATGTCTTGACTTGACATACCAAAGAATTTGAAAACTGACGAAGGTTTTATATACTCGACTGTACACGAACACCAAGCTACATAATTTTAATTGAACATAACACTCAAACACTGCTTCTTTATAAGTGCTACAAAACTTTTATGATCACTGAAATACAGCCTGATTTGTATGTCATCATCAACATTATTTGGCCAATAAACGATTATTATGATCTAACTCACGATTCATGCAAAAAAAATGTATTATGTAACATTTTCCCAGAATTAATTATATACGTATTATGACTCAACGAGATGGCTAAGTCAAACAACTGAATTGAATTAGTAACGTAAACCTTTTTAACCATCGTAAGTGTTACCATAACTCAATACTAAAGTGTTGAGTGATATCAAAGCTTAAACTAAGTTATTGCATTACTTGAATCAAAGATTTTATATAAATTTGGACGGTGATTGAATAAATCAGGCTGTAGGTATATAAATTGATGTTGTATTTCTGTAGTGGAATTCATTGCCATTTTTTTTTTATTATTATTATGCACGTCATCATTCCCCGCACAGTCATTATTTCAGTTAACATATTTTTCAGACCTATCCCCTGAGGCTATTAAAAGACAAGAACTAACAGGGGAGAATACAGGTGAGCCTACTTTATGTTCTACATTTAGCTTCGGACTAGTGATGGAATACAGCAGTTACATTATTGTGGCTGCTACTTTCAGTTATTGCTAAAATTCATCCCTTAGCACAATCGTTTCGTTTTTTGTTTGACTAGGTACTTATATTATTTAAAAGACACCAAATATGGAGGACATTGCAGCTATTTTACTTACTTATTTGAATTAGTTTTCCATCCAAGTAAGTCAATGCCGAAAAAAAAAAAATAAGCGAACATTGCAAATACAATTAAATAGCATGCTACTCAAACTCTTTAATAGCAGCATCATTATAGCATAGCAATATATGTAGCGTGCTACATTTGTGTTGAAAAATAGCAATAAAATAAATGTCCATTACTACTTCGAACTCGTTTTATAGGATTTTTATTATGTTTTAGCTTTGCCCGATCATTTTCTTGGTTGTGGTGTCTAAGCTTTATACATGTTCCAGGATGGAATGTGCCTTGTGATTAATAAAATAAATGTTTATTTATTTTTGCTTTTATTATGATATTTTAATTTTATTTGCGATTAGAAAGTAGTACCGAGAAGTTTTACAACGGCAAATCTAAAAGGATAACTAGGGAGGGAGAAAATAAAAGACATAAAAATACTATCCCCACATTTGCATGTTTAAAACTAGCAAAAAGCTGCTATATTAAACACGAGTGTAATAATTAATACAGTTTTAAGTATTACGCATACTTATCGCATGGACACAAAATTAAAATAATAGAAATTGTGATGAGTAGTGCTTAATATAACGTATAACGCTAAAATACAACACGCTATGTACTACAAAACTTATATCGTGTTGTTATATCGGCTCTTGCTTCGCGTTTTATTATAACGACACAGTAAACTAAACGTCATAGCGCTCATAGCAGGTGATAATAGGCTAGCGGCATAGCGCCCCGACACAGTCTTTTTATTATTTTCGCGGATTAAAACTGGTAACTTAACTGAGTTAAGAATGCGGACGATTTTCTGAAAAAAAAAGCGTCATAACGATAGCGTATAATACAACGCGTTAAAAAATAACTTATAGCGGATTTGAACATCACTAATTATCATACAAAAATGTGGTTGCGTTTACATTAAGTAGTGTGATCATTAGAAGTGCTTATAGACCCACCTACGTTTATTCAGGATTGTTAATACAATATGTTCCTTTTAGGGATTTCGCGACGCAACCAAACACCAATGAAGTCTATCCATCTTGGCATAAGACATCTTCTTGAGCCAATCCAGAGACATCAGGAAAATACAGAAAAAATCTAGACCTCTATAATGAAACTTTACTAAACAATTTCTTACCAAAACCTTCCAGCCGTTCAACCACCGAAAGGTTACAAGCAGATCCTCAACGAAGGAGGTCCTGAGGCCTTCGCGAAAGCCGTCCGTCAGAACAAGGGTCTACTCCTCATGGACACCACGTACAGAGACGCGCATCAGTCCCTCCTCGCCACGCGTGTGAGGACACACGACCTGTTGGCGGTGTCCCCGTACGTGGCACATAACTTCAGCAACCTGTACTCGCTCGAGAACTGGGGTGGAGCTACCTTTGATGTCGCTTTAAGGTATGTTTATAAAACTACTTTATCTTATTGCTTTACATTCTTGGGTAGATTTTTACATTTGGGTTGTTTCAGGAAGTTAAATTTTCTTATAATATGTTAAGGGTTATTTCAATAAAGAGTAGTAAGAGGTCATTCTCAAAAACTGTAGATATGAAGGGTATTGAAGTGCAAGTTTCCATATACGAGTATTATAGTAATAACCCATGTTTTGATTAATCAAGAAAAGATGGATGGATTGCGTGAAAGATGATATGGCGAGGATGGAGGTGACTTCTGAGCCGCCAAATAGAAATGTATGGAAGAAGAATACATGCTGCGCCGACCGTAAACAAATTGGGATAAGGGCAGGAGGATAATGATGATGATATCGATAAATCAAATGACGTCTCACTTAATAAGATTTTCGAATCTGGGAATCTAGTTTCTGCTGTAATTCTGTACACTAACAAGGTTGATCATGCAGGTTCCTACACGAGTGTCCATGGGAGCGTCTCCGCGACATGCGCCAGTTGATCCCCAACATCCCCTTCCAGATGTTGTTGCGTGGCGCCAACGCCGTAGGATACACCAACTATCCCGACAATGTCGTCTTCCAGTTCTGTGATATGGCTGTAAGTTTATACTATGATATTTATTGTGATCAAGTGGCTTGGCCAGACTTTGGCAAAATAAGAACAGCTGCACGGATTGCCGAGGTCAGTCATTGTATGATTTCGCATCCTTAAAATAAAAAAGGCCTGCTGCGGGCTCTCTACTCAACTTTGTTGTAAGTTATTCTATAATATTTGTGTATAATGTCGTTACTAACTGTCAAATGTTTGGTGAAAAAACCAGTTGTTTCCAAGATGTCGTTTAACTAATTCTAACTATTATAGGCTCTCTACTCATGACTAACACAAAACTTAAAAATGAACTGTAACCTTCAGGTCAAAAACGGCATGGACGTCTTCCGAGTCTTCGATTCCCTCAACTACCTGCCCAACTTGATCCTCGGAATGGACGCCGCAGGGAAAGCCGGCGGCGTGGTGGAAGCTGCCATCTCTTATACCGGCGACGTGTCAGACCCTAACAAGAAGAAATACGACCTCAAGTACTATTTGAACTTGGCTGATGAGCTGGTGAAGGCGGGGACCCATGTGTTGGCGATCAAGGATATGGCTGGGTTATTGAAGCCTCAGGCTGCTAAGTGAGTAATTTCGATTATTTTTAGGCCCTCCTAAATTTTTGAGCACCATTAAGTCAAAAGAAAAAAGATAAAAAACACTAGAACGTCAAAATTTACATTTATTCTGATTATGTATGTCGAAAGCCAATTGTTGAATTGGACCTATCGAGATCTGTATAAATATGTACCTATTACCTAGAAAAATAAATAATATACGGCTTGGAAGTATTACCTTGAACAAAACCATTTTTTTCACACATTTGATTTCTCGCTTTCTTTGTTTTTTACTTGCCGTCTCGTAATGTATCGAGATTCCTCCGTGCCTCGGAAAGCACGTTAAGCCGTTGGTTCCGGCTGTCATTTGCAGATCTTTGACAGTCGTTACGGTTACGGTAATCAGAAGCCAGAAAGTCTGACAGACAGTCTTACCAAAGGGTATCGTGTTGCTCAGTAACTGGGTTGTGGAAGTCGGATAGGCAGTCGCTCCATGTAAAATACTGGTATTCAGCTGCATCCGGTTAGACTGGAAGCCAACCCAAAAATAGTTGTGCAAAGGCTATGCAGATGAGATGATGATGATTTGATTTCCCCCAACCCAGGATGTTAATCGGCGCGATCCGCGACAAGCACCCGGACGTGCCGATCCACGTGCACACGCACGACACGTCGGGCGCGGGCGTGGCCGCCATGCTGGCGTGCGCGGAGGCCGGCGCCGACGTGGTGGACGTGGCCGTGGACTCCATGTCCGGCCTCACCAGCCAGCCCAGCATGGGCGCCTTGGTGGCGTCGCTACAGGGGACCAAGTTGGATACCAGTGAGTTCTTGCAATAAGTCCACCTTTTTAACCGACGAAAAAAAGGTGGTGGTCTCAATTCGACACGTATTTTATGTTTTATTTTTTTGTGTGTCTGTTAACCATTTATTTAAGTTACGATAGCCTAATAGCAACTGCTCATCACATTTTACAAAAAATCAGTAGGTGAAAATCAGTCGTTCCCTATTTCCTACAGTCCCAGTAAAAAAATAATGAAATCGGACTAGACTGTAAAAAGTTATGCGTGGTCACACAGAAAAGAAAACACGTGTCTAATTTTCTTTTCTAAAAAGGCGGAGGTTCTCAACAGGACCTATGCCTTTATTATCGTCGGTTAAAAAGCAAAATAAACACTTTACCGCTTTAAAAACGTTACTGCGTGTAGTGTAAATCTTACCCTTAACTTCAAATTGAATGGCCCTCAAATCTCATTGGCTTCGATAGTTCTTTACAGTATAAACTAAAAAAAAACGAAATTTTCAACACACAATCGTATTTAAGTTAACCAAGCTACCTTGCCTGTGCAATGTGTGTGAAGCAATAAAGCATTTATTATTATTCTCTCTCTTCTCTATAAAAAATTTCCACACACTAGGACACAGGTTTACAAACATTCAAATTCACATACACAAACAGCCAGATCAGGAACAAGTACCTGTAGGCCATATAAATACTTGTCCCGTGCGGGAATCGAACCCACTCCGCTAACCGTGCCGTCTACACATTATTATGATGACATTAGTTCAATCTTATAATCCTATAATGAAATCATACTTCCTCCACAGACATCGCTCTCCAAACCGTCTCGGAATACTCAGCGTACTGGGAGCAGGCACGTACCCTGTACGGGCCCTTCGAGGCCACAGCGACCATGAAGTCAGGCAACGCAGACGTGTACCTCAACGAGATCCCCGGAGGACAGTACACCAACTTGCAGTTCCAGGCCTTCTCTCTTGGTTTGGGAAGCCAGTTCGAACAAGTTAAGAAGGCTTACAGGTGAGATGTAGAACGTTTATGTCGCCTAGCGAAGTTGACATCGACTCCTTGGGAAACAGTCTAGGTGGAACAATAAGAAGGTGGTCATTACCCAGCAGTGGGACACTACAGGTTAATAATAAGTTCACACAGACACCGCGACGCACGACGGGGCGCGAGAAACGAAACCAAACTTAGCGCGTGGCGCCGGTCTGTGTAAACGATGCCAAACTAATATGATTTCGCCCCCCAAACCGAAAATATAAGAATCTTTATAATGAAATTAAACCGTAAGCTAATTCAAACACAGTGTAAAACAGTTTTGGGTGTGTGTTACACATATGTACCAACGGTTCTTGAGAGTCTGATTAGGTGAAGATGCAGATTGGAAAGAGATTACAACCGCTTCTTACACTTGTCACAATGATATGGATGAAAAATACCTTAATCTTCCGTCACTTTTTGATGATCCTTATAATTTATTTTTAACAAACATAGTCTTAAGTTGTTACATTTCTTCAGACAATCTTAGACTTTATCACCACCAGAACAGAAACAGATTTTGATCGTACATATCTGCTGTTATAAAGCCAAAGTTAACCTTCTCTATCACTTTTAACCTTCCAGAGAAGCTAACCTCCTTCTGGGCGACATCATCAAGGTCACTCCATCATCGAAGGTCGTGGGAGACCTGGCCCAGTTCATGGTACAGAACAAGTTGACAGCCGATGAGATCAGAGAAAAGGCTGAGGAGTTGTCTTTCCCCAAGTCCGTTGTGGAGTACCTTCAGGGAGCCATCGGTATCCCTCACGGAGGGTTCCCGGAACCACTCAGGTGAGTGTTATTGAATAATGATTTAACACCTTAAACGCCAGGTGACCAATAAACAATATATTTTCTATTGTGTCTTGTTGACTAGCAGTTAAGATGTTAAGTAATACCCATACGTGGGCATACTGGGATTCTAATAATCGCTGCATTTTTCAACCGATTTAAAAAAAGAGAAAGTTGTCAATTCGAATGTTTTTTTATCTTTCATCACCTTTTATTTACATTGCTTTTGTTTTTTCAGCTTCCGTCATTGGTTTACTTGTATTGTTCCAGATCTCAAGTGTTGAAGGATATGCCGAGGATTGCGGACAGGCCTGGTAAGGAGTTGGAGCCACTGGACTTCGACAAACTGAAATCAGAGCTCAAAGAAACGTATCCTGAGGTGAGAAAAAATATAAAAAAACTGATTTACTTGTTCACTTATTCTTACTCACGTTGCTTCGCCTGTGAGATTCTATCCATTATTGTGAATCAAGTAAATTAAAATGCCTATGAATTTTTTGACAATATTTGTTACTTGGATGAATTTTTGCATGAAATAAAATTGTAACAGGCCAGTGTCTGTACATTATAGGTATTGAAGAAAAACTAATATGAGGGATCTTTATTAGAGCAATGGAAGCCAATACAACAGTATTTAGAATTTTTGTCTGTCTGTCTATATGTTTGTACACGCATCATGCAAAAAATAACTTTATGGAATTGAATCCAGTTTTCGCCGATGAATACATCAGCGAAAACTGTATGAGGCTAGCAGATCTAACTTAAAGTAAACCAACGAAGCAGCTGACAAAAACTAGTTCCACATAGAATGATTAATGCACACGGTAACTGAAGTCAAAATTCGGGTACTTAAAACCATTTTTTTATTGTTATGTTTGTATTAAACATTTTCAGGTATCCGACCAAGATGTGATGTCTGCGGCCATGTACCCACAAGTGGCGAACGACTTCTTCCGCATCCGTGACAAGTACGGACCCGTCAAGCATTTGGACACCAAGACCTTCTTAACCGGACCTACCGTAAGTAGACCAGGCGGTAGTACTTGCGGCGGCAAGTAGACCACCTTCAAAAGGCGCCTGGACCTTTGGGGAAAAGACCAGTTAGTGTGGGATTCTTACCTCACTTAAACCACCCCGGTGATCACCATCAGCATATGGAAGGGGCCCCGTTACCTCTTAAGAGACTTCGCCGGGAACACCAGGCGGCCTAGACAAAAAAATCTTTCTGTAGCGTTAAACGATGCTATATAATCTTCCAGAACATCCATTTACCTAGTTTACATCTAAAATGCAGTCACGCATGTTGATGATAGATAGCTGCATCAACATTATTGTAAATTTATTTAAGAAAAATAACAAAACTTAGGTTTTTGATATTCATTTTTCTGGTTGATGTTGTACCTTCTAATATCAACTTTATGCTACTGTAATAAAATCGATTTCACAATAACTGGTATTGAGACACTCATGAAAAATGAAGTTGCAGCTATGCGCAACTATGCTATGCAGCAGTTATGCGTAGGTGTTAAAGTTAATTATTCAACTAACCATATTTGTTTACATCTTTGGAAGCTGAATCGCAAACACAGAATACTTTTTTCAGTCAATGATATAGATATTTTCTAACAAACCATATAATAATCTGTACAAAGAAAATGATTGAGGAACTTGTACACAAACCATATTTGTTTACAAATTTGGAATCTGAATCGCAAACACAGAACACGTTTTCCAGTCATGATATAGAGATTCTCCCTTCCAACAGGTCGGCGAAACGATAGAAGTGAAGATCGAGCGCGGAAAGACGCTGGACATTAAGACAGTGGCCGTGTCAGACGAGATGACCGCGGCGGGAGAGAGGGAGGTGTTCTTCGAACTCAACGGACAGCTGCGCTCCGTGTTCATCAGAGACGAGAATGCTAGCAAGGTGAGAAAAAGCTTTTTTTTACCCCACACTAGGAATTTCTCCTGTATCGTGTGTGCGTTTACAAACATTCGAACTCACATACACAACAGCCAAACCCGGAACAACCCACCTGTAGGCCATGCAAATATTTATTCCGTGCGGGGATCGAACCCACTACACGCGGCACAGCAGTCAATCGCTCAGCCACTGCGCCAATCGTTTGTCAAGACGTGAGCGGTTAATGGGTTACAGTGATAATTTCATAAGGAATTCCTTGAAAAATGTGAATTATAAAAGTATTAGTCCTACTCCTATTGGTTCGCGCTCCGGACTACGAAGCCAGGGGGTTCGAATCCCGTAAGGGGCACATGTTAGTGTGATGAACACGAGCATAAGAACATTTTTTCCCTAGCCAAGGATATTTCTATCTATATTTAAGTATGTATGTCTATCCGTTAACTAGTCGCCATATTACAAGTTACGCTTTGTAGCATGCGCACCAAAGCCGAAATAGCAGGGGTGGCTTTCTGCTACTAGGGAACACAACGATGACGAGTAAAATACGATGTTCAAAAACTCCACAGAATGTCAATAGCAAATAATAGTGCATACACGTACCTTGGACTGCTACGACACACGTTGAACCTTCCACCTCCGGTAGTACCAAGGGCAGGAACACAGGAATTCCGGGATGCGAGTTAGATATTCACGCGCGTAGAAGAAAAGAACCGATGGTTTGTCCAGTGTTGGGACAGGAGAACGTCGGGCGCGAAAAGGAGATGTTTTCACACACGCGGGTTTTCAAAAGTGTCTTCGCTCCAACTTTTTTACGAGTCACGGTATGCACCACAGATTATAGAGGGTCTGCGTTTTGTTATCGCAAACTGATGGAACGTTGAACATCGATTAGAATTTGAAGAATTAGAATAAGTTACGTTTGGTTTTGTACGATGACGGAACATCCCGCCCACCAAAATGGCTATGGCATTTTCTGGTCAAAGAACGATATATGAACTAAAAATTATTAATAATGACTAATCTAACTAATAGTGACGATAAACTAAGTTAAACTAAAATTAAACGATAAGTTAAAGTTACCTTGAGAGTTAAGTTAATCGGTTTGAGCTATGGGCAATGGACATAGCTTAACCAACGGTCGTTGTATTGTTTGGTTAGTTGCGGTTTTAACGACTGCGATCCGAACTACCCCGTCAGATCCAGGGAGGAGATCTACCACACGAGCAAGAGGCCAATGTAATGGCGCACGATTGTCATCTTTGATTATCACCATCGAACCAACCTGTAATGGTTTGGAATCTTTGGTCCATTTGGCACGTTGTGTTAATGAGTTGAGATATTCATTTTTCCATCTGGACCAAAAATTCTGATGAAACGATTGTAACAGCTGCCACCGGTGAAGCCGGTTCGTATTGACTTGTGATAGATCCTCATCAGGGACAGCGGTTAAAGGTTCTAATGTGAGGAAATGACCTGGGGTCAGAGCTGTTAGATCATTAGGATCTGAGCTGATAGGGTACAGCGGTCGAGAATTCATAACGGCTTCGATTTGGGTGAACAGAGTTGTGAGTTCTTCAAAAGTAAGGACTTGATCACCAACGATGCGTAACAAGTGAGATTTAGCTGCCTTGATTTGAATTTCCCACACTCCGCCGAAGTGTGGAGCCGAAGGAGGATTAAATTTAAATGTTATTTTTTCTGCACTAGATGCCTGTTGCATTAGAGTCGCCAATTGATTACTAGCACCCACGAAATTAGTCCCACAATCCGCGTGTATTTCGTTACAGCGACCACGTCGCGCCACAAGACGTCGTAGTGCTGCGATAAAACCGTCTGAACTTAAAGTAGAAACCACTTCAAGGTGCACTGCTTTGGTAGCAAGACAGACAAACAGACATAGGTATGCCTTGTCTATCTTAGCGCCACGGTGTGGACCTAGCTTTATACGGAACGGGCCACCGAAATCGACGCCTACGATAGAGAACGGTTTTACTTGATTGACGCGATAGGCGGGTAGATCGCTCATGAACGGTTGGAGCGGTTGCGGATTAGTACGGTAGCATTGAATGCATTTAGATAGGCACTGACGTATAACACGCTTAGCAGAGAGAATCCAAAATTGTTGTAAAAGTAAAAAATGTGTCGTGTTTATACCTGGGTGTAGATAGTTACGATGTATAAAATCTACAATTAAAGACGATAATGGATGATCCGACGGTAGGAAGGCTGGATGCTTTTGTTCGTATTCTAAGCCTGCTCGTGATATTCTTCCGCCCACCCTGAGTATTCCTCGACGATCGATAAACGGGTTTAGTTTACGAAAAGGTTTAGGTATAGATTTTTTAGAGTTTAAATTTGAAATGATTTCAGAAAATGTTATCTGTTGTATATGTTTGACTAAATGCATTAGCGAATTATGTCGCTCAACGTTATTTAAGAATTTGCAACGATTTGCTGAAGCTGGATTACGGCAATTTGTAATGAAGCGACGAACAAACGTAAGTATGTTTATTATCTTTTGTAGGGATGAGAACCGCTTTATTAAAGATTCTATAATTGATTCGGTCTGCGACTCACTGTTTACGCAAGTAGTTAAAGTCACCGTTTTCCGAGCCTCAGCTTGCACGACTGACTCCTCGTCGCTAGTCAGCTGTGCTAGACTACTAGTGGAGTTGGTCATTGGCCATTTAGTTTTATCATTCGATAGCCACCAGGGCCCCGCCCACCATAACGAGTTAACCAGAATTTCACTCGGAAACTGACCTCGCGAGCAGATATCTGCGGGATTGTCGCCGGAGGACACATGACGCCAGCACTCCATGGGGGTTATATCCTGGATATGACTGACGCGATTAGCGACGAACGTAGTCCAGCGCGAGGAGGGTGAACGTAACCATGATAAAACGATGGTTGAGTCAGACCAGAGAAAAACGTTATCGATTTTAATTTGAGAAAGATAGATGTCACGCACGAATTTGTATAGGTCGGAAAGAAGAACTGCAGCGCACAATTCGAGTCGTGGCAGTGATATGCGTTTTAATGGAACCACACGAGCTTTAGAGCATACGAGGAAAACGTTTACTTGATCAGCCTGAACCACTCGCAGATACACTACTGCTCCGTATGCGATCTCAGAGCTGTCACAGAAGCCGTGGATTTCGTGTGACTCAGCATCTGTGCAAGTCAATCTACGAGGAATCCTGAATTGAGCTAGCTCCGGTAGTTGGTCACGATAAGTGTTCCATGTTCGAATGACGTCATCAGGTGGAGTTTGATCCCAGCCTATGCCGAGAACCCATAGTTTTTGTATCAAACATTTCGCTCGGACGGTGATTGGTGAGAGGAGACCCAATGGATCGAAGATCCGAGCTGTTTCGCTTAAAATCGAGCGTTTCGTACAAGGCCGGTCAGAAGATTCTATAGCGAAGTTGAAAGTATCTGAGGATGGATCCCACTGAAGACCTAACACCTTCAGGGTTGATGGTGATGTTTCCATGGTGTCGAATGACACTGCACCAGTTAAGCAATCTTCACTAGGAAGATCCGATAGAAGTTGAGGATGGTTACTAACCCACTTTCGTAAATGAAATTGACCACGTTTGAATAAAGCGACAATTTGCGATTTGGCCTCCTGAGCAGTTTCTAATGTTGAAAATCCAGTAGCCACGTCATCAATATATACTTGAGTTAGAATAACTTGTCTTGCCAGAGGATAAGCGTCTCCTTCGTCTTCTGCGAGCTGTCTTACAGTTCGACACGCGAGGTATGGAGATGACGCTAAACCATACGTGACCGTATTTAGGCGGTATTCCTGTAGGGGCTCGCTAGGCGAGGTCCGCCAGAAAATGCGTTGATAGTCGCGATGGTCTGAAGACAAGACAATTTGGCGATACATTTGACGGGCATCTGCCATAAAAACGACGTTAGGTTCCCTGAACCGTAAAAGTAGTTCCAAAATATTTGGTTGTAATTTTGGACCGATGAGTTGGGTATCATTCAAGGAACGGGAATGAAGATCTTTAGCTGAAGCGTCAAAGACAACGCGTAGACGTGTGCTAACGGAATGAGGACGTAAGACGCAATGATGGGGAATGTAGTATTTTCCTTGACCTACGTCCTGGGACGGTACAAGTGACATATGACCGGATTCGAGGTAATCTGCCATGAATTCAGAATATTGACTACGTAAATCAGGATCGCGAGATAATCTACGCTCGATAGCGTAGAATCGGCGTAAAGCTACTTCACGAGAGCCTTCAAAAGTAGGTTCCGTGTCATTTTTGAAAGGAATTTTAACAATGTAACGCCCTGTTTGATCACGTGAATGAGTAGAAATAAAGATTTGTTCACAGAGTGACTCATCTGGACTCAATGAGGACGAATTCGGTAACGAATCAATTTCCCAAAAACGTTGAACTATTGAATTTAGATCGTTATCACTACTAGGTATAGCAGATAATTGAAGTAAAGAAGTTGATGACAAAGACGTTTTACCTAAAAGAAGCCACCCATAAATTGAATTAAATGCGGTAGGTTGGTTGTAACTTCCTTTAATGCGTTGGTTAAGAACAGACTCAACGAAGACATCTGCAGCTAATAGGAGATCGATGGGTCCAGGAATATCGAATCCTGGATCGGCCAGTGGCAACGATTTTATATGTGACCACCCCGATGTGTTTAACTGAGCGATAGGTTGGTCGCCACATATTTTCTTGATCACGTGCATGTTTAATTTGTAATAAACACGCGTATTCGTGCCTACGGAACATGTGACATCACCAGCAATGGGTGCTACAGAATCCCCGAGTCCACTGACCTTGGTATCAGCCTTAGCTGGAGTAAGCCCTAAACGCTTAACAGCAGATTCGGTAATAAAATTGCTCTGACTCCCGGTGTCGAACAATGCACGAAAAGATTGCATGTTGCCTGAAGCGTCCCTAACCTGAACGATAGCAGTAGCCAGCAACACAGTAGTATTTGATTGAGACCTTGATACCAAAGACGAGACGGTTGGACTTGGTTCCTGTGGCTGAGGTTTCTCGCGGTGAAGTAACGTGTGGTGTTTGCGTTTACATGCACGGCATGTAAATATCGAGTTGCAGTCTTTAAGTTGGTGGGATGACCTTAAACAATTATAACACCATTTTTTCTCATTAGCTACGTTCATACGTTCGTCGACCGATTTTTGAAGAAACGTGGGGCAAGCCATTATTGAATGTGATTCATCACAATAAGCACATTTACTCGGTTGTGTAGGTTGTTTCGCATCACCAGAAGCAACAAGTACTGTAGAGGCGGGGGTGCGTCGAGATTGAGGCGACACAACCGCGGGCGCAGTCTGGTTTGATTTAGGTTTAGAAGTAGCGGTGAAGTGGGTACCCCGTATAAGAGCTTCTGACTTGGCACGCAAAAATGATTTCGTTTGATCAAACGATGGTATTTCTACATCGAAATATTTCTCTTCAAGACTTTGGCGTACATCTGGGTCTAGTTTAGATAAAATATGATAAACCAAAACAAAGTCCCAATGTTGGACCGGGAAATCGAGTGTCTTTAAAATACATAAGTTCTCTTCTAAAAGGTCTAGTGAAGTTTGGAATTTATTCGCATCATTATGTTTAAAATCTGTGTTTAAAACCTCACGCCAACAAGTAAAAGATAAGTTGCGTTTAGACTTGTAGCGATTAACTAATGTTTGATATGCATCATGATAATGGTCTTGGGTCTTAGGGAACGTTTTCACTACCGTTAATGCTTCACCACTAAGGGAAGAAACCAAATAATGAAACTTTTCAGTGTCTGTAAGTGTAGTAGAATTATGTACTAAAGCGTTAAATGTATCATAATACTCAGGCCACTGTTTGATATTACCTGAGAAACTAGGAAGTACTATTTTTGGTAATCGAATATTAGAAGAAGAGTTTACATTTTGCGATTGAGATGATGGTGAAAGTGATTTTGTTAAACTGTGATAAATTGATCCTACTTGATAGTACATATCATCAAAACGTTCTTGCATCTCGTTATCATCATCATCCGGGTCGTCTAAAATATCTAAAATAATTAAATGTGCTTGTTCGAAATTGTGTGCAATGGCCTTTATGTCTCGATAATACGATAAAAACAAATCGTGCTTAGATGAGTCACTTAATGCTAACGTGCCAATCTCGAAAGATTTAGCTAGCCGGTTGTAAGACATAGTACGCTTTCGACGTAACGATGGCAAATCCTGTGTGGTATATTCGTCCACATCGATAGACTTCGATTTAGTTTTCTTTAACCTCCTAGTAGAATGTTTGCTAAGCAGCGACATTATGTGAAACGTAAAATAAAAATGCGTTAACACGTAAACAACAAAGATAAAGACTCACTGGAATGAATAGGTACAGCTAACCGCACAAGTTTTGTTTGAATGTACTATGACGCACCATACATGTACGACCTGAAACTTACGTGGAGCGGTGTACACGGTTGGCTGTTACGAAGAAATCGACGCCGGTTACGAATGCTCGGCCGTTGCGTAGGTATAATATGAAGTTACCCACAATGTAAAAAAGTGAAAAACTAAATTTATAAGATTTCTGTAATTAAAATAGTATAGAATGGAATGAAAATGAATACAGATATGTGAATTTGATACGGGTGGTAAATGATTATCGTAAGCCGATGGAATTAAGCACCGATTGAAAAGTGATTGCCTAATTAGATCCTACAATAATTACCTACGATGAAAGTGTGTGACGATAGATAATTCCTGTTCGATGGAGTTACCTCTTGGAACGATTGTGATTTACGTAGGTATAAACGGTTATTTCGATAAGAAATGTTATAAGAATATAGCTCGGAATGCAGCCGGTAAACGTTTGTTGTAATAGATTTGTTCTATAGACCAAGTTATATGACGTTTCTAACCAGAAAATACCATAAACGTAATAAGATTAGATGGAAAGGTCCCTGGTTTCGGCACCAAAACATGTAGCATGCGCACCAAAGCCGAAATAGCAGGGGTGGCTTTCTGCTACTAGGGAACACAACGATGACGAGTAAAATACGATGTTCAAAAACTCCACAGAATGTCAATAGCAAATAATAGTGCATACACGTACCTTGGACTGCTACGACACACGTTGAACCTTCCACCTCCGGTAGTACCAAGGGCAGGAACACAGGAATTCCGGGATGCGAGTTAGATATTCACGCGCGTAGAAGAAAAGAACCGATGGTTTGTCCAGTGTTGGGACAGGAGAACGTCGGGCGCGAAAAGGAGATGTTTTCACACACGCGGGTTTTCAAAAGTGTCTTCGCTCCAACTTTTTTACGAGTCACGGTATGCACCACAGATTATAGAGGGTCTGCGTTTTGTTATCGCAAACTGATGGAACGTTGAACATCGATTAGAATTTGAAGAATTAGAATAAGTTACGTTTGGTTTTGTACGATGACGGAACACGCTTAGTTTGGGGCTAGTTGATTGGTGTGTTAGACCAAAAAAAAAAACGATTTTTGTACTAGTCGTATACAGATTACAGAGCAAATAAATTTTTGCCTAGCGCAGTTTTATACAGGTCTACGTCCAGTCTTAAGAACCTGTCTCTTAACTGCAAAGTACCTACGCTAGCCCATATTATTGAAAATGTTGCCTCAAGCAAATTTCTTTTGTATAACTTTAACAAACAATTTCTTTTTTCTCATCAGGAAATGAAAATCCACCCTAAGGCAATCAAAGGTGACAAGAACCAAGTTGGAGCGCCCATGCCAGGAACAGTACTCAGTAAGCATTTAATGATAATGAAAAAATATATTTCTCTAAAAAGGTTTGAACAATCACTTTTACACGTCAACAAGTAACATTATTTTTTAAACTAGGTTGGTGTTTATCTGACTACTCTGAGAAGAAACACCGAAAGAAACTCAGAGATCACAGTCTCTGTTAAAATCCAAAAATTATCTTGGTTCCATCATGTTTGGACCAGATTGGTGTCCGAGATGGTATTTGAGGAAACATTAGTGATCGGTCAAATACAAAATAAATTATGTTTATCCAGTATTTAGAGGTATGAGGAAAGGGTACAAAGAACCTAATCCTCCTTAGAAAAGGAAGGAACCTCCAACTAGACGGGTTGCATCCGGCGGGCTACGCCCGAGGGTTATAGTCGGGATTCTCTACACACGTTCATCGCGCGGATAAGTCGGATATCGCGATCTCGGACACGTCAGTTTAGTTCGTAATAAATTGGTTATGAATTACACCTATGCAGTTCGCTTTAGTAGTAATTATGCCGCTCTGTAACACGCGTAGGCATTTGCATCTACAGTACGACCTATATCCATATCTATGCAGGCGGTAAAACACAAAACTAAACTTAATGCACCAATCTTTTCAGTATGTTGCATTTTTTAATGACAAGCTACGCCTCCCTGAACTGTAAACTTTAACGCAAGGTGTACAGGCGCCTGCACATCGAGCTACCCCAAACTGTCAGATTTTCCCAATTGAATATGAACCTTACCCTATCGTAATAAAGTTGAAAATCTATCAAATAAATTTGACATATTGGTTGGCTTGATGTGCTGGACTCTGTACACTGACGTCCACAGCTTATTTTAACTAGGTTAGTTTGGGGTTTCCTAGCCTAGACATAGAAGTATTAACCTTCTTATTTCCCCACAGCAATCAAGGTGAAAGAAGGCGACAAGGTCGAGAAAGGTCAACCAATCGCAGTACTCTCCGCCATGAAAATGGAGATGATAGTCCAAGCACCCAAAGCGGGAACAGTCTCATCAGTATCCATCACCAACGGACAGAAACTGGAAGGAGACGACCTAATCTGCACCATCGCCGATTAATCAGAAAGTCCACTTTTGAATGACAGTTGTGATAAGACTTAATCCGGCACAAAATCATTTTCACAAAAAAAAAGAGAAGAATGATTTTATACAGGGTGTAATTGAAATGACTAAAAATGTCTTAAGGACACATTTTTAATAACTTTTACTATGGAGACCAACACTGAAATCGTAAAAATAAATCAGCGGATCCATACTTCTATGTTCATACTCATAACAGCAGATAGCATTTTCGCGACTTTATGGTTAGTCTTATATCAAAACTTGTTCATAATGAGTTTTCAGTCATTTAAATTACACCTTATATATAAATGTTTAGCATTTTAATAGTTAATTTTAAGAGTGTTTTTATATTATGAATGTTCCATTAAATCAATTTTATAGAATTTTACTGAAAAGACATTTTTTTATATTATAAAGAATGATCATGAATGGGATAACATTACGTATATAAATGTGATATTATCACACTATCTAATAGTGTAAATTTACAGTGACTTAAAAGCATCACAGTACAAAAGTGAATGGAAATTAGTTATAACGTAATATGGAAAAATAAACTTGGAAGATCGAATAGTTAATAGTTAGGAGTGATATAATTATATAAAGACGTATTGGAACATGAAACGCGTAACCAGGGTGTAATGTTAGGAGCCTCACAGACTGAATTCAACACTCCAGTCTAAACATTAATGAAGGTTAGAGCTTTAGGATAATATTACTTTAACCTTTCGAAACCAGAGACTCTGAACATAAAAAGCCGTCAAAACCCAGGAAAAAAAACAAACAACTTTGTGTAACCGCGCTTTTTTCTGTCAACTGTCAAAATGATCATAGAGTATTCAGTACCATTGGATAGCTAACTTCACGCCTCTGCCTAACATTTATGAAATACGTGTTAATACGGCAAAAAAATAGAGTGCGACCGTGCTGGTTACCTGTGGAACCAGCGGTTACTTGTGACTCTCTCAGGAGTCTACGGGTCTCGAAAGGTTAAATAAGGCTGCATTTCCACCAGGGACCGCTTGAAATAAGTCATTCAATAGATTGATTGATAGATTTGACCATAATTTAAGTGATACCGATTTTTTTTTTTAATTAAGGTGTGTTGCTATCTATTTTTATTAGAGGTTTACCTAGATCAATTGCAGGTCCCTCTACTTAATTAGCGCAAATATGTAACGTATGTGTGTACGCAATACGCTGTAAATATTTTTTCACCGTCATTAGCTACTGTCGTCGGCAGTCACCATCTTGTATTACCAGTGTGACTCTTGGCGACAGTATTAATCAAATGTGTTAATAATGTTAAAAAAATGTGTTAATTTTAGATGGCAACTCCAAACTAACTATTTAAGTACTTAAAACTTAACTTTGTTTCACTTCGAAACCTCGCATAGGTTTCAAGGTGAAATTAATTCTAATAAGAGTACCTATTTTTAGAAATAGGTATATACTTACGTTCCTCACATAAGTTTTTTCGCATGTGGAAATACGGCCTTATTTCAGACTTTTACAGAATATGATAACCCTGTTGATCTTATTAGTAAACAAGCTTTATCTTAAGATTATCTTAAATTTTCAAGCTTTATCTTAAATTTGGAATTTTATTCTGACAAAGTTACAAATTCTAAAAATAAAAACTTAACCAAAGTCGGAATAACGTTCGAAATTCAAAAACTGGCTCAAAGGTGCTTGGCCTAAAGATACAGCTCGTTTTTTAATGAGATGGTAAGGTTTTAAGGTTGAATCTCTGAGAGCATTTAATCTTTAATTTACCAATACATTTTACGTATAATACATACTTTAAGGTACCGTTTAGTTACAATTACTTCAGAATTCAGTCTGTGAGGCATTAGAGAAGTATAGGAACGTCACAATACTTTATTCCTTTTTGGTTTTAACCTGTGACCTCTCTGTACTTATTAAGTTATTGTTATTATTTGGTTATCGTAAAACGATTCGAGTTCCGGTGCTCATTTGTTATTCATTATTTGTTAAATACCTATCATCACATTGTTTTTTATTTAATTAAATGATTTTTATTTAATGAAATTATATTTTATTTTCTAAGTACTTTTAAAATTTGTACTAAGAAGACTTGACGTGTGCATGATCATGACTGTAAGTTGATATGTTAACAAATAAAACTCAAAAAAATATAATTCAAAAGTATATTTCTGTATTAATTCGATAATACAATATTTTCCATCCCAATCGTAACATTGATTCATATACAACTACAAATACTCGATACAATGTTAGTGTAAACCAATGTATATGAATTGTTAAAACATTTACGACAGTAAAAATGTTTACAACTAAATAGTCTTGAAACTTCGATTAAATTACATTTGGGGCGCGGACCGCCTTTAATATACAAACAGACCTGGCTTACAGACGAAAGAACAGTTTCTATATATATTTTCAACCAAGATTATTGATGTCATTGAATAATAAACCTTACTACAACGGGTTAAAATGCAAACGTGACACACGACGTGTCAGTTTATGGTAATACAATTTTGCACTTTATGTTACGCATAATAAAATGTATTATTCAATGACATCAGACATCCTTTGCTCAGGGCTACTTTTTGGACTGCGCGGAGCCCTAATAGGTTGTCAGACAGGACGCTGACTCACTTCATGCCCAGAGCATTGAGATTATTGGATTTCCCTCGATTTCTAGACCTTCCTTCCAATGGAAGATTCAATATTTGTAATATAATTAGGGAAGGGTTAGGCAGAGGCGTACTTATTGTACACGCACATTACGCCAGTTATGTTATAGTCCCATGTAATAGGGGGTGAATCTATGGCCATCAACCGAACACAAATCCAGAAAGAGGAATTCCAGATGGAAAAACCCAATAACACTATGCCTAACCCGGGAATAGAACCGAGAACCTCGTGCACAGCAGTAGCTGGCAGTCAAATAAATGTTATCCTATATAAAGTTTCTAACAGATGGCAGTGTAAGTTAAAACAAGCCACAGCAACGCGTGGTCGATACAGCTAATACATTACATACATACATACATAAAGTCACCCCTTTTTCCCATGGGGGTAGGCAGAAACAACAGACCGCCATCTGCTACGATCCTACCTCCTTTTGCTTCGTTGCTCCGTTTACGTTTATACATCTTTTAAACTTTAACTAGTAACATAATACATACATACATAGTATATGTTCTTTCGTCAGTAAGTCGTTAAATTTAACAAACTCTTATGGCAACGATACATCATATATCTTGCGCGTTTGGCATCCGATTTTCGGCTATTCAATTATATCAAACAGTGAAAATACTAGTAAAGTACTTATGTTTAGTGAAAAAACTTACAAATTGCACCTGCATCCACTGGTTACACACCCCAGCCTCCTTCTCTAGGAAGTATTTGTGTGCAGGATGGTACATACCAAATGAATGTAGGATCTAAACATCTATAGTGATTTACTAAACTTAACCAGAATACAGTATCATAAAGTTAAGAATTTATTCAACAGTTATACTATTAAACTTTTATCTAACTATATTTGTCACAGTTGCTTCTTATACTTTAAAGTTTACAAACGATATGGATAAAGTTCGACCCAGAATAGACACGCACGGTAAAGCGGGGTGAATCAAAATGGCGAAGCAAAATTTTAAATGAGATTTTAACAATGATTTAGATATTATTATTTATTAATGATCGACACTTCACATGAGAGGACCGCTCATTCTTTTCCCAAAGAATTAGTATTGCCATCCAACGTGACAATGCTGCCAGTCATTTGGGCACGTTTCCAGATGACAGCGATGCGGAGGAGTACTTTGACGCCTGAGTGTCTTGGTCAGCTTTTTATTTTGTTTTTGTATATATGTAAATTGTTTGTTTTATATTATGATTGTATATATGTACATTTTAAATTTAATTAAATCATACAGCTTACATGGTGAAATTATATTTTTTTTTACTAAAAATACGACGAAATTTAGAAAAAAAATTAGACTCCTCGTGACCGACAATGTCAAACTAACGATAAAATTCCCTAAAAGTTTTGTTTTTATTCACCCCTGAGTTTCAATTAACCCCGTTTTTTTCTTATTATTTTGTATCGCTTCGTAAGCATCATTGTAGGAATATTTCAATTTAAACGTTTTTATTTTGAATTGGTTAATCGAGGGCGAATTCCAGTTTGCTATGTCACATTAGTGTCTATTCTGTACCAGACCGGTATGTGACTGTTATCCATCTCCAATATAGTCAGAAATGTCTCATAATTAAAAATAATAGAACACAGCACTTAGCATCAAATTTTCTCAACATTAAGCATTTCCCTATACTACTTGAATTCGATAATATTGAGAGTATATTATTCAAAGTGAAAAAAAATTAAATAACGTAGTTTTCCACCCAGATCACAATCATTTTTAACGATACATATATCTCTGCAAACGTATCACAATATAATCTAGGACATATACAACGTGCAATATAAATACTATTAAAATCGGATGACCAAAAAGCGCAAAGAATTTCAAAATATATTTTCCTATATACACTAAGACTGCGTTTCCACTGTGCGATACAAGGGGTGGTTGACCAATAGGACTGCTCAGATATTACGTAACTACAGGGCAGAAGGTACATCCGCACACATCCTGATACCACGATTACAGTAGGTACATGATCCTCGACCTCCCAGCGTCGAAAATTTTCACCGGCTTTTTCCTCATTCCTCAAACACTAAAAAGTCATGACAAAATCATAATTTTCAATCTAACCCAAAGAGATTTTTAATTAAAAAGTTAATACCTTACGTGTCTCATTAAAAATCTTATGCAGTTAGGTATAAATCATGATTTTTAAAGTTAAAATTAAAAAAAAAACAGAAATCTAAGTAGGAATTGGGAAGTTACATCGCTGGGCGGTCGAGAATCATGTACTGAACTCAGGGTATCAGGTGGTGCGTTGATGTCCCATCCACCCTATATTTGTAACAATATCCAGCAATTGGAACTACGAATGTGCCATTTTATCCGCATCAGTGGGAATGCTCCTTAACATGCTTATATAAAATAGACTATAAATTGAAAACGCTCTAGGAATCAATTTGTACTCATAGAGCAAACTACCCCGTGCCAGCGGGGTAGTTTGGAAAAATAAAGTGTCCTTCTACACATTTATACATAATGAATATTTCAGCCATCACGGTTACGTATAAAATATTTTAATCTCATCACGAGTTTACGTCGATAAAGACTAAAATAAATCATTATGTAGTGAAACTACTACGTTTATAGTTCTTACGACAGTCCAAAGTGATATTATTCAGACTATTGTTTAAAACGTAACAAATCTTTTTATAAAATTTTCATTGACCCTTGTTAACCCTAGTATGAATATTATCATTGGCAATAGAATACTTACTCTATGGGCCAATTTTAAAAATCGTCAGATAGCTTTAATCTGAAGGATAATAAAGAAGGTACAGAGGCCAGCACATCAAGCTACCCCAATGTGTCAAATTACTTTGATAGATTTTCTACTTTATTACAAAAGTATAAGGTTCATGTTCAATTGGTACAATTGGACACATCGGGATAGCTTGATGTGCTGGCATCTGTACGTTACCTTTTCTTTTGAAAATAATAACATGTCCAATTCGCCATATTTTACCTTTAGATAAAAGTTATATGATTATTGAAAAATCGGCCGTTAGCCTTGTTGGGGCAAATCATCCCCTATCCCAGATCTGCGGCAAGAAATAGATTAATTTTTGCCTCCCTCACTAGTCATCCTCGCTACATTAGCACAACTGTAGCAAAATTCGTTACACCAAAATACACAGCTATGCTTTAAATATAAAGACTAACATCGTGTGCAGAGTTAACTAGGCTAATTCTTACGGAAAATTAGCCTCAGATACATAATTGAAAATTATCTTACAAGTTGCCGATATATCCAAAGATGCATAACAATACTTAAGTAGATGAAGTATTTTAGCTATAAATCTGACAGATCGAAGATAAAGATTGTTTCAACAAAAATACATTGTTGGTCCCTAAACTAAAAATTAAAACTAAGTTTCAAAAGGAGAAAGTAATCCTACATTATTATTATACGAGACAAAAGAAATATTAAAGCCATACAACTAAATTATAGACAAAAGGAATGAGCAAATACGAAAGATAATATGTCAATTTTGAAATGAAGAAATTACCTCGAAGTCTTTTTTAAAGTAAGAAAACTTTTTCCTAAGTCTTGTGTCAATCGGGAGCACGTGAACTGCCGGAATCACGTGACAGCGTTTTGAAAATAGAAGGGCGGATTACCAGGACGTTAACAAAGAGGAACGTGACTTTAACATACCTCTTTAACCTTTTGATCTATGGTTTCTTGAGGAAAAAGTAATGCTATACAGTGTTTGTTCTATGCTTGGGGTAAAATATCAATCGTTGTATGATAACAGATGACGAAAGCAATCGACTTTTCTGGTCGTCATTTCAACATGCCTTTGTTTAGCTAGCTACTTTGTTCAGAACCCTTACACTGTTTCGTAGAACTTTTTACGCCATTTGAGAAACTCATTATGATTTCACACAAATCTGTGTTTTTCCAAACGCAGTTTAGTAATAACGACAGCCGCATGAGGAAATCCCGTGACCAAGTTAATCAGGAAGGAAAGAGCCTTGCTTAAACAGTCGATAAATAAGAGAAATTTATGTATACATTATATCACGCTCAGCATTGATACATATTCCTAGTGATTTTATATAATCTCTGTCACGACACTCACGACAGTACCTAACTGGCAACTGCCTTCGAAGTTATGAGTTTAAATACATTGACATCATTAAACATTGGTATATAAAGGTAGGTATATAAAGTAATGTCAACAAATGATATAAATCATAGGAAGACTTACATCGATAACAGGAATTTGAATGAACTACAGTTATTTTCAATGTTCCGGCCTATTTTGGCACGCAAACATTAAAATCACAAAATTACTCACTTAAGTCAAACTTAGGCGTTTTAAAGAAAAGCCGATCTACACTGAACTTAGCACATAAATCCCTTGATGATAAAAACTCGACGAACGAGTCAAGTTCATCTCGCGTAAGTTTATTGATTCAATGTCCACAGCGCATAATTCTGTAGAACGACGCGGTGAGTCAATCAATTTCTCCGGGGTGCAATAGTGACTTATCAATAGTATGTGTGAATGTATCTACCAAATCTTGTGGGGTCATGTCGCACAGTCTTTGCGGTATATCCTGTGTGTCCTCGAGGTCATTGATGGAATTCACAGAGTTTGGATCGCTTAGAGACAGGCTCGTGTCTGTGTCGTCGCCATAGCAACGACGCTTGTGGTCTGAAGGAAAGTTATGGTAGGAATGTTCGACGCGTATCGCTTGCATTGTGTTGCTGTAAAAAGAAAATCATGTTTCAGTATTTGTGTTGATGATGTTAATTTTTGCCCTAGGCTATGAAATGTGGAATGTCGTTTCCCTTCATATTTTCAATTACCTAGTTTGTACTATCTAATCACTCCACTGACAAATGCTTATGATATTGACTATTAAATGTATAAAGGCTAATATTAATATTCATTTAACTGAACATAATACAAATAAATAACTATTTGGAGGCTAGAAAAGAACTTTTACCTTTTATACTAACAGACGGTTTATAGTCACCTGGTTTTCCTAAGAACCGGTCGCCCCATTTCCACCTGTAGTTCCAAGGAGTACAGCTTTGCTAGCGACTCCAGTTTCTCCTTCTCCTCTGGATCATTGAGACTTGGCAACTTCAACTCAGTTTGGCAAGAGTCTTGGAGGAACTTGGAAAGCTGTTCATTGGCAGCACTCAGGATTAGGAAACCAGGCCTTTCATCTCTTATTCTACGACACCCAGCTCTTATTTCTCTTACTTCAGTAACTATAGCATTCCCCATTGAATGCTCACTATAATAATGGTCGCTTTGCGGAGATTTCTCGCTCAAATTCAAGTCACTCGACGATGTTTTTTGCAGTGAAAAATTTGTGCGTGGTGTCTGGCTAAACGTTTCTTTCTGCTGACCCGATTTCTCCTGAAAGGCCTGAAAGGACTGAAAAAACGTCTCGTTCGCGTTTAGACCAGATACACCAGCGTTTTTTATATCGCTGAAGCTGCTAAAGGATGAATGCGGTTGGAGAATATCTCTGCTGTCCCTAGAAATAGTCTCTTCTTCAACATCGACGACTGTTTTGGAATCAGACATCATTGCATCGTCGTCATTGCCAGAATCTACTTTAGCCCGTTTCTTCTTGAACCTGTTCTTGCAACTAGCCCACCCACTTTTGACGAGCAACTTTTCCTTTTTCAACCTCTTTGGCGGTGGCATGTTACTGGCTGATTTAGGAGAATTGTTGTTTACGGTCTTGGAAGATTTGAATGTGAGGCTTTTGTTGAAGACTTTCAGCTCTTCAATGCCCGGCCAGTCAGTGAGCTCGTCGTCTCCTTCCCTATCGCTATCATTTGTTACTACTCCATCAGAATCACTGCTGCTAAGTGAGCTAGATTCGTTTCCCGCGCAATCCATCCCGCTGATAGAATCATCAAACATCAAAGGATTTCTTAAGGAAGGAGGATGGGTTTTGTTCAACATCTTAAATTTTCGATGATATTTTCCTTCAAAACTGTTCTTTCCTGAGCTGGTTGTGGGGTTGAAGAAAGGTGGTAAGTCCGTCGTTATTTTGTATCCTGTCAACTTAGATAGCGTCGGTGTACCATTTTTAGAAGAATTCTTATATACAAAGTTGAAACTCGAGCTTCCTGGCAATGAAGGAGTGTTTGTGAGTGTAGTCGGTTTTGTGCCTTCTGCATTTTGAGATTTGAGTACAATTTTGCCTGGTTGCAATACAAGGTCCTTTTTAGGGAGGTCCGTATCGTACTTTCTGTATTTAAAGTCAGTTTTAGAGAAGTAAGCTGACTTGGATGAGCATCCACCACTGAATGACCTCTCCCTCATCTCACAAACATCTCCTTTGTCTCGATGTGACCATTTCCTTTTGCCGCAGAACGCGTTTCTGAAAAAACAGCTATAAAGCCAACACACTGAGGGATTAGTTACAATTTTTTTTTGTGTAAACTTAAATATAATTAGTAGATTTCATAAGATTATTAACTTTAGTTACTTGAGTAAAGTAATTCGTTGGCAGATATAAATTTGAGCACAAATATTTAAATGTTTAGAATAAATTTAGTCACAAGTTTTCAATATTTTAAAGCATATATGACATTCAATATAATTTTTTCTGACTAGCAATTCTTTTTATTTTTCTGGTTTCCCTATTTGTATTTCAAGGTCAAAGCGAATGCTCACTTATTCGAATTCACTTATTATTACATGAAGGTAGACAATTCATAAGATGATGTATCTATGGGTACAAGAGTACCAACCTTTCAGGTTTCGTGAGTGTCTTGTGCTTATTAACATGTATTGCCGGAGACAACACTTGGCTCTGAAGAATGATTGTAGCAGGCAGTGTATTCGGCTGAAAAGAAGCATTCATTTCGATATGACGTTGGTACAATGAGACACATCAGTCTTGAGTTAAATGATGATGATCAATGTAAATTCGAATATAATAATACATATTAGGAAAATCTGTCCAGGCTGATAAATCAAAATTGATGTGTAAAAATTTAGGACCCATTAGAAAATAACAGTTAAGTAAATGGCATTTTCAACAATTAACTAGCAGCATTTTATAATAAAAAAAGGAGTATTCCACAATTGCACCACATATCTCTTTAGCATTCAAATAAAAAAAAGCCTGCACACACCTCTGTAGTCACACTCAATATCTCAATGGGTGGTGACCTCTTCCCATCCGTGTCCTCCACAGGCATCTTCTTATACTTCCGTTTCCTTCTAGCATTAGCCGGTCTGGTCGGTGAGAAGTTCTCATTGAATGAATCAGACTCAAAGTTCCCAATCTGACAGTAATGCCTAGATTTTAGGCTGGACTTGTGCAAACTGAGGTGGGGGTCGTCAGAGTCAGACAACGGCTGGGTAATGAGTGGGGCCTGCGGAGGGCTGCTGGAGCTTCCATCTTCAACAAGACTCACTGATACTGCAGCTGCTGTAAATATATAGTGGATCTAAGAACTGAGTATCATTATAAGTGCATCAAAAAGGCATCAAAGCTGTTTTTATTTTTTTTGGAAAAAAGAATAATTGTACTTAGTGTGTTACAATAAAATATGGTATGACATATGGATAAATGTACAATCCACATTGTTTCCACAGATTACAATTAAGTTGTTCCAACTTAGTTGGATAATTGAGCATAGGTATATTCAGAAATTAGATTTTCTTTTCTGTAGTCTGGTTTTTCTACTAGTAAACTTCGATCAATATACAGGAATTAGAATTAATTGTATCATATATATGGGGTTTAAGAATAAGATTTGATTGACTTTATGTCAACCAAAAAGTTAAAATAGACAATTTTTTACAGAACTTTTGGGTTTGAAGAAAGTTTGGGTGATAAGAAAGTAATAAAAAGGATTTTTTACAAAAAATTCTTAATTTCTTTCTTTAAAAAAAACATTGCCCTACACTAGGAATTACTCCTTTGTTGTGGGTGCGTTTACAAACATTTAATTTTACATACACAAACAGCCAAACCCGGAACACCACCTGTAGGCCTTACAAATATTTGTTTCGCCCGGGAATCGAACCCACGACACACAGTGCAGTAGCCAATCGCTCAGCCACTGCACCAACCGTGTCGTCAAAATGACCAATGACTTAGTCCTAAAACTACTTCTGAAGAATACTCATATTGTGTAGTTATTAGAGATAAAAATGATTATTATAGGTATGTAAGCTTAAAACTAATGTATTATGACCAGAAATATAATCTAAATGACTGAAAACCACATTAAAACTTGTTGCATAGTTTAGAAAAACATGAAAAGCAACTTTATTAATATGATGATGAATAGTCATTTGAATGCTGTAATTTACTAAGCATTGCTGACTCAATGGAATACTCATAAATGATGAATTGCTGATATAAATTATAAGTGAAGTACTGAAAAAAAAACTATTTTGTAACTAAGCAAGATTGTGTCTATCACAGTAATCATAGTAATTGATATTTTAAAAACTGGACAGGTGCGTGTTATCCACACACAGTGACAGATTTTGTAGTCAGGATATATGTATTTTTTATGCATGCACTGATTTTACCTAATGTTAAAATAAGTTTATTTTTTATAGTTTTTTTTTTAAGGTTTTATGTTCTTGTTTATAAAAACAATGTTATTGCTGTAACTTTAGCAGCACATTTCTCACCAACAGTTGACATAAGCAAAAGAGTCACTTAGAAACATCTTTTTTTTAAAATTACTTTATCCATAAATAGTTTTTTTTTCTACCCTAAGTTATATGTATAGTTATATGTATGTAGTTATCTGTCACCCCTAATTATTATTTTCGTAAGTCGGTACACCATTGTTAACTGGCACATAAAGAATACATCTATCTTCCAAGTTTCTTTGGTAAAAACCAAGTTAATTGAAATAGTGTTCTGATAAATTTCTGTGTAGCATCAAGACAGCCATGTTTGTAAGTGCTATATATGCATTTCTAATCTATTTTCCTGGTTGTGATGATACTTTGGTCATATTGTTTGCATACCCGCAAAGCTGAGAACAAAGTCACATGCAGCAGCTGTTTCTATAGTAAAATCTATTAAACACGTGAGTTTTTTAAGATAACTAAAGCCCTCATAAAAATTTCATGAATTAATTTAAACAATTCAAGCTAGAATTTGCACAATACCTTGGAAAGATTTCAAATGCTCAGCACAAATTTAAAATTATGTTGTTGATTCAAAAATTAATGGTTTTTGGGAGAGTCTGATAGTATTCTATTGACTTGAAATAACACTGTATATTTACTTGGTACATACTAATGTAACTTTTGTGTATTGTGATCAGTGAGTAATAGTAATGATAAAAAATACCAGGTGCAATAACAAAAGAGTAGGTAACATTATTAAACAACAAAGCCTTGAATAAAAATTAAAAACAAAGTTTACACTTACGTAGATTTCCGGCAGACCTAGTCCGTCGGCGGAGGCCTAGCTTCCTCCGCTCCTGCCGGCCGCAGTTACTCTCCTCCAGAGCCAGGTTAAGGTCATGAGACAACCTCTCCATCGTCCCTAATGACCCTCAAGCAAACCCATATCGTGTAATGAAAATCTAGAACATACGATGCACCGGCTCACTTTGTTTACGCCACCTCGACTTTTATGACCTACTTCCCACCTGCCCTTTCACAAATACCAAGAGTAAATGACACTAGACTCAACAAGCAAAATAATTCAATCAAAACAGCAACTTATCATACGGGATCACAACAAAAATGTACATTTCGTAAGTCCTTCCCAAATCTAACGGAATGTTTGTTTTTAATAATATTATTCACGATCATCAAGAACACTTTCTACTTCTAGTCAGAGGTATGAAGCAGAATTTCAGTCAATTAAAATTATAACATCCACTTTCATCTATTTTTTTACCGTGCATGATTTTGACAAAAAATATAAATATCACAAATCACATCACGACATTCGATGAATGCACAGACTGTCTAAAAAGGTAGTTAGTGGTACTGACTGATGAATACTTTATACTCTGTGGATGAATGAATGGAACTTAGAGTTTAAAAAATTCTTTGGAATGGAATTAACTTTGACCACAGTCAAAGTAGAGATTTGTGACCACAGAGTACGTATAGTAATACTACGGAAAATACACATCTGATGGGATTTCGAGTTATTTTAGATTTGTAATAAGACAACTCGAAATGCCATCAGGTTTCATCGAATATGTGGTTTTCTTCAACATGTTTCACTCAAAACACATATTGATCTATATTGCTGGATGTACTATAAATAAAAGATAGAAAGGAGGTATCTACCAGTCTAGTCCGTTAGCCATGTACGGCAAGCCTATCCCTTGGGATAAGCGAGCCAAATACTTAGGTGTGATACTCGATCACAGACTTTCGTTCGCCGAACACATAAAGGCGGCGCGTTCGCGCGCCGTCTTCGCATCCGGCAGGCTTTATTGTATGACCAACGAGAAAAGCAAGTTGTCACTCAGGTGCAAATTGCGGCTCTTCGTCTCGGTCATCCGACCAATCATGACATACGCTTGCGCAGTGTTCGCTCACGCCAAGCCGTATCATATTCATAGGCTTCAGACCGTCCAGAACCGATTCCTGCGCAGAGTCACGGGAGCCCCCTTCTACGTCCGAAATGAGACTCTCCGTGTAGATCTCAAAATACCTACGGTGAAACAGTTCATGAAGCGACTCACCCAGCGCTTCATGGACTGTTCTACCGCTCATCCTAACCCCTTAGTGTCATCGGCCGTCCGATACACTCCCTCGCGAATAAGTACAGTTCGAAGACCGAAACACACACTCACAGAGCCAGATGATCCTATCACTCTCGTCCAGGAGAGCGATAGGGCCACCAGCACTGTTCGCAAACAAAAACGGACATTCCGTCCTCGCCGCCGAGGCCCGTCGCGACGACCCCGTCAATGCCCCCCTCCCGACCCTTTGCTAGAGCCAGCCCGCGAAGCTGAGCCGATTAATGTTTAAAATGTCCCTAAATAATGGAACAATCAGATCCAGCCTGTCCCTTGCTGTCCTCTTCAGCGACGTCCTAAGCCGAGGTTCGTACCCCGCAGGGGGTGCCCTTAGCGATAGTCGCTTAGCTTATAAGTTTTTATGCCTGGCTGGAGGCCTTAATTTTAATTAAGCCCCCCACAGGAAAGTTCGGTTGAGCAGTAAATATCCCTAAAGGATAAACTGCGAGATGCCCATTCCAAAAAATAAAATAAAAAGGTATCTACAAGTATACTGAGATGACTGATGATGTAATCTAAGGAAGAAAAATTGTATAAGAAATTACCTTTATTCATCAACATATAATATAGACATAAAATACATGTATACGAGGCTAGACAAGACGCGCATCTGACTTACGAGTATTAGATTTCACAACGGTAGTAGAATTTTACCGTCAGACCAGTTTTATTTTAGTAGCTTACACTGAATAATCAAAAACAAATTGGATAATACGGTGATGCCTGACGAACTTACTTAAATTAGTTGATCGTGGCCGCCATAACAGATTCTATGCTTGGTAACCCAACATTGTAATAGTCACACCTGGGAACGTCAACTGTAAAAAAAAAAACCGTTGAGCTAATACTTTGCAAGTTTGTAGAAGTTAGTTGTCAATTTTTGCGCCAATTTCATTATTATTTTTATTTTGTTATTTCGCTCTCACTCTCTGTTTTGCACGTGAATTTTTGTTTGAGGAAATCATCTATCGATATCAAACAGAGGTAATGCATTGAAAGTTAATTTATTTTTGTGATATTTACGATCTACCGTTATTACTGGCGTCATTGTGAACGCTATTTTCGAATACGTTTTTACTTAAAATCTATAAACGAACCGCAGATTTGGAAGTTTTAACGTCTACCTGATTCGATCATTTAGACGGTGTAGTTATTTCAGTTGTGTTGCTTCTAAATTCAGTAATTTCATGCGACTACATTAGTGTCGGTAAAATCAGACGCAGGCTTCTATACAGATTATTTTTTTGCTTATTTATATCAGATGTGGTCTCCACATGGCGTATAGAGCCACATTTACGAAGTCTCACTTGAGATCACAAGTTTCTATTGTCAATTTTCATCACAGGAAACAATTATGAAGTGAACCTCGTTCTCAATAAACATCGTTGTCATACTAATAATCAACTACCGTTACATAACGTGACCTAGTTAAATCTAATCTCTAATAGCCCCTAAAACGAACCACATAGCACCAAGCAGTTACCAACTTGATCCTCATGTGTGCTGCAATTTTAATATTACAACTACTTTATATTTGTTTTTCAGCGCCAATGGAGGGCGCGGTGACACCAGAGGGAGGGCGCCGCACCCGTGCTGCACTTGCCGAGATCCCCGTCCGGCTTGATCGTCTCCGTGTCACCCCGCTGCAGCCCGTCACTAACATCCGGGAGCGCTCCCCGGCTCTGCCTGCTGGGTACCTCAGTCCGGCACCATCGCCTGACGAACTGCTGATTCAGCAGAGAGGTATAACTAATGAATTCTTGGTAATATCCTACTACTTATATAGTTTTTATCTATCAAGATATTTACTTTTAATTTTAACTATGTTACCTTGGGTTTGTGAATACATACTTGATTTTGCATTAACTTCTTTTTTTTAAGTAAAGGCAAGTATGGGTATGATTTCTTTTAAATGTTTTTGGTAGGTAGGTTCTACATGTTTGGTGTGTAAAGCACCACCACTATAATACATTAGCAAAGCTGAAATCATGTTAACCATAACTGAAACATGCACTTCAAGCTTACTTTGTGAAACTATGATAAACACTACTACTTAAATGGTTCTAAACATTACATCAAATTGTCAGGGGATTCTGGTAAAAACAATTTTTGTGTTTATAGAATTCAGGCTGAGCTGTTCTTCTATCTTCATAGACAAACACCAGGACTTTTTGTATAGTTAGTACCTTTTGCCTGCAGTTTCGCCTGCACTTAGATTGCACATTATTCCAATACTGAGAAACTAAAGGGATTAAAAGTATCCTATAATCTCACCAAGGTCAAAGTCTTTGTCTGTGCCATTTCATAAAAATCTATTTAGGCGTGAAAAGGTAACAGACAGACAGAGTTACTTCACAATTATAATATCACTACTTCATCTTCACCCTCCTACCCTTATCCCAATTTATCTTCATCCATACGATACCTCTGGGCTCAAAGGTCGTAAAGGACATTTGGGCGAAAATGACTTTTTGATACTGTTTTACTCAGTTTTTAATTCTCTATCGATCTGTATATTCCGTTTTACGAAATTCGCAAAAAAAATGCCTTTACGACCCACATAATTTGAGACATAGTTTACCGTGAAAATATGGATGTAAATAACACTCAGTTACCAGAGTGAACTCATTTTGGTAGTAAAGCAAAGTATAAAACAACTTTTTGGTGTAAAGTACATAAAAAATATGAATTGTCTTATACCACCTTAGGTGGTTAATATAATTCACCTAAAAATTTGGATGTAAAGGAAATCGTCTTGGCAAATTGTCCTGTACACCCTTACAATTGAAAATAAAAAATGACAAGTGTCCTTTACGACCTAGTTTCATTTTATTTGCTTCCACTAAGGGCGTTTATAAACGTAAGTGAGGAAACAACGAATTTAATCTAAACTTACTACCTAACTTAATAAAAATTAAATCATTTACACGAAACTATTACTACTCAAAATTATGCGAAATGTATTATAACGATTATCGAAATTACAAGATGTTCAAGTTTAGGTATCCACTTCATTATCGTAGAATTTGATTTCTGTACACAAATTTTCAACCCCTACCTTATTAAAATGTTTCTAATACTCGTTATACATTACTTACCTATATTCAACAAATAGCCTCTTGTATTGGCTAGGTTGTAAATAACTAGTATTCTATGAAGTACAAAGTATATCTACGACACTTAAATAAAATGTCCTATACAACCCAGAAAAAATAACTGAACGAAAACAAACTTGTCCTTTACTACCCAAATAATCTATGAAAATGTATTGTAGGTCCTTTACATCCTACATTTGTAAATCAATATGAACTTTACTCCCTACAAAATGATATTAATTTACAATAAAGTTTGACTTAAATCTACAACCCGATACACTTGAGCTGTAATAATAATTCTTTATGACTGTTTCTTATGTTGTCTGCATAGTGATCCACTGTAGTTAGAGCGAGATAATAGATCCGGCTGTGCGAGTGGTAGATTGCAATGAAACAGAGGCGGAGGAACTATTTTTAAAGAGTATAATATAAGCTTTCATATTCCTAAAAAAGATAAATGCCTAACTTGCGTCAAAGCAGAGAATAATAAAGACCAAATGAACGACATGGACAAAGAGCTGCTGAACTCTCATCTCAAAGAGAAGATATTTACTTATAAAAGATTTAAGATTCACCAAACCCTTAATTCACCCAACAATAAAACTATTACCTGCAGCTTTGACCTACAAAAAGTCCTGAATACGCCACATGGACAAAGTATGATATTGTACTATTCTAGAAAATATTCAGTGTTTAATTTCACCATTTATGAAAGTCGCACACAAGATGTTAATTGTTACACATGGGGATGGCAAAAGAGGTAGTAACGAAATTGCAACTTGCTTAATGAAATATCTTGAGGAAAAGGACAAAACGGGCGTAAAACATCTACTGATGTACTGTGATTCGTGTTGTGGTCAAAATAAAAATAAAATCGTATTAGCTGCCATGAACCATTTCCTAAAATTAGCAATGAATTTGGAGGTCATTCAAATTAACTATTTACTCCCGGGCCATACATACATGCCTGTCGATACAGTTCATGCAGTTATCGAAAGGGAAGTGCGTAAAATTATTGTATGGAGTCCCTCACAGTGGTCTACATATTTCGAGTCGGCCCGCAAAAGACCAAGACCTTACAAAGTGAATGTCATGGAATGTACTGACTTTTTACAATTTGATCAATTAGCTTTAAATACATTCACGCCAAAGACATTAAAAAATATTAAGTAATATTAAATTAACGACCAAATATTTGTCAAATACTCCATGGAAGATAAAGCAGAGACTCATTCTGTAACATTATGCTAGCAAACCCCAGAGAAAGGAAAAACAAAAGGAAAGGGGAAGGGAAAGTCCAAAGGGAAAAAAAGCCAGATTAACAATAAACCAGTGATAGGTAAGGATGCAGTGAAGCAGCTATACAACAGTAGATTACCAATAGCCGCTGCGAAGTATAAAGACCTGATAAACCTGTGTGAAAATGGAACAATACCTAAAAGATTTCATAAAGAATACAGGGAGTTTCCATGCAATTCTGAGCTACGTGAGACTTTGAACGAAACAGACGAAGAGGACGATGAAAAAAGTGAGGAAGAAGGTGAATAAATAAATTATCAGCTGATGATGATTTATTTCCTCATCATCTCATCAAACAGAATAAAGTTAGTATATAGAAGAAAGTTATTTTAAGAGAATAAAGTTGATTAAAGAAGTGAAACTAATTAAAAGAGCACAGAAGAGAGTAGAGAAAAGGCAAGCAAGAAAAACTATGTTAATTACCAAAATATTATTTTTTATTTTTAAACATTTAGAGCTTTGTGTTCAATTAAGTAAGTACAAATAAACGATCTCAATTTGATTACACAAATGTACGTTTTATTTGTATAGTTATGTTCTTTCATGAATATTCGTAAAGAAAATACAGTAGTACACACATAAATACATACAAAATTACATAATCCATTTAATACTTAAGTTTAATTATTAATTTATCCTTCTTCTTAGCGTGTGCGAAGAATTTATCCGTTCAGAATACCTTAGCGTGTTATCCTTAAGAAGGAACCTAAAAAATATTACACTTGTCGATTATTTCCTTATTTTGTTTAGTTTTGTACAGTAAAGTGGATTTACGCCCTAAGGTAATATCATAGAGTGAAAATTTGAAGGGTGTAAAGGACTTTTATTTTTAAATTTATGGTCGTAAAGGAAATCTATCTCGGTAAATACGTCACTAGGGTAGTTTTTTTACACTGCACTAGATAATACTAGAAATTCTAAACACTTTTTTCCTAGGTTTCATTTAAATAGCTCAAGAAACAAAAAAGTTAGAGTAAAAATATTTTTTTTTTTCGTTTTTTGCTTCTCCTGAAAAGTCGCATTTTGTCCTTTACGACCTTTGAGCCCAGAGGTATCGCATATATCTCTATTTTCTTTCATCTTAAAACTCACCTCCTTTCTAGCCATATCATCTTTCACACAATCCATGCATCTTTCTCTACTCTTGTAACCCTTCATATTCATACTCAAAATTTTCCTCACAACATGGGCCTTGTTCCTTTGCATCACATGCCCATACCATAGTACCTATGGATGATTTTAATTTCTAGCTTTGCTGCATTCTGCCTACAAAAACTACATGCCTCTTCCTGATTAGTCGGTCGAAAACTTGGAAGAAAAGCTATGAAAATTAATACAAAGAACTTATATTAGCGTTAAATTTCAAAAAAAGAATATTACCCTTAACTTGGTATCACTCATTTAGGATTCATATTCAACAGAACATTTTTTCTTGTTTAGCGATGATCTTTCAAGAGCAGGTAGTGGCCCCGACTTTCGAGTTGCTGTGGGTTCGCACCTATGTAGGCACTTCACATGTAATTATTTCATCACCTTTGCTCTTATAACCGTAAGGAAAATATCGTGAGGAACCCAGCATGTCCTAAAACAAAAAAAATCGCAGACATGTGACATCCACTAACGCTTACAGTTACGTGTGGTGAGTTAAGGCCCACGACCTGGCACAGAGTATGTATCCCAGCAGTGCGGGCGTAATGCTGATTATGTTATATCTCTTGGACGCACTAAATCCGTAGACAACAAGAGTTATCATGAAAACCTACTTTAACCTACTAGGTGGTTTTTAACACTGTTCTGTCTGTTCGCAGGTCGCAAACGTCTGCCAGTAACATGGTCGCCGGACATCGAACTCAAACGCAACTCTTCATTTCATTCCACCATACGTACACCACCGAAAGACAACCACTTATCTCCCTTGAAACTTGGCGTAACCCTTCGTTCTACGCCACGCAAGCGTCTTTTGCTCGACACTGAACGCATACCACTAACTCCCGAAAAAATTGACTTTACCCATATTAGCACTCCTCAAAAATTCAAGATTACCAGTCCTATAAAAAGTACCCCACCAATGAAAAGGTGCAGACTTGAAAGAACATTGAATACTGAGTTCAAAGGACCCATAGATACCGCTTTAAAAGGCTTGAGCCCTACCCAGCTCATTCACATGATCAAAACAATCACATACAAGCACCCTGAAATTGAACAGGAGATCAGGAACGATATGCCAGTCCCGGATCTAATTCCTCTTGAAGAGAGACTGAGCTATTTAAAGAGTAATATCTTTAAAAGTCTCCCTACATCGCGACTTACTTCTAGAACTGATTCTCCAGCATACTCCCGAGTTTCTACACATTTGGCTGCATTCAAAAAGTGTGTTATTGAGCAAGGGAAGGTCTTGGTGGAATCGCAATATTGGGAGTCAGTAATCCAGTATGTTTTTCTGGCTTGGAACTATGTCAAAGCTACCCCCTTTTGGGATAACCAGCCCCACAATGCTCATAGAAAACAATGTTTTAAAGCCCTTACCAATTTTTGCATGACGGCGCTAAAAAAGGGTAGTATGCATAAAGAAATGTTGATTGATGTGCAAGACAAACTGCAAGGAATGGTTGCAGACAGTGAGGAAATATCATCTTGCTTGAAATATGTTCAAGGTCAATTACAAGATTTCTTGTAATTTTTATTAATTTCGATGGCTTTATTGGAAGGAGAATGTTGTTGTAACAGATTCTATAGTTGTAAATAAATAAAAGACTGATAAAAAATGTCCACATCAATAAACGAATTTTTCATTTGAATACTTCCGAAATGTTATTTTGATAATCTTGCATTTAAAAGATCCATTAATTTGTGAAACATAATTGTGTTACTGTTAGTGTAGTCTTGATTTTTAGAAATTTTGCTTTTTTTGATGTGGTTATTAGATATAAAACCTTTTTATCTTTTTTCTTCAATTTTTTTCCTAAGCAAAACAATTATGGAATCTGTTTTTTTTTAGTTAATTATTACCTCAATTAAGATTGTAGATGCAATCTTTATTATTTTCTTTTTATTATTTTATTCTCTGTGTCCCTGTTTTCTTGTCCACTATAAAATATGGGACTATTCTTAGGTATATAGTAGAGTGAGAGACTGACAAAATAATGATTCTTGAGGATATTTTGTTGACTAATTCTCTAATCACTAAATTGTTTTTGACATCCTTGAAAATACTAAGGGTAGTCCCATATTTTGTAAAAGAGCGCATTATTAGCATAATAAAAATCAATTATTCACTAATTGAAATTACCATTTTAATGATTACCTAATCAATGTCTTTGTGTATACCCAGTTAGAAAAAAATGCATTTCATCGCATTTAAAAAATGATAATATTTTTAATATCAAATATTTTTCTCTTTATGAATTTCTTTGTCTTTTCAATTACTATTAGTTAGTATATTTAAGTGACTTTGGTAGAGTTGAAATGAAACAGAAAATATTTTTTAAGTAATATTTTTAAACAAGTTTCGTCTTCCATATTTTTATGGATGCTTCTTTTTGATTCATTTCAACAAAGCTGTGACATTACCAAAGTATTCTTGCTATAGTTAGGTAAGCTTAATGTAGGTATGTAAGTTTGGATATTTCTACTTATTGTAATATTTGTCATAACCATAGTGCCACAAAAACTGTCTTCAATTAAGGCAAACTTTACTTTTCTGATTTTATCTGAAGATTTGGAATTGGTAGAAAAAATTCCTACATAATTGGCGTAACTAGAATGGATGTTTTGTAATAGTTATATTTAATACCGAGAGAAAAGTGATGGAAAACACCTCGATAAAAATTGGTACTTCTGAAGTATTACTGGTAACTGTACTCCACGTTTTGAAAAAGGGGATTTGTTTTAGATTAAAAATGTTTTTGATAAGCTACTTAGTACAGAGGCCAGCACATCAAGCTACCCCAACATGACAAATTTCTTTGATAGTTTTTCAAGTTTATTATAGTGTGTGTGTCTGTTTATCCGTCTTTCACGGCAATACCACTGAACGGATTTCGATAAAATTTGGCAGAGAGATAGATAGCATCCCGAAGAAGGACAGGCTACTTTTTATCAGCAAACCACGCGGGCAAAGCCGCGGGCGGAAGCTAGTTATAGTATAAGGTTCATGTTCAATTGGGAAAATAAGACAGTTTGAGATAGCATGATGTGCTGGCGTCTGTACAATATTTTTTGACTAAATGTCCTATGTATTGGCTGAATAAAAGTTGAATGGTGTGCCTTATTCCCGCAAGTGATTGACAAAATATCACACGATATTGTTAGTTAATTTTAAGCCTAAATAAACTGCATTTTTGTAATATATGCCGTTTTTTTCTTCAAATTAAGTACTAGTATAGTACATACAGTACGCTGCTGTTATACCGACCGAGCTTTATAAAAAGTTCGGCTTTGTAGAGCGTCTCCTCTTTCGTATGTTACAGTTTGATTATAAATCTCGACGTGCCTTTTACTCCCGAGAACCGTAACATAGGTACAGACATGCTCTCAAAACTTGATGCAGGAACACTTCTTATGTTAGTATTGTGGGAGATATGTTGGCTCCCATTAGAATGCGAATGACAGACACGTCACCACCGCGGCCTCGCGTGCTTCTACCTCCGGCAGACGGCACCCAGTGACCGGTAAGCCTGTAGTATTAATGCAGTTTAGTACTTTTTAATGCTATCTTAAATTTTGGATATCTAAGATAAAACTGATAAAGGTGCATTCACTAGTGTACATTCGAAAATTGGGCCATTTACCTTTGCAGCGTTCATGATTTACTGATGAAAGTATTAACTTATAACACCAGTAACAACTGCATAGTTTCTTAATTACCATAAATTAAAAGTACTTAATTATCTTAATCATCCCTTGCCACCATATCAATATACTCATGTAATTTATTCATGGAAAATAATATGTTTACAGCACAGATACATTATGATATCTACGGTAATTTACTAACGAGTTAATTACCGCATTATACTGAATCGGCAGGTACATAATATTACGACGATATTTACTAAATACAATTTGCAGAACAATATAGTTCTTAATTAGGGCTTATCATTTTAAATTAACTATGATTCCTATAAAAAGGGTTCGAATTTTATTTTCTAATCATAACCCTTTTGGATCTCAGCGAGTGGTAGTCTCAGTACTAAAGTTACTTTGTCTTACAAATATATAATTTAAAAAAAAGAAAATGGAAGAAGTTGTGTATTTTATCTCAGCTGAGCTCCTACATTTTGTTAAAGGCAAACAAACGCGGGAAACTCGCAGAGGTAAGTTTTACAATTTATTTTATATTATTTGTACTATTGAAATTATATTATATTTACCTCAATAATGTAGTAACTTTTTATTGTGATATTTAATGTTCGAATTTTAAATAATGAAGGGCACCATAATTGTTGAAAAAATGTTATGGAAATTGTAAAAAACCAGCAAAAATAAGCTGTTAAATTAACCAGATATATTATGTTAGATACCTAATTTATTTTGTCATCATTTTAACGATATAATTAATATCTATCTAAAATATAATTATACTGGTTGCTGCAGTAGTTAGTTTCGAATGAAATCATTGTAGGTATATCCTTTTTTTCAAATAGTTCTGTATATTTAAATGTAGGCAAGCTGTAACAGCCATAATGTTTGTTTTCTTATGGCGTTTATAAGAAATATTCATGAAGTTTTACTCTTTTTCTAGGTATCAAAGCGACGCCGTATGTGAAAATGGAAAACTTTACGCTTACACCAGATTCGTTGACTTCGGACTCCACAGACCAAGAAACTTGTAGTTCTCCTGAAACGAGACCATCAAAACCTATGTGGGTGACACCAAAACTACGTCACACTAAAGGGGTGGACTTCCTAAGGAGCAGGCGTATTAATTTCGATTTATCCGAAGATGAGGACAAGGCTAAAGATTGAAAGGATTGAAGACTAGGATCCGTTTTTATTAACGTTATAATGTATTAATTTAATTTTTAATATTAGGACTACCTATTAATTAATGCCTGTAAATAATTGTTAAAGTCCGCCTGCATGAACTGTTGTTATTTTATTTCAATAAACTTTACATAAGAAAATACCTACATTTTTTATTCTTCCTGCCTGACATATTTATGAAGTAGTAGGACGCGAAGAAAAGGGTACCTACATTTACATTAAATTGGCCAGTGCCAATAATACTATTCCGTACTGTTTATTGATAATGGCCATCGACCCTTAAAATGTAGTTTAGGAAAAGCTTAAAAAAATATAATTCGTCTTCTGTTGTTATCTATACTCTGTTTCTTTTTTCCGGCATGCATTTTTTAATAAACATTTAATTCATAGATAAGTATTGTAAGAAGCTTAGATGTTTTGATACATTCCGATTTATGGATTGACATAAATTGAGAGGTGACGTGAATTTGTGTTACTAAGCAGATAAATTCTTGCTCCCAAATAAAACATGTTAGAATATAAGTAGACCAACATTTGGGGAACAATATCTACCTACTATAGATGGTATGTACCAACAGCTATCTTTTATTAACTAGATTCTAGTCTATTGTGAAATCTATTTAAATAGGCATTTGATTATAATCTTAAGCTATTTTGAAGTTTTTTTATTACGTATTTATTTTAATTTTAGGTGTTTGATAGAAAGTATAGACTATTGCCAAGATTCAAAAGTGTTGACTATTGTGTAGCAAAGTCCCTGCTTACCCAGATATCAGCCGAACCATAACGGAGTGAGTGTATCTGATTGAGTCGACTCGACTTTAAACGACCGGACCTTTATTGATCGAAGGACCGGACGAAAGCGGCTGGTAAGCATACTTATTAAATGTGTTTTTTTTTAATCTCACAGGTAAGTTTATGATGAGGTCGGCTGCGTATTCGGACTATCCTGTTTTGCGTGTCGTGTCGTATTTTTTAACGTGTCGATTAGAGCGGGGCAAAGATACGTTAAATTTAGATCGTATGGGCGAGACAGATGTCGCTACAAGTCAAATATTTCACACAACATGACGTCAGACGTCACTAAGTTAAACACACGATGCATCCACTTACATATTTAAGGCCAGAAGTATAATTTATAAAAAAAACTAAATATTGTACCCAAAACAGATGGGAATACCGTCTTAAGTACAAATACATACCCAATGGAGCGAGTAAAACTGCGTCGAAGCGCATTTTACAAATGAATTAAGAAAATTCAGAGTTTATCTCATCTGCCTAGCTTTTCCCCAACCATGTTAAGGTTGGCTTCCAGTCTAATCGCATGCAGCTGAGTAGGTACCTATCATTAATTTAAATGGAGTGACTGGCCTTAGTATCTAATCTCTACAACATAGTTTCTGGGAAACACGATGCCCGTTGGTCAGTCTCTCGGCGAATCTTTCGGCAAAGACTTTCTATCCTCTCTATCTGGGGCTATCTGGGGCTATTTGGGACCAGTCTTTGTCAAAGTACTATTAGCTTAGTAGCTTATAGCGCCATCTCCAGGTGGAGATGGACATGGCGGGCGACCTCGCGGCAGGCACAGGCGTGCCTGCCGCGAGGTCGCCCGCCATGTAAATGAACTCGTTGGGTCGTGCTTTTGCCCCACTGAACGTCTGATAAACGACTGTCTGAAACACTAGGAAGGACGGGCGTTTTTGTCCTTAAAAAATCTGATTGGTCCGAAAGTTGGATTATTCAAAAATACTGGACACGTAATTTTCTTTTGTCACGTAAACCAAAAATGACGACGGTATAGTGCGTTGAAAGTGTAGCACGGCGTGACGTCACAAGCCCCTTCTCCTGAACTTGGATGTGCTATATCATTGTCACTTTTTATTGCATTAAGTAAGCAAAAAATATGTACTTATCCAATATTTTTTGGTAATCTTACTGACGGACTAAATAGACTTAATATATTTTTACCTAGGACACATCCCTATTGTTAACGTTCAAAAAGTGCTGATTCGCAGCCTAATTTCATCATCCTCTTGCCCTTATCCCAATTCATTTCGGCGCAGCATGTCTTTTTCTTCCATACATTTCTATCACCTCAAATTTGAATAAATTAATTTTGATTTGGATTTTATGATTATTTCATAGTTTATGAATTACAGTTAAAGTAATGTAAGTTATATATTTTGGTGAAAGTAGCTGTCCAATTACCCAACGTTTGTACGAAACCCTCGGTGAGCGATTCAGACTCGCACTAGTCCGGTTTATTTTACACAAAAACATCACGTCCTTTAAATAACTTTTGTTATTTCTCTTGCGCGTAGAATATTTACACAGTTGAATCAATAAAAAACAAAACTCAGGAACCTACTTAATATGCGTGAAAGTGACACGTGTAACCAAAAAGTTGAACGTGTAAGGGGGCGTCCATTAATTACGTGAGGCGTTTTTGAGAATTTTTCGACCCCCCTCCCCCCTTGGTGAGATAACGTAAGATTTTCCTTAACTCCCTCCCCCCTCCCCTAATCTCACGCGAGATTCTTCAAAACTTCTATTTGGACTGTAAACGTGTTGGATTATTGAGAAAAAAAAACACTTCTTCTTGACAGCACTTTTTCGTCTTGTAGACGAAATCGTGGGGTTCGTGTGCCTCGACTATTCCACACAAATTCGTGCAGGACTAACGCTGGGGTGCGCGTGCCTCTGCGTCGCCTCGTTGATGCGTGCAACACTCACTTTATGGAGCTTGACATTTTTACACTTTCAAAACATCGTTTCAAGGCAAGAGCAATTGAATTACTAACTTACTAACTTCTTAAGTATATATATATTTTTTTTTTCTTTGTTTCTTTCTTCTTCTGATTAGCCTTTTATGATGCGCACTGTATGTTTGTTTTCCTTTAACTTTTTTTTTTGTGAATTCGTGGACAATTGTGTGGGTTACATGCGTAGTAACATAAATATGGAATAGATTATGTATAAATGTATTTCCACGTTTTGTGCTAATTTAAGAATATTTAGTTAAGCTTAGCATGTAACTGTTTTTTGTCCCTAACAAATAAAATAAAATAAAAAATAGACGTGTCTTTTGACGTAAGCATTACAATATTCTTGAAAACTCATTTTCAATTATTAAAAACGCAATTTTTCACGCAATTTTACACCGTTTTCTGCAAAAAAATAATTACGTGATATTTGCCAAGACCCCCCCTCTCCCCTAAGTGAGATTTGGAAAGATTTAGCTTGATCCCCTCCCCCCCTAGAACACCTCACGTAATTAATGGACGCCCCCTAAGTAAAAAACAAACCGCCCGTGTCATGCAGGTTATAGGTATAATAAATGACGAATGCTAGCCTAGTTATAGCTATTTTCAATGCAGGATCCATCAAAAAATGTTTTTTAATTTCGAAAGCTAGAGTAGTTTTTGCTTGTTGATTGAGTGCAAGGTGATGTCAATTTAGTTTTATGAAACTAGTTTTAACAATGATAAGGCTAGGTGTAATAAGCATTTTCGTGGTAACTAAACTATTGAGCAGATAGATTAAAACATAGAACAGTTTAAAACAATAAATGGAAATCGGTAATGGATAGTTGGGGAAAATGATGGAATTATATTTATTTCTGTTAGTACCTAGATCTTTTCTAGGCACTTGTACGCCAATGTACGGTCAATATTTTTAAAACCTAGATGGCGCCGGGTTTTTTTTTTCTGACTTATCCCTAAGAAGAAACGCCGAAACAGAATCATAAGCCATGGTCTCTCTTAGAGTTCAAACATTACATTATTATATATGTGAGTCTGGAAATACAAAGCGATCCAGGGCAAAGTCTGGAAATGTCTTTTGAAGAAATGCAGCATTGAGACGTCATGTACACTCTTATTTTTTGTTTAGGTACTATGAACCTCAAAGGGGCAAAGGGTCATTGTGCTCATTATAACAATCAACTTTAATATGGGACAAACCCTGAAATTACGAATATAAAATCAGCTGGCCCAGTTTGTCGATCTTAGAAACAGGAAATATACTGAACGCCTGTTTTTATTCTTGGAATTTGGCGTTAGGTGATTACCTAGTTAGGTAGGTAGTACTACGGACACCATAGTAAAAGTTATTCTTTTTTATTTATTTTTAAACGTGGGCAACGTTTAAAAAAAAACAACATTTAAATTCACACATACCCAAACAGCCAGACCCGGAACCACTACCCGTAGGCCATACAAATATTTGTTCCGTCTGGGAATCGAACCCGCGACGCGCGGCGTAGCAGTCGATCGCTCAGCCACTGGAAGCCAACCCCAACAAAGTTTGGGAAAAGGCTATACAGATTATGATGTTTTATTAATGTATTAATGTTCGATTCGAATAATTAAGCGAGGAATTTATGGGCACATAATAAACTTTAACTATGAAACTATTCAGTTGGATAAGAATTCATATCATGATACACGAATGTCATCATCTTTCGATTCTACACACGTTTTGAATGACTAATTTGAACAAAAAGTTATTATTGTGACTTAACTATGAAATAATTAGACATATAACCTCGCAAACTTTTTGTCCTACTAACTAACTACTAACATGTACTAGATTATTTTATGCAACATCAAGAAACATACAAAAAAACACATCTTTGCTCCTTATAAAATTAGAATTTTAGATGACTTAGACACGCAAACTGCAGTGTAAGACATTATTGCCAAAGAAATCAACAGGTTTTTTCTAAAACATCTTCAATGGCGGCTGGGGGCCCTGGGCTGCAGCCCAAAAATCCCTTAAAAAGATCCGCTCTTGGGATGTCAGAGTTTTTTAATTGGGCTTGGCGTAATATACAAGAAGCGAGCAACCTATGAGTTCTTGTATATAAAAAGAAACGTGTGGGATCGATAATCAAAAATGTCAATCAAATATAGTCAGCAAGTTGAATTGTAAGCCTGGCATTCCTGAGACCATGGGAGGTGTGAGTGACAGCAAAGGCATTGCTAAACTATTTGGAGAATAAATGCTTACTAATAACTTAATTATTAGAAAATAACTATAAAATTCTTCATAATTTCAAGCCACCACCAGTACCGAAGACCGATTGGACATAGTTTTCTCCAAAATCAAAATCCATTTGTTAAAATTAGGCCTACAATGAGCACTTTTTGAATGACAAAATTTGAGAAAAGAGCTAATAAAAAATCCTTAACTAGACAGTTATCCCGTATTCATTATGGCTTTAGATTTTACATACGGATCCAATTAAAAAATCACACTCTGAACAGGATGACTGGTAAAAGTGAACGATATATTTTAACCATGAAATAGCGAAAAACCAAATCAGCTTGTCAGTAATGTCCATTGCTTATAAAACAAATGTATGTGATTTTTTTCGGCATTCCAGTGTTGATCCAATGTTAAAAGGTTTTTACAATGATTTGTAGTACAATCAGAAGTTGACGTAGCGGTTACAAATTACCAGTAGCTCTATATTTATTACCTATTTATTTAGTTACCTATCTGTCCTATGTATGCTGGATAGTTGTTGATTATTTTAATTGATTTTTTGTTTGTTATTGCAAATATTATACAGAGATAATGATTCGATTTAATGGGTTCACTACCTATGAATTTGGTACGTCCTAAGTTCTGAAGGTAGTGTTTTAAACTTCCAAATATAACATACGGATCCTGGTGCTTTCTCTTTTTTGTTTCAGTATAAGTTTGCAACGTATGTTAGTACTTAACTAAACGTATACTTTTTCGCAAATATATGCTTAGCTGTTTGCCATGTATAAAGACAAAAGAAATATTTTTCAGACTTCGACTTTTGTTTTTCGTCAGCAAGAGCAAAATGTCAAGGTTCTCCTGAGCCTTCAGGCAGGAGTAGATACTATCATCTGCCTAGCTTTTTCCCAACTGTGTTGGGGTCAGCCAGCCGGATGCAAGAGAATGCCAGAATTTTACATGGAGCGACTACCTGTCTGACCTCCGCAACCCAGTTAATGGGCAACACGATACCCCTTGGTAAGACTGGTTGTTCGACTTCATTCTGAGTACCCGTAACGACTATTAAAGATATAGAAATGACAGCCGGGACCAACGCCTTAACGTGCCGAGACACGGAGGAGTCTCCATGTGTAACAAACGGTCACTCATCTACAGACTGACCTCGATCAACCCGTGTGGCTTTATTTATTTAGCCTCGAGCACTTTTCGCTGAAGAATGTATGTAAAAATCGTATTTTGTTATTTTCTCCAGAATATTTTTAGTAGGTTTGGCTATTAGTTTTTAACACCATCTAACTATTTTTGCATGTGGTGCGATCAAAATGCGTAAGTAGATATTTTACATGAACAGCTGCAACACTTACAATTGATAAACTTAGTGCTAACTTATGTGGAGGTTTGCAATGATGTTCATAACGTACGGTGTATATAATCACTACGGTCTGTGCATGAAATACTTAGTATTACATTTATACTAAGGCAGTCTTCGCCGCGCGTTTATATCAACCGTACGCTGCAGTCATGTCTAAAATAAAATTTACCGTGAATGGGAAACACTGTGCAGGTAGGATCAGTGTTATACTTATACATTATTTTTTGTTGATTTATTTTTATACATTAGGGAAGTGACTGTACGGAATCATCTTTGTAAATACCTTCACAAATAAATCTTCTGATTTCTACGGTTGCAGCTGAAGTTTAAATTTTGATACCCTCGTAACCGGCCACTAGGTATTTACTAATTAATATTCTAAGAAAGGATTTAAAGCCCGTCTAATCCTAAACAGGGCATAATTATTTATGAACCAGTTTATACTAATACTTAACACGTTGAACGCCAAAGGACCGAAAAACAATACATTTTCTATTGTGTCTCGTTGTTTGGCAGTTAAGGTGACAATATATTAATTAAAACTAGTCTGCATCACGTCTCAATTGGCGATAGGATTACGCTTTATCTTTTTCTAAAACTACTGCTCGAAAAGTATCAATACGCCGTCAATGTGAACATTTTAAATAAAATAAAAATAATAAGGTTTAATGCAGAAACTTTTACAACTTTTACAATTAATCTAAAGCACACATCCCTCCCATATGATCCCTCTAGGCCTAGAAAGAGAAGGAGCTACTTAGTCGCTCCAACTGTCAAGGTTAGATCTACTTTCGCTAAAAGAAAATACTCAAGGCAATCGTCCTACCTATACAACTTACTGAATAAAGAACTACGTATACACACCATGAAGCTCCGCGACTGTAAAAAAGCTGTAATCGAATGGCTTAAAACTAAAACCTACGACGATGTTGAGTCTTTTGTATCTACGCTTCAATGACCAAATTATTTGCTTACGTGTTGTTGTGAACATGGTTAGTGGAAGATGACTTATTATGCTTCTTCCGATCCCAAGACATTGTCGCAGGGCTAATCTATCTATTTAATAATCTACAATCTACAATCTCTAATCTACAATTCACAACCTACCACCTACACTTGCGCCTGCACTTACACCTAAACTTATACTGGCACCGCCTTCCGGTCTCATCCGAGTGGATCCCGATCCCTTGTAAGCGTCGGGTCGGTAGTCTTCTGTGTCCTAACCCAGTGAACCCAGATATGGTCCACCTAAGTGCCAAACCTCATCCGGATTTGTTCAGCCGTTTTGGCGTAAAGGCGTAAAGGTGCAAACAAACACATAAATGCCTAATAAAATAAATCGCACACTTTCGTATTTATATTCATATGGGCAGGATATTATTAAAGGATACCACATATAACTAAATATGCTAATTATAACTCATACACTACACACACTCACACACCACACACACTCACACACTACACACACTCACTCTTTACACTCTTACCCATAATCACACGTATACGCGCGTCTTGGCCCTTTTTCTATGCATAAAGCTCATTCATTTGCACATCATTCATTATTGTATAATTTTAAGTTACCCTTTTATTAAATTTTTCTGCATGTTTACATTGTCTACATTCAATTGCATAAGATAAGAATAAGTGGAAGCGCGGAGTCTCCTAACACAAGCAATTCCTTGCTTAAAAGGTGATCTCCAACATTAGTGTGTCTAACAAGCCTTTTGTAATTGAAATAAACAATTTTTTTTTTTTTTTTATAATCTTACATAAATATAATAATATATCCCGGATACTTAGGAGATCCCGCTCTCCAATGATAAAATATTGAATTGGTAACAGTGGTGTAAGAAAATGTAATATTTTGATTCTATTAGCTTTTATTCTAGTGCACGAGGTTGTGGGTTCAAACCTGGGCAAGTACCAATGTGAGTTTTTCAATACATATGTACTTTCTAAGTTTATCTTGGACATCACTGACATCGGTGAAGGAAAACAACGTGAGGAAACCTGGACTTATAAAATTAATATAAGTCTGAAATCGCCAACCCGTCTTGAGCAAGCGTGGTGATTAATGCTCGTGCCTTCTCTGTATGAGAAGAGGCCTTTGCCCTGCAGTAGGACACTAATAAGCTGGTACATAGCTTTTATTTATTTATTATAGATGACATTTCGAACTATAATTAACTTAACGTTCCCATTGTCTATAATTTGTTATTTTATTTTATATGTAGGTACATATATATTTGCATGTCACACGGTTCCTAGAATGCAGAGGGTTTAATAAACGATTTCACGTAAAAAACACCTTTATTTATTCTGATTCTATCCAGCCAGTTAATAGGTAGATACTGAACAGCACATAAAATTCCGACTTTTGTACAGAAGCCAACCCAATCATATTACATCAATCTGGCATATTTCTTTGATAGTTTTTCAACTTTATCGCAAAAGAATGTTCATGTTTAATTAGGAAAATTTGATGACTTGATGTGATGGCATCTGTACCTAAAGAGGTGGCCAAAGTGCCCTATGGATTTCTTAACACAGCAATTCAAAGAATATTGTAAGTACCTTGTATTTAACTCCAACCTCATTGCCTACTGACGACAAAACTACGACAATATTACAGTAATTTTCCCTGCTATTATGTAGTAAGTAGTCCCATAATAACATGCTTTATACTATGGCTTATGGTAGTAACGACATAATGCATGGCAGTTTCCTATCTTGTAGTAAACATTGCGATATTTCCAGCGATTTCAACGTTGCATGCATGAACAGGCTCGTTCATAAAGACAAATTCATTGTTAAAATAAATCTTTTAAAATCATTTTACCACGTATATTATTAAAAGCTTTTCAATCTGTTTGGCGTCCCGTAGGTCTAAACTGCTTAATGGCGGACATGATAAAATTGTACCTCATAAATCGTTTTTCTTTTAATCCGTCGGTATCTATCGTTTAGTATTCGTTTTAGGTATGTTTTTGTCTAATGTTGATACTCGGATCGGCAGGACACAATTTTTTTTGCGTTTAATGTGACAATTTCTGCCAAGTCTTGTCTTGCTTTACTTTGTGTTTATTAACTATAATCATGCATTACCAGTAAGCACCCAGCCCATTTGCGAGTGGTATGAATAAAAAAACAAATGAAAAAGGCCAGTACTTATTTCTTTTTTATTTCTTTATCACAGATCGTCAAACATCTAACCAAAATAACTATTTTACATAAAGATTTTTTTATTAATTTTGAAACAAGTTTATTCAACACTCAGTTGTTTGTTTAAATCTAAAATTAAATCTAACATTGGACGTCGAGAACGACGTGTTTTTGCAATGGCTCGAAATATATATTAGATAAATTACCGAAGTGTGACGAAAATGTCCAAATTTTTTAAAGTAAATTCATTTTATTTCTGATAGATAAGAGTCTGTTGAGGATTTTTTAAATGATAAATTATGATACATTTCCTATAATACCTAATATTTTCCTTTTTGTGTAAAATATGTAAAAATAAATTTAATTAACATTTATTTAACTACTTTTTGTTTTTTTAAACTAGTACATTTGGACTTTTAGTTTTTAACTACTGTTTAATCTCGAACTCATTTTGTGTACCCAACATGACACTAAAATTACTAATTATACATCAATTTCATTTCTAGAACATAGAGCTCGACTACAATAATATGTATAATTGTATATTTAAGACCTTTTATTAAAACCTATGTTCACAAATAAAGACTGATTGATTGATTGAATAATTTGTTGCTTTGTTGAATGCAACGCAACATTTACGCAATAATCTTGACTTTAAAAAATACTGTAATCTCTGAGTTTCTTTCGGTATTTCTTCTCAGAGTTGGCAGATAGGGAAACACCAACCTACTTTAAATAAATGTTTGTAAAAACTTATTTACAGAAATAAATATCACTTATCATTTAACGCTGGGGGGTTCAGAATTTTGTACCATGATATCAGTCTGTATAAGTCGTATTTTCATTACAGTGGACGAATGTACCCCTCGAGAGACGACGCTGAATGCGTACCTCCGCTATGTTCTCGCTCTGCCGGGGACCAAAGCCATGTGTCACGAAGGCGGCTGCGGCTCCTGCATCGTGATGGTGCGAGCGAGGCGGTGCTCCAGCGGCTTGGTCGAGACCTTTTCTGTAAACTCCGTAAGTGATCATTCTTGACCAATGCTGGTACAGGCTGGATTGTTACGATGTAAGACAAGGGAAGGTACCCTAACCGCCGCATCAATATGAAAAATTCTTTTTATTTATTGCAAACTGTTTTTAAAATGGGATAATCGTCGTCATTATCCTCCTTCTCTCAATAGTCACCTCCTTTCTAGTCATATCTTCATGCACACAATCCATCCATCGTTACTTAGGTCTTCCTCTGTTTCACAATTTTAAAACGGGGTACTTAACCTTCACAAACATATTTAGTTTTGTGGTTACAAAAAAAACTACTACTAATTACTAAACTATAACTTTCAAAAGTTGAAAATAAAACCCAAATAGGTACAGAAACCTTGGTTGCCAAGTCCAACTCGGCTTTACAATTTTTGAAGTTATACTTCTTTTGGCGCGATGGAGAAAAATGATGAGAGTGAATTTTTACGATGCGCGCGCACACCGATACCTAAATTTAACAGCATGAAGTTAGTTCTAGGTGGTATGAAAATTGATAACTATGTTCAAGTTGTATATTCTAGTATTTTTTGACACTACCGGTAATGTCAAACTATATGTCATGCAAACCTGACCGAAAGAAAGTCATTCCAGCCTTATGGTCTAGCCGGCAATAAAATTACATAATGCCCGCTGGTCGACCATGTTTTTTGAATTTGGAACCTGAACACAAAGTTTGCATAAATCTTTTTAGGTACCGAAGAGAACACATTTGAAAATCGAATTGCTTTTTATTATCTTACTACAGAAGGTGTGTACTGTGTAAAGAGTATTCTTGGGAATAAAGGTGTCTTGGGGTATTTTGAATCCTTTGCTGCATTCAGGATTCTAGTCTTAACTCCATCGATGCGCTCGGTAGTTAACTCTAGAATTCTTCGTTACGCCCGGTATTCATTATGGCGCCCGTGACATAATACACTGATCTGTCCCCTTGGTGCGTAATCTACTATTTATTTGCATACTGTGATTCATTAAACCGTACAACAGATTTCAAAATATAAATAATTTTTGAAAAAAATTATAGATTTGCACTAACTTATACTTTTACATTATATTTTTTTTTCAATAATTGATTTAACGCGTTGAACGCCAAATGACCGACAAACAATACATTTTCTATTGTGTCTCGTTGTTTGGCAGTTAAGGTGTTAATGTAACCACGAGCAAGAATTGCTTGTTGTATTATTTGTTAAGAAGTATAACTTCTAACGCGTGTACATAAGTACACACACTCTTTTTTTTTTACAAAAGAGAGCTCCGATCACGCCTAATTTCGTGTCCCAAGTTTCGTGTAGTGGGGTTGATTGGTCCATTTTATCTATATTCAACACGAACACATCATCATCATTATTTCGGAAACAGTTGTTTTAAAGACTGCCAGTAAGGCAAAGTTTCTATCTACGACTTGTAAGCAGCCGTGTATATAGCCGCAATATCTCGTCCACAGTGTCTGGTCCTGGTATTTTCCTGCAACGGTTGGGAGGTGACGACCATCGAAGGTGTAGGTAATCGCTTGGACGGGTACAGCGAGGCTCAGAAGCGACTTGCCGCGTTCAATGGCACCCAGTGCGGGTACTGTACACCGGGGTGGATCATGCACCTCACTAGGTATGGGATTTTACCCAGTTTCTGTTGATACAGTTAAAATATATAGACTAACTAACAAGAATCTTACGATATTTGTGTGTGCGTTCTGTGTGTGTGTGCTGTGTTACGTACACACATAAATTCAGGCCTTTTCCCCATGGGGGTAGGCAGAAACTACAGAACGCCACCTGCTACGATCCTTAAGTACACCATTTGCTTCGTTTACATCATCATACATCTGGTCACTGTGTGTGTTGTGTTATTGATACGATTTTATTCTAGTTTAATTGACAAGAACCTCACAATGGCAGAACTAGAGCAGTCTTTCGGCAGCAACACATGCAGGTGCACAGGATTCAGGCCTATCTTGGACACCATCAAGTCGTTTGCCATTGACGCCTCCCCTGAAATACTCCAGAAAGTCAGGGACATTGAGGAGCTCAATACGTGTCCCAGGAATCCAAGAAGCTGCACGAGGAAATGTTCGACAAAAAGTGACTGCAGTGATTGGAGCCTCGTAGCTGATGTTCAAAATGAAAGTACTCTTTGTTTTAACTTTGGGAAGTACAAGTTCTTTAAGATATATGATGAAAATGAAATTTTTAATATCTTCAACCAGCATGGCGTGGATTCTTATATGCTTGTTGACGGGAACACTGGAAAGGGTGAGTTCAGACTTAGTTATTATTGCAAATACAATAAATGATTTCAAAACTATTACTGTACCCAAATCCACAAGAAATGTTTTAAGTAATTTTTTACATACTTATGTGTTATCTTTTAACTGCTTTTGTTTCATAGAAGTCAACAAACCCAATTAAAGTAAGTTACTTCAAAAAGTAGTTATCTACTGTCTTGTTTTAAGTGAGGAAAATAAATAATAGTGTAAGATAAGTAATCAATTACTGCATTCGCATCAAGACGTGGTTAATGACACTTTAATGCAAATTTAACCAAACATACTTTGACAATTAATTTGACAGCACGGTTGGCGCAGTGGCTGAGCGATCGACTGCTGCGCCGCGTGTCGTGGGTTCGATTCCCGCACGGAACAAATATTTGTATGGCCTACAGATAGTTGTTCCGGGTCTGGCTGTTCGTGTATGTGACTTTAAATGTTTGTAAACGCACCCACGACACAGGAGAAATTCCTAGTGTGGGGCAACGTTTTTTTTAAAAGAAAGAAAGAAAGATACTGCAATTTACTGAAAATGCCCGAGATACGGTTAAGACCAGCTTTTCTAATTCGTCTACGATAAAATAGTGAGTCAAGAGACATTTACAACAAAAGGAATGTAACATTTCAGGTATTGTTGAGACATTTGAATACCCGAGAGTATTGATAGACATTAGCGATGTATGCTCTCTTAAAACGTATAATTTCGACCAAAACTTGGTCCTTGGAGCCAACGTGTCTCTAGAGGACTGTATCAAGATATTCAAGGAAGCGTCTGTCAATAGGAGCGGCTTTGCGTATTTGGGGGAGTTGGCGAAACACCTAAGTCTTATTGCTCACATACCCGTTCGGAAGGTAAGTTTAATGTTTTCAGAAAATTGTAAGAAAGCTCTCTGGTGCTAAGTAGGAGCCGGTCTTTGTGTATATCATGTACTGATCCAGGATGCAACGGAACGCTTTGATTTTGAATACCAGACCTATTCTTTGGCACCAATCAGTAGTTATTAATGGCGAACGATCGACGGCAAGGATGGTGCAGTGGCGGAGCGATTGGCTGGTGCGCTGCATATCACGATTCCCAACTACTTACTACTCCGGGTCTGGCTGTTTGTATTTGTACGCAGCCACGATACAGGTGACATTCCTAGTGTGGGGTAAAAAACAAGAGGTTTCAGTTTGAAGGGTGGAGTGAAGCCTGGTTTTATCCATATCTTCATTACAGATATTTATTTCTATTTTGTAATTATTAATTGACTGCAACAGGATGAGGTTCTGGGTTCAAATCCCGGGTCAGCTAAAGTGTATTCAATAGCAGCCCAGAGCTTATATTTCTGCTTGGTTATTGAATTGAATCGCGCTCTATAACATAGGACTTAAACATAACTGGCCAAATGTGGGTTTACTATAGCTACTCTTCTGACTAACCCTTCAAGTAATACAGGCGTGACGAAATGTAATTGTGTGACATGACCTAGTAACTTTGTCTAATATCTGCAACCTTTTTTTATAGCATAAGCTGATTTTTTTACTATTTTTAGATTGGTTCCATAGCTGGTAATTTGATGTACAAGCGCGCCTTACCAAAGTACAAGTCAGATATGTTCATACTGTTAGAATGCGTCGGCGCTACTGTCACTGTTCGTGAGTACTTACTTCATTTTCCAATCAAATGCTTGTAGCAACGTTCAGACAACCAAAATATACAGCTTAATAAACTGTTAAACGTGTATCAATGCAGGCTTTGAAGCCAGCGATGTTCTTTTATTTATTTATTTATTTATAAGCAAGAGAACCAACAGCTATAACAGATGGATAATTATTTCATAGTCACACAAAGCCAATTACAGGTTCTCACGAGTAAAAAAAGAAAAAAAAATACAGCACAAAGCTTAAAATCACTAAGAGGCACGATAAAAAATAAGATAACATAATCACTATGTACGAGTACATAGGTATACACTGACGCCAGTCCCGCTTTTAAAAAAGTCTGCATTCAGCCGAGCATTTCCTAAAACATTAACCTAAAACATGGTAACGCTTAAGACAAAACTAAAACTATTCGTTCGTTTAATGATTCAACTCGTTTGGTCCTTAGGTTTCTGTAATGGCAAAACAAAAACGCTCACAATGACGGAATTCCTAAACTTTGATATGCAAGGTGTGTTGATGACCAACGTGGAATTGCCGCCGATGAGCAGCTCACACGTCTTCAAGAGTTATAAGGTAAGTTATCTGGTGTGAGATGTCAGGTCATTATTAAGCTCGTCATTATTAATGTAGAGTTTAATGTTAGAAGCTTTACATGAAATCTACGACGATCTCATGAAGAGAAACATAATTTAGAATGATTTCAGATTATGCCAAGGAGCCAAAATGCTTTAGCCCTCGTGCACTCAGCTTATCTTCTAAAAATAGGAAGTAATAACATAATAGAATTTGCGAGCATAGTGTACGGCAATATAGCTCCGTACTTTTATCACGCCAGAAAAACTGAAGAGTATCTGATCGGAAGGGACATATTTAATGATAATAATTTGCAAGAAGCCATAAAAGTGCTGAGCAGTGAACTGGTACCAGTAGAAATACCAGGGGAACCATCTATACAGTTTCGGAAGAAGTTGGCTCTGGGGCTATTTTATAAGGTGAGGAACTGATCCTGCAAGCAAATTCAAGAAATCTAAAATTATGATCGTTATCTTTTTTACGCTACTTCGACTTTTAGTGTCCGTGTGTGTTTACCTTCGCCAGATATACTTTTAATTTAGCTTTCTTTAGTCACCGAGTTATTGTCTACACTCTAGTTATCTTTTATATTTGGATCCTGGGTCAGTGTGTAAACGACACCTATCATCATCATCTGCCTAGCCTTTTCCCAACTATGTTGGGATCAGCTTTCAGTCTAACCGGATGCAGCTGAATACCAGTGTTTGATATGGAGCGACTGCCTATTTGACCTCCACAACCCAGTAACCGATACCCCTTGGTAAGATTGGTTGTTGTGTGACTTTCGGGCTTCTGACTACCCGTAACGACTGTCAAAGATCTACAGACACCTATCAAAAACAACACCTATTTAATAATAAAAATATCTCATAACTCATTTATTTGCAGTTCATCCTTAACATCAGTCCGGCTGGCACAGCTCTTTCGAAATATATTTCTGGTGGAGAACTTCTGAAGAGGCCCGTATCTATTGGTAAAGAAGACTACCAGACTAACTCCTCGCTATTCCCACTGAACCAGCCCGTAGATAAGCTTGAGGCGCTGATTCAAGTAGGTGGTGAAGCTAGGTTTGCGAATGATATACCTCCGTTGCCAAAAGAGGTGTTTGGCGCCTTCGTGATGTCCGAAGTACATATTGGTGAAGTGGATACTATTGACATGGAAGCAGCTATGGTGAGAGCCTGTCTTTGACTACTCTATAACTGAACAGAGAGAGAATATTTAAGGAACTTATATGCTTTATATACTTTGGCAATATTTAATTACTTAACTTCCAGAAAACGACACACATTATAAAATGTATTGTTTGTCGGTCAGTTGGCGTTTAACGTGTTGATCTAATTATAATATAAAAATGACATATATACAAAAACAAAATAAAATAAAAAGCCGACCAAGACACTCAGGTGTCAAAGTACCTACTCCTCCGCATCGCTGTTATCTTGAAACGTGCCCGTGACTGGCAGCATTGCCACGTTCGATGGCAATACTAATTCTTTGGGCAAAGAATGAGCCAGCCCAGTCACACGAAGTTTACTTTAGCAATTGAAAGTCAATTTGGTTTTGCACCTTTCAATATTCATTGTTCAATACATAAAAACAGCTTCATCGTTATCTAACATATATATGCTGCTATCAATGGTATTATAGTTCATTTTCACTATTTCGTCACGACAACGATAATAACGACGGCGACACGCGTCTTATTTAGTAGTAAGTGACCGATTCTGTTACTATGTAGGATGTTAGAAATTTATGAAAGCATTTACGTGATTCAAATAATTCTGCAATTTGAAATGTTACAATAAAATCAGAGAAAAACATGTTTTAATGTTTCGGAAAATTTTTACTTATTCATAACTCGGATCACGAAAAATATTTAAGTCATATTTGTCTACATTTATATAAATAAAGTATGTATTCTTATTTATTTAATATTTTGATAGCTGAATCAATACGAGATAATATGCATAGTCTTGAAACATAATTTTATTTTTATTACTTAAATATAGAACTTTATAAAATATGACTATTGTTGTTCGAGGTTATTTTATTAAATTAAGGAATAATTATAATAATATTAGCGTTTAATATTTTTTATGTCTTTAGGCAATAGAGGGTGTTATTGCCCTGTATACAGCCAAAGACTTCCCTGGCGTGAATTCCTTCGGATTTCCGGGCATTCAACTGCAAACAGATGAAGAAGAGATTCTTGCAACTAAAATCAAGTTTCGCGGCCAACCGATTGCCGTACTGGTAGCGAAAACCGAAAAATTAGCAGAAAGGGCAGCAAAAATGGTCAAAGTTACTTACAAAAATGTTAGTACTGCAGCTCCGGTACTCACCATTGATGAAGCAAAGAAAGATAGCAACAGATACGTGCCTGGAACGCCATCTATAGAACCGGATGGAAAAGGCGACAATATCACTAAGGTCATAAAAGGTGTTTTTGAGATGAAATCTCAATATCATTATTATATAGAACCCATCACAAGTGTAGTTGTGCCTGTTGACAATATGCTAGAAGTATACGACTCGTCGCAATGGATGGACCTAGTGCAAATTGTTGTAGCGAGGTCTTTGGGAATCAACGAAAGCGAGTGAGTTATTACATTTTTAACCATGTTTTTATTATAAACCAAGCTTCTATACAATAATTGTCGTATAAACGTCTACATGAAATATGGCTATACCAATTATTGTCATTAAGTTATAGATCTAGCTTCAGTTAGAACCTTGTATGAAGAAAAACAATACAGTTTTAGGGAGCTCATCTTTAAAATATTAATCTTGTAATTTGTAAGTTCCTAATTTAAATAGACTAAACGTCTTTTCTCATTAAGATATATTTGTTAAGTTTCCCATAGTTATGTGAACTATTAAAATGTTCTTCTTGAGAAATGATTATTCCTTAAACCGAAATGCAGCAATGTTTCGAAACTGAATAGAGCGTAAAAACGAACCTTGTGGGATTCCTCAAGATGTCAGTGTAATGGCTTAACTTTAGCTGACTTTATTACAAATATTCAGCCCGTTATTTTCTTGTTATATTAATGTTGAACATTACCAAGAGTCATAAGTGTGGTAAACTTATTTAAAAGGAAATTTACGTTATGATTACCGTTTCGAACGTCTGGCTAAATTGCAGGAATACGCAATGAGGATTACTGAATCTCGTGAAACGCAATGAAAAGAAATGATACAAAGGCTAGCACATCAAGTTACCCCAATTTGACAAATTTCTTTGATAGATTTTCCACTTTACTTCAAAAGAAATTGGTTTCATATTCAATTGGGAACATTTGACATTTGGTCTGTACCTTTACATAAAGTGCACCTTTCAGTACCTTTGTGCCGATGTTCTTCGGATTTTATCCTATAATATGATTTGCTGGTAGATTTTTGTGAATCATGAAATAAATAGATAATAATAGTAAAGTTTCTTCCAGAGTCATGGTTAAAGTTCGTCGTGTTGGCGGCGGTTTCGGAGGCAAGATAAGTCGCAACGTCCAGGTTACAGCAGTATGTGCTTTAGTAGCCAAGAAACTCGATAGACCCTGTAGATTCATACTGCCAATTCAGACCAACTTGACTATAGCTGGAAAGAGACTGCCCTGTCAATGCGAATATGAGGTATATATGGATATTACTGCAGCTATACCAACTGGATACCTGTCTGGTTAATATTATTATTCATCATCCTCCTGCCCTTAACCCAATTTATTTGGGGTCGGCGCAGCATGTTTTCTTCTTCTATACATCTCAACTTGCCGTCATCTCAAGAGTCACCTCTTTTCTAGCCATATCATCTTTCAAACAATCCTGCCATCTTTTCTTTGAAATCCCTTTACTCTTGTAACCTGTCTTGCACATTCATAATCAAAACTTTCCTCACAACATGGTCCTCATTCCTTCGCATTACATGCCCGTACCATGACAACCGATTTCCACACAACTTCTCGGTCACAGGCACCACTTTCAGACTTCCTCTTACATTCATTTCTTTCTATGGTTAACATTATTATTATTTAATTTGTCTACTAAGGCCAATTTTTTACAAAATGTCTCATAATTGCAGTTTCAATCTGTTCTAAGGCTATCAAAATTATATTGGAACTTATGTTACGTCGTAGAAAAGACATTATACGTTACATTTGACGACCGATGTGGCGCGGCGGGCGAAGGTCCGCCTGCGACGCAAGAGGTTGCGGGTTCGATTCCCGCCTTGGGACAAATGTTTGTACGATCTACAAATATTTGTTCCGGGTGTTCTGGGTATTTGCTATGTATAATAAAAATATCTATCTATGTAATGTATTGTATTAAGTATATCAGTCATCTAGTACCCATAACACAAGCTCTGCTTAGCTTGGGGCTAGATGATGCTGTGTGGATTGTCCAGCAATATTTATTTATTTATTTATATTTATTATGAAATGTTTGATGAATACTCTTTCCTAACAAAAACTTTATCAATAATTAATAATACCTTACAATAGGTTGGAGTAGACGACGATGGTAAAATCCAGTATCTAAACGCGTCGATTGTTGAAGACAACGGTTCATCCAACAACGAGAACATTCTCGATTTCACTATCGGCGGCTTCCCTAACTGCTACAATACTAAGTATTGGTCTGTAAAGACTGCGACAGTCACTACTGATACACCATCTAACACCTTCGCTAGAGCACCAGGTAAGGTTTTTTTTCTCCTGGACTTTTGACTAGGTAAGAGTTTATTCTCCTAGACTTTTGACTAGTTTTGAGTATGAATGTGCAGGTTTACAAGAGTAGAGGGAGACCAAAAGAAAAGATGGATGGATTGTGTGAAAGATGGTATGGCTAGAAAAGAGGTGACTTTTGAGATGACGGCAAATAGCGATGTATGGAGGAAGAAAACATGCTGCGCCGACCCCAAATAAATTGGGATAAGGGCAGGAGGATGATGATGACTTTTGACTACGAAAGGTTTTTTTTCAGCTTAACGACTAGCGTTGAAACTTCTTGATTAGCTAAAAAAAATGTCGTAGTCAAATATCTTCTTAAGAGCACTGGCGAGAAGCTGGTGGATTGAATGTTTTAAAATTAGATTTGAAATGTTGGTATAAAAATTAGGCATGACAGTTAGGTATCAACCATTGCTATACATTTTCTAAGCTATTGATTGAAAGTAGAACATTGCTTGTTTCTATAATTATACATAAAAATAATCATATCTATCATAAACGTTACCATCCTTCTGGATCCATTTTTTTTGTATGTTTTAAAAGCTTTGTAACACATAAATGTTAAAAAAGTAGTCATGTAACGTTAATGTTAATAAAAACTAAGTAACAGTTGTATGTATAACTTTTGAATCTTGCAGGTACTTGCGAGGGTATGACAAGTATAGAACACATAATGCAGCATATTGCGTTTGCCGTACAGAAAGACCCTACTAGTGTTCGCAAAATTAACATGAGAACAGAGGACAATGACCTTCCAGAAATGATCGACGTCCTCAAAAACGACGCTGACTACGATAGACGCGCTCGAGAGATTGAACAGTTCAATAAAACAAACAGATGGATGAAGAAGTCTATTTCAATTAATGTTATGTGCTTCCCAGTCATCTATTACGGAAACTATTCTGCTCTTGTCTCTATTTATAGAGGTGATGGAACAGTTACTGTCTCCACAGGTGGTATAGAGATGGGACAAGGGATCAACACGAAAGCCGCTCAAGTTTGTGCGTACGAACTAGGGGTGCCTCTCGAATATGTTAAAATTGTTCCTCATTACTCTTTCGTAGCTGCAAATAATGTGTTTTCTGGGTCAAGTATCACCACTGAAAGTGCTTGCTACTCTATTATAAGAGCGTGCGAATGTTTGAAGGAGAGGTTGGCACCGATAAGGGAAAGTATGCCCGACGCCTCCTGGAAAGAAATAATTAGGAAAGCAGGTGATGAGCAAGTGGAGTTGACCTCCTTGTTCATGATGAAAGATACAGATGAAAATCTGAAAGGATATAGTGCGTTCGCTGTATCCATTATTGAGACACTATTGGATGTAACGACTGGGCTTTTTCAAATAGTTCGTGCGGATATTTTAGAGGATGTCGGTGTTAGTGCCAACCCTAAGCTAGACGTCGGACAGGTGAGTGGACTGCAAAAAACTCTAATGATGTTAAATTTGCTTGATGGATCATTTAATCATATCCGAGAGAGCTATTAACATAGTGGGTATTCACGGCCCATCGTTCTAGTTGTCTATTTCTTCACAGTATTAAGTTAAGTTTTGTCTACGATTAGGATTTAACATTTCCGAGTATGAGACTGCATACAGAACCAAATAGAAGAGTCAGTAATAAAAAAAATATATCATTCGATGCTCTGTGATTTTCATGTATTAATATTTCTATCATTGTAAAAGAAATATATGTAATAAAAAAATATCCCATATATTTCAAGGTGCAAGGAGCTTACATACAAGGGATAAGTTACTTTACTTGTGAGAAGATGATTTATGATAAGGATACAGGGAAACTGCTGACTAACCGGACGCTGTTGTATCACGTGGACCTCGCTACGGACATACCGGTCGAGTTTAATGTCAAGCTAAGATACAACCACAAGAATCCGAATGGAGTACTTGGATCCAAAAGTAAGTATCCTACTAAATGAGGACACTGTTTTTATCGAGAATACCCTGTGTGACTTTCTGGCCTCGAACAACATCTGACGAGAATTTAGACGTTTTTTTATTCTTATTTTTATTTAACACCTTTACTACCAGACAACGAGACACAATAGAATATGTATTGTTTGTCAGTCACTGGGCATTTAAGGTGTTATAAACTGTTAAAAATAATTGTTCCTTAACTCGATGTAATTTTTTTTTTTTAATTAAAAACTAATTGGGTTAGATAGAAATGATTTTTTCATAACTTTTTACTGTGTTAAGTAAAAACACATCAGAAAAAGACGTGTAATTGAGGAAAGAGCCTACGAAAAATTTCAACGCTGGGGCGTCCACAATCATACTGAGTTCATCGTATAATTCTGTGCGTTGGAGTCCATTCCACCCTTGAGGATATCACGATCTGTACACCGGCTTTTCCTTTACTCGTTTAGAAAAAAAAAAGAAATTTAAGGATCTGTGCGACGCTTAAAAGGCTCGCATCTCAACATATGCTGCGATATTTAAATAAGGAATGAATACCACAGCGCTGTTCTTACGATAGGGCCGGCTTGTTTCGACAATTTAATACAAAATTAATTTACTTTTCACATATTCCAGCCTGCGGCGAGATGGGCATTTGTTCTTCTCACGGTGTGATTCACGCACTGCGACAATGTATCATGGAGTCCCGCAAGGAGTCGGGATATGATCCTAATGAATGGATTCATATTTGTGAGTACTTCCGCTAATTTTCCAGAAAATAAGTCTTTTTTAGTCGAGCACACATTCTTTTTTTTAAACATAGCTCCACACTAGGAATTTCTCATGTGTCGTGGGTGCGTTTACAAACATTTAAAGTCACGTAGACGAACAGCCAGCCCCGGAATAACTACCTGTAAGCCATACAAATATTTGTTCCGTGCGGGAATCAAAGCCACGACACGCGGCGAAGAAGTCCATCTCTCAGCCACTGCGCAAACATTGCTGAGTAGGTAGATTAAGCCTCAAATAACAATATACAAGATTTCCAAATATCTTCACAATCATAATAGTCATATAGCAAACGTTACAAAACAAATAAAACCTTAAAATTGTACTAAATGTAATGCTAATTTAATATTATTTTTTTGCAGCACTGCCATACGATGCTGAGTCTATACTGAAGGCGCTTGATGTGAAGCCAGAAGAATTCCTTCTTACTAAATAACCAAAGAGCCTGTTTATTCTGATAAATTTCTTTTTTTTGTGTTACAATGATGGATAGTGATTTATAGATTAATTCCTGTAATGTTTTCTTACTGTTGTTTAATTTCTTGTTATTTGTTAACAAAGGTAAATAGTTTCTTCAAAAGAAACCTACTTTGTGATAAAAGTAAAATGTGTGGACTGTGGTGATAGTTAGATAATACATTAATTACTGTTATTTTTTCTTTATTTTGTAACTATAAGTGACCTGTTATTTTTAAACATTCTTATTTTATAATTAATAAATCAAAATCTAAGTTGAACAGGTTTTCTTTCAAAATTATTTCTACAATTTTAGTAATTAAACAAAAGAAACTGGTATTGAATTTTCGATACCTACCTCAGCGTTATAATTTAATAGAACTAAATTACTTTCAATAAAATACCTACAATCTATAAAGCAACAAGTATACAATATTTTGTGGCTGGACGGGCGCAGTTGCGGGCTTTTTTTGTATGCAGGTCACTGACCCCATCACCTAGGGTTTCGTGATTGACGCATGAACAGTGGTCTTCATTTTGCGAAATAATACCACTGATAACTTTTCACAACTGTATCTGTCACGTTTGCTTAGGTGCCTCGAATCTTTACCTTACTGAAAACTGCAAATTGGCACTCGTTACCCGTGGTCTCGGTGGGCCGACCCATTACCGGGTCTATGGGTAATTTTAATTACCTGTGGTTCCATGGATTGTTGCGATGTTGTTGATTGTTTGTTGTGTGATGTTGATGGATTGCTGGGATTGTTGAATGGACTTCTGAATATATCGATAGAAAATGAAAACGATTGATTACATACAATTTAGTTTACTCATTCGTAAGCAAATAAAATAATTCCACCCTTGGGAACAAAAACATAGATACTCATACCAGAACTAGGTAGATCGAAAATGATGAATTCATAACCGATGCACTAATGACATTTCTAATGCGTATCCAACTGACATTTCAGCCGTTTGAGGTTGAAACACTAGGGTCATGGGGTTTCATTTGTATTCCATGGGTTCCGTGTGCCCATTTAATTTCGAAGCGTATGGTCAACTCTACACGTCAACTCGTCATTTTTTTTCTTTTCTTGTATTAATAGTTCTATTATTTTATTGAATTCCTTGTATGTAATCAGCAATTTTCAACTAAAATGTAATCAAGGTTTTTATGAATAATTAAATACCTATGTATACTCCTGCCCTAGCTCTACTTACCGCACAAGAAATCATTTTTACTTATCATGCTGCATAAGGTTTTTGCTGACTGACGGCCGACACCATCCCTCCTAATTCCTAATTAAAAATGAGAGGAGCTTGTGGCTAAATAAAAACAGCCGAATGTGTTGATCGAAGGTTAAGCTACGCTTGCCGAGGTCGGCCTGTGCATGCGTGACCATTCGTAAAATATCGAGACTCCTCCGTGCCTCGGAAAGCACGTTAGGCCGTTGGTCCCTGTTGTCATTTGTAGATCTTTGACAGTCGTTACGGGTAGTCGGAAGCCCGAAAGTCTGACTACTAGTCTTACAGGGGCATCGTGTTGCCCAGTTACTGGGTTGTGGAGGTCAGATAGGCAGTCGCTACATGTAAAATACTGGTATTCAGCTGCATCCGGTTAGACTGGAAGCCGACCCCAACATAGAAGGGAAAAGGCTAGGCAGTTGATGATGTAGTAGAATAAAAATGAAAAAATGTATAAAAGATCAATTTTAATTCAATACAAGACATATCACATATTAAAATTTAAATACATTACGTGCACTTGTTCGTGACTGATCGTTTTACCTACTGACACGTGTCAGTCTATTTCTTGTCATTGTCGGAAGGAACGGTATCATGTCATTGTGTCAAATTGAATTTACTGTGAATGGGAAAAAATGTACCGGTAAGTTTCTTTAGTTCCTAACTTATTTATTGTCTGTACCTGAGTCTAAGGTTCGAAAAATACGTATTAACACCAACGTTACAGATACAGTGTTGTATTTATGACCTTGAATACGTCCTTTTCCGTAGCGTGTTCTACATTTTAAAACAATTTTTTTTTTATTGTGTAGGTATAAATATTTTTTTTTTCTTTTCTTTTCATAACGACATTTTTTATGCCTCTATTTCTATCTAGCTTTACTTTAAGGCCACGCCTCTCATGCAAGATGGGGTTAAAATTTGGGCAAGTGTGTTTTTTGCAATTCACATATTTACTTTCGAAGTTTATCTTAGATATCGTTAGAAGAATGTTTGGTTTCGTTGTGGTTTAAAAGAAGATGTAGTGACAAAAAATTAAAGGAGTATGCTCAGATGGTATGGTTGAGAGGATAAATGAAAGACGACTAAGTAACTGGGATTTTCATTTCGCGAATTCCCAGTGTGGTCCCTCAGTTCACACGCACATACAAAAGGTTAAATTGTAAGGCGGAAAAGCCGGGAAGAACATACACTGACCATAGTGGTGATGTTCTTCAAAAGGTCCGGTGCGTATTACTCGCAACCGGTGTGCGTGTATGACCAGATGTATGAAAAACGAAGCTAAAGGAGTATGTAAGGATCGTATCAGGTGGCGTTCTGTAGTTTCCGCCTACCCTCACGAGAAAAAGGCGTGAGTTTTTCTTTTGAAATATAATTCTGATATCGGAGATTAATGCTCGTGCCTTTTCTATGAAGGCCTTTGTCCTGCAGTAGAAAAATAGGTTATTATAATTTATTATAGCTTCACTTATTACTGCTTTTATCAGTGAACGAATGTCTTCCCCGGGACACGACCCTGAACGCGTACCTCCGCTACGAGCTTGCTCTGCCGGGCACCAAGTCTATGTGTCACGAAGGCGGCTGCGGCTCCTGCATCGTGATGGTGCGAGCGAAGCGGTTCCCCAGCGGTATGGTCGAGACCTTCACGGTTAATTCGGTGAGTCACAGATTGCATTATTTTTTTGTTGTTCGGGTAACCACCCCGGTGTCTCAGCTCATACTTACGCCGGGGGTCGCGGGAAAGTACGATCTTTCCGCAACCCCCAACTGGTGCCGCCCCGCTTTTGAGGGCATCCTCTGGTCCGGGGAGGGGAGGGTGGAGAGGTTTTTGACTCCCCCATCTCCATACGAACATGAATCTCATGAATGTTAGCAAGTCTTAGTAAATGAAAATAATCTTAACGTAACATCACGGCTGTATTTCTCCGAAGGATTGAGCAGATATGTACCTAAGTGTAAGTGTGTGTTCCTGGTGTGAGGCTATGTTTTTATTTAAAAGAAAATAAAGAAAGAACCCACACCCACCCATACACCTATACACCCATATTTCACTTGTTATGTTTTTAAGTCCCATGTATAGAGATGGTAATAGGCTCACGACCTATGTCGGGCACACATCCAGACTCCGGGCTGCTACCGAGTAATACCTTATGAAAAATATCAATAACACATTGCTCGACACGGGAATCGAACCCAGAAACTCATGCACAGCAGTCGCGTTTACGGCTACTAGACCAACGAGGCAATCGATGTGTTACGGCCATCGTGGATGAACATGAATATAAGCAAAGTAAAGTCAACGTGCGGCCTGTGAATTTTGCTTCAAATTGTTAGATTTTGCCGTATCACGTGTTTGCTAGCTTTTCTCGTATGTTTTCATAAAAACACTGCCAGGCATGGATGTAAAAAGTGGAAGTGTATAAACACAGAATCGGATGAGAAGTCTATTCATCATTAATGGGAGAAGAAATAAGTACTTCGGGCGATCACGCCCGAAGTACTTATTTCTTATATTCTTATTTCTTTCGTATATGCATCCCTGCATCAGCAGGGATGCATATACTGAGGCTGTTGGTATTCATCTGCCACATCAATGACTTTTCCAGTGTTCAAGGTATCCTGAGATGTTTTTATTTGGCGATCGCAGAGCACATGCTATTCATGAGTAATCTAGTCTCAAATAAACGTAAATGTAAACCTCACTGTCTGGTATAAAAAATGGTGTAATCCTACAAGGGGCATTTTTTACCTCTTGAACAAAGCTAGTCATTAAAAGTAAATCATCGTCGGCTGCCTGATTAACTTCAGTAAATATTAAGTTCAGTTGAGGTTCTTCTGTCTCGTCCTACATTAGTTTACAATATTTTGTCTCCAGTGTCTGGTCCTGGTGTTCTCCTGCAACGGTTGGGACGTGACAACCATCGAAGGACTCGGAAATCGCTTGGATGGGTACAGCGAGGCTCAGAAGCGACTCGTGGCCTTCAACGGCACCCAGTGTGGGTACTGTACTCCAGGATGGATTATGCAGTTGACCAGGTGAGCGGCTGATTTTTGTCATAGGTTTGATTGAGGTCACGCCGTCGATGGGTGACTATTATTTAAGCAAAAAGCAAGCTAAGCCGGTCCCAGCTGTCATTTGTAGATTTTTGACAATCGTTACGCGTAGTGAGAAGCCAGAAAGCCTGATATCCTGTATAACCAAGTGTGTCGTGTTGCTCAGTAACTGGGTTGAAGAGGTCAGATAGGCAGTCGGTACATATAAAGTACCAGCTTCCAGTCTTACCGAATGTAGCTGACTATACCGGTATTCAGCTACATTCGGTATCGGTAAAACTGGAAGGCGATTAACTACTCGTAGTTAGGCTAGGGCTAGGCAGATGATGAAGGGTTTTTTATATAAGAATACGGTTTTTCGATGCATTAGATTACACTTGGGATAAAAAATTGTCCAGGTAATGCAGTATCTAAAGTTGAGAAGACATGATTAGCTTAAAATATTAGCTGCTATTACAGGTTTTATTATAGGTTATATCGATAATTAAAAATCTCATAATCTAAATAGAAATTATGATTTTTTCATGACTTTATACAGTTAAAATACAAAATACTTAATTTCTGATTCACATACTGAACTCGTGGTATCAGTTTGTATGTCGAAGTCGTCCCACCCTGTATGATCCTAAAATTCGGCGGTAATATAAACAGACCTTTCCTTCCAGCTTGCTGGACAAGAACCTCACAATGGCAGAACTAGAAAAGTCCTTTGGCTGCAACACATGCAGGTGCACAGGTTTCAGGCCTATCTTGGACACCATCAAGTCGTTTGCCATTGACGCCTCCCCTGAAATACTCCAGAAAGTCAGGGACATTGAGGAGCTCAGTACGTGTCCCAGGAATCCAAGAAGCTGCACGAGGAAATGTTCGACAAAAAGTGACTGCAGCGATTGGAGCCTCGTAGCTGATGTTAATAATGATAGCACTATCTGTTTGAACTTTGGAGAGTCCAAGTTCTTCAAAGTGTACCACGAGGAGGACATTTTTGAGACCCTGAAAAAGAATGGTGTGGATTCGTATATGTTTGTCGATGGAAACACTGGGAAGGGTGAGTCATTTTTTTTTTTTTAGGCTACAGGTTTTTATAAAAATAGGCCCTAAGCTAGGCCCTACTTTTGTCTTACTAGGGGTGTGGCAAACTTTAGCGGCCAAGTTAGGGACCAATAGGAAATATGGATGCAAGTCTCTATTTAAAAGCCTGAGGTCCTGGGTTCGGTTCGGATATTGGGTAATTCCATTAGGATTTTCCAATAGCAGCCCAAAGATTGGATCTGTTCCCGAATAATGACAAAGGCTCACCCTCTTTTACATGGGACTTAAACATAACTGGCTGAAATGTGGGTTTGCCATAGGTATACATCTGTCTGAGCCTTCGGGGCAGGCGCACAGGCGCAATGGTATAAAAAAGTCTGAGTAGCTGGGGTACATTTGACTCCCCCCGACCCTTTGCTAGAGCCAGCCCGCGAAGCTGAGCCGGTAAATGTTTAAAAATGCCCCTAAATAATATATCTATTTGATCCAGCCCGTCCCTTGCTGTCCTCTCTCAGCGACGTCCTAAGCCGAGGCTCGTACCCCGCGGGGGTTGCCCTTAGCCATTGGTCGCTTAGTTTTTAAGTTTTTACGCCCTGGCTGGAGGCCTTTATTTCTAATTAAGCCACAGGAAAGTTCGGTTAAGCAGTAGATATCCCTAAAGGATAAACTGCGAGATGCCCATTCCAAAAATAAATAAAAAAATGTGGGTACATTTGAGTCTTGTATAGTCTCGAATATATTGCAATAAACAAACATTGCAACATGTCTAAATTATTATTTGCAGGTATCATCGAAAGGTTCGAGTATCCTGATATCCTAATAGACATCAGCGAAGTGAGTTCTCTAAAAAAGTATTGCTTCGATCAGAATCTAATTCTCGGAGCCAACGTGTCTATACAGGACTGTATCACAATTTTTACGGAAGCTGCTTGCAAGGAGAGCGGCTTTTCGTATCTAGCAGAGATTGTGAAACATCTGGAGCTGGTTGCTCATATTCCCGTGAGGAAGGTAAGGACTTCTCATAACGTCCTTCAAGGACCTGCGGTCTCGTGATACTAGGACATGAATTTAAAAGGCGTCTGTTTCAGATTGGCTCCATAGCTGGCAATCTGATGTTGAAGCGTGCATTACCAACGTACCAGTCGGACCTGTTCGTTATATTCGAATGCATTGGCGCTAGGATTACAGTCCGTAAGTAATCATGCGTAAGTGATAATTCCCGAATTATATGTCTAAAGGCAAAAACATTATAACCTGTTTGTATTAGCCCCCTTTTAGCTTCCGAAAAGAACTCATTTGAAAATGGAATGACTCACAGAATATTTTTCGAATTGATTTCGTACCGAGATCCAAGACAGTTGAATCGTTTCTCCGGGACTCGTCGGGCTTCATTGCCTCCACGCTTTTTTGGTGGTCAACACTGTTGATTCTCGTTTTTAGGAGTTGCAGTAGTTTGGGTATAGTGTGCGGGCTTATCCCAAAATAAAATAATCTCATAGACGATGTGACAAGTTGATCCATTCTCCTTGGGGATAAAGGTGTATTTGTCTTGTGCTAGCTCGAATTTCCGCTTGGGATTCAATATGGTACTTGTGACATAAGACTCTGCTTTATCCCCTTGATGCATAATCTTCTATTTATAAATGAATGGTGTTTACGACTGTAATCTCCATCAATGAGCCGGTTACTGTGGGTTAAGATGATATTTTATTTACAATAATAGGTATTAGACCGCCAACGTTTTAGTTAGTACATTTTTTTTCTCAGGTGATTGCAAAGGCAATAAAACCACGCTTACACCGGCTCAGTTCTTAAATTTTGACATGCAAGGTGTCTTGATGGTTAACATAGAGTTACCCCCACTGGGTAACTCGTGCGTCTTCAGAAGTTTTAAGGTAAGCACATCAGCTAATCTAATATCCTGTACGTGTGTGTGAATGTCACTAAAGTCCTTATGTGTGTTCGAATACCTAGCCTCTCTTTCAAATTGGGATCGCTGGATGGTTTATGAGATTTTTAATGAAAGAAGTGAACTATTGACTTTTAAAATAAAAATATCATGGTGTTGGTTAAAAATCATGACTGTTAACAGTTTAAAGCAAAATAAAGACATAATTAAAAGATAAAATTTGGAAAAATCCGACCATCATACATAAATGCTACCGCTTTGGAGTCCAGTATCATGTATCAGGTTGTGCGTCGATGTTCCTCCCAACCGGTTGATATCTATGGGGTTCTTTTAAATATAACGACCGTAACGAAATGCACTACATTGTGAACTTAAAACCGAGTTATACTATGTTACTTTACTGTGTTCTCCTACCAAAGGTTAAAATAATTTGTTTTCATTGTCACTCAGTCATTGTTTATAGGGGCGATTATCCATGTGACAGGTTTTTCCTAGTGCAGATACCAGAAAGGATTTATCAGATGTAGTGTTTCCATATTATATCATCATATCCATATTATGGCGCCTTTGTGGAAGAGAAAAGAAAAAAATATTACATGTTATATTATAAGTACAGTTTGCATTCACTTTATATTTTCTCAAATCACTATGAAAATTCTAGATCATGCCAAGAAACCAGAATGCTCTAGCCATCGTGAATTCCGCATACCTTATAGAAATGGGAAGCAATGACGTAATTCAACGTGCCAGCATTGTGTATGGTAATATAAACCCGAAATTCATTCACGCCACGAAAACGGAGCGCTACTTGGTAGGGAAGAATATATTTACTGATGAGAACTTGCAAGGAGCTCTCAAAGTGCTGAGCTGTGAGCTTTTACCAGTAGATTTACCTGGGGAGCCTTCCGTTGAATGTCGGAAGAAACTGGGCCTGGGACTGTTCTATAAGGTGAGACAAATCTTCAGAATCTTAACCTAAATCATATTTTAAATGTGTTGGGTGTTTAGCAGTTTTTTGGACCAGTTCAAAATTACGGTACAAAATACGACACGGTTGGCTCAGTGGTTGAGCCATCGGCTGCTGCGCCGTGGGTTGTGGGTTCGATCCCCGCACGGAACAAATATTTGTATGACCTACTGGTAGTTGTTCCGGGTCTGGCTGTTTGTGTATGTGAGTTTAAATGTTTGTAAACGCACCCACGATACAGGAGAAATTCCTAGTGTAGGGCAAAGTTAAAAAAAAAAATCGTAATACCCACAAACATTTCATCCGGTCGTTGTTTTCTATGCAACATAATAGACGTCGTCTTAGAGTAAATAGCTCGGAAACGCAATATTGTTTTATTACAAATTTGGAAAGAAATCCTCGGGATGCATAGTTACACACAAAAAAGTTTCGTAACCTGTAATGTTATCTATGATGGTTAGTGAAAACCTCGTTAAAACTCGCGATTGTGAATGACCTGTGGTAATAAAATTTTACAGATCGCAGATTTTTATTACCCCCAACAAGTTACCCTTTTCGAATATATACCCGTTTCGGTTTTCAATATAAGGGACTACTAACACTTATTCAGCTCTATTCAGCTTATGTCCATCGTAAACAACGATTTTATATGGAGACGCGTACGCATCCGTTCAGCTGAAAGGGCGCGTACGCATATCATACAAATCTGGTGTATTCTATAGACAAAAGCTGAATTGAGCTGAATAAGTGTATTTAGTCTCTAAGGCGACGTTATGCTTCGTGAAATACATTTTTTTTACGGTCGCAATTTTTTATTTGAATAACACTTGAAAAATTGAATTTCCCGCTTTGCCGTTACGCATTAGCTTTATAGTGTACCTTGTTTCCAGTTTGTCCTTAACATCGCCCCAGCAGGCAGAACCCTACAAAAATACTCTTCTGGAGCAGAACTGTTCAACAGACCCGTATCTTCGGGCAAGGAGGTCTATCAGACTGACTCCTCGTTGTTCCCCTTGAACCAGCCCGTAGATAAGCTCGAAGGTCTCATCCAAGCTAGTGGGGAAGCTGTCTATGCTAATGACCTGCCTCCAATGCCAAGGGAGGTGTTTGGTGCCTTTGTAATGTCTGAAGTTCATATTGGAGAAGTTGATACTATCGATGTTGATGCAATCTTGGTGAGTGCTTTTTCATTGTATTTCTTGTTCGATTATTCTAGCCTTGTGCGAGTTTCACTCGTCAGCTGTTAGTGGGTAGGTAAGTATACGTATCTAGACTGAAAAAATAATTATACCTATTCCTTATTCAAATTGATGTTATTTCCAGTTAAATAAATAGCAACTTTATTTCTATGAGTTTTAAGTCGATTTCGCAATGTTTATTACTTTTGAAAAAGACTTAAAATTTTTAGTTATAACGCAAACTGGTCTTTAACACGTTGAACGCCAAATGACCGACAAAAATACATTTTCTATTGTGTCTCGTTGTTTCCAAAAACATTTTTTTTAAGGTTAGGAAGATACATTGTAAACACAGGATACATATTATTCAATTTAATTAATGCATTCTTGTTTTGCCAAGAGTTAACTATAGGTAACTATATTTGCTCCTTTCTGTGTCCTTCAAGTTGTTATGGAAATTGAATTATTTACACAATTGCAAAGAAATAAAAATGCCATGTGTATCTAGCTGCTTACGGAGCCGGTGCTTGAAATTATATAAATTAGGCATATTTTTCCCACACACACACACATACACATAGGTACACCCGCACCCACACATTCACACACACACACAAAAACACACACATGCTCATCATAAGTCTGGCTGTCTGTGTATGTGATTTATTTTTAAAGAAATATAATATCGAGGTGGTCCTCGAGAGTAGGTAAACTCGTTCAAATTAAAAAAGAATTTTCAAAATCGGTTTGCAACTGACGGAGAAATTGTTAAACAAACAAAAATAAAACGTACATACAGTTGTAAATAGAAGCTCCTCCTTTTTTGAAGTCGATTCAAAAGCGCAAGTGTACCATGTACCTATAGTGAATATTGATGATGGCTGGTATCTACTTGAAACATGTTCTCGGAAAAACACAGCAAACATGTTTTTCGCGATAGTTTGATAATATTTACTTTAAAAGATAGTTAATTTACGCAAAGGAGGAAACACTTGTAACAACATCTTCTTAAAAAAATGTTTAACTTGAAAATTAATACTTGCAAGTCATGTTACTTTTATTTTGGGAACAATACCACAAATATAATTAAATATCGTGGAGACAATTCCATATTTCTAACTAATGTTAATTTACACTTAAATAAATACCAGCTTCATGCATATAATGTAAAAGATAAATAATTCGTTATACACGTTACAAAATTAAAATCGGTTCATCCGTTCAGCTAACGATGCCACAGACAAACACATACACACTCACGCAGACACGTCAAACTTATAACACCCCGCCTTATTTTGGTCGGGGTCGAGCACTTCTGGAGAAATTAAGGCATTGAATGGGTGAACTCTAGTTTGTAACTGGTGACGACGAATTTTGTGTAATTTATATGTATGTTTTCCACGACTCATGATGCGAAGCATCAGAGAGTGTTTTACGATCGAAAAAAATTTTTCGCCTCATTTTGGCAGCTATTTTTATTATAACTAACAAGGCTATCCTTGTTAGTTCACGGAATCAAGATATTTTGCATACTATTGTCGAGATAATTTAATGGAGATTAATTCCATACTTTTTAAAAATTGATTTACTGCAATATAATTGGAAAAAAAAACATCAAAATAGGTCAAAAAAATTCCTGTCCGTCATGTGTGAAACCCCAGAAACACTGTAACTTGTGAAATCCATTATATGAGTTAATTTTTTTTTTAATTCTAATCGACGATTGTAGGTCAATAAATGCGAATGATTAATTAATTCAGTGTCGTTTAATTGCAATTAATAAAAATAAAAAACGAAAACTACAAGACTGTATCTATTATATCCATGTAAAATTAACATGGATGGTGATATATCTATATCTATAGATATTATTAATTACATTTATTCCACCAGGGGCGTTTGTGCAGTACCTTCCTAGTACAGCCGTTTTTTCGGCAACTAATTTTGAACGAATTATGTATTTTTTTTTTCAATATTTGATAATTAAATGAGCATTATGAGTCGTGCACTTTTGGATTTTCCAAATTTTTTGTATTGTTATCAAGTGAGTGACATTTGTCTTTATTGAGAATAAAGTTTCTTTAAACCTAAATAACTCGACTAAAAATTACTATAGTACCTACTTTTGAAACATACCGATTGTTGAACTAAGATGTTATATGTAGTTATAGTTAGTTGGATGTACTAAGACTACTTAGGTTTAATCTTTAACTTCAAAAGAAGAAAAAGTAATACCTGGTTATCTGAGTTACCTTTAACACGGTTAAAGAACTAAATGGTCTAATCAAAATAAAAGCTTAAGCTGTATAAAAAATGAGCAATAAGCTTATCAGAATCTCCGAGTGCATATATAAGCCCAAGGACCACACGATTGAGAGAAATCAACAGTGAGGCCAAACAAATGAATTTTATAATACACTTTTAAATATTTTCAGGCTATAAAAGGTGTTGTTGCATTATACACAGCAAAAGACATCCCTGGCGTCAATTCCTTTATTTTCCCTGGACTTCCTACGCAAATTGAAGATGAAGAGATTCTCGCAGAGAAAATCAAGTATTATGGTCAGCCTGTAGCCATTGTTGTAGCAGAGACTGAAAGATTGGCCGAGAGAGCAGCCAAAATGGTCAAGGTTACATACAAAAATGTGAGCACAGCAGCTCCCGTATTGACCATTGATGCGGCAAAGAAGGACAGCAAAAGATATGTACGTGGAGGTCCAACTATAGAACCAATTGAACGAGGGAACAAGGTGACGAAGGTCATAAAAGGAGTTTATAACATGGAAGCTCAATACCCTTATTATTTGGAGCCCATAACTTGCGTAGTTATACCAGTTGATGATAAGCTCGAGGTGTACGACTCTACGCAATGGATGGATTTGACACAGTGTGCAATTGCAAGGTCTTTGGGGATCAGTCAGAATGAGTAAGTTGTCAAAACCTTTTCTAGGAGTTTATTTGAGTTCAATCTCAATACTCAAATTATGATAAAGCAATTGAGTTATTTTTTTTGAATGCTCTAATCTGGAACTACTAGTTGGTTAAAAAAAAACCTTTTTGCATTTTATAGTCGTGTTGCAATTTTTATAAAACAATACTGCAATGTCTGCAATATACCCTAAGAAGCGTTTATGTTTAGAGCCATAAATAATGAAAAGATAATGTTGTGTTCGTGTTCCAGTGTCATAGTAAAGGTTCGTCGTGTTGGCGGTGGGTTCGGAGGCAAGGTCAGTCGTAACGCGCAGGCAGCCACGGCCTGTGCTCTCGTGGCCAAGAAATTGGACCGGCCTTGCAGGTTCATACTGCCATTGCAGACCAACTTGATTACAACAGGGAGGAGGCTGCCAACCCAGTGTGAATATGAGGTAGGTACGGTTGCTCTTACCTTTAGTTACGAACAAGTGGACGAAAAATGGCTTGTACATTTTGGAGACAACTTACATGGGTACGAACATTGCAAGGTAACAAAAAGCCTGTAATAACGTTGCCCTATTCAGTTTCTCCAATGAGTCTTCAAGTTTGTGTCTTTTCAAGTTCTTTTTATGAATGGTGAGCATTTGAATTTCCTGTGTTGGTTTTGTGTAAAGCTTTTTTTTGTGCGACAAATTGCATAAACCCTTAAACCTTAGGTAGGAGTTGACGATGAAGGCAAAATCCAGTATCTAAACGCATTAATCATCGAAGATAATGGCTGTTCTAACAACGAAGACATGCTCCCCTATGTCGCCTCCTCATTCCCTAATTGCTACAACACTAGCACCTGGTCCATGAAGACTGCCACAGTTAATACGGACACTACGTCTAATTCCTGGGTTAGAGGACCTGGTAAGTTTCAATTTCAATTGGTCTTTGATTCGTTTTTCGTAAAGTCTAAGGCTTCGTGAGCTATATTTATTTTCAATCTATCTGCTTAATCTTTCAGGCACTGTCGAAGGCATCACATGTGTAGAACACATAATGCAGCATATAGCATTCGCCGTACATAAGGACCCAACTAGCGTCCGCTTGGCTAATATGAGAACAGAAGACAACGACCTACCAGAGTTAATCGACGTTCTGAAGGGTGACGTTGACTATGACCAACGAGCTAAAGAGATCGAACAATTCAATAAAACAAACAGGTGGATGAAGAAGTCCATTTCCATCAACGTCATGGCCTGGCCCGTCATCTATTACGGAAACTATTCTGCTCTTGTCTCTATTTATAGAGGTGATGGTTCAGTTACACTTAGCACAGGTGGTATAGAAATGGGACAAGGGATCAACACGAAAGCCGCTCAAGTTTGTGCGTACGAACTAGGGGTGCCTCTCGAATCCATCAAAGTGGTTCCCAATTACACTTTCGTTGCTTCGAACAATGTGTTTTCTGGGTCAAGTATCACCACTGAAAGTGTTTGCTACTCTATCACAAGAGCGTGCAAATATTTGAAAGAGAGGTTGGCACCGATAAGGAAAAGTATGCCAGACGCGTCCTGGGAAGAAATCATCTGGAAAGCAGGTGAATTACAAGTAGATTTGACTTATTCATACATGATGAAAGATACTGATAAAAATCTGCAGGGGTATACTGCGTTTGCCGTGGTGATCATAGAGACACAACTGGATGTGATAACTGGGAGATTCCAAATTAATCGTGCGGATATTTTGGAAGATGTTGGTGTTAGTGTCAATCCTAAGCTAGACGTTGGCCAGGTGAGTTTGCCATTCTAGTTAGGGTTGTGTATCAATATGGTAAAATTCACTTCATGATGTGACTTTTACGGTATGTCACAGCTGCTTATTATTCTGGAACCCTAATGCTATCAACTAAGAATTTGGAATTATGAACAAGGCTTGTCCATTTACATACATGTGTCGGAATTGAGAAAATATTCTTGATTTCAATGTAACCGAAACTTTAAAATTTTAACCACCCTAGGTTAAAATTTTAAACTGGGGTAACTAGGTTGAGTAGGGTATATCTAAATAGGGTTTATTTCCATATTCCAGTCATATTTAATTTTCATTTATGATATTTTAGTTTTTACATTCAAATAATTATATATTTTCATGAGACATCGCGAAGCGTTTAATCGACTCTTCACGTGACCAGAGGGCTGGGCTTTTTTTGGCCAAAGAATAAGCATTGCCATTCAACGTGGCAATGCTGATTTTCATTGATTGATTGATATTAATCCATTCAATGCTTCCCTGAGGAGCTCGTGGTTTGCATAAAAACAGCCGCACGGGTTGATCGAAGGTTAAGCTACGCTTGCCGAGGTCAGTCTGAGGATGGGTGACCGTTCGTTAACATATCGAGACTCCTCCGTGCCTCGGAAAACACGTTAAGCCGTTGGTCCCGGCTGTCATTTGTAGATCTTTGACAGTTACGGGTGTTGTTACGGGTAGTCAGAAGCCCGAAAGTCTGACAACCAGTCTTACCAAGGGGTATCGTATTGCTCAGTAACTGGGTTGTGGAGGTCAGATAGGCAGTCGCTCCATGTAAAATACTGGTATTCAGCCGCATCCGGTTCGACTGGAAGCCGACCCCAACATTGTTGGGAAAAGGCTAGACAGATGATGAGGAACACCTTCCCTCTTCTTCTGAGTTTAGGGGCAGAGCATCAAAAAGGGACCTAATTAAATCAACTTATTTATTTCGTATTTTTCAAGGTGCAAGGTGCCTACGTACAAGGTGCCGGCTACTTCACTTGCGAGAAGCTGGTATATGACAAGGCTTCTGGCAAACTGCAGTCGAATTCATCACTGAAGTATCATGTCCCCCTCGCCCTGGATACACCAGTCGACTATAGAGTCAAGTTGAGGCACAACTCCAAGAATCCGAAGGGAGTTCTGGGATCGAAAAGTAAGTTATAACTTTATGAATAATCCTAATAACACATTGCTCGACCCGGGAATCGAATCGAGGACCTCACAATTAGCAGTCTCATATGCGACCTCTAGACCAACGAGGCAGTACTTAGTTGTATTACACCCACATTTCATCTGTCATGCTCTAAATACACATTCTCAATCTAGAAATCCGGATGTTTTATATTTTAGCTTGTGGCGAGATGGGAGTCGGTTTATCCCACAGTGTGGTGCACGTACTGCGACAGTGTATCATGGAATACCGGAAAGACACTGGCTGCGATCCTAATGAATGGATTTATATACGTGAGTATACGGCAGCTCTTTAGTTTATTTTAGCGTTCCAAAATCCTGTCATTGCGAGGTTCAAGCCGTTCAGTTTTTAAAACCCTAAGTCAGTGTCATCATCTAGTTACTATGACCTTAGGGAAGACGGCGGCATAGTGATCACTTGTCGCCGTGGATGGGATGTGCCCTAACAGGCGTTGCACAGAGGGGGTCCCGGAGTGGTCTCTTAAGAGGTAACGGGACCCCTTCCATGTGATCACCGGGGTGGTTTTAGTGAGGTAAGAATCCCACACTCCCTCGTCTTTTCCCCAAAAGTCCAGGCGCCTTTTGAAGGTTTCCCCGTTAACAAAAAAAGAATTAAACGTTTAACCGCCTGAGTTCAGGTATATATGTTCCCGTGCCCGCAGCGCCCGGCTTATAAATCGACAGTACATTTATCACCTTGCCCATAATTAGCTATTTTTGTATAGACAGTAAAGTACCTAGAACCTTATAATCCAATTGGACAAACGAAAGTTTTTTGTCCTATAAATACGAAATGGGCACGAAAATATTGGTTGGATACATCCGACTTGGGCGGTTAATTGCTTAACCTCTTTAGACCGCCTGAGCATAAACGCACGCGTTTGCCCTCCACGCCAAACCTTTTTAATAAAAACGTTTAATTTCTTCTTTGTTATCATGCATTTATCATTATCCGTGATGTATTTTAATTTGTTTCATGCAATGAAATACGCACGAGAGCTTCAACTTAAGATATATAAACAAACACACACAAAAGTAATGATTTCATTGTTTATTTCGAGCTGTACGTAGAGTGCACCGCATTTTTTGTCACGTATTTGTGACTTTGGCGTACAGGGCATGCGTTCGCTTGTCATGTATTTGTGACGATGGCGTTCAAAAGGTTGAGCACTATCGAGGAACTTCTTCCTACCTAGTTCTTAACTAACTAGGTAGGAACTATGACCAGTACCTAGATAAAGTAAAAGTTTCTCCACAGTTTATACTAATGTTGCAATTGTTTGACAGCGGTGCCATACGACACTGAAGCCATACTGAAGGCATTGGATGTGAAGCCAGAAGAGTTCCTTCTTTCTGTATAGGTAGTGTGTGGAGAGTTGCTACCGTAATACGGGTGAATGGAAGCGCAGGGGTGAATAGAAAAAATACTTTGTTCGCGTACGGTTCACATTACAAGGACAGTTATTTTTTTTAAGAAATTATTAAGAATAATTTCGACACCTTGTCAGGTAATAAATAATATTTAATCAATGTTTAAATGTCAATTAGAGTTTTGTTTCGATTCACCCCGTTTCACCGGTATCACATTTATATCTTTTTCGTCTATGATGTGTGATTTCAGAGTAAATCCATTTTTTTTTATTTAAGTTGCGTAGCGTCGCGTATGCAAGCATGTGCACACACCGGAGTCTAAATAGTGTCGTTCATCGTTTTAGATTGGTTCTTCCATATATTTTTGACAAATGTTGACTACAAGACTATTTTTTATGAGTGCCTGTCTTGACTCAGGTTTGTGCACCGCCTTGGCCGGTTGGCCTTACTTAGTTTCTAAGATCTTGTTACGGTTTTATACTAAAGTAACATTTAAATAGTTTTTTTTTATAAATAAAATTCCATACTTCAGTAATACAAGTTTATTCTTGCATCATCAAACAAAAATCGTCTAAAATACATTCAAAATATAATCCACCAATAATCCAATTTTAGGCCTCAAATGGTTAGTCTTCGAGTTAGGCCATCACTAACAAAAAGTTGGACTCGTCAAAAATGATTCAAAAAATTAAACAACCAATTTGTAAAACAAAAATTAAATAAATACTTACAAAATAAGTTACAACTTACAAATTCTTCATACAATAATAAAATTAAATTACCGGTTCTAATGTAAAATATACATTATAATATTCTATACATAATTATATCAACAGTTAAGTGTAATGCAAAAAGTGCAATCGAAATGTTGGTTTATTTATCAATTTTATTTTCTAAATAGCTGACTACAGGACACGCGATTTTAGCCTTTATTGTGATACCCTTTTATTATGCAATTATTAAATACTAGTTATGGACTGATAAGGGCTACAATCACGTACGGCAGGCCAAGGTTTAGAGAACTTTTGGCTTTCACAGATTTTACAAAACAAGGAATATTTGTGCTTCTGAAGGCCTTTTCTGTGATGGAAGCAAAAACGTAACGTTCTCCAAGTCTTGGCTTGTGATAGTCCGCTCGGATAGATTGGCCATGGAAGCGAATTGGTCAAAAATTACACGATTACCGTTGTCATTAGCTTCTATGGTCTATACATGTCTACGATTTATAAAACTACCTCTATTTAGTCGCCATTTTGTTTTGTAGCTGGTTACAATTAGCCCGTCCAATACTTGAGACATTGCAATAAAGAAGATTTTGGTGTAACTAAGTAGAAGCAAAAATAAATAAATTTCTAAGTATCTACAAGTGACTTAACGAAAAGAATTATATATTTCTGTTGATTCCTTTCTACATAAAAACTTCTTTATTGCATGCCATAAGCAAGTAATGTTTACATAATAAGCTGGTAACGAAAAATCTTTGAATTATTATAAAAATTGGTAGAAATATCTATGAAAGCTAATCAAGTATAAAATTATATCGCTTCAGAGTTCCGTGTCAGACTAGATGAGAAGCAATACATACTTTGTGGGTAGCCTAGAACATGAATATAGTTTTAATATTACTAAATATTTTGGGGCCCTGTTTCCTTTTTAATATACCGTTTCTATCTACTGCTTACAAAACCATATTGTGTATGTATTTTTAAAAATGTTTGCATGGCAGTATATTTTCTTTAAAGCAGTTATATTAATATTTAATTTCTAATTTTGAACTTGAATATACTTGTTTTATTTATGCACGGAACCCTGAAATAATAGATGCCAAAAATATACAATATATACCCTATGTTTATTACAATAGTGATTTTAAAATGCCCACAAAGTGTAACTACGTACATAAACTGATATAACACTGTCAAAATATACGCGTTTGACGTTTTTCAAGCAACTCTATGGTCTTTAGGAAAGTTGACCTGAAAGCTTCATTTTTATACACTTTTTATTCTATCGTCGTACTAATATTTAATGGAGGAGGTTTTGTATGTTTTGACAATGTTATATTTTATTAATATGTAGTATGGTTTATAAAACAGTTATTTGACCAATAATAACAGTACACATTGATTCCACGAACAGATCGGAATCGTTTAAATGAAATAATAAAGATTTTCAATTTGTATATTAGACTGAGATTCAAATCGCTTAACATTATCTAAAGATAACGTCAGTTTCAAACACACTGACGCGAGTTATGCGCAGGATTCGCTTGCGCTCGCGTCAGTCTGTTTGGCCCTTGAGGCTATGTTCTGTTGTCATTGGTCAATCAAAAACATAAATAATGCGTTTAGATTCGTTGAAGATCTTAAATATAATTCAGTCCATTAGTTTTTATCACCATAACAGACATTCAGAGTTACCAATTACGACATTTGCTTATTATGAGAAATGTTTTAAAACAAAGCACAATGAATATTTTCAAAAATGTTGTGTTAGAATGTTTAGAGAGTATCTGTGGGTATTATTTTTACGAGACCGTCCTTTCGAGCTAACAAAAGCCAGTTTTAATTGTTTCAGGGTTTTTTCCCAGTCATCATCATCGTCATCCTTCTGCCCCTAATCCCTATTTATTTGGGGTCGGCGCAGCATGTTTTCTTCTTCAATACATCTCTATTTACCGTCATCTCAAAAGTCTCCTCCAACGATGGCTGGATTGTGTGTAAGATTATATGGTTAGATCCATATAATATTTCACACAATACATCCATCGTTTATTTGTATCCTTCTACTCTTGTAACCGTCCATATTCATTTTCAAAACTTTACAAAAAATTCTTACTTATGGAACAAAGTAAACTAATCGTCATAGCGCTCACGGCGGCAGGGCTTTGTCATTCTATTATATTTTTTACCTTAACACGTTGCGGAATATATTTAGTAACATTACTGCGTTATAATGATAAACTATAAAATAACGGATTATAAATAAATAGTTTATCGTTTAAAACGCGTCTTTGAAACATAGCGGGTATGAATACCACGAGTTGTGTGTATAGTTTTGGATCATTTGTACTGTAAAGCTGCAAGACTGGCTCAAACAATCCCAAACATTGGTCTCGTAAAAGAAATAAACCTACAATACAATCAAAACATTCTAATACATCAATCACTCAAAAATAAAGTCTGGTTAACAAACTATTTATTGGCTCATGATCATTGGCACTATTTCGAATATGCATACTCCATGATGAAAATAATAAAAAAAACAACTAATTCAAAATTAGATCTATATAAAGCCAGTCTACATACGTCCGTTCTAAATTGAGATTCATACTAGCGCACATCATGTCATACTTTTTAATTATAAGGCGCGTTTCACATGCGTTTCCTTTTTTAATAATGGTTTGATTTTATTAATTTGCAGCGAATTGCTGAATTCCTAATGCAGTTAGTTTTGAGATGGGACTTCCGGGAGAACTCCGAAATTATGAGATATAAAGTGAAGAGGTCAAAGGAATCAAGAGCTCAATACTTGCATGATTTAGGGCTGATTTTGCTGCTGATCAACAATTGATGGAATTAAATTGATGTTTCACAGTTTTAGTCTGGAAAATCTGCCAAAAGCGCAAAATTATTCCTCGGACAAAGATATTTAGCGCTTCATCGAAGCTCGTTAAAATAACACAGGATGGTTATGAAACATCTACATATTTTATTTTCAAAACACAAAAATGCATATTGAATTTTCTCCAAAATTGAGCTCAAGACAGGGTTATTCTTTTCTCAGTTTCACATAATATATACGATTTGTCACGGAAGTCCCATCCCAAATAATACTTTATTTTGTTTTTACACTACTTTAGATACTAACCGTAATTACAAAACGAGCTCTAACTTTGGTCCAAGTTGAAACGGTTCCGCTTACCCAGTTTTTGTATTTCGAATACTATATCAACTGAAAAAAAGTTCCTAATACAAAACTGACAACTGACACTCTGGTTTGACATCAGTTTTTGTATTCAGAACTTGAATAGTTTCGGAACAAAGTTCGAAATTCAAAAATGGCTTTATTGTTTTACCTGTGTCTAAATATAAATCTTGTTTTGTAATTAGGCCGCAAGTGTTAAGGCCCAAGGTCTCTTTGGCTTGGCATTGAAACATTGATGATAAATTATCATTTATCACATATTAGACGTAAGTGCAACCGCGGTACCTCCATATCAGTCAGTTGAAAGACAGATCTACTCAAACTAGCACAGTAAGTATAAAATATTAGATTCGCACGGGCCTTCCTAAACCCGCATTATTATGCTAAATGGACTTGTATCTAACTAGTACAGGGATCGATAAATGTTGGCTTGTAGGGTAATACAAATTAATATACAGCCTGTTTTGTGCTTTATTCTCAGAGTCATGTAGGCTGACTTTTGCTTCACTGGATTTTATTTTAGGGGGTGATTGTATTTTTTAATACAAACAACTGAAATATGAGAAAAAAATATCAGTAACAATATCTATGAATCATTATGTATCACACCCTGTACACATACATACATAACTACATGTATAAAATTGGCATTTAGACTGCGTATAAACATCAACACATTCATACGAATCGTACATATCGGTATACACTTCAAGCCGAATTCACTAAACGTAGCGACATTTATAAAATAATATTACGCTGAAAAAATAAATTACAAACTATTCATTTTAAATCTATCATTAAAAAGCCAATTAAAATAGGCTGAATCGTTCGCTACAAAATATGAGGTATATTATTATTTCGTTTATTTCCCATCGTCCTATATATTTGGTGGAATGCTATTACTTTCTGTGTGCGGGGGCCTTTTCTATCCTAGAGTCAATGACGCGACCGTTTCGAATCCTACACTTAACGTTATAAAACAGGCAAATGTGATGTTATTTCATCATTAGTCATTTGCCAAAAACTGCACGAATAGCACGCATTTTAATCTCAAACACATGTCCCCAGAAACCATACAGTAATTGTAAAGAATACCTTGAAAACAAACTTCAAAGTCCCCAAAACGGTCGCTGCACGCTCTCTTCACCACAATCACTAAACAATCCATGTAAAGTCCATCACTGCACTCACAATCACGCGACCCCGCTGTCCTGCGTGTGACTTCGTTTCTTTTCGTTCCTATGGTGATCCGGCGTCGACTTTAGAATGTCCGGCTGTCCGTGCGACAGCACCCTGGCCTCCACGTGCTGGTTGAACGTGGACGTGTGAGAGCTCAGCGTCAGCGTGGCGTTGCGGTCCGAGCCCAGCGTCATGGTGGTGGCGTGCGAGTTGAGCGTGTTGTGGCCCGTGGTGTGGTGCGTGTGCTGCGAGTGGCTGAGCGCGTGCGCGTGCGGCAGCGTGGAGGGGCTGCAGTGCGGCAGCGTGCTGGGCGGCTTGCGCGCCGAGCGGTGCGAGCCCGTGCGCGTCAGCGAGTGCGCCGGCGTGCCCGCGCCCCCCGCGCCCCCCGCGCCCCCGGCGCCGCCCGCGCCGCCCGGCCGCAGCATGGCGTTCTTGTAGTCCGCTATGAGATGGGTTAGCTCTGCCATCTGTGACGAAACAAAACAATGTCTTACTTCAACCATTACCGAGGAACGCAAAAGCCATAGGGATTTTTAGATCTGAAACATATATAGGCGCGCCTCGTGCCGAAACCGAGCGATCATTGGCGTCACGCCCCCTACGCGACCGCGCTCGACTTCGTTGCGTGTGTGCGCGCACTCTGTTGCATCTCTGTATGAGTAGCCGACCGACCGACTAAATGATAACCGATGCTTATGTGGCGTAACGCGTGAACGGTATACCAATTTGATAAGTTTTGTTGTGGGTGCAATTTTCTTGGTTTCCGGGGTCGCAAATAACGATGAAAGGGACAAAATCAAAATCCAAGATGGCGTCGACGAAAGTCATGGGTGTCATTTCTTGGTTTTCGAGGTCGCTAATAACGTAGATAGGGACAAAATCAAAATCCAAGATAGCGTCGACGAAATTTCCAAAGTTTTTGTCATACTTTTCGGGGTCGCTAATAACGATGGGAGGGACAAAATCAAAATCCAAGATAGCGTCGACGAAATTTCCAAAGTTTTTGTCATACTTTTCGGGGTCGTTAATAACGATGGGAGGGACAAAATCAAAATCCAAGATAGCGTCGACGAAATTTCCAAAGATTTTGTCATACTTTTTGGGGTCGCTAATAACGATGGGAGGGACAAAATCAAAATCCAAGATAGCGTCGACGAAAGTCATGGGTGTCATTTCTTGGTTTTCGAGGTCGCTAATAACGTAGATAGGGAAAAAATCAAAATCCAAGATAGCGTCGACGAAATTTCCAAAGTTTTTGTCATAGTTTTCGGGGTCGCTAATAACGATGGGAGGGACAAAATCAAAATCCAAGACAGCGTCGACGACATTTCCTAAATTTTTTCAAGGGTGCTATTTTCATAGTTTTCGGGCCCGCCAATAACAATGAGAGGGACAAAATCAGAATCCAAGATGGCGTTGACGAAATTTCCAAAGTTTTTGTCATAGTTTTCGGGGTCGCTAATAACGTAGAGAGGGACAAAATCAAAATCCAAGATAGCGTCGACGAAATTTCCTAAATTTTTTCAAGGGTGCTATTTTCATGGTTTTCGGGCCCGCCAATAACAATGAGAGGGACTAAATCAAAATCCAAGATGGCGTCGACAAAATTTGCTAAATTTTTGTATTTTTCTTGGTTTTCGGTGACGCTATTGATTCTTTCAGTAACAATTAATCATCATGGTCAACTTTTTTTTCGCCAGGATTTTAGAGGTTAGTAAAATTCAAGGCTCACTTACTTTAGGCTTATTGAGACTAATTAACATCTTGTGCACCGGACTCGCTGCGTCTTCAGCATCGATCAACATCATAAGGTCATCCTGGAACAAATGTCTTAAATTGTAACCATGTTATCTAACACAAAAGACGATGCTCATGGAATCCCGGTGCCATGCTGCATCAAAATCAAACTTTGTTTTTTATAGACCACACTTATTATCAATTTGACGGAATTGAACATAAGGTTAGTTAGGTTATATGATAAATTATATTTATTTGTAAATAGGCTAAAAATAACACTTTTAGAAGTGATTTGTTTCATCTCCAACTAAAAAAACCTTAACGAACTCAAAAGTCACAGCTTCTAAGTCCAGACATTATCTTGATCAGATCGATCATATGTGGACCTTGCAGAATGGTGTCCAAGAAGATGTTTGGAGGAAAGATCCACACAGATATAAGACTTGTCGAGACAGGTATGTTAGTAAAAGTATTGAAGTTATGCCTTACCTGTAAACCACCGAACAATCCTATGGAGCTGAGAGCGTATCGCCCTATGACGGCCATCGACGCCAGCTCTAGCACCGTTACACCCTCTTCCGATACCGCTAGCCACACCATAGATAAGTCTGGTTGTTTTATCTAAAAATACAAGGCACAATGTAAGCTCGAAAGCGACTAGCCTGTCAACTCCAAAATTGGTCGTGTCACTGGCCAGGAATTGTCTGTACTAAGTTACATAATTTAAGCATGTTCAAGAATAGATCTAAAAACGAAAATATGAACGAAAATGGGCCGAAACCGTTGTTTTATTGTTTGCCGACAGATTTTGGTAACAATATAAAAGTAAAAGAATTACGGAGTTGACCTTTTTCAACTACTTTTTCTGAATAGATTTTAATTTGCGGGATTTTTTTTGTCCGAAAATGCGTATAGATCGCGGATAATTTGTCTAATACACCTTTTCACGGTTTTTAATGGTAAAAAGATGGACACCGTTCCAATTTCTTTTAACTTTACTTTTCCAAACATAAACCTATCCACAATCTTATATTTTATTTCGGTTTCGGTTTTCCGAATTTCATTTTCGTCCTTATATATCGGGTGGTTACTTACAAAGGATAAAGGCAGATACGAGATGAAGACATGTAGTGACATCGAAAATCCAGATAAAATTGATTGAAAACGCTCAGTGGGCGTGCAAGTTAACGAGAATATTGAGGATTAAGCTCCTGGGCTTTATCAGATACTTTTCCAAACTACATTCTGATACTTAAGAAGGATATACTTTTACTGGGACAAATTCTGCCATATTTTAGTTATAGGAGAATATAATAATATGCTGCGATGTCCTACAATTCTTACGTCCTAGTTCTTTAATGTTGACAAATGAAGCACTTACCCTAGCCTGGAACAGCGTAGCACCAAAGAACGGCCACTTTCTAGTACAGTTAAGGTAGATCCGTACGCAGTCCGCTGTGCTGCGGCCTTTCAACGCCACCCACTTTGACCGCAGCTTCTCTTCGACGTCCCTGAAATATAAATGAAAGCGTCAATTTATGTATATTGAGCGATATGGTTAAAAACTACTTGGCAAGTCGAATACTTAAGAGGAATCCTGTTTGAACAAGCACAGTAGGCAAGTACAGTCACAGTAAAAATAGTTCGTAGGGGCAGAGAATTTTAAATAAAAAAGAAACATAGGACATATATACCTACAGGTAGGAAAGAGAAGGGGCTACAAGGACACTTATCAAGGACAGGTAACACCTTTGATGACGTTGCCAATTTACAAACTAAGATAAAAAGGAATTTTAAAACAATATTTGAGTTTTCAGTATGACAATTATTTTGTTGTTTACTGTTTCTGCGTGTGTGTTTCACTCACCTAAGTTCGTCATTACTCAAGCCCGCTCGGTACCGGTACGGGTAGAAGCGGTGCGCGAGCGGCTGGTTGTGCTGCGTGTTGGCGGCCGAGTAGTCCCCCATGTCCAGCTGCGCCATCAGCGCGCCCAGCTCGGCCGCCAGCTCGCGGGTCACCGGGAACCGACCCGCCACCACTGGAACACATGACGATTCAATTTATGTAGTAGGTGAGCTCATGGTTAAATAAAAACAGCCGCGCGGGTTGATCGAAGGTTAAGCTACGCTTACCGAGGTCAATCTGTGCATGTGTGACCGTTCGTAACATATCGCGACTCCGTGCTTTAGAAAGCACGTTAAGCCATTGATCCCGGCTGTCATTTGTAAATCTTTGACAGTCGTTACGGGTAGTCAGAAGTTCGAACGTATGACAACCAGTTTTACCAATTGGTATCGTGTTGTCAAGTTACGGGGTTGTGGAGGTCAGATAGGCAGTCGCTCCATGTAAAATACTGGTATTCAGCTGCATCCGATAGACTGGAAACCCACCCCAACATAGTTGATGAGGCAGGTAATACTTAGTGATAAAACTGACGTCATAATACATGACTTTTACTATGGGACCAACATTGAAATCAGCTATCATATTGCATCGCGATTAAGTGTAATGATGTTATATAAAGACAGATGCGTCAGTGGGCTTAATAACCTTAAAAGTAAAGACATTGACTGTCATTTTATTTCTTTGTGGAAACTTACTTTACTGTTTTGACGTGTTTCAGTCGAGCTAAATATAAACACATAATATGTTACCTACTAAGCCTTATATTATCATAGCTTGCCCCGTGGTTTCACCCGCTCTAAAAGGCCGTAGTGTGATGTCAAATAAACTATCATCTTCCTTAAGAACAGGGCTATCAAATGCAAAAAGATTTTTTCAAACAAAATAACAAACAAACTCTTTAGCTTTATTTTATCTATATATGTATATACAATTCTCGTGTCACAATGTTAGTTGCCATACTCCTCCGATTGCTCCGGCTTGATCGATTTTTATGAAATTTTATATGTATGTATGTATATTCGGTAAGTCTGAGAATTGGTCGTAATCTATTTTTCATATTTGTTTTTTACTTGCTTAAAATTTGTGGCATAAAATATACATATAGCCCTTAATTTTCACCCTTCTATCACCAACCCCTATATGGCAAAACAACGTTTGCCGGATCAGCTAGTATTAGTATAGATTCGTACCTTGTTGATTGATCTGGTAACACAGTAGCAGCCGCTCCTTATCAGTCTCGGTTCTGATGGAGTTCTTGAAGTAAAGCCTGTTTCTGTACGTCAGCCGGATGACTCGCGAGTTCTCGAACTTGCCCGAACCTTTCTCCCTGAGCGCCGTCTCCCATTTCGATATTACGTCACATAGCTGGAAAGTAAACAGGTAGTGTAAGGTTTTTGTTTTACAGAGATTTTTCAAATATTTTAATTAAATAGGTACTTTTTTATTCTAGCCAGTATACATTCCAATCAGAGATGGTAGGAACTATGAGCTCAATTTTAAAGAATAGGAAATTGTCGCGAGTAATAATATGTTTCTTGCTTAGTTCGCAAACATATACCGAAAGGTACATTCGTGTTACTGTAAAAACTACTAAAAACTGATTGTTATAATCCCAATATCAATATTTACCAACGATTTCTTTTTAAACTTTGCCCTTCACTAGGAATTTCTCTTGTCTCGCAAACGCACCCAGCGTTTTCAAACATTGATACTCACATGCCCAAACAGCCACCCGGGAACAACTATCTGTAGCCCATACAAATATTTGTTCCGTGCGGATATCGAACCCTCGACACGTAACGCAGCAACCAATAGCTCAGCCACTGAGACCACCGTGCCGCGGATCAATGGCAAAACTTAGCAAACCACCTTTAGGTAATGTGGTAATCGGAGATAAATAAAAGAGGTGGTCACTGGACTGCACTGATATTATATTGACACTATGATGTACAGGCAACGAGTGTGTTGAGTGTGTCGAGTGTCGAGTGTGTGGCGCGCGCCTTGCGGTTACATATTTATAAGCTTACGCTATTACAGTGTGTGTGTTGTATGCGCTGTCTAACCCCTACACACCAAACTAACGGCCCGAGAAATTGTATGTTTTTATTAAATCTTTACATTTTACTAACTCATGTTGGTAAATCTTAAGATTTACCAGTAAGCTTTTTCAGTAACATACGAGCATATAGCCTTCCAAATGCGATAGAACATCAAAAGGGGTAGTTACCATATTACGTATATCGCAATTAACACAATATAATAAGTGGCATACCTTCTTATCAGGCTTGATATGGTGTTCCAAGTCCTTCTCAATGGGGTCATCACTGAACAGTGCGAACCCTGACGCCACGGACTCCCTGCATCCCAGCTCCGTGCTCAACGTTGATAAAAACTCCTCGACCGTTGTTGAACCGTCGAAGCTTATTACCTGGTGATGGAAAATTATTTGACATCATGCCTATATTCCCCGAAGAATCATGGATTGGAACCCCTCTGGGTTCCAATACCTACCCACATTTGTGTACACCCACATTTCGCCATTAATGTTAAAGTCCCGTTTTAAACGGTGCGACCCTATTACTATCAACCGGGCACAAACCCATAATCCGGGCTGTTACTGACTTGGGAGTCGAACCTTATGCTCAGCAGGAGCGCTTTTATCAGCTAACTGAAGTAGCTCTACACACGGCACAATCACAAATTCGAGAGACGAAACAAAAACTGCGCCATTTCTGAAAGACTGATGAGGTTCTGACGACCACCCGTAGCAGCCGAGCTAGTAGTAGGCCATCTAACATCTAAGGTATGTCGACTATTTTTAACCTATGGTGAATCTGACGCCAATCCCAACACCCCTTCGTGCCTCGGGAAAGCTCGAAAATCATTTGATCCCGGCTGTCATTTTTAGGTCTTTGACACCCAGTAGCCCGATAGTCTAGAAAACCAACATAGGCAGTCGCTCCATGTACAGTATTGATATTCATCTGCATGACTGGAAGCTGACACCAACATCGTTGAGAAAAAGTTAGGCAGATGATGATGGTTTATTTGACGGCTTCGCTCTGCCATCCCGTTTTTCGCGTTGTCACATAGGTTTGGCCAAAGCTATATAATTGTATAAGATATCTTTCCTTGTGGTAAATTGATATACGGTTACGGAATTACATACCTGATAAGTATTATTGAGCATGTGTACAGGAATGGCGTGGGGTAGACAGTGGTGGTAGGGGTTCTTCAGTAGTATAGAGAGTACTTCCATCCGAGACGGCTTGTCTTCTCGCCCGCCGTTGCGTATAGTACGCTCGAGCGCGCGCGCACAGTACGCCGCGTATTTACCGCACTCCGTTCTGGGGGAAGAATAGATAGATCATAATATTGCGTCAATCCTGTAGTCGCCGAAGGGTTAGGCAGAGATGTATCTATAGCACACCCACGTTTTGCTAGTTTTGTTTAAGTCCAATTTTATGGGAAGCGAGTCTATCACCATCAACATCAACTGGACTCAAATATAGACTTCGGGCTGCTACTTAGAAACTGTAGATGGATAACATTTACCCGACACATGAATCGAACCCAGGACCACATGCTCAGCAGCAGCGCTTGCGACCAGTTTTGTATAAACTGTTTCGATAATTATTATTATTGTTTTTTAACTGTACTAATTATAAAATAAAAATATACTCACTTAGAATCTGCATGCCTGCTCAGATGCAGCTTCAAATACCACAGCAGCCTATTATTCCTTGGCACAAATAGACTGACTGCAAGCGCTAGAAGCTGCCATCCTTGTACAAAACTATATGTAGGCGGGTTACTCTTGCAGTCCACGGATAACAAGGGGGCCTGGAAACATTCCTTGGTTGGTAGAAAATGATAAAAAATGTGTTAATTATTTGTACACTTTTCATCAGTGTGGGGTGGCAGTCGGATGAGACTCATAGTTAGATATTGAGTATTTTATTGCTCGGCTGATAATTTTGATGTGAAACATCTGTAGGCACACGTTTTAACCTTATGCCTCCTCTTGACTCACTTGTGTGTGTGTGCGCGCATACTATACACTCCGTATGTAGGTATGAGCTGCTTACTATACCCCCCTCTTTTATCATATCGCTCTATTCATTATATCGGTATAATTATAAGTTCTCTATATATTATTATTATTGGTTGGTACTCCTTATTTAAAAATAAACCAATTATTTTTTATTTTTCAATAACCATCGTTTTCGATTTTTCACATCTGTCAGGAGTCCCGTGACGGCCATCTTTTTTATTTTTTAACAAGGCGGTCTGTTAGCTCGGAAAACTAGAGAGCCTTATTGACTATGCATTGATAGTTAGTCGTTTGTTTAGTGTAAATCGGTCGTTCATTTATCCTAGCGGAGATGAGTTTAGCCTTACTTTTTCACACCGACATATTTATAAAAATATGATATCCAAAGTCTGTAATTTCATCAGCTTGCTAATTATGAGTCGCACCTGACTGGAGTATAAATAATAAGTGCTAGTTGTTACTTTTCATTTTCGACACTTTTGAATTATTCTGATACAAATTGTTAAGGTGTGAACAGAACGGCGATCAAGCAAGATTTCATTTACCTTAATTCTTTGAATAGAAATTAGCCTGCATTTACCGTGAATACACACACCTTCACATTGTATGTTAATTTCTTTGATACAATTCTTCTTTAAAATTAAAAATAGGTTGTAATTTTGCTTTTCTCATATGATACTCTAAAGTGATGAATACAGGACAAACTCGTCTACTACAAATTGTGAAATTTAGTACTGGCTTCAGGAATGTCCTATTTTCTCTTAATGTGCGACGTGATACACAAAACTCAATGCAAATACAATAATCCGACAAACACAAATAGTTATAATAATACATAGAGCCAACACATACACAATTATTTGTACCTACGGCTTAATATATGTTTTACTTTGCTGTAAATTCTGTCAATAATATTTAATTGACATGCCTTTATTTTACACCGGGTTCTTACTAAACCGGTTACACTTGTGTTGTCGTATGCAAAATTAAGTTGGACATGGTATGACAAGTCCCTTATTTTGCTGTAATAACACCTTTATATTTCGAACAGTTATGGGGCATTAAAGACTTTTTATATCCTTGTATGCTGAATGCCTCAATCAATTGTTTTTGAATCGCACTTTTGACATGGCGTGTGATCCTACAAGTTTACCTGTATCGAGCTAGGCGATCCGGCGGCGTTGGGCGGTTGGTCGCTCTTGTTGTCGCCGCCGACGGATGACGCGCCCGTGTCGCACGTGAACAGCGACTGAGTCGCGCACAGTAGCAGTTGCTGAACAAATGAAATGTTGGCGATAGGGGCTAGGCTGTTTGCTGTATAGCTGGGAGCCAGTGGGAGTCACAGTGAGATATGTTTGTTGTACGGGGGTGAAGTCTGGTATACTTTTGGGAGTGGGTTGTACTGTTTCTGTTCTTCAGTGTTATGGTTTAGTAAAAATTGTTCGTCCAATGTCAGTTGCTTGTGTTGTGTAGTGTTATGTGTACATATATAAATTCCAAAAACTGGTAATCCACATTGTTTCATTCATATTTATAATAATAAATATAATTTAGTGAACATATATATTTTAATAATACAAATACATATACTATTCATACATAGTGACAGTGGTAAGCGTTTTGAGTTGTGAATTTACCATAACTGTAATTACAGTGAATGAACTTGCAAGCCCCAAGATCCCCACACTTTTGGCAAATTCGGCATGTTTTTCTAGTAGACCGAATTGTTGACTGCTTTAAACACACCGGACACTGCAACCGACTTTAGTTTTATTTCTTTCTTAATGGGATATATTTTATTTATTGATTTCAGCACAATAAGAAAGACGGCGAAAAATATTTTTACTTTCAAATGTGTTACAAGGCTTAACTTAACTATTTACGGTAGTATAGTGCCTGGGCTGCAATAGACAAAACCTCTATTCACACTTTAAGACTGGATGTTGATTAGCCGGTCCAAGCTTGTGGAAAGGGACAGAGATAGGTATTGACTTTATACATGGTGTAATAAAAAAAGTAAAAACCTGAAACCTTGTCATAAAAATCAGCCTTCTGAAGATTTTTGTTAGCCTTACTCGACAGGGTTTGAAGCGATAATTATCAAGATAAATATAATTAATTTAATTTGTCTCTCTATAATTTATCGTAGTATGTCTGTTAATGACCTGTTAATGTAGTTGAGGACTACTGCATTAACACCTTAACTACCGAACAACGGGGAACAATAGAAAATGTATTATTTGTCGGTCATTTGGCGTTCAACGTGTTAACAGGATGAGGATTATTTATCACTCATCTTTATTCTATTTCGTTTGCAAGATGTTACACCTTTTGTAGTTTTTTGATTATGAACCAAAGATAAATAAAATATTGTATTCTTCCAACGTAAATGATGAGGTAGATACCTGATAATTATCTTGATAATTATTACTATAATTATCAAGAGGCATATATTTTCTTGATAATTTCGAACCCTGTAACTCGACAAGAATTCAGGTACAGCTGTTTATTTTTCCTGTGTTTTTATGTGCAATTTGATAATGTACAGTTACTAAGTTGAAATAACAATTAATTAATCTAGAAGTTAGTGCCAGTGCGTTATGCCTATGTGTTTGTGCTTTTAGAAACCAAATTCCCGTAAAATTAATAATTTCAGTGAGTGTCACCCAGTGTCTTATATGTACCGTAGATAAATTTGTGATAAATTGTACAGTGTGCTTATTTACTTTGATGGACTGCATGATGTGTCTTCAAAGGGAAATAATCTTAGAATAACTCATAATTATATTTTTTTATAAGGTAGCCAACATTTGCCAATAAACAAGCAACATTAACGTATTTAAGTTTTTAATTAATACTCTGATGGGTTTCAATGAATACATGTAAAGCGAAGACTGAATTAAATATATGAACTTTATCTTACTTCACGCCTTAGAGCAAAATCAATTTTCATGAAAGTAGCTCAAACAGATAAGCATACAATATATATAGACACATTATGCAGTCACATCATAAGAACTTAATCCCAATTACTCCTAGATACTTACCAAATCAAAAGATGTGGTACTTATTATATAAAATAAATATATACGGGCTATAGGTAACAGTCTAAAACTTGCAACATCAACCTTTCATTACAAAGGAGATCGAACAGTGCGAAGGAGAACACTAGCTATGACAGAGTATGAATGATAGATAAACGAAACAAAAATATCACATTCCCCCTAGATCTATAGGAGTAGGGAACAAACATTCTCGGATGAAAAAAAAAGAAAATCGGGGAAAAAATTTACACCAACATTCCATTTGAAATTTTGCAACGTAACATTCATTTTTGTGTTGTGGCAACATCTTTTTGTGTTTCAAAATTCGAACGCAACACATTTGTTTTTCATAATCTTTTCTATAACATGTTGCCAGAACCAGGACGGATCAAATTGGAATAAAAACTCTTTTGTTTCAATTCCTTGTTATAAATTTTTGTTGCATATGCTGTCGCATATGATAGCATATATTCCATTGAAGCCAATATAATGGTATTCACAATATACAATTCCAAATTGATCAACCACGAGACGAAGCTTTTATAAAAGCGACACACAAAGCTTATACCATAACAATAATGGTTTGTTAGTGTATATTTACAGTATTTAACGCAAACAAAGTAGAAGATTGTAAAGCTTTGTATAAATTATATTGTGCTCTTTTCTATGAAGCTTAAAAACTGATTATTATTTATAATAATATATGTATATGTGCATTGCTTTTGCTTGCTGTATTTATAGGTGCAAGAACAATATAGATACATTTCTACTGGGGTGCACAAAAAAGTTTTGTTTGTGTAAAAGGACCATTTACTGACCCATATACTGTGTAACCATTATATATACTTATAGTGTATACCATTCCACAATACCCACAGATTTTTTGTAAGTCATACTGTGTAAAGCGTGCATACACCCCAGAAAACAAATACAAAAATCATAGAGCACAATATTCTAGAAATCTAGAAGAATCTACAGATGATATCTAAACAAGATAAAATCTCAAAAACTCGTGTGTACAACCGATGAGTGGTATATGGTATTATGTAATTATATGATGAAAACATATGAGAAAAGCATCGAAGCGGTCGCCCGTAAGCTAAGCCGTTGCGAATATAAAGCGGTTTAACATACCTACAATTTGTTAATAAAATAGACTTCATTTTGACATGTTTTGTTAATGATATTAAAAGTCTTAAAAAAGGTGGTTTAATAAAAAGATATTCAAAAAGTGATTTCACGTTATATAAGATATTTTATAACAAAATATACAATGTCAAAATGAATATCAATAAGCTTTAAATTCCATAGAGGTTCGTTTGATTTCCAAACTTTTTATTGTTGGAGTTCCTGGCACATCCGTAACATCTAAAGCCATGCTTGAATCCGTTTTCATAAGAGTGAATAAATTCCATTATAAACATAAGGGAAAGTATTCGTTTAAAACAGCAAACAAAAAATTAGCAAGTATTTGGTGTACCATTTTGTCACACCAAATACTATAGCAATATACAGAGAGGAAGGAACATCGGCGCACAAACTGATATCATGAGTTCAGTACATGTTATTTACCCCGCATCGTTGAAATTGTTTGTCGTTTTTTCCTAATTTAATAATTTAAACTTTAAAACATCATATATTTTTATTTTTTTTAATAATGTTGCCCCACAGTAGGAATTTCTCCTGTGTCGTGGGTGCGTTTACAAACATTTAAATTCACATACACAAACAGCCAGACACGGAGCAACTACATGTAGGCCACACAAATATTTGTACGGTGCGGGAATCGAACCCACGCCACGCAGCGCAACAGCCGATCTCTCAGCCACTGCGCCAACCGTCAATGTCTACCTAATCCCATGAAATTTTTAACGAAAGTAAAGTGCTCACTTTAAAATGTAAAAATCAGAGAGGTAGAAATCACGTTGTTTTCATGAAATTTTAACTGTTTTAAGTACACATCCGAAAGAAAACGCAAGGGGTTAATCAATACTAGGGGTTTCATAATTATGTACTGAACTCATGGTATCTGTTTGTGCGCCGATGGGATTCCACCCTGTTATCACAAAATTATCTACACCAAAAGATTACATAGCAATGAGAACAACAATTAGGTCTGGAAGTAATTATATATCCTGAAAAATTATAATAAATAGAGTCATTTAGGCATTGATATTCAGGCACGATTATTTGTATTATTAAAAAGGAACCCACTAATTTTAATCATATATGTATAGCAGGATCCCGTAGCCTCTTTTTCGACGTAATTCCTAATTCAAATCTTCATACATTCAAATTTGATCAACATACAACGTAGAACAACGCTTGAATTTGCACAAAATATGTAAAATTTTGAATTTCGAGGGCTACCTAAAAATTTAAAGTATTTAAAGTCATACATTTTAGTATAATTGTTGCTCTCATAAAGTGCCGTTCCAACAGGCGAGTTAGTATCGACCCTCTGTTCTGAATGTACCAATAAGTCCGATTGATGATTAACAGTTTGACAGATAAACAAATTTAAATGCGGAATTCTAATGATAAAACTTTGACCGTGACAGATATGACGTCATCCAAAATTGATTAGATAAAAATACGTGACGATTATAAAAATTAACTTCGCCATACTGAAAGTTAGGCCTTGATTTGTACAAATCGATGGGAGTTTCATTAATATTAAATTGAAGCTCGAAATGTATAATTTAACTTGGACTGTTATTAAGTTTCCAATTTAATTGACCACTCGGCCTTCACCAAAAAGCAAGTACCTAGTTATCCCAGACGTTTATAATAGGGTTTTTAGAATGTACATAAATAATTAAGGGGTGTGTCTAGCCGCGGGCGTTAGAGGCTGAATATCATGAAATGTTTTTTACTGTTTGCCTCGTTGGTCTATTTGTTGCAAGCGCTACTGCTGAGCATGAGGTCCTAGGTTCGATTCGCAGGTCGCTAAATGCGTTTGTTGGGTTATTCGATCTGGAATTTCTCAGCAGCAGGCTGGAGTCTTACATGGGACTTAACACATTTAACAACAATAGAAAAGTGTGTGTACTATACTCCTACCTCCTGGTACTCCTCTGCCTAACCGTTCGGGAAATATAGGCGTGATATTATGTTTTTATGATATAACTTTTTATAGAAATATGATAATTACTATCAAGAATAAACAGTCTATTTTCAAAGTAGGTGTAATCTTTTAATCAGTTAAATGTGGCCTCTAAAACGGCCATGATTTTCATGAACTCGGCCTCGAGTGTAATCCCTGCCTTGAACAGTAGCCTCGACCATGATAACAATAATCGCGACATTGTATCAGATATGATTTTGAAATTATGACCTTTACCTTGAACACTCACCTTGGCCGTGATTTACTGACATTGACCGTGAAATCGTATAATTTCAATGTCAGTTATCGACCTTGGCCTTGTATGAATTTTGGCCTTCCTTAAATGATAACATTGCGATTTTAGCGATGTTGATATGAGGATGTTTGCCCTTGGTTTTAGCGCTCGTATTATTTGAATGTGTGCGATAAGTACGCTATTGATTAATACAAAACCTGTTTTGATAGCCGGTGAAGAAAGGGAGGGATTAGTTTAGTTTTTATTTTGCATTATGCTAAATGTCATCCGGTGACATGAACTAATAGACAATACTGTAAAAATGTAGAGATAAAAGTCCATAGAGAGTAGTAAAGAGGCCTCCTTCGATTTTGGTAGACGTGAAATATGATGACAAACAGTACGAGATAGATTTTATAGAGTTTTCAAATGAAAGAAAAACCGCATTTTGTCAAACGTCAAACTGGTAAACAAAAACCATTGGAACACAAAAAAAAGAAAACTAAAAACAAACCAACTTACATTCTTAAGCTTGGCGGCTTTAACGTTTAGCTTGGGCGTGCGTCTTAGCGCATTGGGCGTGAGCGTCTGCATGGACGCATGCGTCAGTACCTGCACGCCGTGCTTGCTGTGCGTGTGCGGCGTGCTCTGGCGCGCCAGCACCGACGCCAGCTCGTCCTGCAGCTCGGCCACCTCCAGGCACTGCGCCAGCGCGTTCTGCGCCAGCACCACGTGGTAGTCGATGCCGGCCTGCTCCACGGCCACCGACATGAACAGCTGGACGCACTGAACACACACACAACCACATTCATTTGTATACATAGCTTACATAACAATGCAATCTATGATAGCATTTTAATAATATAAGATAAAGAAACTAAAAAAATATGGACTGTAACTAAAATGAGAAGTAAAAATAAAGGTTTAGGTGCAATTTATAAAACAACGACATTTTTTTTATTAATGTGAGACTTCTATTAGTTATGGTTATATTGACCAAGGTTAAAAATGAAACTTATAAACTTACGATTGTAAGCTCGATAAAAGTCTTACCTTGAATAACTTTAATGCTTCGGCCTGTAATGCCTCTGAGTTGAGCGAGGTGAGAGGAGACGTCAGGTTTTCTTTGGAGTAGAGAAGTGTGGGATGCCTCCATAGAACACAATCTGTAACAGAAAGTAAAAGGAAATCAGAACTTACACTACAGAACTTACGCAAAATACGCGCAAAGTCGTGGAGTTGCGGATATCGGCCCGTCAAACAATACAATAGACAAGGTAAGTTTTTGACATGGGTATTCAGTCAATCCCATCTGTCATTTTAAATCATTCATCATCTTAGTTATCAGGTTGAGAAGTGGTCGACTGGAAACTTGCACATGTTCAAATAAACGCCGTAAGGCCCGTGGGGCTGGTGCGTAGTACTCGCAACCGGCGTGCGTGTATGAGCAGATGTATGAACGTAAACGAAGCAAAAGGAGTATGTAAGGGTCGTAGCAGATGGCGTTCTGAAGTTTCTACTTACCTTTACGTATGTGTGCCGTAGAAACTCGACGCCACAAAGTAAAAGGTAACGCGACCAGAATTAAGTGTTCGTTAAAAATACCTAGCCAAGAGGTCTCGCAATATAAACCAGCTAAATAAAATGTACTTACTAGGATCACCATCCGTCTCCATGAGCTTCTGCACCAACTGTTCGAAGTGCGTCCCCTGACTCAGTCCACCACCGCTGACCACTGTGAGGTGGTACAGCCACGAGTCTTTATCGGCTTTACTCTCAAATAGAAGGTATGTGGGACCCTGGAATTGAGGAAATAAGGCACTAGTATTTGAGTTTAAAATGTGTGTTGAGTCAGTAAGATCCATTTTCGTGTGTGCATGTGTTGGCTAGCAAGTAATTGCAAGAAGGTAACATAGATTCTTCCACAATTTGCGAAAAATCAGTAATGTGGCTTGCACCACAAATCTCTAAACACTGTAAGCGCTAGGTTTAAGTAAATATGAAAGGGACATTAAAATTAAGCATTTAAATAGCACAGTAATCAGCAATATTTTTTTACAAACAAACTTGTACGTTTTGAGGACAAAATTTAAAAGAACATATATTCCTACTAAGGCACGCCCCTGGTGGACGAATCCGACTCGGTAATTGCTGGTTTTTTCTTTATGTAATCTGTGACATATTTTGTAAAATGCGTGCGACGCGCTCATCGGATGACAACTCGTCGGCGGCTCTTAATAATTTAGTATGACACTGCCTCGCTGTTCGAGATTGCACGTGCATTTTCTCCGCTCTCGATACATACGTACCATAATCTAAACTTAATTATACAGTTTCTCTTAATAACAACTACACAAACTACATTAATATAAGTCAAAGTGTCACTGACCCCAGTTACCTGGTGCTGCGGATAGATGGCGACGGTGAGGTGGTTGCGAGTGTCATCGTTCTTCTCTTCGGAGTCCGAGTCAGACACGTGTTCTACGTCTTCCACGCGAGCATCGCGCATGTTGATCTGGCCGGTGGGGTTCTGACGACAAAATATTGAGGTTTTGAAATAAGCAGATTGTAGTAGTTCACCTAAAAGGGAGTGTCTGTCTGCGCAAATCAAGGAGGATGCTTTTGTGTTAACAAACCTGTCTGATGTAGCAAAAAAAAATGTTCCGTCTACCTTCACTCTTATGAAGCGATGCGGTTTCTAGGACATTTTAGAGATTAAAGGATGATCATCTTGTGTTTATTAACTTTGATAATCGATATCGAGCCAAGTTTGACGGCACGGTTGGCGCAGTGGCTGAGCGTTTGGCTCCTGCGCTGCGTTTCGTGGTTTCGATTCCCACACGGAACAAATATTTGTATGGCCTACAGATGATTGTTTCGGGCCTGGCTGTCTATAAGGGTTTAAATGTTTGTAAGCGCACCTACGATACAGGAGAAGTTCCTAGTGCGGGACAGGTTTTAAAAAAGGAAAACAAAGTGTATTGAAAAAAAAAGCATGGAGCCCATATTTCAACCACCATGATACCTGATATCTAAAGCAATAAAATTTGAAGTAAGTACAGAAACCTCCTGATGTGGGTTCATACTTCATAGTCTCATTTGCTTAGAAGGAGCTAAGACAACCTAAGGACATTTATCATACCTGATCACCAGGCGACTTGAAGTACAGGAACATCTTGCCTATGAGCACACACCAGCTCTTCTTGGCGTGTCCGTTCTTGACCTTGGTGAGCCAGCCCTGTATTGTGGGCTTGTTGTCTTCTTTGCTTAGTAGGAGCTTCGTCGCGTTCCGCCTTTGAACGTTCTGAAAAGGGAAGGATTTGTTGTGTTTATTTACGAATATGGTATAACCTTATCGAAAGCAGAGTACAAGGCCGGGCCTCTATTCTTTTAAATTCATTAGTTCCCAATCAGTAGTCCGAGTGCTTCTATTGGTTTAATAATACCAGCAGCAGCAATAATAATAAGAGGGTGGCTGTTCCGCTGCAGGGCAAAGGCCTCTCATTCAGAGATGGCCCAAGCATTAATCACCACGCTTGCTCAAGACACGTTGGCGATTACATACTTATATTAATTATAAGTCCAGGTTTCCTCGCGATGTTTTCCTTCACCGATGTCAGTGATGTCCAAGATAAGCTTGGAAAGTACAGACTTGAAAAAGTCTCATTTGTACTTGCTATGGTTTGAACACACTACCTCGTACATAAGAAGTGAGGCCTAAACCTCTGGGCCATCACGAAATCTAATGGTTAGTTAGAGCTAAAATATGCTACTTTTCAACTGAAAAATGACATTGATGCAAAACGAACTAAAGTTTCCAATCCAAAAGTTGTGTTTTCTTTGAAAAAAAACAAAACAATTTAATTACAGTACGTAAGTAAGTACTGTTTTTGAGCAAAATAGCGCACGCACGGCGTAAACGCTCTTAATGTATTTTACTTTCGAATTTAACAAATATGCTAAAAGTTTTATTTTTGGTTGTTAGATTGACAGTCTTTATTTTATTTCAACCTTCTTTCTGGTCCCTACTAACAAGAAATATATCAAATTGGTTGTAGGTCAAAAAAGTATTGAGAACGAACTTAAAACGGAAATTATTTTATGAACGAAACCATGAGATAATTGTGAACGTGTGGTAGGTATCTCTGCAAGTAGGTACTGTGTACTAACTCCTAATATATTTGTGAAGCTGACAGGCGAAATAACCTTTGTTACGTATAGTTAAGGCAGCCTGACCCCTTTGCGAGTGTTCTTGTAATGCATTCGGTCCGCGATGATTCATTAATGACCTAATTCTCCTTACCCTTTTGACCTCAGGCTATTACCACAAATGGTATAGTTAAATATATTAGCTAATGTAATTTTGTATTCAACACTATTGACCTTTTAACCTGTGGCAGCAAAATGCCACCCAGAAACAAAGCAAAATGTTGGTACTCAAACACAATTATAATATCAGTAATCGATGTCTTTGACTTTAGATTTGCTTTATTTTTGCCAGCAACGTTCGAAAAGTATTTTTTTTAAATTTCTAGTGGTTTTTATGAAGGCGGTTGTTTTTGTTGCAACTAGTCGGCGCCTAGTGGTCGACATACGACCGTTTTAGTTTTCTGTACTTATGCTTTTATAAGTATACTCAAGGTAATAAATAAGTCTACTGAATCGATTTCAGTAATTTTTAATAGGTACCTACAAGTATTTTTTTTATTCAAAATTATATAGTTTGCCATACTAAACGCCGATTGAGCCAAAGTAAATTAATTTATATATCAAGGCAACAATACGCAATTTTAAATGCATAAAATAATAGGGTCAACACGATTTTACTAATAAAAATACCTTTTTTATTCTTTTAACTCAATTCCTACTCTAATTGGGATGCATGAGGTGTTGCGTTAATTATGTTACTCGTACATCATATTATTATTGTATAAATGTAACCTAAACCTACCTGTAAAACTCTGATCCAGTCTTCCATAGTAGCGATGCTATCAGCCGTCAGGTAATAAGTTCTGCTTCCGGTGAAGATTTCAAAAGTGGCGGCTCCTTCGTTCCTGGATATCTTACAGGCTTCGCCGAGCCCTATCTGACCTTGCGGCTTCCGGTTGACTTCGGATTGCGACTTCCAGTAAGAGAGGGTACCGTTCTTGAGGACGAACCTGGTGATAACGAGTGGAAGAAAAGTTTGAAAAAAAAGTATTAGTCGACTTTACTTAAAACTGTACCAAATGTCAGATTTCTATTTGATAGCAAGGTCGAAAAGGTAGCGTGTCGCCCTTTGCGAAGTTTTTTTTAGTAATCTTAAGATACATAATAAGAGTTACCAAAACTAAAACGATGATTGTTTAAATCATTAACTAGTAAATTATCTGTGGAGTCTTCAAGGTTTATAAAAATGAAATAAGGTTACTGTTAAGGAAATCGATCCATTTTGAGACAAATGACTGCTCATAAGCAATCAAATAAGGGATCTTAATAGCTTTACTGTTCGCGAAGCAGACACAATGATTAATTAAAGACACGATCAGTCTTGTTATACTCAGCCCGACCATAATCAATCGTAATCTAGATATTGCGATCAAGTTCGATGCAGCTAGTGTAGTTGGTCACAGTTCTAAGCTGTTTGGTCGGGGTGCCGTTACTGCAACCGATTTCGTATAATTATTTCACTAGATTAGTCTAGTAAGATATTTCAATTACTAGATCGTGTTAGTGTCACAGTAAGACAGATAAGAACCGCTTTCCTAGTCCATCTTAAGTTACTTACCATCGTTTCCTCCAAGTCTTCAGCTTCCCACCAAGTTTAGCTAGATGGCCACTCTTCTCCAAGGCGTCGTGTCGTCTGGGCGAATCCGTGGTCGGTGGAGCTCGGCATAGAGAAGCCAGCGACGGCGATGCTGTACTGTCGCACGACACCGCGTCCGGAGGGATCGCGTAGTCATCCGACATGCCCGATTCGAATGAAGTGTCTGAGAGAATTAAAGATATTGTGAGTTTGGTCACTATAGTCCAGCCGTTATATCTAAGGATGTTGTCATTTTTATCTGTCTGTCTCGTTCGCACTCTTACGCTTGCGGACCGGCGTAGTGATGTGTGCAGTAGTAGCGATTGAGCTAGTAGACATAAGAGGGCCTTCCCATACTAACAGCCAAAAACAATTGCATTGATTTATTTAACTTAATTTATAACCCATAAATGATAAAATAAACCAAATTTCTAATAGAAATATAGGAGTATTACTCTATAACTCTACGAATATAGACCACGTGCAAGCTGGTAACTAACCATCAATATTTTAGCTAGTTGTAGGCACATTCCCATTGTTTCAGACATTTATGGCCGGACGACTTAGGTGATAACGGCCGTACTATAGTTTCAGATGATGTCGATACTACGAAAACTATTTCATTGTTGTGTGATAACCAATCACATCAACAATATTTTTGTTAGAGTATGAATGAGGACCCAGCTATTTGGTACCTACACAAGTAAAACTTTTTTTTATATTGTGTGCGTAATGAAGTTTCAAACCTATGGCATACTTGAGAACTTCATGTAGAAGAATTGACTACACAGCACACTTACAACACTCAAGTTTGCTGTCTGTCCTTGTTCGACTGTACTCGTAGCTTACAGTTTGTTAGTAAAGGTTGTTGCTTAACCCTTCTTTGCATGATTTTTTCTATTTTTGTGAAATAAATCAGGGTGATGTAATTCATGCTCTAGATTAAAGGAAAAATAATTTAAAAAATCCAAATATAAATAAATAATATGAAATGTTATGATTGAAATTTCCATCACCATGCAAAGAAGGGTTAAGTGTTTGGGAGTAATAGGATATTTATGTGTTGTGATATTGATTATGTTGAAAATATATTAATTATGAATATGATAAATATGAGCCGAAGGAAGCAAACATTTTTCGTGTCACGTCACATATTCCAAAAAGAAATATTATGACATTCAGCTTTTGTCCCATTATCATCATCATCATCAGGCTATATCAGTCCACCGCTGGACATAGCCCTCTCTTAATGAGCGCCATAGCGCCCTGTCTTCAGCTTGCCGCATCCAGCATCTGCCTGCAGTCTTTCGCAGATCGTCATCCCACCTAGTCAGAGGGCGTCCTATACTACGTTTGCCGAGTCGCGGTCTCCACTCAAGAACACGTTTACCCCAGCGGTTGTCGTTTTTGTCCCATTGCTGGGCGGGATACCTAGCTAAGGTCTTCTATTCATCTTTGTTTGCTATAGTTTCCAACCTGACATACAGCTACTTAACTATAAAATTTGTCATTAAAACAAAAAAGATACTAACTACTTTTATCTTCATCAAAATCGGCCAGTTCTAGGTAAATTCAAATACCATTAGTTATCAATAAAATTCCACCTCCATTTTCTCGTCAAATAACATGTATCTACTATTAGCATCGCCCTTGAACTTTTCACGTGTTAGAAGTTCAATAAAAGGCAAAAAGTCACTTAGGAAAATAATCCACCACTGTAAATTATATGCTTTTGCCATAATAACAGCCTTTCAAAAACATCAATCATTCAGGGCAAATATGGAACTTTTAAAGGTCATGTTTAAGGGTAAATGGACGTTATAAAAACGCGAAGAGGACAATATAGCTTTCAGTCTGAATCTAAACTTCGAATCGAAAGCATCAGACCTTGAAGGATCCTCTTCTTCAACTTCTACCACAACCATGAGCTTCGCTGAGAAAGTTGTCCTGATAACCGGCGCTAGTTCGGGGATCGGAGCTGCTACTGCCATCCTTTTCTCCCAGGAAGGCGCTAACGTAGTTCTCGTGGGAAGGAACGAGATGAAGCTAGCTGAAGTCGCTAGACAATGCGATGACCCACTAATTATCAAAGCCGATATTACAGATGAGGAGGATGCGAAGAGAATTATCGAAGAGACAATTGAAAAGTATGGAAAGATAGATGTGTTAGTTAACAACGCAGGAATAGTAAGATACGAAAGCGTACTAGACGAGAATGTTCTGGAAACATTCGATGCGTTGATCAACACAAATCTGAGATCGCTTTTCAATGTGACGAGATTAGCTGTGCCCCATATCATCGAGACCAAGGGTAATATCATCAATATTTCAAGCATTGCTGGAAAAGTCATTCCTGATTCAAGATTAGTGGCGTATGGTATTTAAAAGGCTGGTGTCGATAATTTTACCAAAGGACTGGCTTTAGAACTATCGAAGTACGGAGTAAGAGTGAATGCAGTAAGTCCAGGGCCAGTGAAAACTAACATTCTGCAGAATGCAGGTGATGAAACACCTTGGGAGTGTTTCTCTCCATCAATGCCTCTTGGAAAGGTCTGTGAGCCTGAAGATATAGCGAATCTGGTGCTGTTCCTAGCTGGTGATAAGGCTACCAGTATCACTGGGGTCGATTATGTTTGTGATAATGGGGTGATGATAAAGTAGAAAGTGTTTGGAAACAAAATAAATTCGGCACGATATTGTAGTGTTTTGTTTTGCACGAGTGGTGTGATATTATTATAGAAAATGTAGTAAAATAAGGTTTAAATTGTGACGAAATAAATATATATCTAATTGTTTTTGTTTCATTACTTGTTCCTGGGATCGATTCATATAAAACTATAACTACTTTCAGCCTGTCTTATCTCTTTGAAGGGCCTCCCTTTAAATATAAACTTTCATAAGACTATTAAAAGTCTAAATCCGAAATTGTATATTTTTTGTTATTTAGCTTCACGAAATTGCCTGTATAGGTAGGTAAGCTTAAGAACTTTTTTCCTTTTTCTTTAAGTAAAAAAATATTGTTCCGCGTTTAGCGATTTTTGGCAAAACATTCGTGTTTGCGTCACCCACATGCTAATGTTTCGTGTTGCGGCAGCCTGGCGACGCGATTCGACTTGGCTTCGACGTTTCTATGACTGCCTTTTTTTTTACCCCACCATTATTACATAGGTATTCATATTTTTATTTGCATTCCACAATGTGTAAGGATCTTACAATAGGTTTGAAGCTAAGTTACAATTACGGACCCTGTAGGGCACAGCAAAAAGTATAAAATTAAAATTAATACTTAATTAATAACCAATTTTTAGAAAGTGTCCTAACCATTGTTTAACTAGATTATAACAATTATTTTTATTGAGATCAGTCATAACATAATAATTTTTAGATAGGATTTTTTTATTAAAAAAAAAATTGCCCCTCACTAGGAATTTCTCTTGTACCGAGGGACGTTTACAAACATTCAAACTCACATACACAAACAGCCAGACCCACAGAACAGATTAAATAAGATTATAGTATATGGTAGACCTATATCTACCATCTTTCATCTGAATATAGTTAAAAATCAAACAATAGTACTTACACATACCTCTAGTCTTACTCTGCTTGCTCGGCGATCCACTGCTCGATCTCTTGGCGGGACTCAAACTTGAACTGGTCTTGACACTCTTAGACGGACTACTAGCACTTAAGCTAGTGTCAGACGAGCTACACTGTCCGTTTGCACTGCTGGTAAGGACCAGGCCGTTGGAAGTCTGTTGTATGGAAGCTGGTAGCACACTGGTAAGGTTGATGTTGTTGATGGGTATCTGATTTGATGTTTGAGGATCTGGGGAGAAACGAAAGGTCATTAGTAACGTTATTTACTTAACACCTTAACTGCCAGACAACTAGACACAAAAGAATATATATTATTTGTCGGTCATTTGGCGTTTAAAGTGTTACTTGAAACACGTTAATGTTGGTGTTAATACTATAAGCACATTAATGTTAAGAGGCCAAATTAATGCGTCAGGTATTTTCTGCCATTCAACCTTTGGGTGACGCAGAGACAATCAGTGGTAACTGCTTCACTATGATTGCTGCTAATAGCTGCTGGTGGTTATAAATCAAACACTATAATTGTACCGCTTAACTGAGTAACATGTGAGGCAAGGGTAACATGTCACGCAACATAACTGTCACGCTTTACAATATGTAATGATCATTAATAGAAAATATTACTTGAGATATTTACAAGTGTCTCGCTAAGTTAAATTGGTTTTAGTATGTGACAACATGAACTAATAAAAAAGCTAGTTTTTTTTTTTTAATTCTGGGTTATTTATTAGCTTTCTTAACTTTTACTCATTGTTTTTTATTTATATCTTCAAATCTAATAGATATTCAGCAGACGTGACGAGTAGTCAGAAGCCCGTAAGTCTGACATCCAGTTTAACCATTGTTACCCAGGAACTTGGTTGTGGATGTCAGATAGGCAGGGGATTCATATAAAATACTAGTGTTCAAAAAGCATTTGGAAACTGTGTGGAAAATGGTTACAAAATTCCAATTCAGTGTATATATTAAATCGTAAAAAAAATATAATAGATAGAGTATAAACTTACTGAAAATAGGGTTCACATTGACGAGCTGGTGGTGCGGTGTGTTGTGGACGGTGACGCCCATGGACTCCTCGCCGTCCGATGAATCGTCTGACGAGTCTCCGGTGAACGGCATCGATCTTATCTGACTAGCACGCTGGAACAAGAACAGAATACTGTTAATTGTACACCATGAAAACGTGAACTTAATGATAGTGACTTGAAAAGCGACGATAACTTTAATATCCCGATGTAGGATACTTCAGATTTAGTTCGTATGTTGCGAGGTCCCACAAATGATGGCAGACGTATTACTTACCCCTTTAACAGTGGCGTAGACGGGGACGGATATATCCTGGTAGCTGGTGGACTCGTGCATGGGGCGCGGACATGGAGGGGGACTTAACTCTTCTTCTACTGACTGCTGGAGGCCATCGTCTGCCACCTGAGAAGGGTACAATAGAGTTAAAATAAGATAATGTATACGGTTTATAGATCTGGGTCCAATTCTTGGTGTTTTTTTTTGCATTTCAACATACATTTCAAGGCAATTGGACAATATTACAATTCCAAACTAGTCCAATTTTCTGTGTGAAAAATGTTTGTTGTTCCTTCTTCATACGAAGAAGAAACATTTTGTGGAAACCATGACTTACAGGCCTCATAACTGGACATAGTCATGTAATAGAGGATTATCGCCATAACGTGTCATAGACCAGGGCCTATGGCATTTCTCTGGGTTCCCACGCTCTTAACGTCACCGCCAGGGTTTTTTTAGCCCATATTGACAGATGTTAGTCCCCCACCTGGTAGATCTTGGCCTCCCAGCTCGGGAACCTGTGCAGCGGCGGCGTGGGCGGGCGAGGTTGCTCCGACGTGGAGCTGTCGCCTGTGGACGAGCCACCGCGACTGTTGCCCTGCACGATCACGTTCACGGCGCCTTGCCACGCCGGCGTGCGCTCTGGAATAGAGAGCGAATTAGATTTAATTCATATTGCTGTGCCCCGCGGGTTCTCCTTCTCGAATAGGTAGTAGCGTGATGGTAAATAGCCTTATAACCTTCCTCATAAAATGAGTTATGAAATGTTAAAAGAGTTTGAAATCTGAATGGTGGTTCTAGAGATTACCGCGTAGAAATAAACTCTACAGCTTTATTATACTAGTAAAGTGATAGATTTTCATACAGTGTAATCGGCGGTGCCATATAACATTTTGGTAGTCACTGGTAAGATGCTGAAAGCAAACCCCAGGGGTAATACATGTCTTGGGGTTATTGAGTTTCTCATGAAATTTCAGGCCATCGGAAGAAATGCAACTTCTTGGAACTGTGACAAGCGCGGTCCGCCCGGGAGCAGTGGCGTCGGCATACGCACGAGTCAATATTACGTATATTCTAAAGGTCCCCATGATAAAATCAACTTGCTTTTGAGAAAGTACACGTTGCTTTAGAATTATGTAAACCAAAACAAAAGATGTAACGAACCTCTGCTGGGTGTATAAATCTCGGCGTAGTCGTGCGTGGTGTCACCATCAGTGGAAGTATTTGGCGTCGTCGGTAGCACCACTAAGTTCTCTACAGCAGCCTGGAACAGAGGGGATTAAAATAGTCTTTATTATTAAGACATTTGGATTTAAATTGTTTTTTACAAATACACTTTTTTAAACCGGATTGTTGTTTCCCTATCCGACTACTCCGAGAAAAAACAAAGAAATTAACTCAACGATCAGTCTCTTTTAGAGTCCCGACATCATCTTGGTCAGATCATATCAGGTCTGGGATGGTCTTTTGAGGAAAGAACCACACAGATGAGAGTGGACCGGTCCTGTCAGTGCAAGTATTTGTAAGTAATCATAGAGACTGAACTAAACTCAGAAAATAAGGAGTTCAATGGGTATTTGGTAGGCTGCACAAGTACTTAAACTGTCAGACAAGAATTTAAAAATAGAAAGAGAAAAAAAAAATGCGCAGAATGACCTTATTTATTTATTCATTATTAGAAACAAAGTATAAAAAAACAATAACTTAAAAACTATGCCCCACTAAACCGTTATTATGGTTTGTCTATGAGAACAAAACAAACAGTGTTTTAAGACTGTTTGTTGTATGCATATGGTTTATGAGTGCGAACACTAAATTTTAAAAAGAAACAAAAATTATAAAATATACTAAATAAAACTATAAAATTACTGACTGATTTGGAATCTAATATGTAAAGGTTGATTGATAAATCTGATAAGACAATACTTACAGCCAAATCTTCAGCCAATAAGCTGGCGGTGGTCCTCTCATCCATAGTCTTGTTCATGGTGTTTAAGCCAGGAGGGTTGGCAGCATTGACGTTATTCGCTATGTTGGTAGTGCCGATCGACAGATTCCTTCTATGTCGTACTGGTGTACTGTAGTGGGGTTCTGAAGAGTTTATTGGTAACTGTGGAGATAGAAATTGGAATGTTAGAAAAATTTAAAAGCCTCTATCTTTTTTTTGAGTGCTCTAACTTGACTTGTAGAGTCAATTTAAGCACTAAAATACTTAAAAGGACATTTAAAGCATTTATAAAAAAAAATATTTTAGTTAAAATATTAACACAGATTTAAAGATAAGAAACATAATATAATATTGTGTTTTAAAGTTCTAACAACAGTGAGACATGACAACAATGTGCAATAAAAAATGTAGCCTAGCTAAGTGATAGGTTTTCAGCAAATTAATTTTAACGTGACTGAACAGCAACATACAAATAGGGATGTGTCCTAGCTAAAAATATATTAAGTCCCGTAGTAAGATCACCAAAAATATTGGACATGTATTTTTTTGCTTACTCAAATCAATAAAAAGTGACAATGATATAGTACATCAAAGTTCAGGAGAAGGGGCTTGTGACGTCACGCCGTGCTACACTCTTAACAAAAAGTGTAGCACCGCGTGACGTCACGCGCAATTTCAACGCACTATACCGTCGTCATTTTTGGTTTACGTGACAAAAGAAAAAGTACATGTCCAGTAGTTTTGAGTAATCCAACTTTCGGACCAACCAGATTTTTTTAAGGACACTACCCTATTGTGCAAAACTTTATTGCTTGGTTTATTCCCACTAATTAATTTTCCACCCAGTGCAACAAAACATACAAATGAACATAACGCTTGTATTTAAATTTAGGCAATGGTGAATTATAGTAAAACCAAATTTTTCGACTGTTATATATTATAGTCCCAGGGAATAATGGGCGAGCTTAAGTGCAACATCTATAAAATAAAAACAATGAAACTTAAATTTGCTGTACAACACATAAGAAATTGCAATAAAAGACGAACGTAGCTTAGCAAGAGACGAAATATTTGCACATTCCAGCCCTAAAGGCAACATGGAACTACCTGGGGCCCTTCAAGGCTCTCTGATCGTCGTCTGTTTGCGGCTAATAGGCTCGATGTGGCTCGAGGCGAACCTTCATCAGTCCTCACCTCTAAGGATAGGCTTGCTCGAGTTGGTAAGAACTGGGGAAGTGGGAAGTAACAGTGTGTGATGTTAGGATTGATAAGGAATCTTTTAGAAGGAACGCATTGAAAGCATTAACGCATTGACTGCCACGCCATAAACACAATAGATAAACTATTGGTACTACAACACATAGTCTGGTACTTAACATGCTAATTGCACGTCTCCTTTTGGACTTTGAGTATTAAATGAGTTTATTAAAACACTTTTTTATGACAGTAGATACTTTAAAAAAACACTATTTTTGCTAGATAGTAAATGACAGGAAGTCTGTCGGGACAGATCAATGCAAATCCGTAATGTTTTCCAAAGGTTTTTCCAGACTCTACTGTGCATCATTAGACTTGCAAAATATCTTTATATAGTCATAACATTTGGACTTTAGAAGAGACCATGACCGCTACAGTTTGTTTCGGCATTCATTCTAAGGGATCAGTCAGTTAGGAAATGTGTCATTGGTCAGGGAAGTAGTTTTTAAAATATAGACCTACTCAAAACTAAGTACAATTTCATTTCATTACTTGTTTTGGTCTCTTTGTTCTCATTTGACAGCAAAAATGTCTTCTTCAAAAACATTATAATAACAATTAATAGATAGATCTTCTATACACCCATATTTGAAAAAGGTATTTTTATTTTTCATAATGATGTAAGCTTCTAAAGCTATGTAGAGATGTTTATTAGCTTTGAATAACTTCAAGCTTCTAAAGAAAAAATTGCAATGCATGGTTCAATGGACAAAATTTAATGGTGTTAATAGTGTTGTCTACCTCCAGTATTCAAGAAATTAGCCTCATGTAAAATATTGAAATGTTAAAAATATTATGTAGTTTTCATAAAAAATATTAATAATATTAATAAAAAATGTTACTATTCAAAACTTACAGTGGAATTTCTGCTCCCAGATGCTGCAATATGGTTTCTAAGCAGTTCAAGTTGCTGGTTGCAGCGGTCGTTCTGTTCCCGAAGTTGCTGGTTTTGGTTTTCTAGCTCCCGTAGCTTGTTCGTCACCCACTCCTTGATACGGGCTGCCTTTGCTTCCACCTGTTTCGCGTCCTGGAGTCTTAGCTGCTTCTGTCGACAGTATGCCTTCAGTTGTAGCAATTTGAAAGGTACAAATTGTGGAATAAAAAAATAAATTAAGTGGGTACTGAAAACTTTTTTGAATAAATTTTGGTATGTTTGACTGTTTTACAAATTTAGTCAATAGTAGCACATAGAAGAATCAGAATGTTTATTAGTTAACAGGTAGTTACAGAGTGTGTGATGTAGTTTAGTATTTAGTATATTTGGTAGGAAATTTAATTGTTCTCGCAATTTAAACTATTAACTTTAAAAATAAATACAAACTAACACATCAACCGAGAGTGTTAAGATCTCCAATTCAGACTTAATTGCTGTAAATATTGTCGTACTAAGCATTTAGGAGGGTAGAGAAATGCACAATTTGTCAAAAAGTTTGAGTATTAACAAACGATCGAACTTGGTCCCGACCAGAAAGCAGACTTAGAACGTTCCGTACGCATAACTTAAAACAAACTTATTATTAAAAACAAGTTCTTTCTTTATTTACCTGCATTTTGTTTATTGTTAGCACTTTCTAAATTCATGTCTTTGCTTACACCGTTTAATGACTTGTACAACACGTTAAGTAATTTTAAGTGACACTTTAATTTGTATTGATGAAAATGACATCGTTTTATTACACTGTTTCATTCATTAATTTAGTTTTAATTACGAAAAATAATTTGTTTACCTCGCTTTGTTTGTAGGTACGTCTTGACGAATGACATTTCTTTCTAAGTAGAAGTGAAGTGGAGTCTCTATGGTTTAGTTCAAGTTCGAAAACCGGTTTTATAACGATAACAGCATAGCAACAACAAATATTTGAACGCGTTCGTAGGTTTCATTAAAATATTTTAATACGAAGGTTTTTGTAGCGATTAACTAAAAAGTTCATAAACTTTCATTAAAATGAGATTAGGAAGTGTTTTATTGTTAAAATTTACGTAGATTTTTAATAAACTTTTTTACGTTCACGAATATTTCAGAGTCACGTAAATGTATTGAGCACCTATTATTTCTTGTATATTTTGCGTTTAGCTGGTATAACATTACCTACTTTAAAAAGATTGCAAAGCAGGATTAAGTCATACCTGCTCTTCTATTTGGCCTTCAAGCCGCGTAATGGCCCGGGGTGCACCATCAGTGCCCGCTGGCCAATCGCACAGCCGCTGCTCCATGGCGCGGACCTGTAACAAAAGAAAACAACAACATAAATAAACTGGACAGCAGAACATTAATTTATTCATAGTAAGTTGCCTATCCAATAATACAAAAACGATTTATCAGTTAGGTACTTTAAAGAGATTAACGCTCACGGCTTGATAGACTTATAAAACGTGACATGTGAAATTCATACTTGCCAGACTACAACTCAAAATAGCATTTCAACCCTGCAATAAGCAGCTTATGTTTAAGCTGTCGCAATAAAACCAACCGCAACATGCCGCAGCTACAGGGCCGGCACAAAACCACGAGATTTAAAACCAAACCACGATGTTGCAACTGTTGTGTTGGGGTAGATAAGTATCAAAGCATTGTGGGCTAGTTACAAGCGTGGCTAACCGCGTTATGCCTGATATTGTGAGGTATTGTTGGTATAATAGGGTAAATAGTGAGTCTTTGGGTCAACAAGTTGCATACGAGTAACTACCACATTTTAACTCAATCGGTCCAGTAGTTGCGGAGCAAATTGGGTGTGACCGTGTGACAGACTCCGTTTTTTCCCTTTTTTTTTATTAATTACTGGCAATGCGGAATTGGGTTCCATATTGGGGTGCAGACAATTAAAAAAAAATCCATTCATCATGGCTGATGTCATAGTACTAAACATCCTTAAAATTTTCATACATGACATATTATGTTTTTAGGTATAACGATTATTATGACGTTTCTTAGCGTGCTTTTTTGAGATCTCATGTATATGTACTTACAGGGAACTATCTATAAGTATAATAGGTACTTATATACAAGTACATCGTAAATAAAGGTACCCAAATACCATGGGCTAAATGCATTAAGTTATAAGGTAATGTTAAATAAGTTTAGAAACTATCATTTAAGCTTCGTAAGATTGTTGGTATTTCAAAAAAAGATTCGGCTGACTCTACTTATGTCTACAGGGCTTAAGAAACAAACATAAGAGATACCCTTTAGATTGCACTATATGGAGACGCCAGCACCTCAAACTATCCCAAACTGTCAAATTTTCCTAATTGAACACGAACCTTATTCTTTGTAATAACGTTGAAAAACTAGCAAAGAAATTGTGTCAGATTGGGTTAGCTTTATGTAGCCGCCTCTGTACCTAAAAGTAAAAGGAATTAAAACTAAAGGCAATCTGAAACCTCAACATTCAATAATATGTACCGTACAATCAAAACTAAATCCAATCAAAACGAAACAAATATTTGATGGTATCAATTCAAATAGTGTGAATCTCGTCGTGTTTGTGTAACAAAATGTGTAGATTAGGAACCACGCGCATTCAAACATGTTGAGCAGATTAATCCAATCACGAAATGGGGATTAACTAGTATTACTTCGAATCGAAACAACGGTTATCCGATACGGGAAGGATTATCGTCACCTCCGCCCTATTTAACTTGCTACCGATATTGATATTGATTAAGTTTCGAAAATAAGGCTACTTTATAAAGCGATACTCGTTGTTCAAAACTATCAGAACTTGACTAAACTAATTTTGAGATTAGTGGTACGTAATGGTATGTCGTAAAAAATGTCATGGCCCAGTGGTTTAGGCCTCACCTCTTGTGCACGAGGTTGTGGGTTCATACCTGGGCAAGTACCAATGTGAGTTTAATTCATATGTACTTTCTAAGGTTATCTTGGACATCATTGACATCGGTGAAGGAAAACATCGTGAGGAAACCTGGACTTAAATAATTTATATAAGTCTGAAATCGGCAACCCGTCTTGAGCAAGCGTGGTGATTAATGCTCGTGCCTTCTCTGTATGAGACCTTTAAGGCCTTTGCTCTGCAGTGGGACAGTAATAGGCTGGTACTGGTACTGGTAATGGTACGTTGAACAAGTTTTACGTCAAGAAAACATAGATTCTTTAGATTTTGAACAGTAAAACATAATAATTAAGTAAAGTATTATGTACTGTACCTAAAAACTCTGTTATAGTTTCAATTATGAAGTAAATCTACCTAATTACTAGTTTAACTCTAGATTATACGCAATAAATAAATAAATAATGCTGGACAATCCACACAGCATCATCTAGCCCCAAGCTAAGCAGAGCTTGTGTTATGGGTACTAGATGACTGATATACTTAATACAACACATTACATAGATAGATATTTTTATTATACATAGCAAATACCCAGAACACCCGGAACAAATATTTGTAGATCGTACAAACATTTCTCCCAAGGCGGGAATCGAACCCGCAACCTCCTGCGTCGCAGGCGGACCTTCGCCCGCTGCGCCACATAGGTCGTCAAATCAATAACAGAACGTCTATCAATAATCATAACAAGACACTCAAAACCAAATACACATGTTATACAAAGATGATATACTCAAAATCATCGAAGCATGTTAGTAAACTGCACACCGATGGCTTCACGTCTCAGTATTGCGATGGCTCGGCGCTGAATCATCGGAGCTGCTACACTTACCTTGACAGTCCATAATCCTTATAGCACATGCCGTCGTACAGACGCCAGCACATCAAGCTACACCAATCTATCCGATTTTTCCAATTGAACATGAACCTTATTTCTTTTACGATAAAGTTGAAAACCTATCAAAGAAATTTGACACATTGGGGTAGCTTGATGTGCCAGCCTCTGTACATAGCTACCACCATTTCCGCTGTTATAAAACACGACGTGAGATGTTTTTTACAACCTAGTAACTAAATTAGTTCTTTGACCCTGATTTATTAACCGAAACTTTATACTCTTTCAAATTTAACTTAGGCAACATAGCTTGTTTGTTTATAGTTTAGGTTTTCTGAAACTTTATGCCTGCCCTGCCTAGTTCGACAATAGGCGTTAGAAGAACAAAGAAAGGTGAGTCGCCGGGTGAAGGATACGCCCAGGAATAGCTCGCATTAATCACAAACGCTATAATTTGCCTGACTCACGACAAGAGGGGACGCTACGAATATCGGGAAGTTTCTAAATCGGGTAACACTCAGACAGCGCGCGATGAAAAATAAGCAGTAGTTAGTTAGCACTTGCTTGTAAAGAGAACTTTGATTACTGACTGAAATGTTATTTAAAATCAATAGGATAAGGTATGTCATCACATGTACCTGATGACACTAGATTTACACCTACGTGTAACTAAAAATGCCTTAAAAAAACATTTGAATGCAAGTCTGCAATTAAAAGTGAATAAAATAACCAAATATTTGCATACCTACTTTACTTTGGCTCAAATTGATCTTCGGTCAACAGTAAACAACAAGTGGATGCAAACATACGGCTACTTCAATACTACGCGCTGTCTAATTAAACTTAGCAGCGATTAATTGTACACAAACTTCCTTGTTTATTCAGCTTCAACCAGTAATTAATTGCGTAATGACTTAGTTAGGAAACTACTAATAAAGATGAGGTGTTGAATTAATGTTAATTGCTGTGCATTTAGGTACTAACTATTTTTATTAGTGGTGGTCGTGTCCCAATGTACGAAATTGACGCATTAAAAGAAAAAAAGAGGAATATCAGGAATATATACATGATACCGGAATATGAAATATAAATTGAAAGGTTTAAAATTAGTCAAGTGTCGCCACTCTGTGATTTATGGTTTAAAAATAAGTCGCTACTGAACGCATCGGTAAGCGCCACCGGATAAGCCGAAACAGTTTTATTACTCTTACCTTTTCCTTTTTTAAACATATAAATATTTAAATTAAGAACTATGCAAACAACTGAGTCTATTTTTGTTTTTGCCTTAGCCTTTGCTGATGTTGAGCCTTTGAATGGTAAAAGATTTCAGAATTTTCATACACACTTTAAAAGTAGGATCGTAGATTTTATTGTAGACTGACTGAAATAAAAATGTAAATGGCCAGGTTCAGGCAATAAAAAGTTTAAAACGGGCTATTCACGCTGTATAAATTAATACTATGTTCTCTTTTTATCTGTTCATTACTCTTTGTGGCCACATCTCGTGTACCTTTAGCTTGACTGTGGGGACTTTTAATAGATATTATTACATGGATTACGACATGAAAAAGAGTTTGTAAGAGTAGCCTCTTTTTTGCACTGAGCCAGTATAAGGTCCTACTTCCAGTTCAAATGAGGCTGTCGTACTGAAGCTCGGCAGTACGTACGTTTTAAGTTACGAGTACAAATATAAAATTTGATGTTCATTTAAGAATGACGTACTATTGTAATTTGAAGCTGCATACGTATCGCTCCCTCTCTGTTCTCGTCCTATAATTTTACGGAGATGGAGAGTGATTAACGCGACTGCCGCGTCATAAAATTTGAAGTAGTACAATATAAATAGTCGAGCGCTCTATTTCGATAAAGTTGGAAAGCTATCAAAGAAATCTGACACATTGGGGTAGCTAGAAGTGCTGGCCTCTGTACTTTACAAATGTACCGCCTCTTGTATGTCCTACCCAACACTAGTTTTAACATAGGTACCTTTAGATACCTAAACACAAACAGTTACATCTTACCTCCGAGCTAGGCTAGCTACAAAATCAATCTCCGATAAGGCGTTGCCGTAGCCATTTTGAGCAAATTATGGATAACCAATTTAGAAGGTAGGAAATAGCTGCTCCGATTTCCAAAGAGAATTTATTTAAACTTAGTTTGTGAACCTGTGAACCAGGATGGCTGTTTCGTTGAGCGTCGCATTGGCACAGTAACATTGCGGTTTTATTCGCATATGTAGGTATAACCATCGATTAATCATTTATGTACTGTGATACTTTTAACATCCTACATGCCTAATTTGTATGTAAACTCGTACTTTTTGTTAATTATCAGTAAAACATATAAGTATGTCTTAAATACCTACCTAAACTACCAAACTAAATTAAAATGGCTGGAAAACTAAGACAAATAGTTAAGTACCCAAGTTATTATAATTTGCCGACCCTACTTATGCTATGTTGTTCCCTGGGTTGAGACTCAGGTTTTCAAAATGGAGAGCACCTACATAATTACATACTTAGATACTTTTAACCGAGCTAGCTACATAAGCGTAGATTAAGAACTTAATTTTACACCAAAGAGATTTTAGAGCTTTTAGTACTTAGACGTTGATTACCACTAAACATTAGTTATCTGAAACGGTAAGTATCTACGTAACTGCCGTTATACATAGATTACGATGACTTACTGCCCCTATCTTAGCAGATAGAGTGCAAACTAAAGTCATCATCTGCCTAGCCTTTTCCCAACCGTGTTGGGGTCGGCTTCCAGTCTAACCAGATGCAGCTCAATACCAGTATTTTACATGGAGCGACTGCCTATCGGACCTCCACAACCCAGTTGCTGGGGAACACGATACTTCTTGGTAAGACTGGTTGTCAGATTTTCGAGCTACTTTTTTGACTACCTACCTACTAAAGATCTACAAATGACGGCCGGGACCAACGGCTTAGAGGGCTTTCAGAAGCACGGAGGGGTCTCGATATGTTATGAACGATCACCCTTATTAACGGTCATTACACTCTTCGACGTTGAAATTAATACCGAAACAATTACACGACCTTAATGATAAGGTCGTGTAATTGTTTCGGTATTAAGTGAAGTGGTAAAAGACACATGATTGACGATAGTTACCATACATGTTTTTTTCTTCACTACTGCAATCAATCCGTACTTCTAACACTACTGACGCGATCCGTTTGGTGCCAGGAATAGATCAAAGATTGTTACGAATACGTATCGTGATCGGGTGCGCTTGCGACTCGAACGTGAGACATCCGTACTTCTTGGTATTCGGGTTTGGGAACTAAGTGGGTGGTTGCTTTGGTTATAAAAGTGTTAATAGTGTGTGTGTTTATTTTTTTTTGGATTTTGGAGGGAACGGTCAGCTGGTCAATGAGTTGAAAAAGCGTTTCGAATGATATCTGGGTTTGTTTTTTTTTTACTTCATGGAAGAAGTACATATTTTGCAGTGACCCCAAATAAATTTGGGCAGGAGAATGGTGATGAGGATGATGGTGACGATGATAATGATGAACCTTGTAAGGTGTGCTTTATTTCATCATGATAACGCTGATAAAAAGGCTTCTAGGTATTTCAATTAAGTTACAGATCTGTTTACACCTGTAAACATATGATCTGTACATTACATCCATACTTTAATATTATAAATGCGAAAGTCTCTGCAAAACTCTGTTTGTTTGTTACCTTTTCACGACTAAACGGCTGATCGGATTGTAATGAAATTTGGCAAGGAGATAGATTATATCCTGGGAAAAAACATAGGATTTTTTAGTCTGAGAATTCGTCTGCATCCGCGATAACCCACATTCACGCGGACGAAGTCGAAAGCGAAAGCTAGTCTTATATATAAAATTCTCGTGTCACGGTGTTTGTTATTAAACTCCTGCGAAATGTGTGCATATCAGTTAGGTCTGCGAATAGGACAACATCTATTTTTCATACCCCTAAATGTTAAGGGTGGTCCATCCCAAACATTTTATATCAAAACAACGTTTGCTGGGTCAGCTAGTATTTATATAAAATTAACGCAAAAGGGAAATCTGTGCGCAAAAAGTGTTTGTCTCGCAAAAGTTAAATAGAACCTAGCTAAATAAAATCTAGATAGTTTAGCAAGTTCAATTCGTATGGAGCCTCTCTGGTGCAAGATCTAATCTAACTTTGTCTACTTTACTAACTTTGTTTCTTTCTACTTTTTTCCTAAATAACACAATTGGCGACACTTAGTCTAGTGCTTATGAGGCTGGAACAGATAGCAAGCCTTGGGACTGTGCAATGTTGCGCCACCTCTTCTTTGCTGGGGAGTTTATTGCGCTACTTCTCCTTCCCAGCAGAAACACTAGGAAGTGGTGAAGGCCGGGCGTTTTTGGGAACTGACTTGTGTAATTTTTGAAGTGAAGAGAGAAAAAGTGCTGGAGAAGTAGTAACCAGCCTATTACTGTCCCACTGCAGGTTAAACGCCTCTTCTCATACAGAGAAGCTACGAGCATTAATCACCATGCTTGCTCAAGACGGGTTGGCGATTTCAGACTTATATAAATTAGATAAGTCCAGGTTTCCTCACGATGTTTCGTTTTGTTTGATGAAAAAGTGCTGATTCTAAGCCTAATTTGAAATTTATTTTATTTTATTAACTAGTGTTAGTTGGCTATCGAACATTGCAGTTGCTTCAAGTAAAAAGTGATCAAGATCAAAATTATTTTTTTATAAAATTAATGTTTATACATATATGATGATAGCCTTTTCAATAGATGTGTTTCACAACACAACACAATTTGTTTCTGAACTTTTCATTGTACCGTGATGAAAAAACAGTTCAAATAGTATACTTTCTGCAAAAGACCAATTTATTTGTTTTTTGGGTTCCGTACTTAAAAGGTAAAAGAGGAATCCTTATGGTGTGACTTCGTCTGTTTGTCTGTCACGGCTATATTAAAAGTACCAGCCTATTAATGTTGGGACATTAATAGGCTGGTACTTTGCCCAGCAGTGGGCTGCAGGGCAAAGGTCTCTTCTCATACAGAGAAGGCATAAGCATTAATCACCACGCTTGCTCAAGACAGGTTGGCGATTTCAGACTTATATTAATTATATAAAGTCCAGGTTTCCTCACGATGCTTTCCTTCACCGATGTCACTGATGTCCAAGATAAACTTAGAAAGTACATATGAATTGAAAAACTCACATTGGTACATGTCTAGGTTTGAACCCACAACCTCGTGCACAAGAAGCGAGGCCTAAACCATTGGGCCATCATGACATCACGGCTATATTAATCAGGCTCTACTCTGCTAGTGCTATCAACTCGAAATTTTGATAAATATTATAATGTTTGTACACTTACATAGCATGTGAAAGAATTTCAAAATATTTTTATTTCAATGCAATAGAAGCCGAAAGGGGGATTTAAATGTAAAGTAGGGTAATTAGGTCATATCAAATGTATACGTGCCCCACACGTGAACATTTTATTTTAATTTATGCCGCATTGCCTTTGCACGGTGAGCGTGTATGACCAGATGTATGAACGTAAACGAAGCAAGCCAGTTTCTGCCGACCCACATAGGTAAAAGGCACGAGTTTATGTATGTACATATGTATGCTTTGACTTATGATGAAAAATGTCCGTTACAAACTTAGTTTATCGGGGCCTGCTCAAAAATTTAAATATGTTTTTCTTTTTCCGACCTTTTTATGCACGGAACCCTGAGTAGGCGAGCTCAACTAGCTCTTAGCCGGCTTTTTTCCTTGAGTCTCGACTCTCGTTTAAGATTCAAGTATCTCCGTATGCTAATCTTAACAGCATACCTACCTACATTAGGCTCGTTCCAAAAGCTACATTACTCGTCTGCCTGTTACATTTTATTTTCCAGGACTTGTCAACCGTGAAAGTGGGTTTACCCCTCTTCAATCACTAAATTCGGTCAATCTGTCTCTGAGTGGCGTTTAGGATACATTTGAATTCGGTCTGGGCGTTTTTGGTTCCCAACTACCAATGACGACTTGCGACAACAGTCTCACAGACTGTAACATTTCATAGCTACTGTTATGGGAAAGTCTGTTCAAGATTATTTAAAACTTATATTCATGAAAGCTATATATAAGATATCTATCCTGCGTTTCTTCTAAAAATGTACGAAATATGTGTTTTGGAAAAATCATACACACTAGCCATTGTGACACTTAATTGCCATCAAGTTGCTATTAATTTTTGTTTAAACAATAATAACATAAATTGAAAATATGGATTTAAAAATGGTTTTATGTTCTTGACCAAGAATATACACATACTTCGAATATTTCCAATTGATGTTATTTTCATGGGCTAAAACACGAATGCACTATTGGTATTTAATAACGTCGTGTGTGCGTTTCACAGACATTCAAACTCACATACACAAACAGCCAGACTTGGAACAACTACCTGTAGGCCATACAAATATTTGTTCCGTGTGGTAATCGAACCCACGACACGCGGCGCAGCAGTCAATCGCTCAGCCACTGCGCCAACCGTACCGTCAACGTCATATTAGCAGTATTTACATTTTTTTATTTCTACAGTTTAGTAAGTTACATAGGGTCGTCTCTTTGAACCCTTTATTTAAATACCCCAAATGATCGTGTCACAAAAAATCTATAGAAACGAATGGTGAACGCCATCTTGTTTATTTTTCCAACATCCAAACGGCATTGTTACCCTCAGGGTGCCAAGACTAATCCAATCATACCTCATATTTTAATATTCATCAAGCCGTTTTGACTACAACCGGTTGATTCTGTAAATATCTTCCAGTGAGAACTTGGGTGGAATAAGCGGTGATCTGTCAGTGTCTAACTTAAGCTGGGTGACTCTGCTAGCTCACTTTATCGCTCACTTCACCCAACCCAAGGGGTGATATTATACAGAATATCACAGCTGATTGTGCGAAGGAAATAGACATACCTAATACCTTCATAACATAGAATAGAATACTCTTTATGAAACACCAGGAAAACTTACAAATAATGACTTTAAGAGCTACATAGGGTGTTTACAATGGGCGGCCTTATCGTTAAAAGCGATCTCTAACAGACATCCTATGGATGGACTTGATAGAGATGGCGAAAAGATATGTTGGTAGTTCGTGGTGTACTGTTTAATTATATGCAATATATAACTATTTCAAATACATATATTATAATACATCTATATTTATAAAAATGAACACCTGTTTAGCTTGGTCCTGCCATTACTTGAGAATGACTTTACCGATTACATTCATCTTCATTTTTTAAAGTTTCCTAATACTTTGTAGAAGGTCCTTACGGGAAGACAAACGAGCAGAAAATTGGGAAATTTCAGAAAGCGTAACGATTTTGTTTTCCGATATCCACGTTGCGAGCACAGCTACAATTAAAATATGAAAATTACAGTAAGATTTTGAAATTTAACTCACTCGAAAAACCTTTTACAGAAATGTCCTGCTCTCACCGCACACGACATCTCAAGTCTTAGTACTGCTAATTAGCTGCACATATGTAGGAGGAGAGTTTCGCGACACCGCACTGCAGGCTAATAATAAATTAGCGATACTGCCCACATAAATCTAACGGCATGACAGGCTTTCTGCATTAGGAAGCGCTGGGAAGACTTAGAACTTGGTAGGTAGAAGTGCCTAAGTATGACGTATGAAATAATGTAATACAAGCTTAGAAATTCTGAAAGTTATGAAGTTAGGATAGTTTTGCACTTAAAAAATAACAGAAATATACGCATATATTTAATAAAAGATAAACTTGATACTAGAAATCTGTACCTGGTAGTATTAGTAGTTATTTATCTTATAATATTATTTTTGTTTTCTAAAATTTGCTCGAAGTTTGTTGTACTTTTGTTCGTGATTTTTGTAAAGTAAGAAGTAAAAAAGTAATTTAGGTAATTATAGAGTAGGTATTTTACTAAAAATAAAAAAAACTTCATTGATAAATATAAATATCAGTAGGTACTAGTTCATGCCTATTTTAACTTGTAATAATCATTTGCGAGAGCATCAATTGGATGTTTATTATGAAATAGAAAGAAATCGAGAGATCTTTATTAAAAGTTTAAAAAGTCAAAATTCTGTACGTAGGTAATAATCTTTTTTTTCCATATTACCCAAAATCCCTAAAAAGAAAAAAAAAAACACTATTAAAATATTGTTCCTATTTCAAAATTTCCGGGATTGTCTTTTGTCTACAGGTCCAGGAAGAGAAAAGGTGTTATGTAGGTAATAAAATTGTCGATAGTGCAGTTAACTGGCTAGCTAGTGGATAATCGTATCACTTATACCGTAATTGATAGAGTAGGTGTGGGAATGCACTTAAATAATAAAGCAAAACCTTAAGGAGGACGTTATACAGTTTTAAACCGTTAGGTAACTATTTAAAAGAAATTTAACCAATATCACAGTATCGGAATTAGTACAGTCAGTTTTAATCCGAAAATTTGAACAAAGTTTTTTAAACTCTAAAGCAACTTATATCAGATAACAACTTGATTAATGGAAAAGCTCTATTCCTACTTTAAACGGAATTTACAAAGTGCAAGTAAATAGTTTTACGTGAACCTAAAATGCTGGGAAAAAATCGGAAAATATATTTATTAAATCGTAACAAATAAATAGAATAGGAAAATAAACTCCTCACTACCCACCACAAAGCATGATGAATTCTCCGAGCAACATTCCAACAGAATTCTGCATTTTCAAAAATTCACAAACATTTGATAATTATTTAAAAATCACACACAAACTCGCAATAATGACCTTACTATAAAGGTAAGTCCACACTCACACGGACCGGCCGCGCGGAATGCTCATTTACGGTTTATTTTATAATTGGTATTTGGAACGCGACGTGCGCGCTCCGTGCGGCTCGGAAGAGAACTAACTGAACTGAGGATATCCTACAGGACGTGCCGCGTTTACTTTATGAGGATCGATATTTACATAGTGCTTTTAATATTCAAATGTCAAGTTGTTAACTAACTACTAATTATTGGATGTACTGTGTATCCGGTGTGGTGTGTCGGTAGAATTTAAAGTAGGTATTTAAGTAAGATATTGTTTTCCTTTTTGGTAGCTAAAATAAAAACTGTTATTATTTTAAATAGCATTGTAGTTTTTATTTAATACTTGTACACAAAAAATATGGTTTTAGACAGGTTTTAAATGCCATATAATGTCTTAAAACATTAGCTATCCACCATGCTTATATTATTTTAAACAATACCGCTGCTAAAAAGGTTTTCTTATGGAAAAACTCAAGAAACCATCTCAGTTTCTCCACAAGCCCTTTGTTTACTTGATCCCAGTGTCAAATAAAGTCAAGCATCAATGTCCCGCTCTATTTTTACACCATTTATAAATACTCGCCTGAATCAAGTGAGTAAGTCCGTCAAAGAACTCCCAAGTTAGACGGCGAAAGAGCAAACTTGCATACCAATAACTCCCGACAGAGAATCGTAATCCGCGTCCTATGAATTTCTAATTTCGAATAATATTATTCCACGTATATCGCACGGAATAGTATGTTTCAGCTTTACGATTTACAAAAGAGATTGTATATGTAAGCATATAGATAGGATATAAATCTGAAATGTTTCGGTTCATAGATCAGAGAGGAACGTATCCGAACGAGAACGCAATTTCGTACGTACAGGTATATACTTGGGCATGTAGTTACACGCGTGTATACGATTTACATTTATCGCTAAAGCCAAGCGAAGCAGAACATCGTAAAATATCCAAAAGCTACCATGATATTAACCAAATACAACTAGATATTGAACAAAGAGATCTGTTTTGGAAGCTACAGAGACAACATCGTAAGGAGATAGTTTCTAGATCCATTGGTACAAGTACGACATAATTACACTCGATATAATTGAGCACCGACAATCAACCAAATTGGCTGCCGTTCGAACGATGAATGAAATTGGTGAGGTTACGTGAACCGTGGGGAATTGAGTTCAAATGATATCGATGGGAAATAAATTGAACATGGAATCAGCGAAGACAATAATGTTGGGATAAAAAATAAGACTGTATATTTCAATTTAGCGTTCGATTTTTAAAGCTGGTTTATTTTTGGATGGTTGCAGAAAAAAATTGTGATAAAAAGAGAACTTACTACTGAGAAACACCTGAAATTTTATATTATTCTAGAATTTAATTGTTTCTCTAGCATGCGGTTTCCTCTGATTGTACTCAAACGTGTCCCAATTACCTCATTACATGAGCTTGTTAACATTAACAAAGCGTTATCATTTTATCATTGTTAATGACGTCATAAATTAAAGTACAAGCAGTTTCGCAACTGCTAATTCTCCCCACGCCATTTTATGCAAATACATGCCTTATTATGTATGTGACATGAACAATGTTTTTGACTAAATTGTCGTTTTAGTACGTAAACAAGGACATGATTCATTGCACATGTCTTCACTTAATTGGAATCAAATTTCATGTATGCCTGAGCCCATAATTGTGGAGACAGATAAATCACTGTCTAACCATGTTTCCACAGATTAAAAAAGACTGTACACGTAATTAGGGATAGACTAAGAACAGAAGCACAGCGATTTTTATACGAGTTCAAGAGAGGAGGTTCTACTTATATTCAACATCATTTTGTAGCTTTTTTTGGATGTTAACCGCTTTTTCCGTCAATTGCAATCTGATTTTGAAAAGTCTTTTTTTTGTTTGTCCCATTGTCACCAAATCAGGATCTGATGATGGGATCCTGGAGAAATAAAGAGATCTCTTCAATCATTATGGGCACACCGATATCGATTTTGGGTATTTTTAGAGTAACTGCTCTCGTAAAACACCATTTGATGAAACGGAACTGATAATGTGGACCACAAATGCTTATTGTAACAGTAATAGGTATTTCACGGATCACGATTCGATTACATTAATGTATGGTTGGTAAGATTTTTTTTTATATTCACAATCACCAAAACATCGGCAGTTCTAGACCTTGTTTCTCAGTCCTTCTTAACTTTGAAACCTAAGCATTCTAAAATCTTAATTTAAAAATAGTAATATGAGGCGTAGTGCAATTTTATAGTCTGCCATAAAGACCGAACTCAATATCCTAAACGTTCCAAATTCATAAATCAAAGAAGATTAAAAAGGAAGACAAGAATGGCCACAACAAAAGTTCAACCATTTTTATTGCACAGCGTCGCGCCAGCATATATCCCGGATATAAAACTAGACTAGTCTAGGAAACTACAGATGATATAGAAGCTAGAATATATATAGGAACACCATGACGAATCTTGGATATGGTCCAGAATCTCGAGGACAAAGTCTTCAAGGCCTTGAAAACACCAATAGATTTCCGTGCCAAACACGGGATTGGGAAGAGGGATGTCTTGTTGTTCGGGCTCTAACATTGTGCCAGATAAGATTGTGTCTTTATGTTTCCTGAGAAACTGATCAGTAAACTACAACATTTTTCAAGGTAAAGTAAAGTGTGCTACTGCACTTCAATGGTTAATTCTATTGAAAAGTTAAGGTTAGATGTTTCTCGCGTGGTATTATTATTGGTTCCAGGTCGCTTTAGAGTTATTTTTTTGCAATAGTTAATCTGTGAGTCTTACAATAAATATAATATGAATCGAGGTGCTACCAAGACAAAATTGTTCTGCTGCAGAAAAAGAACCATTACAATTTCAGCGTGTTTAAGGGACAGCCTTTTTTAAGCTCATTTCTGATGAAGTAAAATATACCAGAATAAATGCTAAAGTTTTATCAAGGGAAACTTACCATATCAAGACATCACACCTGTATTCCCCAAAGTGTTGGGCAGAGGAGTACTACCACATTTTGCAAATTAATATTATTTATTTTTCTACTCTGCTGACGCAATTAATTTTATCTAAATGTGTCTCCGGACATTATTTTTCACTATTGCATAAGAGAAATTCCGTCTCGACCGAAATTGAAAATCTCCCAGCACAAAGTTGGAAGATTAAAGAAAACCTCGATGTAAGGTATATTTCAGACTTCAGTCGATATCAATTGCTTGTTGGAAAGTTTCCAGAATGGCTAATCTGGAGCACGTCGTCATTGCGACAGTTTCCTTCGATGCATCGAGATGTAGAGTATACTGTTTACTTCCCAGTCTTTTGAATTTTATTTTTTATTTTTATTGGTGTTATAAAATGCTGGCTTGGAGTGGCTTTGTGATTGGCGTGTTTGCTATCGAGATTGCTACTTTGTAAGTACTTATGAAATATTCGGGTTAAACATTGTATTTTAAAATTAGGTTTACTTACATGTAAACGAAGTAAAAGGAGATTTTAAGGATCGTTCTGTAGTTTCTGCTCCATGGAAAAAAGGCCTTAGTTTATGTATGTAGGTTTACATGTCCCAACAAAATTGTCGATGGATCAATTGCAACTAAGGATAGATGATGCGACCGAAATCTACTTATATTATATAAAGCTAAACACAAACAACAATAATAACCGTTACATAATAATAACTAACGGGCAATAACCGTAAATATTAATTACTACTTAATAATGAACTATCAAAGACATTAATGGCACATTTTAACCACTAAACAATAAATAAAACCGGTAATTACCGACACACGAGCGGTTCGCATTTCAATCGATAACTAAAGGGCTGTGGGATTAGTTCGAATGAATGAGCAATGGACATGACCAGTTGAATGCAAAGAGGATGAAACAGGATGAAAGGATAATCATGTAACGACAAAACGCAAAGAAAGCTTTGACCAACCCTAGTGTTAGTCAAAGCTTTCTTTGCGTTTTGTCGACATGACACTGGCCGAAAAAAAAAAACAACCAAAAGACGAACATTTTCGGCGTATTTTGAAATTGAACTATTGTTCTATTATTTATTGACTCTCTTCTTCTCTCTAGTACGGTTCATGAGATACAGCCCGCTGATAGACAGACGGACAGACGAGAAAATAGCGGAGTTTTAGTAACAGGGTCTCGTTTGCACCCTCTGGGTACAGCACCCTAAAAGTAAACGGCAATGCTGCTAAAATAAGCAGGGAAGAGAGAAAAAAAAACAACCAAAAAGACGAACATTTTCGGCGTATTTTAAAATTGAACTATTCTTCTATTATTTGTTGACTCTCTTCTTCTCTCTAGTACGGTTCATGAGCTACATTCCGCTGACAGACACAAATGGACAGACAGCCGAGTCTAAGTAACAGGGTTCCGTTTTCACCCTCTGAGTACAGAACCCTTAACGTAAACGGCAATGCTGTTAGAAGCAGTGTAGAGAGAAAATACCATGCAACATTTCGCCGATGGCAGAATTAGGGCCCATGTGTTATGGGTGAAGCTATTACCATTTCAATTTGCAACCAATGCAATTGTGAACGTAATTTGTTCTACCACAGTCTAACTATAGCTGTGTTCCTTCAACTGAATAATTTAGAGCTTCGAATTGAAAGTTGGCTACCGAAATACTCTTGAAGGTGAGGAGGATCAATACTTTCTACTTCAAATAAAGATTTTTAAAATACTAACACAGATGACTAGCAGGAACGATATCTCAAAACGAAATGGTATGCAGAAATCTATTACACTGACTGTGACATATTTCAGAAAAGAAAAACTAAGATAACTGATTAGTAAGCATCTTTAAATATATTTCTTTTTCTCAGACAAAATGGCTGCCAGTATTCATAAAAGTAAGGTCAGGGTTACCCTGGAGTGTTTCCAAAACCATATTTTGGCTCTAGTTTTAGTCCGCGACCCACATACGGCCAACTAGTTTTAATATTTGGGGCAAAAATATCGATTAGTGAGTCAAAGTCAACCCTTAAAAGTAGGGTAGATGTTGCACCCTCTGTTACAGAGCTGACTCATGTGAAAGGATCTTATTAAACTATAAATATTTTGATACGGGATTTTGAGCTTTATGTCTTTGGGCTTTCATCGAGGTAGTGTTGCGAATGCATGCTGTTTTATTATGGACATAAGGAGGCCAAATATTTGGCCATTAGCTTGATGAAATAAAATGTGCTTGTGATTTTATTAACGGAGCGACCGCTGAGCAATTAATGTCTAAGGGAAATGTCCAGGTTAATGAAATGGGTAATAGGAATATATGGGACACCTACTTACATACATCCTTTTTTAGTCTACCAAAGAAATTTACTGAAATAGAAACAGGGGCAAGCTTGTTCAATATTTTCAGCTATAAAATAATCAAAAATTCTCTGGAACTATATATATGTATTCGTTATACGAAAGTAAGCTTCTTGTTGCATCGATTAATAAAAAATACAGGGTGGTATTATCGGCGGTTATAGACGACATTTTTAGTAGCCTCAAGTAGATACCATCTTCATTTCTAAGCATCCACGTTCAAAACACTCTTGGAAAAATCTAGATTAAAACCAAATAACACCTGCTGGAGTGGTCAAGTTTCACAAAGACTTCGTTTGCGAAGCTTCAGTAAACAACCCTGAGGCGACCACCGGAGAAATCTAATTAAAACTACCGCCTTTAACGGCGAACTCGCCACAGAATAGATAGGTACAGAAGGCCAAGTCCATACAACGAGGTCGTACGCACCAGACACATATAGATATGGACCGAGCGTTCCCTATACAGCTGTAAATTAAATACGAGCAAGAAAGTGTGAGAGATACAAAACGAACGTGCGGCCAGTAATCATCTATCAAATCAAACAGACAGATAATAGCCGCACGGTCACTCTGTCTCTTTCTAAAGAGTGGTAAATTTTGAGGGTATTGCTCTGTCCATTTCTATACGTCTATGGTACATACACATAGAAACGTACGGTAAATGGCGACCACAAACGATGTCAAACGAATACCAGGCGTGAGTGCGCTTGCCTTGCACTCGGTGTCCGCACACGCGTGCCTATGTGTGTGTCCAATTGTGGTATGGAGCTGCCCTTCTGTAGGTACCTACTCTGCGCACTGACATCGCGCGTGCTAAGTTCTGAGCTTGTGGCAACGAAAGACCAAGGAACGGAAAATGTTAAAGAAAACAAGGAAAATTCATATTTTGTTAGAAGTACTTTGTGAGAAAATTGAAAATTATTTTTATGCTCCAGAAAATAAGATAGGTAGTCATTATAGTAAGTGGGTAGAGTGGTACCACGTGCGGTCGTTTCGCCTTTTGTCTGGTAAACACAAATTGTTTTAGTAGTGCAAACAATCTTGCCAATTTAGTAGATTACTAAATATTCGGCAATTACTTAATAAAGTTGCTCCGTTGGGGAAACCTTTATACTTTTATTTTCCTGCTTACTATAAAGATCGGAAGCCGATTAATTGAGTTATGCAAACTATGTCCACCTTGATAAGGTCAAGAGTAAAATAGGTTACATGTCGCCATACTAACATTTAAGCAGCATTGGATCGCAGTATGGAGTTTAACTGTAATTAAAAAGAGTCTATTTAAATAGAAAATTGGTCAGAGGTCAGCAATACTCCGCCTAGTCCAGCATTTGTTAGAACCAGAAAGAGACAAAAGTCAAAGCAGGTCATGGCCTGGCCAGAACTGATGGTTTAGTCAAAGTTAAAATTGAATAGACCATGATTAAAGGCAGTTTTCAACGTCAAATGCACCTACCACTGATTTTCTCTGCATCACCCAAAGGTTGACTGGTAGAAAATGCCTAGACATTACGTCCGCCTCTGTACATTTGTGTGCTTAAAGTATTAAATAAATAAATACATTTACGATTAAAACAAAACTAAAAAGCGATTCTAGTTCCCCTTTCTAAAGGGTAGTTTCGCTTAGAGAATAATGGGCATAATCTCTATTAAAAGACACAGTATAAGTAGACCTTTTGCTCACGACATAAAGATAACGATCGAGCAAAATATTTACTTTCCAAAATCGAATACAAACCATCCCTTTCAAAAATTCAACCGAAACGTGACACATCCACCGTGTGAATTGGTCACCTGTTAGTAAATTACGGAACATTACACGCAAGGGAGGACCCTACTACACACGAACACCCAAAGAGTGGAGCATACAACATAATAGAAATATGGTTTCCTTTCATATTAAAACGCGTCTAATCAACACAATCTTGACGTGGAAGTCAAAGGAGCCGTATTAAGACAAACTGCCGCGCGGCGACGCCCGGCTGACGTGCAGGGCTGGCAACATCGAATTAAATAGAATTTAAAAACAAAACATATATAAAAAGTAGATATAGAAATTATGTGGACAAGTTCCAAATATAAAAACAGAGAAAATTGCATATGAAGAACACTTGGAAACCATTATCATAACATGCGTCAGACACAACCAACTTCAGATGTTTCTAAAAGCATACGAGTATGTTGGCTTGTTAGATCATTATTGATTAAGATTGCCATTTCCATTAAATAACTAAGAGGTAGTTTATGGTAGATTTGAAAATGCATGAGGGGGTTGATGTTCCTATCCACGTGGATAAAAAAAAACCGATAGAAACAATGAGGATTTAAAAAAAAATCGACATAAATTTTGTTCTTGTCATAATTATGTTTCTTGCTTTCATCGTATCCCAATATTGTGTTTGGATTTCAATATAAATTCCAATTTCCAGTTCTTTATGTAAGAGATCGAGTAGTCTAAGTGGCCATTGTACAAAATGAACGTGATGTAAACATCGGCAAAGTTAGTTAAAGCCAAAGGACTATCAAAGTTATAAGCACTACCTACAGTAAGAATAATAATGACGACACGGTTGGCGCAATGGCTGAACTATGGACCGATGCGCCGCGTGTCGTGGGTTCGATCACTGCGTGGAAAAAGTATTTGTATGGTCTACGGGTTGTTGTTCCGGGTCTGGCTGTTTGTGTATTTGCGTTTCAATGTTGTAACGTTATTTTGTTTTTAATAAAAGGATAATGAAATGTAGTGTGGCTATCACCAGCTTTGACATGGGTATATACATGTATATAATATTACATTCATATCGTGTTACCCAGTAAGCGGGTTGTGGAGGTCAGATAGGCAGTCGCATCATGTACAATACTGTAACTAAGCTGCATTAGGTTAGTCTGGAAGCCCCAGCATAGGCGAGAAAAAGCCTAGGCAGATGATAATTTATGACACCAATAAAAAAAAAAAGCGACAAAAATCTAGGTCAAACTTCAAAAGGCTCCACTGCCGTGTCCCACAGTAAAATAACTAAACAATACCTTAGAAACAAAACTCGTCAGTTCTTGGGCAATGTCCTGACAGCCCTGGTTACGCATGAGTAGCGTTTGCGAAGACATTACGCGTCCTTTAACCCACGCATCTATGGCGCCAGCTAGGCGAACAGCTTTTAATATTAGAAAGAGTTTAATGTGTTATGTTTCGCTTTCCCTTTATGGATCATCTTTGAGATTTAGCGTACGATTATCTGGACTTAAAATCGCGGATGGACCGTCTTTTATTTTTATGGTTTTACTTGAGGCAAAACAGCAATCTGTATGGTTCGTTTGGTTTTGTCGTATCGGGCTTGACTAAAGTTACTCGTAACTGGAGCTCCAAAAGTACTTGAAGAATTCTAATCCATACTAATATTATAAATGGGAATGTGTCTATGTCTGTTTGACGAATTGACGTGATTTTTTTAGAGATAGTTGAAGGGATGGATAGTGACGTAGGCTAGTATTTGTCTCTTTCTAACCCCCCACTTCCTAACGCGAGCAAAGCCGCGGGCAAAAGCATTAAATAAAGTGCTTTTTTACTGTTCTTCTTTGGACCATCGTTCATCAGGATTCCTCTGAGAGACTGCCAACATCTGATAACTATTAAAACAAAAAAAACCTACCTATTAAAAATAAAAAAGTATTCAACGTCAGTGAACTCGTTGCTGGATTTAATACTGGCCTTTTACAGCGACACTATGCCATGCCATTTCATTGAACGCGAGTGTTAAGCCGAGTGCTTTCAAATCGATGTGATACGATGCTGAATTGATCCCTAACAAACGTTCGACAGTTTTGAAATGGGAATGAAAAAGTGCCCGTGGAAAACGTATCTACATGCAACGATGGTATTTATTCTTTTATCAGATACATATATTTCTGTAGTGAGATGCGTCTGTGAACATAAAAGAATATAAGTACTTTTATTATGGTGCTGGGCGTTCATGAGCAAATAATCAGAGCGAGTCGTAATTGAGAACAATTGCTGGAGTCCAATCGATTGTTCTGTAGAATCGTTCGAATCAATCGAGTATTTTATTGTCCATGCATATTCAAGAGCAGTGATATGATGGACTCAACAATTGATGGGTTGAGATTGTAAATTACAAATTGCAATGATAATACATTTCATATCGAGAGTTGAGAGCCCTTTGTGCTTGCCTTTGATCGTTCATGAGACCAAATCTATGAAGTAATATTGATTGTATGTTCTTATTCCGGTATGTGAGACCATCAAAGACAGTGGCTGCTTTTGTAGAACTACAACGGAAAAAGGAGGTTCTACTTAAGTTCCAAGTGCCGTGGTTAAACTGGAAATATGTATGATGCTTTGGATGGCCCCTTCAAATTAAATCTAAACTAATATTATGAAGAGGTAAGTTTTGATTATTTGTATGTTTGTTTCTTTATTTTTACTTAATGGAAAAAAAACCGAAAAAAATCTTTGACGTTTACTAAGCTACATTACCAGCAAGTAACATTGGCTATATTTTATTTTTAAAACTTGGCTTCAAAGGAGGTGGAGGGAACAAAATAAAGTTCGAAGGGTTTAGTACAAAATGCACGCTGTACTAATCCCAAATACATCTTTTGGTATACCTACCTAAACAAACCAACAGTTTTCGATCCTCAAGTGTTCAGCTACAAACCAGACGTGTCTCTAAACTTGGTACAACATGTTTATCCCTCGTTAGTTCCCGTTTGTTATCCTCAAACGAGATAGATATTATTTACGATGGTACTGACTGGCTGTCTGGCCGGCGACTCATAATTTTGGGATGTATGCTTTCGCTTCAAGTTTGAGTAATCAAATAAATATAACCTCAAATAAACATAACCTCAAATAAACATAACCTCAAATGAATGAGTGAAAGCGAAGTTTTTAGTAATTTGCGTAGATTTATATAATCGTAGGTAAATCGAGATTTCAGTTGTAAATGAGTTTATTGTAGAAGGGACACTATCATCGCAACCAACAGCCATTTGCCACTTTTATAATAATAATAATAAGTTTATTGATGCTTCAGTTTACAAAGGGGCTTAGTATTTGGAGCCTCCTTTTAAGCAAACAATGCCTGTGTTAGGAGACTCCGCTCTTCCATAGATTAGCATTAGTTAACTTAAGATTATGAACAAAAATTTAAACTAAAATTACAATAAAAACTACAGATGTTAGTGAGGTATGTTTCGAGTGTAAACTACTGTGCGTATTGTGTTGCTAGTGAGAATTTATCAACTAATTATTGGGATCGGCTCCCAGTCTAATCGGATGCAGCGGAATACCAGTATTTTACATGGAGCAAAAGCCTATCTCACCTCCACAAGTCCACAACCCAGTTACATGGCAACACGCATTCCCTAATACCAGTCATTTACATGGAGTGGCTACCTGATCTGACGTCCACAGTCAAGTTACGGGCTACTCCTTGGTAGGACTAGATTGAATCGAATTACAGTCAGGAACAACGGTTTAGCGTGCTTCCCGAGGCACCCACAGACCAACCTCGGTGAGAGCAGCTTAGCCTTCGATTGTCTGCGTGGCACGAGCCCCATTTTGTTAGTGAGTTACATAATGCTGTACTTAATATAAGACAAAGTTGCACAACAGCGTTTGATATTGCCAGATGACGCACAACATGACGGGATCTTTGTTGTTGGAGAGTCATAAAAGCTAGTTTTTAGTTGTGCAACGCGATACATATATACGTGCATGCCTCGAATGCATTATATATGATGTTACTGTACGAGTACTAGCTGTGCGTCGCGGTTTCGCCTGCTACTAAGCGTCAACGCGTGATCTTAAATTTTTCTCAAGAAATAAGCTATTGAATCCAATAATATTTTTTCGAACGCGAGTTAGTTCCAAGAGAAAACTCTCCAGCTTTATTATATTATACTAGTGATCCACCCCGGCTTTTGCTGTGACAAATTATAGATATACAAAAACCTTTTTCGTTTTTCTATCTTTCAATGTAAACCGCATGAAAATCCGTTCAGTAGTGATAAATAATTTAAAACTACATTTTACAATGCTTGTATTTCCCACAGGGTAAATCAGAAGTGTATTTATCTCTGATATACCCACATTTCGTTAGTCATGTTTACGTCCTATGAGATGACGAGCCTTTTGCCACTAGCCGGGCACAAATCCAGACTCCGATCTGCTGGTGATAAATTCCTGGTAAAAAAACCCAATAACACTTTGCCCGAACTGAGATTGAACCCAGAACTAGAACCCAGTGCTTAGCGGTAGCGCTTGCGACAACTAGATCCACGAGGCAGTGAGTTCAATAAAATAAAAGCACTCAAATTACGTTACAGCACGCTAGGGGATTCCAAACTTTCAATGGAAAAGGATGAACACGTTTAGTAACTTTGCAGGATTGTCGCTTCAGTCCGGGCTTAGAAGTTATTAACTTCAGGGATTCTTGTCTCTATGTGTACACACCTATGTTCTTAGTTTTAAATAACTGCCTTAACTACCATCGTTCTTCTTGAACGTAAAACGCACTAAATGTAATGTCGAAATAATAATAAATAACTGAAAGTCTGATCACCAGTCTTACCAAAGGGTATTGGGTGTTGCCCATTAAATGGGTTGTGGAGGTCAGATAGGCAGTCTGGTATTCAGTCGCATCCGGTTCGACTAGAAGCCGACCCCAACATAGTTAGGAAAAGGCTAGGCAGGTAGACATAAATTAAAATTAGATTACTTTGAGAAGAAACATCGAAACCAACTCAGAGGTCAGAGTCTCTTTTAAAGTTCAGACATTATCTTGGTCAGATCATGCGGATAAGTCTCTAAGATGTCGTTTTGATGAAAGAACCACACCGATATGGGTGGACCTGTCAATGTCAAGTAAGTGCAAGTAATTGACAGACTTTTACCTATTTCCAAAATGAACCTGAAACCAGCGCCCAGCATTATAACCCCCCCCCCCCCCCCCCGCCCAGCATTATGCTAAGTGGTATCCTTCTCTAACTGCCGATGATTTCCTGTGCTTCATTTAGTTTGTGTTTTGACTTATTCATCTTTACTTTCTTTGTTTTTTCTGCCAACAGATGCACGGTACCTCTAAAATATGGGAAAGTCGAGACTAATAACAGTGAAATGTAAATAACATGGGAAGAATAGCGCTGGTTATCGATAAAAATATACAACCCGCTTTACAGTTTCGAGTTTTCTACGTTCATTTACGATCTGAAAATGGCCAAAGCTTTCAGCTGCATTCCAAAATTATGATTTGTTCAAAACATTTCTACCCATATCACCCTACACACAGCTGAGTATGAAATATTCTGCTGAAGAGTGAACACGTTCGGAAAACTTTGGAGACACGTCCACTAGCTTTCACGACTGCTTGAGTATCAGCTCAGTTCAGTTATTAGTTTTAATAACTTGGAGGGATAAAGGATTTTCGTAAAGGCGGATGCACCATGTTAGCCAGCGAAATTAAATTTGACTTAGCTTTTTGTAATTGGGAACTCAGTATTAACTTGTAAGTTAATATCTAACAATATCTGTTAATAAGTAACAGAATTATGACTTAAAAGAGTGGCCATGGAGGTTTTGCTCGTTCTCCTCCATAGGTACCTACGCTTTGGAATGGGCGACGAGCTTCATTTCTCCGATTCTTTGACAATTCAAAAGTAGGTTAACCTGTAATTGGTTTATTTGAAATAAATGCTTTGACTTTGAGTTATCAGAAACTTATTTGAGACCGCAACAAATATGTATTTACTGAAGTTTAACATCATGCCTGCAATCCCCGAAGGGTTCGGCAGACGTGTACCTTTACTGAGTACACCCACATTTCGCTAATTATGTTAAGTCCCATGAAATAGGGTGTCATCAACTGGGCATAAATATCTACTGAGAAATTTCAGATGGAAAAACCCTATAACACTTTGTTGAACCTACGAATCAAACTCAGAACGTCATGCTCAGGAGTAGCGTTTGCAACCCCTGAACCAAGTAAGTTTACTAAACATGTTAATGACACATTATTTACAGTCCATTTGGTTAAGTCGTCGTGTCGTATAATACACGGACTGCTTAATTCATACTGATATTCACACATCGTTTAACTAGGTCCTGTCAAGAAGATTAATGGTTGAGTATCGTTCCCAAATACGAGCTTTAGATCGATTTAAAATAATCTACGACATCAGAACAGAACACCCGATAGGTACCTAAGCCATCCTAGCCTTTACCCAACTATGTTGGGATCGGCTACCAGTTTACATAGTGATTATGCAACTTAATATCAGTATTTTACATGGAGCGACTGCCTATCTGACCTCCTCAACTCAGTTACTAGGCAACACTATAGTATTATCGGTGTTACTATAGGTGCACCTCTGCCTATCCCTTAGGGGAATCCAGCCGTGATGATAAGACCCTTAGGAGCCGAAGACTACTGCTACTAAAACTGATCTTTCAACGATCAAAATGTGATGTAATGATGGGATAAGAAGTTTGGAATTGATAAACACGGTTCGCCTGGCAGCCGTAGCGTCGGCAATCTCGCATCGACCCTCACGAGATGAAAAGTCGTTACTTAGTCTTCACGTCCTTTCGGCTCGCAAGCATCGACGCGAGATTATCGATATAATACTAAGGACCGTGACAAACCAAAACAGGTTGGCACCTAATATCGGATTCAAAGAAAAACCAAATGGTCATTGGCTTCCAGCCAACGCTTGGGTCAGTACTGGTCGGTTTTAGTTATTAAAAAAGTTGATAAAACTCTTGTGGTTAAAAGGTTATTTGGTGAAGTGCAACTTGTTCTTAATTTTTGGGAAAATTGTGAAGGCGTCTTTTTGTCTTCTTTTTCTCTAGTCCAGTGCGAAAATGTTCTTTGCTGAAAGAAACCTATTTTCCCTTCTTTTTATATTCATTAAGTACTTTTATAACATTACGGTTTTTTACCATTGGCATTAAGTTAGTTTAGGGTGCCTGCATGATTTTTTTTACGCTAGAGTTTACTTGTCAATGTATTTCTTTTCTTTAGCATTTGCTCGCGGCTTCGCTCGCGTTAGGAAGTGGGTGGTTAGAAAGAAACAAAAAGTAGCCTCCATCCCTTCAACTATCTCCACTTAAAAAATCACGTCAACTCGTCGCTCCGTTTAGCCGTGAAAGACGGACAAACAGACACGCACACTTTCCCATTCATAATATTAAAGTATGGATTGGCCGTCGTATGTTTTGTATTGTTAATTGCTTTGAATTTTATTGTGTATGTTCCAGTTCTTTTAAGTTCTCAAACGACTGTGTTGTTGGGGAGTGTGTTGTGCTAGTTTTTACAGCAAAATACTAGGAAGTAACACTTCCTACAGCTTGCGTTTGGGAAGACTGTCATTTTGATTATTATTCTGGGTCATTTTTGATTCGATATATTAGGTCTTTACCTATGAAATTGCCGTTCTGCAGTACTGGCCATTTCAAATCAAAATATTTTTTGTTTGGCTAAGAATTCTAATTTCAAATTAATTTTATTTTAAAAACATGGATTTTTTTTTCCAAAAGTAGTCATTTGTTTATTGATTAGTGTTACATTTTCATCGCATTTAAATCTTTTTCGTCATCATGGATACGTTAAAAATTCGAGTAATTATGGAATATGAGTACCGTCGTGGCAGCAACGCGGCACAAGCGGCACGCAACATCAACGACGTTTACGGAGCTAACACTACAAACCAACGCACTACCTGTTATTGGTTTGCTCGCTTCCGTTCTGGAAATTTCGACCTGAAAAATGAACCTCGCGGTCGTCCGAAGACTTTGGTCGACAATGACGAATTAAAGGCGATTGTGGAAGCTGATGATACACAATCTACGGCTGAATTAGCAGCAGCTTTCGACGTTAGCGTCAAAACAATATTGGTCCATTTGCGTCAAATTGGCAAGGTAAAAAAGCTTGACAAATGGGTGCCCCACGAACTCAATGATCGCCAGCGCGAAGTACGCGTCGAGACGTGCCTTGCACTGCTCAACAGACACACAAATGAAGGAATTTTGAACCGCATTGTTACCTGCGATGAAAAATGGATTCTGTTTGATAACCGCAAGCGCTCAGCAAGTTGGTTGGATCCTGGTTCAGCACCTAAACAATGCCCTAAACGAAAACTTACCCCAAGAAAAGTGATGGTCACTGTTTGGTGGTCTAGCGCCGGTGTGATTCAACACAGCTTCTTACCAAACGGGGTGAGCATTACTGCAGATGTGTACTGTGAAGAATTGAACACAATGATGGAGAAGCTGGCACATCTCCAACCAGCATTGGTCAATCGCTCGTCTCCGCTGCTCCTGCACGACAACGCGCGACCTCATACTGCACAGCAGACGGTCTCCAAGTTGCAAGAACTGGGGTTGGAAGCTCTCCGTCATCCGCCCTACTCACCAGACCTTGCGCCTACAGACTACTACTTTTTCCAGAATTTGGATAACTTCTTGGCGGGAAAAAAATTCAATACCCGAGAGGCAGTACAAAATGCCTTTGAAGAATTTGTTGCCTCCCGTCCAGCTGATTTCTTTAAGAAGGGCATCAATAAACTGCCACTGCGTTGGCAAAGATGCATTGATTGCATGGGTGATTACTTCGATTAATACAAATAAAAAATACATGAAAAAAATTCATTTAAATTTTTTCATACAAAACGGCAATTTCATAGGTAAAGACCTATTATTTTGCAGAATATTGCGGAACACGCCTATGGCGAGCATTGTATCAACTGAGCCTAAACACAAATATTTGATATGATTTGATTTGTTAGACTAGCTGTGCCCGTGGAATTCGCTTTTTATAAAAAAAAGTTACTCCTTATAACATTGCCTATCTGCCAGTGAAAATCCGGTCAAAATCGGTTCCGTAGTTTCGGAGAATACTCAAAACAAACTAAAAAACAGACAGACAAGAATGTGTTTTTGGTATTACTACCGTATATACTTTCGTATGCATTTAGTAAAAAGCTGTTATTTTAACATTACTAACAGACACTTCAAGCTTTTTATTTCTTAAGATATTATATGTAGATGGCACTTAGGTATATTTTAAATGAACAGTAGAACTACAATAAACAAGCCACCTACTTAACAGGAAACCTGTTAAAGTGCAAAACAGTCTGTTTTTACTACCGCCACTAATGCTCGTCTCCAATGGCAAACACCAACACATCAACGTACTGTTAGATTTTCAACTCTTGACTCACCACCGAGCGTCGAAATTACAACCGTGGGTTTTTGTTTAAGCATACATTTGGATCTCGCCTAGTGTACCTACGTGAAAACGGGCATAATCTTCACACCGTCATACGCAAAGCAAGTTCAAGCAATTTGCTATGCGTAGTGAAGTTACCGCATTTTGGCCAGTTAAAGTCGCCGTTTTCCTATTTTAGTTTACTGACCCTTAAAGACTGGGTATTATAAATCAAAATCGCCAATCGTGAAATTACGAGTAATTTTACATGAAATATCTACACAAAACCATTGTATAAAATTGAAATGGTACATAAGCCAAAAAAATAAAGTTAAAAAAAAAACACAATAGAAAATCATCACGAAGTCACCTCTGGCCTAAAGGGTCCTTGATTGTAACTTGGCTTTAAGCCTATTGTAAGATCCTCACACATTATGGAATGCAAATAAAGATATGAATACGAATAATTTACGATAAATAATTAATATGCTACGGACACATATTTCATAATAAAAAATATTAGTAGTTGTATATGATGGAGGGATTTAATTAGGAATTTCAAGAAATTACTCTCTATATGTCATGATGGCCCAATGGTTAACGCCTCGCCTCTAGTGTACGAGGTTAGGGGTTAAAAATCTGGGCAAGTACTAATGTGAATTTTTCAATTCATATGTACTTTCTAAGTTTATCTTAGACATCACTGACATCGGTGAAGGAAAACATCGTGAGGAAACCTGGACTTATAATTAATATAAGTCAGAAATCGCCAACCCGTCTTGAGCAATTGTGGTGATTAATGCTCGTGCCTTCTCTGTCTGAGAAGAGGCCTTTGCCCTCCAGTGGGACATTAATAGGTTGGTATTATCCTTCTCGGGAACAAAATGCATATTTTCATTAAATCATACATTTTTATCTTCATCATGGATATTTTTTGAAGCCGTGTTAATCAAATAAAAAAAAATTACATATATATATATATCGAGGCATTGCGGGGGTGAGATATATTACTACTGACGACGATTGCAGGAAATACGTATGCCCGGAGGCTATAAAACATTATTTAGTGCAAATTACATTGTTATAGGGTTCTCCATCTGCCCGATTGATGGCAATAGGCTCGCCCCCTTAGTAGGTTAAAGTCTGGGATTTAAACATAACTGTCGAAATGTGGGTGTACTTTAGGTACTCCTCTGCCTTCGGGGATTATAGGCGTTATGTTACGTCACACTTTAATACATCGCTCGTCTCATAACTTTCCTTTGATGGTAAATACAAAAAGACATTTCACAGATCTTATTCACTCTTTAAAATTAATTTCACAGTCACATCCTACGAATAAATCTCTCGAACACAGCAACCATTACAGATATCTCTACAAACAAAAAGAGCAGTGTGTACTAGTATTAAAAGGAAGAAAAAAAATACAAGTGGCGACCGGAGCCACGGTCTGGCGCGTGTCCAAATACAGTCATAGTTCACAGCCAGATACCGAGCGAGATTTAAAGTTTTATACATATGTATATCTATATACGAGTATATGGCACTAAGTTTTATTGTGGGTGTTGCTTGTGGATTTAAAAAGTATAAAGGAAGATCTACAATAACTAGTTATTGTAGTTTCTTCATGGGATTGGTTGGGGAAGGTTCCGTATTCAAAGTTTCGATAGCAGAATCAGGCATTATATTTATTATTAAGGCACATACACAACATTTACAAATAACAGAGAACAGAGACATGGACCAGAGTTTACGTCAATCACAGACGTGCACAACATTTACAACAACGTGCACAACATTTACAACAACGTGCACAACATTTACAACAACGTGCACAATATGAGTTGAACAACGTGAGTTAAAGAGCCTATTGCCATCGACCGGGCAAAAATCCAGACACAAATGAGAAAATTTCTATTGAAAAAACCCAAAAGCACTTTGTCCGACCTGGAAATCGAACCCAAGACCTCACGCTCAGCAGTCACGCTGACATCACTCAACCGATTTAAAAAAATCTTTCAATAATCGAAAGCAACTCTAATCCCAAGTGCCATAAGATATGTTTTATGTTAGTGTAACATTAAAATCTACGTAACTTACCTGGTTTTTGAAGTAAAATGCCATGCTATAATGACTGCAAATCATTTTTGTAACACAACAAATCAACTGAAAGCTAATTATCAATTCATTACGGCTGAACAGTATCGTCTTCCTTACAATTTCTTTAACCACAGTCCACATTACATGACTTATCTGATGTGAATGACTAGACTGGAACGTAAAGAAATTAAGACAATAGTAATGTTTACAAACTATTCTTGTAAGAATAAACAAGATGGTAGTTGTAAATACGTTGACGTTTGATTGTTGCATTATTGCGTAAGTACGTCAGTAAGGCCGCATGCCAGTGGTAACAAACCGGTGTAGGTTAGTTGGCCTCGCGTTGAATTGAAACTCTGTGCTCAAGCAGCTCAAGGTGTGTGTGTGTGTGTGTGCGGTCAGCATTATGTGCTAGTAAGTTAGGTTTAGTACAGTTGTCAGATGCAGTGGATAACATTTGCAGTATGGGAGAAATAGTAGTGTAGTGGATCACGTGGCCAAATAATGTCATCAGCACGGGCACAGGGTCGGGGCACGAGGATCGAAGGTTAAGTCGGTCCATGAATACCCATCCACGGCCATACCGACAAAAATTTCGCACTGTAGAAAAAAAAGGAAAAACGTGTATTTGCCACAGTTAATTGTACGTTCACATTACTAAAAAACTCAATACAAGGAATTGTCAATGGATAGCGTTAGAAAATATTGTATTATTTATATTAGTGAAGACAAAATACAGTAGAAACGTATGGTATTGATTTATTTTCCAAGCCATCTTTTTACTAATAGCTCCCAATACACGTATTCGATTTTTAAATTAGTATGAATTAATTCTGAACCGAATTTACACCCACAATTTTGTCAAGTGTTGCTATAATAAATACGTTATAACCTACCAATTTATTTTTAAATCCGTCATTTTATTAACTGCCCGAATACACGTATTCGATTTTTAAATCAAGTACTGGCTGGTAACAATGACTGACAACCATTTACCCGTCCTAACCTGAAGTAAGTACATACGTTTAGCCTGTCAATATGTAATTTACGGTCTGTCCAAAAACCATTGTACCGTATATGGATGGTAATCACATGTGTTTTGTCCAATCAGTCCCGATAAGGACGCACTCCAACGACTTTTTGTTTACAACACTGGTGTAAAACTAAAGGTGCATAAAATGTTAGCGAAATATTTTTGCAAATAGTACCTACAAGAACGGTGGCGTCTATACTTGCCATGAATTTATCGGGAAGACAGTTTTCTATGGGTACATTTTTTGAGTGCAGGAAACCATAGTACTTTGATCGTTTTGCATTAATTGATTTGGACACTATTAAGAAATTGGATTCGATACCGATTTGGACACAGCATCGTGAATGAGAGGCGGGGCATACACAATTTACTCGTTTTATAAAAATAATACCTGACTCACTGTCCCACTACAGGGCAAAGGCCTCTTCTCATACTAAGAAGTCAAGAGTATGAAATGATCACGCTTGCTCAAGGTGACTTGCCAATTTAACACTAATATTGAATGAAGGTTCCAGGTTTCCTCACGATGTTTTTCTTCACCGATATCAGAATTACCTTAAAAAGTGGATCTGTATTTTTACCAATATTTCAAAGATTTTACTCCAAAGGAACATTTAACAGCATAATTTATTCGAGAAACCAGCATCTATGTATATTTTTACCCGTCGACAATATTGTATGCTTTACCGTGCAAGCCCCTTTACAGTTTACACCACAACATTTGGCCAGGACAAGTCGCCTTGTCTATTACGGCCGTATCTACAGTATCTACGAGACACGTCGACTGATGGACGAACGACCGGTGCATAGTAAATATGTAGCCGATGTTGCCAGTGTTGCCACTATAAAGGAAACTGTACGAACAGAACTTCCTGTGACATTTTTGGACGTGATTTCCTGTGGTATCGTTGCGTTGCGTAAGTTTTAGATCTGATCCTTATTAGGGTTTTACAGATTGTTTTGTATAAGGAATTGGAAAATAAAGTTAAAATCATAGATATGTATATATAGTCGATATTTTAACGTTGACTATGTACAAGCTGATTTTGAATTTGGTATTTTAGGTCGGACGTATATTTATACAGAATGTTATGTAGAAACGTGGACCAAATTTAAGGGAGCATAGTACTCATGAAGATGAAAAACTTTTACCATAGGACCAACTACACGGACGACACGGTTGGCGCAGAGGCTGAGCGATTGGCTGCTGCGCTGCGTGTCGAGGGTTCGATCCCCGCACGGAACAAATATTTGTATGGCCTACAGGTAGTTGTTCCGGGTCTGGCTGTTTGTGTATGTGAATTTAAATGTTTGTAAACGCACCCACGATACAGGAGAAATTCCTAGTGTGGGGCAAAGTTTTTATTCTAAAAAAAAAAAAAAAAAACTGACCTTCTCTTTGGTTAAAGAAATATACGGAGCAGTTGATTTTTTCTCGTGATTTCAGGGTAGGCCCCATAGTCAAAGTTAGTCATTTATATGAGCACTACACTGCCTTAAAGTATGTTCATCGTTTTCCTAACACCCTGTGCACCAGCAGTGATCAGTCTCATTATAATTCAAACACTGAAAACAGAAACTTAGTAAATATTCGTATGAAATACCACCAAAAGAATCTAGTAATATTTTAACTGCATATTGAATCCACTAAAAAAAACGGAAGGCATAACAAGAACAGCCCCAACCAAATACCGTTTGAACAGCCAAGAATCCTTAGTATTTCAACCGTAACAATAGACTTGGAACATCTTGCAATAGACAACACCGTTCTACCCACACCAGACAGGAATGTCAGGTATTTGTTTCAAGCTGTCGACCTATCATCACAACTTTACCTCAACGTGCTAACCCTCGTCAAGGGTAGGTAGCTACTGGATAATTGACGGGAATACTGAGTTTGTTAGGAATACAGAAACTTGATACAGGGATGGGAATGGAACATGATTTAGTTTCTTACTGTTAATCATTGTTTAGGAAAACTGGATAAAATAGAAAGTCTCAGTACCTATTAATGTACCTAGTTAGATACGCAGATACGTTGTATTTTCTCGAAAATCGTTGGATTAAATTTGATTTGAATGAGTGGGCTTGTCGAAAAACATCGATATTTACTGGCGATATACTACTTGATAAAAATTGATAAATATGTCGACATTTTGATACAAAAATAACGAGTATCGAAGACGTAGGTATTGAAAATGATATTTTTTTTTCTTATGTTAGAAACCTGTTTTAGCTCTAAGGGCTGGAGTTCAGATCCGTGAAAAAAAATACCACGCCACGTTTACCCACGCTTGATGAAAATATATGGATGTCAACTTTGTGTTTATGAAGTTTCAAATTTGACACTCTTCAACAAATCAGGATCAGATCAGGAATGATAGACTCAGGTACTTTATTTTGGCAGTTGCTTTTATGCAGATCAAAGATTTGTAACGAAGGCTGCAACGAGTAGTGTTCCCCTTTACGAGTGTACCAGAAAAGCAGCAAACAGTGCAGAAGAAATGGACAAGAAAGTCTGCAACTGTGATGCAAGCATGGGGCTTCCACTTATGGGACCAATTAATCAAGGAGAAAACAAGGGAGGGTTCCCTTGTTTTCTCTTGGATCTCTTCTTCTGGTGAGACCAATGACAACTATTAAAGCATAATTCAGGGTTTGGCCTTTCTTGACGCTATAAAACAATGTGGAACAAAGACCCCTGACTCAACAAAGAGTCTGGTGGAACAAAAATGGCCGATATCAATATTCCATTTTCAGATCCGCACGAGGAATATTTCAAGAAACTAGACACTTGGATATCGGTTTAGAACCTCTTTTAATGTAAAAACTATTTCCAGTAAAAGAGAAAATAATAAAAAATGTATTACCTACTGGCACAGCTGTGGCCAATGGGTGGGTTGTGTTTGGGAATCTATGTAAATGCGCAATGCGTCATACCATGCAGACTCATGAATTATGGAGATATCCACCTCAGGGGCTGCAGATCATCGGCACAATAAGAATTTTGATATAAATATTTTACATCAGTATCGAAATTGTTGCGATAAATATGAAACGATGAGAGGCATTGGGAGGAACGGATTCGTTTATTATGCTGAGAATATTCGCGTGAGCTGATACGGAGCAGTAAAAACTTCATGAGGATGTCTTAAACGATGTGAGGAGTACTTTCTTTTTTTCTGGATGCTGAGGACTTCATGCATTTGCATGGTTGCCAGTGCCCTTTTATAACGCGCCAAACTGAACGCAATCAGTACATCTGAACTTTGTCCAATGACTGTCAGTGTCATAATTCTTGTGTAATATTTCCATTGACAGCTCTTTCTTTTCTGTCTTTTGTAAAATTCTCCCTTACCATTTTGCTCGCGATTTTACTTTTGCATTTACTTTTGCACGCTTGTTTATTTCTTACTGTCGACAGCCGCAATTGATAAGGCATGTTAATTTTCTCTATTCAACCCGATTCAAACATATGTACTTGGTAAAATTATAGGCAGATGATAATGAAGCCGACCTAAATGATTTGATAAATGGGTGGACAGCGGCATCGTTGCTCGACTATTCACTCCGATTTTGCTTTTGTCTTAGTACTTATTCTTTCCATATTTGCAAAACACACGTAACACAGTATTTTTCTTTCTCAACACCTTCGTCTGGTGCATCGTTCTAGGTTAAAAGTTAAAGAAGATGTCGACAACCCTATACGTCTAAAGGTTCTGTTCAATATATAGTTACTAGTTTTTAACGGTTTATTCTAAATGAAATTGGCTGTCTAGAAGTTTGAAGAATGTAAAATGACCTGTGTAGGGGTAACATCTAGGTCGTGAGCACTTTGATTCTATTTGACAGATGGGTGTGAGACTTTCTAAAGGATGATCAACAGAAACACAAACTAACATTCTGTATTTAAATCTTACGTTAACTGCCGTTATTGGTCGTACCAAATAACATCAGCCAATCAAGTTATTTGACATGAGATCTGACAACAGATTTAAATCAATAGGAGTCTGAAAGCAGGGTTCCTCGCTTTAAGAGATTTTGATTAAATTTATAGCTCAAAGGAGTCTAACGGGTTTTCAATTAGAATACCACATAAATCAACACGAAAGTTAGATAATAAACCACTGATTAATCCATGTGGGTGCCATTTCGAATGCATATGCATTATGGTAGCTCGGAGTTAGACCATAGATAATAGCCAAACTCTATGAATAATGTCTCTCTCGATAATGCACGGAAGGACCAAGATAGTTTTGGTCCTAAAGGCTTAGACTGGCTTTAGAAGATGTAACTAACAGTAGATACATATACTTCAGGTCCTTGTGGCGTTCATTCTATAGTACGGTAGGTCTGACGTCTGTGGTAGCATAACTGGTGTAAGCTGCTTAGCCTCTTATCCTATTGATACTCCTTACTACACTAGGACAGCTCATGATCCTAGTGCTACCAATAACGTGCGGCCTAATAAACAATTAAAACTCACAGAAACATCTAATCCTATTGCTGTTGTAGTTGAACCAGTTTCCTAAATGTCCAGTTTTAATAATATACGTGTAGTAACTAAAGTTTCTGCCAACAGAATTCATATCAAAATTTACGCCATAGCGCTTCGTGGCGAGGAAGCTTTATAGGCTCGGTTTACGCTACGTAGCTGGTATAATGCAATTTCCAGGTTGATGTAAATAATGTGAATTATGTCGCTTTTACTCGTACACACAATATCATGCCGCAGTGCATTGTTGCACGTTTTAAATGCATACGTGTCTTAAAATAACGAGATATGTTTTTCATGCTTAGACTATTTTTACGTTGATAGCTGTACTGTGTTTCTATTTATTCTTTATTTAACAATTATAAGTTCGACGATAAGATTAGAAAACTATAGTCGTTTTAATCTTTGCTCCAGAAAACGTTGACACAACACGCAACATCTTTTCTTTTAAATAAATGTACAAGCGCCAGTATTACGTGTGTGCAATGAATTATTAAACAAAGACCTGTCCTACTGACCTGGTCACAGCGGCAGGGTCCTCACAAACTTTTACAGCCTCAAAGAGCCAATTCAGCTTAGCGTGTGGAGACTTATTAAGTCACCAGGGATCACTTCCTCAAAAGTACCATAAGCCTTCTACCACTGAGCGTAGCTTTTGGGAACTATTAAGGCGTAGATACATGGATACATTTGTTGACTTAATGTTGAGAGTTGTTAAGAGTTTATGGCTGTGTTTTTTTTTTAAATTCCGGGTGGCTTTCATTACTGAAACTCCCAGACAAAAAGTTGTTTTATTAACCCTAACCTTTGAAATCCAAGCCGGTCTTTCGCTGAGAACTATGCCATTTCTCCGCCTCAATCGTTTCAAACCACTATACAATCAAAGCTTCACACCCTTCAATTAGATTTGTGAGCTAAAGCGCTAAATAAAATTCTTTTATCGTTCCTTCAGCGCTTTCTTTGAGGCTAAGATCCGCAGACTAATCTAGCAACTGATCCACAATGGTACGTCTGGGCGGGGTTATTGCACCCTCTGACTCATGGTCGTTTGCAACTACTATGGACTGAGGTTATGGTTCTCGCGTATGTGATTTGCTTGTGAGTTCATACATTGAGCTGAGAATTACTAACGAGTTCAGTAAAAATACATAACCCACGCTTGTTAAGATCAGACTCTCACTCTCACTTGTTTCTAGATTTTGAACGTGTTTGGAATCAGCCAAGGCTTAGTTCTGACTATAGTGTTACTAGTGCCGGATACGTTACTGTTTAGAGCCCGTTCGTGAGTATCCGATTTACCTAACCCTTCTCCTTTTCTTCTTCTTTCTAAAAAGTGCCAGGTAATCCATGGCACTGACTGTACTCACAAAGCATCTTCAGCTAAATGAACAGTGTTTTTCGGTGTAGATTCTGTTTCAAATCTGTTAGCAACTGACTCTCACATCTTGACGAGAAATGAAGCTACGTGTTAGCTGTTCATATTATGATGATACAGTAATTTAAAGAACAGTATTCCCCTAAGACCAGTATTAAGTGCGTCCGCACGACTCAATAACATTTACAGCTGTAACGTGTCGGGTCAGAGATCGCCATTCCGAATGTATTAGCAATGAAAGGGTTCCGACCTATCGCCCTCTTGATTAATATTTAATTGAAATTGGTTTTCGCTTAAGGCGTCCGTTATACCTATCTCAATAAGATACGTGTTTCATGTACATTGGTGTACATTTTAATGTTACTTTTGACCCAACTCTCTACTACTGGATTATGGCCTTTTCCCAAGTTTGGTTAAACAAGATTGCTTAAGAACATTATAGTCGCATTAAACAAAAGTTTTGTACGAGAGCAACACCAAAGTTTCTCCCATAGACAAGCAAACTTTCAAACTAAAGTTTGATTTAGTACCGGGAGAAAAATAAAAGCAAATGGGTATTCTCGACATTTCCTCATTCGAGTTTTTCCAATATCACTTACGAGCCATATTGTTTCCATTGTTTTGTGAGATAGATATACTCGTACGTCTGGCATAGATGGATTGCCTATAATTCTTACAAACAATGGTTGCAGGTACATATATCGTATTGTTGTCAATGGAAAAGAGAAATTTCCACTGACTAGAAGTATGTTTTACTATGGGTATAATAAACAGTTATTTTTGATACCACACACCGTGTACAGTCTGAGCATAAATACCTTACATGCAAGAATCAAGAGGATTTTTCTGATAGACATGTGATGATGTCACGGATATAGTATTCTCGAAAGCGTACTGCTATGTTTTTTTCGGAGTAAACCGCTTTTGATTTTGGCGTAATGTTACTTATCACGCGCGCGTACTTACACAGTACGAGATTTAGTTATGATTCCAAAGCGTAATTTGGGTTTGGTTTGGAAAATCTTTCGTTTTATTATACAGTTTTAAAACTAATTAAGAAAATACTAAAGTAGACTTTAAAATCGCGGGTTGTGTGGTTAGCTACTTAATTCTTTCAATCGTATTTATTTATAACCTTATCAACTGTTGTTGTTTTACATAAAAGGGCAAAACTTTTGGTAAAAACTCCCAAACAACCTGGTAACATTGCGTGACCGTAATTCTGCGTGTTGTAACAATTAATATTAGCATATCTATGTACTTAGTTATGCGCAGAGAGGCAATGTACTTGTCGCCAAATTAAAGTGATCTCTGTATGTTTACAAAATATTTAAAATGGAAGACTATTTTGAATTGGGCCAATAATATGTATATTGATTGCTTAAAACAATTAAAAATATCATTAACTTTGATAAGGATTTCTAAATTTGTGGGTGTTCTCTCTCAGCTCCAGCTCCAGCTCTTTATACTCTGTTCTACATTTAAATACTGACTAAAATCCTGTGAAACAAGAATTGGTCAATATACGGTTTCAGTAACCAATTATTTCATGCTCAATATTCAACAGGAACAAGTAATTGGGTACTCCAAAATTCTCATTTCCATAGCTACAGGTCAAACCATAGATATTTGAAGCAAAACCTTCAGCGATATTTTACTTAAAATGTGCTGGTATTCAGGTCTAATCAGTAAACGTATACCAAGTTTTACAATTACTCTATTCTCAACAACAATTTCAGGAAATCCGGCCGATTTTTATTACATTCCTTAAGCAGCATTTTACTGGCGTCTGGCATAGTAGGGCAAAGTTCAAAGATGGCGGGAAACCCACCGCGCATGCGTACCGTACCGAACAGCTGAGTGGCGGCCATATTGGGTTGTAGATATCATGTGCTTGGCATACTATTACTTACAACTGACCTTTTTATTTCACGTTTTTAGTCCTAACATCAGCAATATAAAGTAATATTGGAACAGATTTTTGTTAGTCCCCTCAACATTCTTGAAATGAATAGAGCTTAATTCATACAGCCACACAAATCTACACCAAGAAAATAAAACACTAAGTCTTAGTCTACCATGAGATAACTATGTATGCACAGAATGTTTGAATCTCTGGACATTTATAATAAACGAATTAATTTATTGGAATGAGCGTTAACTAATCAGCTAATTGACCGAAGGTAAGGCTGAGCCTCATTATAAATTGAAGAAGAATCGATTTTCGATTTCTAATTTGTTTAAGTGGCCAGACTAGCTGCTTGTAGCTGTATACAACTTATGATTCGACGATTATACGACTTCAATAGAACTACTATAACCACTGTACAAGTAAAACAACTAGGGACCATAACAGTCCTTAGGTTGCAAAAATGTGACTTCTTTTCAGTAAGATATTTAGATATCACTAGTTATTTAGATAGATTCTTGGTTCTGTTCATTCGTTTTAGGATTATAGGATCGATTTGTGTGACAACAACATGCAATACTTACGGGTGGTTGCTATGAATTTGATGGATCTGTTTTCTTCATCGACTGTGCACGTTTCTCTGCAAACTCGGCACTTAGTCTGTGAGCCTTCAAAGTAGTAGGTTTCGACATATTACACTATCACTGACCCGACAAAACACGGAGTTCCTATCAAAATTGACGCTTGACTTAAAATATAAACACTTTTACTTAAAATAGGTACACAGTAAAGCTTATTTACACGTTCGTTGTTACACTTAGGCTTGAATACGTATTTATCACAATTAATACGTTTTACCAGAACACATTTCAGCAGCGAAAAGCGATGCTTTCTTATGTAGAACACAAATAAATTAATAAAGAGGTCCTATTGATCAAAAGTATTTTCTATACGCAATCGTAACGTTAACGCGCGCGTTACTGAAAGGCGATCACCGTGTCTTATAAATAAGACGGAGACTGAAAAGTTGCGGTTTAAAGACGGATTTAATTTACGTTTAGTGTATTATTAAACTGTTAAATAATAAGGAGAAATTGTTATGATGTATATACAGGTATCGGGACGAAGTTGTGGAGTACCGTGGCTTGGTGTATTGTAGTGAAGTTAGTTGCTTATGAGTACGCATGCGCGGAAGGGTCGCCATTGAAGATTTTTCTATTGTTGCCATAGACAGAGTTTCGGATATAAAAAAAAGTTCTATAGAATTGAAATATACGTTTTATATCAAAATGTATTTTATAGCGATTGGTATAAAGTTTATTATGTCTTGATGGAGCGTGAAGTTAAAAAGCTAATGCTATTGGGGTGCGGACCGCATGGGGTGGCTATCGGTAGGGTTATTATGTCATAGCTCATGTTCTGCGTGAGTATAGAGATTTGTATCGAACTCATTTGATAATTCTTTCGATAAGGTTTTGATGGATCGACGGTTATAAATTGCATAACGGCGAACCCTAATCCAAAAGACGTTAAATTCCCACGACTAAAGCACCAATACATCTATTGAAAGCTTAGGGAGGTATTTTTTTCTATTCAAAGCATTTGCAGTTTGCTAGATATTTTGCAAATAAATATGACGGTAGTTGTATTTTTGTTTGTTATAAACTAATAACACGAGTTCAATAAGTACATGATTTTGAATCCCCTAGTTTTGACATTTTTCGTCATCTTTTTTTTGTTTTTTTTTTGTGTCGTATTTTTTACTTCAAACAGTTAAAAGTCATCCTTTCTATCTAACCGTATGAGATTATGATTGCAAAAGTTTTTAATTTCAAGATTTGTACGGTTTTTTTTAACTCCAGAATAAACGTAAAAATTAGCAAAAACCGACAAAAAGTTTCAGTGCTTGGGGGTCCGTCATCATCATCATCCTCTTGCCCTTATCCCAATTTCATTTGGGGTCGGCGCAGCATGTCTTCTTCTTCCATACATCTCTATTTCCCGTCATCTCAGAAGTCACCTCCTTCTTAGCCATATCAACTTTCACACAATCCATCCATCGTTTCCTGGGTCTCCCTCTACTCTTGTAACCCTCTACATTCATACTCAACACTTTCCTCACAACATGATCCTCATTCCTTCGCATCACGTGTCCATACCATGACAGCCGATTTCCACACAACTTCTCTGTCACAGGCGCCACTTTCAGACTTCCTCTTATATACTCATTTCTTATTCTATCCATTCGCGTAACACCACACATCCCCCTTAGCATTTTCATCTCAGCTGCATGCAACTGCCTTTCATTCATTACAAGACAGCAGGTCTAATCATTGTCTTATAGATCTTCCCTTTAAGTTTAAGGGGAACGTGGGAATCGCAAGTTGTTCCCGTTACCTGCCGCCATTTCATCCACCCTGTGTTTATTCTGTGCTTGACAGTCCGATCCTCCGTCACTTTGCACTAGTGAGCCGAGATACAGAAAGTCGGAGCAGATCGGAAGGAGCACGCAATCAAGCGCAATGGCTTCAGGGCTGGAGAGACCGCCGAAATCGCAGAACATATATTCTGTCTTAGTTCTGCTGATTTTCAAGCCTACACTCTCCAGCTTCTGTTGCCATTTCTCCAATCTACCCTGGATCTCAGGTCCATCTTCACTGACAAGGACAATGTCGTCGGCAAATAGCATGCACCAGGGTGCCTCTTCCTGTTTTTCCGACGTCAGTGCGTCCATTATTAATAGGAAGAGGTAAGGGCTTAAGGCCGACCCTTGGTGCAATCCTACAGCCACACTGAACTTGTCAGTGTTACCTGCAGACGACCGGACATAGGTACTAGATCGGCTGTACATCGCACGAATCAACTCAACATACTTCCCAGGCACACCTTTTTCCTTCAAGGCCCACCACAACACTTCCCGAGGCACCCTATCATACGCTTTTTCTAGGTCAATGAACACCATATGCAAGTTTTTATGGGCACATCTATACTTCTCGCACAACTGGCGAAGTGCAAAGGTGGCGTCCATTGTTCCTCTACCTGGCATAAACCCGAACTGATTTTGGGAAATCTCACTCTCTTCTCGTAATCTTTTCTCTATCACCTTCTCCCATACTTTCATACTATGCGACAGGAGCTTTATCCCTCGATAGTTGTTGCAGTCCTGTACATCCCCTTTATTTTTGAAGATGGGCACTAGTGAACTATTGCACCACTCTTGTGGGATCACTTCCTCATGCAACAACTTATTGAAGAATAAAGTCAGCCACGTACATCCATCTTCTTTTAGTTCCTTCCATACTTCTACTGGTATATCATCTGGGCCCATGGCCTTTCCATTTTTCATACTTCTTACTGCTTGCCTCACTTCATCCATGCTAACTTGTCTTACCAAACCCTCATTTACTGGTGCCTCATGTACCATACCACTCCATTCATCCGGGTCCGTAATTATGTATTAATAAATTAAATAACTGTGGGTATTACTATCGGTGCATCTCTGCCCAAACATTTAAGGAATACGGGCGTGAGGTTAGGATACAGATCAGTTTAAACAACCAAGACTTTACGCAGCTTCTAAAATCGATTGAGAGAAAACAAAAAGAAACGTCTCAGTAAAAGAAAAAGAACAGTGCAGGGAACATGCTTTCTGTCACGTTCTTCAGGGGTACAATCTTTTACGGTAAATAAAATGCTGAGGAGTTTTAACGACAAACTGAGAAAAAGACTAAATGCTTTGAACACGAAAAGCTATGGTAACAAACGGTTAAGTAAAAATATGGCTTGAACTTTTGAAGTGTGAAGATGAATTTGAGTTCAAATAGATTCTAATTTTCTTTTAAATCTGACTTTAGATTTTTAAATGGCCGTCATGCTTTGCTGGCGAAACGGGCACTATTAAACATAATATAACATCATGCCTTTATTCCCCGATGGGTTAGGCAGACGTGACTTATAGAACACCCAACTTTAGCCAGTTATGTTTAAATGTAATAATAATTTCTATATTTACGCAGAAAGTAATATAAAATATAGGTGTTCCACCTTGTTTGTCCCTTGTGTAATGTACAGAGGCCAGCACATAAAGCTACCCCAATCTGTCAGATTTATTTGATAGGTTTTCAACTTTATCACAGAAGCACAAGGTTAATTTTCAATTGGCAAAATTACACTTTTGGGTAGGTTGATGTGCTTTAAAATTAGGCATGCAAGTATTCAAAGTAATAAATTAAATGAAGATACATTATCACTTAATATCAGTGTACAGTTCTAATACAGTTTTTTTATATAAATAATACATTAAGTCATTATATTAGCTTGAAATTTTGTTTATAATTTCTTTGGCCTATCTTTTCACTGTTTTCTTGCCAAACAAAACACCATTGCATAATAAACCTTAACAAAACCAAATCCCCAGCGACTCTATATTAAAACAATCGAAATAAACCAGAAAGAGGCCATCAAAGGAAGATAAGTTCAGTTCTCCATCTTTTATCACGTGCGACTATGCAATCCTACGTTGGACCGATAAAACGTCGCTGCGAGCCATTCTGAACGTTGCAGGGTCCCTTGGCTCTCGTCATCCGGGAAGTCCTTCCTACCAAATTGTGATCACGTTCGTGAAGTAAGCTAGAGTTGTTGACACGGTTTTAGGATGATATAAATTATTGTGCAGCATTTTATGGCTGTTGAATGAAATTGCGATAAGGGTAAAAGGGTTGGTTTCCCCAATGGACTTTATTCTGGTGGTTATTGAGGGAATTCATGTATTAATGCTGGACAATCCACACAGCATCATCTAGCCCCAAGCTAAGCAGAGCTTGTGTTATGGGTACTAGATGACTGATATACTTAATATAATACATTACATAGATAGATATTTTTTATTATACATAGTAAATACCCAGAACACCCGAAACAAATATTTGTAGATCGTACAAACATTTGTTCCAGGGCGGGAATCGAACCCGCAACCTCCTGCGTCGCAGGCGGACCTTCGCCCACCGCGCCACATCGGTCGTCAAGTCTTTTCTGAAGTATTTGAGCTGGATTGTAGCTAGTACCTACTATCTACTAAGTGTTGATGTGCCGAATCCCGTGTTTACAAGCTAAACTAAATGACGGCAATTTCCATCTTTTTCTCTCTATTAAACAAGAAAGGGACGGACTTACATGTATGTCAGAGCTGATAATTACGATTGAACTAAAGTTTCGACCGTAGGTAATAGACAAACTTATTTGACATCTATAACTTCTTAGCTGATTTTATCACCGTCCTTTTCTCTCGAGCTGTCTGTCAGATATAAATGTCATTTCTCTAATTGTAGTACAGTTTGTGTACATCTTTTTTTTTGTTAACGTGCGGAAACCTTCAAAAGGCGCCTGGCGCCTACCTCATTAAAACCACCCCGGTGATCACCATCAGCACATGGAAGGAGCCCCGTTACCTCTTAAGAGACCGCTCCGGGACCCCCTCTATGCAACGCCTGTTAGGGCACATCCCTGATGAGACGGTTAAGATGTCTCCCCTGAACCTCGCTGTGACAGTTTGTGTACCTACAAGGGAATCAGAGCCATTGTTTTGTTTTTAAATTTAATTTAATCAGGCATTTTTTTTAAATTGCCTGATTTGTCATATTTTAAGGGGATTAATTAATATGTGCTTTCTGTTGGCAACGGCAGATGCTAGTAACACTTAAACTTTATTGATTGATCACAAGCGTTTGTGACTGATCTGTTACGTAGGGGTGGTAAGACCATTAATTATTTTTTAGTGGGAGTACGACTCGACTTGAGCGTGACTGCCTCATGAAGCGCCATGGGGTCCTGGTTTTAATTACTGGGTAGGGCAAAGTGTAATTGGGTTTTTTCTTCGGGATTTTCGAAGAAGCTTTAGGCGAGTCTAGGTTGGTAACAATAGGCCCCCTATTACTTATAACTGGCAAAATGTAGGTGTACTATAGACCACCTCTGCCTAAACCTTCAAAGACTACAGACGTACAATACGCCTGTAGTATGTTAGGTACGAACTGTTAGGATGATTTAAAATAACAGAGACATTTCTTTTTGCATTGTAAAAACCAGTAATAAGAAGTAATAAAGTACCACCAATGCCAAGCATAGCAACTTTGCTTCCCTCATATTAACAAAACTTTTATTTCTTTAATTTCAGTTCTGAAATGGAAAACAGAAAATGTTGTTGTGATAAGGGCGGGAACTGTTCGCTGTAATGGAAAAGTCACACATAAAGTGGAATTTAATCCCGCCAGGAATTCCGTTCCATTCGGTATGAGGATATATTTAATTATTATTTCTATAGAGTCGTAACGTTTTACTTTTAACGTAATATCCTTGAGACTCTATGCTCCGCTATAAGGAGGAGATCGTTGCTTAATTATTTTTAACATCCGCACAGGTCGATCATAGGTCAAGTTATACTTGCCTTGGTCGGTCCGTGGATGGTGATTACCCATTATATACGATGACCACTTCGTGCCTTCGAAAGCACTCTAAAGCGTTGGTCCCGGCTGCTATTCCTAGATCTTTGTTACGGGTAGTCAGTAGCCCGAGAGTCTGACAACAATTCTCACCACGGGGTATCGTATTGCCTTTTACCTGTTTGTGGAGTCAGATAGGCAGTCGCTCTATATAAAATACTGGTATTCAGCTGCATCCAGACTGGAAGCCGACCCCAAACTAGTTGGAAAAGTCTGGGCAGATGATGATGCTACGCTACACAATATGGATAGATCATTAAAAAACACAAAACGCAAAAGGGTTTTATTCATAAATGGTTTTGCTGAAATCCCTTTCTATTTCCAACATAAAATATCTATGTCCTCTCCATTACTCATCCACCCTTTTTACTGCTACATACCTACTACAAGATCTCCCTTTTCAAAAAGTTAAATCCAAAATTAATTAAAAGCGATGTTTGGACGTCAATATAAACGTAATACAAACATAACTGTAGTGAGTCATAATTCTGCAATTGTGAAAATCAATAGCGACCATCCCCCGCGCCGATCTGTACGCTCGTGTACAAAGCTCTTGTGTTGGACGTAGCGATAGCAAAAACGACGTTTCACGGAAATTGCTTTATATTTATTTTTAGTTTCGAAAAAAAAAATTGTGACCGTATGAAATTAGCGGGTTTAGTATTGTATGAATAAATGTTTTTTCTTTCTTTCTTTAAATTATGAATAATAGTTATTTATATAAGTAGGTACTTTCCACTTATATAACATTTCGAAATCGATTGATCTTTGAGAAGAAATGCCGAAAGTAACTAAAAGGTTTTTAACTGACCGGAGCAGCAAAAACAATACATAAATGTAAAATGTCAACAAAATAAAGTAAAAAAATCGTACAAAATACAATATTAAAAATACATAAATATGTGAGATTTTTTTGTTAATAACTTATGTTTCATGCTATTAACTACCAGTCAAACAAGATGAACATTTTTTAAACTATTAAATAAAAAAATCCAAATTAATGCCCACTTTTTATGACAAAATTAAATCACTACATACTCCAATGTGTACCGTATACTCATGTTTTTACAAATATCTCTCATCTCCTTTTATCCCAGTTTTACACAAGATTTTATGACTACAACAAAATAAACACTATCCCCTATTCAATAAACCCATCACATTCGGCCATACGACCTGCCATGCTCACAGTACGCGTCCCCCACATAATCCTGGTCCCCCATCCCTCAGTTGTCAGCGAGTATTCCGACAAACATCCCGGACGGGGGATCCATTTTATGACGTAGACATTCAGATGTTACGTAAAATGACGTCATTTAACCATTTCATATTAGCCCTAGGAAAATAGATCGGGGAATAAGTGCCATAGAGAGAAATATTGGTACTCGATTTTATATTATGTTCTCCTAAGGATCTATTTTTATTTTTATGAAAGCGTTGTTTGAAAGATGCTTGGTCGTGTGTGAGATTTTATGTTATGTGCGATAAAAGTCACAGTAAAAAACAGCTCGTCCTTCTTGTCTTTTTAACCGACTGCCACAAAAGGAGAGTAATATTTGTAAGTTCGTATTGTACCTACATAAAATGGCAGATGGAACAGCACTTGAACTTACGTATATTTTCGATTCATATCGGTTTACCTGACACGAATGCTTGACGTCAACGTATCGTAAATTCGAGCAATTCCAAAATTTAATATATTTGATTCGAATAAAATATGCATTTACAATCAAGACTTTATTCATATGTGTAATATTAATTGAGCTTGTCTCATACATTTTTACCAAAATGTTGTTGTTGTTAAGGTGTATTTATGAATAATAAATCGTTCGTATTGACGTTACATTTACGTTAAGCATTCATGCTAGGCACCAGTGGCGAAGGGTCATTTCATAAGAGGGGGGGAAGCCGACAAAAGTACTTATTAGAAATCTTAGGGGTTTTTGTCCTCTCAATGCTATGGTGTACAATGCCAGATAACATAGGTGGGTACCTCTTTTATTTGGCATGAGTAGACAACATTGACAATGCTACTCTTCAATGGTGGTAGAGTTGTATTTCCCTCCCAAGGAAAGCCGGTAGGAATCGAGTTATATGAACCTTTCACCATTTTTTTCGTCTAATAAAGCAACGAAAACATAAAAATACTATCTCGGTTATTAAGTACCATAAATGTACAACATATTAAAAGACAATAATTAGCGCGAAATTAATTACTTTTCGAGCCCGTAATGTGTCCGCTCGAGCCCGATATTAATTAATTTATAGAATGACTGCGACATTTAATTAAATCTTTCACTGTTACACGGATGTACATTGTACAGTAGAACGCTACGCTATCCCAAACTGTAAAATTTTCCCAATTGATCATGAACCTTTGTAATAAAGTTGAAAAACTATCAAATAAATTTGACAGACTGGGGTAGCTTGAAGTGCTGGCCTCTGTTCACTGTACCTATAGCCACTTTCGTATCCAGTCATTACTTAAAATATTTATGTTCAATTTTACAATGTGTGAGGAAGGAATGTCCAAAGTTTAAAGATATTTAAGTTACTAAGTATTTATATGGTTGCTGTTGATTGAAGTTTCTTTTTTATAATTTGGATGTCATTTATATGGCTTCTGCTACTATGGTAGATTAAGTAATAGATAGGTGTAAGTATAAGGACTGACAGTAATTCTATCGTAAATTTCATTGTGATTGATTGATGCAGCTGTCCTTATTACGGCATTAGTAATTGGATATTACGAGTAGTAGATAAAAATATCCTTTAGTCAACAGTAGTGTTATCTATGGCAATAGAAACAGTCGAGTTATTTATGGTGTTTTTATGTTTCCACAGATACTAGTATGAATTTGTAAGTTTGTGAGGATGTATGGATGTTTACTCTCTCACGCTAGAACTCCTGAACGTAATACTTTACAGTATTATACTCATAGCTCATACTTCAGAATAACACATAAGCTATAATTTATAAAGATATGCAGACGAAGTCACGGCTAGTAAATTATAGTAAAAACGAAAATAAAAAAATGACTTCTCCAACTACAATATTCTATTACAAGTAATTTCTCCCCAAATAAAATCAATGCTATAAAGAAAAAAAAGCAAACTTTATTAATCTTCAGACTCTAATGGCATCCAAAACACTGACGAAGGTCCTGTCAAACAAAAGCTGCCAGCTGTCAGTGTGCAAGCGTATTAATGAAACCTTTTTGCTGACCGTAGTGCACATTGTGCACATTGTATGCGCGTGGGGGAATCTATTGGCGGGAAAAAATACGGTCTTATTGGAAATCTAAGAGCTAGGATTTGTAAAGGAATTGCAATTTGTGCGTGATTGAATGAAACGGTTTGTGTGATTTATATTGTTTGCTTTGTTTGAATTTAGAATTTGTTTTAAGTTTCACTTTCATACAAAAAACCGAGTAAGGTTTTTTTAAAAAGGATTTAACTACCTAGGTAGGCAGGCAATAAGCCAGGGAGGCAGGAGGATATAATATTGCCTGAAATATGTAATTTGAAAAACAACGTTCTGAATGAAGATAAATATTTACCTTGTCTTCCGCTTCCTCGGCCCTGCCTTCGGCTTCCAGGACTCGCTGCTCGAGCTCTGAGAGCTGTAACAAAGAAAAAAATACATTAGACACCTGTGTAAAGAAAAATACAACACTCACAAGAAAATCTGAAACGCAACCCGTAGCGCCATCTCTCGACAAGTAGACACAAACTGTTCCTGAAACAGCGCTCCGGGAATGTCGAACACTATTCCCGAACCATTTTAGAACGCTCGCTCCCTATGTAGTGCCAGCACCACCCGCTAGATGGCGCTGTCACAACAAAACTACTTTATTGAACCACGTGGTGTAGGTTGCGAAATATAAGTTCGTATATCCAGCTATTTATCAGGGAGGCTGTAGAAAAGGTATTATTGTTATGTAAGAGCGAGTATTCGTGCGGTTTCTGAGGCGGGGGGGCGGAATCGGCTCGTGAAAGGGTGTATGTTACTTGCAAAATGTTATAGCAGTGATATATGTCCGTAAGACACGAGTTAGATTGTATTTGAAAGGTTTATTTCGACGTGATGACGGGCAATCCCTTCTATGTATACTGGGATTTGGAAATAAATTTTAGCATCGAATCTCGATACGTAATTTGAAGTTGGCTGGTATCTGGAAGTCCGGCTTCCGTAACATTAAGAAAGAAGCGTTTTTAAGTACATGCAAGAAAATTCGGAAATAAAATGGGTAGACGTTAGGTAACTCGAATGCTGAATGATGCAACATTGATTTTGCTAATAGGTAAAATGGCTATTGCTTATGTTACATAATCGTTTTGATGGCCAGCCTATGAACACCTTTGGTCTGTAACTGAGATAATAATGAACGCAATAGGCAGAGTCCTACATTTGCTTTTGCCCCAATATTAGGCAAATAAAAAAAACTGCTTTCGCTTATTTAGGTAGACATTTTTGCCATCGTAGCCATGTAATTTTAGTTAAGTTACTTTGTTTTTTTATTATTTTAGTATGCAGCTTCAGTCAGCCCTATTTCTTTATCATGTGTACACCTGTAATCTATTATACATTAGACGTAATACCTAAATATTGCTAATGCTTATGTTAAATGTCGAAATGATATATGACATCCGTTTCCGTAAAAAGGATTTAACAAGCACTTTTTTTTTCACGTCTTTAAGTAAGATTATATTTTTACACTGAAAAATAAACTCAGGGGTCTCTTTTAAAGTCCAGATATTATCTTTGTTAGATCATATGAGGACCGTGCAGATTAGTGCTTGAGATGGTCTTTCGAGGAAAAAACCACACAGATATGAGTGGACCAGTCCAGTCAGTGCACGCATTTGTCAGAAACTGTAGAGCTCAACTCAGAACTAAGGAGCTCAACGGGTCGACGAACAATGCCAAACTAAGAACATTTCTGTTGGTGTACCTACGTATTAATAAATAAATCTCCTAGAATCATTGAAGATGAGCATTATCGTCGCACCACCTTTCAAAATTGTCAGTTTCTAAACGTCATTTGTCTTGTAGTGTGGGGAAACTATCACTCAACACTGGTTAATATGAAAAGTGTGGACAATTCCACCTCTAGTGGAGTTCCTAGTAACCAGGACCTAGTTATCCAAGATGGATTAGTCCATCAATCACACTCGCAGTTGCGTATAAACATGAGATGGAATACAACTATCAGTTTATTGTCATATCTAAACTAGATAATAAAGAAAGACTGGTATTCATTATTAAACTTTATAAAAACATGGTTTGCCTACAGAGCTTCGTATAAGCATATGATGACTAATACCATAGATCTGTTTTTTTATTGTATTTCTATGACTATTACTTTAGAATAATAATTATTCACGTACAGTAATGACAACAAAAATAAACCAGCTGAATGAAGGGTTCCGTTGTCTGGAGGAGTGCACACACGCACAACGTTGATGTAAGCAATCGTAAAGTGAGGTTTGTTTTTTGCAACATTAGGTTGTTTTTTCATAGTAATTATCAAAGAAACTATGTAACACAACATTTTTTTGTGCGGCTGTAACTGAAAATAATATCCCATATTATTTTATATACTTTGGAAATTTTGACGACCTATGTGGCGCAGTGGGCGAAGGTCCGCCTGTAACGCAGGAGGTTGCGGGTTCGATTCCCGCCTTGGGACAAATGTTTGTACGATCTACAAATATTTGTTTCAGGTGTTCTGGGTATTTCCTATGTATGTATAATAAAAAATATCTATCTATGTAATGTATTGTATTAAGTATATCAGTCATCTAGTACCCATAACACAAGCTCTGCTTAGCTTGGGGCTAGATGATGCTGTGTGGATTGTCCAGCATTATTTATTTGTATTATTTTATTATTATTATAATTTTTCTTTTATCGGGGGTATCGTGTTGCCCAGTAACTGGGTTGTGGAGGTCAGATATGCAGTCGCTCCATGCAAAACACTGATCTACAGCTGTATCCGGTTAGACTGGAAGCCGACCTCAACATAGTTGGGAAAAGGCTAGGCAGATGATGATGACTATTGACGTGAACAAAGATTCAAGTATTAAGAAACATAATATTTTTATGCATTGTAGGATCCGCCAATTCCCCAGTTTTTTTTTCATAACTGTGTTTTAAGTATGGGGAGACCCCAATTTTTTTACTTGTGATTTTCCTTCACTGTTTAATATCGTATATTTTGTACACCTTCCTTCCAAATTTATTCGATAAGCTGTCAAAAGTAGTTATCCCAGTAAAAATGGCTGTGTAATATCCGCATGGCAGACGGTTACACGGACAGGCCGAAAAGGAAAATCCTATTAGGCAACGGAATCCTAAAAACGAGAGTGGCAGTGGAGAAAAACGAGCCTATCAATAAAATGAAAAAAATGTCAGGACCATTTCGAAAATTGTGAAAAACCACAGATACGGCTAGAAGCGAGGGGGCCAAAAAATATATCTCTAACTACATAAAAGCCTGCCTCTTTGGTCTAGTGGTCCCAAGCGCTGCTGCTGAGCATGAGACCCTGGGTTCACGAAGAGTCTCGACATGTATTGAGCGAGCACCCATCCCCAGACTAATCCCCAGGCAAGCAACTTCAGAACAAAGCTTAGGCTATAACTAATAAAGATGTTACGTACGCAAACCAAGTCGCGGGTACACATAAAACTAACTACCATGAACAAAGTGAATGCACTTCCAATTTCCAACGTAAATACAATCAAAGCGAAATATCCTTTACATCGTTTTCTATATAGATAAACAAAAATTTTGTACCAGTAACGAAGGGGCAAATAAAAATGTGTGTGCATCGAGATTGCGAGAGCAACTCCACCGTCAAAGGAAGTGTCTGCGAATATGCAATAAATCAAATTGGAGCCAAACTTTTAGCTTTTCAAAGGAAATTCTGAGCTACAGCTATTATTTTGTGTTTTCAAAATATTGTCGTGATAACTTCGCTTTAGAAATATTAATGTTTGCCTAGAATTTGATGGGAATTCCATTGTGTTACGAGGTTTATGATATTGTGAAAGTTTTGCTATTTGAAAGAGGTTTTGCATTTCTGCTTTGCGATTTAATGCAGTTTTACGTCTAAGACCATTGCATAAATAACGTCACTCTTTAAAGTGGTGGGTAGGGGTTAACAAAATGTTAAAACTGCTTAGTGACGCTACATGTATGATAATCTTTAAAAGTATTATTCAAATGTTAGAATCGTATTAGTTTTTTGGAAAAATCATCATCAAACCGAAATATAAAAAAGCAATTCTGTAACTGCTGTTTGAATGTAATAGTTTCCAAATTTAAAATTGCAGAATGTGTTACGTCAAACCAGGGAGAGAGATATATGAAATAAATGTGACCACTTGTGACGAAGACGGGATTGACTCTAAACATCATGTGATGTAATTTATTTTATTTCGAATAATCAGATAACAGAGATACGTGGTGTTAGTAAAGTACCTTATACCTAGTGTTAGTATATACATAAATTAAAATAACAGTTTGGGTATGAGTCTCCTTGTAAAGAAGATGAAACCACAAAATGCCTCATAAAAGGGGAAAACACATTCTCAGTCACTGTTGCCACTGGCCGACATTTACGAGTATGGACTACTCCATAAGTCTAAGGTCACACGATAGTGTGAACGATAACCATGGTTAAATAAAACAAATGAATATACTAAGGACGAGGCGGTGAGGTACATCGACTTTGTACGATATTTGGAGAATAACTGAAGATATTTCATGCAGGAATTCTGGAAGGTGTTACAGTAGGGGCACTATCATCCGCAGAATGCACTTCGGGTACATGAGCGATGAAGTTCGGGGAAACTAAACGGCAGAGTTGAAGTCAGACGTTTTTTAGAAACCTAGTAATACTTAAAAGAGTTGAATTAAAATGATGCGACAATATACTTTGTCTCAAATTCTTGGAATGTCTGTACAAATTATATCAATACGCTCCGTCCTTTTCCATCAACTCAATGCTCATAAGCTTTATGACTTCTAACACTAGGCTTAGCACGTGCCTCTGCCCCGGGTCACATATCACCACTAAATCGACATAATAGTGTACCGCGCTTACACACCACCACACAACAATGACCTCTCAATGTCTCATCTCATCATTGAGACTGGGGACCCCGATAACTTGGACAATGTGTATTTATAGCTCAATAATATGACACATTTGGGTCAGACTTCTGACAACTCCTCTTGAGGAGTAATGTCAATTTTATTGACGTATGCTTCGTATCTCGGCGTAACGGAGTGTTTATATGAGTTTTGACTTTCGGGTTTGTCCTGATATCTTGTTGAAATGTGTTTGTGAGTTTGTGGAGTAACGAGGGTGTTACTAATTGATTTTGTTTGGAAGACATAAATCATGTTTTGTGTGTTTGGGCGTACTGTTTCCAACTGTACAGATGCCAGCACATCAAGCTACCCCAAACCGTCAGGTTTCCCAATTGAACATGAACCTTATTCTTTTGTAATAAAGTTGAAAACCTATCAAAGAAATTCGACACATTGGGGAAGCTTGATGTGGCTTCTGTAAATTCATTTTGGTATCTTTTACTTCTACAGTACGAATTTGAATAAGATGCAGTAACTTGACAGGATCTAATGTCACCTAAGATGAAGAGGATGAAGAAAAAAAGTAGAACTAGTACGAGTATCTTGCGAGAAGTTTACCAACCGAAAACGTCAACAATTTGTACTAAGATTGAAAAAGCGCCTCCACACTACGTACGTGTCACTAATTTCGTTTGACTAATTACTAGGTAATTTGTCGTTTTCGATTAGTATATGTACTTCTCGTAAGAAATTTGTACTAGAGCTTCTGGTGTGCCGTAAATGGTTAACCTACAAAGTAGATTTTGGTACAGTTTAGTACAGTACCTTGCTGGTAATTAAAATACGCTACGGCGCGGTGGTGCCAAAGCGCATTTTTCAATGTTGTGACATTAGTTCTGTCAACATACTGTAACTAAATAAAAGTCATACTTTAGAACTTCGAAATCTTTAATTACTGAAGTGCTTTTAACTTGAATAATGGGACCTGCTACAATCCCACTGCAGGGTAAAGGCCTTTTTCTATAATTTAAGGCTGAAATCTTCAACCTTCCTTGAGCAAGCGTGGTGAGTAATGCTCCTATTATATCTGTATGGGAAAAGGCATACGGTAATTCGGTGGGAAAAAAATACGATTTCTACGTAGTAAACACCGAATAAGTCAAATTCAAAGGACCATCCACCAATCTCAAAAAAGAAACATCTTCCCAATTTCATATTTCACAAAATACCCATATTTCGGGTTCGTATCAAGCAATTTCTTGCTCGAAGGCGTCCAAAAGGAACTCTTGGCTACAAACTTATGAGCTTTAACATCAAATGGTATGTTAAGGCGACCACTGATGCATCAAATCAAAGTGACGTTATGTCGGAAATCGAAGTTTGAGGGCGGGTCGTAAAGAGCTCTTAGGGGAATTAAATGTTTGTCTAACAGACAGATAACAGATACGACTTTGAATGTGTTTTAAATGTACAATATTTAGAAATTACAAGCATCACCGATTATTATGAGAGTCTAAATCTAAACAAGATTTGCAATTGGTTTTGATCGAAAAGTGTATTAATAATATGGGATTGTTTCTCACAGTGAGATTTTTAATGAAAGAAGTGAATTATTTAAAATCCAATTACTCTTGATTTCTTACAGTTTTTAGTACTAATGAAATCACAAAAAACTTTACAAATTAGGGAAAAGCAGACGAAAGGTATGTAATGCTATGTCTCCATAATCATGGTATCAGGTTGTGCGTTTCCTTTCCAGTTTTCTTTTATAGTATCTTCTTCATTCTTGAACACCTTAGTTGTCGTTCTCGTTCATAATTATTGCTGAATTTCACTACTTTCGGGGTATTTGACGTAATCTATATATATACCTATATCCAACCCCATTTCGTGCTTATTTTATAGAGCTTTGTATCAAGCTTACTTCTTCCATATCATCAACAAACATCGTCAAACAATTAATCTAATCTGTAACAAAATTTCTGTCCATCGCCATTTCTCTCATACCCTCGTACAAAACAACCCAACCGGTTCTCTAAAGTAAAACTGTACCCGTACCAATTTTCTGCATCGCATCACTTGCTAAAGATTTCAACTGTGAATTGTGAAATTTTCCACTGGACTTGAGAACGTTTGAGGCTGTTCCTTGGCGTGGAAGGAACGCTTAACTCCGGCCGGCGGCACTTTGATAGTTTTTGGTAGTGTGTTATGTGATTATGAACAATTAAACGAGCTTTTGTATGCTTTGAAGTGTGTTTATTGTGTGTTGGTGAGAGGATGTGTTAAGGTTTATGATTAACTAGCTAAACCCGGCAACGGTTCACTGTGACTCCGTCTGATATCAATTTGACGATATGGTTGGCGAAGTGGCTGAGTAATTTTTAATTTCACTTTTAGTTGATCGATGATCGATGTAATTTATTTAAGTAACAATAGACGAATGTGGACAATTTGACGGCACGGTTGGCGCAGTGGCTGAGCGATTGACTGCTGCGTTGTGTGTCGTGATTCCCGCACGGAACAAATATTTGTATGGCCTACAGGTAGTTGTTGCGGGTCTGGCTGTTTGTGTATGTGAGTTTAAAAATTTGTAAACGCACCCACGATAAATAGAAATAAATATAAATAGAAATTCCTAGAGTGGGGAAATGTTTAAAAAAAATATGTCAACTGCTTATCATCTTTTTACCAAATATTGCTTTTACCGATGCAGGTGCGTAAAATGTTGAGGAGTTCTCCTGGAACTGTACCATCAGCTCCACTTTACCATATGAATTGTGACGAGCATACATTGCTTGAAAATCATATTTAAGTAAGTTATTGAATCACAACTCATGAAATACTCATTATTGAATAGTACCCGTGGCCATCTGTGGTCTTCATCATCGGTTTCACTTCACCAAGTGGTGTTTTCTGGGAGAACATGCACGGGATATTATAAAATACTCAAATCGCTATAGGTGTGCTTGTAGTATTTGAAGAGTTACTTCAATTTCTCCAGGGTTCCATCGCCAGATTCTGACCTTATAACCATGGGAGCACCTGGGAAGTACCTATACCCTTTCAAACAAAAAATAATTCGAGTAATCGTGGAACATATGTAACAAATAAAAATGTATTCTGACGAATTGAGAACCTACTCCTTTTTTGGAGTCGATTAAGAATCCATCAATTCCTGTAGCGTGTAGTTATTAGGACACGCAGGATTTCAGGTGTACTATTGTTTGTGGAACAGCATCGCACTTGCACTCCAGGCTGGATTCGTTTGGTAATCTCCACATGAGCACTCTTTCCCTGGTTTGAACAACCTGTGTCCGGAGTCTGTTAAGAGACTTCCAGGTTAGCCAAGACAAGGCTAGGGCAGAGATTTCCAGCAGGTGGAACGAATAGCATAAAGATGGACAGTATGTATGGATGGGATGGGGGAAATATCGTGATCTGCCTAGCTTTTTTCTAACTATATTCGGGTCGGCTTCCAGTCTAACCGGACGCAGCTGAATGCCAGTATTTTACATGAACCTCCACAACCCAGTCAATAGACTGACCTTGGCAAGTGTAGCTTAACCTTGAATCAACGCTAGCGTCTAATTTTATTTAGCCACGAGCTCCTCCTCGAAGGGTAGGGGAGATAGTGTTTCCCTATGTCTCTAACACCAACCCACCATGATTATGTGTGATTAGGTACAAGTTATTTTATATGGACCCTGTTGTCTAAAAAAAATGGATGAATAATAATAATAAAACACTGCATCAACAGAAATAAGGACGTCCCTAAAGCCGAGGCGTTAAAAAAATATTCCTTATCTTCCCCACTTGCCGTCTTAAACGAATTTCCATTCATAATTTTTACCTCGCCAGTACTTTGCAAGTCGCCGACAAAACGCTGAAGAGCGCCCATCTTACCCCACTTGCTTTTGAAAAACATATTTTTGTTATGATCCAACAAAATAAACTCAATCATGCTGCAGGAGGGTGACTCTTACCCTCCAGGAAATCAATTTCGTTAAATATTTATTTTATCTTTTTATATACGGATATGACGATATCATACTATGACGTCATAAAAAAGTATTGAAAAAAATGGAAGTTACCTGCACAGGAACAGTTAAACTGTCTCGTTGGTCTAGTGATTGTAAGCGCTACTACTGAGAATAAGGTCCTGGGTTTGATTACTAGGTCGGGTAACATTGGGTTATTCCATCTGAAATTTCATAGTAAGTAGACAATGGCAATAGGTTCACCCTCTATTACACGAGACTTAAACACAACTGGCGAACTGTGGGTGTACTATTCGTAAACCTCTGCCTAACCCTTTGCATACAAGCTTGATGTTATACTATGAATGAAAATCAAATTCATTCATCAATCAAGTCAGCCCAAAAGGAAATTTACCATCTTCTTATAATGTAACTTAAAAGTTATAACAAAAACAAAATAAATAAAATGCTTCTATCGCTCTCAACTTATATTTTTAAGAGCGACAATCAACAACAGAACTTTAAATTGATGGTCGTTATAAACTCCATACGACGTATGTACTTTTCAATTTTCTTCAGGAAAAGTTTGTCCACGTTACCGATAAAAACAAGAGCCGATTTTTCTTTTACGTCCGACAGTATCGCTAGAAGGATAATGTACAATGCATTTATTTTTAGCGAATGTTCTGCTATTTCTCACCCAAGTAAGTATCTACATACATATTGTATGTATAGATATACATACATACATAAACTCACGCCTTTCACGGGGTAGGCAGAAACTACATAAATCCTCCTGTTACGATCCATACGTACTCCTTTTGCTTCGTTTACGTTCATACATCTGGTCATACACGCACGCCGGTTGCGAGTACTACGCACCTGACCTTTTTGAAGAACATCACCGATAAGGTCAGAGTATGTCCTTCTAGAGCGTCCCCTTCCGGCGTTTCCACTTACATCTGCCTTATAAATAATACCTTTTGTTAAATATATATATATATATATATGTATAGGTATATTCATCTTATAATATCTCCATGATTTAAAAAATATTCTTAACATAAATATTTTAGTGGAAATTCACTGACTCAGTATTCATAAATGTCGCGAATGGCGGGGGTGCAAGCGCGTGGGGGAGAGATTTTTGTTTTGTCTTAGTACGCACTATATTTTAATGTTTTTTATTTTGTAAAAACAAACAATTGTACAATGTGTGTTGCAATAAAATATGGTGTGACAATGGGTAAATGTGCAATCCACATTGTTTCCATAGATTACATTATTAACGTATGTAGGTAAGTTAGTACTTTCAGAAAAAAAAACATATGTAACCTTTTTGTATGCTCGTAACAGCACAGGTAATCCTGCATTACGGCATAGTGCAACAAATTTTGTTCAAATTAATACATGAGGACAAATGCAAGAGTTATCTACTATCAAAAATTATCCCATAATCAGATCCTGGCTTGGTGACATGGGGATCACTAAGAGAGTCTTTCAGACAAAAAAAGAATTTTCAAAATCGGAATTATCGAAGAATTTTAGAATGAAAACTTCTCCTTTTATGAAATCGGTTTTAAATAACATCTCTCTTTTAATTATTTACACCGTAAGCGATAATCATCTTAAGAACCAGTAGCTCAAGTTTTTTTTTTGCTATAAATAATTGGAGAAAAAAGCCAATAGTTTAGAAACTTGAACGCAGGTGGCACTTTCTGCCGAAGTAAGAAAAGAGACCGGTGTTGGGTAACTATCTACTTTTAAGTTTCTTTTTTAATAGTTATTATCGTTAGTTTTAACTATTTATGACTTGATAACTCAATAGATTATGTAGCTTATTCAACTTGCACTTAAAGAACATGAGGTCCTTGTGTTTAAGAATGGCTTATCTGACGTTAAAAAGTGCCTTTTAGTGGTCTAATTGAAATTAATAATTTGACTTTGACTTTTTTTAAACACTGGTCGATCTTCCAGGTAAAGCACGCTTGCCGAGGTCATTATGTGGATGGGTCCCCCACCATGCTTCGGAAGGCTCGCCATTGGTCTTGTTTGCCCTTTATAGATCGTTGATAGCAGTAACGAGTAGTCAGAAGGCCGAATGTCAGCCAACCAATAATCTGACCAAGGAGTATCGTGTTACCCAGAGGTTGTGGAGGACAGATAGGCAGTTGGCCTATGAAAAAATGGTAGTCAGCTGCGTTCAGTTAGACTAGAAGCCGACTTAAACATATTTGCGAAGCATATTTGTTTGAAAAGGCTAGGCAGATGGTGATGGGATATGATGATTCTACTTAAGAATATGCGGCACTAATATTTTTTCGACTTACTTTACTTAATCATCAATAGCATTTCACATAACTATACTACGTATTGTAACTGTATTTAATTTTATCTCTAAATTAATTTGAATTGTTTTTGCACAACTCTTCCACTCAAAAACATGAGAGTATTTTACATTTACTCACTGAAAACATAATAAAGTTACTATAAAAAAATTGTGAGCCGTCACGGGACGCCTAGCAATTGTGAAACGTCGAAATTAATTCCCAAATAATATCAAAATTTATCAATAAAAAAATGTAATTTAATTATTTTTTCATTTGTTTCTTGGCGACGTATCTCCACGCCAGCAATCGGTTTTACCCGCAGCTATAGATGTTTCTCATCAATAATTTGTTAGTTCGGAATGTAAGTAATAAAACACTACACACAACCGATTCTAACCAATAAGATATCCTCTAAAACTATCCCATAGTGACGGCAAGAACGCAACGTGCCATTAAGCTCCTATTACTGTCAATACCATCATCCCGGCTGACCATTTGTCACCGACGGTCGCCACGCCTCTGCCATGTCCGCACTTTCTGGATTCGACCGGATTAAACCGCTTTCAGGCGGATTTTGTGAGGAGTTTTTTGAATAATCTGGTGAAGGAAATGTCGGTGGAAATGTTACGTATTTTGCTTTTGTGAATACTAACGTAAACTGAGTAGTGTTTCTTGCTAACGTAGCCATATTTGTTTATTCATCAAGTGTGCCCACGCCTTTAAATGCTACGAACCTTTTCAACAGGTTATTATTAGTATTCACCAATCTTAACCCAAGCACTTAAAAGTAAAAATTAGCAAATGAAAATATACAACATGAACAAGTTTAAAAAATTAACTGTCAGAGAAGACTTTGCTCGCGTAAAGGACGCTTACGCTTACTGACCGAAAATTATCCTATGGGAATCTTACTACTGCAACCCCGTTTACAGGGATAAAAAGTATCCTCTGACCTTATACTGGTCCTCACATTGTGCCAAACATCAAGCTTCAAATTCAGAAATTATCAGACGAATATCAGAATCATACTGACTTAGGACCGAATTGAAAGTTTTGTGTGAGGAATTAAAATGGCGGTTGAAGAGACATAGAGAGAAATATGTAGTCACCAGATAAAAGTAATCTGACTATTGAAAAATCAGCCCTTAGAGACATTAGTATGATTAACCTCAACCTAACACTGTTATATATAGATAAAAGTAAAATATCACCGTCTAATTATAGCCCAAAACGAAGCAACCTGTATAAAACCCCTAAAAATAAAACGTTACAGAAACAGCCTGCGAACGTCTAAAATATAAACGAGATTACCTCGAAAACAACTTAATATCGTCTTCAAACTTCATGATAAAAATTACGTTATGCCAAAAATATTTAGGTGGGTGACGCGGGTACGACGACACTCTTTGACCCACTTCTTAACTAATTCATTTTGTTAGATGGTAACATTTTTTGAAAAATAAAGTGTTACACCCCTGTGTTATTTTTTGCATTCCTGACGTTTTTGTGTTTTGAATATAATTATTTTTCGTTGAAGGTAATCTAATAACCTAAGTGGTTCTAGACGTACCGGGTTTGCACTGAAATTATGTTGTGGGTTCAAACTTGGGCAAGTACCAATGTGACTTTTTCAATTCATATGTACTTTCTAAGTTTATCTGGTAAGCTTTTTAATTATTTTAAAGCCCTCTTCCTCTCTCCTACTATTGCAGTGCCCGACACGGTCCACAATGATCATAACTTTGTAAAACCTAACATCTATGTAAACATTTGGAAGCAATAAAAGTATTGCTTCCAAATGTTTACATAGATGTTAGGTCGGCCCTGTCGGGCGTGATGTTATGTTATGCTTATTTCATTGATATAACAAAAGGTTATAAATATCCAAGAAGGTTCGAATGCTCACAGTACATACCAGAATAATGTATAAAATATTTAATGTGTAACCCACCCACACAAAGTAAATATACTATATTGTGCAGAAAAATTAACAAGAATGATAGATTTTTCTTTAAGAATTTTAAAAGAATAAATATTGTAGAAAGAAAAAAAATGGTGGCTACTCAAAGAGAGTTATCTTAACGTTGATTGAGATAACAAAATACGTTTCATTATGCATTACATTTCTTAGTACACCCGTTTTCCTCAGTAGCGAACAAATTTTGTGGGATTCCAACCAGCTGATACATTTTTCTTTCATTTCACCCCTTGTTAATATTCAACAGTTCGCTTTCATGTTAAAACAAAATATACATGGCGGAAACCGTGGATATATACCCAACGTTGGTGGAACTAGTACAAGGCGTCAAAAAAAACATCCGACAATCGCCACTGACAGATTCTAATATGCATCGATTTTCGATATACACAAAAAGAACAAACGATTATTTAAACAGCTTCAGGGCGAACCCGGCAGGGGCAAGATATGTCTCAGTGAATAAATTGTCGTGGTCCTAGCCGCGAACGGGGAAAAAAAAGTCGCAAAAAAAAATCGCACCATATGAGCCCGGCACAGAAATGGCATTCAAAAATGTCGGGACACATAACGAATGCGATTGTCTGGTGTTTGCGCACCGACTGGTTAAAAACCCATTTGTGTCTAGATTAAAAAGCGGAATTTTAAAACTCCAGGATGGATTGTATTCGGAGGCCTTTTTATGGAGTTTTTTGGACAGAGGCGAGGCTTTATTCAGTTAGGGCATCAGTGGTCACAGCAAATAACATATTGGACAAAAGCCGTTTCGTTTGTTTTATTAAATGGATTTGGTAGTTAAAGTAATAGTCTGCCAGTTCCATCGCACAAAAAAAAGGTATGAAAAAATAAATATGGCGTAAGTGAAATAGATCTTCGTAATAACAGCTAAACCCGTGACGTCATTCAAGTTATCCTCGGAGATTCAAACGCTCACTAGTTTTGTCGTACACCCACAGACAAGACTATTTGTTGATGACGTCATTGTCCATAATGACGTAGGTAGAGCAGAGCTTTATTCTAACTTTAAGAAGAATTATTTATATTTCGGACTGATATAAATATAGTATTTTGAATTATTTTTCCATGACTCTTTACGGTCGGTGTTACTATAGGTGTACCTCCGCTCATCCCTTCGTGGAATACAGGCGTGATGTTATGTTATATTATTTACGCTAGCACAATGCACTGTCACAAGTTTTGATATCTCTATTCTAAAACATTACACTCAATACAGTTAGCAAAGATAAGCCGGGTCATAGCCACACCAAAAGCTAGGGCAGACTCCTCGCTCCACTGAATTTCCGTGTTAAATTTTGGTATTTGCACAGGAGCATCACCAAATAAGAAAATACAGAAGTCTCTTTCCTAGAAACATGCAGGAACATCACACATAGAAAGAAGCATAAAATAAAATATAACATACTTAAACTACAGAATGCCTTTTTCATACTCCTTTTGCTTCGTTTACGTTCATACACGCACGTTAAATAAAATGATCGTTGCTATACAAAACACGTCAAGGGAAACTGGGATTCATTTTTATATATAGAGATTGGAAGCTCGTGGCTAAATAAAAACGTGATCGAAGATTAAGCTACCCTTGCCGAGGTTAGTCTGTGGATGGGTGACCGTTCGTTAACATATCGAGACTCCTCCGTGCCTCGCAAAGCACGTTAAGTCACAGTTGGTCCCGGCTGTAATTTGTAGATCTTTGACAGTCGTTACGGTTGTCCAGTAAGTTAGATAGGCAGTCGCTCCATGTAAAATACTGGTAGTCAGTTGCATGCGGTTAGACTGGAAGCTGAACAGGTCAGCTGATGAGGATAGCCGCATCGCATTGAAAGCTAAATTGTGAACGCTGATAAGATTCTCAACAGTGAACCTTCTGTCTTACCTCCTTACTGTTCTAGTACATTCCACCCTCTGTTATTTAAGCGCGCATTGTTGTTGCAGATTAAAATAAGTACAAAACGCATCCCCGCCGCACTAAACCTGAAATGTTTCCTTTTTTCAGTCCGCCTAATTGTGGTTTAATATGCGTTGTTGTATGTATACTTTTTTTACTTGCAGTTTTCGTGTCGCTAAAGTGAGTATAAATGTTTTTGGTAAGTGCTTGGGGCTTGAGTACGTTTTATGTCCGTTATATATCATAATGGAAAATAATGAGCACATTCTAGAACTTAATATGAAATAACTATTAAGAAATACTATCCGATTGACCGATTGTTGAAATTGATATCTTCATGACGACCTATGTGGCGCGGCGGGCGAAGGTCCGCTTGCGACGCAGGAGGTTGCGGGTTCGATTCCCGCCTTGGGACAAATGTTTGTACGATCTACAAAGATTTGTTCCGGGTGTTCTGGGTATTTTCTATGTATAATAAAAAAAAAAAAACTATCTATGTAATGTATTGTATTAAGTATATCAGTCATCTAGCACCCATAACACAAGCTCTGCTTAATTTGGGGCTAGATGATGCTGTGTGGATTGTCCAGCATTATTTATTTATTATTTATTTATTTATTTATGTGCCTGAAAACTACTAAGATGGTCATAGTATTGATTTGATTGATCTCAGAATCAGAATCAGAATCAGAATGCTTTATTTGTAAACATAGGTCAACTTATAATAGTGGTGTTACAGATAGGTAGGTCCTCTATGTTTTGCCCAGAGGCGTACAAATATATTTAATTACATTGTCTTTATTTCTAGCAACAATTTAACTTTTAAAATAATTATCATAAAGTGGTAGAATAATATAAAATTATGTCACATTGGTAATAAAATCAATTAATAGATAGATACATGCATATCAATTTCAATAAAGATGTCAAATAGATTTATCAATATAAATAGAGAATATAATCGATTTCAATAAATGTCAAATATATTAGGTTACAAGTCTTAATATTAACGCTGATGTCAATAAGATTCAAAATAGATGAGGTGATGTACAAATTTCTGAAGCAGAAATTATAGAATTATCATCCAAATATTCATGTAGTGAGTAATAGCATTTATTTAATAATATTCTTAATAATTGTGTTTTGAAATTGTCCAGATTTAACGTTTTTATTTGTTCAGGTAGTTTGTTATATATTTTTTTGGCCATACAGAAGGTACTTTTATTCATTAGTGCAGTTTTGCCATAGGTCACTTCGAGTTCCAACTTATTTCTATCGCGCAACTTTCTGTAGTAACTTTTAGTAGCTATTTTATATAGTGAAATGTTAGATTTGACGAACATATTTGTTTCGTATATGTACAGCGATGGCAAGGTAAGTATTTTTAGGCGTATAAAGTACGGTTGGCAACTGTCTGTGCTTTTAAGGCCACACATAGCTCTGACACATCTTTTTTGGGCTCTCAATAAGCGTTCTCTATCAACTGAATTGCCCCTCTCCTATACGTAACGTACACACTGACCGAGATGAGACCCTTTTCTTCGAATAAGGCACTGAGAAGTACATTTTTAGAAAATTAAAACCTCTTACAGAATTAAATAGATCGATTTTACCTAGAAAATCCAACTATCCTATTCTCTAAAGCTAGTTTCATATATAGTTTAATATGCTCTTTCATAACAGTATTAAAATGAAACCGTTCCGCCATTAACATCTAGTGTGCTACGAAATCTCGTAGATGCTCTACGAAGTCTACGACGTAGCAAGATTTTATGGGTCGTAGCACGGGATTTAGCTAAAACTGAAGTAATATGGTAGATTAGTTAAGGTTCAATATTTTGTATGGCTAGAACAGTTTCGGAGTACCTATATTGAGAGCTTAGATTTCTATTGAAATATATTAAGGTACTTCAAACTATGGATTAAATCCATACCGAAGCTCTATTATTAGAGCAGATACAGATTTCCTCCATATGTTAGGAAAGCTTATAAATCTACGAGTATATAGGTACGTGCATGTACATATATCTTAATAAAGCTTTGCATCCCTTTTGAAGCATATTTTGCGTGCGGAGGAATGTAAGATTGTAAGAGACATGGAGAAGAATTGCAGTGACCTGAAAAGGTCAAATGTCAACTACAGGGGACCAGTAGCACTAATAAACGTAAAAACGGAGAAAAATAAGCTATTGGACAAACAAACCCTTGTTTCCCATTGTCCATACACCAACATTCAAGAAAAAACGGTTTTGGTTAGTTTGGTTTACAATTTAGCAATATCACTCGATTAGGAAGGTGGAATCGGATAACAATAAGGTAAACGCGGTGAGTTCGATACAGGATGGCAGAATGTCTCACACCCGTGTCTCCATCCAAAAGCCCAATCCAACGTTAAAACATTAACGTTCTACCGCTTCAAAAGTCAAACAGCCATATCACCCATGGCAACCGTCAATTCATTGTTGCTAGCAACTCTGTGTTGCCACTTCCTGTATCGACTTCCCCCAAGTAGGCTCACTACTTGACGTTTCCGATAAATAATAAGCAGAAAATGTTCAACAATCAACCCGATTCAATAGCCTTGTGATACAAACCAGTTTGTCTGACTCGTATGTGTTACTCAAAGCAAAGAATTAAGTCTACTATACTCGTTATGGACATTTCCTGAAGTCCGTAACAGTAAATGACACTACGCAGCGACAGACTTTTCCTCAGAGTCATATGCATATTAAAAACCTTTAACATTCCCAAACCTTAACATACTAGTAACAACCACATTATACCTTAAAACCAATCGCTCCTTATATCACTTGCACCAAACACACAAAGTACAACGCTAGCGTCAAAACTACTGGCTCGTTCACTTGCTTAACTTCAAGTATCATTACGCAGACGTACGTCTTATGAATGAGCCACCCGTGCCACTGGGATATAGTGCAAATTATGAGAAGAAGGTGCACTCTTCGCGATAAGCAACTGTCGTGCCCCCCTATGAGGAAAGACCTTATATTACTGGCTGGCTCACATTACATTATGTCAGTCAATAAGTTGACATCGGGGCAGTCACTGGCTGGCAGGACTGACCGAGCAGGCGATGCTCGGCTTGCAATCGTAGTGCTACGTGCTATATATATAACTTAAAACTACGTTTCAATGTAGAACTTTAACGCGGACCGGTACTACATGCAAACTTTCAGGAGTAACTTAAATCTAACAAATTTATACACTGATTGTAATTAAAATTGATACTCATACGCATGATACACAGGTCTAAAAACTTAGTTGAGATGATTTGTCGAAACCAAGTTTGGTGAGTCAGAGTTTTCTATGAAGACTTGAAATTAAACCTTTAATCAACAAACTTTTTGAACCTATTTATGTCTTGCGTACCTATGCGTAAAATAGCGATAACGCTGCCATTAAATATTTTCTGTAAATAACGCTTTTGATAAATGAAGTAAGGCTCTTTGTGTATGTGAGTATAAATGTTTGTAAACGCACCCACGATACAGGAGAAATTCCTAGTGAAGGGCAACGTTTTATTTAAGAAAAAAAAAGAAGTCGATCAGAAAACTTTATGGTGAATGACAATGAAAAAAGATACTGAATTAAAAAACTCGTTTCTGAACGTAACACTGTATAAACCTTCTCACCCTTTCTACTCACTGCACAGTGCACATAGTACGTTTAAATCGTTTAACTTTCAAGATAAAGCGACACTTATCAGTATTTCTTGAGAATTGCCGCACTGCACCCATGGGGATACAATATATGGCAATGGTGGTTTCAAGAAGAATTTTAAAGCCCCCTGCACACACAATTAATGTTCTTGTTTCGCATTTGGACGTAATTATGGTTTGTGCCGGCTCATATGTTGTGTAATCCCCTTTACTTTTAAACAGTTTAAGTTTCAACCAACCGTGGGCTCGAATTCACTGGTGGGTATAGCCAATAACCATGCTGTGAAATCTCGCATTGTGTCAGACAGAGAAACGAGCAGTTAGACGCTAGTCTACATGCAAACGTTACTTTGGAAAACCCACAGCATTAATCAATTACAAATAATATGTATAAAACTCATCGGTGATATTGAGCTATGTCGGTGCTACTTTTCTTTATTCTGTTTCTGAAAATAACAATAATGAGACATGACGATGTCGTTTTTTACTTTGGCTGTACAATGCCAAACTGTCAAATTTGTATTGAAATAATATTGACTATCGCAACCTTTATCGTACTGTGTTAGTCATTACAATAAGTTTTAAAAACAACCAAAGTAATCAAAAACAATCAATAACTTTCTTCTATGATGTTGCCAGATTCTTTTTTAGAAAAAAATGAAAATAAAATATGAATTAAAAGTACTTAACTTTTTAACCTTTCAACTGCAAATCCGCTTTCATAAATTGACTAATCAATCTTTTACCGAAGTCCCAATGAACGGTGGATGATAAATGATCTATCCGCCATTTTAATTGTTAGAAAAAATTCGACGAATAGAGAAGTTCTGTTGGAGGTTTGGAAATTGGAGGCGGTCGCCATGATGGATGAGTGGATGGACGTCGCGTGTCGTCCAGTTTCTGTTTATTGGCGGTTGGCTATTTTTTTTGGTTTAGGAATGTGGTCAGTACGATGAAATGCAGTTTGAAATGTTCGAGCGAATTGTGTGGGTTTAAATCAAAGGCTAGGTTGGAATGGCTGTAATTTAATTGGTTTTGAGGAATAGTTTCAAGTCAAAAACTCGGTCCATTACAAACAAACGTTACCCTCAGGATTTCAATAATGTGTGGATTTAGTAGGCTAAGCTGACTGAGCTTATATTTCGATGGCTTTTCTTTCTTTTCATCCAATCAAACAGACCAACCGGGCCTTACCCAGTTGTAAACGTCCTTTTGAAGTTCTGTGAAGACAGAACAGAGCTTGCAGTAGCAGTAGTGCTTGATATGGAGGGAAGTGGAAATTATGTATTATTCTAATTCCTCCGCTGTTTTTTTCTGATTAATTTCGTTGCGGGATCCAAGACAGTTGAATCGTTTCTCCGAGACTCGTCGGACTTCATTGTCTCGACGCTTTTCTAGTGGTCGCCACTGTTGATTCTGGCTTACAGGAGTTGCAATGGTTTGAGAAAAGTGTGGCGGGCTTGTCCAAATCCTTCAATACAATGTATGTAAACTGATACATATCAAAGTCAAACTTATATTCAAAGTGTGTGCTTAAGTTGTGTGAGTACTTATGACTTAGCAACCCATTGCAAGCATTAGACATCAACATGATGCAAGCTTAAAAACTGAAATAATGTTAGTCTTTTTTACACGAAACACATTACCTGTGCTTTTATCATGTAAATTATTCCGTTAAACAGAAAAAATAATCAGCAATAGTCGCATTGGGTCTCTGAATGCAAAAAGCTGGTTAGGCAAGCGAGAGAGGCTTCTTTTTTCTTTACATTAACGTGGACGGGCGACGGGAAGTGCGAGTAATAATATGCAATATTTTCAGTATTGCTCGTGAAGCAATATCGAATATCGTGCAGAAGAAAATGTAGCGCATACTTAGATAGGTGAGCCGATAATTAAAGTGCTTAACTAGTTGTAGGTTATATTATAGTTGTACAGTATCTGCATCACACAAAGTGAGTTTCTGTCAGCGATGAACAAGTTCAACTCTTCATTAATGGCTGTTGTCGAAGAGACACCATAATTTTGCCAATATCACGTAGGTACTATGATGGACCGTCGAACGCTGGAGACACTATCAGAGAATATTCTTATAAAAATACAAAGAGAAAATAACTATAATCAATGAACGAAACTTGAAAAATCAGCAACAAAAAGTTCAAAATGTATGGGATTGACATGCGCTACCGAAATGACACGTGTCATTGGTTGACGGATGTTACGGCTGATATAATGTCACTTGCCTATGCCCCTTAGGTTATAAAATAGTAACGAATAACTCTCATACATACATGCAACAAACACAACAACATACTATGATGGTTAAGTTTCTCACCTCACCCAACCCAGCATACTCGTAAATCACCGCGACCAGTATTTTCTTACAAAAACATTTCGGTAATTTAAGACTGCCAAAGAGCTCATCATTTCAAACACCCCATCACAAATTTTCAGCCAGATTCCCGATAACCGTTATTCAAAAAAATCGCCAATTTGTAATATCGAAAAAACCGGAAACAATCAGTTTTTGGTATGGAACGATCAACAAATTCGTTTAATCAACTCTCGAAAAACGTCAAAGCGATCGACTTTAGTATTTTCGTCAAAAATCAGTTGTGCCGTATGAATCCCGAAAGGGTCCCGTAATAAATGGTTACGGGGCTAAATTCGCTCAAACCCGCTCTGAAAGCTGCAGTGGGTTCCGCGGAATAATTTATTAAAAGCCCGTTGCTGCTTTTGTTGAACGCCGCCCGGTTAGGGTTGCCACTTCAGAGATACGAGCATTTTCGACTTGTATTGTGTATCGTGTATGTTGTTCGTAAGATATAGGGCGTGATTTTGTTTATTTATTTATAAGAAATCGTGTGTCTCGCCGATCAATATAAAGAAGCCTCAAGATACAGTCTTATATCATACTACAATACCAATGTACGCCATCCTATTAAGTGCAACTGCACTAAGTAGTTACATCATCATCCGAAGATTCCTAGCAAAACGCCGAACTAACGAATCATCAGAAACTGAAATGAAGCAAACCGCATCTCAAGACATCAATGCTGAAACTTCAAATATGCGTCAATCTGACACGCCAGATCACTATTCAACATTATTTTCGACGAAAGTACTCAAATAATTGCTGAACTACGGCGGGAGGTGTTATACCATGGTACCCAAGGCAGATCGCTGACGATGCGTTAACCCCATTTTTACCGAACAACATATTGCATCAGCCACGGACACGAGGACGGGCCACGAGATGCTGACTTCGCGCAACGTGACAACGATCGTGCCACCAGTTCCCGGGCATCGGAAACGGCCACTTCGGTTCCAACCTCGAACGTAGTCATAATCTTTAGCAATAATCAATAATTGTAATTTCTTTTTAATTAAAATAATTCATTATAAGTAAATTGGTTTTTTTTTAATCCTCCGCCTGCAGCTACCGTAATTAGTTAGATGCTGACTTGGAGGTAAATATTTCTGTTTGGATTATATTTTCTCACTGCAGTGCCTTTGCACTGCAGTGAGAAAACACAGAGAAGTAAAAGAAGACTAGGTAGACCTTTGTCTACCTAGTCTTCTTTTACTTCTCTGTGTCTTGGTATATTTGGTACTAATCTTTATCGAAGAAGTCTAGCTTATCCCGCCAGCTATAGCTGAGCCTACGGTGATCTCGTTTGCCATGTCAAAAAATCACGTCGTGGGTCGTGCGTTTGACACATTGTTGCAAAAAGGTATAGTAATTAAAAATGCCTCAAAGACGAATAATCTTCTCTATTTTCCCATAAATATATCACATATACTAGCAGCCTATATTTGTTGACCGTCGGTGACGATAAGAAAAGTAAAAAAAGACCCAATTTGATAAGTTGTCAGCCCTGCTTGGCCGGCGTGTCACAGAGCATCAATCATGCAAAGATGGCGGCGGTTGCGACGCCGTCGGCGACACACGCTTGTAACAGCGCACAATACTATCATAATCACCCTTTATCATTATATCAAACGGCCTATTTGAGTGGTTTTGTTCTGTTTGTTGTTCAAGTAACAGATTGATCTCTAAAATGCACCTTGTTGACATATCAAAACTTAACTTACTTTTAACTGTCTCGTTGGTCTAGTGGTCCCAAGTGCGACTGAGGATTCTCTGGTCAGGCAAAGTATCATTGAGATCTTCCAATACGAATTTTCTCATCAGCCACCCAGAGTCTGGTTTTGTGCCCGATTGATGGCATTTATGGGATTTTGCCCTATTAAATGGGACTTAAAAATCACTATCGAATTGTGGGTCTTGTCTGTATAGTAACGCCCACATTTCGCTGGAAAGGTATGTGCACCTCTACCTAATTCCCTGCGGGGAATTCAGACGTGTTATGTGTTACTTATCTCTTGTCGCAAGTCTAGTCTGTGTGTGTGTATCTAAAACCCTCGATTGCACTCCAAATACAAGACGTATGCCCAATGTGAAAGATACGAACGTGAGGCCTATACTATGTTGTGGGTTATCTTAGTGATAACGCACAACGAAGTACTATATGACACCTAAATAAAATACCTTCACATTTGTGTCCTGTTGCGCAATGAAAAACAGTGCTCTTTTATCTAGCCATATAATTTTGTTAGTAAGAACACTCAAAAAGCTTCCCTCTATTCTAAGTACAGGCCATCAACAAACTCAACACATCTTCAGTTTATTTTTACAACCCATTTTACTTTTTTCTTAAAATATTTTTTCAAGGTTCACCCACAATCATTCATGCACGCATTTACACAACTTGACACACATATGTCAAGTACTGTTACACAAACGTCTTGAAAATATGAAAGATGGTTTCCCGCTGTTAGGGGAGCTAACTCGATTTCGGAACTCGTTGTATTCAGACACTCTTGGACCCTCGAGCTTGCAGTACGGTGGACCGCACAAAACCATTTTAAGCTGGCCTCTTTTTCTATTGCAACCCGGTACTACACTCATCATTATTATGCCTAGCCTTTTCCCAACCATGTTGGGTTAGGTTTCCAGTTTAACCGGATACAGCTAAATACCAGTGTCATACATGATACTGCCTATTTGACCTCCACAACCCATTTATCTACTAGGAAACACATACTCCTTGGCAAGACTGGTTGTAGATTTACCGGGCTTCTGAGTACCCGTAACGACTGTCAAAGAACTACTCATGACAGTCGGGACCAACGGCTTAACGTGCTTCCCGAGGCACGGATGATTCAAGATATGACTCCGTATTACCACTGACGTTTAGATTACTGTACCAACATTGTTATGTATTATTCATGAAACTGAAAGATTGTTTGTAAACATGCTCGTTTTAACGTAAATATTTGTTTTGAACAAAAATATGATTGAAATAATTTAATGAAATTTTGCATGAGAGTCGTCAGTAAACACACCCACGATTCAAAAGAAATAATAAATGTTAAGGGGCCTTTTTTAATAAAGAAACCATCTTTGTCTCTCTTATTTGGTACATTATTAGTTAATCATATCGTTTACGTCCCACATAGTCACTCTAATACACAAATAAAATAAGTAATAATTAGCCATTACCTGCTTTTTATCAACGTTCGTACCAAAGTCTTTACATAATAAGTGACGTATTGTAGGCACATACGCCCGCACATCAAGCTATCCCAAATTATAAAGTCTTTCCAATTGAACATGAACCTTATTCTTTTATTATAAAGTTGAAAAACTATCAAATAAATTTGATAGATTGGTGTAGCTTGATGTGCTGGCATCTGTACGTTTGATATATATTTATTCCTTCTCTATGAAGTGCATCCAAAGGTTGTCTGCAAGAGATCGTTTTTCAGCGATAAGGCCGACCGTTATACCTATGTGACTCTTAAAGTTATTATTTGTAAGTTGCAATCAAGAGTACCTATTCTGTTCTATTCCTTAAGACTATAGAGGGCACTATAGAGGTGCTTTTCCCTCGAATTTTCGCAACCAGCATTATACTAAAATACCCCAAAACTAACTCGACGTGTATACCAAAACTAAACTATGTTCTAAATCAAGTTAGCAAGCACATTACACATACGTGAAGCTAGAACAACTGTCATAAACATATTTCGTGCTAATGTTCCGGCCGAATGAAAAGCATATATCTTTGTATATATAAACATGTAGGTATGTAGGTGTGTGTAACTGTGTACCTCCATTGTTGCATGCTCCTTTGCATGTCGGGAAATTCTTTCACGGTTGAATTTGGGCAAAAACGTTGCCCATAATTCGACTGATATCTACTTACATATTTTGGGTACACTTGCTTGGTTACGACTTAAAACTAAGTAAAGTTGTATAGGAAACAGGCAACTTAACTTAGTTTTTGGTCACGCCATAATTTGAGAACGACTTTACCGATTTCATTCATATTTTTTTAAAGTTTTCTTATATTTTGTAGAAGGTTTTTCCGGAAAGCAAAATTAAGACAACTGCGCAGAAAATTGGAAAATTTTAGAAAATTTTAACGACTATTTTGACGTCGCGCATTTGACAGTTCGAGCGTTTGATGAATGTGAATTTTAACCGAGTGACGCCGCGGGGCGCAGCTAGTTGTTTATAAAGAACCACAGTAATGTTACTATACATGAAGAATACCCTATATTTTTTGTACGATCTACGAAGATTTTTTCCGGGTGTTCTGGGTATTTGCTATGTATAATAAAAATATATATCTATGTAATGTATTGTATTAAGTATATCAGTCATCTAGTACCCATAACACAAGCTCTGCTTAGCTTGGGGCTAGATGATGCTGTGTGGATTGTCCAGCATTATTTATTTATTTATTTATATTTATTTGCAACAAACATGAAGTTCTGACAACCTAACTAGGTTATTGCAATAACCTGATTGAAGGAAAGTCAGGCCTTTAATTCCCCGAGGACAGTCAAGGTTATAATGGACATGTTTAGACTGTAACTCTCGCTTTATTACCTAACTGAGGACATGTTCAACTAGTTTAAAAGTGAAAAGGTACCCTAAGCGCATCTTTACCTACATCATGATAGACTTAAACTATGTCTTATCATGATAAGGAATCGTTTAAAAATATCATCATAGCAAGGCGTAGAGAAGTCCACCAGCGCCACTCCTTTAAAAAAATATTATTTCGTAACTGAGAAGAAAGTATGTATAACGGCTCAATAAAGACCCTCGGTAAGTCTAGTTTATGTCTAGAACTTTCTATTGCCTTTTATAAAGTTTCATTGGTGTTATGAAGATCAACATTAAAATACATATATGCATAAACTCACGGCGTTTTCCCATGGGGGCCAAGGCAGAAACCACAACATGCTACCGCTACCATCCTTACTAACTCCATTGCAAGTACTATGCACTTTATTATGAATATTTAATATAAGAGCATTACAATGTCATAGTAATAAACGTTCCCTCACTAGAGAATACATGTTACAAAACACGATGAAAACTGCAAGATAAACACTTAACCCAGAGTTTATCATAACCTTATTTAACCTGAATACGAGTATTAACAGAGGAGGCTTCAAACGGAAATTACCGGCACTACTGTACCGCAGAATAGTATAAAGGCAGAAGTGCGGGCGCGTACGAATATGACTTTTCAATTAATAAGAACTTTCTAAGTTTATTTTAGAAATCACTGAGATATATGTAGGAGATGGAAAACATCGTCAGTATACCCTATAATTTATTAGATTATTTTTTAATTGTTTATTGTATAGAATTACCTATTTGTTTTAAACGCTGCCCATTTAGATATTTAAATTCACACACACAAACAGTCAGACCCGGAATAACTACCAACTACTACTACTATTACAATAAACAATTAATTATTACTTAAACTAAAACTTTACACATGTACATACATATAAATACACAAAAACGAAATAAAATAAATAGGTAGGAATACTAAATAATTTAAGTATTCTGAGACCCTGATTATTCTTGGTAGGGATTTCTACCAAGAATAATCAGGGTCTCAGAATACTTAAAGTTATTATAAGTCTGTAATCACCAACCCAGCTTTAGAAAGCGCAGTGATTAACGCTCGTGCCTTCTCTGTATGAGAAGAGGCCTTTGCCCTGCCTGATAACAAACTGGTATTATTTATAGAACAGAAGTTCAGCTCCGTAGTACCAGCGAAAGCAGGCGTACGCATGTGTGCTTAGATGGCGATCTCATTCTATCTCGCTACATGTACACTCGCTGTACATAAACCGTGTCTACGTATGTGTGCGTACATTTTCGCTCGTTGTATGGAGTTAACCCTCTGGGATACTATTCTGTGACTTTACTAAGCAAGTGTAAAGGAAACTAAACTGATTTTATAAACTTTGTGCTACTGCTGGCTGACTCTGACAACTAAGAAGTGAGATACAGAAAGTTCATTCTACAGGCTAACTGGTTGTTGTACATGATCCCGTAAATCGTAGGAGTTCACTAGTATGTACTGTGACGTCTGTATGCCAAAAGGAACCTTATGTCATGCTTATTTATTTATTTATTTAATACTTTAAGCACACAAATGTACAGAGGCGGACTTAATGCCATACGCATTTTCTACCAGTCAACCGTTGGGTGATGCAGAGACAAACAGTGGCAGGTGCAATTTCTTAAATGCTTACAAGCTGGGAAAGTATCCGTTCTGACTGGATCTAAATACTCACTTATAATCGTTTATAACATAGCACGTGCCATATAGGGCGTGTCAGATTTGTATAAGACGCGCGAATTTAGATCAGCGGAGCTCTATCATTTTCTTACGGAGTACTTGAGCTGGTGCTGTGCGGCGGTAAAATGTCTTACAGCATGATGGTGGTGCTACGACTGCCTTCATTAACCATTTGTGATAAGTTTTCCAATCTGTTCCAAAGTAATCAAAAATCTTATCAGCATATTGGTTCAATGTTTGTTAAACATCACCATCATCATCATCACCCTCCTTATCCTAATTTATTTGGAGTCAGCGCAGCATGTTTTCTTCTACCATACTCGTACATTTCTTATTCCCGTCATTTCAGAAGTCACCTCCTTCCAGACTTCGTCGGCTTACAGTCTAACCGGATGCAGCTGAATACCAATATTTTACATGGAGCGACTGTTTATCTGACCTCCACAACCCAGTTACTGGGCAACACGATACCCCTTGGTAAGACTGGTTCTCAGACTTTTGGGCTTCGACATATCATTTTTCACACAATCCATCCATCGTTTTTTTGGGCTACTCTAATCCTCCACAATCATACTTAAAACTTTCCTCAGTTTGCCAAACAGTAATGTTTTTATTTGAAAATTGAATATCCTGTAATAATAACCTTCTGAGCTGTGTGTGCTTCTAATGTAATCTCGGGTTTTGAACTAAGCCGGGTTATAGTGTCAGTTGCATCGCTTCCAGTTACGCTTTCATACAAGTTTTGGTAAAGTTGGGGAGTGTCAGATGCAGTGATCCTGGATTAGGTAGGGTCATGGTTAGTTGGGTATTTAAGGGTTACGTATTAAGAAACAATACGAAAGATTTTTTTTGAAATGATAAAAACTTTTTCGCGAAAACAATCAACCAATTTCATTTGGTTTCATCGAAGGTTGGTAGTTTTTTCGAAAAAGTCTTTATTTTCCGCTTTTGAGTGGGTCAGTATAAATTTATGTTTATGTGTAATAAGACAAAGATAAATTTATACTGGTATTTTAGGTTATTACCTAAATTCAACTGTAAACCACCTTTAACAAAAAAAACAGAAGGTGTAAAATCAATCATCCCCTATTTTCTACACTTCCCTACGGGGTAGATGCTTTTTTTACAAATTTTAATGGTACCCTACTTTAAGGTAAACTCTATCCAATGAAAAAATAATCATTCAAATTGGACTACACTATAAAAAGTAGGTATACCTAATCAAACATAGAAAATTAAAACCTAAATTTATATAAGATATATTATGTCGAATAAACTTCTCCTTTTTTTACGTCGCGTCGGTTAAAAAGTAGGCAGTTACTCATCATGGGAAGCTGCTGGTTATTACAACAAACTTATTTCCCTACGTAGGGCTTTCTTCTTGTCAACCCAAAAGCTGACGTTTCACTTTACAAAGTTCCTTTCAGATCAACCCCTTATTGGGGTTGAAACTGGGACAAGTGTCCCCTCATTGACGCTGCGACATGCAAAACTCGAAAAAATCTTTTAACGCTTCCAATTTTAACATGGCGAGTGCGAAAACAATTCTAAGAGCTCGTACCTTAGCAAAGAAAAATAAATAAACAAGAAAAAAATAACAAACCTGGGCCGAAAACACAATTCTAAATAAACGTGACGTTTCAATTACCCAGTGAAACACAATACGTATATTTCCAACTCGAAATACCAACTTTATAAATTCAAAAAGTAAATTCCATTTAGCGCAGTCCGACACTCGAGCGAAGCGGAGCGGGGTGAGCGGAGCGAGCGAAGCGCCCTCTTTGTTACGTCTAATTACATACGTTACGTGTGCACTGACGACTACGAATCGCGCTTCATTTCCCCGTGGTACTCTGCTAAGCTGCATTTAGCTTCTGGAACAGCTATAGATGTAACTCATTTCGAGTTTGGTCGGTGGTTGAATTTAATTTGCTCAAGTTTCGGTCTGCTGTAGATTCCTACCGCTACAGTTAGCATCAAAACGCTATTTGGTTAAAATGTACTTTTGAACCATGGTGGTTGTCGTTTCGTAATGTGATAACAAAGATGGCAGATAAGAAACAGTATTGAAAATGTTGCTGGCATTAAGCAAACAGTATAGCAGCAGAGTTGAAAGTCTACTATTCTCTAAATCAAGCTGAGAGAAAAGTATGAATACTCCAATACTTTGGTAGCTACTTGCATAAGACGCACTCTTGGGGACGTAATCCTGCACATGCTCTGCCCAGCGAGATTAATCTGAGCTGTTGCCACGATCCAGTAAAGAGCATAAATATACATACGAAAGGAGCAAAGATGATACAAAGGTCGCAGTCAACGATCATTTTTCCGCAAAAAAATACACAATTAAAACAAAAACACAGAAAGAGCAATTTATTTAACAAATTGTTACGACATCAGCAGGTACACAGTGCCACAAGAGGGCCTGAAGGCGAACCATAAATTAAATTCTATTACCGACTGAACAAAGTTAGCGAAAACCGTTTCGTCACAAATTGCTCTTTTAAAATCGTCGAATAACCAAAAATCCAGGAATGCCGCTCGCAAGTTCCAACTTAGGAAATAGATCCATTTCTTTTTGTAACTTAATCACAAAGAAGTTTGCCAACTTTAAAAGTTTTGCGGAACTTTGTCTCGGTTTACGCGTAAAATAAAAATAAAATCGTTTTAGAGACACTGTATAAAAAGTTTCGGCCCCAAGACTGTTGTTTAAATACCCAGCTAGTATTTTTTCCTAGAAAACTGTACCCTTTTGTGACTGGACTGAGTTTCACGCAGCGGCCCCTAACTTCTAAAATCTAGTTTTGAGATCTAAACGATCTGGGGAAAATGTGTGTATTGTAGTTTCATAGACAGTGTAGAGTAACTTTATTGTGTTGTGTGAAGCCTTTTCCTGGTTCGTTATTTGGTTAGCAGTATAGAATTTAGTACAGAATTTTCCCTGTGTATTTTGCTGAAACAGTACTTGTTAACAACATTTTGAAACATGATGGTATTGCCTTCCAAAACATGGCGACAAAACATGGTACCTACTATGTACTTTTATAGCCAACATTATAGAAAATATAACGGCCAACTTTCAGGAAGTCAATTCCCATCAAAACTTTGAAGTCTACTAAGATTTAGATGGACTTTAAAATAGAAAGTTGGTCCTTGTTGAAACCTCGTTTTAGTCAAACTTCGGCTCGAAGGACCAAACTAGTTTTTACGAGACTATTATAAGAAAATCGGTCTTGGGTTTATTTAAAGATGGGTTGTTTTAAAAATGTATTCTAAAGTTCGTTTATTTTCGATGAAGTTGTTAAATTAAGCCATTTTCTTAGTTTAGTTGCAGGGTTTCTTTGAGATAACTGCAAAATTTGTACAAGTTTAAGATGTAGAGAAACTAATTCAGCGTAAACTTAACGTTTTCAATTCCACTTGGTTTTCATTTCCATCTCAATGTTTGTCTTCCATTTCATTTAGTTCAGCATACTCATTATACGTATCTTACTCTATAGCGGAATATTAATTGCTATTATGTTAGCTTCTTGAGTGATTTGATTTCTTTGAAAGACTGAGACTGTATTCATGGCTGTTAGTATTCTGTATTATCATCTGCGTGGCCTTTTCTCAACTATCTTGGGGTCTGCTTCCAGTCTAACAGGATGGAGTCTGAGTACCAGTATCGTGTTGTACATGAATAGACTGATCAGTCACTGTATAACACGATATCTGTATGGTAAGAGGTTTTTAGACTTACAGATTTCTGACTACGTAACGACTGTAACGACATATCTACCAATGACAGTCGGGACCAACGGCTTAACGAGCTTTCCGAGAAACGGAGTGGTAATATAACATCACACCTATATTCCTCAAAGGGTTAGGCAAAGGTGTATAGTACACCAACATTTCGCCAGTTTTATGTAATAAAGGACGAGCATACTGTCATTAACTGGGCACAAATCCATACTCCAGGCTGCTACTGAGAAATTGAAGATGGGACACGCCCCAATAACTCTTAGCCAGAAATGGGAATCGAACTCAAGACCTCATGAGTAGCGGTATTACTTGCAACCACTAGACCAACGAGACACCTCGACTTTTAATGGATGGTCACCCATCCTTTAACCAAACTTGGCAAGCGTAGCTTATCCTTTGATCGACCCATGCATTTAGCCACAAGTAAGTTTATGATAACATACGACTAAAAATGTTACAAACTATCCTGTATATCATCTCCAGTTAACGGAATATTATTTATTTGTGGTAAAACACCATTCCAACAACCATCCTAAAATTGAATCTGAGAAACTGTTTCAAAATAGTCCACAATAACTCAGTTGAATCTCGCAATAGTAGCAATAAACGAGTACGTTTGAATCGCCGTAAGGTAGGGTAGTTTGTTAATATTTGATCGCGCCATGTCCCGTTGCACTGCGGGGATCATTTATCGTTTGGCCACCGCACTGGGCGGACGTCTTGCGGTCGTTGTAAACGTTTATTGCGGACACTAAGATCTTTGAAGGTAAGTCGTTGGGAATGGCTATTTGACTCGGTTGTTGAGATTGCTAATAAATTAGCTATTTCAGGGGAGGATTGAATCACAAAATGTTATTTTCTGATATACGTGTTTGATGGTAAATACTGTTACGCAGCTGCATTCAGTTAGACTGGAAGGCGACCCAACATTCTTAAAAAAAGGCTAGCTAGATGTTTTTAATGGTACAGTCTATTAAGTCTCCTAGTATCTTTGAAAGTCAGCGAAGACTTTAGGTGGAGGTTAACAGGACACTCCAACCTGGAGCGCAAGTGTAACGTAGTACTGTTCCACAAAAAATGCGCCCTAATACCTGCACGCTGCAGAATTGGATGGACGCCACTAATGGCGCCCAACTCGTAGCTAAGTTCTGTGCCGACTATTGGGTCAAGTAGCGCCATCTTTAGTTCAAGAGCGGAAAGAGCGACGAATCGATGGATGTATGCGAGAATGACGGGACGGTGGCGCCATCGTTGACGAAAGGAAGAACCACGGGCGAACAATAGGTTTGAAGTAAATTGTAATTTTAAGTTGTTACAAGGAATATCGACATCAATCGATTGAGCATTGTTAAAATTGGAGCAACGCAAGCAGCACATTAACACAATAAATGTTTTGAAAAACATCTATAAATTAAAATATCATAAATGTCGTCGACACTCTATGAAGAAGTACGAAGACAGCACAGTGGCTGAGCGATTGACTGCTGAGCTGCGTGTCGTGGGTTCGTTTCCCACACGGAACAAATATTTGTATTTCCTACAGGTTCTGAGTCTGGCTGTTTGCGTATGTAAGTTTGAATGTACCCACGATACAAGAGAAATGCATAGGGAAACGTTTAGAAAAGAATAGAAGACTTCTACCATTCTCTTCTCAGACATAATCCTTACTAGTAACGTACAAATAACAATCACCAAAGCACTATCGTTTGAGACAGTAATTAGACGGTCTGATGGGCATTATGATTGATGCATACAGCCTTAATTGGCGCACGGAAGGCGATAATTACTTTATCGCCGGTTCAGCTGCGCAAATTTGACTGTTTAATGAGATTAAATAACGTTTAATGATAGGTATCCATCAAATGGTGCTGGTATCATATGTTCGTCTACTACAATTATTGTGGTGTTTGTAGTAGTTACAGATAGAGAGAGAGAGAGGTCATAGAATGCCTGTGGTGATATGGCGAGATTAAATTGTCTCATTTTTAATCACACACAAATAAGTGTGAAAACATTTAATAATAGAGGATTAATCCGCATGAACCAGCCAGGCATAAACGAACAAAAAGAAAAAAATACAAAATTTCTTAAACACAACACAACAAATTTAAAGTAATCTAACAAAAAAGGAAAGTTTTATTTACTGACAATATAGACCCTGCAAGAACGTAGTACTTCATTTACTACAAAAAAAAACAGGCAAATATTGACTCACTGCAGGGCAAAGCCCTTTTCTCGTGTAACAGACAAGCGACGAGCATTAATCACCACGCTTGCTCAATGTGGAGTATTTCAGAATAATTATTATTTATAAGTCCAGGCTTCCTCACGATGTTTTCCTTCACCGATACCAAAAATAAACATAGAAAGTTCATAAGAATAGGAAAAGTCACATTAACGACTGATGTGGCGCGGCGGGCGAAGGTCCGCCTGCGACGCAGGAGGTAGCGGGTACGATTCCCGCCTTGGGACAAATATTTGTAAGATCTACAAAGATTTGTTCCGGGTGTGCTGGGTATTTGCTATGTATAATAAAAATATCTATCTATGTAATGTATTGTATAAGTATATCAGTCATCTAGTACCCATAAATAAATAAATAAAATACATTTATTTCAGGTAATCATAACCCATATTATTCCATTGTTGTTGCTTAACAAAATATTTAAGTTGACTCATTTATACAAATTATTACAATTCATTTACCATAATAAAATTACCAAATAGAATGAAATAAAATAAAAATAAAAATAAAATGCAGTCATTGAGATAAAATTAGTCAAATAATAATTAAAATCAAATTAAATAAATTCAGTTCATTAAATAAAATTAAAGTAAACTTATAATCACATATCACTAAAATATTAAAATAACACAAGCTCTGCTTAGCTTGGGGCTAGATGATGCTGTGTGGATTGTCCAGCATTATTTATTTTATTTGATACCTGTCTGGACTTCAACCCATGACTTCTTGCACGAGAGACGAGAGCAAACGCACAGGCCTGTCTCTCATAATGACTCACCAAAAAACTCTTTTCAATTCAAAACAAAAACAACGGGCTTAATAATAATCCGAAGGAATTAAGCATAAAAACACAGAAGAGATACGTGCACCATTTCGCCTTAACAGCTTCACTGCCAACTGAAATTTGGTGACGTCATGAGAAAATCCAATGTATTTTTTTTGTAAAATATGCATGAGGGACGTTTCAATATTTTTATTTTGGAAATATTTTTAGGAGCTTTTGGTAAGAAAAAGTTAGTGGCAATTTGCTTCGTTTTGGCCTGGACGGCCCGGCTTCGTCATCCATATTTGAACCTTATTTACTTGAAAATAAAAGTCAATTTTAAAAAACCGCAACTTATAACGGTATTTTGTATTATTCAAGCGCAGAGCCACCCTACAAACGTGTTGCCAAGCGCAGTGCCGGGCGCGTACTAATTCATAGAAATCGAGCAGCGCTACTCCGCATATTAGCGGGGCCGGCACCCCGCGCTCACCCCGCACTCCGCTAATTTGCGGAGCTGGCAGCGAAGTTGTTAAGGCGTATAAACAGCTGATAACGAAATTAGATCCTCACGGCAAAAGGGGGAAGCCATAGGCGACAGTTTTGACCGGGGGCTTTTCATCAGGAACAACTCAATTACTTATATCCAGTCTGGTGAAAGTGCTGGCAGCTAGAATCAGTTTTACATTAATCTTTCATCCATAAGCTTGTAGAATAGTTCGACAAATAATTTCGACGATATATCGCTGTATTGCCATCCACTTGAGCGTCTTCAAAGGTTCCTGGTGCACTATAAAAGTGTAGTAACCCTATCAACATCCTGAACGCGTTATTATATTGGACACGCAGGGCATTGTGAGTCTTCTGCGAATGCTTCACCCATAGGCTGCATGTATAAAGAAGACTGACAGTACGCCTTGAATAAGGTATTTTTACGTGTGCAGTGCAGCGAGCAAACCTATAGGCCAGCAAACATACACAAACACATACATATGTATACATGTAACACACATATACACACACATGCACATGTTGTAGATTTGAAGAATTAAAAAAAAACATATCAGTCTTTGGTTGCTTTGATTAACTAAGCTACTAGCTAACCCTCATGACGATTTTTTTTTCTGTTGTATCTGATGTGAGTACTACCTTCTTAGATATTTGATACATTACTGTTGCTTCCAAAAGCAAAAACAGACGGGGTTCCGTCTGTTTTTAACACCGTAACTGCCAGACAACGAGGCACAATAGAAAATATATTTCTTGTCGGTCACCTGGCGTTTAAAGTGTTATGTTGCTCTAGATCGTTATAAGGATAAGTCAAAACCTTTACTTGGGCCCCTAAATCCCACAGCCATGCTTATTCATAATTCCATGATGGGGCACGTAAACGATACCATAAACTTTAATTAATCAATACTGCAACCAGGGATCAGTTCAATACATGCAAATAGCAAACCGGTTCCGTACATAATCTCCGATTTAAATTTACAATGATCGCCATAGCTGATACGTTAACACAAATCCGAGTTGGATAGGGTTTTAAGCTCTGCCAAATTGATTGTACAGGTTTCGTATACCTGTCTGTGGAAATAAAATGTATGTTGTGGGTGAGAATACTAATTTAAAATTAAAATAAGGGCATGGAAGTGTTGGGCAGCCCAGCAATGACTGTTTTTTTGCATTTGGAAACTCTCATGAATGCTATCGGAAGTCTCTATCTAGGAGGTGTCTAGCAGACACTTAACCCTCACGTTGTTCTTTTACTACCTTAGGTTGGGCGCTAGAAGACTTGCGCAGTTTATCGCGCTCCCCAGGTATTGGTCTACCGCATAAGATCCATGCGGGCCCTGCGTCTGGGCGGTGCCGTGTTTTCTGTTCAGGCGACAGAATACTCGAGTCTGTCGACCTATGGCGGCCGGCGATCGTTAAACGCCTAGTACATCAGCTGTGGATAGAGCAGGAGGTCGATCCTCCTGCTCCTTTACCACCATCACTTTTGGGAAAGGAGTTGACAGACTCCCACCTGCTCTCATTTCCCGAGCTTGAACACAACCATGAGTGGAAGCAAGAAGTTATCCACAGCAATCCAGCGACTACCATGTTGATGAGACCACGGCATGCTCCTTTCTCCTAGTTTGTGGCAATAAGAAGAATTGTAAAGAGTTCCATAAGTAAATTGGATCCCCATCTCCTCAATTTCGAATAATTTCAGAAGCTTTCAGCGGACAGAACGTAGAATTCGTGTACATTTTCTATAATTCAACACGGGAATAATATTTTATGCGAATGTGTTGATCAAATCTTCATATGAATGTAATCCGCAAATAACATTGGAGTGTATTCGATTTGCATTTGTGAGATCCATACATATACATTTTCAGGTTTCATAGGGATTTTTGCAAATCTCAATGTTTTTCTATTCGGGATTTATTTATAAATGTTGCTTTAAGTTTAATTATGATTTGACATCTGCATAGCTATTTCGACATTTAAACTGAATAAACACGTTCAAGCTCAAAAATCAAGAAAAAAAAATAACGTCATTTGCTTGTCAAATTTTATAATCCGAACATAAACCCTTTCCCCGCTACATGGCAAAAACCTCACATTCTTTTTGGCATAAAATCTTCACACAGTTCTCGTACTCGTCTAATTTTCGCAGTTACAAATCATTCTTTTAAAAATGACGGTGCCCACATTCTTTCCTTATTCTTTACACTGTACAAAGAATTAGAGCTTCTTAGATTTATACGAGAGACGTGGCCGTGTGCCTTGGAATAGGATATGCATTTTAATAACTTCTTAGCTGGCTTTTATTGCGAACATATTGTTAATGCATCGTTGTCACGAGTTATATTAGATGTATAAAAATGATAGATATTCGGCTGGATTTGTGGGATATGATTTATTCGTATGTGCCCTTTGAATTTATTCTAAGTCATTCAGAATTTCATCTTTAGACGGTCACTATTTCTATTTAATTTTTTAAGGTACATTATTAAGAAACCAAATTAATAGTTTCTGTTTTATTGTTAGATTTATTAGTATTCATTACTTGTCGAATATATTTTTCTCAGATATAGGTAACACAATATCCGATCATACCGATATTTTATAATGCAAAATGCGTGTTGATTCTTGGAACAAGCGATTCTTGAGTATCGTCTGCATTGAACGTGTTAATGTATAATGTACTATTGTTTTACCAAAAGCTTGATCAATTGTTTTATTTTGCGAGTTTGTCATACGGAGCTGTCAAGTCACCGGTTTGTCTTGTCTATGTCATTGTGATTTTTTTTTGTGCAGTGCCACACTCTACAAAAAAACTTTTGCATTTCAATACTGTGTTTTGATTAGGATATGTGTATTTGTACCCACCAAATTGTGAATAAAAATTAAATTTAATTATTTTATTACACTTGGAAAACTTCTGATTACGGGGATATTAGGAAGTTTCCACTGTTTTTGAACTACAGTTACGCGTTACAATTCTCACACCAGAACCAAAAAAAATCCCAGCAAATAGCGTTTGTTATACAAAATGCGTAGATGACGGTTTTGTGATGGGGTTTTTTTTGCACCCTGTATAATTCTTACTTTAAAAACCCTAAATATAACTCAAAATACGAAATCACTAACAATAGAAATCTAACATTAAACCGTCAGCTGAGATATAAAAATCTGTGGACCGGGTTATAATCCTCAGGGAGTTTGCATCGGTACAAGTCCAGGCGAACTGAAGATTATTCACCTATGAATTTTTCATATCAACTCAGCCGGGACATGTAAACCTTTTATAATATACATTTGCTTTTGCGATGGTTTTATAAAAAGGCTCTTTGAAATATTTTATTTTCTTGAATTTATTTTTTATTAATGGTGTGTGAACTTGTGATTTTGTTGTGCGTGAATTGACGTGGATTAGGCAGGGTTAAATTGTGTCAGTTTGTGATGACGGGTGTCAAGATAAACATATTTTAGTGAATCTAGCCAGTACTCGTCAAAATCAAAGAAATTTATTTGCATTCATTGAATGAGAAATAAAATAATTATGGTAGGAACAGAGGCCAGCACATCAAACAAATATGACATTTTTTTTATAGTTATTCAACTTTATAACAAAGAAATAAGGTTCATGTGCAATTGGGAGAATTTCACAGTTTGGGATAGCTTGATGTGCTGGCGTCTGTATATAAATTGTAAGTGCAATTGCACATACAATTTATATTGTGGGTCTGGCCGTTTGTGTATGTGAGTTTAAATGTTGGTAACGCACCCACGATACAGGAGAAATTCCTAGTGTGGGGTAATGTTTAAAAAAAAAAAAATATACAGTAGATGTTTATTTCAATGAATTTATTAGAATTATTCAACATAACGTTCTTAAAAAACAAACATCAAGGCAGTTTTTAAACACTGGAATAAAAATAAATGATCAACTTCTTGTGTACCGTTTTGAAAATAAGAAACACAGCGATTTCTGGCAAATATACACAACATTCGTACAGCTTTTTTCTTTAATGCATCTAATTTAATCTAATACAATCCCATTTGCAAACCCGTACTATTCGAAATCGATAATAACTCGAACTCGTTATATTAATGAATACTTAATAAGGTAATTAATTCAAACCCAATTAAGTACCGTACCTGAAAAAATTACTACCGCTAATCAAAACTCTGGAAAGGTGCTTAAAAATCGCGTAAAAAATCGTCTAGGATAAAAATCATAAGTGGCATTTACCGGCACGCGATATGAAGGTTTTACTGCACTTTTTTATTATAGCTCGTTTATTATAAAGTTTATGGTGACATAAAGCATAGAATAATGGCGTATTTTTATAACCAGATGCGATAAAACACCTTTTATGCTGGTGATAACATCGGTATTGAACATTTGGCATGGATATTGCATTAGTGCTCGGATTACTGCTAGATTTTTGTCTAGGATTTGTGATAGTTCGACTTTCGCTAAGCGTGTAAGGTTCGATCAGATTTTGGGTTAATGACTGATGTTTATTGATACTTAAATTTCTCAGTGTCAGCTTGGAGTCTGGATTTGCGTTCGGTTGGTGGCAATTCTGATTGGTCCGAAAGTTGGATTACTCAAAAATACTTCACGTATTTTTTCTTTTGTCACGTAAACCATAAATGACGACGAAATTGCGCGCAACGTCACGCCGTGCTACACTTTAACCGTAACAGTGACGTCACAAGCCTGAATCATTGTCACTTTTTATTGATTTGAGTAAGCAAAAAATACGTGTCCAGTATTTTTTGGTAATGTTACTGACGGAATTAATAGATTTAATATATTTTTACCTTGGACACATCCCTGTTAGCTGGCCACCATGGGACTTAAGCATAACTGTGGTAACGTTTTTTTTTTTTACACGTTACCAGTCTTATCTGGAGACTCAAATACTTCCTACAAAACAGTTTAGCATATGATTGACTACCGTCTGCACCAAACGCAGACGCTGCTCCGTGCTTAACGCAATAAACTACCAATCTAACGCAAAGTGGGTTCGACCAGACGTTGATTCATTGCTCTAATGCACTTTTATTAAACTCTAGATAGCCACTTAGCCAAGGATTCAAGTCGAACTTCAACTAACTTAAGTTATAAGTTGGTGTCTCGCAGGATTTGGGTAGATACGTTTGCTTGATGGTTGGTTCTCTAGGGTTAAAAGTTTTGAAGTGACGACGAAGTGCATTAGAAATTAATTCTAAAGAAAATACTGGGAATAAACTTGTGCTTGTGACTCAAGTTTTTCAATTGTGAAGACAGGTTCTGAAGTTGATCGTCAATAGCTTTGATATTCGATATACAAACTTCAGAGGAGGGAATATTTCGGTTCGTGTCTTCGAGGCGAGATGCTGTGTGTACATGGACTACTGAGATACCATACTCACATATATACCATAGATTCACTAGATTAAAGGTTTAACCAAAAGCATCTTTTACTATAGTGAGTCCTGCCCCTACCAAGATTACAGATTATCGAAATTTTTGATGAGGAGCATCTTTAGGCACGCTACGTCACCAAATTCGGCTCCCTCATGTGTGAACTCGCTCATACACTTCGTTGTTTCTCCGTTTAAGCCTCTCGGCCGACCGACAGACCGACCGATCGATTACTACAGTCAGTAACAACTTATAATTTTACCCCCTATTTATTTACTGGTTTTCCTTAATTATAACTTCTTTCATTAACCATAAATTTCGATGTTGATGATTTCATTCATGATTACACATTTGACGGGCGTCCTGTGACGGTCATCTTCTTGTCCAACATATTTCTGTAACATCATCCACTAAAATTACTATTTCCATTTCTCACAACATCGAGAACGTGAAAACAAATGAAATTCACTACACAAAAAACCTATCCAACAATCCCTGAAAATGTGGAACTTAAAAACCTCTCAGGTCCAGCAACTTCGCTAATAAACAAACCCCAGACGATTGTGAATTCAAAGCACATCCAGCGCTTGAAAATTTTCACCCATTTTCTAGATAATAGATTTTCCGACGGAGTCCTGAAGACAAACAACGTTGGGTTACTTGCTGGTCCATTTGTGGCTTCGTTTACAGCTGATGATGGGGTTACATTATACATATACATACATTGGCATTATTAGAATGTACCATGGCACCCAGGAGCATAACTAAACTCATGTAATTAGCAACCATAATACACCCTATACATATAATATATCGGGTGTATATCCATAATATACCCTAAGTCACCGATTAATTTGGTGACAGTATCCTAAAAAACGAATACAATATCTATTGAAAAGTCTGCCGGCAGACATCAGAAGTGAAGCCAATAAGAACAGATTTAAAAATAAATTGATATCTCTTCAATTTATTTTATATTTAGAAAAAAAATGGCTACCTTGCGTTGTCAAGAGGCCAAAAATATCCGTACAACGCGCAACGTGGCAATACCGCCAGTCTTTTATAAAACTAGCAAAGACAAACATTACCAATGTGTATAAGTAATTAAAGATTGCTATCCTATTGAAATGAGTCCTTTTTAAAACTCCTTTTCTTCATCCGAAAACACCCATGTCCCTAATGGACCCTTTCATTCGAATCCCATCGAACTAACCCCTAAAAACCCGCCAAAAATATAACCTATCAAGTAAAAAATAATCCCCGAACAGTAGGTACAGGAAATGACGTAAGAGAGTCAATTGAACCACTCAGTGGAACGTGTGTGGGTGTAAATTCAATAATAACCCAATACTTTACCTTTCTTCCCCGAAAAAAGTGCTCCTAAAGTGTCTTTAATTAAATAACCGAATGGCGCGATGATGGTAGGGTTGCCACGTCTTCGATAGTGCTTGTTGCAGTTTTATACAAAACTGCAACAAGCACTATCGATTCTTTACATCATACGATGTAAAGAACTATCACTATTTATTTTTGTTAAAGGCTACTTTGTCCACTGTTGTATATTGTGTGTGACTGCCTTGTTGCTCTACTGGTTGTAAAGCTGATATACTGCACGATTGCTAGGGTTCTGGGTTCGATTTCCGGGTCGAGCAATGTGTTATTGGGATTTTTCGGTAGCAGCCCGGAGTCTGGATGTATGCCAGGTTGCTAGCAATAGGCTATCCCCTATTACATTGGATTTAAAAACAGAACTGGTGAAATGTGAGTTTACTGTAAGTACACCTGTGCCTAAGCCTAAGGTGTAAACACGCGTGATGTTATGATGTTTATGTATATTATGTGTGTTATACAAGGATCTAGGTTATGTCATCCTCATTTACAGTTTAGACTGAAAAATTATGGTTGAATACTCAAGGACTTCAAAGTAAAATCTTATAATTGGAAATAATCCCAGAAGCTATGAAAACAATGTATACAAACACACACTCACGGTTTTTTTTTTATGGGGATAGACTGAAACCGTAGAACGTCAATTAAAAATAACTATATTACCAATTGTAAGTAAGTAATCCGAAAAGAAAAAAAAAATTATACGTAATTTACAGAAATCCATGCCTTACCAACAGATGCCACACTGCCATATTGATCGTACCTGAAAAATAACAAAAAATAAAGGTTATTACTATATTCAAGTTCAGTATTTGAAAAGAAAGAAAGAAATAATGTCATTTTTCATAGTTTTCAGAACATTGTATCACAATATTGTTTCGGAGTATGTCAAAATCGTTTCGCGGACAGCCCTGTAATTGAATGTGTTCTGATTGGCTAGTTCATATCACGTTCGATGACGCCATGTCCGGTCGTGTCACGTGGTCAATTTCCGTTCCAATATCCTATGCAGTCAATTTCATTTGAAATATAGCGACCGATCGGGATGAACGTCTAGAGCCGAAATGTAATTTATTTATCTAATAAAATAGAATGAGAATGGTTTATAAGAATGAAAAATTAAATAAAACCTTCACTTGTTTTTCGATGTATAACAGTAGCTACTGTTGATATGAGATGATTTTTACGAAATTACATTAGTATGTCAAAGTACGCTTAGGTCTCTATTTACATAATAAACCGTAATATATTTACACCCTGCAGTAACTTTCATTTTTAATATAACATAAATCATTATCACAATAATATATGTTTTAGAACAATAACTAGTCGTAAATAAAAGATATAACAGCATGGCGTTACATCGCACCAGTATTCCCGGTTAGCCAGAGGTGTACCTAATAGTACACCCACAGTTCCCCAGTCACGTTGATATCTCATGTAATAGACGATGAAAGCGACGAAGGACATCGGTGACGGCGTGTGTGTGTGTAGTCTCATGTGTGTGTATTAATAATTATTATAAAAATGTCGAGGCAGTACTCCTCGATACGGCTCGCATTGTGAGGAGGTTCCTGTCTCTGCAAACCTAACCACCGGTAGCTTGGACGCTGCTCACGCCATCGGTGGGCTACTATTTTTTATATTTTTTAAAGTTTTTTAATTATTTTAATATTTAAAAATGTAATGTATAAGAATTATACTGAATAAAGAAGATTACAATACAGGGGAACGAACCTATCGAAATCCTAATCGGACACAAATCCAGACTTCGGAGTGTTACTGAGAAGGCATAAGTAAAAGGTAGGCCACCAGGTGTACATGTCAGTACACCACTGATGATATTGAAGGGCCTACAATATCATCAATGGTGTACTGACATATCAGCTCTGTGCTCGGAGATTTTCGGCCAAAGTTGGATATGCTAGCCACTTCAGACCACATGAAAGAGCAGCAAACCAAAGCTCGCAACAACCACCCTAGGAAGCCATCGAATGCAGTCATCATCATCACCACTGAGAAGTTATTGAAGGGAAGGGAAAGGACCTCCCCTTTCGACCATAAGACCAACAAGCCTGTTAAAACAAAACAGTGTCACAATAGAGAAATACAAAATATAATTATCAGCCATCAAACAATTTAATAGCGATGGCGATTACAAAACACGTAATGCAGGCACGATAGCATAATAGAGGCTATTCCGTTTTAACATGTAATTGGGTAGATAATGTAATTGGAGTGACGCGGACGTCAGCTTTCATTTGACTGCGAAACCGTGTTTGGACTGGAGTTAGATTTTCCAATGGTCTGTGATTTAATGCGCTGGACTGTATTTGGTCTGTGACAATTGGGAAATTTGTAATTGGACATGCTTTGGAGTACGCGAGGTGTATTGTAATTGGCTGTTTTAGTATTTAAACGTGTTTGCAGTACAGCCTTGGGACAAATGTTTGTACGATCTACAAAGGTTTGTTCCGGGTGTTCTGGATATTTGCTATGTATAATAAAAAATATCTATCTATGTAATGTATTGTTTTAAGTATATCAGTCATCTAGTACCCATAACACAAACTCTGCTTAGCTTGGGGCTAGAAGATGATGTGTGGATTGTCCAGTTTTTTTTTAAACCTTGCTCCACACTAGGAATTTCTCCTGTGTCGTGGGTGCATTTACAAACATTCAAACAGACATTCACAAACAGCCAGACCCGAAACAACTACCTGTATTATTTATAAGTATGTACATTATTAGTCATCTTTTGGGACTTTTGATTAAGCCTAGTCATGTTACGATTGTAAATGTATTTCTGTGCACCTTAAAACTCTTTAAAACCAAGGTACTAACTTGTACACTTGCATATTTGCGATTTATCACACGGTAAAGGCATCTATTGTTACAAAGAAGGTACGAGCATTCATCACCACGCTTGCTCAAGGCTGGTTGGCGATATCAGATGTAGATGAATTATAACTCCATGTTTTCTCTCGATGCTTTTCCTTGAACGATATCAGTAATGTTTAAGATAAGCTTGGAATGTACAAATAACAATTGGCTCATTTTATAAAATTATTACCAGCCTGTTACTGTCACACTACAAGACAAATGTCTCTTCTCATACAGAGAAGGAACGAGCATTTGATCACCACGCTTGGTCAACGAATTATATTGTAGCGACATCTATCTCGCCACATGCGAACTAAATCTGACGTATCCTGCATCGCGATATTAAAGTTATCCGGCGATTGAACAAATATACAAGAACTCGACAACCACCGTCGGGCAGTTGCCCACCAGACACAAAACCCGTCTGGTCAGAGGATCCTCCCTTTTCTATAGTGGATGAGGAACATCACACCCTTTTCCACATACCCCCAAAACATTAGTTATAAGTCCAAGTTTTCCCACTCATTTTACATCTTTTATATTACTTCTACAGCCAGTTATAGAAACAAACTTTTTTTATGAAAATCACAGTTTGCCAGCAAATATGAAATTACTATGAAAGAACATTCATATCTGTCTCTCTCTCTCTCTCTTCATATGTCTCTGTAAGGACCTACCGGAAACTTTCTTCTAACTTTGCAAGCGGCAGAAGATATAATTTTTATTCTCTTGGTCAGCTGAAAACTTTGAATATGTGGGTCACGAACGATCCTACTTCATTTTTATGAGGAATCTGGAGCCAGAAAATGATACGAGGAGTGGGTAACAGATATTCATGTTGAAGAATATTATGTGTAATATTTTTTTTACTGTTTTACTTGTGTTCGCAAGTGCTAGAAAGGAAGAAAGATAAACATTTTTATGGGACACGCACAGGACTTGTAAACACCAAAAAACTAAAACTAAACAACCAAGAAAATAAATAAAAGGACCTGTGCGAGGCCAAACAGTCTCCTATTTCAGCATATGCTGCGATATTTAAACGATTCTACTGCCTAAAAATGTCATCATGGCCCAGTGGTTTAGGTCTCGCCTCTTGTGCACGAGGTTGTGGGTTCAAACCTGCAAGTACCAATGTGAGTTTTTCAATTCATATGTACTTTTAAGTTTATATTGGACATCACTGACATCGGTGAAGAAAAACATCGTGAGGAAACCCGAACTTATATAATTAATATAAGTCTGAAATCGCCAACCCGTCTTGAGCAACCGTGGTGATCAATCCTCATGCCTTCTCTGTATGAGAAGAGGCCTTTGCCCTGCAGTGGGACAGTAATAGGCTGGTACTTTACTGCTTCTGCTAAGTATGAGGTCTTTGGTCCGATTCCCGGGTTGATCAAAGTGTTATTGGGTTTTTCCATCTGGAATATTAGTTACAATCAGGAGTCTGGATTTGCGCACGGTTGATGGCAATAAGCTCGCTCCTGTAATAAGTACATGGGATTTAAACATAACTGGCGAAATGTGGGTGTACTATAGGTTCACCTCTGCCTAAGCTATCGGTGTAAACTGGCATGATAATATGTTCGTATTTATTTCCGTTTGTTAGAAAACATAATATCGTGACAAAACCTAATCAATAAAGAAAACCTAATCAAAGCCACCATAAAGACAATTTTAACTTACGTAATATATCATTGTGAGAAGATTTTTAATAAGTGTAAATATGCCTTTCCCATTCTTCTCCATATGAGACTACCATTTGAAAGCGGCAACTACATAGATTCAATTCTTCATTTTATTGTCAATTTTTGACATTTAAAAGTGCATTTTAATGGTCAAATGGTTCAGGAATATATAAAAATAAAACTATTAATAAGCAAATGTTACTACAGTGTCAACGATAAAATAAGCAAAATTATTTTTAAAATTTTAAGTATTTACATACATACAATAATTCCACAAAACTATCTGTATACATATTTACAAAAACAAAATAAAACAAAAAAGCCGACCAAGACACTCAGGGGTCAAAGTACTCCTCTGCATCGCTGTCATCTGGAAACGTACCCAAAAGACTGGCAGCATTGCCACGTTGGATGGCAATACACGCGAAGTGTCGATCAGATGATGATGATATAATCGCTAGTATAGTATAAATATTTATATACAGTTGCAATTTTCCCTCACAACTAACGAACATAATATTACGCATACACGTTCTTGAGCCCCGTTTTCAATCACCGAAGCTTTGTAACGGCAGCCATTAAAAACTTTATTTAAGCCCCATTATTCGTTCGGTGTCGATAAATTAATTGAATTTCCCGTCGACAAACTTTATTATTAAGTAAGCTGAAGTTTCATAACTTTCTAACTTGAAAGTCAGCAATCTTTTGCGTAATTCAAAGGAATTGATTGTATTGTTGTTTGGTAGGTAGTCGGAGATTTATCGAGCAGCCGGGTAATTGCGTAGCACACAGTCAATGCCTTTCATTTTGACAGTTCTACAATGTTCATCGCGGTATTTACGGGTTCGAGCAGACGAACTGTTCAAGCATATGAAGCAATAGATAAGGAATTAACTTCGGATTAAGATTGAGAGTGTGTTACGGAATTGGGGTGCTAAAATGCCTAATGAGCCGTAACATAATGGTCGTAAATTTGATATGGTGGTGTAGGTTTGAAGCTTTTGTAAAGTTCAGATCAAAGGAGGCTTTATTAGTACTGATGATGTCACAACATCTTTGAGTCATAAATACTGCAGTGTCTGAAGACTGAAGTCTCCAATCAATGTGTGTTGCAAGAGAGACTTGTTCATCCCAAAGCAATGGACTTCATAAAAAGGTGACAAGGTCACCCAAACGGTAATGAAGAGGGCTATGCTAGGAGTTTTTCTGCGGGATCGAATCAGAAATGAATATATCCGAAAGAGAACTAAAGAAACCGAAATGGCCTGACGAATTTCCAAGCTTAAATGGTAGTGTGCGGGGCACAATGCTCGCAGAACCGATTAATTCATTATAATAAATAATGCTGGACAATCCACACAGCATCATCTAGCCCTAAGCTAAGCAGAGCTTGTGATATGGGTACTAGATGACTGATATACTTAATACAATACATAACATATATAGATATTTTTTATTATACATAGCAAATACTCAGAACACCCGGAACAAATCTTTGTAGATCGTCCAAACATTTGTCCTAGGGCGGGAATCGAACCCGCAACCTCCTGCGTCGCAGGGGGACGTTCGCCCGCCGCGCCACATCAGTCGTCATTATGAATGCTTTAGGGGCCGACAGATAACTTTAACCACATAACAGCGAATACTTACCATGTAATAAACTGTAAAATACGACAAAAAATGCTGTTCAGTAGTTTAGGTTTTCATAACTTGACAAAATGTAGGTAACAGCTTTAATTGTTTATCGCCGACTTCCAACCAAATTAATAAACAACTAACTATAATAATGACGATGAACAACAATACTAACAAAGCTGCAAAATTATTGTAAAACCCTAGTTTAGCACACTGAAAACAAACCTCTTTAGAATTTAATTCTAAGCAAAGTTACAATTCGTATAACTATCTGATTATCCCTACAATTTTTACGGATCAAGCTTGGTATATATTTCTCTGCGTTTATTTACAAGGGTAAAAAATTATAAAAAAATCTTATTAATTGCTCACAATTTCTATGATTTTCTAATTAAATAAATGCTACTTGTTTCGATATACCTACCAATTATTTGATGTGATTTCCCAATTAATTAATATTGTTGTTTTAAATGTACTTATAAGTGAAATTCGTTTTCACATGCCTAGTTACTTCATTGTGTTTGTGTTCTCTATATTATCCAATGTGTGTGTGTGTGTGTATTTTTAATGTTTGTCTTCTTAAATATTATTCTAATGGTTTGTTTGACATTCATTTTTTGACATACTGTATTTATTTTTACTTATAGCAGAAAGTTTGTATATTACTTGTTATTTCTTGAACGTTCCTATCTGAAAATGTTCGCGTACCTAATTTAAGGTAGACTATACAGAGGCCAGCACAGCACTACCTAATATCTTAAATTTCTTTGATAAGTTTTCAACTTCAAAAAAATAAGGATCATTTTCAATTGGCAAAATTTGACACTTTGGGGTAGGTTGATGTACAAGGATCAAAACTTCTTTTCTAATATCTTATGTCATGTTCAACCAACTAAAACTAATTTGATTCATAATTAAAACCCTTTACCAAACTTGTCACTCAGTTAAAAATAATTACAACATTTTGAAACACCTGCGACACTAAATCCGCAAATTAATTTTCTTTCTCACTTCTTATAATTAAGTTTGAAAGCACTATGAGTATAAACTAACTCTAGAACTTAGTCCCAGCACCTGGGCACAAGATAACCATTCATCAATGTAATATCGTTCCTAGTCTGTTCTGACTGATAACGAGATTAAGTAATTAACGTTACGTAAAATAATATCACGTCTGTATTTTCCAAAGTGATAATCGAAGCATTCAAACGAACGCGGCCAGTAAACATTTTTGTATTTAAAATATATATCGTTTAGCATTTTTGTTTTTATATGTGACACGGACTATTAGTATATGTACACAAATTTATTAAGTTTTAGAGGAAAGAAATGTTTTGTGCAAAACATCTTTAATTTTAAATCGTTCGCTTCTGCGTGACGTTTACTCCGCGCGTTTGTGCTAGGTCAGTCCGGTATGTTTTAGCCCCATGTAGGTAATAAGCCTGTTAACCGGTTACGGCTGTTTACGGCTATTACATATTGAGACCCCTTCGAGTCTCGGAAATCACGTTAAGTCGTTAGTCCCGGCTGTCAATTGTAGATTTTTGTCACTCTCCAACCCGAAACTCTAACTAGCATTCTTACCAAGGGGAATGGTACCCAGATTTTTCACCCAGTTAGGTGGTGAAGGTCAGACAGGCATTCGTTTCATGTAAAAAGGTAAGAATCAGAATCATTAATTTGTTAAATATAGACGACCGATGTGGCGCGGCGGGCGAAGGTCCGCCTGCGACGCAAGAGGTTGCGGGTTCGATTCCCGCCTTGGGTCAAATGTTTGTACGATGTAAAAATATTTGTTCCGGGTGTTCTGGGTATTTGCTATATATAATAAAAATATCTATCTATGTTATGTATTGTATTAAGTATATCAGTCATCTAGTACCCATAACACAAGCTCTGCTTAGCTTGGGGATAGATGATGCTGTATGGACTGTCCAGCAATATTTATTTATTTATTGGAACGAAGTTTCTTACGGCAGGCTTGGAGGGGATAGGGAATTTGCTGCGCGACCGAACTGAAAAAAATATGATAGTAAAACCGTAAGAAAAAATCCGTGGAAAAAAGTGCGTGGAATAAAACCGTTAAATGATGTTATTTTATGTTGTCAAACAAAAATAAAGACACATATTTTGTTATTTTAGTTGATAATTTGAATTACGATGTTTTTTTTATTTTAAGTAATTTATTATTTCCTAAAATATTGAATTTCCTAAATACTTTCTTGTACTTAAATATAAACTAATCAGCAAAATTTAAGAGAAAAATCACGATTTTTTTTGCAATTCTACATTAGCCGAAGGAACTTCGTTCCTACCTGGTGTCCCGCGACACCACATCATTTTTTTTATAGGTTTAATATTAAAGATCTTTTAGATAGTAAAGGTTCCTGCTATGTTTTGTCGTTACTGACATACAAATTTGGATAGAAAAGCCAATTAGAATTAAAAATGAAATAAGTAAGAAATATTGCTGCTGAGATAGAACAAATGTCGCAAGATTACATCGCTCAACAGTCCTTTGCTGTCACCAAAACAATGAGATAATAATTTTTGACGTTAGTATACGGTTGATTAATTAACAATGAAATTTGTTCTAGATAAATAAGAGGCGACTATTGTCTTGGGTAAAATAAATAGTGTTATATTTATTCATGAAAATGCTTAATTAGGTACAATTTCAGTATGAATAGCTGAAAACATCGGGCATCATTTTACGTGGAATGTAAGAGAATAACTAGATATTTACTTAATTAGTAGAGCTGTGTATTTATTTAGCATTTTAATTTCGGTGTGGCAGACTTTCAGCACACAGAGAGTCAGAAAGTCACAGAAAATGTACCACGCCAGCGTGGTACATTTTCTGTGAACGTTGATTGTAAAGGTCATCATCATCATCAGCATCTGCCTAGCCTTTTCCCAACTATGTTATGGTCGGCTTCCAGTCTAAACGATTGCAGCTGAATACCAGTGTTTGACATGGAGCGACTGCCTATCTGACCTCCACAACCCAGTAACTGGGCAACACGATAACCCTTGATAAGACTGGTAGTCAGACTTTCGATTTTCTGACCCGTAACGACTGATAAAGATCTACAAATGACAGCCGGGACCAACGGCTTAACATGCTTTCCGAGGCACGGAGGAGTTTCGATATGTTACGAATGGTTACCCATCCACAGACTGACCTCGGCAAGCGTAGCTTAACCTTCGAACAAAACGTGCGGCTTTTTTTTATTTAGCCACGAGCTCTTCTGAAATGAAAAAACCATTGTTTTTATAAAACATATCAACTATACAGGGTGCATGGGACAACGACACACATTGACTTCACACACAATTCATGATTCTAAATCTCCTGGTGTTACAGTTTTTCGTCGTCTATTTCCTCATTTTACCGTTTTTTAACTTTATACTATAAAAACCATGATGAGTGACTAGCCCAGTGAGATTTAAAAGAAAAACTAAATTTGTCACTTATTCAATTAAAAATCACATTAGTTCAGTGTGTCAGTAATCATGGTTTTTCCAGTTTAAAGTCAAAATAAAATCCTAAGAAAAATGTAAAGATTAGGGAAAAGAGAAATAGTCAACGGAAAATTTCATCACTGAAGGGCGCCCAATCATGTCCTGCAGTCATGGTATAAGTGTTTACACTACCTGTGCCCCGCATTTTTACCCGCAGCTTAAGGTCACAGTATGTTAAATCAACGACACGGTTGGCGTAGTGGCTGAGCGATCGACTGCTGCGCTGCGTGTCGTGGGTTCGATTCTCGCACGGAACAAATATTTGTATGCCCTACAGGTACCTGTTCCGGTTCTGGCTGTTTGTGTATGTGAGTTTCAATGTTTATAAACGCAACCACGATACAGGTGGAATTCCTAGTGTGAGGCAACGTTTAAAAAAAAAGGACCTTCAAGAATTAGGTTATAACTATTTTTTCATATCGGACTGGTAAATCTAGAGACTCAAAAACTCTTCAGCTTTGTTATGTTAGTGTAGATTACCGTACAATGATGACCACAAAAGATGTCGGAAACGGTCACTCAACAAATCACATGAATAAAAAAAAATTAAACAAAAATATGTTGTGCTACTAATCCTAGTTTCGTCGAGGCAAAAATTATACGCAGTTAATTATTCCTGTCGCTACACAGGGACATACTCGTAAATGTACCCGGTGCAATTTCCGCTATAATCTCCGCGGAGTTAGACAAGGGCAGGGTTGCCTTGGTCCTGTTGAAAACCACTTTAGTAAAATAGGAATTAATACGATAATCTTACAGTAGGTTTTGCCTGGTCGATGAAACTTTTCAATGTCTGAATTTGTACCCAGTTGGTGGAGTTAGAGTAGGCACGCTCCCATTACATAGAACTTAAATATAACTGGCTAAATGTGGATGTACACCTTTGCCTTAACCTTCCGAGAATACTAACGTAATGTTCCAAATTCAAAGACGAGAAAAACATAGTTTGAACAGTTATAGACTGCCAGGTAGAATGCGACTTATTGTATCGAATACGATACAATACAACACAATAGTTTTGTGTTGTTAGACGGGCCGATATCCGCAACTCCACGGCTCTTCGCGTATTTTGCGTATAATGCGACTTATAAAGCAAGATTAACAGATCGCCCTATGACTTAACGTTACAGTAAAATTACTGTTGCATACGAATATGAACCTGATTCTGAAGTAATATTCATATTCGTATAAGCAAAAGTGGGTAAGTATTTTGTGGCTTATACGCTTATAAAAATGGGTCATATTTGTATAAAACGCTAACTTTGCTTAGTAAAGTCAAGTCAAATAGCGGCCAGTGAATCTCACCCATAGATATATCAGGGCAAAGCCCTCCTGACTGTAGCTGACACTTAACACTAATACAATATGGATGATTTACGAAATAAATTATTGAATTGAATTGAATTAACGCTTCGGCTTTGCTATTCAATAAAGCTTCATGTATGTTAGAATGCCATGATGGCCCAGTGGTAAACCACTGGGCCATCATGGCCTCACCTATTATGCACAAGGTTGTGGGTTCAAACCTGGGCAAGTACCAATGTGACTTTTTCAATTCATATATACTTGCTAAGTTTATCTTGGACATCACTGACATCGGTGACGGAAAACATCGTGAGAAAACCTTGACTAATATAATTAACACTGTCTGAAATCGCCAACCCGTCTTGAGCATGCGTGGTGATTAATGCTCATGCCTTCTCTGTATGAGAAAAGGTCTTTGCCCTGCAGTGGGACAGTAATAGGCTGGTACTTTTTTTTAAAGCTTCATAGAAAAGCGTCATCCTTAATATCCTTAAGTAATAAAAAACTCAGACGAACATAAAAATCTACCTCACAAAGTCCTATATAAAAATATCTATTCCACAAAAATCTCTGTGAGGCAACCCTTTAACGTCCTGCAAGCTGATTACATACATGTAGCGGGATTCGTTTGAATAAAGGATTAATTTAATGAAAATTTTCAGATAAATTACGTGTCGAAGTTTTTTGTGCGGCGTTTTTGGGTTAATTGAACATTTTAATTTGGGATTCCGATACTAGTGAGGTACTGAACGTAAATACATTCTTTCAGGGAAAGGATTATTGGATATTTTGTCTCTTATTTTTCTCTACAGTGAAAAGATTTAATCTTTATGTTGATGTATCCCAATATGCTCGTAGTGATGCGTACGCTAAATGCAGTGTTTAATTAAAACAAATTAACTCAAATAATTAAAATTAAAACCAAATGAGATCAAAGATACATGATTTTACAAATCCTTCGGAATTTTACAAGTTCAAAGTAAATATTGACTCTTTTTTTTAAACATAAGACAGTTTCATTATAAAAGAAATTTGGAGGGGCGAAATTGAATCTTGCCCTGCAGGCGAGAACTTAAATTATTTTATTTTTCTTTTTACTTCATTATGTTGTATTCCATTTGCGTCTTCAAAGCCTTATTAAAGTGTATTACTTTCAGGAAATTGTTTACGTTGACTGATGTTCCCTGATCCGGTTCGTAACCGGTTAAATCTGGTTTGAAACAAGTCGTAACTTGTTAAGTTGATCAAAAGTAATTTCGGACGCGGGAATTTGCGCATAATCCATTTATTTTTTGTCAGGCTTTTCTTCACGAGGATTAAAATGCCATTTGGCTCAGTAGCCTTGTGGATTAACCTGAATAGCATTGTTTAACATAAAAATAAATAGCTGGTGCCTTACTTTCCATTTGTTTTTATCAGTACACTGGTACACTGTGACCCACTTATTTTGAGCCGGCTTATGTGTAGTCATGCGAAATATCACGAATAGGACAATGGGAATAAATGTAGCTAATGGCGGGTGAATCGACTGATTTATAAGCATCACTAGTTTTTATATGTTACGTTTATATCTTTCTATATCGTGGAAGCGCGTTGGTTTATGTTTTGTTCGCTTAATAGGCTATATCTGTAACTATTGGTTATTTGTCGTTTCATGCTTAGATTTTAAACATTTGCTGTTTAATTTTTTGCTTTTGAGTAGTTGTTTTTTTACCGCAGATATGTGGGTGTTACTATAAATGCGCCTCTGTCCAACCCTTCAGGGAATACAAGCGTGATGTTAAGTAAATGTGACTGTGTATGTGTATTAAATTTACCTACCTATTCCAATCTTCTGTAATATATTTTTAGGTCACCTTACCACATGATATTCGTTCGTAAAAGTATTTAGGTGAGCACTGAAAACCAGCACTGTGCTGTGTGCTGTACTCGTAAAACATAGAGGGATGCATTACTAAATAACTTACTCACTATACAGTTTTCGTTTAGCTATCTTAAGGACTGCTGCTGAGCATGAGGTCTTGGTTTCGATTCCCGGGGCGTTCAGTGTTATTTAGGTTTTCCAGCTGGAATCTGTATCGGTCCGGAGTCAATAGGCTCACCCCCTGTTCCATGGAACTTAAACATAACTGGCGAAATGTGGATGAACAATAGAGGTACACTTCTACCTAACCCAACGGAGATTACAGGCGAGATGTTATGTTTATTAAATGAACTAAGTAAACTGTCTTCTTTTTCCATGACCACATGCCGAAAAGAAAAGTTTTACTATTGTGATTTAAATTGCTTCCTAAATCCATTATCCCTTCCTTTAGTAGATCTGAATCCCGGTTTAGGCACACAAAGATGTCCCTTAGGGCCGGGTAATGTACAGAGCATCCGTTGGTCTATGTACTTAAACATTGTAAGTATTAGATTAATACCTATATATTAAACGAAAGACGACTAAGATAAAACAGATGTAAGCAGGAACGGTGGGAGAGGCCGGACTACAAGGACATACACTGACCTTAGTGGTGATGTTCTTCTAAAACGCATGGTAACCGGCTTGCATGTATGAACGTAGACGAGGCAAAAGGAGTATGTAGGGATCGTAGCAGGTGGCGTTCTGTATTTTCTGCCTACCCCCACTTGAAAGAGGCGTGAGTTTACGTATGTATGTTTGTAATATACCAATATAGATTTCGTTAATCGGTTAAAAAAAATACCACTTTTACATGTCAATATTTTTTCCTAAACTAAATGAGATCGGTGTTTAGTAATCTATTACTCTGAGAAGAAGCATAGACTAACCAACAGAGGTCGCAGTCTCTTTTTAAAATTCAGATATTATCTTGGCCAGATCGATCATATGAGTACCAGATGATTGTCTGAGATGGTCTTTTCAGGAAGAAACTACCCAGCTTCTCGAGGTTCTGCCCATCCAGTGCATGCAATTTGTCAGTAATCGTGTTGCTCAACTCTGAACTTAAAAAGCTCAACAACTCGACGAACTATAGGTACCAAAGAAAGGACATTACCATACGAAGATACTGTAGTACTTTGTGAAAAGTACAAGTTCCTGGCCAAAATAATTGAACGTATCAAACGTCATTCGCAAGAAACAAAATTAAATGTAACACTGTAGAATTTGTTCTTGTATTTAAGAAAATGATTTAAGATGGCAGTAGGCTCACACACACACCCACACCCACATTTTCGGTAGTTCACAAAACTAGCGAAAATGTGTGGACACTTCTATCTCACCCTTTGGGGTATAAAAGCGTGATGATTACGTTACGTCAAAACAATTTTAAATTAGGGTTCTGACAAGAAGTTTCTGATTGATTGATGATAACTTTGACTTTCATTATAAAGTAATCAGAAACTTACTAAAGATTAAATTACGTCTGACGTAGACATTATACATTTACATTTAGTAAACCCAAACTGGCCCTCTAAAATCCAAAGCAAGGCAATTTTACATTTTAACACTATAGGTACTAAGAACTATAGAATACTTTTTATTGTACAACATGAAAATAAATACCAGTTTTGTAAATGAAGCGACTGCCTGTCTGACCTCCAGAGTTTTTAAAGATGTACGAGTATATGACAGCCGAAACCAACAGCGTATTGCACTTTCCGAGGCACAGAGGGTATATGGAGATCCTCTGTGCCTCGGAATACGGTCGGGTCGGTTCGGTTGGTGAGTGAATGGGTGACCATATGACCTCGACAAGACATAGCTTAACCTGTTATTATTTAACCGCAGCCCCTTTGATATTTAGGTACAAAGACACATTAGTATTTGCGTGTTGTTATTATTTTATATTAAGACATTGAAAGACTTAGTTTTTATAAATACGATGTTCTGCTGTTTCAACAAGATTCAAAAGAAGAACGTTGGCACAAGTACTGCCAAATTAATAAACTCACATCTCATCAAAGAGTTCCTATTACATTGTGCTTTAACGGAGATAAGTGCCTTACCTAATTATAAAATATAACACAACAAATACGCCGGTTTAATTACCCTTCGCTGCAATTTAAGAACAAAATCACAGCCGTGTTGATGATGACAAATAATACGTCGCAAACAGCACAGCAAAATGTTACCTAAGTCTTTAATCCGGGTATAGCTAATATTATGCGTGGCACGCCGGCGACCCGGTTCCACGCTACCCGGCTTACCTTGTAACCGGTTAAGCTTTGCATCTTGCGTTTGATGTTTTACCCGTATTTTGATGGTATAATCGATGAATTGGCTGTATGTAGGTTTTAAGATTAATTTCGGTAATGTTTATGCAATTTTTTAGGCATAAAAAACGGCAAAAAAACAAAAATTTAATTCCTTTAAATCAATCCTTTACACGTCAATATTTTAATACTAGATGGCACCATCATTTGCTAGCTGACTGATTCATGAAAGATATCAGAGGTAAGGATGGTCTCTTTTAAAGTCCCATTAGAGGCTTAAGGTGGCTCCTAGCATTCAGGACAAAGTCTGGAAAAGCACTTTGAAGAAAGACCCATTGCAACTTTGAGTTGAGTTGCCCCGACATACCGCTTGCATATATCAGTCATCATGAGTTTATGTCAGTTTGAATGTTTGTAAACACACCCTAGATACAGGAGAAATTCCTAGTGTGGGGCAACGTTTTAAATAAAAAAGAAAGAATAAGAATTAACTTTTTGTAATAGAAATTTCACATCACATAATCATGTAGCTCAACCCAATTTTAGGGAGCTCAACGACCCGTCACACGACGCTTCCCATTTGTGTGGGCCACGTAAGTTCTATTCAGAAACCGCCACTGTCATGTCTGGTTCTCACATTCACAGTCAGTTTTCTCAATAAATTTCATACAAAAACAAAAAAAAACATAAATTGTCTATATTTATGTTTTTTTTTATAATTGTCTTAACTAATATCATGAAGGGGAAAGATTTGATTGTTTCTTTTTGTAGTGGATAAGCCCGAAAACGACTTAACTGATTTAAAATAAGAACTCCCAATCACCTATAGAAAGCTACATTTTCAGCGAGTAACAGATACTATATTTTATTATAGTAACTATGCTTTACAGGGGGTAGGGGGGATGTTGAAGTTCGGAGGGAAAGGTACAAAATCCACGCGGAAAAAGTCGCGGGATAAGTGCTAGTTACAAGTAAATAGCGCCTGTTTTAAATCTGGTTTCAATGCTTGAAACCTTTATAGTATAGTAATGAAATGTTTATTGTGTACAACAATATGACCGTGTCAAACTAGTGGTATGCTTGGCGCATATTAAGTTTGATGTTAAAAACTGTACGCTTTATTGGCAAACATGCTAAATATAATATCATCACGGCTGTATCTCCCGAAGGGTTGGGCAGAGATGCACCTATGGTAACACCCAGATTTCGCAAATTATGTTTTAAGCTCTATGTAATAGGGCGAGACTATTACCATCCACTGGGCACAATTCCCGACTCCAGGCTGCCAATGAGAAAAATCCTACTGCAAAAACTGAATAACACTTTGCCCGACCTAGGAATCGACCCCAGGACCTCATGCTCAGCAGTCGCGCTTCGAACCATTAGACCAACGAGGCAGTCAATCTCAATATTACCATTTTGTCAAATCTATGTTTGTGAAAGTCTGATTTCTATTTCAGACGGCAGGTTTATTATTTTAATATCAATCTTGTTTCCAATAGAGGAGCTCGTGGCTAAGTAAAAACAGCCAGGCAGGTTGATCGAAGGTTAAGCTACGCTGGTCCAGGTCAGAATGTGGATGGGTAACCGTTCGTAACATATCGAGACTCCTCCGGGCCTCGGAAAGCACGTTGGTCCCAGCTGTCATTTGTACATCTTTGGCAGACTATACGGGTAGGCAGAAGCCCGAAAGTCTGACAACCAGTCTTACCAAGAGGTATCGTATTGCCAAGTTACTGGGTTGTAGAGGACAAATAGGCAGTCGCTCCATTTAAAATACTGGTATTCAGCTGCATCCAGTTAGGCTGGAAGCCGACCCCAACATAGTTGGGAAAAGGCTAGGCAGATGCTAATGATGAATCTTGTTTCCAAACAAAGGGTAAACATATGTATATGGAGTTATAAGGCTGATGCCCGCTTTCATTTATATAGGTAATGCCTAGTGTTACTGAAAAAGGGCATGAGTAAGAAATAAGTCCCATACGTAGGAAAAAAAAATAACATGACCTCTATGGTATTTAGCCAGCTGCATCAGTTTAGGCGCTGACTGGCAACAAAGATAAATGGCGTCCCGCTAATACGAGCTAAACGCCAATAAATCAATACTCCCGGTCATTACGCCACCCGTGTGTGATCCGGGTATACCCTGATGTATGGAGTAGCAAATGGTAAATTTTGATAAAATATTTGGCTTTGGAATTATAGGAACGCTAATTTTGGGTATTTAGATGATAATAATAATGTAGTTATGTATGGGTTGGCTGTCAAGCCAATTATAGATAGGTATTCATATCATAATTAATGCAGAGAAATAATATCATTTTAACTTTAGTCTAGTGGTCCAAGCCCTACTGCTGAACATGAAGAGGGTTCGGTTCTCGGGAGAGAGAAAGAGTTATTAGGGTTTTCCATCCAGGATATCTCAGTAGTGGCAATCGACGACCGATGTGGCGCGGCGGGCGAAGTTCCGCCTGCGACGCATGAGGTTGCGGGTTCGATTCCCGCCTTGGGACAAATGTTTGTACGATCTACAAATATTTGTTCCGGGTGTTCTGGGTATTTGCTATGTATAATAAAAATATCTATCTATGTAATGTATTGTATTAAGTATATCAGTCATCTAGTACCCATAACACAAGCTCTCCTTAGCTTGGGGCTAGATGATGCTGTGTGGATTGTCCAGCAATATTTATTTATTAATAAAAAAAAAAAAAAAAAAAAAAAAAAAAAAAAAAAAAAAAAAAATAGACTCACTTCCTGGCGAAATGCGAGAGTCAAATAGGTATCTCTGCCTAACTCTTCGGGGAACAGAGGCGTGAAGTTATGTTATGTTGTAATCTGACAATGTACAAATATGTGTAACGGTACGTAGTGTGTTAAAGAAATAGATACTGATTGCTCAACCAAAAAAGGCACAGAAACATTTTTTGAGTGGTTCAATTATCCATTTTGGAGTTTTTTTTTTTCCATAAAAACTTATATACGTGCCGGCAAAATGTGTCACAGGACTTAATTGCAATATGTAAATCAGGGACGTTCCGTGGCATAAGGCGGGCCTCGTCAGGCCGGGCGAAAAGTAGGCCAAACTGAGGCCAAAGTCATAGTATTGATGGTTCAACATGTGTTATTTTGTTTACAACTATCCTCGAAGCGTGTTTTGATTCCCTCGTTTAGTCAATATTCGAGGGAATGTCGAACGGATTGGACGGAAAATATTTTGTTGCGGTTTCTTGCTTCGTTTGTTTACTGAGGGTTTCATAATAATAAAGAGTATTGTATCTAATCTATCTAATATTAATAATACACTTCTCATCAAAAAAATCAAAACCGCTTGCAAGTTTGTGTTTTGTAAGGATTATCAGAAAAATGTGTATATTTAGGAATATACATTATGTATATGTCAAATGTCGTTTAATAGTGAATAATAATAGGTCTTTACCTATGAAATTGCCGTTTTGGATGAAAAAATTTAAATGATTTTTTTTCATGTATTTTTTATTTGTATTAATCGAAGTAATCACCCATGCAATCAATGCATCTTTGCCAACGCAGTGGCAGTTTAATGATGCCCTTCTTAAAGAAATCAGCTGGACGGGAGGCAACAAATTCTTCAAAGGCATTTTGTACTGCCTCTCGGGTATTGAATTTTTTTCCCGCCAAAAGTTATCCAAATTTTGGAAAAAGTAGTAGTCTGTAGGCGCAAGGTCTGGTGAGTAGGGCGGATGACGGAGAGCTTCCAACCCCAGATCTTGCAACTTGGAGACCGTCTGCTGTGCAGTATGAGGTCGCGCGTTGTCGTGCAGGAGCAGCGGAGACGAGCGATTGACCAATACTGGTTGGAGATGTGCCAGCTTCTCCATCATTGTGTTCAATTCTTCACAGTACACATCTGCAGTAATGCTCACCCCGTTTGGTAAGAAGCTGTGTTGAATCACACCGGCGCTAGACCACCAAACAGTGACCATCACTTTTCTTGGGGTAAGTTTTCGTTTAGGGCATTGTTTAGGTGCTGAACCAGGATCCAACCAACTTGCTGAGCGCTTGCGGTTATCAAACAGAATCCATTTTTCATCGCAGGTAACAATGCGGTTCAAAATTCCTTCATTTGTGTGTCTGTTGAGCAGTGCAAGGCACGTCTCGACGCGTACTTCGCGCTGGCGATCATTGAGTTCGTGGGGCACCCATTTGTCAAGCTTTTTTACCTTGCCAATTTGACGCAAATGGACCAATATTGTTTTGACGCTAACGTCGAAAGCTGCTGCTAATTCAGCCGTAGATTGTGTATCATCAGCTTCCACAATCGCCTTTAATTCGTCATTGTCGACCAAAGTCTTCGGACGACCGCGAGGTTCATTTTTCAGGTCGAAATTTCCAGAACGGAAGCGAGCAAACCAATAACAGGTAGTGCGTTGGTTTGTAGTGTTAGCTCCGTAAACGTCGTTGATGTTGCGTGCCGCTTGTGCCGCGTTGCTGCCACGACGGTACTCATATTCCATAATTACTCGAATTTTTAACGTATCCATGATGACGAAAAATATTTAAATGCGATGAAAATGTAACACTAATCAATAAACAAATGACTACTTTTGGAAAAAAAAATCCATGTTTTTAAAATAAAATTAATTTGAAATTAGAATTCTTAGCCAAACAAAAAATATTTTGATTTGAAATGGCCAGTACTGCAGAACGGCAATTTCATAGGTAAAGACCTAATATAAGGTTTTCAAATCCTAATGTTAATGTTCTAAATTCAAATTATTTTTTTATAGGTTTCGTATTTTGTTTAACAAGTCATTTTTACCATGTATGGTATCCATACAGTGTTAAAGTTACTTACTTTTCATTTGAAGGAAATTGATATAACAACACACGTAAATGAAAAAAAAAGCTAATAAACGTTTATTTAATAACTTGTATTCCCTCTCCGAGCTCTTATTACTGCTTCCATACGGTTACGGTATATTCACATTAGGATTACCGAATGCAGCTGATACCAATATTTTGCGTGGAGCAACTGCCTATCTGACCTCCACAACCCAGTTCACAACACGATACCCCTCGGTGAGACTGGTTGTAAGACTTTCCGACTGCTTACTACCCGTAACGACTGTCAAAAATCTACAAATGGCATCAGGGACTAACGGCTTAAGGTGCTAATCTTGATATGTTACGAACGGTCACTCATCCACAGACTGACCTTGACTAGCGTAGCTCAATCCGTGCGGCAATTTTTATTTAGCCACGAGCATATTTAAGCAAAATATGTCTTGTATTATCTAGTACATACTTAGTGTTTTAGGATGCCTAAAGGACCCTATTACTATGCCTCCGCTGTTCGTCTGCGAGCGGGCTGCATCTCATGAACTGTAAGGCTCAATACTAATTGAGAATATTAATTAAACAGTCGAAATGTGACGGGATTATGAAACTACAAGCCTTCAGTGAGATGAAGCCTTTAGATCAGCGAGGGAGGTTCCTCACGTTTTAATTTAACACTCAAATGATTAATCACCAAAATTAATTATCATCTCGAAATATAACAAAAGAATGTCACGGTCATAAATTAAACGGTGGAAAGATTAACCCGGGCATATCTTCACCTTAACCGGATTTAACCGGGTGTCGTTCGACGTGCGACGAATACATTAGCGGCTGTTTCCGCTTCCGGGCCGAGTTTCATCCGGATATCCGCGCGCATGATCATCCGCGCTTGACGGTTACTTCGTAATTTGATCGCGTAACGATTTTAATCTTTTTGATTGATCAATCGGTTTGGCAACAGTGTGCACACTTTTTGAGAAAAAATGAGCGATCTATTTATTTATGTGAAAATTTAATCAACACGGGAATGAAATTTTATAAGCGTCAACCGAATCTTTCAGGTTAAAATGGGTATAAAGATACCTATGTATGAAAAAGAATACCAGACTGTTACTGACCCACTGCAGGGCAAATGCCTTTTCTCATAAAGAGAAGGCAAAAACATTAATTTTTACATTTAATTTTACTTTATGTGCTCACTTTACAATATCCAGTCTATTATACACGTGAGGACTTGTAATTGGCTTTCTGTCGACTATGTGTACCTATGTGTTTGTATTTTGTTTTTTAGCTGCAAGTCTTCCAAGTTTTATTAAATAAATGAAATTATTTACCACGCATACTTATGCTCAAGGCAATGATTTTAGGTCCAGGTTTCCTCTCCCAAAGATTTCTTTAACCAATGAGTTTTAAGACGAACTTCAAACACTCGGATGTGGTGAAGGGTGGGCGCTTTGGGGGACTGACTTATGTAAATTTTGACGTGCAAAAAGTGCTGATTCTCGGCTTAATTTAAATAAAATATATCTTTTTATTTTTTAGAGTTGCAACTTATCAATGTGTAAAATAGGAAAATATGTAAGCAGTCCACTTTTTTAAATTCATAAAAAAAAAGTTGTAGTCTATTTTCGAAAATATGCTCACAACTTCCAAATAAAAAAGTTAGCCAAATCGCTTTGACGCAAACGGTCGCGTAAATACGAATCGGAAATTCGGTCCAAAAACTAGTCAAACTGAGCTAGAGGGCGTTAATTGGACATTTCCTGAACAGTTACGTACTATCAACATTTCAGGCTACTATTTGGTTCCAGAACGTTGGCGGTTTATCTTTACCAATCTTCCTTACTAAGGGGTATCGCGTTGCCCAGTAACTGGGTTGTGGAGGTCATATAGGCAGTCGCTCCATGTAAAATACTGATATTCAAATGCATTCGATTAGGCTGGAAGCCGACCCCAACATAGTTGGGAAAAGGCTAGGCAGATGTTTTTTTTTTTAATTTACGTAGTGTGATTTTTATAGATTTTTTTAAATTAATGCATTTTATAAAATAATAAATTGTTGATACCTTCTACCATCATCATCTGCCATTTATTATAAATCATCATTACCCTAGCTTTTTCTCAACTATGTTGGGGTCGGCTTCTAAAACAAACGTATGCAGCTCACTGCCACTATTTCACATGCAACGACTGCCTATCTGACCTCCACTACCAAATGTGGAAAACCCTTTGGTAAGAATGGCAGAAGACGTTCAGGCTTCTAGTTACCCTTAATGACTATCAAAGATGTACGAACGACCAACAGCCAGGACCAACTGCTAAACCTATTCATCGAGTTATGGAGGGGTCGAGACCCCTCCATAACTCGATGAATACCAATTATGATGATGACCAATTACGTAGTACGTACCGAGGTACGTACTACGTAATTGGTCACCCATCTTCCAACCTCGGTATGCGATGGTCAACCTGCGATCCTGTGCAGCATTCAACATTTAGCCATTGTTGTTTAAAAATATGTATTAATAAACAAGGATGTAAGGGTTCGGTTGCTGGGTTAAGGAGTTGTGTTAATGGATTTTTTCTATAGGAATTTCTCAGCAGCGGTGTCTGGGTGTGTGCCCAGTTGATGACAATACGCTCAACCCCTACTATATAGGACTAAAACATAACTGGTGAAATGTGGGTATTTTTGAATGATGTATAAAGATGATGGACATAATTATTATTTTTTGACATATGTTGTATAGCTTCAAGTTCTTCTAACCTATTAGACAGACGTGTTGCTGGGGAGTTTGTTCCGCCACTTCTTCTTCCCAGCAAAAACACTAGGAAGTGGTGAAGGGTGGGCGTTTTGGGGGACTGTCTTATGTAAACGTAATTTGAATAAATGAATTTGTTTTTTTTTTGGTATACTTTAGGTACACCTCTGCCCAACCCTTTAGGGAAAACGGGCGCAATGTTATGTTATGTAAATATATGAAAATCTTTCGAGTTACACACATTCACCGACTACCCTGTATAGTCAATAACACAACCCTATCTGTCTCCACAGATGTAAGGAACATCAGATAAAACATGGAATACGACTGTGAAATCAGCGCACTAGTACCTTCCTACCTAGAGAAGCTGAAGCTGCGTACACTTGAGTGCACAAGTGTCTTGACAGTCACATAAATACTAGGCTACATTTTAGTTACCTACTTCCTTGCTACAACATTTACTTTATATTAAATGTTGGACTAATAGGTACAGACGCCAGCACATCAACCTACCCGTAAGTGTCAAATTTTACCAATTGAAAACGAACCTTATCTTTTTGCAATATAGTTGAAAACCTATCAAAGAAATATGTGTATTGGGGTAGCTTGATGTGCTGGCCTCTATTCAATCCTCATGAATCTGGCACTACTAACGTAAGTTAGTGTACACACAGAAATACACAACAGTGTAAGTACTTATTACTATCACTACATAGTATAAAACCAAATCCCCCGCCGCGTCTGTACTCAAAAACTACAGAACGGATTTCCAGGCGGTTTTCACCAATAGAAGGAGAAACCGAGAAAGGTTTTTGTATATAAGTTGTCACGGGCGAAGCCGCGGCGGATCGCTGCTATGAAAATAATCATAATATCTGTAACATGTTTGCAACTGTCTTGGAAGTACGAAATATGTTTTTTTAATGTTTGAAATTAACTTGGCTCAAAACTGAGCGCAACTAATTTAATACAATATATGTAAGTATTGAAACAACTTCTGGATATACAAATATGTCTCTACGTGAAAATAAGAGGCCAGTTAATAGTGATTTTGTTACCGTTACTGTACGTAATATTTATCGTGTTTACTCCATCGTGGTTGAAACTTATATACATATTTACAAACTTAATAAAACTTTTACTTTTTATATTTTATTATATTTAATAAAAAATTTGCTTTTTGTCAAATCCCAGAGCAAATTAGACTTCTCTGAATTCCTTCTTCACACACACTGCTGCACTGACTACCATCGGTACACACGAGTACACTTCTGGCAAAATCAGAGACTCGACGTACACTCGCGAGCACAAGTGTCTCGTACAGTCACGTACAGTTCTGCGTAACGCATGGCAGGAGTATCGACATACAGACCTACCTACATACATAATACAATACATAATATATGACTTGTTATGTGCCAACATCGAATCGGGTTTGGTCTGAGTTTGTTTACAGTGGATTGTATTTGGTTAAATCTATTGAATTGATCTAATGTGTACAGTGTAATCGATTCGGTACATAAACCTAGTTTTGACAATAATAGAAATGAAGGGAATTTCAATTCTCCCCGGCTCAAAGTCAAAAGGAAAGATTATTATTATCTGTAGCTATCATTCAGTTTTTTCCTTTGTATTAGTTCGTTACTTTTTAAAGTCTGATATAATGATATTTATGTTTTTGAATAGATGTTCTCAGTCATTTTACAGATTTTAAAACTAAATAGCGCAACCATTTTCTTTCTGACTATTAACCGCAAAGAAGTGCGGAAACAAAATCAGAGGTATCTTTTAAAGTCCAGACAACTGAATAATTTAACCGATTTTAACAAATCAAGCAATCATTCCTACTTTTGCGTGTCCAGTAACTGCTGTGGATAGAACGTAGCATCACAATAAATGCAAATGCTGTATATCTTACCATTCCCATTAATGACTGAATTTAACAAAAGACAATCACAAATCACCCAAATTAATCCGTCCATGACGTAACACTAGTACCTATGTCAACTACAAAACAACACAAGACAAAATATTGCTTAATAATCCTTTTCCACTTCCACTGGGGGAGCTGAAAGTCTTAATCCTGGTATTCTTCCATCTAAATGATTGCTGTTAAAGCCAGCAATCAGGGTATTCTTGGAGCTAACGTTTACCGTCCGTAAGTAGGTACTAGTAAAATATTGCTGGGGATGCCTGGACTGTAACTGGGATGCGGTGCAAGGAATAATCTGATTTTAGAGATTTGCGAATTATTTACATTGTTCCATATTCAAATAAGAGAGATTTCTATCTTTGACGTCAATGATAGAAATAACTCGTATTTAAACATGGAACAATTTGTTTTGAATTTCGAATGACGCCATTTTGGAATTTTATAAATTATTTTAAGGTAATTTGACAGTGTTCTTCATTGCAATGCTCACAAGTTTGTTTTCACCATTATAATTGGATGTCAAAGACTGGCAGTAACCACAAACCAACAATGAAAGATGAATCACAATCAATTTTATCCCAACCAACTTCAGAAGGTGCCAAAAAGTTATCTCATTTAGTAACAGTCCTTCATCGGTGACTTGTATAACTGTTATCTGATTAGTATAGTTTATGTGTTAATTATAAAGCTTAGTGTAATAATGGTAAAAGGCACGATGGGGTTGACATATCTGGTTAGATAAAAACCCCAAAACAAATCAAGATAAAAAAAGATGAATCCTTTTATATTGCATGTTGGCAGAGAGTATGACTTAAAGCTCATTTTTACCGGATTCAGAATCAATAGATTTTTCTAATAACTGACTAACCTACAGCCACGCAACACAAACTTTAGTCACACATTATGAATATATTGATTAATTTATTGATCGTTATGTACAGCAGTGGTACCGTAAGCGAACTTAATAACACAAAGCATTCTGAATCACACAACTTTTGGTTTAAAAAGAGAACATTATGAAAAGAGCAAAAATAAAACCAGTTCAAAAACAGTATTAAAAAAAAATGCTACTGTTAAGACCTCTTTTCTAAAACCGCCATTCTCTCATGGCACACACCAACTCCCAAGGTGCGCCTTTCGTCGGCTAGCGCTGCCGACTAGAGCGTCTAAATCGGCCGATTTATATGTGTTCCTTCGTCGACAAGTGTAAAATTTAACTCGAAAACGTTTTACTACCCCATCGGAAGTAGATAAAATAGTTTGGTATGGTAAATACTTTGCTGCACTAGGTTTAACGTTGAAGTTGGTTGAAGTGGGAGATTAGGATTATTTCGCGTTTGATTTGGTGTGTACGTGCTGACTTTCTGCAGTGTATCATGGCATTATGTTTTTGAGTGTAAGCGAATGTCGGAAAAGATTTCGTTGTTAACATATATGGACAAAAGTGTTGATTCTCTTATCCAGATGATCAGGTAAGCAAGGTATACTATTGTTTTGCCCATTGATTACAAACCTTGTGGTCGGCGAGTGCATTATCGTTCGTGATTATTACTTATCTACTTACTTACTTATATATTACTATATAAAACGTAGTGTTATCTATTCCAATACCAATAATATGATTAATGGTTATGTTTACATAAACAAAGAGCGTTTTTCTTGAGCCTTATGGTCAAAATTGTCGCTAGTCAAAAGAAGGTTGAAAGCCACTTTTAGTGTTCTTTTTCACACGTTTATTGGATCAATCTGCTTAACGTCAATTTGAGGCATGCATAGAGTTTTATAGTGAAATCCAATCACCAATGTACCACACACCAACCCCAGAAATTCCAGCTTGAAAAATTGCGTACCCTTCTATCTAATACAGAAGAAATCCTAGGGCGTGAAAAAGGTAAGAAAAAATTGAATATCTCCAAACGCGAACTTGTGTTTTATTGCTATTATGAAAATATGTGAAAATAATAAAAATAATATCTCCAAATCAATTTTTGTTCTACTCCTAATTAATTGTCACCGTTTTAAAAGAAAAATAAATATATAATGCCTCACTTCATCTTTGTTAACAGTCAAGAGATATTATTCATTTTATGTGTACACAGTAATTGTTGATGTCGTTAAACTAAGATTAAGATCTTAGCTTTAAGCTAACGTCTCATGACATTAAATTAAGTGCTTAAGTGAAATGTCTCTCGTTTTAAGTAGGTAGCTTACTGGCTGAGAGGGGAGTTTTATAGATTTTATTTTTAAATGTCTATAAAGAGTTTAGTGTGTCTTGTATCTGTGAGATTAATGGAAAAGAAGATTGGGTTTGAGGGTCGCTGAAGGAAAGATAAGAATGTATATCTTCTATAATGATATGTTTAAGGCTGATGGAGATTTAAAAGGTTTTTCAAATGGTTATTCTGTTAATACGAATGTTTAATAAGAAGGTGTTTCAAGGTTAATAAGAAGGTCTATTTGGATCGACTAGTCAAGGGGGGAGCCCACCGCACTATTCCCTACTACTGTAACTCCTTAAAGCCAGATTCAACAGTGGTGACCAGCAGAAAATCTTCCAGGTAATGAAGCTAGACGAGTCCCGGAGAAACGATTAAACTGACTTGGATCCCGCAACGAAATTAATCAGAAAAAAAGGAGGTAGGAAATACATGATTACCACGAAACCTATAAGTAGTAATTAACATAACATCACGCATATATCCCATAAAGGTAAGGCAGAGGTGTAACTATAATAAAGTTAACGCAAACATACCCCCTCCCCCCCGCTACTGCGTCCAGCGCTCAAGATCCGTGCCGTCAATTATACAACCACGTGTTCGCAAGTTATACTTTTGCTTACTAATGAACTGCTATATGAGACAATATTATACATACAATTCCCTTCTAATTCTGAAACACTAATAATACTGAACCAGATATTTCCGGTTCAATAAGCCAGAAAATGGGTTAACCTGGAGCTAGACTAAGTTACAGTTTTCAGAATAGAGTTCGAAATAGCAGTATTCCTTGTTGAAACGAAATGAGCCAATTTTGTTCGGGAAGTTTAGGTATGGTAACCTATATCGTACGGTGTAAGGTAACCTACACATACATCTACGTACGTTTATGTGTAAGCATTTAAAAATCAATAGTCGTGCGTTAGTCTCGCCAAAAACTCTAAAATGATCATAGACCGTTACAGATCTACGAATGGTCACCGGGTCCAATCTGCTTAACGTGGTTTCGGATGCACGGAGAGGACTCGGTATTAATGCAGCAGTGCATCAGGAATGTTTGCGGAGGTCAAAATCAATTGCTTTAGGGCTATACTGCGCAAGAGAGTGGCTTCCCTGATGCATCGTGTGCGTGGCAGCCCCAGCAGCCTTCTGAACACCGTAATAGACAGCGTGGAGTGTCCTACAGTGCGGCACTGGAATAAGGTACACAGCTCAGGGTGTGTCCTTTTTAATGTAAGGTAGTTATAAGTTGTTAACATAATTTTAAGTCGTACTAACAATTTTATATGGAAATATGTTCTGAAATAAATGAAATAATAATAATAATTAATGTATGGTTACCTATCCATGAACCGTCCTCGGCAAGCATAATTTAACCTTGATGGACCCGCTCGGCTGCTGTTGTTTAGCTACGGTATACTGTCGCTATAGTATTATCATGTTCAGTGTAGTAGTTAGTTTTACATTACTTCCGTATGGTATTTTTTTTCTCACTGTTTGACCGCCAAACATAACAGACTCTCCGATTGCGCCATCATTGAGCCCACGTCCCTTCATTTGTCATAAACCACAGAAAAGACAATAGTCTGTGGAATCGACCACTGCTGTTGGATCGCGGATCGCGGTCGACCATAGATAATACACTGTAAAACGTAAGCTGTCGACCTCATCGTGATAGATTTTTAATATAGGTACTTTGAATTTTTCTTTTTTTTGTATTCTTTTAAATTAGTTACATTTTTCTTTTTATTGATTTAATTTTAGTTCCTTTTTGTTTTGTGTTTTTTAGTATGTGTGCGTGTCCCAAATACATGTTTTTTCTTTCTTCTTTCTTTCTAGTAGTTAGTTACAAATATTAGTTGCACTTAAGCCATTAAAAATTATGTAGGAGGGTACGAGGGTACGAGGGTAGTCACGATCCTAAATACGTTACGTAAAATTTAAAAGCGATTTTCTTGTCTAAAAACAAATGCAGCTTTGAGAAAATATTTATTTCTTCATTCGTACGTTCTTTTATTTCGTTACACAAAATTAAAATATGTTTGTGAGTGTAGTCTGATTTCGATGATTCCATACCTTTTTTTGTTTAAGGATGGGATATCATCCGATGACTTCTTCCGTTCTGGGTGGAACGGGAGGGCTTGTCAGTTGACTTTTACTGGCCAAAACCTGGCTAGAACCTTTACGTTTTGGGTTCACGGTAACTCTTTCGTACATCCCGCCACCCCGATGATTCCATACCTCAAAGTAGATCCACATTAAATTTGAAAAAAAAAACCACTCCTATAAAGATTTATTTTTCACATACTTAACGTTTTAATAATTCATATTTACTTAAGGCAGATGTAAGTGGAAACGCAAGTAAATATATACTGTATATATATACTGATCTTATTAGTGATGTTCTTCAGATAGTACTGACAACCAGCGTGCGAGTGTAACCAGATATATCATCGTGAACGAAGCAAAAAAAGTATGTAAGTATCGCAGAATATATCATTATGTAGTATTTGTCTGTCCACATAGGAAAAATACACATAGTCCTTTTTGGTAGTATATTTACCCGACTGCGCAACACTGAGTAAGGAGGGTATTGTAGTTATTTAAAGTTTTCAGTAAGTGCAGTCTATATGGTTGTTTACGTAGATAAGTTAGTCAAGACATTTTTTTAAAGTCACCTTTCATCAGATTCAAGAAACTGTTAACTTCCATCAACATTATCTTACTTACTTTCCTTATGACTTGAAGCTTACCTACGACTTAGTAGAACAGGGAATAGGGATGCAATTCCTCCATTCCCACACGGAGAAACAAATCGATGTGCCTATTAAATGTTTACGAGTGCAACTTACTGCTTACGACATGTGAGCGCAATTCTTGCCGCAATCATTTGACGCGATACTGGGAACGATAAAATGTTTAGATTGCACAATGTACTTTGTACACTTTTATGTGTAGGAGCTTTGTACTTTCTTACCCTATGATTGTAAATATAAGTATTTTCTAAGTATCAAACACTAGAATGAAGAGACACTAGATTAATCCCAGTGCAGTTGTAGCTCGTGGGCTCAAACCCAGTAAGGCACTTTTCTTCAAGTTAAAGTTTGTTTTGAGAATAGTAACTCACTACGAACTTTATCGACATATATTAGTACCTATCTATTCAAAATTCGAAGACACGTGATATCTGCTAATCCGCACTGATAGGCCGAAACTGTTACCCTTTAAATAATGACCGTCCCATTGCCAAGCTTAATCACCACGCTTCCTCAAGCCAAGCGATGGCGGTGTTCGCGATTTCAGACTTATATCCATACTAATATTATAAATGTGAAAGTAACTCTATGTGTCTGCTTGTTTGTTACCTTTTCACGAGTAAATTGCTAATCGGATCGTAATGAAATTTGGAAAGGAGGTATATTATATCTTGGGGAAGAACATAAAATTAATCCGTGATTTTGTCTGTATCCGCGATAACGATAATAAGTCTAGGTTTCCTCACGATGTTTTCTTTTACCGATGTCAGAGATGTCTAAGATAAACTTTGATAGTACATATACATTGAAATAGACACATTAGTACTTGCCCAGACTAGAACCACGATTGCGGGCTTTAGAGACGAGGTCCTAAACTCACAAAATCCTTCGAAAGCCGCTTTAAAAATGTTACATAAATGAAGTAATTTGTAATATATTTCACTGTATAACAACCATAGGTACATTTACTAAGAACCTACCCTAAAACTCATTACCAATCCGTCTGCAGAACTCCCCGCATATTTACTTAAGTAATTTACACAATGATTTGTGAGCCAATCGTTAACGTAAATACTAGTTATCAATGCAATTTTGATGTCTGCCGTACAATATCAAATTGTCGGTTTGGACTCGCTCCAAATGTTTAGTGGGTACAAACAAATAACTTAGTAGGTACCTATAGGTGGGTCCACTGTTGGCACAGATCGTGTTCTTGTTTCACTACCCTGTATGTTGTGGGTAAGTTCGTCTTTCTGTAATAGGCTTGTATTATTTGAGTTAATACAGTTGGTTTATAATCAATCTACCGTTGTCAATTGGGTATGGATGCTTTTGCATGTAGAAATTGTTTATGAAAATGTAACAGTGTGCCGACATTATCGACAAAATAAAACTCAAATACTCGTATGCAGAGGCGGACTTAATGCCATGGGCATTTCTAACCCGTCATTCTTTGGGTGATGTAGAGTGTATATTTATAACTATAACAATACACATATTAATCGATATTAATGTGTCTACTAGTGGCCATATTGTAGTGGAAATTCGGCCATTGAAGCTTTCTGAACTCCTTCTCTATACAAATTTCCACTACGCCAAATCATTCAGTGTACACGCAATATTGACAAAAAGGGATTGAAAGTTTTCGCTTTAAGTATTAATATATAGATAAAGTCAATAAATATGATAACTATATAGCATATCTTAATATATATAAATTACGTGTCATTAATATATGTAAATTAATTGTTTGTCCGCAATGGATTCCTAAACTACTAAACCGATTTTAATAAAATGTTGCACACCGTGTGTGTTTTGGTCAAACTTAAAAGATATGACAGTTTTTATTTCGATTATTGCCCTCAATATTTTTTTTATTGCAAATGTTTTCCTTTAAAAAGTCACTATATAACAGTTGGCAGTGTAACTTAACTTTTGAGGCGGTATGAAGTTCGCCGTGACAGCTAGTAAGCATATATATTCTATTGACGACCGATGTGGCGCGGAACGTCTTAGGCGCTTGGTTCCGGAAATGGAGAGTCGAGGTCAATCCCGACAAAAGTCAAGCGGTTCTCTTTAGGAAACCCGGACGCCGCAATGTCCCCACGCCTAGTCCGTTAGCCATGTACGGCAAGCCTATCCCTTGGGATAAGCGAGCCAAATACTTAGGTGTGATACTCGATCACAGACTTTCGTTCGCCGAACACATAAAGGCGGCGCGTTCGCGCGCCGTCTTCGCGTCCGGCAGGCTTTATTGTATGACCAACGAGAAAAGCAAGTTGTCACTCAGGTGCAAATTGCGGCTCTTCGTCTCGGTCATCCGACCAATCATGACATACGCTTGCGCAGTGTTCGCTCACGCCAAGCCGTATCATATTCATAGGCTTCAGACCGTCCAAAACCGATTCCTGCGCAGAGTCACGGGAGCCCCCTTCTACGTCCGAAATGAGACTCTCCATGTAGATCTCAAAATACCTACGGTAAAACAGTTCATGAAGCGACTCACCCAGCGCTTCATGGACTGTTCTACCGCTCATCCTAACCCCTTAGTGTCATCGGCCGTCCGATACACTCCCTCGCGAATAAGCACAGTTCGAAGACCGAAACACACACTCACAGAGCCTGATGATCCTATCACTCTCCTCCAGGAGAGCGATAAGGCCACCAGCACTGTTCGCATACAAAAACGGACATTCCGTCCTCGCCGCCGAGGCCCGTCGCGACGACCCCGTCAATGCCCCCCTCCCGACCCTTTGCTAGAGCCAGCCCGCGAAGCTGAGCCGATTAATGTTTAAAATGTCCCTAAATAATGGAACAATCAGATCCAGCCTGTCCCTTGCTGTCCTCTTCAGCGACGTCCTAAGCCGAGGTTCGTACCCCGCAGGGGGTGCCCTTAGCGATAGTCGCTTAGCTTATAAGTTTTTATGCCTGGCTGGAGGCCTTAATTTTAATTAAGCCCCCCACAGGAAAGTTCGGTTGAGCAGTAAATATCCCCAAAGGATAAACTGCGAGATGCCCATTCCAAAAAAAAAAAAAAAAAAAAAAAAAACGATGTGGCGCGGCGGGCGAAGGTCCGCCTGCGACGCAGGAGGTTGCGGGTTCGATTCCCGCCTTGGGACAAATGTTTGTACGATCTACAAATATTTGTTTCGGGTGTTCTGGGTATTTGCTATGTATAATAAAAATATCTATCTATGTAATGTATTGTATTAAGTATATCAGTCATCTAGTACCCATAACACAAGCTCTGCTTAGCTTGGGGCTAGATGATGCTGTGTGGATTGTCCAGCAATATTTATTTATTTATTGATGAAGATGGAATTCAAGAAAGAAATTACACGTTTGTTGCCATTAAACAAAGCCTTACAAACTCCCTAGTTCTACACATTCCTGAACCAACATTAACAGTAACAAATTCCGATATGCCAAGGACTTAATTCCTACGGTCAACACAAGTCCCCCTACTGGACAAAATAATGCATTCTTTACAGAAGAACCCAACACAATGGAAGAACTTCCCAAGCAAAACTACGAAACTATTTAATAAGCCACCCAAACATGGTAGTTTCGTAGTTTTTGTATTAAAGGGACTTATTAAACATAAAATCACGCCTGTATACCCCCAAGGGTTGGAAAAGTATATCTCTATAGCAACCGCATTTCGCCATAGTAGGGGGGCGAACCTATTGCATAAATCCAGACTCCAGGCTGCTACTGAGGCATCCCAGATGGAAAAACTCAATACCAAGGCGTTATTGAGTTTTTCCATCTGGGATGTCTGCCGGGAATCCAGGACCTTATGCTCGACAGTAGCGCTTGCAACTTATAGACCAATGAGGCAGACTATGAAAATTTTCGTCAGTTTTTCTCATGTTTACTTTAAACAATCATGTTTTCTACCCAGCCCAACAAGGTTTTTAATGAAAGAGGTAAAGTATTAGCTTTTTATGTAACTAATAATCTCATTGTGTTTGACAGCAATTATGATCTTGTCATGACTTCTTACTATTGTGTTTAAGTAAAAATGACACAAAAAAAAACGAGGAATAAGCCGCCGAAAAATTTCAACGTGGGGGGGCCAGAATCATGAACTGAACTCATGGTATCATTTTGTGCGTTGATGTACCTTCCACCCTGTTTTTTTTTTCTTTCTTTCTAACTGCAATGTTGCGTGCAAAGACGACATTAATCGGTTTTAACGCCAGCCGCGCATTTCAGCCGACTTATCCATCCCCCTCTTAGAGCTGCATTGCAGGGTTGTATATTACACAATTTAAGTACCGCCGGGTGGCTTGGATGTCTAAATAGCTTGTATGCATGCCGTACCAACGTGGTTACAGCAAAACTATTTTTTTATGAAACAATAGGAATTGAAATAAAAAAACCTACACAAAAAGAACGTAGTGCGAAAATCGGATGAGAAGGTTTGAGCATGTGATGCGGAGGAATGAGGATAGTTTTAAATGTAGAGGAAGATCAAAGAAACTTTGGATTGACTTTATGAAAGCTGATAGATAGACGGGAGGCTTGAGATGACAACAAATATAATAGTATGGGAAAAGAAAACCAACTGCGCCGCTCCAAATAAATTGGGATAGGGCCAGGACAATGATGATGCATATACAATAAAGTGCCTAAAGTTAGTAATGTACAACATTAAAATAAAAGCGTTTCGGTTAGTAGAATGTAAACTAAACCAGCAATAAAGTTACTCACAATAAACTATGAATATCACAACATCTTCAAAAATAAGCCTTACCCACAACAGCAAACTAAAACTTTAACAGGTAAAAATAACCATCTCCCTTAACTATACCAACCGTTTAAAGCAAAATCTATGATCCTATCAACTAAGCACAGAAAGTAATGTTTAATAACTAAGCCCAACTTCAGCACCCAGCTTAAACTTAAGCCCCAAAATGGCTCCGAAGCCGTTGTCTTAAGTTTTTACAACCTTCCAGCTTAAAATCTTCGTTAGTCTTTAAATAAAAACGTGAAGAACTTGGTATGAGTAGTACGATGTAACATAGAAGTTATATCGGCATAATACACACATGGTATACAATGTATAGCTTTTTAATATGTGCGATTTGAGTAGATACAAATTCAGGAATGACTGGCAGAATGTTAAATGGTGGTTTAGTGGTGAGATTAATGATTTATTTACTTTACGATTAGGGAATGAAAAATTTTATGCACTTTAATATATTATACTAGCGGCCCGCTCCGGCATCACACTATCTATTAAAAAAACCGCATCAAAATCCGTTTCGTAGTTTTAAAGATTTAAGCATACATAGGGATATAGGGACAGAAAAAGCGACTTTATTTTATACTATGTAGTGATGATGTAGATTTCTACATTGTATATGAGTTACTATTTCATTCAAATTCAAGAGAACGCTTTTAGCGATATGGCCGCCCAGTGTATCACTCTTTGTAATTTCCTATCTTTTATAGTTATTATTTGCAAGTTTATATAACTTTATTTTTTAGTTTAAATATTGTACGGTAAAGAGCATTGTATTCGATTCTTTTCTTACCATTTTCACACTTCCGATAGTCGTAATCTGTTTGGAATTAGTAACCCTTTACGTTTTGTGAGCGTACATAAATATAGATGTAACCTATAAGTTGTGTCGTACTGTACTTAGTGAGTTTTTACTTGCACGTCAGTCTCTAAACAATTAAACATTGCTTTCATTAGGTTTTGAAAGAAAATTGATTGCGTGATTACGTTGGTTGTATGAAGTGAGTTTAGAAATGGGGGCTCTCTTTTATGGAGAAGTTTAATGGTGCTTGACAATTTGGTCAAACAGGTTTAAATTGAATTGAATAACGGAACTGGTTATCTGTGTTTGTATTCTGTGTATGTTTTGTGCGCCGATTCCAAAATTCGACTTGCATTTGAATATTGACGCCATGTTGTAAAAAACAAATGACAGTATTAATTCAATTACATCTATAGCTTCCCAAAGAGTTCTTTATTCGAAATAAAAATAAGTTTGCGACGGCAGCTTTTCTTACTGGCCAATTCTATAAACTTTCAGTGTCTCCCTCGTACATTGCACCCCGTGTACCTAAATAAAGTGCTACATCACTATTCTTTCTTCTTAACGTAAACACAAGTCCGTAATAATATTCATTCTGTAAAAAATTTACATTTTTTATCTGCCATAAAAGACAAACCCAATCCATCAACGAAAACCTTTGAAACGCCCATTTCATCAAATATCCTTTAAAAATTCAAAGCTAACCCTAAAACGCGACAGAACAGGTGACGTTTAGCACAACAGACGTTACGCAAATGAATAAATAATAGACTTTTCGAATTTGGCCCAAATCTTTGGCGTAACGAGTTGAGAAAACAAATAAAGGCCGGTCGGTAAAACTTATTATGCTGGCAATAAATAATATAGCGGGTTTACTCTTGGGGTTGCCAACTTTTAATACAAATGTGTTGTGGTACGGGTTCAGTAGAACAATGCAGTTTAAGGTTGAAGTTTGTTTGTATAATTTACATGAGCTCTGGTTGAAAGGAAAGTGTGTTTATCAGCTGAGAGCCATCCCATGTGTGAAAGTGGAATGAGGGTCATTGTGCTTCCGTGCTTCGTGTGTGTTCCTACACCAATGTATGAATATTTTATAGGCCATATATTTTCTGCAGGCAATTTTGACTACCGACCGGTGACCGGCGCGGCGGCGTGCGTGTGTGACCAGTGTGCTAAGCACAAATATTTGACGTAAACGTAATGTCAATTCGAACGTTTAAATTTATGAGACAAGCACAATAACCATCACCCATAAATATGAATAAAGTCTTAAAAATAAAGACTTAAGAAATAAATTGATATTACGTTCCATACAAGAGTTCCAATTTTAAAATCGTTCGAATTGACGTTTCTTTTCGTCAAACGTTCGTGCTAGGTACACAGATGTACGAGTATGAACGTAAACGAAGCAAAAGGAGTATTTAAGGATTGTAGCGGGTGGCGTTCTGTAGTTTCTTCCTACCCCTATGTGAAAAGGGTGTAATATTGCCTATATAATATTCAAGCCAGCACATACATATCCATGAATTTGAAGATTTTCATTTTTTAGATAGTATTACTATAAGCTTATCATTGCCTTCTCAGCAAATGCCTTTCCCTGTGCTTTTAATTTACGGTGTGTAATTGAGTTTATCGCTGCTTTTTGATAAACCATTTACCCTGTACTCATAAAATATTTAGCAGTATAGTAGCATAAAGATTGAATTTAAATTCAAATTCAATCTTTATATTTCAGACCAATAGATAAAGTGTTAGTACGAACTAAACCTATAGTACTAACATAAAAAGTCACAATACCTTAAAAATACACTAATTGGCTACAATTAGAAGATGTGTTCCCACGTCTGCCAGCCTAGAGTCTAATAAAAGGTCCGTCAACTTTAAAAGGAAAAATAAAGAGACAAAAAACTTTAACTAGTTTTCAAAACCATTTTTTTTAATTTCTACTAAAAACTGGTACAATCTCCAATATTTTTCAAGACTGGATCAGACTGAATCTACTGTACGTATTTTTCGTAACTAGTGACGTCACAAAGACGAGGAATGTTTACGTAATAACCATGATTTGTTGTCGGTGAATGTTGTGTTCAAAGAAATAAGCGTATTGATGACCTTGTCCACGTTTTTGTACATTTGGATGATAGTTTGCGTTGGATGTTCTATTTTTGCAATAGTATACTCTTTTCAATGAAGAACAAGATCAAGTTCCTTGTCCTCCATTTTTTTCAGAAACTAGCCAAAGAGGGTTTACTTAAACTCTTATTGATTTTTTCTTTTTTTTTACTAACATATTTTTATGCAAGTACAAAAACCAAATATGCTACCAATTATTGGATTAAAAAGCCTAAATGTTTATTAGTCTGTCTTGATACTTAATGCAAACAGTTGCAATTTGTATCGTTATCTTAGTTTAACTTAAGACTTCCCTACAAAACTAGTTAAGAAAACTTTTTAAAGTTCAAAAGTACCTCAGGTAAGCTACCTACAAGTAAGTGAACCACAAACTATTGCAATCTTGTAAATAAAACTACACTACCAGTAACTGTATAACAGGTTTACAAAACTATCATCATCATCTGCCTGGCCTTTCCCCAACTACGTTAGGATTGGCTTTTAGACAAAACGGATGCAAATGAATAGCAGTACTTTTTATGGACAGGCTACCTATCTTACCTTGACTACTTACTTATCTGCTTAGCTTGACCTTTACAACCCAGTTGCTGGGTAATACGATACCTACACGATCAAGAGACTGGCTGTCAGATTTACGGGCTTGTGACTTCCCGTAACGACTGTGAAAATGTATCATATAACACTGGGACCAACGGTTTAACTTGCTTTCCTTTCACTGATCGACCTTGGCAAGCGTAGCTTAACCTTTAATCACCCCGTGGAGTTATTATTATTTATCCACAAACCCCTAAATTTTTGCAAAGCCATGTCAACGATATTAAATAAAATAAATAAATATTGCTGGACAATCCACACAGCATCATCTAGCCCCAAGCTAAGCAGAGCTTGTGTTATGGGTAGTAGATGACTGATATACTTAATACAATACATTACATATTATTATACATATAATAAAAAATATCTATTTATGTATTGGGTGTTCTGGGTATTGGCTATGTAGCAAATACCCAGAACACCCGAAACAAATATTTATAGATCGTACAGAAATTTGTCCCAGGGCGGGAATCGAACCCGCAACCAGCGTCGCAGGCGGACCATCGCCCACCGCGCCACATCGGTCGAAATTAAAACGAGCGAAATATTAATTAACTAGTGACATTATTAATGAGACTACAATCCAACCGAACGGATTTAAATTATTAATTACAAAGAATTAATAGGTTTTGTCAACGAATATATTGAATATTTAAATCGGCCATATTGTGCTGATAGTCACCTACGATGCAATTGATTGTAATAAATGTCCTGATTTATGGTAACTTAATGGATATTTTGTGGACTGGTAACATTGCAGTTTTGGCAAAATGGAGATATATTATGTGTTCAAGTGACTTTTTCAATTCATATGTTGTACAGACATCAAGTTATCCCAAACTTTCAAATTTTTAAAATTGAACATGAAACTTGTACTTTTTAATAAAGTTGCAAAGCTATTAAAGAAATTTAACAGATTGAGGTAGCATGATATGCTGGCCGCTGTACTTTCTAAGTTTGTTTTAGATGCCACTGATCCCGGTGATGGTAACATTGTGAGGAAACTTGAACTATAATTTATTGAAGTCTGAAATGGTCAACTCGTCCTTAGCCTGCGTGGTTATTAATGCCTTCTCTGTATGAGAAGAACCCTTACCCTGCACTGGGACAGTAATACTCTAGTATTATAATTATAGATAAGTAAAATATCCTTGTACATATGTTTCTATTGGCGCTATAATGCGTATAGTTTCTCATAAATCCTAAAAACACATTCTTGTGTCACGATTTGGCAAGTATTCGGTTTTTATGAAACACGAAAAAAAATACAATTGGTACTTAAGGACAAACTGTTGATGGACTAGTTAGAAATACCTGCCCATCGCAATTTAATGTTAAAATCAACATCACCAAATAAAAGCAATATAATTATAAAGTATTCCGTTTCATAAAACAACTAGAACTATTTCCATGAATTGCAATAACAGCACACATACACAGAGTCAATAAAAGCGTATATCTCACGCACACACACATAACTTTTAACCAAAAGAAATACAGACGCGGTCCTGTTTTCACCTACACGCCATAAGTCCTCGCTTTCCGCAGATGCCGCGCTGTAGTCACCAAAAATACCCCATAGCACTGCCATCGCTAACATACCTACGTTAAAACACCCCGCTATTAATTTTTAAATTCGTTTTTACGACTTTTTTTAATGGCGTCCGCGTTTTGTTTAAATTTTTATACGATCCGGATTTGCTTTTAGTAATTTCGGAGTTGATGTTGTTCACGAGGGCTTCATTTTTAAAAAGGGAACTGGATCTACGGAAACTTCTACAATCTATAGATTTTAAAAGAAATTGCTCTGAGTGGTTTTATTTTTTTATTCTTTTTTAAGCGTGGAGGACGTGTGGTGTTACGTGCATGGATAGAATAAGAAATAAGTACATAAGAGGAAGTCTGAAAGTGGCGCTAGTGGTCGAGAAATTGAGTAGAAATCGGTTGTCATGGAATGTAATGCGGAGGAATGAGGAACATGTCGTGAGGAAAGTTTTGAGTAGGTATAAAACCATAGGTGGGTTACGTGAAAGATGATATGGCTAGAAAGGAGGTAACTATTGAGATGACGGCAAATAGAGATGTATGAAAGAGCTGACCACACATAAATTGGAAAAAAGGCAGAACGATCATGAAGTCATTGAGATTTGATGTGGGTACTAATTTAAATGGTAGATACTATTGCAAATACGTCTAGTAAGATCCCCACGGTTTGTTTTTTTTACTGATCCGGTTTTTTAATAAGTATTCAATCAAAGTCCTTCAGTCAACACCTGCCATCAGTCTAATTAGAAATACCGAAGCAATAACAACACAAACGGCAAACATCAAAGATTATACATGCTTAAAAATCCTCGCTGGATGCAAATGAAAGTCGCTCCGTAACTGAGTTTATTGAAAACTATGGCGGCAAGAAAAAACAAAAGCGAACTCTCATCAGCTAAGAGCTTGATGGTAAAACCTTTGGAGCATTAATTAAATAAATAATAAAGGAAAACTTGAGGACTAGATCTAGGTACTCTTTCAAGATAGATTTTTGTTTGAACTTTATTTTTTGTTTGGTGGAAATATTACTTGGAAATCTGGATGGAATGGTGTAATTTTTTTTGGCGTTGCTAAGTTGAATATGCATTGTCTGACGATATGAGATTCGTTCATAAGTTCGATTCCTGGGTCGGGTAGTGATTTAGGTTTTTCCAGCTGGATCTTCTCAAAACCCGGAGTCTGGATTTGTGCCCCGGTTGGTGGCAATAGGCCTATATGGGACTTGAACATGACTGGAGAAATTTGGGTGGGATTACTACAGAGGTAGGTCTCTGCCTTATACTAACGATAGTAAGCTTTTTACCTTCTTTAGGCAGGTACCTAACTGTTATATTTATTTTAATGTATTGTTTTAACTATATATTAGTACGACAAGAGAAAACCTTGTAGATACCAATTTTTAAGCATAAAGCGAAATTTTGCATACTTTAAGTTTACATGGAGGAGGAGAACAGAAAACTGAAATGGTAAAAAAACGTACCGATAATATAACATTTAAATTAGAGAATATAAAGTAAAAGTTGTTCTCGAATGTTTTCCGTTTCTCTGTAGGTACAAAAGTACCGTTCGATATTCAAATTGCAATAAAAAGCGCCGATGTATAACTAAACTGTTGAAAAAGGAATAGTTATCCGTCTGCGAGTGCACCAGACAGTGCATGGCGACATGATTTCATAGAGAAAAAAAAAAAAGACACGAACCGACGCCTACAGCGCTTTTCGTCACCGTACGATATTTTTCCATTTCCCACTGTGCAGTTTTTCATTTCAACGGAATTTTGTGAAGGATTTATTGATAGATATGTACAACTCCAGATTGTCGAGCCGCAGTGTTCGGGGTAAAATATTCGGGAAGTTTGGTCGTACGGTTCGAAATCTGAAATTAACAAAAAAGGAAAACTGCTCTTTGTGTCTGTGGGTTTCGAATAAATTGAATATGGAACGCTGTTGTAGATTACTGGCCGCTTGATTTTCGTAAAAGTTTTTGCTGTTTTATTATTTATCGGTCAGTACAAATTTATTTGTGAGTTGTGTAATTTACCAATGTATTTTGTTACTTCTGAACCCATAAACTAAGGGATATTTGTGAAGAGAGACCGCAGAAGTTTTTCTGTATTAAAAAGAAGTTAGGATTATATCAAAGAAAGTCTAAATAAAACGACGATGTTATGTGATGTTTTGATTACATAACATCACGCCTGTATTCCCCGAAGGGTTATGCAGAGGTGTACCTATACACACATTACGGTACACCCACATTTCGCCAGTTATGTTTAAGTCCCATGTAATAGGGGGCGAGACTATTGCCACCAAGCACGCATACATTCAGACTCCGGGACTGCTACTGAGTAAATTCCAGATAAGAAAACCTAACAACACTTTGATCGACCCGGGAATCAAACCCAGGTCCCCATGCTCAGCAGTAGCGCTTGCAACAACCAGCCCAACGTCGCAGTCAAACACCAAACTAGCTTAAAAATATAAAATCCGCCAACCTAAGCCATTTTCAACAAAATCCGTTTTCAGATTTAGCACTTACCCACCGTACTTTGGTTAAGTTCAAAGGTTATTAGGTTAGGTTACCTAATGTGCTCTATCGACCTAAGTTAAGACCTAGGTAAATAACTCAAGGTTAGGTTCAACGAGAACGCAAACACCCCGAGGTGGCGTGTTGCTAATTAATAAATGTGTAAATATACAGGTTTAAATTAATTCGACGTAGGTAGGACGGCACTCAAGCGAGATTAGTAAGTGTTGGTTAGTTGATTACTATAATGAGGATATTAATTGGGCTTTTCTTGCTTTATTTTAATGCTGTTTTAATAAATTTATGTTATAAGTTAGAAATCAGACCAATCGGGTCTGCCTCATTGGTTGCGTATGCTACTGCTGAGCATGAGGTCCTGGGTTTCCAGGGTTGAGCAAAGTATTATGGGGTTTTCTTCCTGGAATTTCTCAGCAGCAGCCTGGACTCTGGAGCTGTGCCCGGTTGATAGCAATTGGCTTGCCCCCATACCATGAGACATAGGCATAACTCGCGAAATGTAGGTGTACTATTGGTACATCTCTACCTAACCCCTGCGAGAATACAGCAGGCGTGACTTTATGTAAGTTGAAGTTAAAAATCAATCATTTAAAACAGCATTTTATACTGCTGAAAATTATGTTTTATGTTGCTAAGGTCAGGCCCGTCAACAAATACAGAGCTTATGCGTTAAAGCCAATTAAAATTACAAGCTCATTCAAAAATAGAAGAAAATATTTTCACATGTCAAACAAGCAGTTTTAATGACATACTCAGTACTAAAAAATGCAATATGTAAGTAAATAATAAGTAAAACCCGCTCAAAAATAGTTCCACTACAGTTTTAAATACGGCACACAAAATTGCAGAAGCATAAACCTTTGCCGTTTCCCTGTGCCGTCCGCTGAAATGTTCGCGTAATATCTTAGTAGGGAATTTTCGAATGTGCTGAAACGGAAAACAACGCGAAATGTGCAGTTAACATAAGTTTCCTTACCTTACGAAGCATTTCCTCGAGCGAATCCATGTCGTAGGCGGCAGGCTCCCCGCCCGCGCTGCCGTTCACACCGTTATTGTTGTTCGTCATAGGTGAGCCGCACCCCACCGTTCAACAACACACCGGCACATGTGAATTACACTTATATAGACCGCCACTTTATTGCCGAATTTACGTGTTCACTTTTTTTTGTTTTTGTTTTTTGTATATTCGTCACATTGTAGTTCGCACTTAATGTATTTGCAATATCACATGTTTATGGAATGTTTGGGTTATTTTTATTTTATTTAAATAGCACTAGTTTATAGACTAGAATAGGTTAGGAAGACAGTGTTTTTCTGCAAGAATATTTGTTTACATTTAGTTTAAATATTGTTTAGGTTACCTACGATTTCTGGCTCTGACTATAACGTCTACAGTCGAAATTAGCGATCATACAAATAGTTAACATAGTCGACTCTACACGAGACATGGCTGGGCTTTTTTGGCCACAGAATCAACATTTAATGTTTTTGATTTGAGCCCGCTAATGTCTGGGCCTACCCGTCGGCTTTGAAAAATTCTTTTAAATTTGATTACTCATTTCTTGAGGAAGGTTATAAGATTTTTTTACACCACGCTACGACTCTTTGAAGCGTATCAAACAGCGGCTAATATATAGACTAGAATAGGTTAGGAAGACTGCGTTATTCAACAAGAATACTAATATTAGGTCTTTACCTATGAAATTGCCGTTCTGCAGTACTGGCCATTTCAAATCAAAATATTTTTTGTTTGGCTAAGAATTCTAATTTCAAATTAATTTTATTTTAAAAACATGGATTTTTTTTTCCAAAAGTAGTCATTTGTTTATTGATTAGTGTTACATTTTCATCGCATTTAAATCTTTTTCGTCATCATGGATACGTTAAAAATTCGAGTAATTATGGAATATGAGTACCGTCGTGGCAGCAACGCGGCACAAGCGGCACGCAACATCAACGACGTTTACGGAGCTAACACTACAAACCAACGCACTACCTGTTATTGGTTTGCTCGCTTCCGTTCTGGAAATTTCGACCTGAAAAATGAACCTCGCGGTCGTCCGAAGACTTTGGTCGACAATGACGAATTAAAGGCGATTGTGGAAGCTGATGATACACAATCTACGGCTGAATTAGCAGCAGCTTTCGACGTTAGCGTCAAAACAATATTGGTCCATTTGCGTCAAATTGGCAAGGTAAAAAAGCTTGACAAATGGGTGCCCCACGAACTCAATGATCGCCAGCGCGAAGTACGCGTCGAGACGTGCCTTGCACTGCTCAACAGACACAAATGAAGGAATTTTGAACCGCATTGTTACCTGCGATGAAAAATGGATTCTGTTTGATAACCGCAAGCGCTCAGCAAGTTGGTTGGATCCTGGTTCAGCACCTAAACAATGCCCTAAACGAAAACTTACCCCAAGAAAAGTGATGGTCACTGTTTGGTGGTCTAGCGCCGGTGTGATTCAACACAGCTTCTTACCAAACGGGGTGAGCATTACTGCAGATGTGTACTGTGAAGAATTGAACACAATGATGGAGAAGCTGGCACATCTCCAACCAGCATTGGTCAATCGCTCGTCTCCGCTGCTCCTGCACGACAACGCGCGACCTCATACTGCACAGCAGACGGTCTCCAAGTTGCAAGAACTGGGGTTGGAAGCTCTCCGTCATCCGCCCTACTCACCAGACCTTGCGCCTACAGACTACTACTTTTTCCAGAATTTGGATAACTTCTTGGCGGGAAAAAAATTCAATACCCGAGAGGCAGTACAAAATGCCTTTGAAGAATTTGTTGCCTCCCGTCCAGCTGATTTCTTTAAGAAGGGCATCAATAAACTGCCACTGCGTTGGCAAAGATGCATTGATTGCATGGGTGATTACTTCGATTAATACAAATAAAAAATACATGAAAAAAATTCATTTAAATTTTTTCATACAAAACGGCAATTTCATAGGTAAAGACCTATTATTAATAAGGTTAAATTTCTGTGTCTGACAACAACGTCTACGGTCGAAATTACTGAACTGTTTACGATACTTGACTTCACGTGACCAGAGAGGACTAGCCTTTTTTTGGCCAAAGAATTAGAATTTAACATTATTTGTTTGAACTCGCTATACGACGTTGTTTTGCTACCGCTTAACTATCTCACATATCTCTTGGTTTATAACCAAGAGATATGTGAAATGGGACCCCAGAAGTCTATCCGTATTAAAATAAGTGAGGGTATTATTAAAGAAGTCTAAATAATCCATCATCATAACATCACGCCTGCTTTCCCGGCAGGGGCTCGCAGAGGTATACACACATTAGGGTACACCCGCATTTGGCCAGTTATGTTTAAGTCCCATGTAATAATGAATTCCAATCTTAACGAAGGTTATAAGGCTTCCCTTAAAAGCGTGTGAAATCACGGGGCACATCTAGTTGCAAAATAAAATGGCTACTAAATAATTCCGCACCGTAATATTTTCGGCTCGTGTACACAGTTCCTACTCAATGTACTATAGTGTTAGACAAACATTGGGTTGAGAGTCATGTAGCTAAATAAAATGTATCGTGTGATTTTAGGGTTTGTGGACTCAAGCGTTCGTACTTACCTACCTATTGTGTTATTCGATAGTCGTGATTTACAGAGTGTTCGATAGAACAATGGACATAGGTACTTTAACCTTTTAACCGCTTGAGTTTATTTCAGTTTCCGTGCCCCCGGCGCCTAACTTATAAATCGTTAGTACATTTATCATCTTGCCCAAAATTACCTATTTTTGGGTAGACTGTAAAGTAGATAGCGATATAGCGGCGGGCGAAGGTCCGCCTGCGACGCAAGAGGTTGCGGGTTTGATTCCCGCCTTGGAACAAATCTCTGTACGATCTACAAATATTTGTTCCGGGTGTTCTGGGTATTTGCTATATATAATAAAAATATCTATCTATGTAATGTATTGTATTAAGTATATCAGTCATCTAGTACCCATAACACAAGCTCTGCTTAGCTTGGGGCTAGATGATGCTGTGTGGATTGTCCAGCATTATTTATTATTATTATTTATTATGATGCTGTGTGGATTATCCAGCATTATTTATTTATTTATTTAATCAAATTGGACACACAAAAGATTTTTGTCGTATAAATACGACTCAAGCGGAATGGACACGAAATTATTGGTTGGGTAATTCCGACTAGGGAGTTTAATGATTTAACCTTTAGCATGGAACCGAATGTGATTTTGCAAAAACTGAAACAGCTGTTCCTTCATTATGTCAAGTTATCTGAACATAAATGTACGGCACAGCTTTTTTTTGTCGCAAATTTAGTTTTGGTCCCTAAGAAAAGGTTTTCTTAATGTTCATAGATGCGGTAAAACGTCTAGAAAGCCTATTTTCAGCCTGTTGGTACTCAAACCTATGCTAATAATTCTATCTGTTATTTTATATTTCGTTTTTTTTTACATTGTAGTTTATTTTATAATTAAGTTAATCTTAGGCCTCTCTTCAAACGGTAAAGGAAAACACCGTAAAAAAATCGAAACTAATAATTAAGATAAGTTTGAAATCGCAAACCCGTTGAGAACAAACGTGCCCGTGCCTTCTCTGAGAATGAGAAATTCCTACTGGGATATATATTTATTGGGATATTTCAATCCCAATAAAAAATTGCACTACCCGGCAAACGATCCCAGGACCTCATGCTTAACAGCCGCGTTTGCGATCACTAGACCAACGAGCCATTTAGAAAATGACTCGTCAGTATTAGGAGAAGCACTCCATTCACTTGATGAGTAATCTACCAAGCCAAACAAATGAGAATCAAACGATCTGTCTAACCCCTCCTGCATTGGTACTGCGCAAACAAAGATAGTATCCCACTATTGGGAGTGGGGTGACAATATGTGACTATGCATATGTTTAGCCCTTTTAAACGATATTCGCTTCGAAATTGAACAAAAATTGGCCACAGGGGTGCCAGTTTTAATTACGGGTTCGGAGATAAAACTGAAGGGGCTTTTGATATTGGTAAATAACTTGGAGGTTTTTGGTACCTAACGTTAACGTACCTATGGAGATTATGTGAGAGTTTTGTTTTATTTGTGCTGAGTTGTGGTTTTTTTTAAAGTAACACGCTACTAAATTTAATTTCAATCAGTTTAGTAATTCAACGGTGAAATATGATATAGAAAAATGGTCCCAAAAAAATTCCAATAACAGTAATTTATACATGATATTTATTTCTGTAAATAAAAGTTTTGACAAACACTTTTACACGTCTATAAAAAATATATTTTTATCACTAAACCGGTGTTTAACTCGGTCGATAAGTTTAAATCATCGTTTAGGTAAATACGAGTACATTTTTTTTAATAAAAGGTAACCGCCAAGAGCGAGTCGGCTTGCAAACTGAGAGTACTTAAAGACAGCAGCTCATAAATCAGTCTACAGCCTAAATCAAATCGATACTGAATAAACAGTAAAGTATGGGAGCTTATAATTAATTTTCAAATCACCAATGAGTTGGATAAACACAATTGCTCATACCAGACGAAGATTGATTGTTGAATACATTAATCTGCCTATACCTACCTCATCCAGGCGAACAAAAAATGAAGTGGGTTACTATTGGAATTGCGATTATCTCGGTATATAATCGATATATGTATAATGGTAAATATTGTAGTCTAGCAGCCACCCGCCATTTTGTCTGCGCAATCTTTATAAATTATAGGCTAGCCTATAAATTATAGCTATAACACTATAGTACCTTTTTTCTTCTCAGAGTATTCTTGGAAACATGGACCTAATCCAGTTCAAATGTATTTACTTATTTTATTTTATGACATGTAAAAGTGTTTTTGAAAACCAATTTACACAAATTAATTTTATTTGCCGAGCTGCGCCCCGCAGTTAAAATTCACATTCGTCAAACGCGCGAAGTAGTCGTTAAGTTTTCTGAAATTTTCCAATTTTCTGTGTAATTTTCTTTCCGTAAGAACCCTCTGCAAAGTATTAGAAAATAAAAAAAAGATGAATGCAATAGGTCAAGTCGTTCTCAAGTAATGGCGTGACCAAGTGCAGCAGGGATTCACATATATATATGATTATATATACATAAAGATGTACTGATGAGGAGCTCGTGGCTAAATAAAAACAGCCGCACGGGTTGATCGAAGGTTAAGCTACGCTTGCCGAGGTCAGTCTGTGGATGGGTGACCGTTCGTAACATATCGAGAATCCTCCGTGCCTCGGAAAGCACGTTAAGCCGTTGGCGCTGGTTGTCATTTGTAGATCTTTGACAGTCGTTACGGGTAGTCAGAAACCTGAAAGTCTGACAACCAGTCTTACCAAGGGGTATCGTGTTGCCCAGTTACTGGGTTGTGGAGGTCAGATAGGCAGTCGCTCCATATAAAATACTGGTATTCAGCTGCATCCGGTTAGACAGGTAGCCGACCCCAACATAGTTGGGAAAAAGGCTAGGCAGATGATGATACATATAGATGTACTGTAAAGTTTCATCAAAATCCGTTCAGTTGACTGCGTGAAAGAGTAACAATCATCCATACATCCTCACAAGCTTTCACATTTGTAATATTAATGTAAGAGGATATTTTTGTACGTGATATTTTTAGAAAAGGTTTCTAATGATAAAGTAAGAGGGCATTGAATATGAGTGCCTACCGTAAAGTGCTTGTGGGAGGATCAAAGAGGCACGTTAAAGCCTCCTTCATCTCCGAAAAATTTCCAACTCCTAAGATACATGTCTGCTTACCTTGTTTAAGGACTGAGAATCTGTCAATAACACCAATCATGAATGTACTAACTATTGTTTTTCTCATAAGCTATATATAATACAAGAAAGACAAAATACATAAAAGAAATATCTATTCAGTATGGTACTTCATGGAATGTAATTTCGTAACACAAATCTGATTTAGCATTTATCTGTACCTACCTACCTATACTTTTAGAAGAACAAGCTTGTTTTGAAAATGCAATTATGATCACTAGTGGTTGCTCAGTAATCGAAATTAGACAGTTTCAATTTTCTGCACTCAGGAGTTCAAAAAGCTGAAACAATCAAATTTCGACGAATGGGGAAGGCCCCATATAAACTACAACGATGCCAAATCTCACAGTCCCCCGTGCGCCGTGCGCGCAATATCTATTCTTAAAAGATATCCGAAGTTTTCGCTTCACGTCATCATCATCATCATCATCATCATCATCATCATCATCATCATCATCATCATCATCATCATCATCATCATCATCATCATCATCATCATCATCATCATCATCATCATCATCATCATCATCATCATCATCATCATCATCATCATCATCATTTCAGCCGAAAGATGTCCACTGCTGGACAAAGGATTTCCACAATGACCGGTCCTGCGCCTTCCGCATCCATGCCCTTCCCGCGACCTTCACCAGGTCGTCGGTCCACCGTGTGGGAGGCCTGACTACACTGCGTCTTCCGGCGCGCGTTCGCCACTCGAGAACTTTCTTGCCCCAACGGCCATCTGTTCTACGAGATATGCTCGCTTCACGTATTAATATAATAATAAAATGATGAAACAAAAGAAACCAACATTTCTTACTTTACCTAATTAACCAGAAAACAATGCCTAAAACTGTGTAGCAAAGTTTAAGTTGCAGATTTCACCAATGTATCGCACGCAGGCAATGAAGTAGGTGAAGCTAAAGCCGAGCTAATTGCCAGTGTAAATAAGCTGTTAGCCTAATGAAGCAAGCAGCTTAGCTTGAAATATTGCTAAAGATTTATCTTCTGGCAATGGGGGACAGCTTGCTGCTGGAGTTTCATAGAAAAAGGCTTGGTTTATTAACATAATGTGGAAACTGGGAATTGCGTGAATAGATTTTTGCAAAGTTCCAAGATAGGTGCAATTAAATTGCAGGTTTGCACGCAATTACTTTTATCGCTATATTAGGTGGCACAGTTGTTAACTAAATATCTTTTAGGTGCGTACGGTATTAGGAATAGACCATACATACGAGTATATTGGGGTAGGCAGAAACTATAGAATGCCACCTGCTACGATCCTTACATACTCCTTTCAGGTCACACACGCAAGCTGGCTGCGAATCTAAACTTTTTGAAAACCATTACCAATATAATAGTATAAAGAGGTAAAATTGGTTTGTAAGTTTGTATGTTGGGGTAATCTCCGGAACTAATGATCCAATTTAAAAAAAAAACACTGTCTGAAAGCTACATTATTCCCGAGTGAAAAACACGTAAAGGGGCGGGGGGGAGAAGGGGATGTTAAAAAAAAAGCATGAAGTCCACGCGGACGAAGTCGCGGGCGAAGTGCTATTACCAATAAGGACAGTGTATGTTCTTCTACGGCGTACATCTCCTTTATAAATATCTCTTTTTAAGTCGCCTTTCTTCATCCTCGCAACGTGTCCAAACCATCTTATCTTACTCTTTTTAATATTTATCACTACATATTGTTTGCATAAATTATACTTATAATTAATATAAGTCTGAAATCGCCAACCCGTCTTGAGCAAGTGTGGTGATTAATGCTCGCGCCTTCACTGTATAACAAGAGGCCTTTTGCCCTGCAGTGGGACAATAATAGGCTGGTATTATTATTATTTTCAACCATAAGTGTTTGTATAGCGTCATTCCTCAGTAGTCGCTCAATTAGGCATGTAAATACTAAATAATGTAATTCTATGACTGAGTTTACCACAAAAGCCGCATAATTTGACCCTCATTCGCTACATTGTCCAACATAAACGACATTGTACCTCAAACAGGAACTGTTAGATAATAGTTAAAAGTGTCACGTTCCTCATTACCCGACACTGGGCCGGTATTTGGCTGGAATGTGGGTGGAGTGGAGTCTCACGTACTACATGGTAACAATTTGCCATTGACAGCGCTTCTAAGTCGTAGCAGTAAAGTGGGTTATCGCAAATCTTATGTGTTTAGTTCTATATTTGTTATTCTTATATCTAAATAAAAGAACTAGCATTTTCGTATTTACGATTTCATACTTTTCATTGCGTAGTTTAACATCCCTACTAGTAGTTGTTCCGGGTCTGGCTGTTTGTGAATTGTGTATGTGAGTTTGAATACTTGTAAATGAACCCGCGATACACGAGAAATTCCTAGTATGGGGCAACGTTTTTAATTACTATTTAAAATAACCTAAGAAATGTTCAATTTCAATCTCTTAACCAAACATAACGTAACGCCTCTATTCCCCGCAGGAATATGTAGAGGACAGACATTTTACCTACCCAAATTAAATATGTAAGTAATATTAGTATATTTTTCCGTTTTTATTCATCACAAGCGATTGTTTTTTCTATTATTATTATCCAATCGATTACGAAACAGGACGAGCGAAAGATATTTCGAACCTTTTTTTGCATTGCTATTCAAAATAACAACAAACACTAACATCACAAACATATTCTCATAGTATTGAGTAAATTCCCTAACTATAATACCCACACATTCCATGGTAATGGTTTCAATATTAACAGCAATAGTGCGAGGTCATTGACACTTGGCACTAGATTGCAGCCCAGCGGGACTCGGACTAAACTAATACATAGAAGTATAGAACACTATATGACTGCTCCTGTGTGAACGTGGCGCCCTGGTACCACGTGTGTCTTTTGTAAATTAGTTTCAGTTATGGAGTGAGCAGAAAACCAGGTGGAATGTATCATATTCTGTTAAAAATGCTGTACCAATAACATTATCATCCATTCTTTTAATTCTTTCTAAACGGATGGACCGATTTTTATGTTTTTTTTTGTGTGTTTGAAATATAAATGACAATAACTAAAACTAACAAGTATAAACGCAAAAATAAAATAAAATACCTGTGCGAGGCCAGAATGGCTCTCAGCATAATACTCCATTATTTATAAAATAAATAAATACCATACCGCTGTTATTCTGATAGAGCCGGCTGTGACGCCACTGACAAACACTGCTTTTCGGTTTAAACTTTATTGGGCAAAAAATATACAGAGCCAGTTTCGTCGTAAAATTCACAATCGCTTATATCTAGAAGGAGCAGTCTCATGGGAAGGATACGGTGGCGACCTGGTGTTTTAAATTACAATTATTTTTAATTTGCCACCCACCGATGTTTAGTACGGGAAGGTATAAGAACATTGCGCAACGTAACGCTCAATGAATAAAAGGTTAACGCAAAGAATGCAAGCGCTTTAAAAATCACAGCATCACACATTCACAGAACCGATGGAGATAACAGCTTTATATAAATGGAACTAATAACATAATGGAGGCAGAATCATTCATCCGGTGAGCAGCGAGAGGTCGTTTCGTTATTGTTGTCAGAGGAGGTCCAATGCTCTTAGGCAGCAGGCTTCTCAGACTTTTCATCACCGACGACAGTGGTGCCACTTGCGACGGAGCCGGCCTCATCAGGGGACACCGTGCACGCAAGTGCTGGGAACTTTTGGTACAAAACAGCGCGGTATTTAGGATGGCTGATACCATATACAATAGGATTGTATACGGCATTAGCTTTAGCGAACAGTGAGCCCCAGATAGTTGCCAAAGGACTAATGGGCGCGCTCTCGAACACCCCTGTGTAGTTGATCACAAGGTACGGGGTCCACGCCATGAACCACAGAGAGATGGTCATCAGAGCCACTTTAGCCAATTTGCACTCAGCGCTGGTATTAGCTGCTTCGGATGACCTGAGCGAAGCCACGTTCATTTTCTTAGCTTGCTCCCTCATAGCATTTTCGTGAGCAGTAACAGCCTGCACGATGAAGTAGTAGGAGTAGATAATAAGCAGCAGAGGTAAGAAGTACACGAACACAGAGTAGACCAAGATGTAGCTTCGGCTTAACCAATCCTTTGATAAGTAGTCAGTTCCGCAAGCAGTCATGTTTCCCTCGGGTACATACCGGTTCCAGCCGAAGAAGGGCGCAAGCGTCCATGCGAGTGAGAACAGCCAGATTCCGAGTATACGTTGAAGAGCTCCAGTCTTGGTCATTGGCTTGGCGGCGATACCCTTCACGATCACATTGTAGCGATCGAAGGCGATCATGGTCATGGTCCAGATAGATGCGCATCCAAATAATGAGCCAGCGCAAGCGTACAGTTCACAGGCAAACGGACCAAATACCCACGTTTCATTGTAGCAATTAACAACCATAGCTGGAGCCATAGCGCACATCATGAGGAAGTCGGCGAAAGCGAGGTTCACTACCAGCAGATTTGATGGTGTCTTCAGGCTTTTGGTGGTTGAAAATATGTAGATGACCATGCCGTTGCCAGCAATGGAGATAAATCCCAGGACGCCGATTGTGAATCCCAAGAGTGCGTGCCAGAGCGGATTCATAGGTGGAAACTGGTACCAGTGAGCATCGACCATATGGAGCATGTCCGCCGACACTTTATCCACGACGGTCTGGTTCGCCGTTCCATGCATCGCCGCTTGGTTTCCCCAAGCTTGCAGGGCGGCCATCCCAGGTCCGGAATTTGCCATCGCTATGTTGGTTGCAGTTTTTATAATTTGAAACCAGGAGAAATCTCAGTCGGTGATGGTTGTTACAAGATACTGGAGAAAATCGTTAGACGAACTACTCCAGTCTATAAGGTAAGCCCGTAATGTGGGAACCCGCCGAGGTTGTGGAGACTACTCGTCTTTTGCTGTTCCTCCGACGTCTTTTATACTCAAACCTGAAGGATTAAACATGACGTCGCCAAGAAATTCGATATTCATAATTAGATATACGAATCTTAAGAAGGTTAGCTCAAGACCTAGTAAAATTTGAGTAGCAGGGTTAAGCTCGAGTTCTTGTCAGGGTTCCGTGACAATACAATCAAACAAAACCCAGGGGCTTGTAGACTATTTTTATGAAATTCATTCAGAAAACTGAAGCGCAAATCTACTCTTAAGTGCATGCAGCCGAAAACATCGTGTCTAACCATAATATTTTTGATAATTTCAGTTATTATTTGTTCATTTTTGGATACGTAAGTACCTGCCCTTTATTCTCCTTCATGGACAAATCTATCGTTCCACAAAATGGATATGTAACCGTTCTGTATAATACCATAAATAATATCGGAAGAAACGACCCTACCAATCAAACAGACAAAATATCTATAAATATAAAATCGTTGCTGTACTAATAACATTTCCTCCATTTTGTGAATGACTTGTGTCGCATTGTAAAGAGATTTCTGTCTCTGGAGTCCTAACCATAAGTAGCTTATACCCTACTCCCAACATCATTGATACTTATATATATTTTTTGTATTTAAGTATATTAAACTATGATATATGACTGAATAAACGAAAGCATAAACGTTTTTTCTTGGAAAAGAATTTATTGTTAGATCGGTTTTCTGACCAGGACTCAACATTTATAGATATTTTAACACGATTTCATTGCGTTTCTCTAGACCAGCGTCAAACTATTTGCTCTTAAGTATGCTCTTATTAAAAGGAACTCGAAGAAGAATCAAGAATCTAGAAGCTATTAAAGTAAATAGCAAAAGCATGTCGTCCGCTCGTCCCAGGTGTCAATCCTTGCAAGCAACTTAAACTTAATCTACTTACGATAGCGCCACGTCGCAGACGACAGGCCAAATTGATTTTTAAGATGCCATGGACAGTGTTTAGTGTGGGCGTTTGTGGAAAATAAAAAATGTAACTAAAGCAATAAACACACAACAACAAAATACACTTCTTTCAAAAGGATAAAACGTATGTTAACAGATAACAAATCTTGCCCAGGTGATGTATGGACTTTAAAATATACTTTACTTTTCAGTGGTCAGATAGACCTCTTCTAGTGAAAACTAGAAGAGGTCTATCTGACCACTGCCCTTTATTCTCCTTCATGGACAAATCTATCGTTCCACAAAATGGATATGTAACCGTTCTGAATAATACCATAAATAATATCGGAAGAAACGACCCTACCAATCAAACAGACAAAATATGTATAAATATAAAACCGTTGCTGTACTAATAACATTTCCTCCATTTTGTGAATGACTTGTGTCGCATTGTAAGGAGATTTCTGTCTCTGGAGTCCTAACCATAAGTAGCTTAGACCCTACTCCCAACATCATTGATACTTATATTTTTTTTTGTATTTAACTTTACTTTTCAGTGGTCAGATAGACCTCTTCTAGTTTTATGTATTGTTTTTAATTGGTTTTCGTGTATTTTTTTTTTGTTAAATCCAGTTTTCATACCTTTTTTTATTTGTGGCGTTCTGTAGTTTCTGCCTACCACCATTGTAGAAAGGCGTGACTTAATGTATGTGTGTGATTTACAGATATACCTATCATCATCACCTATTATAATCTGCCTAATAACATATGACTGGAATTTTAGCCACATTATTCATCATCCTCCTTCCTGCCGTTATCCCACTTTATTTGTGGTTGGCGCAGCATGTTTTTCACGACACGGTTGGCGCGGTGGTTGAGCCATCGGCTGCTGCGCCGCGTGTTGTGGGTTCGATCCCCACACGGAACAAATATTTGTATGGCCTACAGGTAGTTGTTCCGGGTCTGGCTGTTTGTGTATGTGAGTTTAAATGTTTGTAAACGCACCCACGATACAGGAGAAATTCCTAGTGTGGGGCAACGTTTTTTAAAAAAACGAAAAAAAAAAAAAATATGTCTTCCTCTTCCATACATCTCTATTTACCGTCATCTCAAAATAATTTAAGCCACATATGCCTATTTAATCATATACATGGTGCAAGGAACAACAAACTAATACCATGGGTCCAGTACATGATTCTGAAGCCCACAACCATAGTATAAAGAGAGGAAGTAGGTTATCTCCGGCCCAATCTGCGGTATAATTGCCTACTGTCTTAGGGTTGTTACTTATAGCTAAATTTTAATTCAGTACCTATAAATTAGCAGGTCGGCAAGTTTTTACTTTTATTTTCTAGGTACAGGGTTTGTCAGGCCTCACTAATGAATTGCTGACAGTACTATTGTACTGTCACGAATTCATTAGTTTAAAACCCGGTCCTTGCCAAAGAAAACACATCTCTTATTAGTCAATAAAGTTCAACAATGGTTTTCCTATCAAATATAGAAATGTATTCAAGATACAGAGCAGCATTATTTATAATAAAAAAAGATAAAATAAACCGAGCGGCGTAAAATAAGCCGTGCATTGTTAGCCCTGACTGGCACAACTCGAAATGAGTCGAGATTTTGTTAAGTGTGCGTGTAAATACGCGCGCATAGATACTACGGCGCACACAAACAAGCCGCGCGCGGTGCGTTTGTATGAAGATAACTTACTTCCCGCTCTTTATACGATGCCACAACGGTGACATTTTTCATAGGCCTTTCCCTCTTCATTTTTACGATTTTTTTCTGCCAAATACCATTAGAGCCCAGCTTATACTGGTTTTGTTACCGCTGGCGGGCGTCCGGTATATTATATCTATCCTTCTCAAACAGCGAGCTATAACTACGAAGAGCAAACACAATTATCCTAGGTAAACACCTGAGATTCAGGCTAACTTCTACGATAGTCTATGATAATGCAGCGCAGCTCAATTTACATATTTTCCTAGCCTATCCATAACGGTCTGTTTACATCAAGATCGATCAACAAAGTGTTTAAGATAATAATAGAGGTGTGAGTATTCGAAAACCTACCTGGAACATAAAGTTACGGCAGTACAACAGCCTTAATAGTCGTTAATAAACAAAATATGCAAAACACATAACGCAATTAAGGGGCCGTGCACAAATCAACCATTATTTTGAAATTATCGATCACTGATTGTAAGGAAAAGGCAAATTTAAACGAAATTTTAAAAGAAGTGTTTTTGTTTTTCATTTGTGTTAAAGGGATTTTTTAAATAATTTCTAAAATCAAACCAATTTTACGAAAAATTACGTTTGAGCGACGTTTAACCATCGATTTACAAGAAACTACTATTGATTCTGAATAATGAAATATATTATTAGCACTTTATCAATTTTCAACAACAATATAGTGAGGAAAATAAATGCTAAAATAAAGTAATTTTTGAAAAAAACCCGTTTGAAATGTTTGTATTTTACACGTTAATCTTAAATTCTTCACTGAATAAAAACTAAAGATTATTTGATAAAAATCTTCATCTTGATTACGTAATTCAAAGGTGAAATGAACTATATTCTCATCAAGCAGTTTCTTAAGATGCCCAATCTAAGCCCTGTTTGATGTGTTAATATAATAACATTAAATAAAAATAATAATTGTTACATATGTAGCGACATCTATACTGCCATTTACGAACTAAACTCACCAACATTGCTATATTAAAGCCATCCGTGTAATTGAACATATATACCTACAAGTATCCGGAAAACCGTCGGGCAGAAGCCCACCAGACACAACACCCGTTTTGTCGGAGGATGCTCTCTTTACAATCGTGATGAGGAACTTTACACTCTATTTTTCATACCCATAAACATTCTTCAATCAATCTATACAGAGTCGGCCCAGAATTCAGCCTTGAGCTTGACACTATCGGTAGCGTCCATCAAATCTGCAGCGTGCAGGTCTCAGAGCACGCAAGACATGTTATCAGGTGCCCATCCTCCCCTCATTATCGTAACCCCTAAACATTCGTATCCTATAAGTAATTGGCATAATTAAATTAATGATTAGACAATACTTTATTTGTACCTTCGAAAATATCGTAGGTATAACTCCTCACAAATTTTAAATTGCATACAATACCCGAGAGTATTGTGTGTTAAATCAAACTTAAGATGGGCATTATTAGTTTATACCCGCTCTTAAGCACAAACCTCATATCAGGCACTAGGACAAGGTTCTAACGCTTACCACGCATTATGGTAAGCAGTTATTGCAACCGACTGTTTAGTCAACTATTGAAGTCGTCCATTCATAGGCGGTTCGATCCATTCATCAACACCCACGGTACTAAAATGTTTAAGGTTGATGGTCTATCCAAAGCTAAGCGAGTAATGTAAATTTTAGCATGTAAGTAAACATAAGGCCTTGTACCGTTAACCGGCATTGTTTAAAGGTTGAAGTATGATAGCAGACGTAAAACTATATTATTTATTAATTATTATTTATATTATTTATTAACTATATTATTATTTATAGGTTTAGAATAAGTCGTAAAACGTTAAAGTAAGTTTAGTAACCAAACTAGCCATATTTTTATAACCTGATATTATAAAGACACTTTTAATAACATCCTTGATCAATAGGGACCAATTTACGGTAGCCTCTATTAAGAAAAATAATGAAAAAAACATTTTAATTACATTCGCTTTTCCACAGACAAAACAAAGCGAAAGCGTAGCTTCCAGTGGAGGCTAGACAGATTGTTGTCGAGGTCGCCACGCCGGGCATCGAACGCGCTTTCGATTGGCATTCTGTGAGCGCACTAAGCGGTTGATAATATTAAGTAATCATGTTTTATTTATGTCACTTTTTGATGCGGAATATACTCATGAGTAATCATCTCTGCGATATTTTAATCATTTCCGTTATGTTCGTTTTGAACTTTGTGTTCATTGTAAATAAATTCAGGAAAATCGGGTTTCAGGACGAGAAAAAATTATGCTCATGCGCATATTATTTTGTCCAGATATGTATTCACATTGAGACGATTTCTTACTCCAGATCCGTTGCATTGATAGTACGTTAAAACGTAAATTGTACTAAAAAATACGAATACAAGAACGATTTATTTCATTCGTATTTTTAAGTATTTACGTAATTTATAGTGTATTTTTATGAAAATGTTCAAAAATAAATGTTTGAAGCAAGATTAGAATCATTATTTCCACTAATATTAATTAATCTTAAGCTTATAGAAGATTTAGCCTTGACTTAGCCTCGCCCACATACAGATTGAAAAATAAGCGAAATATAATCAAATGTTCCTTTATTTAAGACAAAACATCCATTAATAAACTTATTTATAATATGCCTTCCACGTGGCCTGCCTAAGAAGGACAATTGCTAATCAATTGCTGGACAACTGCGATGCAATGACCACAAACCACTCACAAGCAGAAGGCCAACTTAGTGAAATGTTTGAGAGTAATAGTTGAGTCAACTTTTGATCTGTATGGGGTCATTTTCTATAACGATATTGTCGCAAGCGAATTACCAAACGCATGTTAAGTGCTGTGTTTGTTTGAATTCATTGGTTAAACAGAAAAACACATCATATGACTTGCGTTTAAACTGTGTGACTTTGATAATTTGGTTCCAAAAACTGGCGTTTCTTGATCAACTCTATGTTGGATTTGTACGAAACTAAAGATTAAATATTAAAACAGTTATAGTGTAAACATTTGACGTACATAATACAAGAGTTTCTTTATGTTTGAAGAAGAGACTTTCTTTCCACACAGCACGAAACGTATAAAAATATCGGCATTAAAAAGTGGCGTTTTTATTCCTTTCTGCGTTACGATTATCCTGATGGCGAGTTCCTATCAGAAATAAAGCAAAAAAACAAAAGACGATACATGCAGATTAGGTCCTAATAGATAAGGAGGTTTGCTTTGAAATTACTCAATAAGATACATTATCGTAAGTATTGATACTCTTCAGATAATAGATAGTTTGTATACACTGTTCTGTTGCTCGACACACAATAACATCCTCAAGACTACCGCTTACATCACCATCCTTATTGTGATACATTGTATACGGACCTTCTGGCCTACTTGCACTGTGTATGAACTGTTTAGCAGTCTCATCGGTCACAGGATATTATGTGGCCGCTTCCTTTGCAGCGTATTAGCATTATTCATTGATTGGTTTGATGTTCTAGTGTGGGTTTAAGTTTATCTTATTGAGACGAAAATGTTATTAGACTTAGGTGTGTTTTGTGATTTGGAACTATTTTAATTTTGTATATGGAGGTGGGCGTTGATAATTACGCCACAGTTTATAACTACTGCTGCTATCATCCTTACTAATAATCATTGTTATGTATATTTTCAAGTTCCAAATAAAGAGTTTTATTATTATTTTGTGAAGTTCAGAGTGATCTTGATGCCTGAAGAGAAATGCAATAGACGCATCTTGATGTCCAATTTAATTTTCGATTCTTATTGACACATTGAACTTATACCAGTTAGACATGTGTCTTTTTTAATATTAGCAAAGAGCCTTTATTTGTTTTTAGGGCTTAAAAATTGTGAATGTACAAAATGTACAAATAAATAAAATAAGTTTTATTTTTGTAAGCAAATTAAATACCATAAATATTTAATGGTCTCTTAATAAAAATTTTATTTTGATATTATAAATATTGTTGGCTGGCTTCAAGTCTGTACTTCTCCAACAAAATGTCACGAGCCATTTTTCCCACCTTTATAGTTAATTTTTCGGCCACCCGTATTATTATGGCGTGGACTGTATGTTGGGGTTGTTCGTGAAATAAAAACTCTTCTTGGTCGTAATTCTTGCTTTATTTGATCTTCCTTTAGACTATTTGACATTTCTTGGCTTAGTTGGCGTACTACACCCTAACCGTTTTTTTTTTTTTTTTTTTTGGAATGGGCATCTCGCATTTTATCCTTTAGGGATATTTACTGCTCAACCGAACTTTCCTGTGGGGGGCTTAATTAAAATTAAGGCCTCCAGCCAGGCATAAAAACTTATAAGCTAAGCGATTATCGCTAAGGGCACCCCCTGCGGGGTACGAACCTCGGCTTAGGACGTCGCTGAAGAGGACAGCAAGGGACAGGCTGGATCTGATTGTTCCATTATTTAGGGACATTTTAAACATTAATCGGCTCAGCTTCGCGGGCTGGCTCTAGCAAAGGGTCGGGAGGGGAGCATCGACGGGGTCGTCGCGACGGGCCTCGGCGGCGAGGACGGAATGTCCGTTTTTGTTTGCGAACAGTGCTGGTGGCCTTATCGCTCTCCTGGAGGAGAGTGATAGGATCATCTGGCTCTGTGAGTGTGTGTTTCGGTCTTCGAACTGTACTTATTCGCGAGGGAGTGTATCGGACGGCCGATGACACTAAGGGGTTAGGATGAGCGGTAGAACAGTCCATGAAGCGCTGGGTGAGTCGCTTCATGAACTGTTTCACCGTAGGTATTTTGAGATCTACATGGAGAGTCTCATTTCGGACGTAGAAGGGGGCTCCCGTGACTCTGCGCAGGAATCGGTTCTGGACGGTCTGAAGCCTATGAATATGATACGGCTTGGCGTGAGCGAACACTGCGCAAGCGTATGTCATGATTGGTCGGATGACCGAGACGAAGAGCCGCAATTTGCACCTGAGTGACAATTTGCTTTTCTCGTTGGTCATACAATAAAGCCTGCCGGACGCGAAGACTGCGCGCGAACGCGCCGCCTTTATGTGTTCGGCGAACGAAAGTCTGTGATCGAGTATCACACCTAAGTATTTGGCTCGCTTATCCCAAGGGATAGGCTTGCCGTACATGGGTATCGGACTAGGCGTGGGGACATTGCGGCGTCCGGGTTTCCTAAAGAGAACCGCTTGACTTTTGTCGGGATTGACCTCGACTCTCCATTTCCGGAACCAAGCGCCTAAGACGTTTGCGGAAGTTTGGAGGGTGCGAGCTATGGTGGTAGGGTTGTTACCGGTAACGTAGATGGCCGTGTCGTCGGCGAAAAGCGCCAACTGGGCCTTTCTACCCCTAGGGACGTCGCTAGTGAACAGCGAGAACAAGAGAGGAGACAGCACGGATCCTTGAGGGACGCCCGCGCGGATAGGGTGAGGTGACGATAGCGTACCGTCTACGCGATATCTAAACGTACGATTCGACAGAAAATCTCGCAAGATGAGCACGAGACGATCTGGCACATCGAGTTGGTATAGCTTGTATAACAACCCGTTGTGCCAGACCTTGTCGAAGGCTTTCGCAATGTCGAAGAAGAGGGCGCCGGTGAGCGCGCTTCTCTGAAAGCCCGCGCTGACGTGTTCGACTACGCGGTGCACCTGTTGAACACACGAGTGTCCCGGCCGGAACCCGAACTGTTCGTTCGGTATCAGGCTCTTTGCCTCGACATAGTCCTTGAGTCGCTTATAAATAAGCTTCTCGTAGATTTTGCCGAAAACATTGAGCAGACTGATAGGTCGGTAGCTCGTGGGCTCAGACTTGGGCTTGCCAGGCTTGGGGATGCCAATAACCACGGCTTCTTTCCACGATTGAGGAAAGATATTGTTGCTCAGAGCGCCATTGAAGATGGCGGTCATGAGCATAACGAGTTGCGCGGGGAGGATTTGAAACACCCTATTGGTGATACCGTCCTTACCGGGGGCTTTGCGCACACCCTAACCGAGAGCCGTGCCCTTATATGTGCACGGCTACGTGTGTACAAGTTGTGGACACGTCCAAACAATCCTAGGGCGGTCCACTAATAAAATCCCCGAAATCCCAGTTCGGCTCCCGACAGGTTCATACGTGTTTCGACCTGTCGGTGCCGGACCCTATTCCCTGGGATTGACGTCATATTTGGGGAAATTATTTTATTTACTTGGTTAGGTGTAAGTACTTTTCTCTATACAAAACTACGTTGTGCTCGCTTTTACACAATGTTTCCTTATAAGCTATGGTGAGTGCTTATATATAATAAACTTTATTTGTTTCTAATACTTTACAGGCTGCGGTACACGCTTATATGTCATATTTTAATAATCTTTGCGGCCTGCGCTACAATAATAAATTAACGATCTCTTTACAAGCTGCGGCATGCGCTTATACATAACAAATTATCTAACAATCTTTCTACAAGCTGCGGCGTCCGCTACACGTATTCTTCGGTATCCAAAATATTGCTAACTACAATCTTTTACATACGGTACAGTCTGTTGCAACAGTCGAAGAACAAAAGCAACTCTCGGCTGCACTACAAATATAAATAAATTATTTCAATTAAAAACTTACAGGACCGTAAAAGCATGCACTTTACACAGCTAACTTAAAGTTTAACAAAGTAAACATTAAAGCCTTAAGGAAGAAACTCGTAATAACGAGCATGAAACAAACCGGTACGGAAGTTACGCTGACGACTTTGGGAGACGAGCCTTTAAATATTACCCTATCGTACTAATATTAAAAATGTAAAAGTTTTTGAGCATGAATGGGTGTTCGCTGTTCTTTTTCTCAAAAACTACTAAAGAGACATTGATGAAACTTTATTACAAGCCCACACTTCAAAATAGAAGAATTGCGACCCTCGTTGGTCTAGTGCTCGGAAGAACTGCCGCTGAGCATGAGGTCCTGGGTTCTAATCCCGGGTCGGTCAAAGTGTTATTATGTTTTTATATCTGGAATTTCTCAGTAATAGCCTGGAGTAAGGATTTGTTAACGGTTGATGGCAATAGGCTCGCCCCCTATTACATGGGACTTAAACATAACTTGCTAAACGTGTATTAGTCAATTATTCACGTCTTAACTCCATAACCTATTAATTTTGAGTTATCTGTAAAACATTTTACAACTTCCAAAAGACACGCCGATTTGAAACCACACAGGGCCATAAGACACAGTAACTACAAAATATAGCCATATTAAACAAGTAGAAATACAATTAAATCTTTGGCGAATAACAATAAATAGACGAGCAGCAAACTGCAAGCGAAGGAAACTTGCAGCAATTAATGTAAGGAGAAGTTTCCTGCAAGTTCTGTACCTGCTACTTACGAATTAATACAACCTAGTTATTCAAGTACGAGTGCTGAGTATAATAGTATTATGTTACAGGTAGGATACTTCGGAGGGTTTTCTGCAAGTTTTTAAGACATTACCTAATACAAACTAAAAACAAAAAGTAAAAAAACAAAAGCATACGTCATAAAACAATGATCAAAATTTAAAAATCTACAAGAAACTAAAAAAAAGGCCAGAAAAAATTAAAAGTAAAAATATTATAAAAAAAACCTCAAATATAAAAATAACCGTTGACTGATTTTATTATAACGGAGTGGCAACATTTCTTTGAACGTTCACATTCAAATCTCAGTTTCAATCGACATTTTGACAATTATTGTCGCTGAGACGAGATTGCATCTATATGTTTTTAATTACCAGAATTGGCCATCAGGTAGCACATATCGCCAATTGTTTCAAACACACATAATGAAAACGGCCAGCTATTTAAGAAAAAAAAGAGGTCGGGTTACAACTCAAAAAATCCTAATAGAAAAGAAACCCGTTGAATGTGTCATCGAACCCAAAGACCCGTGTTGTGCAGTCAACAAGACAGTCAGTGTATCAGTTAGATTTATCATACAGAATACTAATAGAGTGGTTCGTAGCTACTTAACAACAGCTACACTGGCCGATCAAAGGTACTATTGTCAATCAGTGATCCGTGGATGGGTGACCATCGATTACATGCTGAGACTCCTCCGTGCATCGGAAAGCATGTTAAGCCATTGGATCTGGCTGCCATTCGTAAAACACTGACAGTCGTCATATGTTGTTAAAATCCCGAAAGAATGACAACAGTACGTAGTAGTAGCACGAATTGCTCACAAGAACTTTATCAACCGAAAACGTCAACAATCTGTACTGAGATTGAAACAGCGCCTCTACATTACGTACGTGTCACTAATTTTGTTTGACTAATAACTAGGTAATTTGACGTTTAGTACCTAATGACTTCGTTCAATTTTCTTGCTGGGCCTACCAGTCTCACCAAGTGGTATCGTGTTCCCCAGTAAATGTAAATTACTGGTATTTGCTATATATAATAAAACATATCTATCTATGTAATGTACCGATAACACAAGCTCTGCTTAGATTGGGGCTAGATGATTGTGTGTGGATTGTCCAGCATTATTTATTTACTTAGTTGCGAACCGGACCCAACATAGTTGGCAAATACATGAACTCTGTCTAAGTCTTTCAAAGAAATCAAATCACTCAAGAAGCTATCGTAATAGCAATTAATATTCCGCTACAGAGTAAGATACATATAATTAGTATGCTGAACTAAATGAAATGGAAGACAAACATTGAGATGGAAATGAAAACCAAGTGGAATTGAAAACGTTAAGTCTACACTGAATTAGTTTCGTTCAAGATGTTAGTGTAATCCAGGGGATTCTAACCTCTCTTAGACCTGGGGCCATTTTGATTACTTTGTTTTCAACAGAGACCAGAAAGGAGACGTGAGATAAATAAACAGTTTTAACCTTAAACTATACTTCAGTCAAAACTTTTAGCATGTTCGTTAAACTCAACAACTACTACTAACAGGACTTCATAACAGGTAAGATGCAGTTGTAGGTACTATTTTTACAGATGGTCGGCCAGCTGACATTCTTAGATATGTGACGTTACGGACACTCAGAAGCCTAAAACTCTGACAGCCAGTCATGACAAAGGGTATCGTGTTATCCAGTAAGTGGGCTGTAAAGTTGCTCCATGTAAAATAATAATATATAACGGCATCTGGTTGTACTGGAAGCCAACTCTTAACATAGTTGGGAAAAGACTAAGCAGATGACCATGACATTAGGCGGAACATTATGTATTTAGAAGGTATTCTATTTTAAGATACATACATAACGAAATAACTTCCATACACACTCAGACTCTTTACTTTATACAACACATATAGAAATATATACCAACATTGAAAAAAATGAAGCATTTATCCCTTAATTCAGATTATTCCCGCCTCCTAAATCCTAACGTTTCAATTTGACAGTCCCTCATTTTCAGATTGACTAAAACAAAAGACTGCGCCACAATAGCGGTCGCCATTCCAGAAATCGTCAAACGCAAAATGTCGGAATTTTCAAAGAAATAGGAACAAAGATGGCGGGCGGCTACTATGGTACGGGAAATCGTTTTAATTCCGTGTGACATTCAATTTGGTAGATGTGGATGTAATTAAATTAGTGAAACTGATTAAATAGCTTTTTCTTTGTAAGTTTGTTTTGTCGGATATGATTTTGTGTTGATTTGTTTGTTGTGTTCGATGTGATTTGTTTTTGTGCACTGTTAACACGGAACCATTCATTTCTTTCAATTAGGAGCTTTATTTTTGTGGGTAAACCATACATCCTTACCGCATTAATGAAATGTATGTAATACTAAGCTTAACCCAGCAACTGGGTTGTAGAGATCAGATTGGCAGTCGCTCCATGTAAAATACTGGTATTCAGCTGCATCCGGTTAGACTGGAAGCCGACCCCACCATAGTTGGTAAAAGGCTAGGCAGATGTTCATGACTAAGCTTTCTGAATGTTCTGAAGGTATCTACTGTAAAAATAAGTTAGTGGATTGTTATGAGATAAATATTAATTTATATTTAGAATGAGAAGAGCTTCTACATACCGACAAACATTGGAGGACAGCTGCTTCTAATATAAAATTGATTCAGTGCAGGAATAAATCCTATTATACGAGTATATCCTTTTTATAATATTTTTCCTTTATTATGTAACAAGCGTCGATGAGGTGGAATCATATAAAAATATTCCACTATAACTTTTGTAAGTGTTGCAAAATAGGGCAGACAGAAACATCCTCCCACACAATAAATGTCAATAGATAATACGTAGGTGGTAGACAACTTTGAAAAGCTTGTAGTAACAGAAAAAATCTTGAAAATAACGATAAGAAAATATTTAGCTTACGTCAAGGAATGGGTGGTATGATTAAAAATAAACTTCGTAAAGGTCAGTACTGGCCTCTGGGGAAAAGACGAATAAATTAATAAGTGGAATAATTCTATTGTTTTCATTCCCCTTGTCCTTTTCGTGAGGACAGCCTTTGGGAAGATATTAGAATCAAAGATAAAAACGTTCTTCAAAAATGTAACAAGAGATTCAATTGTTTTTCTATGAAGAGAAATAATTTCAATTCGCTCTGCTGTGTTCTTAACCGACTTAAAAAAGAGAGATTATCAATTTTGTAATAACAAAATCAAGGCCGAAAGTTTTTCTGAAAATAATTTTGTATTGTGTTTTTTTTTAGAAAAACAATAAATATCTACGTATACTGATGCTAATACAATACATAATTAAGCATATGATTATCATTTATAAATTAAATAAGCTTCTTTTAAAAAGCTCTTTTGCGCTCTATCGATATTTATTTCTGACTAGCTTCCGCCTGCGGCTTCGCTCGCTTAGTTTGTTGATAAAAAGTAGCCTTTGTCCTTTCCCGGGGTGCAATCTATCTCTCTGCCAAATTTTATCGAAATCCGTTCAGCGGTTTAGGCGTGAAAACGTAACAAACAAACTTACTTTCGCATTTATAATATTAAAAGTAAGGATCATGTTCATAATTAAGGTAGATGTTTTGTTATATAATATTCCCTTAACAATATGCACTTAAGCTACTAGTAGCTGTTGGTAATTCTATAAGCGGGCTATAAAATGTTATTCTAAATAGGGGTCAGGGTAATTCTGCAAACACAATACTTATGAACAGCAAGGCTACTTTATCTTTAGTTCTTATCTTGACTAGATAATCTATGATAAAGTGTATTAGGAATTTTAAATTATTTATAACATAACATCACGCCTAAATTCCCCAATGGGTTAGGCAAAGGTTCAGTCATATTACGACATTTTATCGTCTGCCTACTGATGAACCGGGCCCAAATCTAGGCTCCGGGCTGATACTAAAAAATCCAAATAGAAAAACCCAATAACACTGTCCATTCAGAGAATCGAACCACTGACTTTCATGATAAGCAAAAATACTTGTAAGTATTAGTCACTAAAATATGATACATACAATTGCACCCTTCACAGAACTGAACCTTAACTGTAAGAAATAAATGAGGTTGTTAAAGGAACTAGAATCGAACTTAGGACTTCACTATCGAGAGCCCCTGCAGTTACCACGGTGCTATACATAAACAAGGCCCCAAAAGAACCGAAAAACTTTTTAATCCTAATGACGTCACGTCTACATGAAAACAATAAAAACAATGTAAGCAACTGATTAATTACATTTGAACGTAACAACCCTGTCTAGACCGCTTTGTGTTAAAACATTGTGCTGAATAAATAAAATTAAATGAAAACGCCTAATTGCAAGTTTTTTGTCTGTTTAAAGGCGGTTTAAATATAGGCCTTCATATATTAAGTCGTGATGGCCCGGTGGTTAACGCCCAGCCTTTCATGCACGACGTTATAGGTTCAAATCCAGTGTGACTTTTTCAATTCATATTATGTACTTTCTAAGTTTATCTAGGACAGCAATGATATGGGTGTAAGAAACCATCAGAAACCAATTATATCATTGATATAATTCTTAAATCGCCAATCTATATCTGGATAAGCATGGTGCTTAATGTTCGTGCCTTCTCTGTATAAGAAGAGGCCTATGCCACAGACCGTGTAGATTGCCATTCAAATAAAAATTCAAATACAAATACTTATTTTAAGAATAATAGTATGTAATAATAATAATAGGTATGTTGCAGCTGGATGTTTACATAGACGCTTTAATCAATTAATTTTAATAATTTATAATTAATTGAGCTATGTTCCAATCAATTTAACACCAAACCAACTTCAGCCTCTCCAGAAATTCCTAAAACTGTCCATTATTCAAAAGCCCGTTCTCATAAACTCTCCATCTGATCAAGCAAAACAACGCTGTCCTCTTGTATCCTATGGGGTAAACATGCGTGATTTTATGTTTGACATCACGCCAGTATACTCCGAAGGGTTGAGCAGAGGTTTATGTACACCTTTTGGCAGTTGTGTAATGTTACGTGTGTGTTGTGTTGGAGCAATATGCCGCCGGCAATACAGCACGGCTCGGTCCGGTACGCCTACGGACCGGTTGAGCGCTCGTTAGCTACGCAGCGCTCCACCGGTTTCTGGTTATATCCGGGTTATTTTGTCGAACTAGGTCTCCCTCAAGTTCATTGAAACGGCGACTTTTTTGCATACCTAAATTTTCAAAGAACAACTTATATTCGAAACAACGTTTTCTTGTGAGAATTTTTCTTTATATATTTGTTTTTGTCGCATTATGATGTATGGTGGGATTTCTTTAGTTCAAGAATAAACTATTTAACTCCTTCAGGGGATGAATATTATGCAAGCTCTGACTGAATAACTGATTACTTAATAGTGCCAAATATCAATGTATATAATTAGCTTGACATGAACTAACTCCCATTGCATTACACTCTTAATATCACGCCTGTAATCCTTGAAGAGTTAAGCAGAAGCGTACCTATAGTACACTTTTCACAAGTCATTATTAAGTCTTAAGTCCCATATATTAGGGGGTGAGCCTATCGCCATCAACCGGACACAAATCCAGACTCCAGGCTGCTACTGAGAAATTCTAGTTGGAAAAATCCTATGACACTTGGCCCGACCCTCGACCCTCGACTCGGGAACCGAACCCAGGACCTCGTGCTCAGCAACAGCACTTCCGTCCACGAGACCAACGAGTCAGTCCCATTACATAATATTAATTAATTACATCAATACAAGACGATAATGGCGTCCTAACATCCCAATAGAGACTAACTTATTACCAAATCACTGGTTCCAATGATCGATTCAATGATAATTATCATACTGATCAGTGTTACACAATGTCTGAGATGTGTACACACAGGTACATGTCAAGCTTTACAATTCCAGTATAATCTGACCTCTCATTGTATAGTATTTCCATATGATAAGAGGTTAGCTTATACTGGAAATATAGCTTGAAATGTAGCCGTGTATACCATATAATAACGGCTAGATATATGTATTTGTTTATCTGCAGTACATAGGTGATAATATATTAAATTGGTGTTAATTTTGTCTGCAGAGTATTACATTTCTCAATTGCATTTAATCACTCTGTTTTGCCAAGGTTGTTTTCTATGATGGAATTATTATCTTTCTCATAGCCTTTTCACAACTATGTTGGGGTCGGTATCCATTCCTACTAGATACTGCTGTTTGTCAGTATTTTACATGGAGCGACTACCTATCTGACCTCCACTAATGCGACACACTTTTGGTAAGACTAGTTCTCAGAGTTTCTTGCTTCTGACTACTCGTAACAATTGTCAAAGATCTACAAATGACAGCCGGGACCAACTGCTTAACTTGCTTTCCAAGACATAGAAGGAACTCGGTATTTGAAAGATGGCGACCCATCCACATTTGATTGTCCCGTGTGTTTATTTAGTTGTAACTGATGTAATGTAAGTACACAAAACCTCTATCAACCATTTTTGGGTAAACAGGAGTATTGTGCCGTCGTGTTTGAAGCAGTGATAAGATTTCAATTTAGGTTACAATTTTTTGGTAAGTTGGCTAAGCTCCACAATAATGTTTACTCTTAGGAAAAAAAATGATGGATTGTCCATACCGTTGTTTTGTTTGGATTTACTTTTAATCTTCTGGCCAGCAGAACAAAACACGGAAACGTTCTACATTAAAACAACGAATAATAGTTAGAATAGCCCTTATTACATGGGACTTAAACATAACTGGTGAAATGTGGGTATACTATAGATATAGAAATAATTTATTTGCCAATAATGTAGGTATGTAGATATGATGGTTATTTTGATGAGCGTCCCGGTACATTTTGCCTTACGGCGTGCAAAATTATTCTAAATACATTTACTAAACAAACAATAAAAAACATATAAGAAACATTCCATTCACCACGCAACATTACTAACTATTATTATTAAAAATACTCATATTATTCAACAACATTCGGAATTAGGCCCAATGCCAATAATTTTATTTATAATAGTAATTTTTATTTTATTTCAAATTTAATCTGTGCATCTATGCCTGACCGTAAAGGAAATAAGGCGGGAATGTTATGTTAATGATATGCTGATGGATTTTAGTAGCGTTTATTTAGGAAATATAGCGTCTGACATAACATAAACCAGATATCCTTAACAATAATATAGGCACATCCAAACACACGAAAACAATCGCTCACACGCAATTAATTCAAAACAAAAGGGCAATCAATTGAGACCGTGGCACATTCATGCTAGTGACACGATAAACCTATGAACACACAGGTAGATCCATTGTGATGCGAGGCCGTGCCCTGTCAAAGGCAGTCTGTTATGTACTCCGCTTTATATGTTAAGATCGTGGCGGTAGTCGATATTTTGTATATTGTGTGCTAGAGCTTGTGTTGAGAGTCGAATCTGAAGTGTGTGGGACTGAGGGTGTTGTAATTTATTGGTCTATTATAATATTCGTGTGTTGGATTCATACTTTGGTATTTTTTTAATGGTGATGTTTTTAGTCTGTTTGAATACCTACTGAATGAGTTTTGATTTAAGAAGGTGTATTATGGAAGTTAGCACCGTCGCAAATAGTTTGCTTAGATGAATTTGTCTATTACACAAAATGAAATTATGAAATACCGCTCTATAGAGCACGAAGATAACAATTATGTATTGCAATTAATAGTATGGTGTTACCATACTATTAGGTAAATATTTATTATTTGATGTCAAAAGGTAATATGTAATTTCGTTTTCAGTGTTAATCATCAAAACAGCTATTTTTTCATCATTTTCAATCAACAAAACAGGTTTAAGGGAAATCTAATTATAATAATAATAAACTGACATACAGCGAATTGGACTCGAGAGTTCCGTATCTTGGATTTCTTTTTCCATTTTCAAAGTGAAATTTTACTTTTTGACGATCACAAAGCTGTGTTTGCTTGTTAAGGGTTTTGCTCATTTATACATATTTCTACTAATTAAGAGACATTAATTTATTTTTCTTGAAATATTTACATGAAACTTCATTATCTAGATTTATACAAGATTCTCCAGTTCGCCAAATTTTAAGGAGATTACCCCTAATGGTATTTTAACTAACAGTTCTCATCATAAGTCACAAACTAAGCGGCATTAAAGAAAATTAAAAAAAAATCGTTTTTACTATTTCGGTACAAAACCCTACAAAACTAAAACAAAAAAAAAACATTTGTTTTTACCATTTCCTTAGAAAACCCTAAACACGAATATCCCTGTTATTATGGTAATATACAATACTTCACTATCGTTACCAACATATACACATCGAAATAACACTATGGTGATTTTACACTACCGTGCAAAATGAACAACTGCCTTCTATATCTAATTTACGTATCTTTCATCTTCTGATTTACGTCCGTGACACTTCACTAACTCAACCAGTGTCAGGCACCATTTGCCTGGTATTTCTGCTGAACTGGGACTAATTTCACTATTCATCTCCTTTATTCCTTGTATAAACTTTTAAATTATATTTTTAAATATTTGATTATAAAACATTGAAAAATAACAACATAAAAACATTAAAAACCGGTATCAGGAAAATTCTGTTGTATTATTATGTGAACTGAGCTAAATTAATTATTTTTCTTTCTTACCTTTCCTTTTTACTATGCTAATAGAAAACAATATTTTTGAATTCAAATATCAATTTTTAATAATGTATAATTAAGCTACGTACGCTGTTCGTAAAAAATGTATAGGGTGGACCTACCAAAATAATTTGTAAATCATGAAGTATCAACGTTACTCATAAAATTGCAACAACAGAAGTATGTTATCATCTGTGTAACACATATTGATCGCAGTTTTAATACCCAGTTGTGTTATTTACTAAAGCTTACTCTATATTGATTTCTTGGTATTAAACACCATTTCATTAATCACTGTAACAAGGCATAAGACTTTATTGCCAATAATGTTTGACGGTCAAGAATTACACTATTAAAAAACATATGTATTCGTAGTTCACTATGCAGAATGCAGTCAGAGAATTTTCTCTGACTGCATTAACAAATAACTAAGTCATACTTGTAGGTTTGATAACCTTAGTAGAAATCACAGGCTAAGCACATTCTGGCAGAATAAGGCTTGTGTTTCTATTCTTGCTTCAAGTGTACACTAAGATTTCATAACCTTTCTCACTTGTAAACGTTGTATACATTGATATTTTAAATCACAAAAGTCGAATAACTTTTTTTCATAATAATATCATTATGCGGATATTTTTTTATTGATAATTTCAACTGCAAACGTATGTCAGAATCAGATAAATCAGAAAACACGCAAAAACCCTATTATTGTGGTAACTACTGCAGAACACTATGTCACTATCGTTACCAACACAAACAAATCGAAATAACACTATTGTGATTATCATTAACTATTATGATAGTCAACAAATTGCCGACGATTTACTTAACATCTCACAAAATACGTAAATCATTCAAAAGAGACGTAAATTACACGGAGCGGTCGTAAAAACAATCCGTAATTTTCTCCTAAAGAATTTTTGCATAAACCTGAAACGACGTGTTTCATAGCGGACCCTACAAGCCGTACATACTCACATCTCACAGTTACACTAACATAATTACACTACGCGTAAACACACGAAAATACCAACGAAAAAACCCGTTGACACTCAAATATTCACGGCTAACACCACACAAGAATCACATCCCAGCCGAAACACGACACCATTAATTAAAAATCCACCTTAGAATTTTCAGAAAAAGGGGGAAAAACACTTGCGAAAAAAAATTGCACTGCGACTCGGGAATATGTGCTTTCGTAGCACGCGACAGGCGTCTACGCGGTAGGCGGCCGCGTCGCAAACTGAACCTCCCGTAGACCCGTTACTATAGCACCCGCTACGGGCCTTAGCTACGCGCTACGTCTGTAGCTACGCCGCTACGGTGTGCCTATAGAACATAGTTGCTGCGGACGTGCAAAGTCATGTTTCGTTTACAATGCAAGGTTTATGCTAAAAGTTGATACATTGTCCGTTATTATGCATATTGCCGGTTTAAAGTATTTGCATTTTGCAAATTGAATACTGAATCGGTAGGGTTAAGGGGTTTTGTTGTGGTGCTTGTGGTAATTTCGATTGTAATTTATGCTTAAATGGATAAAATAATATGGATTTTTCAGCAATCAGGTTTGTTTAAAAAGGTTTTCACACGTATATAATGACTATAAAAGACACGATATAAATATTAGTATGTATTTGATATTCAAGTCGTCCCCGCCCAGTGATTATGGCCCAGACTTTAATGCACGAGGTTGTGGATTCAAATCGATGCAAGTACCTATCAATATGATTTTTCAATCCACATGTACTTTTTAAGTCTATCTTGGGCAACACATCGGCGTTGGTAAAACATCGTAAGGAGCCTGGACTTATAATTAAAACACGTCTGAAATCGCCAACCTGCATTGAGCTAACGTGGTGATTAATGCTCGTGCCTTCTTTATATGAGAAGAGGTCTTTCCCTACAGTGGGATAATAACAAGTCGGTATTATTTGAAAAAAGAACAGTAAGAAAAAAATGGCAAGTCCGAATAAATAATGGGACAAAATCGTTTCAGTGTCCGCAGTTCTAATATAATTCGGTATTTGGTCTGGATCTAGACTCAAATAGAAAATTAAGCTTTAGCTCTCCTTAAAAGTCAAACAAATAAATATTCAGACATTAAAAAAATGTTACAAAATTGTCTACTTTTAAAGAATACGTAAACTTCGCTAAAGTTTTGTACATTATGTAATAACCTAGAGAGAAGTTTACAAGTTCAAGTTTGATTCTCTATGGTATCCCATTGTTTTAAGCAACAATACAATGTACCATACAAAACATAAGTTGAACGTCAAAATGTCACGGCTACAAGAGTCAGGGGCATATCAACTAATTGAAGTCCGTTTATAGTTCTGTTTTATTTTTGGGATTTTAGATTTTAGACCCCCACTTTTTAAGATTTTATTAACTTAGCATAGAGATGTATCGTTCATATGTAAGTACTTGGTGTAGTAATTAATTTCTGAAAGGACCAGTCGTAATTAAAGTTCAGTGAACGTTATCCGGGTGAATATCTATACTATATTATATAATTCTTACTGTGTTTTATTGTGATTTATCTTTGAAAGTCTGTCGGACGCTACATGATTCGAGGCGATTTTTGGCATTACCCTTTTTTAAATCTAACATTATAAAATAAACTTGAGGAGTTTGTTTGGGTCTTTTAAACGTGCTTGTTTCTGGAAGTACCCAATGATTCGTGCCAATTTTTGGCATTATCTTTTATTTGATTTTTTTTTAAATCTTTTATAATTAAATAAAGTTAAAGAGTTTGTTTGGGTCTTTTAAACGCGCTAGTCTCTGAAAGTACCAGTCGAATTTAGAAAATTATTTTTGCATTTGATAGCCCAATGCTTGTGGAATTTGGTAGGTAATTTGACGTCCAGCTACGTCCCTTAAGCTTCTATATAATATATAGCAAAGAAACCAATGGATAAATATTACAATCAGCCCACATAATTCGTTCATAAGAGCTGCTAAGCTTGCTAGATTCAAATTTTCGCAAAATCACAAAATATCTTCACGACATGTGAAGATCCCGCACTACAGAATCTACAATATTCCGTACACGACAAGCTATTTCACAGAATATTAACACCGTACTCAAAATCATCTGAATTTATAAGATAAACATCCAGTAGCGATTTCCAACGATCCTCAAATCAGGCAGAAAACCTTCAATCTTGGGGCGATACGCTCAGATGTGATGACAGATTGGCTCTGCATTAATCATGAGTGCCTGGTACTTTGGGTGGCAGTAGGTCAGTTTTGAATTGTCATTTGGATTGTTAGTATATCACTAATGGCTAATTTAAAAAATGGAACAGTATTAAATAATGTGTCCAACTTTTACTCTATCTCTTCTTATATCTTATCTATATTTACACATTAAAATCTGAATTTTATTTTTGATGATATTTTTAGTGGGTGGTATATTCTAGTCTTCTAGTACGTACGTTTAATTACAAACACCGTGACACGAGAATTTTATATAAAAATTCTCGTGTCACGGTGTTTGTAATTAAACTCCTCCGAAATGGCTCGACCGATTTTCGAGGCATTTTGTGTGCATATAGGTTAGGTCTGCGAATCGGACATATAGTTTTCATCCCCCTAAATGTGAAGGATGGTTCACCCCAAAAAAATTTTTTTTCCTTTTTAGTTAAAATTTTTAATTTTTTTATGATACAGCACACAAAAATACAACCCTTAATTTTCACCCCTCTATATGGCAAAACAACGTATGCTGGGTCAGCTAGTTTTTGTATAAGAATCTCAATAAAAAAATACTTGCATCAGTGCGAGGCTGCGGCGTGTAGCTAGTTGAATAATACACAACTGAATTTAATAAAAAAAGTTAATGAGATACAAGGAGTACGTGTAAAATAAAAAAAAAATGTCTTTTGTGTGTTTTGGTGGACATGAAAACGAGTATATTATTTTCACCGACTGATTTCATCATAATCTAATGCCACGTCAGGTTTCAAGATAATCGTCAACATCATCATACTCCTGCCCTTATCCACATTGAATACAAATAACCGCATAAATGTTGTGTATTGTGTTATTTGATTATATTTTATTTTATAATATACAAATCCAGACAAGCATACCCTATCAAATTCAATATTTCAGCCCTTTTTTTATCACAGTCATTTCTTGAAAATATTTGTGAATACTGTACTATATGTTAAGACCCGACACAGCCGGGCATAACATTAACCTTAGCACATCATACACTAATAGTGTTCGGTACCAATCACGACAGATTTGCTACCAAATTCATTAGTGAGGCAAAGGGGTTGAGATGAATAGAAAGTGAAGGGATTTCGTAATGTTGATGGTGGGTCATGTTGGAGCCAGCGTTTGGCCAAATGTTGGTGTAAGATTTTGTGTAAGTTAGGGGATGTTTATAAAGATGAGTGGGGATTTTATTTTATTTATTTTAAACTCTGGATAAATTGGGGCAGAACATTTAATTTACAATAATTCGCATTCAAATTCGATACTTTATAATCATTACGTGTCTTACCGAGAAATTGTGATCGGACATGAACTGACGACCAATCAGTGTACAATTATACAATATATCCTTTTTCTGTGACACTATCGACCCGTTTAATTGTAAATATGGCCCTGATTACTGAGAACTGCAGGGAACGGGCGGAAAGTACTCGTAAAACACGTGTGTCTTGCTACCAATCAGCGCCCACTTCACGTTCCATTACTTGCTATATCACAATTCCTCGGCACGACACGTAAAAAATATAAACCATCGAAGTTTAAAGCGTTTATAAACAAAAGGTCCTGCTCGTAATTTAATAATCTCACGAGATTTATTATAAAGTTACGGTGTTTACAATTATCCGGTGGCTCAGATACAGATTAACAAACAGTGAAAATAAAAAATCGCTTGTAGCTGCATCCTCAGCATAGAACTTAGTGTCCTGACCACTAACACCAAACAGTAGTAAATTACAACATTTTAAATACTTTTTTAAAACTATACTCTTGGTTTTGGTAATTACAGTGTTTAGTTAGTGTAGGTTTGGTTTGGTAGTTTTTGTATTGTCCGTCTTGTTTATGTGCAGTATCAACAACTCTTCTTTCTTTTGTCTCTTTCTATTACACGAATGTTGTCGGAACTGCTGCGAACACTCGTCAACAGGGACATACGCATGTCACAATAAAAGTTCCCAAATAAGTTCATGGCTACGTAATTTTTACATTCCCATTCATCTGACTCACGCAATAATGCAAGTGTCTATCGCCTACGACACTATTATCCAATAAGCATGTTGGCATGTTAACCTCTAAATCAATACAAGCTAATTTAAACCCTAAACACTAACAAGCAAGCTCTGAATTTGAGTACACACAGAAATGAAAATAAAGCGTTAACCTATAACCTAATACAAGGTGATTTCTACCTTATGGTATTTAAACTAAGGTTGGGTTTAATTTGGAGATGTGTAAAGAGAGTAAACTATGAATGAACGTTCGTAAGCGCCTACGCAGACCGGTTGATAGACGGAGGCCTTGAGTATAGCGCATTGTAATGAACCGTTTTAGAGAAATATTTGAACAGTACCACAGACAGACTTGTTTTAACTAAGGTCCTATTTGGATTTACTTAACTATTCAAATACCAAGACTTAAAAGATACGAGACGATGGTTTTTGTGTGGAAAAAAGGCATTTCAAATACCTAGCTCTTCTAAACTCAGTTAAAACTTGTTAACAATGCGCCATAAAAAAAAAACAAAACTCAATTTCCGAATTGCTGATCATACCGAACCATACTGACTGAGATGAACATATCCATTTTTTACCTGAAACAAGAAAAAAATACACATCATTATCTGTTTAAGAACAATCTAAAACTTAAAAGAAATTAATATATTTGCCTTTGTTACACTAACGTATTTCAGGACCTATACAATTTGTTTAATTCTAAAATGATACCCCTGTCCGAAAACGTAAACAGGATACCGCCCACCACTCATACACGATCCATTAATTTAATTAATAACGTCTCTTCCTTCTATATTTACAGCATCATACATAAACAGTTTACAAACTTAATCTTCACAACGGCCGTTCAAATATCAACCTTAGGTAATCACCAATAAGGGTTCCTACGAGTGTAAAAGCAATTGGTTTTTATCAACAGTGCTTGGCTAGCCACCAAACCAGTTGCATGAAGCTTTTGCTAGCGTTGCCAGTTAGAAAAATGCTGGGAAACATCGTGACACGGCCATTACTTCAACTATTAGTGCTTATGAGGTAAGCACTGTATTTTTACTTCTCTTCGTTAAAATTAAATGGGAAAGGAAGCATTTTGGTACAGCTCTTACGTTTACTGTTCGTTTGGTTAATGATTTAAGAAGATGCTGCTTATATTGTAAGAGGTAGACTTATTTGAGGGTACGGTTGGCGCAGTGGCTGAGCGATCGACTGCTGCGCTATGTAGCGTGGTTTCGATTCCCGCACGGAACAAATATTTGTGTGGCCTACTGTTTATTGTTTCGGGTTTGGCTGTGTGTATGTGACTTTAAATGTTTGTAAACGCATCCAGGACGCAGGAGAAATTCAAAGTGTGGGACAACGTTTTATACAAAAAAAATGTAAGGGGTGAACAGGAAAACGTCAAAAAGTATAGTATTATAAGTACTAGTGGTAGCACAGCACAGTGGTCGAATCTCGACCGTTATAGCATTCTGCATTCCTTCTCCGTTCAAACTTTAACAATGCCAAATGTCACACTTCTCCGTCAGTGCAGTTTTCTTAAAAAGGGATCCGAAGTTTACGCTTCACGTTACGACGATTATGATCAAGGCAGAGAGTGACTGAAGCAGACAGCGTCGGGTGTTGATTAAATGATGCATGCAAAAGGGGTAAAGCTAATGTCAGTTATATGATGGAAATCTAGTAACAGTCGAGCTCAAATATATTTTAGACTTCTACTGCAGTAGAGGGAGACGACCACGTTACCAAGGAAACGATGGATGGATTGTGTGAAAGATAATATGGCTAGGAAGGCGGTGACTTCTGAGATGACGGCAAATAGAAATGGGTGGAAGAAGAAGATGCTGCTGAAGATGCATGCTGCGCCGACTCCAAATAAATTGGGATATAAAGGGCTGGAGGATGATGATGAAGACTACTTTTTCCGCGTGGAATTTAACAAAAGATAGATTTTATTGTTTTGCGCGGAACCCCAAATATTTTTCTAAAACAAAAGTAGTCTAAGTTACTCCTTATAAGATTATCTGTCTGCCAGGTAAATTTCCGTCGAAATCGGTCCAGTCGTTTCGGAGATTAACTCCAACAAATTAAGAGACAAAACTTAAAAAAAAATGTTTTTTTGGTTTGACTACCATGTAAACTTTCATATGCATTTAGTTAAGAGACATAAAAAACAGACACGTAAATTGTATTTATTTGTAAAGATTAGATCATTTATTGTTTGAACAACTTGGAACACCAATTTTCATAATGCAATGTGCTATATGTAAAGAAAGTAAAAGCAAATTAATAAACAACAAAAAAACAATGCAGCCAAAGCGTGTATACTGTTCCATTTTTTGGCCCAAATTCCCCGTCACCCCTATTCAAATAAGTGGATAATTCTCCCTTTCATCTTAAACCACTTCCTTTTTAATAATATCCCAATTTTGGAAAATATTTTCAACAAAAGCTTTGTCGGTCCTCAGAGCTTCAGTATCGAATGGTTGCTAAGATACGACACGACCAACTGAACGTCTAATTTCACCCCTTGATAACGATTTGTTTAAATACACAGCAAAATATATCGCTAGGCAAAGCTGTATTTTAACGAGGGAAATTTATGCGAAAATGTCCTTTGACCTTATTGGTGACATTCTTTAGAAAGGTCAGTTGCGTAGTACTAGCAACTGGCGTGCGTGTATCGTGTAAACGAAGCAAAAGGAGTATGTATCCTTACATACTCCTCGTAGCAGGTGGTGCTCCGTAGTATAAGACTACGCCCACGAGTTATGTTTGTACGCTTATGTTAGATAATTAAAAGAATTGAAGGATGAAAACTTAGAGTATAGCAGCGTAGGTCACAAGTTTCGTGAGATTCAACTAAAGAAAACTTTATACTTTCAGCACAGCGTTGCATGCGATACGGTTATCATCAATCACTATTATGATTTAGTTCCAACAAGTTCGCCCTCTTCTTACACGTGGGTGTCGTAAAAACCGATTTATAGATAAAAGTAATATCTGCAGCAGTGTCTTGAGGTCTGTTAATATCAACATAATGTATTTTTTTTGTAGTTTCGTTCACAAAATAAATTCAACAACATAACATCACGGCTGTGTTCCTTAACACGTTGAACGCCAAATGACCGACAAACAATAAATCTTCTATTGTGTCTCGTTGTATGGCAGTTAAATAAATAAATAAATAATGCTGGACAATCCACACAGCATCATCTAGCCCCAAGCTAAGCAGAGCTTGTGTTATGGGTACTAGATGACTGATATACTTAATACAATACATTACATAGATAGATATTTTTTATTATACATAGCAAATACCCAGAACACCCGGAACAAATATTTATAGATCGTACAAACATTTGTCCCGAGGCGGGAATCGAACTCGCAACCTCTTGCGTTGCAGGCGGACCTTCGCCCGCTGCGCCACACAGGTCGTCGAAGTTAGTTAAGTTACAGTGTTAAGAGGCTAGGCAGAGGTGTACTTACGATACACCCACATTTCGCCAGTTATGTTTTACGGTGAGTAAGTGATATGATAATATATCTTGTTTATTTGACGTTAAAAAGTCCCTTTTTATTGTTCTTAATGAAATAATTCGACTTCTATTGACTTTGACGGCATAATCTGTGCATTGAATACAGTTTCCTAAAGCATTGGAGCGTCCGATTATTCAGAAGTTAGCAGATCTGGCTAACTTTATAGTCAAAGCTAAAGACGAGAGATTGCAAGCGCCTAGCCTTCAAAATGGAGCTTAACAGTTTGAAGGTGTTGGTGCAAGTTATAGACGCGAGACGATCAGGCACCTTTACTATAATTTAATATATCATAACATCATGCCTGTTATCCCCAAAGGGTTAGGCAGAGGTGTACCTTATAATACACCCACATACTTTAATACATAGGTACACACATAAAATAATATACTTTAATTTAATTAGCAATTATGGTTAGGTCTGTCTATCATTCATTTTTAAAATATAATTTAATCTTTGTTTGTTTAGTAACACGGAAGAATAATATATTGGTAATAATTGTAGTAGTTTTTTTTTATAAAAACAATGAATAAAGTCCACTTTTCGTTACCACAATTTTTTGGTATTCATTCACAAAATCAATTCATTAACATAACAAAACGCCTGTATTCTCCATGGGGCTAGGCAGAAGTGTACGTATGAGACACCCACATTTCGCCAGATATATTTTAGTACCATGTTATAGGGTTCGTACCCTACAACATGGCTCGTGCCTATAGCCTTCAACAGGGCACAATACTCCGGGATGCTACTGAGAAATTCCAGATGGATAAACCCAATAACTTTTTGCCTGACCTGGGAATCGAACCGAGGACCTCATGCTCAGCAGTAGCGCTTACGAGCCAACCGGCAAACGAGGCAGTTCTAAGATTATCTACTACTAACTACCTTTTTGTAAAATCGTTGTCTCCTATATTCCTTATACCATAATAATATCTACTATAGGTAGTGGGTATCCCCAAATGGGCTATATTTAAAACTAACGAACTAACAAGCAGTACAACCAATTAGCAGTCTCCATTAAGCAGTTCACTTTTCTATGGACAGATTAAACTACCGTGATGAACTTTTAATTGGCAGTGCTGCGTCAATATTTTAACGTAAAATGTTCGCAGCGGGATTTAAGTGAAATCTGAATTTTAAATTAGGGATATAATTTCTAAAAGCTATTAAAGTACCTTACAAAAATAAAATAACACAAACAAATTTAATATTAAAATTAATGCAAACTTTTATAAATAAAGAAAACATACTTTTATAATGATAATAACTAAGGCTCTCAATAGCAAACTTACATTAAAAAGGAATGCGAACAAAATACAATAATTTAAAAATACAAAAAGTGTTTATAGCAGAGCGTGGTTTCGATCCACGGACCTCTGGGTTATGGGCCCAGCACGCTTCCACTGCGCCACTCTGCTCTTGTAACAATGTGTCGAAATTAACGTTCACTAGCCGTTACTGATATCTCCAGTGCGCATGCGGGTGACGTCACGCCGCGACGCGTCTATTACGTCAGCTGCAAGCGATAATGAGCGCTACGATACATCGGCATCGGTCTAGAATGTTTATTCTTAGAACTTGTTTCGTAATACTAATACCATTATTGTGACTCCGTTTGTTATTCCATTTTTAGCTGATACTAATGTATGAAAAAAACGTAACTTTAGGTAGCAGGTACGCAGTTTTTGCGCGAGTTTCTCATAGGAATGTTTTTTGCTGCATGCTCCGTCCTTTGCAAATAATAATACTTATCAGTTTGGACTCAGCCGTCCGACTGTACTGTAAGTTATTGCTTGATATTACTTTTAATAAAGTAAAAACACAAACAAATAGTTTAACTTTAAATAAGGATTTTCTTTCTTTGTTTTATTTAAGTTTTTTTTTTATTATAGAAACTTTGAGGTAGGCGTTTTTATTTTTTCATTGGATTATGATATGGCTTTGCTAATGGATGGTATTATGCAATACGTACTTTTGCTTAATTTTAGTAAAATTATTTTTCTAATCATTAGAAATTAAATAAGTAATTATAATTGATTATTTTCATCGTGTCCGTTTTCAAGAACACTAGGCGACACTACACACAGTAACTGGCTTGTATAGGTCAGATAGGCAGTTGCTCAATGTAAATCACTAGTATTTTATATCTGCCGCATAGACCTGAAGGTCGACCCCAACATAGTTTGGAAAAGGCTAGGCAGATGATAAGGTGTCTACTTCCCATAACTTAACTATCACAAACTCAAAGCAAGTTAGGGTTAAGTGAGACCTATACCTAGCATCATAAACTCACATCAGCACACATAGTTAAATACCTTTTGCACATAACCCTGTGTCGGACAAAATGACACAGCCGTAAACACAAACAGAGCAAGTGAGGGTTAAGTAGAGAGCGTGACATGTCGTTTTGTTGTTGTGCCGGACATCGCAACCGTCATTTTTAACGGGTTAGGTCGGCTTATGAGACACGGCGCCATTTTTTTTTGGGGATAAGTTAATCTTGTAAGGTTTTTGGTTTTGATTGTCAATTTGTACATATCTTGTTCATTTTGTATTGTTGCTATGATTGTTATTAGAAAGAATGAAAGAAAGAAAAATATATTTATTCAACACAGGCTCAGGCACACAACGACACAATAATAAACATACAAATGATTTAAAAAAAAATTGTATGAAACAGAAGAGAAACATGATATGGCTAAGATTCTGAGATGACGGCAAATAGAGATGTATGGAAGAAGAAGACATGCTGCGCCGACCCCAAATAAACTGGGCAAGAGGATGATGATTTGAATATGATACGTGATTGGTTCTTTCCACAACACCACCATCCACACACCATAGGATGCATGCGTCAAAGTAATGTATCCAAAATTAAAGTGGCCCCACAATTTCCGGCCAAAAATAACAACACCTGTCCCATAAGCGCCCTCTGGCGGGTAATGGCGTGAAGATTTATCTTTTGCTACATGGAATTTTAATGTCACGTGTAGAAGGACATGAGAAGAAATGGTACAATAATGGGTTTCTGTGGTTCGTTGTATTAGGTTTTTTGGAGGGATACAGTTTTGGTATACCTGAGAGGTGTGGTGAAGAGTTGGTTTAGATACAATCTTGTAATAGTTAGCTTGAAACAAAATATTTTGCTGATGAGGTGTGGTGATAGCGACTTGTCAGGTAATCAGTCGCTCCATGTAAAATGCTGGTATTAAGCTGCATCCCGGTTGGACTAGAAGTCGACCCCAACATAGTCGGGAAAAGATTTCACAGATGATAATGATAAGTGTAGTGTCGAATTGAGACATTGACGTTGGTTATACATTTTATTCCTTCACATACCTATAAGGCTATAAGGCATTGTTCTTCAAATACATATTTTCGCCGTATTAATCTACAATTTCTTTGCTCTAGTCACGGTTATCTGAGTTCTATTAATCATTATGCAAGCATATAGACACAAACCGTGCATACAGCGGGGTCGAGTTACCGTACCGATAATTTATACCGCAAAAAAAAGGAACAATAGGCAGTGTTTCGAAATTCGGTATTAGAGGCTTACTTTTTTCATTTAACAGTTTTAAAAGCAAAACCGACTTCTGTACTCCCTATAGTAGTTTTAAAATCGAATAATAATTGATAACACGAAAAATCCAATATTAATAAAAACACTAATAAATAAAATATCATTAATTATGTAACAATGTTCCCAACGCGCTCAAATACACGAACACACAACCGTCCATCCACTTTGTAGAAAATAATCCGCAGAATTCACGTACGCGAAAGCAATTCAGCGTAATGCAACAGAATTATTAATTATCTGTGTCCGTCATGTACACAGTTGTGTCCATTTCTGCATGTACCTACCTGCTGAACCGGTACTAATGTCCAACAGAATATGAACATGGCAGTGCATAGATACATTCGACGTGCCATCATTTCCACTTCGTTGGTCATGTCATTCCCAGCCATGACCAACCTAATTTGATCCCTCATTTTCTTTTCTCTAACTAAACTTTCCGTTCTTAAAGCATTTATTGAGGGTTATTGGAGGTCTATGTTCTCTGGATAGTACAGAGAAAATACTGGTATAGCCTAGACTCGAAGTAAGTTAAGATAACATCGATACAACGCTGTTAAAGAGTGTGCTGAAGGTCTTGTTAAATTGGAAGTTCTGGCTAGTCGGTCGGAAACTCACGATAATATAGCTGAATTATGGATTTCTGATCTGGTAGTTAATATCTTCCAGTTTGATATTTCATTACATGATTTTGCAATGAGTAATGAAAGAATCGTGTTCGCTTTTTCATGTTACCTACATGAAAAAGCGTACACGATTCACGACATCGTTGAGGTAGAATTTAAAATCGATTAAAGATTTTCGTCACGCTATATGTAATTGCGTAGGTAGTTGATAGAATTATCTTAACCCTACTGCTGAGCTCTAGTGCTGCATGAGGTCCCGGGTATGATTCACGGGTCGCGCAGAGTGTTAATTGGTTTTTCAATGTAAAATTTCTCAGTAGCAGCCCGGAGTCTAAATGTGCCCGGTTGATGACCAAAGGCTCACCAAAAATGCACATAACATACACAGATAGACATAAACATACACACACAATCACACACATCGTCATGAGACTAAAACATAACTGGCGAAATGTGGGTGTCCCACAGGTACACCTCTACCTATCCCTTCAGGGAATACAGGTGTGATGTAACGTCAGACGTTACTAGGTACAAGTTATCAAAGTCATGCTACATTGTACCATTATCGAAACAAAATCCTGTCGAACCCATTACAAGACATCGCACGCGAACCGACCAAACCATTGTTGCAACTGCAAACAATGTACTACAATTACCTCCCACCAAGGTTCAGTCCCAAATTATTGAAACCTGCATTGTCTTAAGCACTGTAGATCATATTTGTTGCCGCAAGCTATTCTCCCCGGACGGGGCGACCGCCAAAACATCTGTACACAATCAATATGCTAATTTAGTTAACCAGCCCTCAGGTGGCTACTGTAACACACAGGGCCACGTTACGCACAAATTTGGACATTCGAAACCATTGTATTAGCAACCCGATTTAATGCCTATTCAAGCTGGGTATTGGTAAATACTGGGCGATGGCTGTTGTGAAATTAAGGCAAAATGCAGTGACAATTTGTTCAATTTGGCGTAACACTTTTGATCGGTGCGCCTATCGAACGATTTATAAATCGAAAAACACAACTATACTCATTGGTTTAAATTTATGAAGCAAACACAATTAGTATCACACATAAATATGAATAAAGTCTTAAAAGTAAATAAAATTTATTCAAAAGAGTATTTTCAAATCTTTCAAATTGATGTTACGGTTACGTCAAGTGTACAAATATGTATTAGTTACCCGTTGAGCTTCTCAAGTTTTGAGTTGAGCTACACAACAAGTGACAATTGCGTGCACTGACAGGTTCACTCGTATCTGCGTGGTTCTTTCCCCAAAAGACCATCACAGACACTAATCTACATGGTCATCACAAGATCTGACCAAGATAATGTCTGGACTTTAAATAAGACTGTGACCTCGATTTTCTTTCGGTGTTTCTACTCAGAGAGTCAGATAAGAATCTAATTTCAAAATTTGTTTGCTTATTGACGTGCAAAAGTGTTTCTTTAATCATCGTTATTACTAACGATGATTAAAGAAACACTTTTAAGTTTTTACAACCTCCAAAAACACGTAAGTATATTAATACTTACGTGTTTTTGGAGGTTGTAAAAACTTCAATATTATTCCTACCTACATAGTTCAGACTTCGTTGTTAATTTTCCCTAAAACACGAAACCATAAAAACTTCAGTAACGCCGCCGTACAAAAAGTATCATCAACAGCCACTGTTCATTTCACAATACTGCTAACTGCGCTACAGGAATGCACAAAAATCATAAAACTTTATATCCTGTGCGGTCGTTCCGCGCACGCATCGCACCAATATTTTTTTTTATTTCTATTTCACGCACGTGGCGGCCATTTTAAATCCAAATGTAATTGAGAGTTATGTAAATGCGGCTCGGTCAGCCTGTTTACCATTTGCGCGAAATTTCGGGATTTGGTATTTTGTGAAAAGGGAATAAATAGCGATCGGTAAGCAGATGGAATGTGGGTTTAAGAATGGTATTTGGGCGATGAAATTGGATAAATTTGTCTAAAATATTGTTTTTTCTAGGTCTTTTTGTAGCGTACACACCCACACATTGCTGTCGGAAAGAAAACAGTAGGACTGGCTTACTATCCCTACTCTTTAGTTTTTACTAAAATTCTATATCACTGTCTAGCTGCGGGCTGAAGACAAAGAAGCTTAATCACCACACCTTGCTCTGGGCGATTGGGCGATTATGGGATTATGTTAATTAAGTTCAGGTTTCTGCAACGATGTTTTCCATTATAGATGTCAGTTTTTACCTTAGAAGGTCCAGAGGCCAGCACATTAAGGTACCCCAATCTGCCAAATTACTTTGAATAGTTTTTCAACTTTTTTACAAAAGAATAAGGTTCATGTTCAATTGGGATAATTTAATGTGCGTCTGTACCTACAATTTTAAAAGGACCAATGGTTCGTGCCTGAATTTGTACCTACATATAACCATTTACCGACTCTTAACAATCCAGTAACTCACCTATTTACTTACAATGATAATCTGCATACTCGTACTTATTGTTAGTTTTCGCTTTCTCTTAAAACAATATCTTTTCCCATGACCCTATTGTCCTGATCAATTTTTACCGCGAACACCCCAGCAAAGTTGGCGCCATTATCTCGTCAGTGGCGTTTTAAGCGCCATCTATAACAAGTTCCTCTAATGGAGGTGTCATGTTACCTTCTCGAATAATGTCGTCCCACTTGCTTCCACTGTTCGGAACTCGATGTTCAAGGCCTTCGTAGAAAATAATACTTTAGGGAATATTTTAATATTATGAATTTTATTTTCAGTTTTTTGCTTTGAAAAGATAGGTGTGGTATTCAGATCATCATATCCGTCCATTCTTGACTACCTACTACTCAATAAGGCAATCAATTGACTACTTCTATCGTCAGTCTTATGAGAAACTAGCTTCTGGCTACAATTTCGAAGTCAAAAATCTTATGGTCCTCGCCGACTCTATCGGTGAAAGATTATTTTTGTAATTGGATCATTACTTCCAAAGATTACACAAACAATTTAACTTCTTTATATTATTAAATAAGATAAGCTAATGCGCCGTTGTTGGCAAAGATAGATATTTGTTATCGTAGCACCTATGTTGTCGAGACCAAATTGCAGAATACAGTTGCTGATCTCGAGAAGCCCCTTTAGTAATCACCCGTCAGAAAACACAGTATTAACAAGGGTTACATTTTTCCAGTCTCATATAGACTGAATAAATCCAGCTTTAGTTTCCAACTAGTCTAATGAAAACGCAGACAAATTCAAAAGAGAAAAAGTAAAATCAAGAATCCTTTTTTGAACCCAAGACTGAACACAAACGCATCTGTTCAGACTACCCACATGCAACAAAACCCACGTCCACACAAAATAAATCATTCATTAATTACATACTAGTGCAGGTTTTATTCAGAAGGTGATATATAGGGGAGGTGTTATCACCTCGCCAGCTAATTGCGTTTCTACTGTTGAGTTATTGCCCATCGTGGGGCCAACCCAGACGCAATAACCACGGAATGGGTGTACACATAGTACAGAAGGTTACGACAACGTGTGTCCAGAAATGAAGAGTTGAAGTGGTGCAAGAGATGGCTAAAGAATATAAGGACTAAGAACTTAATAATGTCCCTCCATTATAATACTCGTAGCAGGAGTAAAAGAGGAATGTCTAGCATTTCTAAGACTGAAAAGTACCACGTAAGATAAAGAGCAATATCAGTCAATTGTTTTCTCACCAATTAATAAATCTTTTCCCATACTGCTATTCTATTCAATTTTGTATACACCGCACTATGCAAGCACAGTTCTTTTTGCCGATCAAAATCTTATCGGTGTCATTTTCAAAGATTTGACTCAATATGAAAAAAAAACTGAGCGCGCTCTCTACCATGATAAAAACAATTGATTTTTTTGCGCTTTGCGCTCTCAAAAATACATTACCAACTAAGCTTCAGGTCAGTCTTATTTACAGTCCAGACATTATTTTGGTCAGATCTTGTGATGACCATGCAGATTAGTGTCTGTGATAGTCTTTTGAGAAAAGAACCACACTGATACGAGTGAACCTGTCAGTGCACGCATTTGTCAGTTAACGTGTAGCTCAACTCAAAACTGAAGCAGCACATATTAGTTACCCGTTGTTACTAATATGTTGTTTTTGACAGTTTTCTTATTTCAAAATAATGTGACAGCAAAAATGTTAGCGGCATTAACATTTTCACTGTCATTAAATTGATATACTACCGATCAATAACAAAAGATCCGTGACTGCATCGTAGTGCCGTTGCCATGGAGGTTTTGTTCGGACTTTTCAAGTATGTAATGAAGTTGACCTTCTGTGAGTTTCGTTCCGTTCAATAAACGTCGAGGCGTCGAGACGCACCAATGGTTTATTCAAAACTGTTTTAATGTGAAAACTGTGCAATCCGTATGTGTTCGATTGAGTCCGTCGTGCTCGTTTTTGGAGTACCATCATGTAAAAAGTTTTAATGAGAAGCGGTCTGTATTGCTGTCTGAACTGTTATTTTTTAACAGAGAACCGAATCGAATGAATGGATAACGAAGTTCCGGGGGCCAATCGAGAAAGATTGCGGTACTTTATTTTGTTTCATCATTATATTCTCGGCAACCGTTCGAAGCAGTATGGGATTTTGTGAGGTAGCAATTCGATTGTTTTAATCTTTGATTAAACAAGTTAGTGGATATAATTTAGTGTAATCTAGAGTTTGTGGCGGCGTGTGCCCGGGTGTGGGACAATCATCGCCTTACCGAGCCTTTTGTCAACTATGTTGGGGTCGGCTTCCAGACTGAATGGATGCAGCTAAATACCAGTAATTTACATAGAGCGACTGCCCATTTGAGCACATAACTACGTCCTACCCCTTGTAGAGTGGTTGGGTGTTGTGGTTGAGTGGGTGTGGTGGTGGTGGACTTTCGGGTTTTCTGTCTACAAGTAAAGACTGTCAAAGATCTACAAATGACAGTTGGGACTAAATTCTTAACGTCTTTCCGAGGCACGAAGGTTTTTCAGAATGTAATGTATGGTCATCATCTAGAGACCGACCTCGGTAGGAGAACTAAATCTTCGATCGACCCGTGCGGCAGGCACAACCGTCATAAGTTCCAAATCTTTTTATTATTAACGTGAACCCATTCTTTTAAAAAGCATTTAATATAAGTTTTCGGTTGGTAAACTTCACACTCCACTGGTCTTTTACCCAAAATTCCAGGTGCCTTTTGAAGGTTTCCCTCAGTCAACAAAAACAAAATGGTCTTATGTTTATCCGTCCGACTATGCTAAATATGCCATTTTGAAGAATAGGGCTGCAGGAATACTTCTCACTAGATCATCTTCCACCTATTAAATTTTCCACTACCTTTATATTCACAATAGAACAATAACCAATCGTATCGCTCAAAACTGCCTATAGTCAAACAATACACGCGTTTAGTGGTCAAAGGAGACTTCTGAAACCACCCAGTGCCCAAAAACTTTTGAATGGAAATCAGATGGGAATGAGCGAACGAATAAAGTATTTCACGATTGTCGAATCGAAACTGGGGGACGGTCAGCGGATCGTGATACGGAAATATATTTTGGTGCAAAACGGAAATGTTGGAAGGTTACAAAGAAGAGGTGTTGTACTGTAGGTGACAGTGGAATTCTGTAAATAAAATTGTGTGTGATGCCAAAAGTTGGTTCATACTACCTGCTTACTATTAAAACATATCTTTTTAACTTATTTTAATGTAGTACTCAAACTTAATGACTACCTATGTGGCGCGGTGGGCGACGCAGGAGGTTGCGGGTTCGATTCCCGCCTTGGGACAAAATGTTTGTACGATCTACAAAGTTTTGTTCCGGGTGTTCTTGGTATTTGCGATGTATAGTAAAAAACATGTCTTTGTAATGTTTTTATTTAATATAGCAGTCATTTAGTACCCATAACACAAGCTCTGCTTAGCTTGGGGCTAAATGATGCTGTGTGGATTGTCCAGCATCATACATGCTGGTCATGAAATTTTTACTCGAAGCTAAATTGTATGAAGGATGCAGCAGTTGGCGCTCGCTAGTTTTTGGCTACCCCATGGGTAAAAGACGGGAATTTATGTCCATATGTATGTATTTTGCCTTCCACAATTCGAATGCAGTTACCGATACTTAGAGCTAGATACGCGAACAAATGAACAGTACAAATACATAAACACATAAAACGGTGATATTTCCTCTAGAATGCACTTGTACAATGGATGCCACGATAAAGGTGCACACCCAAATTGCACTTTTATCGCGCGTCGCGATCTATGCGCGGTGCAGTGATCTATTGTAGCGTTTGTACTTTACATGGAAGTGAGGGGCTCGTGGCTACATACAGCCGCACGGGTCGATCAATTGTTAAAATATTCTTGCCGAAGTCGTCCGTGAATAAGTGTCATAGACCATCCATTATAAATCTAGGCTTAATTTTGTCGATCTTAGAAAATCGTTACGGGTAGTCAAATGCTTGAAAGTCAACTAGTCTTACCAGAGTATATCATATTACCAGTTTCTAGGTTGTGGAGGTCAGATAGGCGTCGCCCTGAGTAAAATACAAATATTCAGCTGCAGCCGGTAAGACTGGAAGCCGACCCCGATATTTTTAGAAAAGACTAAGCCGTTGTTCAGAGTGGAGTTGAATCGCTTTGGAATACACAAACGGAAAGATTATGATAGCTATGGAATGATTATGCGGCTAGAAAAAGGTGCAAATACCACAGAATGGTGAATACCCAGATCACGGCTGATATTACGAGAACTGATATGAATTGGTTTTTACAAATAAAACAAAAAAAAACTAGGTGAGAACAGTGTTCCCTGATTAAATACTCTGAGGTCATGGATACAACCTCAGAGTAAGAATTTAAGAAAAGGAAGACAGAAGAAGCCATCTTGCACCGACTCCAAATTAATTGTGTTATGACTCAGGTCAATTACAGTAAGATAATTAGCACAAGCTTTAAATTTTCTAAATCATTTCTAACCATTTATTTCGGGCAACGAGCCTCACCATCATCATCTTTTTCCTGCCCCTATCCTAACTATTTGAGTTCGGCGTAGCATGTCTTCTTCTTCCATACATCTTTATTTGCTGTCATCTCAAAAGTCACCTCCTTCCTAGCCATATCATCTCTCATCTCATCATCTCCCACACAATCCATCCATCTTTTCTTTCTATAACCCTGCACATTCATACTCAAAACTTACCATATCCACCAAAAAAATGTTTATTCGCTAAAAACCGTAAATAATCAAGAACCCAACGAAACTAAGGAAACAAAACAGCCAACATAAGAAAACTTGGAAATACACCCCACTAATTCAAGTACCCACAAAGAAAAACTGATTACAGTAGATAAGGTCGCAGTTACAAAGTCCTTGACATTATGTTAGCAGTATTAACGTTCATAAACAACCACAGAACCGCAGCTTAGCCTAAATTATTTCCTACCCACAAACACTGGCATAATATTCAAATAGCCGCTAAACTAGTTACGTGGAACGTTTCGAGTTACCCCGCTCAAAATATGCTGAAACTGAATTGTTTCAATACGAAAATTGAATAAAATTGTTGTTGGTAAGGCAGAGGTTTCTATTTCGGTGCTGAAAGACTGTATTGTATGTCTATATCACCTGGCTGAAAGAAATGGGATAATATTTACATAAGGACTACACACGTGACCAAAAATGTAGGTAATTTTGTAAGTACTACTTCGACTCGTTAGTTTAGTGTTTGCAAGCGGTAACTCTAAGTTCGAGCTTCTTTTTCTTCTTATCGAGCTTCTTAGTACAAGCCTGGAGTCCAGATTTGTGCCCGATTGATGGCAAGAGGCTCGCCCCCTATGACAAGAGACTTAATTGGCAAACTGTGAGTGTACTATAGGCCATATCTGTCTTAACCCTCGGAGATTACAGGCGTCATGTCATGTTTTTTTCCGTGTTGACGTTTCTCTGTAAGTTTACTATCTTTTAAAGGCCATCAATTTCTTTGTAGCATTTGTGGGACCGTTAAAAAGGATCGAGAGAGATATATGTTTATATCTCTATCTTTCCCATAGCTCTGTGGCACTTACAAACCTTAGTCACAATGCAATCAAGCCTGTTTGGTCACAGTTCCAATTACAACCAAAGCTTGAATGAACGTCGCTGGTATTAGGCTTTTCTGCCTATCGCTGGTGATTGCTTGACATATCCAATGCTCGATTAGGAAGACGTTACAGTGGAACCACTATGTGGACATCACATTGTCTGAATCGAATAAATATTATTGTTCCGTCATCGTACAAAACCAAACGTAACTTATTCTAATTCTTCAAATTCTAATCGATGTTCAACGTTCCATCAGTTTGCGATAACAAAACGCAGACCCTCTATAATCTGTGGTGCATACCGTGACTCGTAAAAAAGTTGGAGCGAAGACACTTTGGAAAACCCGCGTGTGTGAAAACATCTCCTTTTCGCGCCCGACGTTCTCCTGTCCCAACACTGGACAAACCATCGGTTCTTTTCTTCTACGCGCGTGAATATCTAACTCGCATCCCGGAATTCCTGTGTTCCTGCCCTTGGTACTACCGGAGGTGGAAGGTTCAACGTGTGTCGTAGCAGTCCAAGGTACGTGTATGCACTATTATTTGCTATTGACATTCTGTGGAGTTTTTGAACATCGTATTTTACTCGTCATCGTTGTGTTCCCTAGTAGCAGAAAGCCACCCCTGCTATTTCGGCTTTGGTGCGCATGCTACAATTATTAAATAATATTATTATATAAAAATATTTTTGTATGTAGTATACTCGTATAGTAAAGGACTTTGTTAACAATGGTCTACGAATCAGCATTTAGGAAACCATTAGCATAATGATAGTTTTTTTTTTATAATTTATATTTCAATCATTACAATTGAACGGACACTTCATAATTTTGAACACATTTTAAAAAGTAATTCTTCGGTCGTATTCCCCATTGACTTAATTTTTTGTATCAATTTGACGTTTTGAATAGGCAAAGGATATTGAAGGTCATACAGCCAGGTCTTTGTGCGCAGGTGGTATAAGTATGCACTGTAATTACAAAAGTCAACACTCTCAGCAGCCTCAGCGCTTGATTTCTGAATAAGGTTTTAAGTAACAAACAGAATATTGCGATTGAAAGCGCTGTGTGCAACGAGCAATATCGACACTGACAGTTGATAAATTGACAGATGAAGATGACACATACATATTATTATGACAGTTCTATAAGCCATTTATTAAGGATTTTTTACAATTCTAAAAAGGATTTGTGATTTTAATTTAGTTTCAATCGAATTTAACATGTATTATTTAGAACACAGAAAGTAAATTCACGACTCTGTTGGTTCTTAGGCGAACGATGTATGGACACCGAACAATGTCTTTTGATTGATATTATTAACAATCAAACTTACTATATACCTAATAGAAAAATTTAATTCGATATTTATTTGGAATATAAGTAATTTGATTTTGATTGTGTATTCTGTTTGATAGTTTGGTGGCTACTGGACCATACAATGTGACTTTAAACTAACTAAATACGGCGTCACGCTTAGCATTAGCGCATGCATCCACAAGGCCCCATCCGCTTTTAGACAGAGGACACATTGATTTCTATGTGGTTGACAAAGACCAGAATCTGTAAGAAAAAATAAAATGTATCAATCACACTATAGTTTTAACAGAAATTATGTTTATTTTATGTGCATCTAAGTATGTTATTTTCGATTTAATCTTTTTTTTTTATTTTATCCTTTTGCGGACCATACTTAATCCATGGTCCACAGGTTGGTAACCAATGCACTAGACCAACAGTGACCTCGGATGAAAATCGTTGTTAATTCTGGTGTTGTAGACGAAGATCAAAATGGTGACGGTTGTATTAGTTAACCTACGTCTGAGGAAGGCGAATGTTGTGTTACGTGTCTTCACGAGTCTTCTTCTTTCTGACATCAGCAGAGACCAGTCCAGGTGTATGTACATAAGTAGAGTCATGTCTTCGTATAGATACACTGTGGCAATGGCTAACCCGTCTACAGCAAACAGTACCTATTCTAGTTTCCACCACATACTAAGCATAATATTTGCATACAATCCCATTAGTTCCTTCACACAATGGTCGATGGTGGTTGCACTTCACACATTGGTCGATATTGGTTGTACTTCATTCATCATTTGTAGATTAGATACTATGTATGTTACTTTGCAAAGTCATATTGTGTACGAAGGAAGAATCGAATCAACGAAAAATTTATTTTATGCAATTGATGTCACGTGACTCGTTTCCGCATTTGTAATATCATTGCTACACATTTTGAGGTTTGCGTCTGGCGTTTTACGCTACAGAAAAGTTTTTTATCTAGGCTTGAAGGTTTGTTAGGAAACTGTAGATAATAACAGCTGAAATATTGTTTTTGTAAAATGAGATAAAAAGCTGAAAAAATAATAATTTAATCTTTTAACGCTGGGGGTCCAGAATTGTATGCAGATGTTTCGTCGAGAGTTAGTTTGTTGTTTTGTTTAAACGCGCCAACATCTGAATCTGCCAGTCGGATTAAAAGTGTTACCCTTGGAATCGGGTGAAACCACGGTGCATAGCTAGTACATAGATAACCGCATGACATCCTACCTAGTCTACATCTACACGTCAGACTACTACGAACTGTTAGCCCCCATTCACCTCACAATATTCCTTACCACATACTACCTACATATTGTACAGAACCGCATAAACAGCGCTATAAAGCGATAGCTAATGCGCTGCATTATTACACTGCAGTGCTAGTTATGCACCCACACTTATGATAATATCTATGACTTAGCAGGAACGGCGGCGTATCGAAGTACCAAATCACGGCTTATTGGCGTAGTTTATAGAATGGGGCTTATGGAAACGGCTTAATTGGATTGTTAGGTTTAGTATTGGATATTCTGATAAGGGCAATCACCTGAGCAACGTGGATAATGTATCTAAAATCAACTCAAAGAGCTACATTGTGCATTTATGCCTGTTGTCACGAATACAAGGCGAGACCGCAATTACATAACATCACGCCTGTGTTCCCAGTAGAGTTAGGCAGAGGTGCATCTATATCTAGCATATCCACATTTCACTACATATATCGAATCTCATGTAATAGAGTGCCAGCCTATTGCCATCAACCGGACACAGATCCAGATTCCGGGCTGCTACTTAAAAATCCTAGATTGAAAAACACTCTGCTCAACCCGGGAATCGATCCCAGGACCTCAAGCTCCGAATAGTACATTATGTATGCTGAAAAACTTCGATTAAATAAACATCAATATCATTCACCAGTCTTTATCCCAATTTATTTGGGGTAAGCGCAATTTATAAAAAAAATTGATACATCTCTATTTGTCCTCATCTCAATAGTCACCTCCTTAGGCATATCATCGTTCACGCAATCTATTCATCTTAGTTTTAATAAACACCGTATGCTGATTTAGGATCACACATTCACATAATTTTGGTAATTAATTACTAGTGGTAATAATTACTTTGGTAATATGTTGAGAGGTGGTTATAATCTCAGCTGTCAAGTTAAACTTCAAATTCACTCAACTTAAAACTAATCCTCACGTCTCTCTGTGTTCAAATACCCGATCATTATACGATTTGGAGCTTCATTTGAAACAAGATATTTTCAACGATATAGTTCATTCATTCGTTCAATACAATTAATATCAAAACAATGCGCTAACGAACCAAAGCAATATTGAACATTGCAAGCTTCAGCACACCGTTTCAAAACGACCTAACTTTCAACTATCTCTTATTGAAAATCAACTTTAGTGTTCCAAACTTAAGGTCAATTTTGGATTGGTGTGAGTGAAAGTCATAATGTTAGTTATTTTAGAGAGTATACAATGAAGGGTATGGTGTAGAAATCACGGGCGGATAGCTTTCAATTGATGGTATAGTTTGTGGACGACGTGTATCGGGTTTGATGCTCGGCAGAGGAAGTTTAAGTCTACCGTGTTGAGTTTTGAACAATGTTTACTGTGAAACGTTTTGCTTTGACGGGTAGGAGATACAATTTGCAAATTGAATGGGTCTTTATTATAGCATGCAAATTATAGGTTGCAACACAACCATTCGTAAACATTTATACATAGCTATAGTGCTTTTTTGGCTTCATAAGGAGAGTTTTTTTTAATATGGTGTGTAGTAAATTGTCAGCTGCAATACTTATGAGAGAACCTTCTCTCATAAGTATTGCAGCTGACAATTTACACAGCCTGTATCTATCATAATTCAAAGATATAAAAAGAAAGGAAGAATAAAAAGGAATTTACAAGATGGAAGTGAAACACCGGGAGGGGACACCCTAGAAGGATGAATAATTCAAGAAGAAGAAGAAGAAGTCAATAAATACTTATTGGTGATGTTATTTTAAAAGGTCAGGTGCAGGTGAAAAATAAAGCAAAAGAAGTATGTAAGGACCGTAGCGCGTGGCGTTCTGCCGGCCCCCATGGGATAAAGTCTCTGCAAGCCAAGGGAAGAATTCAGGAATGTAAAAATAAAACAAATGAGCAAAATATGCACACCTGAGCAAGACGGTTGTTTGACAAAATCTAATATTTAAAGTGGCAATATTTCGATATTTTTTAATGTTATTTTCCGTATTGTATAAAAATATGTCGAATAAAAACAAAGAAAGATAACGACTGGCGAATTCAAATCTGACATGAAACTTTTTTGCATTTTAACAAATCAAATTGCGAACATATGGCACTAACTGCGGCAAAGATACTACTGCACATTGTTATGATAATGCAAAATTATGCAATAATATACCACATAATGTAAAGGATAGCAAATCACTAGATACATTTTCGATGATATTTACTAGAATTGCTCGACTGTACTATGTTACATTACATAATCAAACATTTAAGCTCATTATAGTGAACTATGTATTGTGTATTGCACGCCTCATAAGCGAAGCGTTGAAGTGATGCTCTACTCCCGAAATATTTTTCTCACAATGCACTTATAGGATAATATTATCATACATATATCAAGAAAAAACATTCGTTTAAACATATTCGACATTTTTTTTAAACAATTATTTTGTTTAAAGAATAAAAATAATTAAATTACAAAAATGTTCGAGGACATCCGGATTTCTGTCCGTATGGATCTGGCACTCTCACGACCGTAAAAATTAATGTATTGAAGTATTTTTTTTAAAAAAGCTTCATAATCGCAGCGCGCTGTTTGCTATTCAAAATCTCTGGGTAATTCGTTGTCGTGTAGTTACAATTAATAAAAAACTAAAAAAAAAATGAAGAAGTGAAAAATGAGATTATGAGGCGTGCACTTTTGGATTTTCCAATTTTTTTTGTTCTTTATGAGTAATCCCACGACAACAGTAACATCACCTATCGACTCTTCCAAAATAGACTTGGAAATCTATAAAAAATAACATTATACTGTCAGGCTTTATCTTCATCAAGCTCAGACTTTAATTAGGAAGCCGCCTCTTGACGTAAGCCTTAGTGAAATTACTTAAGCTTTCGCGCACCTACAATCTTGCGAGTCTTCCTCTCAAGCCACCACTTCCGTAGTCATGCATTAGCGCTCGCGAGTACACCTCATTACCTCATCGTAGCAACACCGGCCGGGTTGATGCGCACCTGCTTCGAAATATGGCCGTCATTTTGCGAAGCGCTTCAGTGTATGTCTCGCTTGTCAGGTTACAGAGTAGGGTGTGGGTTAGAGGCGACATGTCTAAAAAAATACTATAGTATGCTTCAGTTAGAGCTGTTAGTGTGACGATTAATCACGTTATTTAACAAACGTAACATCTACGTGCGTATTTCTCGAAGGGAAGGGCAGGGTGCCTATAGTACAGCCGCATATACGTTTTATTTGCAATGCAATTGGGGACAATCCTATTGCCTTCTACCATGCACAAATCCAGACTCCGGGTTATTACAGATGGTAAATCCCTTTCTCTTTGCCCAACGCGGGAATCAAACCCAAGACATTATTACCCCAGTATCATTTGCGACCACTAGACCAACGCGGCAACGGGGCAGTCAACCTTTAATACTTTTATATAGTCATTTATCTATGTATTTCATAACATAAATTTAATTTTTACTTAAAGTACCGCGGTAGTATTTCAGACCGAGGACTTAGCATAAACTTTTGACAAACTAGTTCAAAGTATTAGCCTAAGAAACCTGATTATAAATTCACTACAATTTAATAGGGTTACTTTAAAATTAATTTCTTGATAGTTATCTATCAAACTCAGTCATTACAATAGCATATCCTATCTTTTTAACGGCGCACATAATTATCTAAGTAATTTAACTCGAATATTTCCTCACAATATCTTCCTTAAAACTCCACAACCAGCGAACTATATCAATAAGTAATCAGCCGAACCCCACAATTCACATTCGGCACCTCGCCCCTCGAATCCATCATGTCAAATCTCCCGAGACTAGGCCTAAATAAAGTATTAAAAAGACATTAGGAACAAAAACTTTTGCAGAACTCTCTGATATTGTCGACTGCTCTGTGGTACGCACATCTTGAGATAAGCTGTGCGTAGCCTAAAACCTTTGAATGGAACTAACGATCCATGTACCAGAGTATTGAAAATTTATTCTAAGTACGCGAGGGCGTTTGATGGTTAGTTATGGTACTGCTGTTGAGGAAACACCACCGAGGATAAAAGACCTCTCCATACCTTGACAAAACCCCCTTTTGAGTAAAGATCTGGCAGATCGAAGAAGGGCGCGGGAGGTCTCAGAATTTTGGTCGAGTCTAAAGGTGGTTCTCCGAATAAATGTTGTACAAGATATGTGTTGTGTAGAATGTTATTTTTTGGACTGTAAACGAGAGTTTATTTTATGATGGTGTTAACATAAGATGTCGGTGGAATTTTTGAATGCTACTGAATTGTGTGGAGATTGTGCGCGCAATTCATTTTGAATGGCGCGGAAAAACTATGGGGTTGTAAATTGGGTGAATATACTGAGACATTGAACACATTTTTATGGAAATTTAGGCTTTAGATCTTGATGAACTTTGCGTCTATTCAGAGTAGATCATCCACTGATCTGTAAAGATGGGTTTTCCGCCACTTTTGGGAACTGGGACTTTATCATCTCCCCTGAGGTTTCAAAAATAAATGTAGGCTAACATTTTTTGCCTATTTTATATCCTTTAAGATCATCAAAACATTCTAAATGAAAAAGAAATGTAACGGTGACGCCATTAGGCTTAAGATTAAGGAGCAGGAAGCTTTTATCCAGGGAATCTCATTTGCTAAAAGTATGAGGGTAAGAATATCCAATAATCTAAAATCTGCGAATCCTCATGACTTTTCAATATTCGAGTGTATTTATGGGCATCCGAACCAGATATTCTGCTGATTGTTAGGACAGGTTTTATACGTAGAGACAGACAAGCGTAATAATACCTATTAACATTTGAGGAGAATTTTGGCCGTAGCACTAATCCAACAACGTATGATCGGGGTTCTCGTTTGTTCAGATAAACTGTGTGTGTAGTTTTTCAGGTAGATAAAAACCATCTTAGTTTATGTTAAAATGATGCAGAAACTATGGATTGATATTGTGGAAGACAATATGGCTAAAAATAGGAGTGACATTAGAAATAGTGGCAAATAGAAACGTATGAAAGAAGGAAACACATAGCTTTGACCCCAAATAAAGTTTTACGAAGTATAAAGGAGGAGCATGAGGTTTTAAAGTAATTTAAAATATAGAAGCCTGTATTTTTTTTTAAACGTTGCCCCACACTAGGAATTTCTCCTCTATCGTGGGTGCGTTCACAAACATTCAAACTTACAAACACAAACAGCCAGACCCGCAACAACTACTTGAAGGCCATACAAATATATGATCCGTGCGGGAATCAAACCCGCGATACGCGATCAGCGTCGAGCGCTCAGCCACTGCGCCAACGGTGTCGTGTCGAGTTGTACACTTTCTAGCTAGTTTTTCAGTAAGTAATATGTTAACAAAAACGAACACAGGGCCGGATTAAGTGTAGGTCAGCGTTCGCATTGTCCATTGCGACTGCCAAATGATTTATGAATGTACGGGGCAGCAAGGCCTTGGATTTGACATATTTTGCACATTAGTCGTAAAATAGAAAGCTTTTGAAGTTTCATGGGATTAGAGAACCATTGTGTACAACAATGCATTACCAAAAACCCTTACTTTCAGAAATATAGGGTTACTTTTAATTCAGTGAAAAAATGAGATCGACTCTGTTCTATGAAAAAAAAAACAGATTAATTTTGCGCATGATAAAAATAAGTGAACATCTTATTTGTTTTTTTTTCATATTTCAGAGTAAATCCCATCGTAGAAGTTGCAGAATTTTTAGTCCCGGAAAGATTCTCAATTAATTAAAGGTCACCCCCATAGCACAACAACAATCATCACACTTCTAAGAAGACTAAATAAAATTAAAGTGATTTTCAGTAAAGTGCGTACAATATCATTCAGACCTTTATAATAGTAGCCTGCAAGTTTCTTTATAATATTGACATTTATAACAGATTCTAAATCTCAGCACATCATAAAACCTGCAAATCCTTCGCGCTCACCCATAAAGTCTAATCTACAGCACATAGCACATAGTCACTACAAAGCACAATGACTCGAGGCTTTACACAGGGCCGGATTAAGGGGCCAGTGGGCGCATTGCAGGCCGGGCCCCGTGATTTATGATGGATGCCAGCCGGCTTGGACTTCGACATATTTTTCGCATTACTCGAGCGAAAGAAAAAGTGATGGCAATGCAGCGACGCGTGCTGATTTCCAGATTTCAAGCGGATTGGAATGCGAGGAATTTATGGAAGGTACGAGGTTTCGGTAGATGTTTGGGATAGATAATTGATTTAGTAGCATTGTAAAGGCAGAGAAGATTTTTTTTTTAATGCTTTAGATGCAAAATGTATTTGCCTTTTTGGATCTTTATAAGTTTATGGTATAACAATGAGATAAACACTAATTCATATTTAGAACAGATTAGGCTGCCGTGGGCTGTCAGGCGGTTGGCATAAATCGTATAATCAATATTAATTCGCCTTTAGGTGTTATTCCGTAACCTCAATAACCAGTAAAGTTCTTCCAGTACCTACATAGAAACAAAATGCATAAAGAAACTACCACATGCCTTCAATATTTACAAAACCTCTTTACGAATAACTCCAATAAAATCAGAGCTTTTTGAAATCTATGATTACAAACAATTAAAAAACTTAGGTCATATTGACAGTACCTTGTTATTTGATAAACCTTTTCAAACTAATATTTTTTGCCATTCATGTTTTTTCATTTTTTTTACGATAAAAGTTGTCGCTTTTTTTCAGTCTGTCTTTGTCAATAAACGAAAATATCTTACACTCCATGAAAATTAAATTTGAGATATTTTACCTTCGACCTTTGGAGCGAAATTAGAAAACTTGAATTCGTATTTCCCTGAATTCCTTACGTCCAAAACAGCTGACAAATCTTTGTAATAATATTTCTTTGGATAGCTTTCGACTTTTGAAATTCTCGATCGAAATTCACGTCAAAAGTCGAACATAAGTTTTGAACGGATTAAATTGAAGTGAATAACTCAAAAATTACCAATTACATAAAGTTGGTTGTTTTACATTGAGCCCAAGACGGCAGAGGAGACAAAGGGCTCCGATTTCTAATACCTAACATAATCCAGTTTTACTCGGTACTGTTTCTTGGAAGCTGCAGGGTGTGTATATTTCGGAGAGAGCGGCGAGATGGCATGATATAATCCAGCCGTCCCCCTTTTAGTGCCGGACGTACGTTGGGGTCTCTGTTCTCGCCAATTAAGTATTCTAGTAGGTACTGCATGTGTCCGAGGTGAAGCAGCTTCATGTATCACGTAATAGCCATATCGATGAGGGCGAAAAATGCCTAAAATAATGGTAAAAGTCATTTTCAAGGAAAGACACGTACGAGAATCCTGTTCGTCTGAATATATTTTTGAACTTATCCAATCTGCAATGTGATGATGATTGGGCTAAACACTGATGGGGCAAAACTTGCTATCGACACTCTAAGAAGAACACAAGTTTTTATTTTACATAACATAACGCCTGTTTTTTCTAGCGGGTATTGCAGAGGTGTACCACATATAGTACTCCCACATTGTACCAGTTATGTTTCATTAGTGTGCGATTGTATTGCAACCAAACGGGCATAAATCTAGACACCAGGCTGCTACTGAGATATTCCAAATGAAAAAACCCAATAACACCGGCTGGAGAATCGAACTGAGCACTTCGTGCTCAGCAGTAGCGCTTGAGAACACTACACTAACGAAGAAGTCAAAGGTTTTTATCTCATTCCAGTCTAGAAAGCTATTATATGCAAGAAACACTTAAACCTACTAGAAAAAAATATCTCCAACCACTTAAGTACATAAAGTGTTTCATTTACGAAAATATTAACATAAACCTCATCCAACACGTTTAGCAAGAAAACTGTTGCATATTTGACAACATTACAACTTAAAACAACACAGTTGTTAAGTTACATTTTTATGTTAAATAACTTGCAAGTTAGAAGAATGAAAACGGGTACAAAGTTTGAGAGGTTAAGCTGGACCTTTCTTTTGTGTAAAGACTGAGTGGTGTCACTTGACAGATAAGAGAAAGTTTGAAACGTTCTTACTTTAAAACAAACAAAATGAGATTTAATTTTAGATTCAGTCTAGAAAATGTCAAATATTTTTAGTTTAGGTTAAGGCCTCTCCTGCATGACGCTGTTGGTTCAAATCCGGGCGATTACCAATGTGACTTTTTCAATGTATGTGTTTATAGACATCATTGGCATCGGCAAAGGAAATCATCGTAAGCAAATCTAGATTTACGATTAATATAAGCCTGAAATCGCCAGCTTGAGCAACAACACAACTTGGTGATTTTTTCGGTACGAAAAAAGGCCTTTTCCCAGCAGTGGTAAAGTATTATTGAAAAAACGCTTCTTGCTTTTTAGTTTTTGGGATTAGGTAAAACCCTATTTAGCACTTAAAATTTATAAATTCTTATGGTGTGCAATAAAGAGTATTCTATTCTATTCTCTTCTACAGATATTGAAATAATAAAGTAGGGTTTTTTTTTTTTTTTTTAAAAGAGATGTCCAAAACACGAGCACACGTGTCTTTATTCCCTAAAATTCAATAATCAATTTGCCAACCAACAATTTTCATTACAATTCCTGCCATATTAGTTTAATTTCCCCAATCGACAATAAAAAAACAGATACATATCCCTATGTACAGTCATAACAAAGGGAAAATAGACGAAAACTGCACAGAACACAAAAAATATAAACGCTTGTACACAACAAAAGTTCATATAAGCATGAGACGAACTCATATCCAACAATACTTTACTGGAATACTCCATTTGTAGCGTCATACCAACATCACAAAAGACTTACTTCACACATTTGATTCCCAACCTTGGATTCACAGAATTACAGTTCAAATTCGATTGGTGGTTGTCGAATTTTAAGGCCAGTTATTAGGGATGGTTAAGTTAGCTATGGTCAGTTTTCAATGGCTCGCGTGTAGTTCCACGTTCAGTGCTTAATGAAAACGGTTGGGTTTGTATAGACCTTTGGTTTGTACCTGTTGCCATTCGTTAAATGCTGCGCGTTCAAACCAATTGTTATTGTTTCAAACTATTAGTTTTGTGATGAGAGTTTGTATGGGATATGGAGTTGTGTGTTCAATAGGGTATCCGGCGTTGCGTTGAGCATAGAAAAGTATTTCCTCTTTTTCCCGCTGTATACATTTGTTATAATGAATAGTCAATATTATAAATATTCATTTGTTTGTACGCACTAATCTCAGGAACATTAAAAAAATTGATAGCCCAATTCTTGAAGGTAAAAAAGGTGTAATTTTAAGAATAACTCTTATGTTATAATAATACCAGTATGTTGATGACCCACTGCAGGGCTAACGCTTCTTTTCAAACAGAGTAGGCACGAGCATTAATCACCACGCTTGTTAAATGCGGGTTGGCAATTTCTTTGTGAGTCTAGGTTTCCTCACGTAGTTTCCTGCTGTCCTGCTCTAAAGACGGTGATGGCTGAGATAAACTTAGAGAGTACAAATGAATTATAAAAGACGCATTGGTACTTGCTCAAACTTGAACCCTCCATCTCGTACAAGAGCCGCGAGGCCACCATGACAGATTAAGCATAAAGCTTATCATATATTATTTTTATCTTTTTTTTTGTAACGAAAATGCAATGCATAGAATCCAGCACATTGAGCTACCTCAATCTGTCAAATTTCCTTGATAGTTTTTCAACTTTATCACAAAAGAATAAAGTAGAATGTTCCATTGGGAAAATTTGACAGTTTTGTTCTTGTATTTTCTTGCACAAATACAATATTGGTGTTTACAAAAAAAGTAAAAAAATATATACTTATATTATATTTTGTACATGTAATTAAATATACTGTACAAAATAATGTTTCACATTCAAAACGACATCACAGAAAAACAGCTTACCCTACCCACCACAAAACCTACCCAAAATTAACCCAAACCTTCCAATCGAAACTAACTTACGCACAAAAATATGTAGTTCTACAAGTAACAAAGGAGAAAAGTAAATAAGTAAAGTTATAACAAGCGGGTAACAGCAACTCCTTAACTGGCCGGCCTAACAAAAGTTGGTAATGAGATATCCCCTGCAGCACAGGATTTACTGACCACTGTGTGTAAATAAACTCTTCGACGTGTAGCGGGACTTATTGAGTAGGTGTGATTTAGGGAAACGTGTGTGGACGTCGGTAATGGGTTATTTCGGAACTAGCTTTTGCTGTGGCTTTGTTTGCGGGTTTTTTTGCCTTTCTTCATATATTAGTCAACCAAATCTACACTTATATTAATCTGTACAAACAAATACAATTGAAGTGCCTGCAATTTACTAAATGCGGTAGATATTTACATTTTTTTTCCATCTGTCTGTTTTTTGATGTTATCTCTGAAACGACTGGACCGATTTTGGCGGGACTTTCACTAACATATAGATGATGTGATAAGGGTAACTTCACTTCACTTTCTTTCCTGAAAAAGAATTAGGCATCCGTGTAATAAATTAAAACCCCTGTTTTAGTGTCAAGTGTAAGTGTTAATTAAGTCGATTTCTATTACCATAAATTTCACCTAAAATACATATACTCAGTTGTAGAGAAAACTGAATTTTATTTATTAATGTTTAAGCATTTTTTTCATTTTTTTTTTTTAAACTTTGCCCCGCACTAGGAATTTCTCCTGTATCGTGGGTGAATTTACAAACATTTAAACGCACATACACAAACAGCCAGACCCGGAACAACTACCTGTAGGTCATACAAATATTTGTTCCGCGCGGGGATCGAACCCACAACACGCGGCGCAGCACCCGTGGCTCAACCACTGCGCCAACCGTGTCGTCAATTATACATTATTACAACATGACTACTTATTTCTATATATTTGGAAGCTTAATTGTCGACACAGGACACGTTTGAAATCATAATATTCCTATTAAATGAATCGATTGCAATTTACCTACCACTAACTAACAATAAGCATTTTCAAATGTCCGCAAAACTATCATCAATTTAAAATCATATTACAGTAACAGCCCAAACAAATGGTTTCCTGTACAATTAACATCAAATCCTATTTAGTTCTAAATTACTGTGAATTATGCATTTATTGAATTTTCAATGAGGTTTGCATTGCACTCGGTACGTCCGCCATATTGGTGGCGGCTTTGTGTTACATTATAAGTTATACATGCTTCAATGTAGGTAAGTATTTACGATACAGTACGATTCATTGCTTGCATTAGACCTATTTACATTCATAATTATTTTTATTTTGACGACCGATGTGGCGCGGAGGGCGAAGGTCCGCCTGCGACGCAAGAGGTTGCGGGTTCGATTCCCGCCTTGAGACAAATGTTTGTACGATCTACAAATATTTGTTCCGGGTGTTCTGGGTATTTGCTATATATAATAAAAATATCTATCTATGTAATGTATTGCATTAAGTATATCAGTCATCTAGTACCCATAACACAAGCTCTGCTTAGCTTGGGGCTAGATGATGCTGTGTGGACTGTCCAGCAATATTTATTTATTTTATTATTATTTATTTTATTGATTTTAAATTATTCTAAATTTTTATTTTTTAAATTTATGTATTTACATATATAAAATTATGCAATAAAACTAACTATATACATATTAACAAAAACAAAATAAAATAATGAGCCGACCAAGACACTCAGGCGTCAAAGTACTCCTCCGCATCGCTGTCGTCTAGAAACGTGCCTAACATACTGGCAGCATTGCCACGTTGGATGGCAATACTAATTCTTTGGGCAGAGCCAGACCTCTGGTCACGCGAACTTTAACTTAGTTAAATTTAATTGATTTATACTTACATAAAGCTTTCAAGTAATTATTTCAATTTAATTTCAATGCGGTAATTGAACGCCAATACAATTATTTTATTAATTTACTTACTAACAAAATAAGGACAAAAAAAATGTCTGAATTGGTAAATTTAAAAAAAAGTATTAAAATTTGACTATCCCAGCCTCATGGTACAAGTCATTATTTAATATTCTCTCAACAAACATGACGACTTTATTCCCTGAGGGAATAGGCAGAGACGTACCGATAGAACGAGTACACCCACATTCCTCCAGTTATGTTCAGTACCATGTTATAGGGAGCAAACCTATTGCCATCATTCGTACGCAAATCCAGAACCCGGTTAGCTACTAAGAAAATCTAGACGGAAAACTCCAAAAAACTTTAAAACACTACGAAGTGGTGATGGGACGGCGTTTTGGGGGACTGCCTTTTATAATTTCTGAAGTTAAAATAGTGCTGATGCTCAGCCTTATTTGAATAATTGAATTTTGATTTCAATTTTTGATCCAAACCCAGGACCTCATGCTCTGCCGTAGTGCCTGCAACTACTTCACCAACGAGGCAGTACATTTTCTGTTATAAATCTGCTCGCCTCTCTACCACAGCACCAACCCACAAAGGAAAATAATTCACTAGCAAAATCCTTCCAAGTTTATGTAGGTGTAATGCTTGTCACTATGAAATAACTATCTCCTATAGGGAGTAGGTTGACACAAAATAAAAACAAAAGAATAAATAAAATCCCTTTTAGAAATAAGTCAGAGTGAACAGCCTGTATATGGCCCCCCTACTTGAGGTAAATCTCTGTTCTGATTAAGTAGGTATTCCTGAAGACGCATTAGAGCGAGGGGAACTCTTGAAGAGTTTAGTGACGGCATGTTTATGTGGGTAAGCACGTATAGTGGACAATGGCTTTGGAAAACAAAAACAAAATGCGTCTTATTACGCGATGAGTTCTAACTTTAGTACAAGCCCCGAACTTTGGAGAGTCTTTGGAAGCATATTTGAATTTTTTTCTTCTATAATCCCGCGTTCTGATTACAAAAAAAAAACTGATGTGAAACTCGAGTCTAATAATTCATTTTTTTTAAGAACATTTGGAATAAAGTTTAAAATACAATTAAACACAGCTAAATGCTCTTCGAACTTAATCAATCGCAAACTTAATTTCGACAATCTACATCCACAATCTTCAACAGATCTTCGCCTAGTTTAAGCTAGTACTCGTAAATCATTCAAAGTTTCATCTGCGGAAGTGTCAAAACAAAACTTCACATCCATACCGTGGAGATAACGCGATGTGACAATGATAATGTTAATTACAGACGGTGATTTTCTGAGTCAGAAAGAGGATGGTTTTATTTTGTATGTGTAAATATGCATTGTGGTGAAAAAAATATTTTGTGGTCAAATAAAATTCCGAAATAGAATACACTAAAAGAACTTTCCATCATTGCCTGAATTTCAGAAACACAAATAAAATTGAACTAAGCATACGGCAAAAAGAGTATTTTGTATGAAGTAGCACAATTCTATTGTCAAGTAACATCAAGCATAGTCAATCAATTGCAGTTTTTTTATTATTATTGAAGTAATATATTTATGAAGTCTTTTACAATCGTTCTATCTTTGTACAGGTTAAAGTTATCTGTATGAGCTATAATTATCAAGTTATAATTAGTCATTAAAGCTAATTGTAAGTGAACTATGTTGTATGGGTAAATAAAATTCTTTAAATTCAAAGTAGGTGAAAGAAAAAAATGGAACAAAAAATCGGTTTAAATTGAGAATATCTTCTGATTAGCCATATCACAAGTCGATATCCAACAGTACATATCATACGGTTAAGAACAATGCAGTTTGGAACTGCCTTATGGTCCCAAAAGTATGCAGTAAACTATTCTACACTAATCATCGCCGTGTATACGGGATCTTAGAGTGGGTTTACAGTCTAACGATATGCAGCGGAATACAAGTAGGTATTTTACATGGAGTGACTCCAAAACCTGGTGAACTGTCATATACGTTCTTTTAGAAACCTACTTTAGGCACCAGCAGGTAAAACCCTCATAGTTAATTCCTTAAGTAACATGTGTTGAGGAAAAAAATGTTCAAATAAATAATAATAGTCATTGAATTTACACTACTACAAAATTGTTTTTAGATTTTTTTTAGTGGAATAAATGTCAATATGTAATAATAGAACCATGGATTTGAATATAGCATAGGCAAAATATCTTGGAAAAAAATGTCAAGTATTATGCCTAAAAGCCGCGCCTACCGCGCTGCGAACAGTACGGACGCCATTAGTTACTGTCGGCCTCGTCGCCGACCAAGTTATTGATATTGTACTATGATAAATGATCACAAGCACGTGTTTGTGCGGACATTGCTAAAATATCGACGATCTTGTAAACGGCGTTGACGTCGCGAAACTTCTTTGATATTTATTTCATTTGACATGAGTCTGACCTACTTCTTACTTCTTCACAGACAACAAAGGCGCACCGAATCATTCACTCTTTAAACACCCGCTAAGTCACCTCACAATCACACTCACACAATGAAATTAATAGAATTCCACCAGCATTCTTTTCTTTTCATCTCCACTTCTTGAATAACACAAGCCTAATCCAATTGCATTTGGCAAAAATATTGTCAATAATGTAGCGACACTCCTCAAAAGATGTATTTTTGTTTAAATATCATGGTTGAATTACTAGTTCCAATGTATGCCTGGTTTAAGAGTTACCATCAGTACCTAGATTAGAAAAGGTACACATGTTTATTAGAATATATTATTGCTTCGGAAATACTGTCCTGTTACATGATTGTGTTCATTCATAGTGCCAAATAAGTAAAAGTTTCCATTTTTTTTTTAGGTAAATTTTCAAGTTTACGTAATAAAATAAAAAAATGTTTATTTGGTAACAATATTTGTAAATAAAATTTGAGGAACCTGCCCGTATTTGGAAACTCCAAATACAGGCATCTTTTCCAATGTAGCGATGTTGTACCTATTTAACTTAGACTGGCCTAAGTTTACGGCCAATTGAAATAAGTACCTAACTTAAAAAAAAGTACATTTCCGGGAGGTCGAGTAAAAACATCAGACAAGTTTCTGAATCACTTGTGGATAAATCGTGTAATATTGGCATTGGATCCCAGATGTTTTCCAACAAAAAGAAATGTCCTACGTAGGTCTAGATTATTGTAAATATAATTACAGATTGGCAACATTACATTGCAGTGAGCGAAGCAAAAGGAGTATGGGAGTAAGGATCGTAGGGGTAGGCGTTCTGTGGTTTCTGCCTACCCTTATGGGAAAAAGGCGTGACTTTATGTATGTATGTATGAAGCTACAGTAAGATTAATTCGCAGCTAATTAGTTCACGTTAACGAATTCCCGTAGTCAAGTATTTAAATGAAATACCTTCCGTAATTGTTAAAACTTGTTTCAGTAATAATGAACTAAAAGGCTACCTAACTTTACAGGAAAAACATACTCCGAAACAACTCCACTTAACGGGCATTTTAATGCAATGTGAAAACTTTGTGTTATTTCCTTCATGAAAACTATGCTGGATAAGCTATTTAAGGGGGATGCCCATAGTTAGCCCGCAAACTTCTATTTTTCTTACGTTTTTTCAATTTGTAGTCCAGTGGGTGGTAAATAATTTGAAAAGTTATTTGCGACTGTAACTAATACATCCATATTTACTGAAGCATTTTCATTAAAATCCTGAAATCAGTCTCATAAAATCAAATTACCCGATTGAATGACTTTTGTATGAAATGATGACATTTGAAGCCAATTCTAACTCAGAGAATGGTATTGATGATTTTATTGAGTTTTCTTGAAAAGTCTCATTAAAATAAGCAATACAACTCTCTAAATACATATTCGATGCGTTACCGAATCACTTTGTTATTACCTTACTTAACGTAATACTAAGCTGTAGATTGCAAAAAAGTAAGAAAAATTATTCTCGCAGGTTAACCGGTGCTTTTGCCTTAAATAATTATAAAAGCATAATAATGGTATATACCTAATTACTAAGTTAACTGTACCTATCTGCTTGCTGAGTATTTTTGTTTAACATTTTGCATGGTGCTCATCAATCATAACTTTACTTAGGTATAATGTTGTCATCACCATGGTGTGAGAATAAAAAAAAACACAGTAATCAATCCTCAGACTCAGCGGGCTTCCTTCGAAAATTATCTTATTTTTTATCAAAGCTTTTATATCAATTTATGTAGCAGTGTTTTCTAACTGGAGCAATATTACTATAGGTGCACCTCTGCCCAACCCTACGTGGAATACAGGCGTGATGTAATGTGTTGTGATTTTGTTCGATAAAAAAATATTATAGTTCTGTTTTTGTCACTTGTCTATGGAGCCCTAAAAAAAAACACAGTAATCAATCCTCAGACTCAGCGGGCTTCCTTCGAAAATTATCTTATTTTTATCAAAGCTTTTATATCAATTTATGTAGGAGTGTTTTGTAACTGGAGAAATGTTACTATAGGTGCACCTCTGCCCAACCCTACGTGGAATACAGGCGTAATGTTATGTGTTGTGATTTTAATCGATAAAAAAATATTATAGTTTTGTTTTTGTCACTTGTCTATGGAACCCTAAAAATTGTTCCAATGTTATAAACAGTGAGAAATCCCATGTAATAAACATTATTAGTAACACAATATCCCATCACATATTCCCAACTATCCTCTAAAATAATCTTGTAGACATAACTTGAAACATCTTAGAGCGGCACTTCACATTTGCCACTTTGTAATTGGATATCCTCCTCGCCCTTTGACAGGTGAAGTTGTTCATTATACGCCATTTTGTATAATGGCGGCAGTCTGCCTCACAGAGGCTGTCGTAACGAAGGTATTAAAAGGTTGAAATGTGGCAGTTTTATTTTATCATTGTACTCTGTGTTCATTTTTGTAATAGGATATCGGAATATTCTTTTTATTCGTGATCTTGATACAATAATAAACAAATTTCAACACTATACTCTAAGGTTTAGGTAGTTAAAAAAGCGTAAACAAAAAAAACCACGTGACTCAGAGATGCAAAACCTTTTTTTTCAATTGTTAAAATCATATTATTTAGAGACACATATAAAAAGGCTCTATTCTGAATCTGATGAACTATCTGTCACATTAATAATAAAGCGTTTCTTCTTCGGTGATGGAAATGTGTGCACGAAGTTGGTCTGACTAGTACCAGCCTCGGGTTCACTCATTTTTCCACGATACGAATTTAAAAACCAATAACGATAAATAACAAAAACTAACAATAACTAAATAACAAAAACAAATCAAAGGAACAAGCGAATAATATCACAATTTAACAAAATCGATTTGCATAAATTCGCAAATGTCGAGAGCGCTGTCATGTCAACAAAGGCGTCTGGTTAACCGACAAAACGTAATACTACACACTTCAATTGACAAACTACACCACAGTTGTACACTTCAATTTAGCAACGTTATCTAATTCGTTGTATTTTATAAAAGGTTTGGGGAACCTGTTTTTTTAGGCTCTTTACAAAAGACAGATTACAAAATATTATATTATTATAATAAATTTAACTAAAAAATTGTGCTCAAGCAGTTATTTCATTTTAACAGTAGTTTAAGAATAAATGGTAAAGTTGAACATACTATAATAAAAGAGGAAACTATCGTGTGATCGAATATAAATTTAATTTTGTTAGAACGTATTTCTAAACAAGATAGTGTCAACTATAAAAAACCCTTTTTACGATTTGTTTACCCTTTTTTAACTACCTAAACCTTTAGAGTATAGGGGGACCAATCATGTACTGAACTTTGTGCGTCTATCATCTGTGACCATTCCACCCTCTATAGGCATTATAGGCAACAGTAAAAAACACAGTGTCATCATCTTCTGCCTAGCCATTTCCCAAAGATATCGAGGTCGGCTTCCAGTATATATGGAGTAGCTGAATACCAGAACTTCAAATGGACCAATTCCCTATTTGACGCCCACAACGCAGTTACTAGGCAACACGACACTCCTTAGTATGAGCACCGGCACGGATCTTGAGCGCTGGGCACAGTAAACACGCAACATTGATTAATTCAAGATTGAAGCCTTAAATATAAATAACATTGCGTCTGTATTTCCTAAAGAATACGGTAGAAGTGTACTTGTAGTACACCCATATATGTTACAAACGGTCATCCATCCACAGACCGACCTCGGCAAGCGTAGCTTAACCTACGATCAACCCGAGCGACTGTTTTTATTTAGCCACAATTTGCTCCTTCAGTTGGTCTTGATAGAGAAGGATAAAAGATATGTGGGCAGTTCGTGGTGTACAATTCCCTGAAACAAATGAAATTATTCCATCAAAATTGCATTGCTCTCGAGACCCAATCGTGATGAACTTCGGACGCGTTGTGGAATAACATCAGCTGCTCATAACATGTTTACGTTATGGGAATATGTGGCTGCTGCATTGAAGTTGTTCCTGCCCGTTGATTTGCTTGCTGGACATTTGTTGATAACTGTTATCGAGTTTCGTTATTAGTTTTGTGATTAAAATTGAGTTCTCTTTGTTACTCTTTATTTAGGATTAAACGACGAAAAGTCTGGTAAATTTCGGATACATATCTTCTCATAATCTGTGCTAAATGTCAGTGGTATTCATTTTTAGAAGAGGCAAGCCGCCATTTTATGAGTTTTTGTTATTAGAATGTTATGGATATGATTTATTACAGGCATGTTGTTATGTTATGTGCTGGTAACAAGATTCCCATTTCAAATAAACCTAAGCCGAACAAACAAACAAGTTTTATATTGGAACCATGATACCCCGCACAACACTATTATTACCTTTCAAAACAATACAAAACCACAATAACGAAAAACTAATACAATTTGAATACAAAAGCATAACTTTTATTATTTTCATTGCTTTGAACGGGCTCAGTTGTTACGATGGCAGTTCGCAAGTAAACCGGGGGATTCTGATAGTTTCATAGGGGCAACCATAGACTATAGACTTTACATTACAATGTAATAGCCATATTACATTGTAATGACGTTGTCTTTGGATTTTGGTGTTAAATAGTTTGGGTGTGTAGCTTTGTGCGAAGTATATGGGGATATGTATGTGTGTGAGTCTGTAGTACAATGTGTCTTTGTGTTTGCTTTATATGGGTTTTGGATGGCGTATTGTCTAAAGTAATATTAAAAAATAAAGAGGAAAGATTTGATTGCTTGCATGTTTGTCTTTAAAAGATAAAATCAAAAAAAATCTTAACCAATTTTAAAAATTCTTTCACTATAAATAAATAAATAAATAATGGTGGACAATCCACACAGCATAATCTAGCCCCAAGCTAAGCAGAGCTTGTGTATGGGTACTAGACGACTGATATACTAAATACAATACATTACATAGATAGATATTTTTTATTATACATAGCAAATACCCAGAACACCCGGAACAAATCTTTGAAGATCGTACGAACATTTGTCCCAAGGTGGGAATCGAACCCGCAACCTCCTGCGTCGCAGGCAGACCTTCGCCCGCTGCGCCACATAGGTCGTCACTATAATTATAAAGGTACATTATCAGCGAGTATCATAAGCTAAGTTGTACTCTCAAAACTGTTATTTAAAGGCCACCCCCTTTAAATAGGAGGGGATGTTAATGTTTGAAGGCAAAAGTACGAAGTCGACGCGGGCGAAGTCGCAGGTAAATGATTGATTTTGATTTTGATTTTGAATATATGCATAAGGTCAAGGATGATTGATGATTGTGTTTCGTATTCATAAACATGGCCGATATTTTATTGAACCACCATGGAGCTCAATAGTTACTCTGTAGGACGTCTATTTGAGAATCTTCTATTATTCTATTAGTACATAAACTACTAAGCAGCTGGTAACTCAGATGACGAAGTTAAAAACATTACTTTACTCACATCTTTTATGTAATGTTACATGTTTCGTACCTTTTCAACGTTTTCCTTACGGTTTACTAAACTTGAGATTTGAGCCGTAAATTGAAATGCATCATTCTTATCCGAATCAACCAACATTGCATGCTTTAAATCCGTCGTCTTTATTCTACTCACTATAAAATTACAATGTCCAATCGTTCAAAAATACTTAAAACAATAATACCGCTCTTATAATACTGCATCGGAATACCTTACGGGAACGACTTGTAAACGACGCCATATTGCCCCGCAGTTCCATGTAATGTTATACTGCAGACGTGTCTGTGGCTTCCAAACTGTATTGTGTATTAATAAAGTGTTTTAGTGCTACGTTTTACAGATATTGAGCTGATAATGGACAGTGGAAAGGGGTGGTTTTATGAGTTATAATTTAAGCCACAGTATATTTAGAACCGTAGTCATAGTATGTGGACTGTATTGTCCGCACTTAAACAATTATTCGGCCTGTGGTGGTTGAGGGTCCTGGTTAGCATATATGGAAACTTCCTGGGGGCTTCGCGATGCGAACAAACTGTTCCTAGGGTTTTGGGAAGCCACGGCCTTGCATTCGCTAGAGTAAAGTGGGCATTAGATTCCTCGGTGCTAAATCAGCCTCTAGTTATACCTAGTAAGTTTGTTTGCCACGGAATGTGTCTACGGCGTAGCACAGAAAAAAAGCGTAGTACTTAAGAATGTGTGGCACACACCGCCTAGACTAAAGAAATGCGTAGCACCTAAGGAAGGCGCATTCCTGGATGTTTCCTGAAATAACTAATTTGCCGTAGTTTAGACAGCTATTACAAGAAATATGCCGAGTCTTGTAACATCTATCTGTCTATGTAGGTAGATAGATAAATCGTTTATTTAAAAGAAATAGTACAACAAACAAAACACGACACGAAATAAATATATCTAGGCAATACCCGCAAGGTACCAGCATTCAAAATAACAAACAGAAAACCAGACATTATTGTGATGACGCTATAGGCTAAAGCCTTAAGTTTTCTAGAATAGCTTTAAAATCAGGAAATTAATTTGTAGCTTGTGAATCGTTTACTAGAAGCGGTATTGCAGAGTTAACGTCGTTGTTATAAGAACAAACATACAAAGTGCGGTGTGCGTCTCAAGGATGCACCGAATGCGAGACCAGCTCAGCATGTGTCAGGCAAACATACCTGACGCTGATATTCTGCTGGATCCCTGCAGTGACATACATACGTCTCGTAATAATATGAAAAATGCATAGATAAAAAGAAGATCCTTCATAAAAAATTGACTTAGGTATTAAAATATGTCTACACATTTACAAAAAAGACATTTTGTAAACGTAGAACACAAAGTAACATTGTCATAACATCCAGTAATAAATAAAAGCAATATTTCGAGCCAAAGCGAAACGTTTAAACTTTTGTTGTTCTTTCAAAACGACATTTTGCACGACGTCTAAATAAATCGTCCCACCGTTATATTTTAGACGTTTTTCGACATTCCCTTGCACCAAGTTTGCATGCGACACGCTATATCGGTAAACTAATTTACTGGTCAACGTTGTTTACATCGTAATTTCTTAATTTTTATGGGCCGGCGTGTAAGTTGGACATTTTTAATGGGAGAACAAAAACGACTACTGGATTAGTATTTTTCAGGGTTCCGGAACCAAATAGCATAAACGGAACCCTTATTATTTCGGTTTGGCCGTCTGTCTGTTTGACTGTCTGTCCATCCGGGCGCATTCTACATAGTAAACAACATCTCGCCTATATATATTATATTTTTCTATATATTCCCCGTAGGGTAGAGCAGTGGTACACTTGTAGTAACACCCACATTTCGCCATTTATGTTAAAATCCTATATAATAGAGGTCAAGCCTATTGCTATCAACCGAGCATACATCCAGACTCCGATTTGCTAATGTGAAAATTCCTATTGACAAAACCTAATAATACTTTGCCCAACCGGAAAACGGAATCCAACCCGGGATCTAACGCTTAGCAGCTGCGATTGTGACCACTATTCCAACGAGGCATGTATGTACCGCTAAAGAATGTTGTAGTAAAATTATAACACTAAAAATACGATGAGGCATTGTATTTTTCTTATCTTCTTATTCATGATACCGTTAGCTAAATTATATCAGAGAGCTGCCAAATTGTCTGCCATAGAACATGAATTGTTCATAAATTATATTTATCTCATGAATTATAATACTTTATTAGCATCACGATGTATATAAAATGCGATAGCTTCTACCACTGCGTAAAATAACACTGCTTTCGTGATTTTTGTGCCAAAATAGATATATCTTAAATATTGTCATACTAGCTTCCACCCGCGGCTTCCTCCGCATAGTTTGTTGATAAAAAGTAACCTATGTCCTTCCCCGGGATGTTATCTATCTCTCTGCCAAGTTTTATCGAAATCCGTTCAGTGGTTTAGGCGTGAAAAGGTAACAAACAAACTTACTTTCGCATTTAAAATATTAGTTAGGATTACTAGCCTAGATACCAATACCTAATTTCCAACTGCAAGGCAAAGGGCTCACCTCTCTTTTTCAAATTCTTCCTATCTAAGACTATTTGGGACAAGTCTTTATATAAGATGTCCAGCAAGCCTAAGCAAAACCTTTTCTGTAGTGATATACCCCAGTCGCTACCCTCGGAGGCCTAGAAAGAATCCCTTTTCTGTAAGTGTTAACACCAACGGAAATATCAAATTGTATGGAGTCGACATTAACTTTAGAGATGTCATGACGTCATTGTCATACATTTTGACGTTAGCTTCTGGCGTTTTACGCTACAGAAAAGTTTTTGTATAGGCCTGCTGGTCCCATCCCTGCCTGGTCCTGCCGCCATATTGCTTGCCATGTAATGGAACCCATTGGGTCGTGTCTATGTCCCACTGACTGTCTGACATACGGCAGAGGCATCCATCGCAATTCCACTCCAGCTCTATTATGGTGAACAGAATATTACCACAACAATAATATCAAATGCCTTTGCAACTAAACATAAAGTTAAAGTAAATTAAATACTTAACTGTTTAAGTTACACGCCATGTTTGATAACAGTTAAATTAAATGTCAATCAAAATCACCCTCGTGCTTCCAGATACATCATATTGAGCTTATTAATATCTTGTTAATAACAATCACTCTAATCTGAATATGCTGAATTTAGTCATTTAAAAAATAGGTAGTCATTTTTTTCAGTTCATTTTATTTATTTTTTTACATAAAATCGTTGCCCCACACTAGGAATTTCTCCTGTATCGTGGGTGCGTTTACAAAGATATAAACTCACATACACAAACAGCCAGACAACGGAACAGCTACCTGCAGGCCATACAAGTATTTGTTCCGTGCGTGGATCGAACCCGCGACACGCAGTGCAACAGCCAATCTCTTAACTAATACGCCAACCGTGTCGTCAAATGTCATGTAGACAGTCATGGGAACTGCAGATAGAAGTGAATACTCAGAACTTTAGAATCACTGTCCGTCTGGTGCAACACGTCACATTGGCATGTCGGTGACGTGGTCACATTATCATATCGGAGACGCGAACCTATAAGTTTCTCCCCTACCAAAGATCACTCAATGCGGTTAAAGAAGTTTTGACTACTAATATAAGTCAGCCTCGAACGAACAAATGAATAACGTTTCTCCATTCCAACCATAAGTCTGAAGACCACAATCATTGTTAACTAAGAACAAACTGAGTTTGTGTATATAACTATGTGGTTACTTAGGTTTCAAAGAGTACTTAGTTCTTAGTACTCTTTGAAACCTAAGTAAGCAACTAAAATTACCTTAGCGCTCCTTTCCCTCCAATTTTAAAAAAAACAAGCGCAAAAAAGCAAAAAAAATCTCTGCAAACTATACAGAGCACACCACGCTACAGGATGCTCTATTCTTGCGAGACGACAATAATTGGAGCATGATGTATATATAATAACAGGCACGGCGAGCCTTTGTTGGACGAAATTAAAGGCAAGACTGCGTTGCCATGGCGACGGACGGGGCGAGGAACCATGTCAAAGAAGACGGTTTTGAAGCGGTGTGTCGGTTTGTCGAGCTTTGTATGTGTGAGTATGTGACAGTAGACAGCTTTTACATATTAAAGTCAAAATAAACTTGCTCTGGTTGGTTAGTATAATAGTTAGTTTTGGAAGCGATGTCTTACGAGTTAAGGAGTCACTGTTTTGGTTGCCATGTTGCTGTTATAAATGGTTTTGAAATTATCTTCATCATCTACCTTGCCTTTTCCGAACTTTGTTGAGGTTGGCTCCCTGTTGAAACGCTCATAGTTTTTATTTTAATATAAGTGTCAAAAAGAATGGTTCGCTTTCATGTTATTCTGAATATTTGTGAAAGTCCATAAATAAAATATTCTGCCAAAATTACTCCATCTTAAATCATACTTCATATGTTTTAAGTACGTAATAAATATAATTTTGTATACATTCGTTCAAAGTAGCTCATAATAAAAATAAATATCAAATTGAAAAAAAATATGTGTTATTGCAAAAAATATTCTGTTCTTATATTTATAATATCTGCTTATTAGGCGTCTTGACGTCCTTCAGATGCGAAGGCAAGGAGCACGAAAAAATTCGCTACTGATATTATGTTTGTTACAAAATACAATTTTCATACTTAAAGTCAATTGTATGTGTGTTGTAAAACGTTATTTGAAACGCGTAAGCATTAAAATACTCTCGACTTTATTAGGTACACCCTCGCCTTTACCTCGGGCTGGCAAACTTTACTTATATGTATCAAAATATAATTCCCATTGTAGCGACATCTATCTCGCCATAAACAAACTAAACTGACGAATCTTAGATCGTGATATTGAAGTTATCATAATTGTACAAGAACCCAGACAACAACCCACCAGACACAACACCCGTGGATCGTGGTCGGAGGATCCTACCTTCACACCCCTAAATCTAAGTGGCGACAAGACGTCAGATGAAATTTTAACACCTGGTTGTCGTAGTACTACCACTATCTACTTAGTTACGCGCAAATTCAGTCAAAACTTAAAAAAATGAGAGTAGCTTATTTTGACTTAAGCAGATTTTTAAACTTTTAAACCAGTTCTTTTCCTAAAACCTTCAGCACAAAGAGCTTCGTTTTACATTGGAACTGCGATCACAGATAGAGTTACCCGTTTTACAGTAAAAGAAAACTTAATACCGTACTCACTATTTTGCGTAGAAACTGTATTTACCTGAAACAGAAAAAAATGAACACTGTTTATATGATTCTTAAAGAAAACTTTAGTAAAAGAAAAGAAAGTTTTGCAAGGAGAAAAAAGGTTGAACACATACTAGAAACATCAGAAAAAATTGTGCGCCTATTGTTTCACGATAAGGTTTTTATTTTATCATTTTGGCACGAGTTCCGTACTAAAAAGGTCCAAATAGATACCATTATGGTACTACTGCGTCTATCTAGCTAATTTTAGGAATTAATAAGTGAATCGGTATCAAATAAGCAAAATACAGTGCATGAAAGAATTGAGGAAAAATAATTATATTTTTTCCTTTTCGTAAAAATAAATCTAGTTGATGGAGATGTAAATATTATAGAAGAAATAAATCGATATAAATATGTAGATACCACAGTACTACTAAGACTAAGTGTAAAAAAAGTACCAGCCTATTACTGTCCCACTGCAGGGCAAAGGTCTCTTCTCATACAGAGAAGGCAGGAGCATTAATCACCACGCTTGTTCAAGACGGGTTGGCGATTTCAAACTTATATTAATTATTTAAGTCCAGGTTTCCTCACGATGTTTTCCTTCACCGATGTCAATGATGTCCAAGATAAACTTAGAAAGTATATATGAATTGAAGAACTCACATTGGACAAAAAAATGGCATGATGCCCCAGTGGTTTACCTGGGCTACTTGCCCAGGTAAACCACTGGGGCATCATGCCATTTTTTTTTCTTCATTTTTAGTTAGTCCCATATTCTGTTAAGACATTTCCTATTTTTGTTACAATTGAACTAAAATGATTAAAGACAACATAAAAATACAAATAAAAATAATTGAAATATTACCACCACGGATATTTATGATTACCACTAAGGATATAATAAATCTCGAACAGTTTTTATATTACAAACAATGTTAGACAGCATAGTTGAAACCATTTACAAGTGACCACTTAAAAACAAACAACACCCTAAAATCATAAGATATTAGTCCATTATCACGCCACAATACTCAAGCTAATGGCAGCACCATATATAAATAAGCCACCCTAGAATCCAAAAAATATGATAAGAAAACACGCCAACCAATACCGAAGTTCCCCCATCTCCCCTCAATGATTCTTAATTAAACCGACCATTGTTGCACCTTGCAAGCAATTCATAACAAATGTCAAGCGTTAATAGCACAACTTGTGAAAGAACTGTAGTCCAACTGAGTCGAGCTTCCCCAGATAATTGGTTTTATCTTGGAATATGTTAAGTATGGACACTCAAGAAATTTAGTTTTTGGAAAAAAGGTGACGTTTTATTTTGGCATTCATTAATACTACTGGTCGCCTAGTGGTCGAAAGTCGATTGGTTTTGCAATCTGCGCTCCTTTTCCATATAAACCTTAACTATGTCTAATCTCACACACTTCCATGCGCGCAATATACTTGAACAGAAGTACGAAGCTTTCTCTACACGTATTAAAATTATTATACTCATGGTCGTAATTTGGCCATTTTAGCTTCCTGCACTCCTCAATACAAACTATAACTAATCTAATCTCATACCATTCGTTGCTTAAAAAGAGGTAGGTACAAATTGTTCTCTTAATAATGTGTAGATTATCTCTTCAATTGACCCATACGAACTACTCCATAACCCTTTGTAATATTTTAATAGGAATCAAATTATTCAACCGTATACACTGACATCGGTGAAGGAAAATATCGTGAGGAAATCTGAAATTATAATGAATATACGAATAAGTCTGTAATCGCCAAGCTCAAGCAAGAGTGGTGATTAATGATCGAGCCTACCCTATATCAGAAGCCCTGCCGCTTACTGCTGAAGCACTGCTACAGTATACCCTTCAGTGGGACAAGAATAGGTTGGTATTACTTATTAACCCTCTTCGACTTTTATTTTTTCCTTTAAGACAGTTACTACAAATCGTTCTTAAATAAAAACACAACTACCAAAAAAAAATAATCATCAAAATCAACTTATAATGGGCGGAATGATTGCTTAACATACATAATGAAAAATAAACATACAGTCAAATTGAGAGCCTCCTCCTTCTTGAAATCGGTTAAAAACGCAACACATTTTGTCACATCTAAAGCTGCTTAAAAGCCAAAGACTAACTCAATAATGTGGAATTTCTCATTTCGGAAGCAAAGTTTGACTTGTATTCACTGAGCCAGAAGAGTTACTTAACTCAATACATTACTCTCCAACTACGCAAAGACTGCAACCAGCATCAAAGCCTTCATTTTGTCCTAAACTCCGTTTAGTAAACAGCCAAAGGGTGCAACCAAAACACTCGGTTAAACATAATTTAAGTTAAAATAAACAACAGTTTAATGAAACGCTAGTTTAAGCGAGTTAATTAAATTATTCACTGCATGCGGTACGTTATTACGTACTACGCTTATTAACGGTAAAATAAATACATTAATTAATATTTTGATGAATACTCTTCATATAAATTGTAATTTATGACCGGTCAATGACTTCGATAGTACTTGTTATGTGTGAAGTCCTTTACTTGTTTTCACATTTAGCTTATAACTGTATCCTAATAGTGTGTATATGACACGTACAATCGCAGTCAAGCCACACTATTCCCAAACCACTGCAACTCCTGAAAATCAGGTTCAACAGTGGCGACCACCGGAAAAGCGTCGAGATAAACGTCGAACGCAGTCAATAAAATCGATGTAACTATAAACACTTATTGTTTAAACCGTCTATTATCCTAATCCTGCGAACATTGAGTTATTTTTCCTAACTACCCACAAATGAATGATTGTACAATACCTAGTTTTCGTAAAGCATCCAACAGTATTGACTTATAATTGGTTTTAATATTTTCATGTAAGTGAATATTCTGTAGTATTCTGATTAGAATAAATGTATCTCAAACCTCTATCCTAGCTAACTTCTTAAACTATAATATGACATCCAATCCTCTTCATCGCAGTCATCTGGTATAATTTCTAAAAGTGTGATGCACAGGAGTCTCCGGCGTCATTATAGTTTTTTTGTTCTATATGTATCATTATAGTTAGATTAACTTAGAAACATCAAATTATGAATTGAATAAGTCACATTATATTTGACCGGATTTGAAAAATTGTATATCAAATCTAGTAACTTTCATATCCACAGTTGTTGATTCCAAGTAAATGTTCAGTTTCTATGAGGCACAGACGTGGTCGGTAATTGAGTGCATCGATGATGTTCCTTCCTTTGACCGTCGCGGTTATTATTACATGGGAACTAGTTCCTGAAGAAAATTAATTTGTATTCTTGTTGATTCCATTCAGTAAATGAGAAGTAGAGAACATAACAAGACTTGTTACGTTCTCATGTATACTAAGTATCAAGTTTGGAAGGGACATGCAAAACCTAGTAGTATGATTTGTCGATACCATGATTCTAGACCCAAGGATGAAAATTTTCGTCGACGGTTTCCGAAATTTGTGTGAAGTATTTTTTAACGTTAAACTGTAAATTCATGATTTTCAAGATACCCATTGAGATTTTAAATGAAAAAAGTTAATTAATTACTTTTCGGATAGAACATCGACAAACCCAATATCACATTTTCCGACCTGGGAATCGGACACAAGACCTCACGCTTAGCATTAGCGCTTATACTAGACAAATAAGGCAGTCGATACATTAATTGTCAGCCACTTTCATTAGTCATGATGAATGCCATGATAGCCCAGTGGTTAAGGCCTCGCCTCTTGTGCACGAGGTTGTGAGTTCAAACCTGGGCAAGTACCAATCTGACTATTCCAATTCATATATACTTTCTATGTTTATCTTGGACATCACTGACATCGGTGAAGGAAAGCATCGTGAGGAAAGCTGGACTTTATATAATTAATATAAGTCTGAATTCGGCCTACCCGTCTTGAGCAAGCGTGGTGATTAATGCTCTCGTGCCTTCTCTGTATGAGAAGAGGCCTTTGCCCTGCTGTGGGACTGTAACAGGCTGGTATTATTTATTATTATTACTTTAAATATAAACCACTTCCGAAAATATCGTTTGTATATTTCAACGCCCACTTTTACGATATAAATTATTGGAGCACAACCATGTTTTGCTAGCAAAAATATTCCACGATACTTCGAGCAACTTTGCTCGTTAAATATGTTAGCGTGTTCAACATATCGCTCGATGTTAACGGTTCAACGAGGTGTCTGTTTGAAAAATATTTATTTATGAAAATAAAAAATGTGCAAATGTACCTATCGTGCTAGTTTTTACGAGTGGGTAAGAAGGTTTTGGATTTACATTAGCCTTATGAAAAACTATCCATGTACAGATTGGGGTAGCTTGATGTGCTGGCCACATCATGCTACACCAATCAAATCAATGTCAAATTTCTGTGATAGTTCTTCAACTTTATGTCAAAAGAATAAGGTTTGTGATCAATTGGGAAAATTTGACAATTTGGGATAGCTTGACGGCTTTACGGCACGGCTAAACTTTAACTGCTCAGCCTTTTCTCAACTACGTATGTTGGGGTCGCCTTTCAGTCTAAACGGATGCTGCCGAATATCAGTATTTTACATGGAGCGACTGCTTGTCCGGTCTCAAAAACCCAGTTCCTGGATAACACGGTTTACTTTCTGGCTTCTGACTACTCGTAACGATTGTCAAAAATCTAAGAATGACAGGCGTGGCCAATTGTTTGTTTTAACTTTGACGTGCTTTCAGAGGCACGGCACATAAGAGTTTAATCTCGGCACCTTAGCTTAGCCATCGATTTATCAAAAGTTCTGACGAAAATAAGTGACGTGTGCAGATCTGATCTTAGAATTAATTCTAAGATCAGATTTGCACACGCCAAAGCATTGTCAATTAATTACAATTTGCACACTCACCTTAGTACACGGAAGACTCAAATTTATATCATTTCATAAGCATCTATTTGTAGGTACCCTTTACAAGTGAACCGCTATTAAAGAGTCGTGAGCAAGATTAAGTTCAACCTCAACTTCCACTCTTCATTAGTGGGTTTTGTGAAAGTCACACCACAATTTTGTCAATATCACGTAGCTACTATGATAGACCATCAAACGCTGGAGATGCTATCAGATAATATTTATGTAAGAAAATACAGACAGAAAATAAATTTAATGAATGAGTAAACTAACTAATATATATCTATGTAATGATAGATGACTGATATACTTAATACAATACTGTATTAAGTATATCAGTCATCTAGTACCCATAACACAAGCTCTGCTTATCTTGGAGCTAGATGATGCTGTGTGGAATGTCCAGCATTATTTATTTTTTATTTAAACTCAAAGATTAAGTTTACAATGAAATGAAAATCAATGACGTCCTAAAATCTTCAATTTACGTCACAACAACGTCATCAAACTTTAATACAAAACTAAGCTGAGCCCATACAAAACAAACAGTTGAACAAACTGCCGCGGCCGGCTGGTTCAAATAATTAAAACATTATACCATCAAGTTTTACACCACAGGAAACTGGTGCAGAGGAAGTGACGCGTTCTGCGATATCTACAGAGGAAACGACGGCCATATTGCCTATGTGGCGCCTTCTGGTAATGTGAGTTATAGATTTGCAGGCTTTTGTAATAATTATGTATTTATAATTATTCGTATCTAGTGCATGAAGTTTTCATGTTTGTCCTGGTGTTTTAATGGAAACGATACTTAAAGGACCTCCTCCTTTCCTTTCGTATCTATATAAATAAATAAATAAATAATGCTGGACAATCCACACAGCATCATCTAGTCCCAAGCTAAGCAGAGCTTGTGTTATGGGTACTAGATGACTGATATACTTAATACAAAACATTACATAGATAGATATTTTTTATTATACATAGCAAATACCCAGAACACCCGGACGGAACAAATCTTTGTAGATCGTACAAAGATTTGTCCCAAGGCGGGAATCGAACCCGCAACCTCCTGCGTCGCAGGCGGACCTTCGCCCACTGCGCCACATAGGTCGTCGAATAGGTATCTTTATTACTAACGATTCTTTTTACAATTTGCAGTGCCTTTTTCACGTTTTTTTTCTGATCAAAATTAATTTCGCGGCAATTATAATTAAATAATTACTAAAAACAGTAATATATTTCCCGAAGCTACATTTACTGCAAATCGACATATGTTACGAAATATATACGACCGATGTGGCGCGGCGGGCGAAGGCCTGCGAAGCAAGAGGTTGCGGGTTCGATTCCCGCCTTGGGCAAATATTTGTACGATCTACAAAGATTTGTTCCGGGTGTTCTGAGTATTTGCTATGTATAATAAAAAATATCTATGTATGTAATGTATTGTATTAAGTATATCAGTCATCTAGTACCCATAACACAAGCTCTGCTTAGCTTGGGGCTAGATGATACTGTGTGGATTGTCCAGCATTTTTTATTTATTTATTACATAATCTGACTAGGCTTTTTCCCAACTATATTGGGGACATCTGCCAGTCTAACCAGATGGAGCTTAATACAAGTGTTTCACATGGAGCGACTGCCTTTCAGAACAACCCAGTTACACGGCAACACGATACGCCATGGTAGGACTGGTTGTCAGACTTTCGGGCTTCTGACTACCCGTAACGGCTCCCAAAGATCTACAAATGGCAGCCGGGACTAACGTTTTAGCCCGAGGCAAGGAGGAGTGTCGATATGTAATGGACGGTCACCCATCTACTACTAATCACATAGGTTTTACCCCGAACAACCAACCTCAGGCACCAATCTCTGCTTTCACAAAGGTATAAATTGTTATATATAACTCTTAAGCGTCCGTCTTCTCTTATCTTAAGACGACTTATTAATATGAAGAGAGAATAAATTATAAAAAATTATAAATGGAATCTAAAAATGTCGGTACCGGAATGACCTATATTATATTGAATTCTGGTGAATAGATAACATTGGATTACAAACGAACCCCAACATAGGTCGATGACATAACCTTTCTTCTTCTCTTTATTAAACGAACAGAAGGCCTGACTCAAACAATCTCATAGTTCATTACCTCCCCACATTACAATGTTGTGTCATACGTCCTTACCTTCCTTGAATTTGAATTAACCGCCGCTTTTTCATTACTGGCTAATGTGGGTCGTGAATATGTATAGCTGTCTTTATGCGGACTATGTTACCAGGTTTTTGTGGAAAAGCAAAAGTGATGAGGTTCGTCCTATGTTTAATGTATGAGTATGTATGTGTCGTGGACTCGTGGCTAGTTCGTAGGATTGGTGGTTTATTAGGTACTCACCCATTTCATAAGATATTACACTGTTACTGTACCGTTACTGGTCATATCATTTAGAGTTTAGTGTTGTGTTTACTCAATGCTCAATTCTTTATTGCATTCCAGAATGTTGGCTTAGGTGATAAACATTTTTTTGGACACAATCGTGGAACCTGTTGGGCACAGCAAAAGTAAGATATTTGGATGTACATACGTCTCCTTATGCATTGAGAACGGTAAATTAGCCAATTAAATCAACCTGGAATTTGCAGTAAACACTTAAAAAAGTAAAAGATAGTAAATAAATAAACACGTATAAAAATTAGATCAAATACAGTGTAATATTTAATATAATGGCGCCATTTTACGAAACGCCCGATTTATTCATGAAATGTCAGACTCTACAATCTGGTTAGGAAAATTTTATTGTTGTACAGACATCAAGCTATTCCGTACTACCAAATTTTCCCAATTGAACATGAACCTTTTTCTTTTAAAATGTTGAAAAACTGTCAAAGAAATCTATCAGAGAAATTTGACAAATAGCATTGGAGCTTAATATGGTGGCCTCTGTACGTCCATGGAATGCTGATGACAGTTTTACAACTCAAGCATCTTGAGATCGTCGTTTAAAAGGATAATTTCTGACTCGGATTTGTTTTGTTATAATTTAAATATCACAATAATACTCATTAAGATGTTACCGCAATTTTAAATAGTAGCACTGATAATGTTTAACCATTCATTAAGCTAGTGGTTCTCATTCTTAGTACAGAGACTTAATTATTTCTCCTAGCATATAAACAATCTCGTTCCTAAAGGATGCTGAAATTTCAAGCTAGATACTTTGCGCAAAACCCACGGATTATTATCCCATCCCTTATTGTTACATAGATATATAAAGGAAAAATCTGCTATTAATAATTGTATGAGCAAAAAAGTTCTATTGAAATTACAGTCAACCTCGCTGTGTTGACTGTACGGGTGAGCACGGCTTACTGTGACATGGCTTAAGTCACATATTTTATCACAGTTAAAACTGTTTTGATATAATTGCACACATGGATGATGTGTCAAAATCAAGACGCATAACATGCCTTTCTTGTTCCTGACTTCATAGTGTGAAACAATAAACTAAAAGATAGATTGGTAGACTTTTATCTCTTAATTTACTGTCGATAAAATTATCTTTTCTATTACATTATAGACTTGACACAATTCGTCATGTCTTGCACAAATATTCAGGCGCTGTTACCAACTCGCTGACTATAACTTAGAAATAGCCTTAACCTAAAACTGGAAAAGTGTTTCCCACTTAACGCTAAAACATCTACTTAATCAGCAGAATCCACATTTCCACAAACACCACCACATCACACGCCTTCTTTAAGAAAAAGCCATTGTCTTCACCACCTACTAAAAAGCCTGACCCAAATGCAAAGAAGTCGCGAACTATCATCTGGAGTAGCATTCAGTCTTAGGCAGGCTGCGTGGCTGGCCCACTTTGAACGTTCTCTCGATATACTGTATTCTAGTTTTGAGAGAAAATTCTAAAACATCTGGCATAGCGAAGTACAAAGTTGTATGTTACCAAAATGTCGACTTTGGTAGCCGTTACTACGATTTTTAGTTAATAGGAATGAAATAAATGTGATGAATCGGGGATTATTCTGGGAAATAGAGGTACTATTTCTAACAAAAATCATGATGGCCCCTGAAATGCACAAAAATATGCTCCTATTTTTATTAACTACAACCCCCATAACTACATTTTTTACGTTAAAATGACATCACTAGAAAATACTACTGTATATCTTTGAGATAATATTTGATACAGCAGTAATGTGGGTACTCTCCGTTTCATTGAGTTATTTTATATAGAATTTTCATATGCCCAGGGCAAACATGACTTCGTCGAATTGCTGTGATTCGCCGAGGCAAAGGTGGGCATTTTTTCCTATTATGATTTCGCTGAATGGTCATTATCCAGAACGATTTGGTTACAAATACATCATTCAATTTTCTTTACCTTTCATATTTATTTGCGAAATGATGAATTTGGTCACACAACAATAAAATGAATTTTGATTTCTTCGAAAATCCCTGCATTTTTCTTAAACGAACCAATAGGTCTAAGACCGATCGAAGCGAGTTTGGAAACTTAAGAGCACCCCAAATAGCAGGAGCTTAATTGGGGACAAACCCGCCACACTATTCCCAAACCATTGTAACTCCTGAAAACCAGAATCACAGTGGCGACCACCAGAAAAGGGTCGAGACAATGTAGCCCTACGAGTCGACTGTCTTGGATACCGCAACGAAATTAATCAGATGAGAACAGCAGAGGAGTTACGAAAATACATAATTTGCTTTCAGGGGCTTCGTTCAACGGTTGCTCGGTCACTCTATGCCCTACCATCCCCTTTGTGTAAGGTTCCTTTTAACCCTGCAGACAGAAATAGGAGCCCCGCAGCGGGCCTCCACCCCGTCGATTTTATTTGGAATCGCCAAATATCTTGTTACAGAAAATGAGCAATCTAACAATCGAAAAGTTGCCAGTAGTGCATTTGACTAATGAAATAGTGACCAGAGAACTAATCAGCGCAACAAAAAGTAGCATAGTACAACTAGGGAAAGAAATCGTTCAACGTTTTCATTTTTCGGTGAAATAAAAAGTGGCGAAAGATTTTTGGCCAAATAACATTTTCGTTTCGGCCAGTGAAAACATACTGCGGTATCCCGTCAGATATGTCAATTACGTAGGTGTCTATGGCACGGCCAAGGCAACCGGTCTGCACTTCACCAACGCAACGCACCAATATGTTTTTTCTTTATTGTCTTTCAATTAGTGTTGCCAGTTATAAAATGGTACATACATTTTAATAACTCAGTAACAGCATATCACAATAATTCCGCTCAGTAAATTGTTACACTGTCGTTCAATCATCTGCTGTCAACACGCTTCTCATTTAGTATCAAATCCAATTGTTACCTAGAATAACCTTGTTAAGTAAGGCACCGTGAATGCTAGGGAAATGGGACTGTTCAACAAAGAAGTGTACTTAAAATCTGGACACTGGATTTTCACTGGCCAGACGTGCTTTTCCAGACTTTGCTACGCCAAGACTTTCGTCTCGAAAGGGAGACATTGTCATGTCTCTTATTGGACAAAGGAATGCCGTCCCTCTTGTAACGACGGGCAAATAAAATAGTGAAATGAAACATGAGCCTTTTTAAGAAGAATGTTTTTGATAAAATTGATCTTTTGAGGACAATGTCTGAATGTTGTTTGTTTAGCGTTTCAGTGTTTGATGTTAAGGAAAAGGGGCTTTGGCAGGGTATGCCTACTATATTGTGTTTCTACTTATTTTGATGTTTTCTGTATGTCGTTAGTGATCGTAGTCAACTTCTATTTGTACACAGGCTCTTCCAGTGTTCCAGCCTCGGGAATGGGAGGTCGCCCGTCTTATAAAGAAAGAACAGTTAACCAATTTAATATCTTGGCTAGAGCCTAAGCATTACATAGCCATACATCGTGGCAATGCCGCCAGTCTTTTGAGATTTGAACAAAAGTCTGGCAAAAGACCATTCAGCGAAATCGAAATGGGAAAAAATGCCATCCATTGCTTTAACGAATCACAGTAGTAATTCGACGAAGTAATGTTTGCCTTGGGCATATGAAAATTCGATATAAAATACCTCGATTCAATGGCAAGCGCCTATAGTACTGCTATATCAATTATTATATTAGGGAAATACTAGGGGTAGTATTTTATAGTGATATGCGATACAGCGATGCGGAAGAATTTTTCCGCCATATTTAAGTTTGTTGTTGGGATTATTTCGGTAAGATAGTTTAGTATGTGTATACAATGTGTATGTGTATGTGATTAATTATATCACCCAAAAGTTGACTGGTAGAAAATGCCTATGGCATTAAGTCCGTCTTTGTAATTTGGTGTGCCTAAAGTATTTAACAAATAAATATAAATTGTATTTCAATACGAAATCAGGTGAATTTTATATGAGAACGAACAGTAATATCCGGCTTAGTTTCAAACGTAGCCGAGACTTTTATCTAGGTTACGTTCGCGTACTTTAAGTAATATGAGAAGTTTGGACGAAACTAATACGGCATCAGAGCCATGTGATATATCTTAGTTTACGTTTTGTATTCATTGGAGTTTAAAGATTCGGATACACGTGTGAATGTTTTGATATTTATCTTTTATTTATAGGTTCGTTTTTGTATTTATTTTCATGAGCCTATAGAGGTCGACACAACCAGAAGACAACCGGACCAGAAAACCAAATCAAATATGGTAAGCAGTGGTATCGATGAGCACTGAATCAAAGTAATGGACTGCTGTGCCTGAGGTCCTGGGTTCGATTCCCAGGTTGTGCTAACTGTGATTGATTTTTTTCAATAGGAATATTATCATTAGTAGCCCGGAGTGTCTGGTTGATGGCAATAGGCTTGCCCCCTATTACATAGGACTTAAACATAACTGGCGAAATGTGGGGGTTACTATAGGTGAACCTCTGCCCAACCCTTTGGGGATTACAGACGTGATGTTATGTTATGTTGAATCAAAGTAACATGGGTTAAAATCCAGGCAAGTATCTTTGTGACTTTATTCAATTCATATGTACTTTCTATGTTTAACATAGACATCACTGACATTGGTGAAGGAGAGCATCGTAAGGAAACTCGGACTTTTAATTCTTTCCCTTTAAAAAAAAACGTTGCCCCACACTAGGAATTACTCCTGTCACACACACAAACAGCCAGACCCGGAACAACTACCTGTAGGCCATACAAATATATGTTCGGAATCGAACTCACGAAACGCGGCGCAACAGCCGATCGCTTAGCCAGCTACGTGACAACTAGTCTTGCCAAGGGGTATCGTGTTGCCCAGTGACTGGGAGAGTCAGGATTGATTGATGTGGAGGTCAGTCAGATAGGCAGTCGGTCTATGTAAAGTACTGATATTCAGCTGCATCCTGTTAGACTGGAAGCCAACCCCAACATAGTTGGGAAAAGGCTCAGCAGATCATGAGGTACATAAATGCAGGGCACATATCTCAGATTTATCTTGACAAATGATACGTAAAAGAAACCATTACGAAAAACGCTATCATTCTTGTGAAATGTGTCTAGAATAGAAGTTGTTATTGTGAAACTTGCGAGCCTGATATGCGAATATTAATGGTCTATCAGCACTTCAGCACCACTTTCAGAGTTTGCCCTTCTTGCGTCCTGAAAAGATTACGTATGTAGGCTAGGCTATGTATTTCAATATGTCTGGTTTTTGTACTGGGAAGGAAACTTTATCTTAGTTTCAGACTTGGGTTGTGGGTTTAAAACTTGAGATCCACGTATGCGATTGACGTGGCTTTTTTATTTTAAATTCACAAATTGTGTATTGTTTTTTTTTTTGCTATTTTGACGATTGCGTAATAACTAGAAGGCAGAATTCTTTGTAATCAGCTAGTTGATCAGCTAGTATGTAAAAAAATATTGGGACACAGTTCTTCTCACGGTAAAATGGTGTGCATAGGTTTTAGTGTTTTCCAGTAAAGTCAGTTAAAGTTGGGTTTAGACAAAACGACTTAAGCACCAGCAGTGCTATTCTGTACAAACATACAACATATTTTATCAGTTTTTGCGCACCCTCCTCCCCCATACGTGAAAACCTCCGGCCAGGTGTGGAGTCATTTATTTTTCAATTTTATATTTAGAAAGAATTTAGTTAAGAACAGAAAAACGAAGTTTTAGAATAAAATCAATATAAAGTCAAATATTTACTCACACAATGTCACTCTTAGTTAACCCCCTCCCTCCCTTAACGTGTGTCGTCATTTATAATGGCCTTAAATACAGAATCGACCGGCAGAACCAGGAGCAAGACCAGTCATTAAGTAATCCGTAATATATAATATATATAGATAATATTATAAATGGGAAAGTGTGTGTGTCTGTTTGTCCGTCTTTTACGGCATACCACTGAACGGATTTCGATCAAATTTGGCAGAGAGATAGATGGCATCCCGAGGAAGGACATAGGCTACCTTATATTAGCAAACTAAGCGGGCAAAGCCGCGGGCGGAAGCTGGTAATCTATAATGGTAATTTATAGAAGTAAAAAGAGTACAGAGAGTTGAGCTGGCCTACAGGTAGTTGTTCCGGGTCTGGCTGTTTGTGTATGTGAGTTTAAATGTTTGTAAACGCACCCACGATACAGGAGAAATTCCTAGTGTGGGGCAACGTTTTTAAAAAAACAAGAAAACAAGAAACAAGAACAAGAGAGCGCTTCTTAAGTAACTTTCAAGAATCCCTGCCGGTTCTCTTCTGATTTACTCCTCCGTGAAACGAGAGTACTCAGAATCCGACAACTTTTTATTTATTTTTGTCTGTAGGAAATCTGTAGTAAGTGGGCCAAAATGACCACTTTCTGGAGCCATGACTCAGCACAGACCACGTAGAATATGGTGGGACGAGCTGGACAAAACCAACGACCAGTGGCTTCCATTAGCCCTAGATCGAAACAACTGGAAGTCATGGGGCCTTTGCCCAGCAGTGACATGACGCTGGCTTACAGTATCAGTAGTAGTGTACCCATAAAAATGTTCCGGAACAAATCTGACTTCACATCTACACACATATACAGGCTGGAAGAGATACCTATGCACAACGCGCAACCTGATGTCATGACTTCAGTAAAAGGTTCTGCACCCCCCCGAATTTTTCTTCAAGTGTTCTTCTAATTGTATAATCTGCTTAAATAATTATATTATAGTTTAGTACCACTTTTCGATAGCAGATAGCGCTGTGCCGTGACGTCACGTTTGTAGATCGCGGTGTTAAGATTCTCCCGCACGGTATGACCTTTTCGGTACGTTATGCATTCAAATTTGTATTACTCTGGACACCCTGGGTTTATTTCAAAGTGAGTTAGTTTTGTGATATTGTGCACTAATTTTACCGTATCTTTCTAATGTTCTTTTTTTTATTTGAACTGTATAATGTCATGATTACATTACCCGCATATATCATTCTACTATCTAGTCATAAAAAACCCAGCAAATAGGGGTGTGTCGTAGGTAAAAATATATTAAGTCTATTCAGTCCATCAGTAAGATTACCAAAAAAGATTGGACACGTATTTTTTGCTTACTCAAATCAATTAAAAGTGACAATGATATAGCACATCAAAATTCAGGAGAAGGGGCTTGTGACGTCACTGTTACGTTAAAAGTGTAGCACGGCGTGACGTTACGCGCAATTTCAACACACTATATCGTCGTCATTTTTGGTTTACGTGACAAAAGAAAAAATACGTGTCCAGTATTTTTGAATAATCCAACTTTCGGACCAATCAGAATTTTTAAGGACACTACCCTATTGGAAACCTGACCGAAGCATACATGGGACTCATAAAGTAACCGTGTTACCGGTGCGAAGTTGCGAACTACCGCACAGTTAACTGTGTTACCGGTGTTAACCTATTTATTTCCTTGTCCTCCGCACTTTCGATACCGATTTCGTATGTGTTGTGAATGTTAATTTTCGTTTCATGGTTTTATTGTGGAAGGCGTGAAAATTGCGAGTCGAACTCACGCACGAAGGGTCCCGTACCATTATCCATAAAAATGGCAAAAAAACTCACGTTTGAAGTATGGGAGCCACCTTAAATATTTATTTTATCTTGTTTTTTAGTATTTCTTGTAATGGCGGCACCAGAAATACATTTTATGTGAAAATTTCAACTGTCTAACAACTCTAACATGGCTCATCAGATACAGGCTGGTGGCAGACAGACGGACAACGGAGTCTTAGTAATAAGGACCCGTTTTACCCTTTGGGTACGGAACCCTAAAAAAGTCGTAGTTAATTTCAAATTACGTTGCGCTATTTTCGACTCGTCCTCTATTACATGGGACTTAAAACTAAAGTGGCGAAATTTTTATTTAATCACTTTATTTTATTTTAAATAAATAATGCTGGACAATCCACGCAGCATCATCTTACCCCAAGCTAAGCAGAGCTTGTGTTATGGGTACTAGATGACTAATATACTTAATACAATACATTACACAGATAGATATTTTTTATTATACATAGCAAATACACAGAACACCCGGAACAAATATTTGTAGATCGTACAAACATTTGTCCCAAGGCGGAAATCGAACCAGCAATCTCCTGCTTCGCAGGCGGACCTTCGCTCGTCGCGCCGTTTCGGTCGTAGTATCGCGTAAAGACGCGGCGAGGGAGTTTGTTTTATTACATATAGTGATGATTAATACAAAGACTATTCAGTCACGAGCTCGTCAAACAAAAGCAACAAAATATATTTCACTTAATACTTATATGTAGGTACCTGCCTACAACATCTCCCTAAGCATCTACAAAGTAACGCTAGCATTATATTTAGGGGCCTATCATTCTTACAAAAGCTATTTACTTACTATGTCTCAACATCTCGACAACAGACGTTTTTGTCTAGACGAGACAAAAAAAGAATGTTTCTGTCGTTCTCTCTGCCAAAATTCTAGAACTCTTAGCTTTAATTGGACTATAATGCTAGCAATTCGAACGAGACTGCCTAAGACTGTTGTTATTACTGTTTGTTCTGAGAGTATTAATAAGACAAGCTTAGATTTGTACACTTCTTATAACCATCCACATTCATTATAAGAGCAGAGAAAGATTAAAGAAACGATGGATGGATCGTGTGAAAGATGACATGGCTAGAAACGAGGTGACTATTGATATGACGGCAAATAGTAAGGAAAAATTGGCATGCTGTGCTGTCCCAAATGCATGGAAATAAGGGCATAAAGAACACTGGGTTAGCAGTTTTGCGAAGTTTCGGGTTAAGATAATTAGTAAGAAAACTAGCAATATCAAACATAATTTAACAAGAGTAATTAAGCAACATCTACATGCTATTCAAATAAAAGTAAAAGTGGTATGTATGTTGCAGGTACCTTAAATAAAACAGAGCATCGATTCGACCCCATACAGCTACTTTGTGAAGGTAAGCTATAATGTTTCGTCTATCTCAATTTTTTAAACTGTTTTATCATCGACTTCGTGACGGTTGTACTAGAAGTACTTAAGAAACAGCTCTAATTGTGGTTGTATCGTTGTATGGTTGTATGTAAAATTTAAAAACAGTACTGTTTAAGAGTAGACTGCGTAAATTGTTGATCGAAAAAACGTAACACAGTGTTACTGAGTTTTTTTTACAGAAAACACATATTTTCATTTATTTTATTGATAATAGTAATTTATTAATAAATAATTTATAATAATAATGATTGTGATATTCAATTGTGATGATAATTCAATCGAAAATTTAATAGCAATGTTAATTCATCTGTAAATATTTGCCTGAAGAATGATAAATTAATATGACTGAATGATTTATCTACTATAACAACTATTCTTTACCCATATTTGCAAATAAAGTTATATTCTATTCTATCGTAATGTAGACACTCTACTCTTTGTCTAATTCATACTCAAAAGTTAGCAGCAAGTAACAGGCATTGTTAGAATGGTAAACATTTTTATATCGTGTGTGGTAACTAAGATAAAATAAGCGTTATTTATTTAGTTTTCATTAGACAGGCTCATGAGAGCTTGTACTTATGTTGAAGGATTGTTGTGGGTCAAAGTGGTTTCATTTATCTGTCACTAAATACTATACACGTGTATTTTTTACTGTTTTCGTGACAGTATTTGCCACGGGTATCTGGTACAGTTTGTTTAAAAGCACAGATAATTAGGTACTATGTTTGTATATGTATTTAGCTCGTGACTAAATAAAAACAGCCGCACGGCTTGATCGAAGGTTAAGCTACGCTAGCCGAGGTCAATCTGTCGATGGGGGACTATTAGTTACATATCGAGACTCCGTTAAGCCGTGGGTCCCAACTAGTCTTACCAAGAAGTCTCGTTTAGCCCAATAAACTGTGTTTTGGAGGTCAGATACCTATCTGACCTCCAAAACGTAAAATACCTGTATTTAGCTGCATCCAGTTAGATAGGAAGCCGATCCCAACATAGTATAAGGCTAGGTAGATGATGATTTGTATATGTATTTAAGTAGCTTTAGTACATAACAATTACACAAAAAAATCAACAGACCTACCTCAGGTAGAACCTCCTCTTTTTTATAAGTCGGTCAAAAAACCATCTTCTTGTGAAATATCAATAGCAAGTTTGAGAAAAGGCCTATTCATATTATTATCGTTTCTAAAGTACTACGCTCATAACTTTTTAAACTTATATCAAGAATATATTTTCAACTTGTACAGTTCTTTACTTTACACTATTGTATAGATTATTTGTGGACTGAAATATATGTTTACCAATACATTGCCCGCGACTTCGTCCGTGTGGATTTCGTACTTTTCCCTACGAACTTTAACATCCCCTTCACCCTTTCCTAGGGACTTTTTTGACAATAAAATATAGCCTATGTTGCTTGATGATAATGTAGCTTATTATAGGTGAAGAATAGTTTTTATTGGTTTAGTAGTTTTTGAGTTTATCCATTACAAACAAACAAGTAAGCATACAAAGAGTATTTTTTCTCCTCTTTATAATATTAGTTTCAATTATTATAACTTGTTCTCCATTAAACATATTGTTTTTTCTTACAACAAGTAAAGAAATAAATCATTTTTATTTGCCACAGGGACGTGTACTTATAATTCAGTACATTCTTATTAGAAAATCTATAAAATTATTCATTAACCAATGGACCAGAGTTTATTTGTCACTATTTAAGAAACTCACCCAATTATGTATCATCTTATTAACCCAAATTGTCCTCGTACACGTTTTGTACATAAAGTGGAAAAAAAGACAGAGACGACTCGTATAGAGGGAAACTATATATGTATAAACAAAACTTAACACACAACATACAAACAGCTACCAAATCAACAAGTACCATTTTGACGGATTCTCCTCAGAGACAAGATAAGGAGCGGGCAATATTGACACTAGCTAAGATAGAGTTAATCCGTTTAGGGGCCCAATCACGACCGAAGGTTGGTTCTTCGGTCCTTACCCGGGCAGAGCGTAACCTCATGAAAATGTATCAGAAAAATCAAGTAACCGCTTCCGCGTCTCCTGAATGTTGTGTGGTACAGTATACAAGATATAGCTTTTTTAAATTGCTTGTACGAGTACACAAAAGCTGTGCGTATTTTTGAAGGACTCATATCAACCTCTTTGCGTGATTGCTTCAGAAGTCTTAATGATCTCCCATACGCATTGTTAATATAAGGGCCTACGCACACGACATCTATTTCACGCGCCATAGTCGCGCCCAGAATGCGCGGCAAATACAAATAAATAAATACGCACCGGCCACGCGCTGACGACTACGCATGGAATGTCGCGTATAATGAGCGAAGTCTACATAGGGCCTAGACTGGAAAGTGATTCCAAACTGCAACTGTTTATTTATAAGTTGATGAAACAACCTTTTCTTTTATTATGACAAGCGCAATGGTTGGAAATGGATTGGTGATTCAGTGATTGCTAGTTCGTACATACTGAGACCCCTCCGTGTATCAGACCGCTTTAAGGCCATGGTCCCGGCTTTCATTCGTAGATATTTGATAGTCGTTACGCGTAATAAGAAGCTCAATAATCTTACCATGAGATACCGTTTAGGCCAGTAGCTGGGTTATAGACTCTAACCGGATGCAGATAAATACCAGTATTTTACACGGGGCGACTGCCTATCTGACCTCCACAACCCCTTGGGAAGACTTGTTGTCAGAATTTCGAGCTTCTGCACCCCTAACGACTGTCAAAGATCTACATATTACAACCGGGACCAAAGGCTTAACGTGCTTAACAAGGCTCAGACGAGTCTGGATATGTAATGAACGGTCACCCATCCACAGACTGACATCGTCAAGTGTAGCTTAACTTTATATCGACCCATGCGGCTGTTTATAGCCAAGAAGAAAGCGAAAGCCAATATTTATAGGCATAAACATACCCAAAAGTGAAATTAAAATCGCACAATGACTTTTTAATAAAATTGCAAAAGAACTTTTACTAAAAACAGTCTTGCCTAATCTATCTTTTTATTCTTAATACTACTAACCAAAGAACGTATATTTACAAGATTTCTTCAAATCCACACATGTTTGCACCACACTCTCTGCACATAAATATTCAGTGTGGGGGCGAAGATCTCTTATTAATGAAAAAGGGTCACAAGGCATTTTAATTTAACTACGTGCTAAGGATTTCGGAGGGGCACTTACGATAGGGGTGTACTAGTGCCGTGGAACTGGGCACTAATGCCCGTTTTCACTTACACTAGGCGACACGTGAAATACCAAAATATTACTGCACTGTTGCGCTTGAATTTTGGCTTAAGGTACATTTAGTTGCCACCCAGCGTTAGTGAAAACGAGAATAAGTTTAACGCCCTAGGCGGACATACACTGACCTTTTTGATGATGTTTTTCAAAAATGTTAGGTGCGTAGTACTCGCAATCGGCGTGCGTGTATGACCAGATGTATGAATGTGAAAAAAGTTAAAGAAGTATGTATGGATCGTAGCGGGTGGTGTTCTGTGGTTTCTGCCTACCTCCATGAAAAAAAGGCGTGAGTTTATGTATGTGTGTATGTGTGTAACACTATTTTACAATCATGAATCATTCTGGCCTTGACACAGGACCCGTTCTATATTTTAACCGGAGAGAGAACAGTTAGAAACCAGGGCAAATCAATGTTCTACCAGCTTGTATAAAAGAAGGTCTGTTATTAAATACAACCTTTAAAATATCTAGCAGGGCTTTGCTGAAATAAGCGTTCTTGGAAATAACTCACCAAACCCTACCAAAATAATGTCTCATGCAAGCAATATCGTAAAAAACACGCGCAACAAAAACACTGTAATTTAGAAAATTTTACAAACTGTTATCACCGAAGAGAATCATTTAACAAAACAGCATACATGAGATAAAAAAAAGTAAAACATCCCTTGAAACAAGGAAGCAACGCTGTTTCGTATAAATATGAAATAACTTCTCAGTAAGAGTCGCTTACAAATGATTAACAGTGGATGAGGGTAGATATAGATGTACTTCTGCCAGAGATTTGTTTTATCTGTGCGTTGGACATTATAATATTTGCATAGAACAATATTGAACGAGTTTATCATGATAATTAGATGGGCTGGACTGGCTGATAAGAGGTTTGTTCTTCTTTTATGCTGTTTTCAGTGGTGATTCATGTTTTAGCCGATTTCAGGAAGTGAGAAATTAAGGTGTCTGTATGTTATGTCAAAGAAACAGTTTTTTTTACAATATGCACATGAAAGTTTAGACGGTAATTATACCAAAAAAAACAAGTTTTAAATGTTTTGTCTGTCTGATGGTTTGAGGTAATCTCTAAAACGGCTGAATCGATTTTTGCGGGACTTTCAGTGGCAGATAGCTGATGTGTCAGGGTGTAACTTAGGCTAGGCTATCAACTAAGATATCTAGATAACTAGGGTTCTGCGCATTAAAAAAGAAAATCCATGCTTTTTTTTCTCAATTTACACGTGAATAAAGCCCAAATTATAAGAGCAAAAAAGTCAAAAGAATTTTATTAAATTTTTGTTTGTCTGTCCGTCTGTGTGCTTGAATGCAGTTTTCACCGATGTTTGGTAGACTTAAAATGTCGGCTCGCGTACGCGTACTAAATCGCGAGCAAAACCTTGTCTTACATAATATTGTTTTTAAACCCTATAGTAGTATAGTCATGGTCCATATTTACAGACTCACATCTATAATCTGCAGTGGGACTAGAAAGATGTTGCGGGTACTTAGCAAAAGGAGTCAGGTATTGGATAAAAAAAAGTTTTAATGCCTTTTCATGGCTAAATAATAACAGGAGCACGGGAAGATCGAAGGTTAAGCTACGCTTGCCGAGGTCGGTCCGTGGATGGGTGACCATTCACTACATATCGGGAAATCTCCGTTCCTCGGAAAGCACGCTAGCCTGTAGGTAATCTTTGACAGTCGTTACGGGTAGTCAGAAGCCCGAAAGTCTGAAAACCAGTCTTATCAAGAGTTATCGTACGAGTATTACCCAGCCACTTGGATGTGGAAATCAGATTGAGAGCAGCTCCATGTAAAATACTGGTACTCAGCTATATCCTGTTAGCCAGCATGGTGACTTTCAATGCAATTTCATTGAAGGCTTTAAAAGTCAGAACCTATATCACTGACAAATACAAACTGAATCTAACTTTGTATAACAATCATAATCATTTGACGACACGATTGGCGCAGTGGTTGAGCCATCGGCTGCTGCGCCGCGTGTTGTGGGTTCGATCCCCGCACGGAACAAATATTTGTATGACCTACAGGTAGTTGTTCCGGGTCTGGCTGTTTGTGTATGTGAGTTTAAATGTTTGTAAACGCACCCACGATACAGGAGAAATTCCTAGTGTGGGGCAACGTTTTTTTTTAAAAATAAATAAAAATAATATAAATAATATTTGGAAACAAAAGAAGTCGCTAAGAGTGGGGTATTAACTAAAAATAGAATTTCTCAGTGATCTCCGGACAATTGTTTTGAAAACAATAAACATCCAATAAGCCTGAAATCTGAAATCCGCTTAGTACTGTTCGAGGTACAATGAGCAGTAAAGATAAAATTAAAAGGAAAGTAGAGCTATGCCCCTTTTCAACACACCTCAATGAATGCCTGAACATTATTGCACTCTTGAATTTTCAACTGTCTTCGCTGAGTATAGAGTTGAAAATCCAACGGTGTAGTTTTATTTTAGTTCGCCCAGTGTTGCTGAAAACAAGCATTAGTATTTTATGCGAACTATTCCTCAGCTTTATAGAAACGGAAGTTTGAAACTTAATCCCGTACAATGGTTAAAATATGAAGTGGTATTCAGATTTTACTCTTTATAGTTCAAATTTTCCCCCGCCATATAAAAAGGTACTTCCTTGATTTTAAAACATTTCCTACTAATCAACAGAGTATGTGTGATATAACTATAAATGATAGATTGACGAATGATGTTATCAAGGAACATTGTTGTTTAAAAGGTGATGTAGTGACCAAATTTAAAAAATCCTCTCAACATGACCAGACCATCTGTGGTGATGGTGATGGTCTGGTCATGTTGAGAGGATAAATAAAAGGCAACTAATATACGGCTAGGCAGGATTTTGATGACATGGTTGGCGCAGTGGTTGAGCCATCGGCTGCTGCGCCGCGTGTTGTGGGTTCGATCCCCTCACGGAACAAATATTTGTTGTAACAGATAGTTGTTCCGGGTCTGGCTGTTTGTGTATGTGAGTTTAAATGTTTGTAAACGCAGCAACGATACAGGAGAAATTCCTAGTGTGGGGCAACGTTTTTCTTAAAAAGATAAAGAGTAAATAAAGATCGTCAAAGATGGTAGTCTGGTTTCTGCGTACACCCATGGGAAAAAGGCGTCAGATGTTTAGTTTTTATATTAAAGAAAAGTTATAATAGTTTATCGGCAGTGTTCTCGTGGATACAGTTTTGTGATATCCAAGTACTTATTGATGTATGTAAGTATGTAATACGTATAGTACGAGGTTTTAAAATATTTTGAAAATATTTTCATTGTACTATACTCTCTCGGTGTACCACAATCCGATCCTAATACTTCTAAATCTAAACAAACAAGTGAACGCGTCTGTAACAAAACAGCTTACAAATTATAGGATTGTGACCAATTGTATCTTTACGTCTTTTGTCTTCTGCAGATGAGAAGCTTTTCTATTCCAGTGGACATCTACCGCTAAACATGCTTTCATTGCTTCAGTAAGCAGATTTAAGGAGAGACAACATTGCCAGTGGTAAATTTGATTTACATGAAATAGGCAAGAGCAATTTATTCATTATAATATGACTTACAAAACGATTTTTTCGAGGGTTCTCATAAAACATACACATAAATGGTGTAATTACACACCCACGACACAGGAAAAATTTCTAGTGTTTCAAAGTTTTTTTTTTTTAATTTGGATTCTTCTATACGAAGCACCTCTGCCCAACACTTCGGTGAAAATAGGCGTGATCTTATGTTATTCGAGTTCACTGCTGTCATCATCTGCCTAGTCTATTCCCAACTATTTTGGGGTAAGACTACTTGTCAGACTTTCGGGCATCTGACTACCTGCAACGACTGTCAAAGATCTACAAATGACAGCCGGGACTAACGGCTTGACGTGCTTTCCGAGGCACGGAGGCGTCTCCATATGTAATGAACGGTCACCCATCCACAAACTGAACTCGGCCAGCACAGTTTTACCTTCGATCGACCAATCCGGCTGTTTTTAATTACCCTCGAGCTCCTCATTTACTAGAGAACTGCTGTATGGCGATCTAGTATGTAGCAATTCTGTCTATACGGATATATATAGTATGTATCTATATACATACTATATCGCCATACAGATTAATTGAATTTGGAATTTATTTCGCGAGAATTTATTTTCAGCTATACTTCTACCTACCCCATTGAATAAGAAAGCTCTGTAAAACTCGTAGATCACTATCTAAATAATTCTGGACCCGTTCTAAGCCAACGTATTTCAGTACATGGAAACACGCATCAACACACTGCCCCAACAATTACTTGGGTTAAGTGTAAAGGCCCAAATACCGTGTTAAATGTCCTATAGGGATTCACTACCAATGTACATTATCACCTACGAAACTTGACCCTTAAAATACTGCGTAAAGAACCCGAGGATACCCCCAAATAGACCATTTTCAGGGACAGGGAAGGTCAGCTTAAGACGGTCTTCTTGATTCCTTACAAAATCTTGGGGATCTTAATATTATAGAATACTTAAGATTCAATGTGGTCATGTATTATGCAATTTTGGGTTTTATTGAGTCGTGGTTAAGAACGGTTTTTGATTGGAAATTGATAGGTAAGTAAATCACAATGGAAGTCGGGTAAATAAGGGTTTATAAGTGGTATTAGTGTGAGCTAGATATTTAAGGTTGGAATTAGATAAAGAAGATTTATTTACACCATCTGATTTGCGCAGATTCTCGTCTAAATTTTTACAAACTATTGTTTCATCTTAATTAATGTTTACCTAAATGATCACGATAAAACTAATTAACTCTAAAAATGCCCGTTTTCCCTTAACTATACGACACCTAAATGTAACGTCTAAATAAAAGCGCATCAGTGCAGAAATATTTAAGCATTACAATGGTGTTGCATAATATTAGTCAAAGCGGGCCGCTGAGAATCAATTTCACAAAATGGCATCCTGAAGTCACTTATCTCTAGCCGATAAATCCGTATGGAACACAACCCATATAAACCACACCATTCCACAAATAATAGACCAACATAAATTCCTACAAAATCTATAAACTCGAACACGAAATCTTAATTCAAAATCAAGACCACTTACCAATAAGGATGCCCCACTAAATACTCAGATGATATCGCCAATAATTCCGTACCATTGCCAAAATACCGTTTATATCTAAATTAACCTCCTCCGTCGAACCGCCTCCAGATTTCCTCCCGGTAAATTTCGTCCAGGACAATAATCTTCTGAATGCATCGTCAGCTATATGAACAATGACCATCGACCGGTAACTCAGACCCCCAGAGTACACCGATATTTGACCGGCCAAGGACCAGGATAGGTTGGACAGTACCGGATTTCGTATCCGCTATTAATATAGATTTTCGATCTGCCTGTCAATATGTAACGGGGATTTGAGAATTTCTGTTTCATAGCGCAGTGATTTCGTTTACTAAGGAAGCTTTATGATATAAGTAATGATTGAAGAAAGTGGACCCCTAATAAAAAGGAATGATTCCTGATTGGGCTCGAAAGAAACAAGAAAATATTGCGGACTTTTTTTTATGTTGTTGGCAAAGCTTCCTCTGTGCTTTTCCATTCTCCTTGTCTCCTGAGTTTTCCAGCTTATCAGTCAAAAACGAGTCTAGATCGTTGTGCTGCGAAATTAAGCCCTTTCTCGTTGTTGACACCCATCTTCGGGTACCCATTGCGTGGCGACCCTTTCCCATCTGTTTTGGTGCATCCTGTTCTACCCGCCCAATCCATTACCGTATAGCTGTTTTATCGTTAACATCCACAAAGTTTGTCTTAGACCGTTTACATATTAAGTAGTATTTTTATAAAAAGATTAGAAAAACTCTTTTATATTTTGAGCCTAAATTATACTAATTAATACGTAAATAAGTCTGACAAAGGTTCTTAGATTGAAGTTGAGATTAGGTCTATACTGATTTAAAACCACCAGACCTAATTAGTATTTCATTCAAATTAACGCAAATGAAATCATCACAACTTGTCAAAATCTAATTTGTAATCCAGTTTAAACCCTCAGATAAAATTTCTTCTAAGTTACAAGGACGTTGAACAAGACAATTTAATTAAAGCGAATATCTTCCTGTGAGATTCGCCAGCATCACGTGTGTAGAAGAAATCTACCTCTGACCATATATTTAAGCTTTCACTGAGCGGCAATAACAGTAAAGCGTCTTAAGGGAACGCTAGCCAGGGCCGGATTTGAAGGCTGCATTAGCATGTAGGCTAGTCTGTAAGTGTGGAAGGACTAAATGTTGAAAAGCCACGAGGTCGAACACTTTATTTTATTTAATATGAATAGTTTTCATATCAGTTCCTTTGGAAATTAAGTCTGTATATCTCAATGCACTGGAATCAGAGAATAAATAAGTACAATGTTTTATTGTTTCAAAATACCATTCATATGTGTTCTCTGAAAAGATCTTGCAAAAATTCACATTATAACTTGATTTATAGTAAGTAAATACAGTTATATTGTTACAACAGTACCTGGCTATCTTCAATAATGTTATTGCAGTTAAAAATAATGTCTGTGTGAGATAATTTGTCAATTTTCAAAACAATTTGGCTAGGATCGCAGCAGGTAGCGTTCTGTAGTTTTTCCCTCCCCTCATGGGAAAAAGATGCGAATTTATGAAATTGTGTAAAGCAATGTTGCTTGAACTGTGTTAGTAACGACTTATTTTGTCATACATTACAAACACACAGTATACACAGATTTTCGATAGGAGTCTTCCTTTCCTAAGAATGTACACACTTTTCGCCTAGTATGAAAAAAACTTTTAGTTAATCCTGTCTAACTCTATTCTCCAAATCCATCCCTGTTCTCACTTCGGTCGAGATTTAAGAAGATAGGTATTACTTCTCCAGTACTCACAGGAGAGTGTCTCTCTTTATGGACACCTTAATGGCATGATGGAGTAAATGCGAAACGTTAATGAAAAGTTCTAGTAGAGTGGCGAGCGATGAGCTGGAAAATTGGGAACGACTGAGTGCATGTTCCGACATGTTTGTTGGGAATAGGGGGGGGGGGGGGAGGTGGGATTTATTTAGGTATTGTAATTGCGTGTTTGTGTTAATATAATTAATTTTTTGGCTATCTATGTTTTGTTAAGTGGCGCCGGGGGCTGAACAGTTGTTTGGAAATCGGTTGCCATGGCGTGGTCATGTGACGCGGCGGAATGAGGATCGTGTTGTGAAGAAAGTTTTGACAATGAATGTGGAGGGTTACAAGGGTAGAAGAAGACCAAAGCAAAGGTGGATGGATTGTATGAAAGATTACCTTTGAGATGATTACGAACTGCCAACATATCTTTTCTCCTTCTCCATTAAGTCCATCCAAATGAGAGAGTATAAGAGCGATAAGGCCGCCCATTGTAACACCCTATGTAGCGCTTAAAGTCTGTATTAATAAGTTTGCATAGTGTACAATACAGATAATTCTATTCTATTCTATGACAGCAAAATGAGGTGTGTGTAAGAAGAAGAAATGCTGCAACATTTAGATAAAGGCAGGAGGATGATTATGATGATAAATAAATAAATAATACTGGACAATCCACACAGCATCATCTAGCCCCAAGTTAAGCAGAGCTTGTGTTATGGGTGCTAGATGACTGATATACTTAATACAATACATTACATAGATAGATATTTTTTTTATTATACATAGAAAATACCCAGAACACCCGGAACAAATCTTTGTAGATCGTACAAACATTTGTCCCAAGGCGGGAATCGAACCCGCAACCTCCTGCGTCGCAAGCGGACCTTCGCCTGCCGCGCCACATAGGTCGTCAAAATGATAAATGGTCGTTGAAATGATGATGATATCTATGTTTTGTAAATTAAGTTACTTTGCATTATATTGTATTCATTCAAGTTCTTCTAACTTATCAGACAGGTGGGGAGTTAGTTGCACCACTTGGTCTTCTAAGCTGTAACACTAAAAAGTGGCGATGAGCTGGACTTTTGGAGGATTGTGTTATGAATTTTAACATATTCAAAAAGTGCTGATTCTCAGCCCAAGAATATATTTTTAAATCTTGTAAAGGAGCGTCTTGGTGTTTCCAATGGGTTTGCCTGTTTATTAAGATTTCATTTGGTAAGGAGTTGCTAATTATTTTAAATGTTTATATGTGTATTTTATCGTATTGCTAATTAAAATTACGTGTATAAGATGTGTTTGGAAATGCATTCTATGAGCAAGTCTGTAATGAAATTATTTTCAACAGTATTCTTCTGTAATATTATGAACAAAGTTTGTAAATTTAGGTGGAGGAGGTAATCTCTAAAACTACTCATCAGATTTAACTGTTATAAAGCTAGTCTCAGTAAGTTACTGCCGATTGCCTTAGGATATATTATAGTTAACTTACACGCGGATAAAGTCACGGGCGGAAGCCAATATTCATACAAACAAATAGGTTATCCCTCTTGAAAACTGGCGAGCGTCGCATTTAACCATCCTCCTATAGCAAATGTAAAACAAAAGCAACATACATTTATCTGCCTCCCTAGCCATGCACATAACTTTCTTCCCCATGTCCAGCCACTGTCCACCATGCCTCTCCCCTTACCCATAAAGTATATAACCATAACGCTGTCACAATCAGATAAGTGGGGACGGCTTACGGCTCGGACACATGGAGGCTTTTGTATTGCCAATTGTATTGCCAATGATGTGGAACATGCTTTATGTGGCGGGTATATTTGGAGTGAGACGTAATTGACATCGAAATATATTGACTGAAGGGTTTGTGCCGTTTGAGAGAAATTATTTGAATAGAGAATGGAATATTTTATCGGAACGAGACAACGAGTGAAACTAATGTTATTGTAAAGGAATTTAAACAGGACCGGTCAGAAATTGTATTTAATAAAACACATACAGACGCCCTGTTTTCCAAGAAGCTACAGAACACCACTTTTGCTTCGTTTACGTTCATAGTATACGTGCAAACTTGTAATTAGCTATCATAATATTAAAATCCAATCAAGTACAGTATCTGTCAGTAATTTTCTAGCTGTAAGTTTTCCTAATAAGAATAAATAAATGAATCCATCTGGTAATAGGTACGCGCTACACGCACGCCGGAAATAATACAAATTTAAATAAGAAAATATAACTTAGTTTCAATCTCGACAACCGTCGGGCAGTAGCCACCCGTCACTTTACCATAGAGGATGAGGAATTTTACACCCCCTTCCTCATTCCCCAGAAACTCAACCATCTCCTTAATAAGACGAAAGCAAATAAACAAACACAGACCACTACTCACACAAAGATTTCATCTTATAACACTACTACCTACCTACCTACAAGTAGATACCAAAAGCTTTTAAAACCCGAACTACCCACAATCCCACCAATATTTATGCCACTGTGAACGAAGCTCTTGCCCAAGCCCAGCGCATTACGCGGGCCTCTACTAAGAAAATCTTTATTAATAGACGAAGTAGACACCGCACCAAGTGGAAGGATTTCGGACTGGATTGAGTGACAGAGATAAAAGATATTTTAATCCTGTTTGATGAAAAAAAGCTGTGTCTGGTTGTGTCACACGATTTTGGGGTGAGACTTTTTCAGGAAAGTGGTTGCGACAATAATTTTCAGGGGGAGATTGTGGTCACTCGGTATTATTTTAAGAAAACTACTACGACTGTACCCCGTGTTTTCATCTGCTCCTTAGGATCGTAGAGTGGAGTGAAGATATGTCAAGTTGGAAAGAAAGGACGTTGTCTATTCTTAGTAGAATAGATATAGAATTTAGTCATGCTAGTGCAGGCCGGGTTAAGTATTATTTGAGCCCGGTTCGTGGCAATAGGCTCGACCTAAATTACATGCGACTTAATCATAAATGCCGTCATGTTAGTGTCCTGGAGGAACACCTCTGCCTAATCCTTTGGGGAATACAGGTGTGATGACGTTAATTACAATGTTATGTTGCGTTCTCATGTTTGTATATATGTACATATAGCATTGTATGTAAAGGTATTTATGAAGCTGATGTAAGAGGAAAGGTCGGGAGGGGACGCCCTAGAAGGACACAGACTGACCTTATTGGTGTTGCTCTTCAAAAAGGTCAGGTGCGTAGTACCCGGAATGCGTGTATGACCAGATGTATACACGTAAACGAAGCAAAAGGAGTATGTAAGGATCTTAGCTGATGGCGTTCTATAGTTTCTGTCTACCCCCATAGGAAAAAGGCGTGAGTTTATGTATGTGTGGAGCATTGTATGTCTGTGTCTGAATACTTGGTTTGTCTTTAAATGTAACATTTCTGTGTTTTTAGATGCTACAGCGCCTGTGAGTAAATTAACCAATGTTGACAAAGAGCCATACCATGTATTTTATGTGGGCGCTGTTACTACATCATTATACACGCACGTCACATTATACTGCCTCGTCGGTCTTGTAGTTATAGCGCTACTCCCGAGCTCGAGGTTCTGAGTTTGATTTCCGGCAGTCTTTTTGGGTATTTCCGTCTTGAGTTTCTTAGTAACAGCCCAGAGTCTGATATTGTGGCTGATCAGTTGGGATAGGCCCTCTATTACATGGGACTTAAGTATATCTGGTAAAAAATAGGTGTACCTTAGGTACCCCTGCCTAACCCTCCGGGACATACTGGATTGATGTTATGTGTGTGTTACTTTATACATGGTAAAATTGACCCTACGTCATCATCTGCCTAGTCTTTTCCCAAAAGTGTTGGGGACGGCTTCCAGTCTTACCGGATGTAGCATAATTCCAGTACTTTACATGGGCCGACTGCCTATCTGACCTCGACAACTCACTTACTTGGTAACAGGATACCCCTTGGTATGATTGGTTGTCAGACTTTCGGGCTTCTGACTACCCGTAACGACTGTTAAAGATCTACAAATGACAGACTAGTGAGTCTCGACATGTTACGAACGGTCACCCATCCATAAACTGACCTCGGTAAGCGCAGCTTACCTTCGACTAACCCGTGCAGCTGATTTTATTCAGCCCGCGTCCGCGTCCATAACAGAACTATGACCTCGAGCTGGCCTAGTATTGTACAGTTTCAATAATACAAGAGGCCAGTTTGAAGTGGTATCGTTGATACCACTTCAAACTGGCCACTATACACATACCATACCACTGACGTGCGATCGACTGTACCTTTTTCACTCTAGGTAAAAACAAAATGGTTGGAAGTTCCATAAGTTTCTAATAGAAACGCAACTTTGCCTAAATATTAATTTTCATTTATTTGCGTTCCACAAGGTAAAACAATATATTAACAAAATGCTTAAAGCTAGTTGACTAAAAATAACATAAATAATTATTTTATTGGTGAGTAGGTAGCTATTTTCTTTAAATACTATTATTATACATTTAGGTAACGTTATATGTATTTACTTCATTATTATATTCGCGACTTCACGCTCGCTTTAGGATTTTACAATATAGTAACCATAATAATCTCATTGCAATAATACGCCTGACGTTTAGGTATCTCGAAATTTTAGTAAAAAAGGACATTACTAATTTTCAGATTTAGGCAGATACTTTTTAATCAAGAACAAAACAATCTTGGTAGCTTTCTGAGTACGTACAGAAATTCTTGGAACATAATAATCAGCTTATATATCGTTGGATGTTACGCAAGAGCATCTTACCCTGGCATAGACTTCTCTCTTCAGATTTCTAGGAATTTAGCTTCAGAGGGATCGCTCGTAATTACTTCATATTCCTTGAACTACGCTTGACGAAAAAATATCGATGTTGCGATAAAACGATAATTTATGATTCTATAATTCTATCTATATTTTTGGGCGAATTGTAATATTTTGATGTGTATATTATTGTGACGATATATCGATGACGAAATAACGAGTGCTGGAAACGTAACTAACCTGAACGGTATTTTACAACTATTTAATAAAATCGTCATAGCTCAAAAGGTTGGAGTTCAGATCCAAAAAAAACAATACCTACTACATACGTATGTCCAAAATATATTCATGTTTAAATTTATTCATATTTTATTAGAATTTACAAGAAAATTAAGAAAGAAAAATTGGTTATGTGCCACACAGGACGTGCATATTATAAGACAAAATCGATAAATAATCCGAATAATGATAGTGTTGGTACAGAGGCCAGCACATCAAGCTTTACCAATGTGTCAAATTTCTTTGATAGGTTTTCAACTTTATTACAATAGAATAAGGTTTCTGTTCAATTGGGAAAAATCTAACAGTTTGGGGTAGCTTGATGTGCTGGCGTCTGTACATAAATTTTGGCAAAATTATGTCAGTGAAGAGAAAACACATACTGAAAGTTTGACGGCAGTTACACGTCGTGACTGTGTCATGTGTATCGAAAGCGATATCGGTATATTTTAAAAATATCGATAAGTTTTGATATTCCCCACATCCCTACCTCGAACTACCAAGTAACGATAATAATTTTATTATATACCTTCTGGGAATCGGGCTTTGTTCAATCAAATGGCAATCAACTTGGCCACCCACCTGATGATAAGGTCACCGTCGCCTATCAATGGACATATTGGACAACAGTAATACCAAAGCCGTTGTAGGTAAGTTGCGCCAACCTCAAAGCTTCATCATCTGCCTAGCCTTTTTCCCAACTATGTTGGGGTCGGCTTCCAGTCTAACCGGATGCAGCTGAATACTAATGTTTTATATGGAGCGACTGCCTATTTGACCTCCACAACCCAGTAACTGGGCAACACGTTACCCCTTGGTTAGACTGGGTGTCAGACTTTCGGGTATCTGACTACCCGTAACGACTGTCAAAGATCTACAGATGACAACCGGGACCAAAGGCTTAACGTGTTTTCCGAGGCACGGAGGGGTCTCGATATTTAACGAACGGTCAGCGATCCACAGACTGACCTCGGCAAGCGTAGCTTAACCTTCAATCAACACGTACGGCTGTTTTTATTTAGCCACGAGCTCCTCAACCTTAAATCAATACTTTCTATAAGTTGCCAACGTCGCAAATAGCTGTCTACTATTTCGCCCTCTCTATCTTACCTTCTCTGTATGAGAAGAGGCCTTTGATGTGCTTTGCTGCTTTGTGTGGGCTGTCCCGCTGCAGCGCACTGTTGTTATTAGAAATGTATGTATATGGTGTACCTTTTAAGAATAATGTGAAATCTATCTATGTCGAGATCGCCTAATGGTTAGAGCCTCAGCCCTTATGCACGAGGTTTGAGTTCCCATCCGGGCAAGTACCTACTAATGTGATTTTTTCAATTGATAGGTATGTATGTACATTATAGTTCATCTTAGACATCACTGATATCGGTGAAGCAAACCATCGCGGCATCGTAAGGAAACCTGGACTGTTAATGAATGTAAGTTTGAAACTGCCTCGTTGGTCGTGAGGTCCTGGTTTTGAATCCCAGGTTGGGCAAAGTGTTATTCAGTTTTTCCAATACTGGGTCCGTTTGATGGCAATAGGCTCGCCCCCTATTACATGGGACTTAAACATAACTGGCGTAATGTGGGTGTTACTATAGGTACACCTCTGCCCAACCCTTCAGGGAATACAAGCGTGATGTTATGTTATATGTTATGTAAGTTAGATATCACCAACCCACTATGAGCAAGGGTGGTGATTAATGCTCGAGCCTTATCTGTATGAGGAAAGGCCCTGTTGCTATGCAGTGGGACAATAACAGGGTGGTATTATTTTTTATCCATTAAAGTTTTAGGTACTACTACCCTTTGCGGTTTATCTAACTTCTAAAAATTCCACATACCCATGCGTGTCCCAAAAATTACGAAAGCATGTAAGTTATAATCGTAGTAAATTCAACACCCAAATTAGACATTATTGGACAACTTGTGCCCGCCGCGGTTCAACCCAAATATGACAAACAGTACCAAATCACACCAGTGCGTGTGAAAACACTATAAATTCAAAGGAAAAAAAATTGTCGGAGGGTAGTTTTAATATAACCCAAAAACCGAGCTAGGTATACGAAAAGTTTTTCTCATTACCAAACTCTTTAGTACCCTATCTTGAAAAAATGTTATTGTGTCAGAAAAGGCAGCTAGACATAAATATTGGACAATTTATTTATTTGACAACGATGCTATTGAAATAATGAATGTGTCTGAAACTTCTAGAAATGTTATAATGTTTATTAAAACTAGATAGGTTGGTGGTTTGGTTTGAAAAGAAACGTAACTAGACAATATTTCGCAAATGATTAACACTTTAACTGCCAGAAAACGAGACACAATAGAAAATATATTGTTTGTCGGTCATTGACGTTTAAGGTGTTAAGATATTTGATAAAACTAAAGGATCATTTTCTGTCTACGGAGCGGACAAAAATACTTAAATAAAAAGCCTTGAAACAGGTTACTGATCTTAGTTATAATGTTATTATTCACTACTTGAAGCTATACATTTTATAGACGGCACGGTTGGCGCAGTGGCTGAGCGATTGACTGCTGCGCTGCGTGTCGTAGGTTCGATTCCCGCACGGAACAAATAGTTGTAAGACCTACAGGTAATTGTTCCGGGTCTGCCTGTTTGTGTATGTGAGTTTAAATGTTTGTAAACGCACCCAAGATACAGGAGAAATTCAACGGGGCAACGTTATAAAAAAAAAATAGGCAAATATTTTGGTTTCTAACACAATAACCTACCATTTTGATATCAGACTCAATAACATACGCTGAACACGCAAAACATCTACGTCTAGACACCATGTAATTTACTCATGTTCATGGCGAAATGAGTTTTGGAAACCGTAACATGAACTATAAGAATTCACATAAAATTGTTAAGAATCTTCAAATAACAATTTTTTCCATTTATAACATTTTAATTTGAAATATTAAATTATTTGCGTGGATGTTGCCTGTCTTGCATTGCTCAAATTTGTCGTAACATTGACGTATTCAGAGAATTATGCAGTAAAATATATGAAGGTTTAATCTACGAAGACCACACACCAAATTAAATGAATATTCAATTTAGGCCTTTTTTTGGACAAAGAATCAGCATTGCCATTGAACGTGGCAATGCTGCCAGCCTTCTGGGCACTTTTCCCGTTGACAGTGATGGGGATGAACTTTTCTATGCCCTGTGATTATTTACTTTATATTATTTTTTCATGTATTTATAGTTGTAAAAGAAATAAAAACTCACAATCTTACTACTACTACTACTTAATCATTTATTTTGAGCAATAAGACTCATAATATTAGTAACAATATTCTTACAAACTATGTTCGTAATACACTAAATAACAGAAACAAAACCAAAAACCGATTGTGTGATCATTGCTGCAAGGTGACAGATAGGGGGGATATAAACAAAAGGTACAATTCATTCTCAAGAATGTAATATGTACCTATAAGTCTTTCCCCAAAATTCTGGGTAGACTCAAAAATCACTAGTGATCAGTGACAGGCGAGGGGAGGATGAAATCGAACCCCTATTAGCATAATGAAGTCCGACGCTATAAAACAGGATCGCGGTACACGGAATTAAAAGAGGAGGAAAATGTGTGGGAGCTTGGAGACGAGTAAATAAGTCAATTTGATAAAAAACTCCTTCAAATTTTTAAGATATCGTTAAGAAAAGTTGTGAAACTCTTTCCAGAACAGAAGATCATAATGATATGTGTGGCTGTGTGTGAGCGAATTCCAATTACGTTCCTAGAAACCATTTTCTTAGTAAATGTTGCTATAAGTATAAAAATATGTCAGCCTCCATCATATATAGCAGATAACCCTTAATTTAAAAATCAGATAAACTATACAAATATCGGCAAAGTAACGTTGCAAATAAAGTCTTGTTTGTAGACATAAATACAATCAGAATATTAAATAAAACTCGTACTAGTTATTTTTTGCTATAATTGCCTGTGATATATTTTAACCTGTATAAAACTGAAAAAAATTGGCGTTGGCGTGACATGAATTGGTATAGTCAAGGTCAAAGGCGTTAAGCAGACCCTTAAGCTGAGCATAAACGGCTATCCATATACGAGTGATCGCGAGTACAGTTCTTACGGGCTGTCTCCAGCCCAAAACACTCCTTATCTCTTCTTGTTTCTATTTTCTTTAAGTCTACGTACAATATACAGGACTTAGATTGCTAGTGATGTGCATAGACCACTTCGATTTCAACGTAATAGGATTTTTGAATGACATCCCTATGTAAGAAGGCTGGGAATTTTGCCAATACAGCAAATATCTTAAAATCAAGGAAAAGAAAAGCCTATTGGCTACTTCTTTCCCTTGGAAGTTAGCAGAATAAGATGATACAGTTAACTACAAGCTAAGTTTAACATAAGCAAGTTATTTTCTCAGCAGTAGGTACTTAGAAAAGACCTTGCTTGTATTTTAGCATTACGATGCCATTAACTAGAAAAAAGAAATGTCAAAACCATTTATATGATCAATAGATAAAGGTCGTAAGTTTTGACATTTCGACAGATTTCTTTTACATTATGTCGTGTAAAAGATAAATTTCTTTGGATGTCGTTTTATGTATGAGCTTGTAAATGTTTCATGTTATAATGGGAATGTCGATATTTCTTTGAAATAAAATTGGTCCTTATTTTAGGATAAAAGGTCACAGACTGTTAGCGAATGTGATGTTGTTAGTTTTCTTAGCAAGAAAATGTTAAAATAAACTTTGATAAATTATGGATAACATTTGGAGACATTCCCAGAGATAAATTATGTTTCGAGAGCTAGAATCTTGTTTTCTGTAGCCAAGTTTAGGGTAGATCTAGAAGATATTATATTGAAAAAGCCAATAAAAATTTAATATTTAAATCAAATTATATTTACGAGTATTTCTGTAAGTCAATCTTTTCAGACACATTAACACGGCAATGTTTGGTCAAAAGAGAGTCTAAGCAAAGAAAAACCAAACGAAAACAAAGGTAAGGCCGTTTTAACGATTTCAATAATAAGCGTTTATTTTTTTAAACGTTGCCCCACACTACTAATTTATCCTGTATCGTGGGTGCGTTTACAAACATTCAAACTCACATACACAAATAGCCAGACCCGGAACAACTACCTGTGTGTAATTTGTTCCGTGCGGGAATCGAACCCAAGACACGCGGCACAGCAGTCGATCACTCAGGCACTGCGCCAACCGTACCGTATTAAATCTAGCCTGTTTAGTACTCACAATCGCATTCAGTTTTCGCTTGACAGGTTATGTAAGAAAATAATATAACGAAACTTTGATTCACTGCCTCTTCCGTCTCGTGGCTGCAAGTGTAACTACTGAGCATGAGGTCCTGGATTCGATTCGAGGGTCGGGCAAAGTATATCATCTGGAAATTTTCAACAAAAGCCTGGAGTGTATTTGTACTCGGATAGTGTCCATGGGCTCGACGCTTAGTGCACTTCACTTTAGGACATTAGCAGCGCGACAGTAGCGCGACAGAAGAGCATTCATTCACATTATAAGAACAGCCGCGCGTTAGCAGCGCCGCTGCCGCGCTGCAGTTAAGTTCAGTGTGGCGCACTTATTCTTTTTTAGGGTCTTGTTGTTGTAATTATTGCTTCTTGAGTGCCACAAAACAGAACGCATTTGAAATTCAATAATAAAACGTTCGGTATCAAGCTCGCTCATTGTGTAGTCTACAATTACGTACGTTTGCAATACTGGCTCATCGCCGACTTCTGTTTAAACTATGAAATTCTGCTAAAGTCGCCTAAATGTGAAAGCGCTCTTATTATATGGGAAAGTGGGTGTACTATAAATAAATAAATACACCTCTGCCTAACCCTTCGGGGACACAGGCGTGGTGTTATGTTTTTTAAAATAAAGCACACTTCATTAACGATTTTATTCTTGCTCGTAGAGTATGCTCAGATGCTTTGGTCACGTTGAGAGGATGATTGAAAGACGACTAACAACCGCCGCCGACGTTGGACGTGGACGCCCTTGTAGGACACCTAACCTTTTTGGTGATGTCCTTCAAAAAGATCAGATGCGTAGTACTCGCAACCGGCGTGCGTGTATGACCAGATGTATGAACGTAAACGAAGCAAAAGGAGTATGTATGGATCTTAGCGGGTGGCATTCTGTATTGTATTTCTGCCCACCCCCAAGAGAATAAGGCGTGAGTTTATAGTCGTATATGTATGTATGTGTCTGTTTATATTGTTAGAAATGTCTAAAAAACCTTTCTCTATGACAAAACACCGTCCACAAACAACTCACATTAGGTAATCAAGCTAAGATAAGATTTAAGTTCAAGACTCAGCATTCTGCAGTAAAATATAGGCCATAAAACGCAGCGCACAGCCCGTTACTTGCAGATAACCTATTCACTGGTCCTTAAATGTGGAAATGTTTTGTGAGATGTCGCCTTTATATTAACTATTGTCTATCCAAGTGGAATTTTGACGACCGATGTGGCGCGGTGGGCGAAGGTCCGCCTGCAACGCAAGAGGTTGCGGGTTCGATTCCCGCCTTGGGACAAATGTTTGTACGATCTACAAATATTTGTTCCGGGTGTTCTGGGTATTTGCTATGTACAATAAAAAATATCTATCTATGTAATGTATTGTATTAAGTATATCAGTCATCTAGTACCCATAACACAAGCTCTGCTTAGCTTGGGGCTAGATGATGCTGTGTGGATTGTCCAGAAATATTTATTTATTATTATTTATTTATTCCATTGGGATGGTTTGTGGCGCATATTTTTGAAGAGAAGCTTCTTTTGTGAGGGTGTGAATTGGATAATATGAAACAAGAAAGAAACATCAATAAATGATTTTCTCGCTCTCGCTCTCGCTCTCGCTCTCGCTCTCTCTCTCTCTTTCTATCTCTCTGTCTCCCTCTCTCTCTCTATCTCTATCTGTTTACCACCTCCATAGTGTTTTCATTTTATTCTCCTACAAATTAACCAGAATACAAAGTTTCATCTCTACTGCGTGTAAACTCACACTCGATTTTTTGTTTATTCTATCGCCGCTATTATAGTAACATGCAAATAGTAGTGTTTTTGTTTGGATGTTGTTACGCAAGCGTAGTATATCCAAAGCGCTGACTAGGGACGGCCTCGATTAATTATAACAAACAAGTAAAATGCGCAATTAGCGACACGAGGCAAATGCGCTGAATGCACAAAATACCGCGGCACCATCGCGCCACCGCTACATGAGGTCGACCACTTCTATTCCGGCTTCGAAGGAAGGCATAACTTTAGATTTAGCTAGATATAGTTTTCATTTATTGTAAGTTCTTTTGCTTTTATTAAATCAGTTTTAGAATCTAAATTGGTTTTTTTTAAGTATCCCGGCCGCAGCCTTCGTAATTGGCGCAGTCGGTAGGATACTCGAGGTTAGCTAGGTCTATCTTATATCGATATTATCGCTACCGCGCGTGAGCGATCGCGGCTAACCTGCTGTCAAGCTTCATCGAGTATCCGAACTCAAGGATTGCTGCCGGGAGAGAACGGGATCCAGACATCGACCCCAGAGACCGATATGAAGGTTATGTGAGTACACTTGAATTATTCCCTGTGTTGCTTCCTGTGTATCCAAGTCACTTAATCCTTCAAAATTTTCCACCCACGTAATTTAGGACCTCGCGAGTCTACATCAGGTAGACCGAATAGTAGGCAATTAGTGCTAGATTCGAGTAGAGACATAGATTTAGGTTTTAATAGCCTATTAGAGGACCGCGAAATGTCGCGTGATCCGGACACAATTTTTAAGGCTCTGCGCCCAGTTCCCGAGTTCGATGGGAACCCTAACGTACTCACGCGATTTATTAAATTATGCGACCAGATAGTTAGTACTTATTTAAGTAATGTACCGGGTAGTGAGTTAGGTAACCTATGCCTTTTGAACGGGATATTAAATAAAATAACAGGCGTTGCGGCAACTAGAATTAATTCGAATGGCATCCCAGATAGTTGGGCAGGAATACGAAATACCCTAATTAATAGCTTTGCCGACCAGAGGGACGAAACAGCCCTCTATAATGACCTCCTAGTATCAGCTCAGGGTAATAGTACTCCACAAGAGTACTACGACCAATGTCAATCGTTATTCAGTACCATTATGACTTATATATCGTTGCATGAAACAGTGACTACCACCATAGAAGCGAAACGTACACTATACAAGAAATTAACAATGCAAGCGTTTGTACGTGGCCTTAAGGAACCTCTAGGTTCCCGAATACGTTGTATGCGTCCTGAAAGCATAGAGAGGGCGCTGGAGTTCGTCCAAGAGGAACTAAATGTGATGTACTTGCAAAATCGTAATGATAGTGCGAGTGTAAAAAGGCCACTTCCAACCGCTCCCATGCCCAAATTACTAACACAGCCCACAGGTTTTCTACCCATGTCGATGCCGAAACCCTTTGGTCACCAACCGTTTTCAAACTGGCAACGGCCACCGGCTCCGCAAAGCAGTTGGAGACAACCTATGTTCCAACCACATGGCGCGCCACGTGCGCCCAACGCACCTAATAACCAAACACGTACGCAGCAAATGTTCCGCGCGGCACCGCCTAACTATAACGCTCAGAGCAACGTATTTAGAGTTCAGCCACGTGCTCTAGCTCCGGGACCTCAGCCAATGAGCGGGGTCAGCCATTTTGTTGCTAAGCCTATGCCAAGTAGACCTCATGACTGGGGCAAGTTTGGCAACCCGGCTCCGACAAATTATTTTAAAACCCGCGAGATGAATTTCAACGATTGCAGCGAAAATAACTACGATTATTACCTCGTGGAGGAACCCTACTCTTATGACTACGACCATGCTGACTATAACGTTTACTATGACGACGGTAACCACTATTACGTACAGGACTTCGGACCAGCTATGGTGCCCGAGCAAAAACCGATTCAACCCTCTATAGCATGTGAGGACCCCCAACCCTCGACTAGTAACGCAAACCAGGATTTTCAGATAAAATCCCCATTAAAACCCTCAAAATAGAAGTTAACTTGCAAACGCAACGACAGTTGCCCTACATAAAAATATCTGACCCCCCACTAAACCTACTCATTGATACCGGAGCAAACCAGTCATTTATTAGTCCTACAGCTGTACAACGGTATTACTCGGAATACCCTCTTAACTATGATCCCTTCGAGGTAACTAACGTCCACGCTACAACTAGAAACGATTATTCAATAACTATACCAGCCTTCCGTGAACTCAATGACCCTAACGAGATTAAATTATTCATATATGACTTTCACAAATTTTTTGATGGACTTATCGGACTAGATTTACTGACCAGATGGAATACGAAGATTGACTTAAAGGACAACCTACTGATTACGGCTACCGCTAGGAACCCTATCGTAATGTTTAATTCCCGAAATGTAAACCTTTATGAGGCTGTTATACCAGCCAACACAACTAAGCTTATCAGATTACCTATAAACGCTAAAGACGGTGACGTACATATCCCACAACAATACCTGTGCAATTGCATTGTAAGCGAATGCATTACAACCGTTTGTAATAACCGCGGCATTATAGAAATTTTAAACCCATCAAACAACGATACTATTCTATCCCTAGACCACCCGGTAGAAGCTGTAACTATAAGTAACATCGAATGCATGAACCTGGAACAAATACCTGACACATCTCGCATTAATAAAGTAATATCTAAATTGCGAACAGATCATCTTAATGAGGAGGAGAAAATTAACTTAGTTAATATTTGCTCGAAGTATGCAGATGTATTTTACATAGAAGGCGAACCCTTATCTTTCACCAATAAGGTGAAACACCGTATACGGACTGTAGACGACGCACCTATCTATACCAAGACTTACAGATATCCTTTCGTTCATCGCCAAGAAGTTAGGGAGCAAATTTCAAAAATGCTGGAACAAAATATCATTAGACCCTCTGACTCAGCCTGGAGCTCTCCCATTTGGGTAGTCCCTAAAAAAGCAGACGCTTCCGGGAAACAAAAATGGAGGCTCGTAGTAGACTTCCGAAAACTAAATGAAAAAACCATAGACGATAAATACCCCATACCGAACATAACAGACGTCCTAGACAAGTTAGGGAAGTGCCAGTATTTTAGTACCCTGGACCTTGCCAGTGGTTTTTACCAAGTTGAGACAGACCCTGACGACATCCACAAGACAGCATTCAACGTAGAACATGGGCATTTTGAGTTCCTAAGAATGCCCATGGGTTTGAAGAACTCCCCGTCAACATTCCAACGGGTAATGGACAATGTGCTGAGAGGCCTACAAAACGTGATCTGCCTCGTCTACATGGATGACATCATAGTCTATAGTACCTCGCTTCAGGAGCATCTAAATAACCTAGAGAAAGTATTCCAACGACTCCGAGAATCTAACTTTAAGATTCAGATGGACAAGTCCGAATTCTTGAAGTTAGAAACCGCTTTCCTAGGTCATATAATAAGCAATGAAGGAATCAAACCAAACCCGGACAAAATTACAGCTATACAAAAATACCCCATACCCAAAACCTCAAAACAGATAAAACAGTTTCTCGGACTTATAGGATACTACAGAAAATTCATACCCGATTTCGCTAGAATCACGAAACCATTTACTCAGTGCTTAAAGAAAGGTAGGATCGTCACACTTAATAAAGACTACGTTGACTGCTACGAACGATGTAAAAACCTCTTAACAAACGACCCGATCTTACAGTACCCCGACTTCAATAAGGAATTCATATTGACAACAGACGCCTCTAACTTTGCGATAGGAGCCATATTATCACAAGGGCCAATAGGATCAGACAGACCGATTTCATACGCATCACGAACACTAAACGAAAGCGAGATAAACTACAGTACCATTGAGAAAGAGCTTCTCGCCATCGTGTGGGCCACTAAGTACTTTCGACCCTACCTCTTTGGACGTAAGTTTAAGATAGTTACGGATCATAAGCCACTACAATGGATTATGAGCTTGAAAGAACCTAACTCGCGTTTAACTAGATGGAGATTGAAACTCAGTGAGTACGACTTCACTGTAGTGTATAAAAAGGGCAAAAACAACACCAACGCTGACGCCCTCTCGCGAGTTGAAATACATAATGACGAGATAAGCTCGATTACAGTGAATCCTTCCGAAAAACCCCCGTCAATAGCAGACTCCAGTACTGAAACAGCCCACACAAGTAACGAGAACCCCATACTCGAAGTACCAATCACCGACGAACCTATAAATAAATTTCACCGACAAATAATCATGACAGTAGTAGGAGACATAAAAAAAAGACCGACCGCGACCAAACCGTTTGACACACATACTCGCACCTCTATACAAGTTTCACAAACTAACCTAATAGATGACGTCATAGCCGCTATAAAAGAGTACGTAAACCCGAAGGTGAAGACGGGTATTATTATTAACCCCCCTTTGAGCATGTATGACATCATTCCTATAATACAAGATAACTTTAAAAGCTCTGCAATGAACCTCGTGTTATGTAAATCCGAACTCGAAAATGTAAAAGAGTACCTTAGGCAGCAAGACATAATTAGGCATTATCATGACGGAAAAAATAATCATCGCGGCATAAACGAATGTCACCTAGCCCTCTCGCATAAGTATTACTGGCCGAAAATGAGAGACCACATTACAAAGTATATTAATGAATGCACTACTTGCGGTCAGGCCAAATATGACCGAAGTCCCATCAAACAAAAGTTTAACATAGTGCCACCAGCCACTAAACCGTTTGAAATAATTCATATGGACCTCTTCACGGTCGAAAATGAGAAATACCTAACATTCATTGATGTATTTTCAAAATACGGACAAGCATACCTTATGAGAGATGGTACCGCAATTAGTATCTTACAGGGCCTATTACAGTTTTGCACTCACCATGGTTTTCCTGTAACTATAATAACGGACAACGGTACCGAGTATGCTAATCAGCTGTTCGCTGAATTCACTAGACTCCACAAAATTAATCACCATAAAACACTAGCTCACAGTCCTAACGATAACGGCAACATAGAAAGGTTCCACTCCACGTTACTTGAACACATAAGAATCCTACGTATTCAACATAAAAAAGAACCCGCAAACAATCTAATACCATATGCCTTACTCGGATATAACAGCTCAATCCATAGTTTCACTAAATGCAGACCATTTGACATAATAACCGGGCACTTTGATAGCCGAGACCCGTGGGACATTGATCTAAGTAGCCACCTATTGCAACAATACATATTAAACCATAGAGATCAAATGAAAACAGTATACCAAATCATAAATGAAACCTCTCTTAGTAATCGCACCTCTTTAATCGAAAACCGAAATAAGACCCGCGAGCAGGAGGAGGAGTATCAACCTAAACAACAGGTCTTCATAAAAAACCCATCAGCCCCGCGGCAAAAATTAGCCCCCAGATACACACAGGATGTAGTCTTAGCAGATTTACCTATCCACATTTATACGTCAAAGAAACGCGGCCCCGTAGCAAAATCACGACTTAAACGCGTACCTAAGACTGCTAAATTGTTGCAGGATGACGCTGCTACTGACGATATATGCAATACGGAGCCAGGAGATAAAACTTGAAAGTTTAGACTCTGGAATTGGATTACTACCCTTTAAACTTGGACCGCTCAGACTAATAACCCATTATCATACTTTCCTCCAATATGTCAACCTGGACGACATTGAAAATACTCTTTCCACCCTTCAAACTCAATTCCGTTACATTAAATTACACATGATGAATAACACATATTCTCTCTACGAGTATCAAATAGACTACCTTTCGGATAAATTAAGTAAAGTCACTGATCAGCTACGTACCCTAGAGCCTAGACGTTCAAAAAGAGGTCTTATAGACGGCCTAGGATCTGTCATAAAAAGCGTTACAGGTAACCTCGATTACTCGGATGCTGTTCGATATAATAATGCCATAAAGACGTTGAGAAATAACCAAAAGAAGACTATAGATGAATTTAACGAGCATATCAGCATCAGTAAAGAGTGGATGCTAACTCACACTAATATCATAAATAAAATTGTCGAAAACCAGAGTAAAATCAACACCACACTAAGTCTATTAATAAAACAGGCAGAAAGTAGCATAAATATGATCCAAGTCGCTAAGTTCAATCAGCTGTTGACTATCGTCAGCGAAAACATAGAGGACGTGTTATCGGAATTATATAGGATAGAGAATATTTTATCGTTCACCCGCGCGATGACTATTCATCATAGCATGTTAGGAATAGACATCTTGGGTAACGTAGTAGACAGGCTTAAGGAAATTTATGGTAATCACCACGTAATAGAGTTAGAATTACGTCAGTACTATGACATCATTAAAGCTGGGTATTATTACGACGACAAGAAAATAGTAATAGCATTTAGGTTTCCCATAGTCTCAGAAGATACCTATACACTTTACAAACTCTCCATAGTCCCGAACAAGAACAACCAAGTCCTCATACCTCCTTATCCTTTCATAGCAACCAATGGGAATACGTTCATGTACATGGAGGCAGAATGCCCGAAGCTAAATAATAATCGGTACCTCTGCGAACAAAAAACAAATCACTATATCCAAACTCAAGCTGACTGCGTGCAAACCTTCATTTCAAGCAAGACATTACAAAAATCCTGTAAACTAACGACCGTACATCTATCAAAACCGGCTGTAGAAGAATTAGATAGTAGACATTACGTTATATCATTCCCTCAATCTACCAGAGTTCAGATGAAATGTGGAAGCGACGATTACGACACACTGAGGGGAAGCTACCTTGCCACTATTCCATTGCACTGCTCGATACACACAAACGAAATAACCTTAATAAACACTAAGGACGAGATAAAAGGCCAACCTGTAAAAGTATTGAACATTCCCTACACTACTGAAACACAGGAGATAAGCTTACTACATGCAAATTTAACATCTATTAACTTGGATAGACTACACACTATTCAGGACAGAATAACTCTTCAGTCGCCGATTTCATCGTTTGAAACAACTGAAACGCTATATCATACTACTATACCGTTTTATGTTATACTGTGTATCGCAGCCATACTTACAATTGCGATGTTAACCAGAAGATATTTTCCTGGAAGAAACCTTTCCAGAAAACCGAACCAAAACGACGCTGTACCCACAGGACCAGGAAATCATGAAAACGCAGTTCCTGTAACATCTGAAACGCATACGCAACGAGAAAACCTACCAGCAACATTTTCACTGAGCGTTTTAAAATAGTTGCTGAACTACAGGCGGAGGTGTTACGCAAGCGTAGTATATCCAAAGCGCTGACTAGGGACGGCCTCGATTAATTATAACAAACAAGTAAAATGCGCAATTAGCGACACGAGGCAAATGCGCTGAATGCACAAAATACCGCGGCACCATCGCGCCACCGCTACATGAGGTCGACCACTTCTATTCCGGCTTCGAAGGAAGGCATAACTTTAGATTTAGCTAGATATAGTTTTCATTTATTGTAAGTTCTTTTGCTTTTATTAAATCAGTTTTAGAATCTAAATTGGTTTTTTTTAAGTATCCCGGCCGCAGCCTTCGTAATTATGTGCGCGTAGAAATTGTGTATATTATTCTGTATTTGTTATGTTACTTTAACAGTTTATACACACATATATAAACATACAAGACGTAAAAATACGTGCAAATGTTATATAATTATTTTTTTAAAGATATCTTGACACGTACCCGTGATTTGAAAAGTTCATTCATACAAAGGCTTAAGTCTTAAATCATGAACATTTCAAACAGTTGAAGCTCATCTTAGTTAATTTTTAAGTTTACACTCATCATCCTCCTGCCCTTATCTTAATTTATTTGGGGACGGGGCAGCATGTCGTCTTATTCCATACATATTTTCTTTAGTCTCCCTCTACTCTTGTAACCCTGCACAGTCACACTCAAAACTTTTCTCACAGTATGGTCCTCATTCCTTCGCATCACATGCCCATACTATGCTATGACAACCGATTTCCACACAACTTCTCGGTCACAGGCGCCGCTTTCAGACTCTTACATACTCATTTCTTATTCTATCCATTCGCGTAACACCACACATCCCCCTCATCATTCTCATATCTGTTGCATATAACTGCATTTTATTCATCCCTTTTATGGCCCAACATTCTGATCCATCAGGTTAAAACTTATCGATAAACTAATAGACTGCACGAGTTATCGACCAATTTTGACACTATTTGTCAAGAACAAATAAATATATATTTTACTTCTTCATATATTAAATAAAGTACAAGCATTTGTTATTGTAAGATCCTTTGTGATTTAGTATCAAAACGTTAGCAAATACAGACAAGTATGGTGAGTCAAATGGAACGCCGGGCGCCACATTTGTCACGGACAGACTTATACCAAAACCTAGACATAGTCTGGGCAAGACAGATTCTGATATTATAAACAATGTTGATACTTTGTGTGAGATGACATAGTGATACTACATCACTATGTCATCAGATAAGCTTAAAAATGTAAGGTGGGTGGTGTTAAGGGTGGGCGTTTTGTGGGTAGTTTGAATAAATTAATTTAGTTTTATTTTTTTTGAGGAAAACTCAAATTGTACCTCAAAGCATATAAGACCATTACGACACTTTTTACTTTGTAATATTATTATTTTATAAAGTATATTTATAGTATTATTTTGTAAGTTTTATTGTTCATTCATTAGTTTTGTTCGATAACTTTACATTTATCAATATTTTTTTATTTATATTCCATCCTTATTGAAAAGTTACCTCTTTATCATTGAATATAAGCCTGCAATAATGTGTACGTCAGTTATGTCTCTTAAATAAACACATGTATTATACGATCATCCGACGCCCGACACACCAGCATCATGCACTGTGTGTAAAGAAAGATAATACTTACCCACTACGTCGAAACGCCGTGATGCATTTTACAATAACATAAGACCTCGCCATCATTACCTAGAACAAATAAACATAATATATAAATAAAATAACACCAGCCTGTTACTGTCCCACTGCAGGGCAAAGCCCTCTTCTCTTACAGAGTAGGCACGAGCAATAATCACCACGCTTGCGCAAGTGGGTTGGTGAGTTCAGACTTATATTAATTATAAGTCCAGGTTTCCTCACGATGTTTTCCTTCACCGATGGTAAACTTAGAAAGTACATATGAATTGAAAAAGTCACATTGGTACTTGCCCAGGTTTGAACCCATAACCTCGTGCACAAAAGGCGAGGCCTTAACCACTGTGGCATCATGGCATACAAATAAACATATTTGTTTATTATTTTAAAACACAATATAAACATCTAAACATTTATCTTTAACGAATAAACACTTCATCTCCTATTCATTGCTTCATTTGATAACTCGATAGAATTATCTACTTGAAACTCTTTAATGAGTTAAGAAGTCATTCAAAACAAATAATTGTAATACTTGTTCAAACTTCGTCAGAAAGGGAACCATGTTTCTATTTAAAAGCGTATTTATTATTAATAATATCGATAACAATGTAAATTTGATGTATTTTCTTAGCATAACTGAAAGGACTTATGTAAGAAGATTTACAAACTGACTCAAATAAAACTAAATTATTTGTTGGTCTTGTCATAAGTGTTACAGCTAAGTTCTGACTAACTTCGATCGGTTCATTGATTTGAAGGCCAATTCTAATTAAAAACGTAGTCAACATTTAGTTGCAATCTCATCTTAGCGACAATCAAAGTCAAAAACTTGTCAAAAATCTTTGATAGATTGAGAACGAGATTGGAATGCGAAGGTTCTTATACATATGTAAGGAATTGCCCCTCTGATTGATGACAGCAACTCATACACTTCCAACGAAAAGAACACTTTTACGTTCCTACACTCATAGGTGAAAGAAAAATTTAGTTGAACTCCAAAATAAAGACGTTTTCAGCTAGGTACACACAGACGAAATACCCCCAAACCGCACCACTTTATACTACTCTCACTCCACATAATCAAAATAAAAGTATAATATAATGGCATAACAGTGTAATAGTGCATGTAAGGCGTAACTCCACCAGCTCCATAAAGTAGATTAAATTTAAATTGTCAATTCGGTTTTACGAGCAACAGCGGGCGAGCGGTTCGAGACTTCGGTTAGGTATGTAACGCCACTACGTGGTATGAGGCATTCCGGGTATTTGTCAGGCTTGTGTACCTGCCTTTATGAAATTAGGAGCAAATATGGCGTATGGAGTTAATAATTAACAGAGCGCGCTTTGGTTTTAGGTTTATTTTGAGAAGTTGTTTTGTAAGTCAAAAGCTTCAAGTTAGTCTCACTTAGTTGCTGGATTTATCATTTTTTTTGGAAATCGAAGTTTTTTTTATTTTATTAATGCTTCAGTCTTGAAAGGCAATCTCTGTATTTTTAAGAACTTTCGCATTCTAATCTCAGTCTCAATCTGTCAAAATTATGTCTGATTCTCATCTCTACATTTTAGACAAGATTTTGTCATATATGTCGCTGAGATGAAATTGCGACTAGATTTTGAACGTATTTAAATACAAGAATTGGCCTTCTGTTTAATAATACCTTTGGGGTTCTTAATTTCTTAATAAACCAAAGAAACACTGCAAAATAGACAAGTCCATCCAGTTCTCAATATACATACAATTTAGCAATTGCATAAATTACCCGCTCAACGTGTTGAAACCGAAATAGAATTGTGTCCCGGGACTTGGTACCTAATATGTTAAACGAGACAGCTGCACTCATTGTCCAAAATTGTGGCGCAATGCATAACCATGTCCAAGGGGTTGGCGAGAAAAGACTTTTGGTCCTTCATTTCTTATTAACCTTTTATTCAAAAAAGTCCTCGTCTCAGTAGAAATTTTTATAAATCATAGCCTAAGTGATCATCTAAAGTATAATCTTGTAAAACTGTAAAGTTGCATCAAAAGCTTTTCAGTGATTTTTTCGTGAAAGAGTCACAAATATCATCATCATCATCATACATACATACCTCATCACACACTTTCACATTTATAATATTAGTAGGATATAGGTACAACTTGATTGAAATCAGAATAATAAATACTTCCCGCATTCGTTCTAGTTTGTATCACATTGAAAATCTGCGGTTAAGAAGTCAACAAGAGACGATTCGAAATTCTTCTCGTATTTGTGATAATAAAGTAGCCTATATGTTAATGACGGCTACTAGCTACTTTAGTAAGAAATTTCATCCAAATCCGAGCTGCCATTTCATGGTAAATTAGTAAAAAACACACACACACATACGACAAACTTTCGCATGTTTAATATTAGTGCGATTTTAGAATAACACTAGCGCTGATCACTTGATCTACACCCTCAGATTCACCGCGCCATTTTAAGCCAGTGCACCACCAAAATATAATTCGCAGCAATTATACAAATTCGCCGGCGAAAACGACAGAATAGCCGTCGTGTCGTGACGTATGTTGAACGTGACAGCCCTCATTGTTCACAATCGCGTCGTGCATAACGCCGCGCCGTCCGCACAATGTAAGGGCGAAAATTGTAGATTTCCACATCACCCCAGTTTATGTTCGTATTATTATCGCTATAACTCTGAGGCGCTAAGTGAAATAAAGTGTGTGTTTAAATATTCGGGTAGGCGACAGTTTAGGATAATATTGGGAGAGTGATGATATAGGGCGTTGCTTACAATAACTAGATTATTTTTGGCATTTTTGCCAAAAATGCAATATTAAATGCATAATTCATATTTAGCTACAGCCAACGTATGTGTCGTATTATTTGTAAGATAAACCAATGCATCCCGTCTTTTCCATCAGTTGATTACAGATCTTTCAAAAGTTGAATTATTTACCTTTTAAACCAACCTCAGCTAAGAGAAGTGATGTTAGTATGTTTTTTTATTTCACATGTATAATATGTATAAATAAAAGCTTATCTCCCAAAGAAAATCTTTACCTAATTGACTGCAATTTACTGACTTATTGAGTCTGAGTGAAGTGGTGTCTATTTCTGAACAGACACCACTTCTACAATTAACACAACTTAAAATAAATAGTCTCCACGACAACCATGTCGTCATGTCAAACTGGGTTGTTCAACTATAATATTAACATAAAACAAACATGGTGACGGATGGGTCCCATGGGTGGTGTTAGTGCACATAAACTTGTTGATAGAAACATGTATTACTAATTTTTACCGGTCTGCATACCGGTACGTGGTGGTTTTTATTACTTAAGGTATTTTTGTAATCCGGCTCGAAGGACCACTTTCTACTTTGTACGAAAAGAAGGACGCGTGTTCCTACTTTTATTTTTAAAATAAGTATTGTAGTTATTTCTTGATTTTTTTGTGTGTATTTTTAACTTAAAAGTCTCATCTTGTCGTATTGGCTAAGTGAATATATTGCACTTGTGATGTATGGTTCAGAATGTTGGGCCGCAAAAAGGATGAATGAAAGGCAGTTACATGCAGCTGAGATGAGAATGCTGAGGGGGATGTGTGGTGTTACGCGAATGGATAGAATAAGAAATGAGTATGTAAGAGGAAGTCTGAAAGTGGCGCCTGTGACCGAGGAGTTGAGTGCAAATCGGCTGTCATGCTATGGGCATGTGATGCGAAGGAATGAGGACCATGTTGTGAGGCTAGTTTTGAGTATGAATGTGTAGGGTTACATGAGTAGAGGGAGATCAAAGAAAAGATGTATGGATTGTGTGAAAGATGATATGGCTAGAAAAGAGGTGACTCTTCAAATGACGGCAAATAAATAATTATGGAAGAAGAAAATATGCTGCGCCGATCCCAAATAAATTGGGATAAGGGCAGGTGGATATTTCCCTTAAGAAAAGACCGAACATATTGTGATTGTAGTCCAAACTGAAATGACAATGTAACGTTACGATAATGCCTTATTAATTATTCCTACTTCCTTTTAACAAAGTCATAAACAGTTAACTACTTGTGGTCTCATAATACACGGTGGACATAAATAAGATATAAGGACAACATAGTACACTGAAGTAAGTTAATAATGTTTCAGAAATGTAAAATGTAACTTTTGCCGTTGGTTTTTACAAAAAGAAGGATTTCCTATTTGCAATACAGTAGACAGGTCAGAAATGATTAAGTAGTACTCAAGTGGGATCAGTTCCAAATAATTTTCAGTCAAAGATCGTCACTCCCAGAATCGTTCGGCTCCATAAGCCATCAAAATCAAAATTCGTTTATTCAAATTAGGCTGAGAATCAGCACTTTTTGAACGTCAAAACGTTAACAAAAGACAGTCGCCCAAAACGCCCACCCTTCACCACTTCCTAGTGTTGAAGAAGAAGTGGTGGAACAAACTCCCCAGCATCAAATCTGCGAGCTATGTGTCTTGCCAACTGCTACCATGAGTTCGACAATTCTCCGAGCTGTCTAGGTTCTCTAGCGTATTTCTTCATTTTTGATTCGATGACGCAAAGACTCTAGAATTATAGTCCCCAAAACAAACACGTGACGTCACTACAACATAGTGAATGTCGCCCCCGACACTCATTAGTAAGACCGCTACATATTTGATAATGCGGGCGTTTTTACAACGGCCCTTCTGGGACGGGGGACAATGGGCGGCGCCCGCGATATATTAATGACGTGATTCTCTTAAAAGGCAAGCATTACCTACTATTAAGGCTGAGGACTTTTGGTTTTGTGAACATTAAGTCGTAGGAATATCTTAAAGTCATCTGCCTAGCCTTTTACAAACTATGTTGGGGTCGGCTTCAAGTCTAACCGGATGCAGCTGAATACCAGTGTTTTACATGGAGCGACCTCCTATCTAACCTCCACAAGCCAGTCACTCGGCAACACGATACCCCTCGGTAAGACTGGTTGTCAGACTTTCGAGTTTCTGACTACCCGTAACTACTGTCAAAGATCTGCAAATTACAACCGAGACCAACGGCTAAACGTGCTTTCCGAAGCACGGAGGAGTCTCGATATGTTACGAACGGTCACCCATCCACAGACTGACATCGGCAAGCGTAGCTTAACCTTCGATCAACCCGTGCAGCTGTTTTTATTTAGCCACGAGCTCCTCGAGGAATATCTTAAAAGTGAAAAGAATAATTATTACCGTCGCTTCAAACCTTATGTACTTATTGATGTGGACCCACTTAAGCACACTAAGGAAAATCAGTTAAATGTGTGACCAGTGAAGGGTATGGGTTCCATAGTCTGGATAAACATGTTAGAATACATAATGCACGGTATTAAATTAAAAATTCTGTGCAGTACAATTCGTAGGTGTAATACTGGTATTCAGCTGCATCTGGTTAGACAAGAAGAAAATCCCAGCGTAGTTAGGAAACGGAAGGCATGACGAGTTACGTATTATTGAGCAATATCCGTAGCAGTACTCCTGAGCTTGAGGCCCTGGGTTCGATCGGGGTCGATAGTGTTATTGGGTTTTTCATCTGGAATTTCTCACTACCAGCCCGGAATCTGGATTTGAGTCGGGAATAGACTTGTCCCCTATAAGCTCCTATTACATGAGATTCAAATATACATGATGAAATGTGAGTGTACCTCCAGGAAATACACAGTTTTATATTTTATGTGATAATTAAAAACTGAATTACGAAAATACTGTGTTTAGAATAAACAAAAGGTGTTTATTCAACTCTATCAGAATTATAAACACGTTCTAAGCGACTACAAGAAGAAGCCTATTTATCATAATGAAGAATAGAAATTTGTGTATTATCTAGCATTATTCTAATTCGAACAAACAAAAATACCAGCCTGTTATTATCCCATTGCAGGGCAAAAGCCTCTTCTCATAAAGAGAAGACACGGACATAAATCACCACGCTTGCTCAAGCCGTGTCGGTCATTTTAGACTTAAATTAGTCATAAAGTCAAGGTTTCCTCATGATATTGTCCTTCACCGAAGTCAGTGACGTCTAAGATTAACATAGAAAGTAAACATGAATTAAAGAAGTCTCATTGATACTTGCCCGGATTTGAAAGCACAATCTCGTGCATAAGAGGCGAGACCGTGACCACTGGGCCGTCACGACATTCTGATTAAGTAACGTAAACTTCTTTACTTAATGTCTGGACCTAAATGTTCAGGAGAACTTTAGGACATAGATGAACAGTACTGATAGCGAAAATTTAAAAAGTCACGTTCATTATTTGTGATAGCAATCTCTTTTGTATGTTCAAGGTGGCTCTTACGTACAGACGGCTCAGAAAAAACTAAGATCTGAGTTAAAATCAGCAAATGTACAAAAACGTCTGAGTACAATTTTTCTATTATTTTTTAATTGAAATTGATAAATTTTGGAAGAAGAAAATTCAGGGATTTTACCTAATGGATTATATTACCCTGTGTGATATGATGTGGTTCCACTTATCTATCTACACGATCTAGCACGCTTCCGTGACAAGAGATATCACGGATTATTTTCAGTACTATCGTCGACATGTTTTACAATAGCAAGTTGAAACTAACTGCCGATCTCAAAACGTATCTCAATCCCAATTTCAATCCGCGATCTTCAACTGCTGCTTCTGATTCGCCCTCTCAAGGTTACAGACTGCAAACTCGGCCATTTATTGATCACAAACAAAGATCAATGTTTAGAAATTATCCGTAGTGGCGCTGTTTTTGGTTCTTTGAAATTTTGAGCATATGATGAAGTTTAAAAAACTTGCTACTAAGGATAAAAACAACATACACGTTTCCTGGCAGACAAGGTTTCCTTTAAAAAATCACGTACACACGTCTTGCAAAATCAACATCCCGTTTTCTTCTTGGGGCCAAGAAAAATGCGGAATAAACACTTTCATTTTTGTTAGTAAGTATCTTCCTTGTATCTTTCAAACTATTACTATTCGTAGAGCTGACTGAATATTCTTCCATTTTAAATTCGGACTATTTCTGCGAGTAGGACAAGTAAGCGTTCTGGAACTAGATATTCCAGATCTTCTGATAAAAGAGAAATGTTGTAACAACGCCGCCTGGTCTTGAAAAAAAAAATACTACCTGATATCATCGTTAAAGGACAGGAACTAAAAAATGGCTTTAAAAGTAAAAGCTAAATTTATGACACCTTTGCAGGACTATCCCAAATCGGAGTTCGGTACAAACATAAACTCACGCCTTTTTCCCAAATACAGAACGCCACCTGCTACGATTTTTTAATACTCCTTTTGTTTAGTTTGCGTTGGTCATACACGCTGGTTGCACCTGACCTTTCGGAAGAACCACCCATAAGGTATTGAATTGACAGACCATCTGACCTTTTTGTTGATAATGGCACTTCAAAGGCGTCTGCTCCCGGTGTGTCCACTCACATCTGCCTTAAAAATGTCCACTTTTCGATATTCGCCTTTAATTTACTACTCACTAATAATATTTGCAGATAAATAGAAAGATAAAATACCCATAAATATGAACACAAGATTTCTCCAATACATCTCAAAACTTGCAAAGATTCAAACCTTTCAACTAAAATTCACAAACTCGCAAACTTCGCGCCCCCTATAAAAAAAAGCAAGCTAAGCCCGAAGCTCCTGTTTAATGGTGTTTGCTTTCAATAAGGGCGGCCATGTTTGTTGCCCGTGGGAAACTGCACCGGCGACGGGTAGTGATGCTACCTTATCATAAGTTGGGAACGGGATCTTGAAAAATATGAATAAAAATATTGTGAGGAGCAAACCTTTATTATATAAAAGGGATAAGTCTGAACGCAGCAATGGAAGGATTGAAAATGTAAGCTGTGGTGTAGAACGCAATGGGTATTCTTATTAAAGTTGGCAGTGGTTTCGTCACAGCGCTAATGTTTTCCTATTAACTGTTTCAATTGTTCTTGTATAGTCGTGTATGTATGTTTATTTGTGTACGTATATATTCTATGTAGGTATTATATTTACAGTTTATAATCTATGTATATATATTTCCTTTCCCTTTTCTTTTTAAGAAATTGCACCTACCACTGTTTGTCTCTGCATCACCCAAAGGTTGACTGGTAGAAAATGCCTATGTCATCAAGTCGGCCTCTGTACATTTGTGTGCTTAAAGTATTAAATAAATAAATATTCTTGTTACGTCTTTGAATTCACACCAAGGTTTGATAGAACTTAGTTATTGATTGCGATTCCGTGGATTAGGTGCTAAGAATTTTATCATGAGGAACGAGATATATATTTCCTAGGCTATTCCAATTGTACCTATATTCACAAGTGATTTCTTTTTCGGTAGTATCATAGCCCAATTGAGTTTGTTGGGTTGAAACTTTAAACCTAAAATATATTTTAGAAGTCACTAACACATGCTTCGGTTAACAGTTTCTGATATAGCGACTTAACTGGGCCTTATAGCAATTCCCAACAGCTGCCTTCTGTTGCTATAATAATACGCCTAGGATAAGGTTGAATGAAAATAATCCCAACATTTCACATCACTAGCTTGTTATTTCATATCTTCCTTTGTTTTTGAAGAGCATATGGCTGCGTATCGAATTATTACAAATGGAACACAAATGTGCTTTGCAAACAGGGAACTAGCTATTTCATCATTAGAACTAGTTATACATTCGATGATTAATTATTTTAACTAATTTACACTTTCCTGTGTCGTGATTCAAATAGGCTGAATTCAAATAGGTTCTATAGTGATGGGTTTTGAATGAGTTTATCTGTGCCATTGATGAAAAAACGAATTTTTTAGATCTTCAAAGTAAGCGTCATAAGACGAACATTTAGAAACAGAAGATAATTTTATCCAACGAATACAATGGCACTGTTTCATAGATACATGGTTACATAGGTTTTTATCAATTACTTTTAAGTGTACCTATCACTGTTTGTCTCTGCACCATCCGAAGGTTGACTGATAGAAAATGCCAATGGCATACCATACTGCTTCTGTACATTAATGTGTATAAAGTATTAAATAAATAAACCTAAGAGTGATCACAAAAAAAAATTGTACACGCAACACCAGCTTCGAAAAATACAATTTAATAATGAAACCTTACCGAACTCCAGTAACAACTTAACTAATATAAGAAGACCAATTAATCAAGTTGGAAATCACGTCGAAACGTCAGGCGAAACAAACATATTCCAAACTTCAGGAATTATTAGCCTTTGCCGAGTTTAAATCGAAATTGCCGAAGGACAGAGTTATAGGGCCCGGAGGATTTGCAAAATTTGCAGCCCTCGCCCTCTGTGTACCATTTAGCTCCCCACCTGCTTTAGTTTCCAGTTTAATTGTGACTAATGTACGTTTGATGGCTTAATTTAAGTGTGATGGTGTTTTGTCCTTTGCACCTTGCAAGTGGGTAGAGGAGATTGGATACAGGGAATAAAAGTTTTAGAATGAAATAACCAGAAAATTAAATTCAAATTTTTTACATTGCAAACTTAAGTCTAAGCGCCTCATCAATTACCGAAAAATACAGCATGCTCTACATTATGCGTAAATAATAAAATAGTTGATTAAAAATTTGTAAATCAAAAATCAAAATCAAAATTCATTTTATTCAAATTAGGCTGAGAATCAGCACTTTTTGAACGTCAAAAAAAAAACGTTTACAAAAGACAGTCCCCTAAAACGCCCACCCTTCACCACTTCCTAGTGTTTTTGATGGGAAGAAGAAGTGGCGGAACAAACTCCCCAGCAAAAAACAAAGCTTAATTATTTGCAATAAATTTAATTAATTTTATTTTTTTATTTAAGATTACGTGAATATTTGGTATTAGACTAGAGATACCAATTAATTGGCAAGCGCTACTTTTTTTAGAGTTGGTACCGATGACTTAAAGAGGTCAATGTCCACTTCATGCTCTTTGTATACTGAATACATTCTAGATAGTGGACAGTGTTGCCTGAAGTTGGTATGACATTTTGGCATGCAGAAAAGTCTCCTATAAGAACTATGTGGGTCTTAGGACCAAAAAAAAGAGTGAGGTAAGTAAACCTTTACAAGTGGTGGTCCTGGTAACTTTAATACAACCATAACCCGTTTGAAATACAATTATAGTATCCCCAACTTACAGTTATCAACTTTCGGGGCCACCATCCAAACAAACCTAGTTTTAATTACTTAGTCACAAATAATTTTGTTATAGCTGTGAGATTATATTTTTACTAATATTTATATGTATAAATTTCCAAAAACAAACAACATCTAATCTTGCACATGTCTTCAACAGCTCAACCACAGCAAAGAAAAATCCCCAAATATAAAATTTTCAATTACAACGCAACGCACAACGCAGGACAGTAATAATTCTACAAAGTCTGCCACCACTCTAAAGCACAAAGGATGTGCTGAATCAAAATTTTACATCCGATCTACTATGCAGGCTCCAGCATGCATCTTCTCTGCATTTCCATAGCAAAAGGTTCAGCGCGCTCTTAAAATCTAGTTGGAACTTTGGATGCGGCAAAGCGAGTTTCGTGGCCTACTTCTTCATAATTTGTGGTTTTATGAAGTTGAGAGTTTGTTTGTTGGGCAAAGTTATTGATAATCTTCCTGAAGTTTATTTGGTAAAGGAAACGTTTTGTGAGAGTAGCTGTATCCAGAGCTGGCGGGCTGCATCAGGAGGGACATGGTCTATTGCGGTTTGAATGTATTCAAAATTTGATTTGGGTCATTATTTTTTTAACATAAAATCTGTTTGAAAATCAACATTTGATCGACACACATTTTTATTTGTTTATCTTTACTGGACTAGACGTCTAAATCCTACTACCTGAGTTCTTTTCCCGGGTCGGTGATATTGATTCTGGAGTCGAGATTTGTACCCGGATGATGGCAATAGACTCACCCCTACATGGAACTTAAACATAATTGGCGATATGAAGTGTACTGTAGCTACACCTCTGCCTAATCCTACAGGGGAAACAGGCTTGATGAATTAGGCTTGGCAATATTGGTAACACCAACCCAGTAACACGCTATGTAGCTCTTGTTAGTTTCATGTTGTACAGTAAAGAGTATTCTATTTTATTATACACCGACTCCACCATTTCTCGCATCACTGTCACCACTGTCGTCTTTTATAAAAACACACTTTGGCTGCTTTGAAGCACATGTGATTGCAGCTTTATTGCAATTTCAAAGCATGCTTGTGACGCCTGTTCGGCTTCCGGGAGATAAGCCCCTTTGAACGGGTCTAGATTCAATTCGGTGGCTTTTAGCCTTTTTCCCGTGGTTATTGGTTTTGAAGGCAGCCTGATAGAACAAAGTAGAATTATGTGGAGAGATATAAATAATATTTTGGTTCAGCATTTTCTTCGCTGGGAATTTTGTCTTGTCAGAGTTTGAAAGGAAATTCAAATAATAATGGAAATAAGAAAATTTTGGAAAGTGGATTGGAGTATCAAGCGTAATATGGGAGAGTAAGTCGTGATGTCCCAGTGGTTGAGACCCCGACTCTTATGCATGAGGTTGTGGGTTAAAAAGTAGGTAGACAGATGATGATCGTCGCCTAAGATTGAAAACCTCGTAAATGCGAAAGAGATAACTTTACAGGAGGAAGAAGATAGTTCGCCCTGTAAAATGTTATTACTACAGTGTATTCATAATTCGGGAGTTCTTACAACGGTTCATCGGTACGGCTCATCTATGACGTTAATGAGGACATTAACCGTCATGGATGGCGTTCCAGGTTACTAAACTTTTTTTGTGTAGAACTATGACGTGCGTCCCGATACTTTGTTTCCGATAATATAATAAACTAAAAATTACCAAAATTGCATTCCCCGGGTTTACACTCCAAGGTGATGTTCGTGTTTCTTTTGTATGAGAAGAGGCGTTAGCCCTGCAGTGGGGATGAAACAGTCTGGTATTATTGTCTATGGGAGAGTCCGCGTCTATGACTCATAATCTATCTGAGTGAATAATGCTGATTTACAGACGATATAGTTTCTGATTATGTTTTGAAAGTTTTGAGTATGAATGTGCAGGGTTAAAAGATGGATGGATTGTGTGAAAAACGATATAACTAGAAAAGAAGTAACTCTTGAGATGACGGCAAATAAAGATGTATGGAAGAAGAAAACATGCTGTGCCAACTACAAATAAATTGGGATAAAGGTAGGTGGATGATGATAGTTTCTGATTATGTAGGTCATAATCTAGGTACTATATCGTTGCATGGATTCATGCTAGCTACTCGTTGGCGAACTGCAGACTGTGGTTACTGCTCAACCGAGACCGCAAGCGGTGGCAAGCTGTCGAATGTAACGTTATCGTCATCAATATACAAACCTATGCTATTAAACATGACCTACATCAACTAACAATTAGTTGGTGTAAGGAATTGTTGATCATTTATTATATCATAATGTATGAAGGTAAAACCTTTTACAATGTATTCAGTTCGACCATCACTAAAACAGAAAAACCGGCCAAGTGCGAGACGGACTGGCACCCAAAGGGTTCCGTACCAAGTCAAGTTCAAGTTTTTTCTCATTCTTTGTTATAGTGGCAATAGGCATACTCACACACTCAGTGCAAATTTCAACTGTCTACCTATTACGATTCATAAGACAAAGTCAGCTGACAGACAGTCAGACAGCAGCACGGCAGGACGAGAAAAAAGTGAGCGGAGGCCTTGTCAACACCCTTTATTTACAAAACCCCTACAAAATATTTTTTTAGACCAAGACTACATATATACCTACAAGAACCAAATGCAATCCAAAGCGAATCCTCTAGATAATCTCCTTGGTTCCAACAAATCAGACTGTTCTCGTAACAAAATTCCCGGCACTAACATCCTAATGTTGCCAGCGGCACCACCTTGATAGCGAGTGACGTAAATGCGATTTGTGGAGATGTGAGCACGTGGGGAACGAACCGTCTGTCCTTACAATCTCTGACTCCTGATATTATTGTGCTGCACGTAACGGAGCTGGTCACATTAGATTTACGAGCAGGATTGTTTTTAGTTTTTGTTAGAATCGAATTGGCCTTTTGCACTGCTGGGAAGGTATTCCTAGTTTTGCTACAGCACTTGATATTCAAACCGAAAAAAGGATGGGTGGAATTTTTGAAAGATATTTTATATAGCTAGATAGCTAGGAGGAGGTTAATACTTAAATGATGGATGATAGAGATGTATGGATTAAGAAGACATGGTGCACAGTACCCTAATCTAGTAAGGCAGGATGATGATAATTCGTTTTTGTTCGGCTTTCCTCTTGTGGAGCGAAGACCTTAGTAGTATTAACGACCTATGTGGCGCGGCGGGCGAAGGTCCGCTTGCGACGCAGGAGGTTGCGGGTTCGATTCCCGCCTTGGGACAAATGTTTGTACGATCTACAAAGATTTGTTCCGGGTGTTCTGGGTATTTTCTATGTATAATAAAAAAATATCTATCTATGTAATGTATTGTATTAAGTATATCAGTCATCTAGTACCCATAACACAAGCTCTGCTTAGCTTGGGGCTAGATGATGCTGTGTGGATTGTCCAGCATTATTTATTATTATTTATTATCATAACATCACGCCTGCTTCTAGAAAGGTTAAGCAGAAGTGATTTTTTTAATTAGCTGGATTAACTTGACAGATTCTAATGTCACACAAAACATTAGATTATATAAAAAAACTGGTGTGTATGCCGTAAATAAAATAACCTACAAAGTAGATTCTAATACGGTCTAGTACTTAACTGCTTGTTACTTTTGTTATGTACCACCATACTGTATTTTTATGTGACATTCGTTCTGTCAACTGACTCCATTGAATAAAAGTCGTACTTTATAGTACCCCACTAAAAGTGTTATTAGAATAGGGTGTCCTGTGTCCTTAAAAACTCTAATTGGTCCGAAAGTTGGATTACTGTAAAATACTTGACAAGTATTTTTTCTATTGTCACGTAAACCAAAAATGACGACGATATAGTGCGTTGGAATTACGCGTGACGTAACGCCGTGCTACACTTTTAACGTAAAAGTGACGTTACAAGCCCCTTTTCCTGAACTTGGATATCATTATCACTTTTTATTGATTTGAGTAAGCAAAAAATACGTGTCCAATATTTTTTGGTAATGTAACTGACGGACTAAATAGACTTAATATATTTTTACCTAGGACACATACCTATTGTGCAAATCCCCGCACTAACATGTTTTCTTTTTACTAAGTCTATATTTACTTAGGTAAACTTAGACGTGGTGGCCTACCTACCTCTCATCACTTCTAGATATGTGTATGTGATAAAAATTTAAACCAAACTGATGTCGACACAACATAGATGTAGAAGCTACAGCAAGACCAACATACACGCATTGCACGCGACGGTAACTGAATCAGTGTGACGTCACACTAAAACATCGTTGGTATACATAGACGCGTATGTATACGTGTGTCTGGGGCACGAACGTCCTGCGCCACGTAATGGACGATCAAATGAATTGGGAGAGTGTTGCGTGAGGGGAAACAGTGAATGTAATGTGACGTAGTGTTTTAAGTCCATGGAAGACCAGACAAAATGTTACATAGAAAACCGCGCGTAAAACACAATGTCACAACCTACATAGTTCTATCCAATCCTGCTCCCCTAGTACCTACGCACTACATCATCTCAGCGGAATGACGTCATCATCCGCAAAAACACCTGCATCCACTCAATCGAGTCGTTTTCCTCGACAAGTCACATCGTTGCGGTAATCGTTGCGGGGAGGCTCACCTGCTTCTTCTTGTTGAGGTGAAATATTGTTGATTTTGTTTCATTTTTCTTTGTCAGAAAATACGTAGCATTTCCATTGTAAATTGAAGGTTCTGGTTACAAATAATATAGAGAGGAATATTTGTTTGATGCCGGTGATTTTATTTTCACAGGAATAGATTCGTCATCTCATCCAATTAAAACTATGGGACGCCAGTAATCTATGAAAGCAAAGATTTTTGGCAGACTTTACCCATTACTATATATTTTATAGACTGTTGTTTGCTTTGGGCTAGTATGTGATGTGCAAGCGCTATTGCTGAGCATGAGGTCCTGAGTTTGATTCTCGGGTCGAACAAAGTGTTGTTGGGTTTTTCTATCAAGATTTTTTTAGCAGCAGCCCGGAGTCTGGATTTCTGGCCAATTAATGACTAGGATCTCCCCCTTCTACATAGGACTTAAACATAACAGCGAAATGTGGATGTATTATAGATAAGCCTTTGCCTAACCCTTCAGGTAATACAGGTCTGATGTTATGCCTATTGATAGAACAGTAATCAGCACATCATCATCACCTGCCTAGCCTTTTCTCAACTATGTTGGGGTCGGCTTCCAGTCTAACCGGATGCAGCTGAATACCAGCATTTTACATGGAGAGAATGCCTATCTGACCTCCACAACCCAGTAACTGGGCAACACGATACCCCTTGGTAAGACTGGTTGTCAGACTTTCGGGCTTCTGACTACCCGTAACGACTGCCAAAGATCTACAAATGATAACCGGGACCAACGCCTTACCGTGCTTTCCGAGGCACTTCAGTTACCAGCATAATAGCCACGAAAAACACTCAAGATCATCTCTTCTAATCTTTGTTTTCCTCGGCTTCATTCATCTCAAAACTCCGTAACTGGTATACCAACATCGCATTTTTCCAACATCACCCGTCATATATCAGTAGTGAACGATTTCAGCCATCACAATGTTTAAAAAGGTACATACAGGGGTTATATTGGGCTATATTTCATGGCACAAGATGCATGGTGTTTCATGATGGTGTTTCAAGTTGGTATATTTTTCTTTTGCAGTATAAATTGCGGTTTTTGACATGATTAAACTGTTTAGTATACATTATAGTAGCTTATAAGAAGTTTCTTTGAAATTCTCTGGAGAACTAAATACATATAATAAACACGTGTTGTCATGATTTCTACATTTTCACATAGATGTACATAGGTATATGGCTAATGTTTGGCTGATTTACGAATTATCCACACTGGAGGGAAGTGGAAATTATGTATTTTTCTAACTCCTTCGCTGTTCTTTTCTGATTAATTTCTTCTGACAAGACACTTGAATCGTTTCTCCGGGACTCGTCGGGCTTCATTGTCTAGATGCTATTCTGTTGGTCGCCACTGTTGATTCTGGTTTTCAGGAGTTGCAATGGCTTGTCCCAATAAAATACAATAAAAACTGTCATGTTGTCAAAACCCGTTGCTATGGTAGTCATGCTACGCGTGATGATGTTGTTTTGGTACGATTCGCAAGCTTAATACAAACCAGAAACCAAACAATTAAATAAATAAAAATAAATAATAATAAATAATGTTAAAACTTTCATATTAATGGTTACTACTGTCATACCAATTTAAACATCCATATTTATGCCTACACCCGTAATCAATTCACCTCAGAACGCCGTCATCCGTCAATACAACCCTCACCTACTCGTGGGTTTCTGTATACACTATACATCAACGTTCCTCACAATTACAAGGACCATCAATAGGTTTGGAAGGGCACCTGAGTCGCACCCCATAGTGACACATCTCATGTAGATAGCAGGAGTACGGGTATATAAGTGGCTGTCGTTTGTCACTTGTTTTAGGGCATTACTTTTTTATACAATCTACTTTAGACACTGAAATAGATTTTATAGGCTACGTTGGGCTGCAAATTGCAGAAAAATCGTAAGAACATTCTAATTTGCGCTTTCGCCTTTGGGACCTACAAACTAAAAGACATACTCACCAAATAGTGCCATAATTATAACTTGAAATAATACTTAGCTATAAATTGATTATTATACATACTGTCTAAGCTATCAATCGTATTAAATCTCAATTATCTTATGCACTCTTCCTTCTCTCTCCCACTAACTTAACTGCGCCCGAAAGGGTCCATAATTGAAACTCATGATTCGTTATACAATTATATAGTACCTACCTATGTTCGTTACCGTTGTTCTACATTACTTATTTATTTGTTACTAGTCGACCCTGTCCCACGGCTGGGCAAAAGCCTCCCTCCATTCCTTCTATGGAAGAAATACTGCATATGAAATGTATTTAAAACATTTGTCTTTACAAAAAGGATTAAGTATTATCAACTAAATCCCACGTAAATTGACATTTGTAAACGTACGCCAAATACAGCCGGCATCCCCTAAATATCTCGTCTAGTCACAGCTGATAACTCACGCCTCATCCCCAGTAAATAAACAGTCGTATTACATTAGTTTATTAGGTGCGCAAGCGACCGTACATCCGTCAAAGTCGCTGCAGCGGGAGGGTTACAACCCATTTTACCGCAATTTGCAGTTGTCCCCTAACGGTGGTGGTGCGAGTTGGGAGAGGAAGCGGGTTGTGTGATTCATGTACAGAGGCCAGCACATCAAATTTCTTTGATAGTTTTTCAACTTCTTTAAAAATTTATCTTGGACATCACTGACATCGGTGAAGGAAAACATCGTGAGGAAAACTGGACTTATAATTAGTATAATTCTGTAAGCGTGGTGATTAATGCTCGTGCCTTCTCTATATGAGAAGATGCCTTTGCCCTGCAGTGGGACAGTAACAGGCTGGTATTATTATTTATTACAAAAGCCTAAGGTTCATGTTCAATTGGGAGAATTTGAAATTTTAGGGTAGCTTGATGTGCTGGCGCCTGTACTGCAAAACTAGACTATGTGCTAGTATTGTTGGTTTTTGTACCATATGACCTAATTTGAAAATGTCTATTACCAAACACAAACCTCCTAATAGCCAAAACCTATAGGAACCTTTACATGTTCCTAAAAATAAAATAACCACTTAAAAATACTAAAACTTACTCTACGTTTTAACGTTATTTGTCCAATCTGCACGTATGTACATATACTAATATGATTATTAAGGTTGATGTATAATACCAAAATATAGAATTTTATGAAAAAAAATATATTATTTTTAACGTACGTACAACCCAGAGTGTTGCCAATTTACTCCCGAAACTTAGAAAAATTCAATTCAGTACAAGACAGCGTGGCATATCTTATTTATACTTAATATAAAAAAAAAACTAAAGTTGCTGGTTATTTTTGAACGCATCCTTAGAACTGTTTGTAAACGCACCCACGACACAGGAGAAAATCAGTTTGGGGCAACGTTTTTTTTAAAGAAGTAAATAGACTTAATTACCCGCTTTTCTCTTATACCTTACGCCACTTCAATTGCAGCGTAGGGCCGTATCTCCCTCGAGATTCGAACCGCAACTCAGTGCACCAGAGCCGGTGATTTGTATGTACCCTCCCGACGATTAAGAAATTGTCCTGCAGTCTTAAGGTAAAGGCGGACGAGACGCTTAGACGTGCATTAGGAAATTAGATTGATCGATTTCTTGGTGAGGGAAGAGTGATGTATGTGGTGTAGAGTTTTAATGGGAATTTGAGGGACTTATCTTTATATCTAACTAGCTTTTGCCTGCGGCTTCACTCGCGTAGGAAAGTGGGGAGTTATGAGGAGACAAAAAGTAGCCTATGACACTCTCCATTCCTTCAACTATCTCCACTTAAAAAATCACGTCAATTCGTCGCTCCGTTTTGCCGAGAAAGACGGACAAACAGACACACACACTTCCCATTTGTAATATTACTATATTCGTAGATTAAATACAAGGCAGTTTTTTATAAGGTGTCTTTGGGTACCAAGGAAACTATATATGTAGACTTTATTTAGAAAATAGTACAGTTTAGAAGGCAGAGGCGTGTTTCGTGGAAGTTCATACTCTGGCCAATTCCCGTAATTCAAAACGTTCAAAATCCAATTCTCATCTCAGCATCAATGCATATCAAATACTACAAAAATACGGGAATTACTCCTCTAGTCGTACACGTACCTGACCTTCCTGAAGAAGATCACCAATAAGTGCATGGTCTTCTTAAACGACGGCTCCTGGCGTTTGCATTTGTACACCAGTGTTCATTTGTAAAGTGCAACTGTTTTTATTTTATTGCATAAAGTATATATGCAATAAAGTTTTATTATTTATAGTCTTATTTATTCACATCTGTCTTATAAACACCTCTTGTTAGTCGCCTGCTACCGTATTCATCCTCTCAACATGATCAAATCTAAGGATACTCATATATTTTTTCTCATTACATGTTTTTAACCGTGACGTTGTTTTACCATTTTAATATTAGGTCTTTACCTATGAAATTGCCGTTCTGCAGTACTGGCCATTTCAAATCAAAATATTTTTTGTTTGGCTAAGAATTCTAATTTCAAATTAATTTTATTTTAAAAACATGGATTTTTTTTTCCAAAAGTAGTCATTTGTTTATTGATTAGTGTTACATTTTCATCGCATTTAAATCTTTTCGTCATCATGGATACGTTAAAAATTCGAGTAATTATGGAATATGAGTACCGTCGTAGCAGCAACGCGGCACAAGCGGCACGCAACATCAACGACGTTTACGGAGCTAACACTACAAACCAACGCACTACCTGTTGAAAGCTGATGGTACACAATCTACGGCTGAATTAGCAGCAGCTTTCGACGTTAGCGTCAAAACAATATTGGTCCATTTGCGTCAAATTGGCAAGGTAAAAAAGCTTGACAAATGGGTGCCCCACGAACTCAATGATCGCCAGCGCGAAGTACGCGTCGAGACGTGCCTTGCACTGCTCAACAGACACACAAATGAAGGAATTTTGAACCGCATTGTTACCTGCGATGAAAAATGGATTCTGTTTGATAACCGCAAGCGCTCAGCAAGTTGGTTGGATCCTGGTTCAGCACCTAAACAATGCCCTAAACGAAAACTTACCCCAAGAAAAGTGATGGTCACTGTTTGGTGGTCTAGCGCCGGTGTGATTCAACACAGCTTCTTACCAAACGGGGTGAGCATTACTGCAGATGTGTACTGTGAAGAATTGAACACAATGATGGAGAAGCTGGCACATCTCCAACCAGCATTGGTCAATCGCTCGTCTCCGCTGCTCCTGCACGACAACGCGCGACCTCATACTGCACAGCAGACGGTCTCCAAGTTGCAAGAACTGGGGTTGGAAGCTCTCCGTCATCCGCCCTACTCACCAGACCTTGCGCCTACAGACTACTACTTTTTCCAGAATTTGGATAACTTCTTGGCGGGAAAAAAATTCAATACCCGAGAGGCAGTACAAAATGCCTTTGAAGAATTTGTTGCCTCCCGTCCAGCTGATTTCTTTAAGAAGGGCATCAATAAACTGCCACTGCGTTGGCAAAGATGCATTGATTGCATGGGTGATTACTTCGATTAATACAAATAAAAAATACATGAAAAAAATTCATTTAAATTTTTTCATACAAAACGGCAATTTCATAGGTAAAGACCTATTATATAAAATCCGTGCTTTATAAAAATGAATTTCCACGAAAACACGTGAACTTCGCGTGAACACTTTTGTTCGTGCTGCTCGTTTGCTTACTGGGAATTTAAGAATACTGGGGAAATAATGAAAAGCATACGGGTTTCATCATATTACGGAGTATGGATATTTTAAATTTTCGTTATGGAAACAGTACCTACTTATATTAGATAAAATAAAATATACCATGACAAACCTTTCTAAGCCGTTTTTAACCTGTACAAATTCATACTACTATTTTCATATCACAAACTTTCACGAAACACTCTACACAAAGTAGTAAAAGTCGAAAAAATGGCAATCACGAAATAATGAGTGGAAATCACGTGTAGGAAAAAGAAATTTTTAAGCGTGTAGTCCTCACCTGTGACATAAAAAATATCATCTCCTAAAGTTTTTCACATGGGTGTGCCAAAAGAAAGCCATTTTTTTACTAACCATCTGCGACCTCCCTTTTTTAACACTTCTTTACACGTTGATTATACAAAGACTCATGAATACATAACTCACGCACTACATATTTAATGAAAGACTACAAGTCCGTCATACTATACCCAACCACTGCAACTCCTGAAAACCAGAATCTACAGTCAAAACAATTAGAAAAACATCGACTCGATGAAGCTCGACGAGTCCCTGAGAAACGATTCAACTGTCTTGGAACCCGGAAAGAAATTAATCATAAAATAACAGCAGGGCAGTTAGAAATATAAAAGGGTAAGCAGCAACTAAATACATAAGATCGCCTGTATTAGGGTTAGACAGAGATGTACCTCTATAGTACAACCACATTTCGGCAGTTATGTTTAAGTCCCATACCTATTATAAATAGAAGACGAGCTTTTTTTTAGAATTACCAAAAACCGGGTACAAATCTAGATTCCAGGCTGATACTCATTAGTCCCAGCTGGAAAGACACCAGAAAAGTGTCGAGACGTTGAAGCCGGACGAGTCTCGGAGAAACGATTCAACTGTCTTGGATCCCGCAACGATATTAATCAGAAAAGAACAGCGGAGGAGTTAGAAAGAAAGTGGACAAAGACTTCTCGATCGGATAGCAAACTCTCATGATTATGCTTCAGTAGCTTCTATTCTGATTATAAACCTATCAAAACAAGTTCAAGCCCATACTCCCCTATTTCCCTGCCACATTCCTCCACCCGATTCAAAACAATGGCTCGGAATCACGCGGACATTATCAGTAGGCAGCAATGTACTTTTATCAGTATCTATAAATCCAAGTCGCTCGCAAATTGCATCAGCTATCAATCTAAACGGTGTTATGTAGTTACGGACCCCACTGTCGGGATGTGGGCGTGGGTACAGTGTAAGCGGGGAACGGAAAATCTTGATAGGTTCGAATTAAGTACTTATAACAGACGCCATATTTACATTTGAACTGTCTGCGTGTTTGGTTCGGGGTTGGATATGACTAGCGTGTATTGAAAAGTAAAATAGTAGATCAGTCATGTCAGTCATCAAACTAATAAATAACTTTATAAGTGCATGATTCCGGAACGCGCTGCGCTTTAAAACTGGACGTAGGTGAAAAGGCTGCCAGGCTCAAATGCGATTTAAATCAGGTGTGCAGGTATATATCGCGTAAACCGCATGCAAAATGATAGCTAGGCACAAATATCCACACAATGGGCGTCTGAAGATACTATACGAACCAACAGTAAGTACAAAATCTTTAATTCTGATACCAATTGTCGGGTCCAAACACTCTATGTGCTTAAATTGTTTAAAATACTCAAGTGTGTCTAAATAAACATATTGTACCTACTATGTGTATACCAACATACAGATGAATGTACCTAACTCAAGTAACAAGCTCCGGAAAACTCGCTGTCACCGGCACCCCACCCAGCACTCCCCCACACTAAAGACACATACTATTTACACAGTTATTTTTCTTCGTTACACAGCGATTTGTCATGAATACTTTACAGATATTGTTTTTAGATTGAGTGCTCTCTGTTGGAGGGTTGCGGTTGCAGTGCTTAGGGCGGATTGATGACTGTAATTAATATTGAAGCATTAAAGTGTATTAAACAATATTAAAATTGTTTTGTGAGTGAGGTATTGTGTAAATACACTAAATTTTGTCAATTTATCAGCACTTAATAAAAAAAAGTTGGTTGGGTATTATGGTGGCAGGTATGGTTTGAATTCCATTTATGTATTAATAGATTTTGCATAAATTGCACGTATGCACTCTGTGGTGTCTTTATTTCTTTCTTTATTTTTACTTTGGTAACCATTTTTGTTTAAAATTTACGAAGGGATGTTCTTCAAAAAGGTTAGGTGCGTAGTATTCGCAACCGGCGTGAGTGTATAAATTATAGGATTACATAAGATTTATTTATGGATTTTATTTATTTTTTTTCGGACGACCGATGTGGCGCGGCGGGCGAAGGTCCGCCTGCGACGCAAGAGGTTGCGGGTTCGATTCCCGCCTTGGGACAAATGTTTGTACGATCTACAAATATTTGTTCCGGGTGTTCTGGGTATTTTCTATATATATAATAAACATATCTATCTATGTAATATACTGTATTAAGTATATCAGTCATCTAGTACCCATAACACAAGCTCTGCTTAGCTTGGGTCTAGATGATGCTGTGTGGATTGTCCAGCAATATTTATTTATTTATTTATTTCTAGATGTAGCTTATTTAATAATACATGCCAACCCCCAGACAACGGCTTTCAAATCTCTTCAAGCACAAATTTTCAATCACATGAACTAAACGAGATAATGTTTGGACTTTAAAAGAGACTGTGATCTCTGATTTTCTTTCGGTGTTTCGTCTCAGAGTAGTCAGATAGCGAAACACCAACCTTGTTTAAAAAAAATATCGTACTTTTTGACGTGTAAAAGTGTTTGTAAAATCCTATTTATAAAAGTAAATTTAAATTTATCATTTATCACTTCCAAATATTAAATCTGTGTATGAACTAGTGTCTATCTCATTGATACCCATAAACTTATAAATAACCAAAAGGTTCGAGTGCTAAAAGTACTACGCTACCATAAACAAACCCACGTTGTAATACTACTGCTTTCTACCGGAAGTTTCATACCACGCCCCCTCCAGCCACAATCCAGAACTAAATACCGTCAGACCACGTTGTGTTATTCAATTAGGGAAGCTCCTTATTCGAAGTGGTTAGGGTTCTAGCAATAGGGTGCTAACTAGGGTACTTGTTTCAGCTCCATTTAGAAATCAATTCATAGTAAATAAAAGGTTCAACGTTTGCTCCCTCTGAATTAACCACCAATGAGGTTAACTTAGTTATTTATGGGAGAAAAGGCTGAGTATTGAAAATTTCATGGGGTCGCGTTTGCATTTCTTCATTGTTATTTATGTTTTATAATTACCTAGCTGACCTGACACACGTTGTTCTGTCAATGGCGTAAACTGTCAAACGTACGAAATTAAAATAGTCGATATTTTCCAATGTTGCCTTATGTTCCGTAAGAACCTTCTAAAACTTATTTGAAAATTTAAAAAATATGAATGAATTCGGCATGAGTGAGTGAACAAGGGAAATAGGGATTCATTTTTATATAAATAGTTTCTTTTGTTATATTTATTTGCGGATTTATGTAACAAATTTGAAATAAAATAGTGAAATCGGTGAAAATGCTTGTTTTTTTTACATTATACGAATTTGGAACCTTCTCCTTTTTTGAGTTCGGTTGATGAGTACCTACTGAAGAACTTTTGGAATTCTATGAATATTTCATAAGTTATAAGCATGTTATAAAATAAACACTGGTAGTCAGATTCGTTGCGAAGAAGGCCTTTTTTCCTTCCATTTTGATAGCTCAATTCTTGAGGCAGGTTGTGGCTATTTAACCTGACGCTACGAGCGGACAAAGCCACGAGGCGCAGGTAGTTTAGAATAAGAAGCTAGTAGAGGGACAGCCATTGGCTGATAGACGGTTTGCTTAAAAATGAAAGTAATTAAAAGGAATAAATTCTAATTTTAATATATGAGGTCTGCCTCAAAGACGTAAATACCTCTTTGAGGCAGACCTCGTAGAAATTGGCGGGACGAGCTGGACGAAATTAACTACAAATGGCCCATATTAGCCCTGAATGGAAACAACTGGAAGTCATGGGAAAGGGCCCTTGCCCAGCAGTGGGATGACATAGGCTAACAGTCTCAGTATACCTCTTTGTGGCAAACCAGATATCTCAGGTATGTTAAATTCCTTTAGTACCCTACTGAACCAGGCATTATTAAAATGAAAAATGTCAGTTGGTTTAAAATAACTATTTTATTCAACGTTAGTTTCAAATAGATGAGGTCGGTGTTCCCCAGACAACTACTCTGAGAAGAAACAGAGATAGAAACTCAAAGGTGAAAGTCTCTTATAAAATTATATTTTATTGGTCAGATCATGTTGGTACTATGTAAGTTAATGTCTGAGGTGGTCTCTTGAGGGAAGTACCAAATAGATATGACAGGACCTGCCCACCCAGAGAGTGCACGCACGTGTCTAGTTATCGTGTATAACGAATATTACCATTATGTTGACACTGTGAGCTTTTAAAACAGCTTATATAACCTTTTCTTCATGTTCAATGTGGGGACAAACATACTACTAAATAAAAATACTGGCTATCAATTGAAACATAACATAAAATTTAAAAAAATAAAACACTTTCGTACATACTCAATGGTAGTGATGGGCCGACGATGCGTTTAGCCGATCTTTGAGTAGCAACTAGATTGTTGGATTGAATTTCTGTATTAAGACTGGGAACGCCATTAGATAAACGAAGGTGAAAATGATTGTCGTATTATCCTCTCTACATTGTACAGGAAATAATTATTAACTCATCTAATAAGTTTGAAATACACACTCCCATTACCCAAAAACAACACTTTTCTTCAAAACAATTTTTCCAAGAAAAAATACTCTACACATTCCAGACTTAAACTACACTACGTCCACTAATGAAATACACCCCTATTCTGTCGAAGTTCGCAAGTCGAACGCTGCACTTAAATGCATCTTTGTCGATAAATAATTCAGGCACACAGTGATGGATTCTGTTAATAGGGGCGATCACTCACTGTGTACCGCGTAAATCGTCTGGGACTTTGGATTGCACCCCCGGAATACGGATGCAGCGTTTTATAAAGTGTTACAGGTGAGATTATACTAGGGAATGATTGAGATATATTGTGTGAGGGTGTATTGACGTATAGGGAGTGTGAGTGTGTTGTTTGAAGTCGAGTGTCTGTTTTTGTTGCTGGTTTATTTGTAAGTACGAAATGTACAGACAGCTGCATCAATCGCGCATTAATACCCCTTCAAAATAGGGGTAGTTAGTTAATGCTGCTATCTGTACACGCTGAACAGTAGAAGAGTGAAATAAGTTAGGCATAGCTTACAAATTCGAGATATTTTGGACCAGATTTCTGATTGTAGTTTCGCAAATGGTTTTTACCCTGAAGATAACCTAAAATGACACTTAATGCCTAGTAGTTAAAAGTTATATCAGGAAGTCAATGAATTAGTGAAATAAGATGTAACTAGACCCATTTGTACAGACAAGTGTTCTTGCAAATACTTTTTTAGTCAAAAATCCTTTGTAGTATATTTGCTATCTCTGAAATTATTTCGCTATTTTCGCCTTCTCTTTTCTATTTACCCAACGAAAAACAAAACAGCATCCAGTTGATCCGAGTGTACGGCGTCCATAATCCTTTCTTTATTGAATTCCCGTCGTCTGGCCGAGGTATGCGCTGCATTTGAACCGGACTCTTGCATTGCCCAGGAGTTCCCACTATTGCAGCATTTCTCACTAATACCAGGGGTATATTGCCACGGGTGATATTGAATGGGAGGATATACGGGAGGATTGTCCCATAGAAAACTTTGTTGAGAATTTTCCCCGCTTTTTAGAGACAAGCACAATACAAATTCGTTTATTCTATTTTCAATTCCGTATGTCCAATTGACGTTATTTTCACTTAAACAAATATCAACTTATCATTTGGATTTCACAATGGCTGGTACTATTGAAATAGTCATTAAAATTGTTGAAATTGTTGCGCAAACTGAACTTTATGAGTACGTGTTAAAGTTATTATTCCAAAGACACATATTTGTTTACATGTTTAGAAGGTAAATTGTATTTTATTGTATTAACTGTTTATTTGTTTATTAAAAAAACGTTGCCCCACACTAGGAATTTCTCCTGTATCGTGGGTGCGTTCACAAACATTTAAACTCACATACACAAACAGCCAGACCCGGAACAGCTACCTGTAGGCCATACAAATATTTGTTCCGTGTGGGAATCGAACCCACGACACACAGCGCAGCAGTCAATCGCTCAGCCACTGCGCCTACCGTGCCGTCTGTAACAACTATAATATTTTTTTTATCTCATTTTCTACTTGCATAGTTGGGACTGTAGAGACTGCAGTTGGGATTGGTATCCTAAGAGTGAAGTGGTCAGTATCTTTAAAGCCTCCAAACTTGTGTGACTATTTATACCACAAAGGTAGATTAAAGATCGATTTATCGTCCTTTAAAAGACTGCAACCGACATGTACCTATCTAACTTCCTTGTAAACAAAATGTATGACTGTAAAGTTAAAAGTTCAACTCAAAACTTAACCCCAAACTTTCTCAAAACCAAATTCATATAATTCATAATCCGACATAAGGGCGCGCACACACGTGCGGACAGCCGCCTCATTATGCGCGGTCACACACAAGCGATTAAACATCGCGCGGCGAACGATACGCGTGAAGGTATGCACGTTTGTGTATTTGTAATGACATTTGAATTTGGCTGTAGTATTTAATAGACTTAAAATAGTCGTCCGTTTGGACTCGCGGTGAATTTTAATCAGATAGTAATGACTGGGTTAAGGTGTTTACGATCATTTCCTTCTGAACTTATATGGCTTTCATTAAATGAACAAAAAAAATGTGAGTGTACTGTGTGCTTGCAAGAAAATATGGGATTACAAATGCTTAAAAATAAAAATTATCCTCATTCTTACTTATGTGTATTCTGCGTTTTCGATTAAGCTTCCAAAAATGTAAACAAATGTATTTTTTTCAAATATCTTAAGCGCATATAAAGTTAAGTTTGCGTTACAATATTTATGACTCTTTTAATAGTCATTGTGTTTCCTTCCCCTTTATAGGTATAAGATGCAGAATTGAAAATTTTCAAACAATGAATTCTAACAGTGTTATGTGATTATGATTATGGCTTAGCAGTGGTGTCCAACCTTGAAACAGACCACCTGGTTACTTCATTGGGTAGTCAGAAATTCTAAAACATAACATCACGCCTGTATTCCTCGAAAGGTTTGCCAGAGCTGCACCTATAGTTACCAACATTTCGCCAGTTATGTTTAAGGCCCATATACTAGGAAGCGAGCCTATTGCCTTCAACCGGGTACAAAGCCAGACTACACCTGCTGCTGACTTTAAGTCCAGGTTTTTGCCATGACGTTGAAAATACACACGCGTAGATGAAAACGCGAAACACGAATATAATCCTACTCAACTTTATTGATTGCATCGTTCAAAAATACCAAACAATTTTCAAACTCCATAACTTTTCAAAAGATTTTGAAGAGCGAGTTAAAATGTGGAGAAAACCTGAAGCTCTCGATCGAGTATCAACAACGTTTTCGAAGGAGTTTTGTTGTGTACGGCCTCGCCGCGAACGCAAAATTTATTGAATAATGATCGACATCCAACATGCAGTTAGTTTTTATCTGTTGGTACTGTAGGAACCTCTATAAATAAATAACATAAATAAATAAATGATGCTGGACAATCCACACAGCATCACCTAGCCCCAAGCTAAGCAGAGCTTGTATTATGGGTACTAGATGACTGATATACTGAATACAATACATTACATAGATAGATATGTTTATTATACGTATCAAATACCCAGAACACCCGGGACAAATCTTTGTACAGCATATAAACATTTGTCCCAAGGCGAGAATCGTACCCGCAACCTCGTGCGTCGCAGGCGGACTTTGGCCCGCCGCGCCACATCGGTCCAAATCTATCTGTTACCTTACTGGTTCTGAGGTTCCGTATCAGTACTAACTGTACTATATGTTATACCATAAGTTCAGTTCATGATTCTTGATTCGCTGTGTTAAAATGTTTCATCAGCTTTCTCCTACCTTCTACGTTTTTTCCTGATAGTTTTGTTCTTTAAACCGAATTAAACATAATTTCTTTTGAACCCAATGATATTTTTTGTTTTTATTTATTTAATTTGAAATTACAGTTTAAAGTTACTAAAAACTTGAAACATATTTAGAAATTAGGAAAACCTGATGATAAATTACTACGCTAGGGGTCCATAACATGCGCTGGACTCATGAACTCATCAACGTATAAGGTAGTGCATCGATGTCCTTTTCACCTTGTATTATAACACGATTTATTTCTTTAAGATAACTTTTATATTACACCCAAACCGCCTGTCAGCCAATGGCTGTCTGTATTTTGCAAGTTTAAAAGCTCATAATACTTTTCATATCACATTTTTACCACAAAGGTATAGACTATGCGAAAATTGGTTCTACACATCTTACCCAAGCTCATCTTTTTCCCAAGGAAAACTCTTATCCTTAAATAACCTACCGTAGACAAAATGCGCGTCAATACCGTTCCCCATAACAACTTAAAAAAACATAACCTCAAAATTTATGAAAACACCTACCCGTACCTTAAGCTGAGTTCACACCCTTCACCCTCGAGGCGTTTAGCTAGGAAAATTGAATTCCCCGGAACGTTCGAGGCGTAAACTATCCCACAAGACGGGATGGTTATGCAAAGATCGCGTACGTACGGCCGGCACGGTAATGACACACGCGGTTTGAAATGGTAATGAGCGCGCCGCGCCGTCTGTGTGTAACAGCCTTTATGTCATTGTAATTGCATTGATTAAATCGCAGCGCATTGAGGTGATAATTTTATTCACTGTGCGTTGTTTGTGAAAGCTCTGGGCTCTGATTATGTGCATAATATTAGACTTAGCAATGCGTATTGTTAGGTACAGTTAGGTAGTGGCATTTGATCCTGGAACTGTTATAATAGTGTCTTGGTACTACAGTTATTTACGATGAAACTGACCTGTAAGTTCGGTTCAAACGTTTATGGGAACATTATGCTTAAGAAAACCTGGGTAGTTTGTGCATATACACAAAGTGTTTTTTTTTTCTTGCACAACATAGAACATACTAGGTCGAACCCAAAACTGTCTTTTTTGTTTCATATTTTTAAGTACATTTGACACATTGATAAGTAATAAGTGGTCACACATCATCTGCCAAGCCTTTTTCCCAACTATGTTGGGCTCGGCTTCCAGTCTAACCGGATGCACCTGAATACCAGTATTTTACATGGATCGACTACCTACCTGACCTCCACAACCCAGTTACTGTGCAACACGATACCCCTTGGTAAGATTAGTTGTCAGACTTTCGGTATATGACTATACCCGTAACGACTGTTAAAGATCTACAAATGACAACCGGGACCAACGGCTTAGCGAGCTTTCCGAGGTAGGGAGGAGTCTCGATATGTTACGAACGGTCACCCATCCACAGACTGACCTCGGCAAGCTTAGCTTAACCTTCGATCAACCCGTGCGGTTCTTATTAGTTATCCACGAGCTCCTCCAATAACTGGTCACACAGTGATAAGAATTGAACTGTTTCTGCTTTCTGCATTCCTTCTCCATATAAACTTTGCCAATGCCAAATCTCACACTCCTACGTGCCTGAATATGTACGCATAGTGTGAAATTTGAGAAAAGGGTACAAATTGTGCAATATGCTTAAAAGGAATACAAAACTTCACGTGTTCAGCCAATCGGGCATAAACTTTTAACTTTTTTATGAATAAATACTACCCGAAGGATTAGTCTAAGCCAACGTATAATATTGCTCACAAAACCAGGTCAAACCACTCATGCACAAATTCAAACGCGAAATACTCCAAAATCCCGCTTTTGCGTTAACTTATACCAACAAATATTCGTATTCCAAAGCTACTGCTAAGCTGATACAGGTATGCAGGCTGTGACGTCAAACTGTCATAGCACAGATGAAATCTGGTAATGCCAGCTATTAGCTCTAATTGGTACAAAGGACGGCTTCGTTTTCATGCCATTGAGTCATGGAAACATACGGATGCTGTAACAGATAGGTTTACTGTGGAAAATGTGTGGATTAAGTGTTCTGCCAGTGGAGAAAGCAGATGTACACTTCTATATAGCCAGTCAGTGCGGGTAGGCTGCAACTCGACCTTGTTTTATATTCGAGTAGTTACTTATTAAGTACTTCCTGCACTCAAAGAACAAGGCATTTTCTACCAGTCAATTTTTGGGTGAAGCAGAGACAGTGGTTCTTTCAATTCAAAATAAAGGTAAGGTATGAGGTATACAATTACATTTTTTTTTAAATACTCGTATTAGCCGATCTGACAGACGTTGTCCTGTCCATAATATCATGCAAAAATTTTTACAACAACCACTTTTAGTTTTTAACAAATTTTCAAATTTTCCGGGCAACTTGTCAATATTTTCCCCTTTAAGGGGTTATTATACCTTATTCGGAATAGGACAAATATTAAATCAGAATAGCCAAATCGATCGAAACGGAACGAATATCATTCAACTTTTACTTATGTAGATAAATACTACTCGTATAAACGAGTTCAAGTATTTATAAACTCATCTTTCACAAAGTTTTATTACAAAAGATCACACAAATACAACAGAAATTCGGGATGACAACACGACCCTCTCAACTAGCAATAGATTTCTATTTCCTCGCTTTGAAACCTGAACATTTTCACATTTCCTTTGGAGAATCATTTTGTGAATTTGCAAGCTTTCAGTCATTTGAAACGTAGAAATATTGCATCAGGCAGCGGTGTCGCCACGAAAACTTGGAACATTATTTTCTGCAATCCGATATATTATTTTGCTCATACCTTTCTTACTAACAATTGCACATGCATTACATCCTCCTTGTGGAAAAACAATGGCGGATAGACGCAAGTAGAATTTATTGCTGAACATAAGCCTCTTTGGCACGTAAGTTTGTTTTTTTTTTGCTGGGTTAAGGTTTATTTTGACGACACGAATGGCTGCTGCGCTGCGTGTCGTGGGTTTGATTCCCGCACGGAACTAATATTTGTAAGGCCTACAGGTAGTTGTTCCGGGTCTGGCTATTTGTGTATGTGAAATTAAATGTTTGTAAACGCACCCACACAGCACGCACAGGAGCAATGCCTAGTGTGGGACAACGTTTTTTTTATGAAAAAAAAAATAAACGTTCCTCTACGCTTCCCTTTTTGTTGCCTTCCCCGGTGCATCTCCCATAAACGCCTGTAAGTCATAATGCAATGAATTGTATTTATGAACAGGGTATAAATAATGATTTCGGTAATGAGATTGTATAAGGTACTAATACTGTACTAGCCTCCGCCCGCGGCTTCGCCCGCGTGGTTTGTTGGTAAAAAGTAGCTTATGCCCCTCCCCTATCTCTCTGCAAATTTTATCGAAATCCATTCAGTGGTTTAGGAGTGAAAAGCTAACAAACAAACTTACTTTCGCATTTATAATATTTTATTTTTATTTATTAAAGGGATAACAAACAGCTACAACATACATATAGCATTCATAAAATATATAAAACTATAAAACAATGCTGCAGCCCACTACATTATCCACATATAAACTATTTTACAGACACAGTGAGCCACTAAAGAACAATAACACAGTTCAATTAGAGCTTAAGAAAAAATTAATTGACTTATCATTAGTCGCAATTTCATTAAATACAATAACCATAACAATAACAATTTAATACCAATTCATTTAAACATTCGTTACAATTTAATTACAATAACAATACAATAATAAAATACAATTCAATTCATTTAAAATAATTATTCAACTTAATTACAAAAATAATTTATAATTAAATTTAATTACAATAATAATTTAATAACATTTGATTTAAATTTAGATTTTGTGCATGCAAATATATCAATATCCATAAAATCTGCATTGTATGATTCCAACATTCTATGAATAGGGCAGCGTAGGTCAGAGTTCGTCTGACAAGCATTTACTGCAAACAGGGTACCAGCACGGACTCGGCGCACATTAATAGTTCGGGGGACCGAATAACACAGCCTACTCGTGAGATCTATGGCATCAAAATTGTTGTGAACAATATCATATATAATATCAATATTATATATATCAATATCATATTAAGTTAGGATTAATTGAATTTGTATGACATTTCATAAGCTATTTGATTGGTGGTTATGACCGTATGTAATTTTAATGTTAAATTAGCATTGATTTGTGCAACACAGTGGACTGCGCATTCAATTGACATCTGGAAATGTTTTATTATGTACCGCGTTGAGCAATAAACATTAGAATTTGCAATCGTTTTCATTTTTTTCATGCGTTCACCCAATCCTACTTCAGCCTATCAGACTCATTGCCCACATCGGCTATTCTCCCGCATTGGGTATTAAGCTGCCAGGTAAGTATTACATTTAATACATTCTTACCACGCGTACTACACCGAACACATGTGCCCTTGTTTGATCAAAAACATAATAACAATAAAATAACACTTAACAATCGTTCAATCTTGATAAAATTTTAATAAAACACGGAGCCGCCTGCGGCTAAACACATTGAATTCTATCGAAGCATTGAATACAATGCAATACCGATTTGTATTCCACTGGGTGAAATGAAAACGCAGCAAGCTGCATTGGAATCTATAAAAAAGATATAGCATTTTGATATTCGCACTGAAGTTTGGACACGCGCAGATTGTTAAAATTTTGACGGTTGTGGTTTTTTTTTTCAATTGAAGTTAGGTTTTAGCACGTTACCGTCCATGTTGGGACGCATACAAACCTTGTTTTAATACAAAAAAAATATTTTACATCTCTGGATACTCACTTCAATTAAAGGCGACTCGATTTTATTCATATATACGAAAAAGAGGAAACGTAAACAATCAACAGAATCAAAATCAACTACCGCTGTTATTACGACTACCATCTACAATGACAGATGATAATTTGTACTCGTATATCTAATTGATGACACTAGCCTAGCCTTTTCCCAACACTGTTGCAGCTGAATACCAGTATTGTACATGGAGCGACTGCTTATACTGATCTCCACAACTACTGGGGAAAATGATCCCCTAGTAAAGACTTTCGGGCTACGGTCTGCCCTCAAGCTTGCAGGCTTTCTGAGGTACGGAGGGGTCTCGGTATGTAATGGATGGTCACCTATCTAAAGACTAACCGTGGCAAGCGTAGCTTACCGTAGATCGAGCCATGCGGCTGTTATTGCGTATTTAGCCATGAGCCTCTATCAAATTGAACACAAGATCTAAGATCTCACGAATTTCACGATTTTGCCACCATGATAAAACCTATACAGATATTGTATTCCTCAAATAAACTAAATAAAGCTGTAATTCATCCTATTTATTTAGTAATCCTAATTGAAAATGAATACTTCCATAAAATTATTTCGTCTAAGCCGATAGTATACGCGTCAGCACCAACATTAAAAGGAAGCGAGACAGATGAAATGTGAGGTCTCCAGCTAGAAGTAGGAATGGGGTGAAGACTTTTTAGGTGCTACGAAATGATGTTTCGCTGCAGTGGGTTCGTACTTTATAATGTGATGGTTTTTAATATGGGAGGAGCTCGTTACTAAATAAAATCAGCCGCACGAGTTGATCGAAGGTTAAGCTACGCTTGCCGAGTTCAGTCTGCGGTGGGTGACCGTTCGTAACTTATTGAGACACCTCCGTGCCTCGAAAAGCACGTTAAGCCGTTGGTCCCGGTTGTCATTTTAAGATCTTTGACAGTCTTTACGGGCCGACCGACCCCAACATAGTTGGAAAAGGCTAGGCAGATGATGATGGTTTATAATGTTGGTAATTACATTTTAAGGTTCCTGTAGACACGCGATACGCGACACTATGACAACCCTGTGACATAGACATTTCTATGAAAACGCTTTATCGCATCGCGCCTGTCCGGTGGGAGGCTTTATAAAGAACTGATTTATTATTCATTAACATTGCTTACAACAAACCAGCAACAGCAACCAGGAACCAGTCAACCAACCAACCAACCAGCAACCAGAACAACCAGCCAGGCAACCAGTCTTATCATGGGGTATTGTATTGCCCAGTGATTGGGTTGTGGAAGTCAGATCGCACAGTCGCTCCATTTAAAATACTGGAATTCAGCTGCATGCGATTAGTCTGGAAGCCGACCCCAATATAGTTGGGAAAAGGCTAGGCAGATGATGATGATCATGATAGGTAATATTGCTTTATTTATCAGTTATTAATTGTACATGTTTTCTTAGATTTTTTTTTACTAGAGGCGATGGCGGCTTGGTAGGTGCAGTGACTACTCAATTGGCTGCTGCGCTAGGTGTTCTGCGTTTGATTCTCGCACGGGCAACATTTTCACGTTTACCTACAACTCCTGAGCTATAAGTTCCAATAAGTGAACAAAAAGAAGTTACTGGCTGGATTCTGAAATATAGCATAAACATTGAAGAGAAGCTCAATAGATTATACAAGCCGTTTTACTACCAGACAAATATGTACGTGCCGCCGTAATATTAATTACGAGTAGTATTTAAATTTTGTCAATCATGTGTCCCAACACTCGGAGCATACTTCTTAACAACAATGCAGTCGAAGTCTGTCAAGTTGTCAAACCTGAGAGACAAGCCCCGCGGCTACAGAGATTACAGACTAGGTACTTCAGCTAATCGACCGATATGGCGCGGCGGGCGAAGGTCCGCCTGCGACGCAGGAGGTTGCGGGTTCGATTCCCGCCTTGGGACAAATGTTTGTACGATCTACGAAAATTTATTTCGGGTGTTTTGGGTATTTGCTATGTATAATAAAAAATATCTATCTATGTAATGTATTGTATTAAGTATATCAGTCATCTAGTACCCATAACACAAGCTCTGCTTAGCTAGGGGCTAGATGATGCTGTGTGGATTGTCCAGCAATATTTATTTTTATTTATTTATTTACTTATAAATAATGTCCATAAAACTAAGACTACATTCCACACTTAACCGAATCAGAAATTTTATGCTCACAATCATATCACTCACACAAAAACACAATTAAACAAAATATTAAGTTCAAAAGAAACATTACGAGTACTTAAGAGCATGTCAGCTTGTCACAGCACTGAGGCAGCCTCAGGCACTCGGATACTAACGACTTTACACACGGTACAATGTTGTACAGTGACTGGCAAAATGAAGGTAACATTTATGAGGAAAATACTTAGGACTTATCATACGGGTAATATATTGTGCTACAGGTGGGCAATGAGTTCGCACGAAAGAAACCCGCTGAAAGATCTGTTTGGATTTTAAAAGTAAAAAGACGCCTGTTTTTGTCTAAAGCCGGGACTCCTTTTTTTTTGTTTACGACGGAAACCTTTAGGAAAAAGACCAGGGAGTGTAGGATTCTTACCTCACTAAAACCACCCCGGTGATATCCATCAGCACATGGAAGGGGCCCCGTTACCTCTTAAGAGACCGCTCCGGGACCCCCTCTGTGCAACGCCTGTTAGGGCGCATACCTGTGGAGACGGTAAAGGGGTCTCCCCTGAACCTCGCTGTGCACGGCGACACGTGATCACTTTGCCACCGTCTTCCCTGGCGCGTGTTTTTTCGAAACATCAGAAACATCGAAACAAAGAGGCGTGGCCATACACATTTGTGTATTTTCATACACAGATTTTGTTTTCCGAACTGCATGGAAAACATTCCCCGCGTGGGTGACCTGGGTATGTTACACTTTGACAAAATTTGTTCTTAATCTAAAATTATTTTAAAACGCAGGAGATAGCTTGTCAAGTGTATGAAAACAAAGGTTTACGTGTAAGGTTTTTTGTGTAGTAATTCGAAAAAACACGCGACACGACTTTTCAGGTACAAAGTATAGGTTCTTACGTTTCATCGATTATAAGATCTTATTAGAAGGGTGTGGGCCTATTGCCACCAACCATGATCAAACTAGTGTCTGGACTGCAAAAGAGACGGTGACCTCTGAGTTCGTTGTTGTGAATGATATGTAAAATTGTTTCCAAAATGCATTTCTTCTTTTCTTTTAAAAAACGTTGCCCCACACTAGGAATTTCTCCTGTATCGTGGGTGCGTTTACAAACACTTAAACTCACATACACAAACAGCCAGACCCGGAACAACTACCTGTAGGTCATACAAATATTTGTTCCGTGCGGGGATCGAACCCACAACACGCGGTGCAGCAGCCGATGGCTCAACCACTGCGCCAACCGTGTCGTCGAACAGATTACATTTACGGAAGTAAATGTAATTTATCATCTAACCGATCTCAAATCCAGTCGCCGAAAAGCTGAGAATAAAATAACTTCATCATGCCTGTGTTCCCCGAAGGGCCTTAGATACAACTTTAATATTATATAATTCTTATTTGATTTTTGCTTGTTACTTTAAACGGTTTCTTATAAATTGCATTAAATTAAACTCATGTAACTGGGAGGAGACACTGACTTCTGCAATACAGGTGTTACCTAGCGCAGGAGTCAGGGCCTCACTATATTTTTTTTATGTAAACCCCTTTTTGTATCAATAAATAATTTTACTATTTTAGAACACCCACACTTTGTCGGAGTAATGTTTAAGTCCCATGTAATTGGGGGCAAGAATAACCAAGTGTAAAAACCCAAAAACTCTTTTTCCCATGCTCAGTGCTTAGTCAGTCATATTAACGATCGTAGGACCAACAAATCACTCAGTTCCAAAATGTATTACAACCTGCCTCCAAAGACTATCCATCTTTATTCTTAAAGTACAAACTTTTACAGCCGCTGAGCGATTTTTGTTAGGCAAAACTTATAGGCTCGCGTTACCGACATGTTGATGAGACAGAATTATTCCAAAGTTGTAAGTTTTCACTTCCACCGGCAGACCCGGTGACTGCCTATTTTTTGTTATTTAGTGTCCTCTAAATTTGGGAAGTGCTCCCTATTCTAATTTGAGGACCACACTCCTAAACCAACAATAGTGACTACACGAAGCTGAAGTTCAGTGAATGGTAATAATCTTGAGCATTCAGAGTCTGTCAAGTTGACAGACACCCCGCGGCTGTGGAGATAACAGAAACTTCCATTCAAATAGTTCTGACTATAGTGGGGAGGGAATAATCAAGATGCGTCTTGGGGTACGCAAGCACATATTAATATTCGACTTAGATAAGTTAGGAATATAGGTACCTATACTGCGTTTGCATTTTAGACTCAAAAAATATAAACAAATGAAATAGAAAGAAATATTTCAAATCTACACATACGGTGCCATAAGCGCTATGACCCGAGCAGATTTTATTTTTCACTATAGTAAGACAGAGGTATTACGTACGGTACACCTATAGTACACTAACATTTCGCCAAATATATTAAAGTCCCATGTAATAGGGGCTTGCCAGTGACAACTAGTGACAAATCCAGACTCCGTGCTGCTACTGAGAAATTCTAGTTGGCAAAACCCAATATCACTAGCCCACCTGGGAATCGAACCCAAGACCTCATGCTCAGCAGTAGCGCTCGCACTTGCACTATTATTGGTCATTCTATAATTAACATATATAACAAAGTTGATATTTGTTTAGGTAAAAATAACTTCATTTGGAAACAAGGATTTGGATAGATTATAAATTATACATAGATCTGCTTATTTCACTATTAGTGAAAACTGGAAACCGGTGAACTAATTCAGAGGAAACTGTTATGGATTCGTGAAATAAGAGGTAAAGACAACACAGAGCGCGCGTTTAGCACAAATCTTCAAGTATCGTTTGATAAGAAGATACCAAACATTCATTACGAAACATACTTAAAGGCAAGCAAAACTGTGTTGTACAAGTAGGTTTAAAACAGTACTCGCAAACAGTGTGCGTATATGATCAGATGTATGAACTTCAAACCAGCAAAAGGAGTATGAAGGTATGTAAGGATCGTAGTAGATGAGTTCAGTGTTTTCTGCCTATCCCTATTTTAAAAAGGCGTGAATGTACGCATAGAAGATACACAAAGATGAGGAGGCATCAAAAAATACGATAAACAAGAAAAATCCCCATAAGGTTGGCAGCATTGCTAAGTTGAATGTCAATGAAAACATTAAAAAACTTCTCTCTTCATTCTTTGACAACATTGAGGCACTAATGAGTGTCATATTCGGCAAGATACAGAATAAGCGTCGTTTGTATATTATGGCTCAAGATGGTGCTCCCTCACTGAAAGCATTCGATTATTACAGTACGCAACCGTAACATTTGATACAATAAAATTCGTCTAGTACTTAATAACGTACGAGTACAGGCCAATGCGCAAAATCGAATTTGAATAATATTACAAGCGAACAAATTTTCATTTCCCCACCATCAAGCAATTCATGAAGCGTCTTACTGGGCGCTTTTTCGAATCAGCCGAGCGACACCCAAACCCACTTGTCGTCTCGGCCTCCAAATACTTCCCTACCCAGCCCCACAGGGGGCGCCCTTAGCGAGCGGTCGTTTAAATGTAACTTGTAGTTAGCCCTGGCTGGGGGCCTTCTTGTAAGGTCACCACAGGATCGACCGGTTAAGCAGTAAACAGCCTTATAGTGCTGAACTGCGAGTGGCCCTACCTAAAAAAAAAAAAAAAAAAAAAAAACAAAAAAAAAAAAAAAAACATTTTTCGAGAATACGCGAAGCTTTTGGCCGTCTGGGCACGTTTCCCGTTGACAGTGATGCGGATGAATATTTCTATGCCCTGTGATTATTATTTTATTTTATTTCTTCATGTATTAATAGTTGTATCGTTTTAAAGAAATGCATTGTCAATAAGACCAGCGAATAAAGGAAATAATTTCTATCATAAATTACTATTTTAGTTTCTCGTAGTTAGTAAATAATTACTGACTACGAGAAAGAGTACACCTTTAATGTAGATTTTTGACGAACGAATTAATTTACTATTACGATCTCATGTAACATGTACCAAAAATCACAACAATAAATAAAGCTTTTTTTTTTTAATGCTCGTCAGTCATGCAAGCAGTATTGCAATGTAATACTCAAAATGGAATCTGAAATTCGAATGTTACATTACAGGCGAATGGTCCCAGTGAGGGAGCAGGCTAAAACCCAACACTAATAACATCGATCCACCAAAAAAAAAAATGATATGATGTCAAGTTTGGCGGGAACTGGCAACTGCAATAGCATTAACTGCCGCGTCCCCTCCAACACTTAGGAGCGCTCGTGTCGGAATTTTTAATTCAATTATGATAGCGATCATGTTTAATGACCGTCTTCTTATAGCCAAGAACGTTTTCGCCCCTCCATTCGAACGAATACTTCCTTTTTTTCTCTCCTTTTCTAAATGAAAAAAATTGTGATTCCACGTTTTAATGTCTTGGAGAGATTGATAAATTTTCATAATTGTTTACGCGGAGATATTTGGTGAGCTCACCTCTTTTGGGAAATCTCTTGGATAACGCGAAAAGGGAAGTGAGGAGGCGTTTTAAAGTTAAATGTTCTGCCACTTTTACTGGGAGCCAGTTCGGCGAAAAATTCTAGATGAATCTTGTGTCAACTTTATTTCATTTTGATTCGTACTCATGTTTTATAAACTCATATGATTGGCTATCGTAAAATTGGACAAACAATCACAATAATAATATGACTTCATAACTTGTGCACTGAACAAAGACTTGAGCACGGTTCTAGAATACGACTGTTGATTTAAAAAAAAATCCAATGCTAGAAGGGTTTGTTCGAGCACTAAACAATTTAATATTTTTGTAGAATCCATCTCAATAGTAATAAAGAAAAATACCGGCCAAGTGCGTGTCGGACCACGCACAGTGAAGGGCTCTGTTGTCGGGATGACTACGCATGGACAGTATTGATTTAACCAACAGAAAAAGAAGAAAATATTTCTCAAAAAAATGTAAAAATACAAAGTTATTGAAGTGAAACTTAAATTGTCGCACCTTCCGACGCCATCTTGAAAAAAATCGTCACATTTTCTGAAACCGTGCATGTTTACGTAAACTGAGGAGTTACTTATAAATAAATATTTTAATGATAACAAGCGATATAATAAATGGACTTTTTATATACTTGTTTTAACTATAGTATCTAAGAAATTTCTCGACGTCTGATCGACACTTCGCGTGACCAGAGGGCTCATTCTTTGCCCAAAGAATTAGTATTGCCATCCAACGTGGCAATGCTGCCAGTCTTTTGGGCACGTTTCCAGATGACAGCGATGCGGAGGAATACTTTGACGCCTGAGTGTCCTTGTCGGCTTTTTTTTTTTTGTTTTTTTTTTGTTTTTGTAAATATGTATATACCTAGTTAGTTTTATAGTATAATTGTATATGTGTGAATATCTAATTTATGAAATAATAAAAAGAACTATAGTATCTAACAATACCCTACAGGAGATTCCTCTATATGACAATGTACGTAAGGGGAATGCCACCTCTAATTATTTTTTTTAATTTCACTACACTTTTGTTCAATAATATATTAGATAGAATACACCTTTCTTTGAAATATATTATATTTAGTGCCAATACTCTCCGAGTAAAGTGGCTGTGTAACATCCGAACGGGTAGACTTAAAAAACTATACGGATTCCATTTTTGCCTCTTAGCTACGGAACCCCAAAAACGGAAAAGTTGTAAACTTCACCCACATTTTATAGCAATAATCATAGTCCCAGCAATCTGGAAAAAAAAGAAAACACCCAAATCGAAAAACATAAAAACCGCCCAGAATCCCAATAAAATAAAAACGTAATTTCAAAGTTAAACTTGCTTTTTTACGAGTTGGATGGTCGCAAAAATCCTATGGCTATAAATTTGTCAGACGGGGGCAAAACTTTCATGTTAATTCAATCAAACACCCAGCCAGGCTCAAATTTGATGAAGGGAAACCAACTCAACGTGGTATTTTTTTTTAATTTTCCCGAGACGAAAGATTTCACGGCCGTATTTGATTTTCGAAGGAATCTTTGGGGATGTAATCGGCCGGTTTCAATTGAAGAAAAGGTAATGATTTTTTCTCCAGCTATTAAAATTCTAAATAGAAGGTTGATGGGGAAATTTGGAAGGGTATACTTAGTGGTTAAGGCCCATTTCTAGAAATATCCTCACGCATTAATACGGGCTTTATGAAAATGAACGTCCAGAAATGTATGATATTCACACAAATCCTTCTAAACATCGTGGTTATGGGTCAAACCTGGGTTAATACAAATGTGACTTTTCCAATCCATATGTACTTTCTAAGTTAATCTTGGACACCACTGACTTCGGTGAAGGAAAACATCGTGAGGAAACCTAGACTTAGAATTAATATAATTCTGAAATCGCCAACCCGTCTTGAGCAAGCGTGGAGATTAATGCTCGTGCCTCTCATACAGAGAAGGAGAGGCCTTTGCCCTGCAGTGGGACAGTAACAGGCTGGTATTATTATACGGCCGGTTGATATTTAATATTTTATTTACTTCTAAACATATCAATGCCAATCCATATTAAGTCGGGCCCGAACTTAGCTACGACTTAGGCGCCATAAGTAACGCCCATAAAATCCTGCAGAGCATACACACACACAACACACGATTCGACAACTGTTTAAGTGATAATTATTACGCAAAACCTTTAAATGAAAAAGATAAAAGTAAAAACAAAACAATACTAGGTACCTACGTGACTTTTTACATCGAAATTCTAATTAAACTTTTAATGATTTTGGGACACCATCACCAAAGCCTTAGCCGACATAATAAAGAGAAATGCTGATTAGCCTCCATTGTGTCCTGCCCACCCTCAAAGTAAACACCATGGAAATATACATTTAAAAAACTCCCATAGACTTTCAATGGTTTATTTGCACATCAAAAGTTAAAATTTTCTGAAAAAAGAATGTTTTGTCTCAATGATGCAAGGGAGAGGTCTATTTTCTATTTTTGATTAATATCTTTGAAAGTATTGTTGTCTTTTACTATTGTTCTGGAAATTGCACGATAACGAATAAAAAAATAATTAAAAGTTTTTTTCCTTTTTTTCTCATATTTTTGGTACTTCAAGGCGAATGTCATTAGTAACGTAACGTTAAAACGTAACCGCACTTATGACGAACGTTTGTTCGTTTAACGACTTTTTTTTTAATAAATGAAAAACCTTCTTATAAAGATATTTGCTGAAACGACTCTCACCTATGTAGGTATGAGTCGTTATTATGTCGTCGTCATTATTATGTAATAATACCATACGTTTTGAGTCGACCTACACGGTTCTTCTCTGAAAAAAGCAATCTCATACACTAATCTGCATGGTCCTCATATGATCGAGCTAACTAAGATGATGTCCGTCTGGACACTAAAAGAGATTGTAATCTCTGAGTTTTTCGGCGATTTACCCAACTGCGACACACAAAAGAGGGAAAAGTGTTTACACTCTAAATTTTGTATTTTTGTGCTTTGTTGCGCTAGACATGAAACGCTTGGGTTAATTATGACGAAATAAGTGTACACCGTTTGATTCCTCTTGATAACGCAAAGTTTGACATATTAAACCGGTGCCACAGATGGCGCAGTGGCTGAGAGATCGTCTGCTGCACCGCGTATCGTGGTTTCGATTCCCGCACGGAACAAATAATTATATGACCTACAGGTAATTGTTCCGTGTCTGGCTGTTCGTGTATGTGACTTTAAATGTTTGTAAACGCACCCAAAACACAGGAGAAATTCCTAGTGAGGGGCAACGTTTGTATATAAAAAAAACAATACAGTGTTTTTTTTAAACCAATTTATGGAAAGAAACATATTTTTTTCAAAAAAAAAAATATTCACAGCAAACCATTTGAAGCCTTGTTCGCTCTAGGCTACATTTTGAACCAGAGCATGTTTCCGGTCACAAGATCTTGGCACAAGTTGCGAAATTCGATGTATCGACTAGTATCAGAAGATATTTTCAAGCACATAAAAATTTAGGTACCACGACTCGTGTCCCAGTTTCACCTAAGTACCAACATTAAATCACCGCACACAATAATTCTGGGTATATTATACGTACATCTTTACCTAAACCTTCAGAGAATACAAGGATGTAATTGTTATGTTCACAACAATAAGACAGCAAAACAACAACAACAAGAACACCCAGATGTAACAATGAGATGTTGTTGTAGTTGTGACATCTTTTAAGCAGTTGTACTAAGCACCCCTGCCTTACCGCTGCTGATGACGTTGGCATGATGTTATGAATTGCCATTTATGACCTCGATTATGTACCTGTTTAAAATTTAACTTCTTTTATCTTCTTCTTTTTCTGTATTTTGCATATCGTCAAATATAGTGATACCAAATTGTGTACCATTCTTCCTTTATGATTTACTAGCTCCTAAGGATCGAAGCTTGATGTTAAATAGACCTATCTACTATAGGCTATCATTTAAATTTTTTGCCGGAGATTAGCGCGTTCAAACCAACAAACAAACTCTTCAACTTTATTAGTATATTTGTCGCAGTGTCAACGGATTAGAACAATTTATAATAACTTTGTTTGATTATTACTAATCGGAAACGTCAAGTAGTGAACCTACTTAGGTGAAGTCGATACAGGAGGTGGCAACACTGAATTGGTGGCAACATTGAATTGATGGATGCCAGGGAGACGAGGTTTTGACGTTTATGATGGTGGAGAACGAAAATGGTGGAACAGGGGATTGGACTTTTGGATAGAGAAACGGGTGCGAGAGTTTATTGTGCCATCCTGTATCGAACTCACCGTTTCCATAGTGTATTGTGATTCCATCTGCCTAATCAAGTGATATTGTTGAATCGAGTTAACCTTAGTGGATTAACAGACATGTGTACTAAGCGTTGCGAGTGTTGCGACAATCATTTCGGTTATCCAGCATGTATGATCATCCTCATGACGAGGTGTTTCTATGTGTTTCCGACATATTAGAATAGATTTTATGTATGAATGTTTCTAATTAACAATATTTGAAAATAAATTATTTTAATTTGAATCTTAAATACTCTGAAGAAGCATAAATCTTAAAATTTGTTCACTAGGTATTTGATACCCACTCTGTTCTTATGTTTGTCTATTTTGACATGCCGAGATAAAATATATCCTAGAAGACGTATATTCAAAGAGAAGTCACATTCATGACTTATGTCCTATCACATGAGCTATTGGTACCCATGAATGGTCACAACAAACTGAAACCATACTGAATCTGATACTCTAGTTTTGACTCCACATTCATCATTTATCTACACTGTCGTTTAGGTCCTAAGGGCTGTCTGTATTTCATTTCGTGGCTTCGCCTACATGAAAACTATTGCGTTTTTAGGGGATTTTCTATAAAGATTTTCTTTCCCAAATTATAACATAACCTTACACCTGTATAAGTTTAAGGTTTAAGCAGAGGTATAACTGTAGGACACGCAAATCTCGCCTCTTATGTTTTAATCTCATGTAGGGTGACTATTGGCATGAACCGGGCACAAATAAATAAATAAATAATAAATAAATAAATATTGCTGGACAATCCACACAGCATCATCTAGCCCCAAGCTAAGCAGAACTTGTGTAATGGGTACTAGATGACTGATATACTTAATACAATACATTACATAGATAGATATTTTTTATTATACATAGGAAATACCCAGAACACCCGGAACAAATATTTGTAGATCGTACAAACATTTGTCTCAAGGCGGGAATCGAACCCGCAACCTCTTGCGTCGCAGGCGGACCTTCGCCCACCGCGCCACATCGGTCGTCAGAAAAAAAAGAGAAATCCAGATTCCAGGCTGTTATTGATAAATTCCAGATGGCAAAAATTCAATTAATCTTTCCCTGACTGCTGATGTTCAGCAGTTACACCTGTGAGCACTACACCAACGAAGCACTGGCTCACAAATTATGTCTTCAAAAAATCTAATTTACCGGGCCGCCACCCCTGAAACTTACTTCCTGAAAAACACCAAATATTCTGAATTCCTTCCTATAAATAACACAGAAAGCAATAAAAATAGTTTGAACAACATAATTTAGTCAGTCCAATAAATTATAAGTTAGATCTAACTGTGAAGTGCCACGCGACGTATTACGCTTATGATTTACAGGCGTAGGCAGAGAATATAAGTTAAATAATAATTAGTATTCAAGAGTCAGCCATGGAATATTAAAGGGACGTCATGTTTGAAATTCGTGCGGCCCTGCATGCGTGACACACGGCTTGGTAGAACGGGCAACTAATATTTCAAAGCAAGTCGATGTGGTAATAAATTTAATGATTTAAATAAATATTCGTCAGCTACCTAGTAGGTAAAAGGCTATTCTTTTCCCAACAAAGTAAGGGTTCGCTTCCAATCTTAGTGGAGTCAGCATTATACCAGAATTTTGTGACTTCCATTTTTTTTTTTAACTTTGCCCCACACTAGGAATTTCTCCTGTATCGCGGGTGCGTTTACAAAAATTTAAACTCACTTACACAAACAGCCAGACTCGGTACAACTAAATTTAGGCCATAAAAATATTTGTTCCGTGCGGGAATCGAACTCGCGACACGCAGCGTAGCAGCCAATCGCTCAGATACTGCGCCAACCGTGCCGTCACATTTCTATGTTACTGGGAAAAACGATACCTAAGGGGTATCGGCTGGTTTTCAGCTTTCGGCTTTCTGACTACCCATTACGGCTGTCAAAGTTCTACAAATGACAGTTCTATGAGGGGTCTAGGTAAGTAATACCCATTCGCAATCTATTGACCCATGTGAATTTATAAGGCCGCAATCTCACAAAGATTTTAGATTTTAAAAAAGGCAATACGGGTTAGAATAAACTTACGTTAGTAGATCAATCATTATACCCGCGGCCTTTTCCTAAAGTTATATTGTTATATATCCTACGTCAAGCGTTATACGTGAAGCGCTAAAACACAGCCAACTATATTCCTTATATCATCGTTCGTCTTGTACTTAGTTTCCTACCAGCTTTGTTTGGATGCAGTTACCGGCCCTCTTAAAGGCCAAATTTCTTGTACTCAAAGTACCTACTTGCATATACCAATTTAATTTCAGTAATGTGTGATATAACTAATTAATTTAAATGCTTTGATGTTCATATCAAGCGCGTAGAATCTGGGGTAACATGGTGTAAGTCCGAAATATTCAGGTAGCGATTACTCAACACGACGTGTACACGGCACGGTGACATTATACTCGTACATTCAACGTTCTTATAATTTATGACAATTTCAGGACTGTCATATATTTGTAGGTTTTCAAATACTTCTGAGTTATACTTCTAGTTTCTGTGCTCGTAAATGTTAACAACCATATTACTTTAGTTTCAGAACAGATAAAATAGATAGGTAGATCAAAATTTCAACAATTTTCATAAAAAAGACAGGTAATAATAAAAACTTTAATAAAATTCACCAAAACCAAGCTCTAATCAAAGAAAGGCTCACGGCTTAATTATCTCAGTGAGAGCAGCACGGGTCAGTCGAAGTTAAGCTCTGAAGGCCGAGGTTGTTCCGTCGATGGATGACCATCCATTATGTATCAAGACTGCTCCGTGTCTCGGATGACAAGCTAACACGTTGGTTCCGGCTGTCATTCTTAGCTCTTTGACAGTCGTTACGAGTAGTATGAAGCCCAAAAGTTTTTTTTTTTTTTTTTAATAACGTCTTTTGTAGCTTTTGGGAAAATTATTATGACAGTTTTCCAATCTATATAAATAAATAAATAAATTATTTAAATCTTCAAAAATAAAGGGGACGTACAGGACTGCAACAACTATCGAGGGATAAAGCTCCTGTCACATAGTATGAAAGTATGGGAGAAGGTGATAGAGAAAAGATTGCGAGAGGAGAGTGAAATTACCCCAAGTCAATTTGGGTTTATGCCAGGTCGAGGAACAATGGACGCCACCTTTGCACTCCGCCAGCTGTGTGAGAAATACAGACGTGCACATAAAAACTTGCACATGGTGTTCATTGATCTGGAGAAAGCGTATGATAGGGTGCCCCGGGAGGTGTTGTGGTGGGCCGTGAAAGAGAAAGGTGTGCCTGGGAAGTATGTGGAGTTAATTCGTGCAATGTACAGCCGGTCTAGGACGTATGTCCGATCGGCTGCTGGCAACACCGACAAGTTCAGTGTGGCTGTAGGACTGCACCAAGGGTCGGCATTAAGCCCTTACCTCTTCTTGTTGATAATGGACGCTCTGACGTCGGACATACAGGAAGAGGCACCCTGGTGCATGTTATTTGCCGACGACATTGTTCTTGTCGGTGAAGATGGACCTGAGATCCAGAGCAGACTGGAGAAATGGCAACAGAGGCTGGAGAGTGTGGGCTTGAAAATCAGCAGAACCAAAACTGAATATATGTTCTGCGATTTCGGCGGTCTCTCCAGTCCTGAAGCAATGTCGCTTAACAGCGTGCTTCTCCCGGTCTGTTCCGACTTTCGGTATCTCGGTTCACTCGTGCAAAGTGACGGAGAAATAGATCGGGCTGTCAAGCACCGAATTAACATAGGGTGGATGAAATGGCGGCAGGTAACGGGAACAACCTGTGACCCCCATATTCCCCTTAAACTTAAGGGGAAGATTTACAAAACAATGGTCAGACCTGCTGTCTTGTATGGATCAGAATGTTGGGCCGCAAAAGGCATGAATGAAAGGCAGTTACATGCAGCTGAGATGAGAATGCTGAGGGGGATGTGTGGTGTTACGCGAATGGATAGAATAAGAAATGAGTATGTAAGAGGAAGTCTTAAAGTTGCGCCTGTGACCGAGAAGTTGTGTGGAAATCGGTTGTCATGGTATGGGCATGTGATGCGAAGGAATGAGGACCATGTTGTGAGGAAAGTTTTGAGTATGAATGTGCAGGGTTACATGAGTAGAGGAAGACCAAAGAAAAGATGGATGGATTGTGTGAAAGAGGATATGGCAAGAAAAGAGGTGACCCATGAGATGACGGCAAATAGAGATGTATGGAAGAAGAAAACATGCTGCGCCGACCCCAAATAAAATTGGGATAAGGGCAGGAGGATGATGATGATGATAAATAAATAAATAAATAACTAATGATACACATTGATAAATGATTGATGAATGAAGCCCAAAAGTCTGACAAACCAGTCTTACCAAGGGGTATCGTATTATTGTACTTAGCCATCAACAGTTGTGGAAGTCAGATAGGCAGTTGCTACATGTAAAATACTGGTATTCAGCTGCATCTTGTTAGACTGGAATCAAACACCAACATAGTTGGGAAAAGCAGATGATGGCTTCTGTTTACCGAAAGTAATTTATTCTTTTACACTATTTCGAACCTAAATCAAATACCAATCTTCAGAAAAATAGCTGTTTCTAAAGGAAAATCTAAACTTACACTTATTAATTATTTGTTTATTAAGTACACAGTAACCAGTTGCATATTACTACAATAACATCGACAAACCCGCGAGCTATATTCTACAGCACTGTGTATAATCATTATCGTTACGTGATTACGTAATACGACATGACACGACTCCGATACGACACGACTACGACTGGCCACGACCGACATTAGAACAGTTAAAACTCCTTGTTATTTCACTTTCGCAACATGCTTTTTCGTCCGAACAGCTGTTGTAAGTGAATTTTTAATAAAGTTTTTATGGTCCGAGTTTAAGCACAGAATTACTGTTGGAAGCCATTTTGACAATAACACGATGTACTTAAGAACTATGTTGTTCTGCAATTCAATGAACCTTTTAGCTAATATTCCTTACCATCATCCAAGTTAGATATACCTAAAGTTGGCATGGAATAAAATGATCTCAATGGTGAAACCATACAGCATTTCATGTAGCGTGCCAATTGTTTTCATTTATCTTTTTCTTTTTTATGTTTTCAGAACATGTTTCCATAATATGTAAGCTGTGATAGTGTAGGTACTGTAGGTACAAGCTTTTGATAAAAATAACTTATGTCGTGATGGCCTATTGGTTTAGGTTTTGCCTCTTGTGCACGAGGTTGTGAGTTCAAACATGGGCACTTGCCGTAAAGTATACATACTACTACTCACTTAGTATGTACTTTCTAAGACTATCTTAAAAATGACTGACATCGGTGTAGGAAAACCTGGAATTAAAATTAATATCAGTCTGAAATCACCAACCCGCCTTGAGTAAGCGTGGTGATTAATGCTCGTGCCTTCTCTGTATGAGAAGAGGCGAGGCCTTTGTCCTACAGAGCTACAATAACTGTTATTATTACTAGTATAATTAAATATATAAAGTTTGGCGTTAGTTTAACTGTAACGATCCTGCAGACAAAACAGCGAGACTTGGAATCGACGGTAAACTTACAAATAAACCACGTGATAAATATTAGCGCTCTAGTAATTCATCATCACTTAGGACCAGGTATACTTTCTATCTTCAGTCTTCTTGCTTATCCTAACTAATACTAAAAATACAAAAAAAAGTCTGTTAGTTTGTTTGTTACCTTTTCACGCCCAAACCACTGAACCAATTCTCCTGAAATATTGTTTATACATTGTCAGGTGTACAGAAACGGACATAGGGTACCTTTCATCCCGAAAGAAAGTACTGTTCCCGAGGAAAACAACCATAACGTTCTTACGATAATAGATGGCGCCACGTGTCTTTCGAAACATGATTTAAATATATTATTACAAACAGTGTACAACTCAAATTGTCAATTCTAAGATAACGCGAACGAGGCCGCGGGCAATAGCTACTAAGTAGATAAAAATAGATCTAGCAAAACACACCTAAGTACTAGATCGGCAATTCACACGAAAAGCTGTTAAAACCTAGAACTCCGATTGGAACATAATCCCTCCGTACGTAATTGCTTCCCAGTGAATGAGAACCGATGACCTACTAGTTCATCTCGTTCATTCCTTGTTGCCTTTGATCAGTTCGGTCTTTGAGCAGTACAGAAGAGTTCGTTAATTTGCTAGTATTGGGGATAGGAGCGTGTTTTGTATGATGTTAGATGAGGGATTGGCGCGCAGAGGCTTTATTTTTAAGGAAAGTGCTACTTTTAGAGTGTTTCTGTGAATGATTGATGATTTATTTTAGTCTGAAAACCAATCTTACTGTAGGGTATCGTGTTACCCAGTAACTGGGTAGTAGAGGACAGAAGCAGTCGCTCATTGTAAAGTACTGGTTTTCAGTCGTAACCCGCCCCATCTGTATTGTTATTATTATTATAAGAAGTTTATCACTAACCAACTTCTTTATAGTGATACTATAAACAAATAAATAAATAAATAAATGTGAAAATTTGTTCTGATTAAAGACTGTTTATTTTGGGAACTTATTTCGTAACGTCTATTTTTTTAATGAAATAAGTTCAGGATTAGATATAATTAGAAATATTATTGGTTTTGTTGTGAATTCATTGACATTTTTATAGAGAAATTAGGAGACAATTTGAAATCATTCTCCTCTTGCCCTTATCCTAATTTATTTGTGGTCGGCGCAGCATGTCTTCTTCCATACTACCATCTCTATTTGCCGTCATCTCAGAAATCACCTCGTTTCTAGCCATATTATCTTTCACACAATCCATCTTTGTTTTCTTTGGTCTAAGAGACAATTTGAAATATGGTCTTGAATTTTAGACACTTAACATTCTCTAACAAAGTTGCAAAACTTACTGAAACTTACTTATAATATACTGTTGGCCACAATAATAGCTCAAAAAATAATTTACATAATAAAACAATCTAATCGCGGAATGTATAATAACGCACAGTGTAACGGTCGGATAGTGTAACATTAATTACAAAAATACCACTTACGAGTAAATTAGCTTTATCGGTGACACGTGGCAGTAATTTATTGTGGCCGACAGTGTACGACAAACGGATACACAAAGTTTACGTGGCTTTCGTTTTTTATATTTTATTCGAAGCAAAATATTTTTGATTAATAAAGTATCAAAGGTTACGCAAGATTTTTAGTCTATTAAAGAATATATTGAGGCATGGGATGGGCATGGTGCTCTAATTAAAGTAATTCTTACAGAGAATAATTGTTTTTTTTTGTTTTTTACTATATGGAATTTCTAATATTGTGAGGTCCTGGATGCAAATCCCTGGTCGAACAACGTGTCATTCAGTTTTTCCAATATGAATTAACTTATTAGTAGCACAGGGGAACAAACTCAGATTCCAGATCTGGGTTTGTGCCCGGTTGATGGCAATAGGAACGCCCTATTACATGGGACTTAAACACAACTGGCGAAATGTGGGTGTTACTATAGGTGCACCCCTGCCCAACCCTTCGGGGAATACAGTCGTGATGCTATGTTTTATTTACAGAATGCATAACTAATGGCTTTGCGATGTGTCAACACTCTGTTTACTTTCTAACCAAAATCTTCCTCAAGACAAGATCACATTAACAGCACACGTTCCCATTTCGATCCCGTCCTCGACCTACCGACCCAAATTCCTTAATCACCTCCGAAGACGACCAAAACACTGTAATAGGTTAAACCCTAACGTAAACCCGAAACGCCGGTGTTTCAATTAAACGTTCACTGTAATCGAAAAAGCATCAGGCGTCGTAATTAAGAGAGCATGCGCGCTCAGCGGATAAATTTGCATGGCCTGCGGTCAGATGCCTCTCGACCTGGGTATAGTGTAAGATGTAAGCGATAGTCGGTTGATTGTGTTTTGTTATCGTTTTTGTATTTATTTTAATACTTTAAGCACAATTTACAGAGGCGGACTCAATGCCTTGCTATGCATTTCTACCAGTCAACCTTTGGGTGATTATTCTGGAGACAAAGGAAGTAATATAAGTTATGGGTTCCAAATGGTGTAATCGGAACCGTTATAATTTTGGCTTGTCTATGTATCTATCCGTCTCTGTCCGTATGTCTATCTGTCCGGATGTTACACAGCTATTTTACTCGAAGACCATTGGCACTTTTCTTTATTTTTTCTTTTTTGTCTTTAAAAAAAAAGGTTGCCCCACACTAGGAATTTCTCCTGTATTGTCGCTGCGTTTACAAACATTTAAAGTCACATACAAAAACAGCCAGACCCGCAACAATTACCTTTACATACCATATTGGCCATACAAATATTGGTTCCGTGCGGAAAACGAACCCACGACACGCGGCGCAGCATTGCAAGCATTGTGCCTAATCTTTCAAATTCCAAAAGCTTGTGTTCCAAGTTTTTGTTTAAAACAGTTTGTGTGTAAGATCAAAGAAGAAATGTCGCTGGTTTTTCGCGACTCATAGCATAAAATCCCTTGCAAAGTAAATGCTTGCAGACATATGCGACGGTAAAAGACTACGCTTAAATAAATTATTATCCATTGTAATTAACAGAGCATGCTCAGCGTATAAATTTGCATGCCCTGCGGTCAGCGGAGCAGTCTGCACTCATAATATCAGTACGAGGTACAGGCGAAAGCGGATTAAGATCTCGACCAAAGTTTCCAGAAAATACAACACTATTCTTCTTCCGTCAACTTTTTCGCTGTCTTTTTTTTGACATTTGACTCATACTGGGATTTTTCCTGTGTTGTGGGTGCGTTGACAATGTCACATACACGAACAATCAGACCTGGAACAACAACATGTAGGCCATACAAATATTTGTTCCGTGCGGGAATTGAACCCACGACACGCGGCGCAGCAATCGTACGCTCCCGTAGGTAGAATTTCTGCCGGAAAGAATTAAAGAGGTCCAGTGATGGGAATGTATCGTTAAATTCTGCAGGGAGTCACATGAAAGGTGATATTTTATGGTATTTAGGCCGACTATAATAATTCCAAATAATTCCAATAACCGATTAAAGAACTTAACTTCATATTTTAATTTCCAAACATTCTTCTATAACTTGGTGGGTATAATATGTTCAAATCCAAATTAGGTAATAATTCTTCTTTCAAATTTGCAGTTTAGTAATCTTGTTCTTATAGTTTACTAGCGGCCCGCTCCGGCTTCGCACGGGTATAAAATATATATATTATACATATTATAAACCTTCCTCTTCAATCACTCTATCTATTAAAAAAAAACCGCATCAAAATCCGTTTCGTAGTTTTAAAGATTTAAGCATACATAGGGATATAGGGACAGAGAAAGCGACTTTATTTTATACTATGTATTGATGATATGCTGCTTTATGGAGTAAAAAATAACAACTTGTTGAAAAAAACTTGAAAAAATTGTTCTACAAAACAATTGCTTACTTCTTATTACTTGGACCACACACGTAGTATTTACTTACAGCCATACTTCGAATATTTTATTCGTACTAAAAGCACAGGAGAATGTCAGGATTTAACACTAAAGTATTTTCAGAGGACCTAAAGAGAATCCATTCATTCTTTTCTGTGGTAACCCATTTAGCAGAAAGATTTATTTATGCCAGAATATGGGAATGGGGACGTAGTATCATCGTTTCAAAAAAATTCATGTAAATGTGTTTGTAAAATCTGATGTTCATCATCATCTGCCTAGCCTTTTCCCAACTATGTTGGGGGCGGCTTCCAGTCTCACCGGATGCAGATGAATACCAGTATCTTACATGGAGTGTTTGCCTGTCTGAACTCCACAACCCAGTCACTGGGCAACACGATACGCCTTGGTAAGACTGGTTGTCAGACTTTCGGGTTTCTGACTACAAGTAACGACTGTCAGAGATCTATAAATGTCAGCTGTGACCAAATGATTAATGTGCTATTTGAGGCACGGAGGAGCCTCAATATTTTACGGACTTTCACCCATTCACCGACTGACCTTGGCAAGCGTAGCTTAACCTTTGATCAACCCGTGCGGCTGTGTTTATTTAGCCACGAGTTCGTCGTTATTTAGTCCCCAAAAGATACCCGTTGGAAGGCAATAGGTTCGCATATTATTATAGTTAACAGTTAATTAACAGTTAGATAGTTAACAGTTAGTTATATTATTTAACAGAAAAAGAGTTTACTTGTTAATTGAAATAGATCTAAAATTATCTTATCGTTAAATAAAAGTATTGTCTCAGACAGCAAGAGCTATTCAAACATTGCAATATAAAATAGGCGATATAAAAATAAAGTGATGCAGTTATTGCAACAACCACGCCATTCCACGCGCTGGTAAACGACGCGCCAAGTTGAAACACACGGAAAGATAAACCTAATGTTCTAAAACTTGTGTGTTTCTAGTATTGGGCACAGTTGCCTTACTCTTCAAACTAATTTTAATTCCGATCTAAAGCCAATACGATTCCAATGTTAATTTTGCAGTCACGTGGTTATAACACAGCTGTCAATATAAACTATAACTCAAAAGTACGAAACGTCTAAATAGTCTATGATAGCAAGTAGGTTGGATTGTGTTTTTGTAAACCGCTGCTGCAAGGTTTCGGCTGAGCCTGTAACCTTGCAGTAGTCATCATCTGCGTTGTTTATGTTTTTGTGTCTAGTTTTTGTCTCTGTGATTGTTTTACTAACATAGTTTATAAGTATTGTTACTAACAACTCTTGACTAACGAGTCTTGTTACTTGTAATAAATGATTATTATTATTTCTTTTATTTCTTTATTATTATTATTAAATTCCAATGATCGGAATTAAAATCGAGAGTATCTAAGCGCGCAGATCGATACACTATCAATTATAGGTAGTGTTCTGTACCTAGCCAGTGATTGGACAGATTTAATATTGAATATCTGTGTGCACTCCCTGTCTAACACAGAGGTTGGTAGTACCGCCTGCCAGTTTTCTTTTTCGAAGTTGGAAGCGTGCATCGATTTAAGTCGTCCCCCGACCCCCACGCCATCGATTAACTTTTCGCACCGTGCGATGAAAATTGATAATCTGGACATTTAGGGTGCATCACTGTGTGCTGAGCCTAGATAAGTGGTCTTCAGCTACCCCAACAGTACCTCGAACGATTGGGAAACCGACCTGCAGCAAAGAAAAGTTGAGTCCAACTTAGATTTTCTTTATAGCGTTTGTCCAGAGGCGGTAGAACGCGTAGGTATCCATCCGTCTTTCATACAGAATTACCTTCCCACCATTTTTAACAGTGTTTACAGTCCGCTCTCCGTTACACAGATATCGTATCTATCATACTACTTTTACTGGCTAAAGACTGGGATAAACAAAATATAAGGTAAGAAACTTAATTTAAAAACGATTGTTCGGGATCATCTTTTATTACTTTTCGGAACCATCTGGGGATAGCAAGGTTTCAATGGAAAATTGCTACAGAATTTTAAGAAATTGCACCTTCTAAAGTCAAAATCAATGAATAACTTTTCATTTCCTCTTTTTCGTAATAAATGTAGAGAAAGCTTGTAATATTTTAGGTCTTAACCAAACGTCACCCATTCTTCACAAGACCCCGTTTATTTCTCGAACCGGAAAACCAAACTGAAAATTGCCCGAAACATAAAATACGTCCCCGATGCGATAATGGATTAAGTCCCCCCACATTTGAAAGGTGCTAAAACTTTCAGAAGGAGACAAAATTATCTTTGTAGGTAGTGTAACAATAATATCGGGCCCAGACGGTACGGGCGACGTGTCGGTTGCATTGCTACACTGTGCGACACTACGGCTGAGACGACCACGCGTTTAGATTTTATTGGGACATCTTGGTGAAGAGGTGAGCGTGATCTGAGTTCAAGGGAAAATTTGGTTAGGATTACTGCAGTGAACGGATTGCAATATATTAGATGTGAAAATACGCTGAATGAAGTTGAGAGGCACCTTTCCTTCTGCTTACGGAGATCTTGATGGTCGGTTACATTTGATTGTGACGTTGTTTACGGAAGTAATTTTGAATTGTTATAAGTCTACTTAAATAACCCCGCGATCCCTATGTGTACACCGTGCATTCAACAGTAGGTGAAATGGTGAATACTTGAATGTAAGGTGTACATCTAAACAAAGCCTTTTGTGGAAGATTTTTCACATAAAACATTAATTTATTATATTATTACCGTATTTAAGGGTGATTTAAACTTTCGTGACATGCATTTTGTTGTTGTTCCTATATACTATATGCTTTGACAGTTGTGAGTTGAGGAGTCCGCGGGTAAGCAGTTTCAGCCTCATTAGTCGACCGACATGGCTCAAGCTCATTATGTCTCAACAATGATTATTGATGAAAACAGCTATCCACAGCTGGTATATTTACTTCGTGAATTATAATTATCTATTCTCCCATATGGTTGACAAGTTGCTTTAGAGCCTGAAGAACCCAGCAATCAAATACAAAGGTAATAAGGACTAATATACTTTGTTTTGTTTGTGCAAATATGTCATTTTCTTTCGCAATGAAGTTTCTATCTATCCCTTTACGAACAAGGCACTTTAAACCGCCCGTTTGGTCACCTCAGCTCTGTGAAATGCTATTGGTGCGATATCTATTCCATTTGCAGTATCTTCAGTATATTGGCAGAGATTTGATAGCCCTGCCGAGGTGGGTTTTGAGTGAACACCGCAGCCGTAGTGCAGTCCGTGCCATGCATGACTATGGCTGTAAAGACTACTGTCTGCTTATGGTAGCCTAGTACTTGCCTCGATATCGTGGGTAAGACAGGTGTGTTCTGAATGCTGGTTTGAATATAGGAACTAGGAAGAGTTTGAATGTAAAAAGACTTGGATGTTTGGTAATATAATTTTCTGTGAAAATAGTCTTCAAGTTTGGTTTTAAAATGAAAATGTTAGAATGTAATGGGCCACACAAACATCACGCCTCTGGTCCCAGAAGGGTTAGGCTGAAGTGTACCTATAATACAGTCCATTCACATTTATGCTGAAGTCCCATGTAATAGTGATCGAGCCTATTGCCTTAAACCAGGCACAAATCTAGACTCCAGACGAAAAAACTCAACAACACGTTGCCCGAACCGGGAATCGAACACAGGACCTCATGCTCAGCACTAAGGCTTGCGACCAATATCTCAACGAAGACAATGTGACCTTTTCAAGGTTTTACTATTTTCTCATGAACTTATGTACAATTTAAATCTGATGATTGCCAAAGTAACGATGAATGGATTGTGCGTAAAATGATAATATGGCGATTAAGGAGGTAATTATTGAGATGATGGCAAATCATATGGAAGAAGAAAATATGCTGCGCCAACCCTTAATAAATTAGGATAAGGGCAGGAGGATGATGATGATGAATTAGAATTTTGGAGATATACATGGAGCTTGGCAAAAATATTGTTCATTGTGAATATAAATTCCTCTTTCCCAGAAAAACAAAAGCTCATCTTTCAAAATCCCAACCCCCCCTGTTTATGCCACACAAAAACTCCCATCACAGTTTCCTCATACACTTTCACATAAATCAAACAAGACAAGCAATACATAGGGATATGGTCATCTCCTTCTCGTCTTTTACGTAAAATATCTGTTTTACTCGGTAACAGTTAGTCGATTGATTTATCGCGACCTGAGAGAGACGTGATGAATTACTCTGTGGAGATTTGCACAGAGCAATTTGGGCATCAGAGGCGGAGAAAGTTCGTAAATCAAATGTGGTTTGGGATTTTTTGAGATATTACATAATTTAGGCTTTTAATTTTAATACATTATGCCGTACACGCTGGTTACCGTTTTTTCTAAAGTTGATCCACTGATCTCAAAATAGCTCTTGATCGTAAAACCTTATGAGTAAGATTTTTTTTTTTTTTTTTGAAAATATGTTGCCCCACACTAGAAATTTCTCCTGTATCGTGGGTGCGTTTACAAACATTCAAACTCACATACACAAACAGCCAGACCCGGAACAATTATCTGTAGGCCATACAAATATTTGTGCGGGAATCGAACCCACGACACGCAGCGCAGCAGTCAATCGCTCAGCCACTGCGCCAACCGTGCTGTCAATAAATATAATAGAACAGATATATTTTTACTGTTGAATTGGATTTTGGATATTGTTTTATTCACTCATGGCATTTATGAAATTTCAATTAACAATCACACGATGGTTGAGATATTCATTGTTGCCATTTTGTTGATTTGAGCAGGAGAGTATAGTACTCTCAGCATGAACAGCTGTGACTATGTTACAAACCCAAAAATGTCGAAAGAGCTAATCTATAAAAAAAGTTCTTCTTCAAACATGTTAGCTTAACTTCACAAAATGTACTTAGGTAACAGCCGTTTTTCGCCATTAAAGGGTTGGTCCTATATCAAAAGCTGTTCATATTCATGAGTACTGCACTCCCTTGTAGTAAGTCCATCTTTTTACCTATCACCGTGTAGAGGAAGACGTGAGCCTGTAAATTATTCAGAGATTTTTACGTAAGTGAACACTTACGTAAAAATCGGTTCCAAAGCCTTAGTCTGTTCTTATCACTCATTGTTATCTATTTTTATAAATCTTGTTGTTGCAGCATCTGTTCGTACGCTAGTCTACGCGATGCACCATACATGCATGGGCGCACAGCATACGATTTGTAAAACATTACAGCACCCCGCGAAATGTACACACGAGAAAACTGTTGTTTACTTACCTACAGGTTTTGGGTACCACTAACTGTATAGTCGACTATCTCCCTAGGACTAAGGTACACGATAACTTATTAATGCACGCCGTCTGTCGTAACAAGTCAATTCCAAATTGCAATGGCTCTTCCATCCCTGCATTGTCAGATTCGCATAACATATTCCCGCTCTTGACTATACATAACGACAGTCAAAGAACAAACTGCTTAACGTTCTTTTCCAGGCACGAAGGTCTGGATATGTAACAGAAGGTAATCTATCTACTGACCGACCAAGCGAAGCTTAACCTAACAAAAACTAGGTAATGTAACAGCTATTTTTCGGCTTTTCAGGGTCCTATATTAAAAGATGTTTGTATTCATGAGTTCTACACTCCCTTGTAGTATGTCTATCTTTCCACTTGTCACCGTGTAGAGCCATAGCTCTTCTTTTTAAACTGATTTTTACGTAAGTGGATACTTACGTTAACATCGTAGTCGAAAGCCTTAGTCTGTTCTATTCATTCACTGTTATCAGTTTTTATAGACATTGCAGTATCTGTTCAAACGATCTGTGCAGCTGTATTTAGCCAAAAGCCCAACGACACGACCTCCCAAAACATCTCAAAAACTCAACCTAACAATAAACAACGTAGCACCGAAAACGTACGACGAAATATTTCCCTGCAGTAAGTGCCCGCTTCACATGAACTATGCGCCCAGAGATGTATGGCAGTTTCTTGCTGCGAACACTCTCGGGATTTGCCGACAACTATGCACCGTGTACCCGGGATCTTACACCGGTATCAGATTTAAAGTGAAGGATAGGTTTTGGTAGGTGAAAACTTATCGTGCGCTTGAGTGTAAGTGCTGTACAAGTTCGGTTGAAATGCTGAAGTTTTAGAGGTGTTTTGGGAGACATCGACGTCGCGATACTACGGGGTTTGTGTGTGAGACTGTACGGAGTAACTATACAAAATTGTGAGTTCGATTTTGTTTTAGAGACCTTTTATTTATTGTTCTGCTATAATCCAAGAAATTCACAGTCATTTATTATTAACGCGTCACAAATAAGATGCAAGTCAAGTGATGCATTTGGCTGTTGATAATTTACTCCACCAATAACAGCAGTTAGTGCTTGTTTGGTAATTGGTCACTCATATTAATTCTGCGATAGTTTTCTTTCCACAAACTGGGCCTTAGCTTAGCTAACAGAGCTAATTCTTAACAGATGTTAAGAATTATTAGTTTAGAAGAGAAGAATAATAATTATTAGGTTTGAGTTGAAAAGGCTTAGAACACACACACACACACACCCACACGTAGTCTGGTATCGATCAACCTATTTGATTAACTTGGCCCACTAATTCTTGGCCTAAAAAAATCTGTTTTATCCTGGCATATTCAAAATATACTTACATAATTTTCTAAATATTCCGCCCAAAGATTAACAATTTCCTTCATCCCACTTTTTACTCACCCAGTCCGATATTTTAAATCGAAAACCATTTCCTATTACGTCACAGAGGTTCCGGCCGCCATTTTTTCAATGTTGCCACTTCTAAATCGATCACCGTCGACTTAAATCGGTCCCGCGCCGTTCAGTGTTGACAGTCGTTAAAACTTTCACAAATTGGCTGAAATGTCGTTTACTGAAATTCCCTTTACTTAATTAAAACTTTAGAGTCTGAAGTCCATAAGTTTACAAGTCGCCTAACAAATTCGAATTGTTTGATTGTCATTTTGTTGCAAATAATTGTTTGTTTTGTTCCGGGGAACTAAAATGCAAATTGGTTCCTTGCGACATCTGTTACGCAAAAATTTTGGTGAAAGTTTGAAAACGGGTCTTGGAATGTTATTAATATCATGAATATAATATAACATAGAGGTGTTATTATAGTACGCCCACGTCTTACGAGTGATGTTTAAGTCTCATGTAATAGGGGACGAGCCTATTGCCATCTATCGGGCACTGATCTAGACTCCAGACTGCTCTCATGTATGTTTTTGTGTAATCATGATTTAATAATTTATAATATAATAATCATTTAATTTTATCAAATTACTGAGAATATATATTCTAACTTAATACTTGTTAACTTAATAATTGTACACCAAATAATATAACACAGGATATCTTTATAAATTAAGTGTACAATGGACGGTCTTATCGCACAGAGCGACCTCTTACAGACCACCCTTGGATGGATTAAAAGAAAGGACATACATTTTAATGTACAAAAACATCATCATCCTCCTGCCCTTATCCCAATTTATTTGGGGTCGGCGCAGCATGTTTTCTTCTTCCATACATCTCTATTTGCCGTCATCTCAAGGGCCACCTCTTTCTTGCCATATCATCTTTCACACAATCAAAAACATCATACAAAGAACATCATATTACAGAGAAAAAATAATTAGCCTGTTATAACAATAACATATTTGCAAATATTTTATACAGATTTCATATTTGTCGTATACACGATGTTAAAACAAAGCAAAAACATTACAAAGCCTGTCACAACGGCCATACGTTACTATCCCAACAATATCCCGGTAAAAAACTAATTTGTCCGAGAGTTATGACAAAAATCCAGGGTATCGGCGCTTTTTATCCAGGCTTAGTGATTTCATAAATGGCGCAGTGTACCAACAATATAAGGGGGCGTACAGATGTGGCATTGTCAAACCAAGCCATAACCACGCACTAACAGGCCGCAGGCAAGCAGGCTTTATCTATTTATTTTATATTCTTTGACGACCGATGTGGAGCGGCGGGCGATGGTCCGCCTGCGACGCAGGAGGTTCGGGGTACGATTCCCGCCCTGGGACAAATCTTTGTATGATCTACGAAAATCTACAAAGATTTGTTCCGTGTGTTCTTGTATTTGCTATGTATAATAAAAAATATCTATCTATGTAACGTATTGTATTAAGTATATCAGTCATCTAGTACCTATAACACAAGCTCTGCTTAGCTTGGGGCTAGATGATGCTGTGTGGATTGTCCAGCATTATTTATTTATTCATTTATTTATTATTATTTATTAATCAATCAGTTATTACTTATTTATTGCAAAATTGACAAAAGTGTCGATTGTTTTATATGTAATATGGGTCAATGACCTGAAATATATGATTATTTTTATTTTTTAACAGGCGTCATGTCAGACAGCGTGAATACCATGCAGGAGTGTGTGAGCCAGTTTTGACAACACGTCACCACCCTTCTGTGGTAACCTCTCTTGCCATTTGTGAAATAATAACCCCATTTTGCTGTCAAACATTACACTATCATCGTTATTTCATTCATAAAAATCTTTTCTATTTCTTTATATGGCAAACAATGCCGATGTCGACCATTCAGCCAGTGTCAAGTGAATAGAGAAAGCAATTGGGTTATATCTAAAAAAAAAACAGAAAAAAAACATATTTCTTTCAAAAACTGAAGTCTGAACCAGCCCTTACGATGTTTCATACCGATATGTACGGCTATAGACGTCGGTGTAAATCCCCCTTGTTTCACGTTCATATCGGCTCTCATAGCCGACTGATTTTATGGCGTTTCATACCATGGCCAGTGACGTATGAAGGACTGTTTACAAGTCACTGGTTCCGTGTGAGCCTGACATTGCTAGGGTGTATAGGGATGGAGATACGTTATATGTAGTTCAATGGGATATTTGGTCGTCGGAAGGTAAATGGAATGTGATAAAAGGAATATAGATAAGGTTAGGTTGACACCGAAGTGAGTGGTCATTGGTTTGTGAAAGGAAACAGTGGGACAAACATGACTAACGTATTATTTACAAATTAGAAAAAATAAATAAAAGTATGTGTTTAAATGCCTTGATGGCCCAGTGATTTTAAGGTCTCGGTACAAATCCAGGTAAATGCAAATGTGACTTTTTTAATTTAAATGTACTTTCTTAGTCATTCTTAAAAATACATTTGTGAAGGAATAAATTGGGCAAGCGTGGATGGTAAAAGGCTGGTAATATTATTATTGATTTATTTTGTAGGTACTTATATTAAAATAAGCTGGGCGATGCATCGAACTAATTAATATCTAAAATAACGTTTCCAAGGACCTTACCATTAAATAGAAAAATCAAATAAATTTCAAATAAAGAACAGTAAAAAAAAATAACGGACTTTATATTCCCATTGCCAGAACACATAAGAGAAAAACTCTCTATGCATCGTAGTCTAAAAAAATACATTCGTATCCCACAAAATATCCAGTGGACCAATGAAAAATGTATCAGCCATCTATCATAAACTCCTCGTTCGGATACTCAGCAGAACAGAAAAAACTCAGGGGTTCGTGAGTAACGTCGTACCAAATTAAATCTGTAGGCTATAAAGAACAGATGACGGGCAGCTAACTTCTTTGGACTATTGGTGATACGTAGATATATTGCTAAGCTGTGGCAACCTTTTGTTTTGGTTTATAGTTCTGTGGTGTTTTAGTTGTATTACGTCGTTAGTACGCGTTATTGTCTGTAATGAAGATCAATCCAGACCCCTTTGAGAGAGCATGTTAAGCCATTGGTCTTGGCTTTTTTTTAGGTCTTTGACAGTTGTTACGGGAAGTCTCCTCCTCTCCTAAGAGCTCCGATAGTGTGACACTGCTAGTCACACTTTGACTTCCCTTCTTACCAAGGGCTACCATATTACTAAAAATTATCATGAAATGATATTTATTAAGAACCGTAAATTTACGGTATTTTAGGTTACTATATATCGTAGGTACTTATATACGTTTTGAAAAACCACTTTTACATGGCATAAAATGGGATAAGTAAATTAGGATTACTAATAGTCGGTGTTTCTTCGTCGCATGGAATCTAGCTATAGTATCCTGTTACCCAGTAACTGATTGTGGCGGTCGCGTTGTTATGGAAGTCAGATAGGCAGTCGCTCCATGAATAATACAGCTGAATCCAGTTAGCCGTTAGCTGATTCGAAGAAAGTATGTAAAAGGCTAGGCAGATGATAATCCAGCAAGGACTGTCATAGCTTCATAAAAAGTACCAGCCTATTACTGTCCCACTGCAGGGCAAAGGCTTCTTCTCATACAGAGAAGGCATGAGCATTAATCACCACGCTTGCTCAATACGGGTTGGCGATTTCAGACTTATATTAATTATATAAGTCCAGGTTTCCTCACGATGTTTTTCCTTCACCGATGTCAGTCGAATTGAAAAACTCACATTGCTGCTTGCCCAGATTTGAACCCACAACCTCGTGCATAAGAGGCGAGGCCTAAACCACTGGGCCATCATGACATTTTATTTGTGCATAGCAACATATGTAACACTAAAAAGCACACAGTATCATCCATCACCTCGCCGATGTATGTAATCTTTCATTGACAAATGTACGACCACAAGCCTGCTATACATCAATACATACATTACCGTGTACCACGTAATTGTGACGCATGGTGACACGAGTCGACGTCACCGCGATGACGTCATCAATATCTCCTTGTTAACTCGATATTAATTACGAAGCGATAATTAGAACATATTGGCCGTTTCACTAATTTGTAGCGGATATTGGATGCTTTGTTTGTTAAGGGGATCGTGTAGACAATAATTATACAAGATTTTATTACATTAGTATGATAAAAAATATTTGATAATCACTTGAGATCATCTAGGTCAAAGTTTTGGTTTCAACGGGCTTTAAGGTACTATCTGAAAGGGTTCTTCAGCTGTACATAGCATAATACATAAAACATACACATACACACACACATACGTACACACGTATGTATGTATAGTACGTGTGTATATATTTATACATGTAGCTGAAATACATTGTTTCAATTGCGATTGAAAGTTAAAAATGAAACTTCAATTTCCTCAAACTACCATTTTTTTGCCAAGACCTGTTTATAACGTTGAAGTTCAGAATGTTCAATTTTTAAAACGTCCAATAATATAAAATATTAGGAATAGGCTGTGTTAAGCCAATTTCTACAACAACCGCTGGAGTAAACGTGTTCTTGAGTGGAGACCGCGACTCGGCAAACGTAGTGTAGGACGCCCTCTGACTAGGTGGGATGACGATCTGCGAAAGACTGCAGGCAGATGCTGGATGCGGCAAGCTGAAGACAGGGCGCTAAGGCGCTCATTAGGAGAGGGCTATGTCCAGCAGTGGACTAATATAGCCTGATGATGATGATGAAGCCAATTTCGACTGTAGTAAAAAAAGTTTTTAAATGTAACCCTACCTTATCTCTCAGCATATCCCGGACTCTGGTCGCCTGATGTCTGCTGCGGTGCAGTTCGAGCTGCAGCTCCAGACACCGCTCCTGCCAGTTGATAGACCCGACCTCTTCAGCTGCTAGCTCGTACTCCAGTGGGTCCACGCGAGAGGAGTGGGCGATCGGCCTGGAGGATTGAGGGTTGAGTTAGAGAATAAAGATTTAATTGGCATATGCTTTACAGAAATATTACATCATCAATGTTTATTTCACTTGTCATTTGTAGATCTTTGAGATTCGTTACGGGTAGTCGGAAGTCCGAAAGTCTGACAACTAGTATTACCAAGGGGGATACCCCTTGGTAATACTAGTTGTCAGACTATTTACTTGCCATTTCATATACTTTCATTTTTCTATTCTAAGATATTGTTGCCAAGTAAATGGATTGTGGAGATCAGAGAGGTAGGTGCTCCATTTAAATTACTGGTATTCAGCTGCATCCGATTAGACAAGAAGCCGACCCCAACATAGTTAGGATAAGGCTTACAGCTTACCCCAAATCGATAGCGTGACTTTAACATAATTTTTAGAACGTAATAAATAACAAAGCAGTGAAAAGGAATATAAACTTATCCTTTATGCGATTTCGTAAAGTTTATGCAAGATGCGCGTCATAGATGTATACTTTTCTTTTATTAGCCTATACTGTCCCACTGCTGGGCAAAGGCTTTCCCCAAGTCCTTCCTTTCCCGTGACGCATTGTGCCAGCCTTCATAGTATGCGTCCAGATCCACTCGCCACCTCTTTCTGGGCCGGCCTCGGCGTATAGGTACTTTTGTTACTTTTTATATTTTAATTTCTATGAATATTGTGTCTGTCTGAACGCAGATTTTAAATCAGAACTAAACTATGCCAATTAATAAAGATTAATCTATAGATTGGCTAGTAAGGTACCAAACCAAACACATGTTCGTGACTTGTAGTGCAACTTGGCATAATATTAGGTGCGGCTCACAAACTACATTATTATCTTACATCGATAGGCCCCTTTTAGGCTATCAGAAACAAATTAAGTTCAGAATTAATGCACACTATACTAATCAGTATTCCATATTCAGTCATACAAAACCTATCTGTTGATAGGTTAGGTTAAATAAGGTTGTATGTTTACAACCTTATTTTTTTATTAACCTGTTAAGGGGTCACTATGCACAATATTACGATCAACTTTAAATATGAAGAAAACCCTGAAGGTTAGGTTCGTATGGAGTACTACGCACTGGCATGCTTGTATGACCAGGTTGTATGAACGTAATCAAAGCAAAAGGAATATGTAAAAATCGTAGCAGATTCCGTTCTGTAGTTACTGCCTACCCCCATGGCAAAAAGTGAGTTTTTGTATGTACTCGTATGTAAAGTATAAAATTAGTATACATTCTTTCTCAGTATTCATTTCTCAGTAAATTGATAAGTTATTTAATCATGATTACACAAAAATATATATGAGAGTATTCTAGAGTCTGAATTTGTACCCGGTAGCTGGCAATATGCTACCCTTACATGGGATTTAAACATAACTAGAGATATGTGGGTGTCATGTCAAACCTTGAAATCGCGAAAAAAAATCAGCTGCTCCATACTTTTGTCTATCTTAGAAACAGGAAATGTACCGTTCTTTTTCAGGAATTTAGCGTTCGTCCTTTAGTAAAAAATATTCATATCAATGACCCTTTGATAAGATCTGCAAATTTTTGGGGCAAAGAAAATTACGCTGTAGATTTTTAGGCTGTTTACACACCCAGCCACAAATCCAGGGTTAAATCAACAAAGTACGCGACACACGTATCCAATGTTCGCCCAAAAATTTGCAGAACGTATCATAAATATTCCACAGTACTCATTAATATAAATGCACAATATTTCGCCTGACTATAAATACTTGAGCGGGGTTGAAACTCGCTCCATAGGATTAATACTAACAAATGAAGCATTATTAATATTGAATGATTAATTAGCAAGGGCTGAAATGAGCCGGATTATCTGATGAGATCAACTGAATTGATGGCACTCACTTAATGGAAATGTTAACCGACTTTCAACTGAATCTGTTTTGTTGTTTTTGAATTGTTATGGCTACTGTTTGTGTGGTAGTTTTTGACGCTGTGAAAACTGACTTTTTAGATTGTTTCACGGTTTGACTCAAATCAAATCAATTATGTCATCATCAATCATCGATGTACACTTACGAGGTGGTAACATAAAAATTGGAAATATTCATAGAAACAATCATGGACCCTATCGGGCACAGCATTTTTTTAAATAAGTAGATCTCTCTACTTATTTAAAAAAATGCTGTGCGTGTTATTCATTTATAATTTATTTAATTATCTTACATTTAATATTGCTTATTTGTTTACTTGCTTAGATATTGCTCATTATTATCTATTAAGATCATATAATTATTTTAATAGGTACTATATAATTTATTTTTGTTATTTTAATTATTAAAAATCTGTTATTTATAATTATGTATGACTCTTTTCAACCGACGAACAAAAAGAGGAAGTTCTCAATTCGACAGGTTTTTTTATGTGTTCACACAGAACTTTTTACAGTAGTCCGATTAAGAATTATTTTTTTACATACTTACGTAAACATATATATATTTATATATATCCTGGAGTCTGGATTTGTGCCCGGTTGGTGGCAATAAACTCGTCTCCTATTCTATGGGGCTTATTTCTAACTGGCGAGATTTGGATGTTACTCAAGGTGCACTTCTGCCCAACACTTCGGGGAATTCAGGCATGACGTTGCCCAAAATGCAAATACAAATATTTGTTACGTGCGGGAATTGAACCCACGACACGGGGCGCACCTGCCGATCACGCAGCCACTGCGCCAACCGTGACGTCAAGAATGAATGTTATGTATGTTCCGCTGCACGTACTGATATAATAATAATGTTTTCTTCGACAGCAATACTAAGCAATTCAGAGGGCCTTATGGGAGATTTAAAACTTCCTCTGTCGCGTTCAATTACGTTTATTTGTATGGAATACGAGTATATATGTTACTGTCACCAGACGGCGTTTATTCAGTTTCATGCACCCCACGCTTTTTTCCATTAATATACATTTGTTTCTTATTTACTCTTTTCTTAATCCGAATTTATTAAATTTGATTTTCTATAAAACCGTGTTTTTTTTTAAACTACTATTTATTTTTCATTTTATAGTTGAAGTTGGATTTTCTATAAAAGTGTGTTTTTTAGTTTTTTCAAACTATTATGTTTTAATCGAATTATTGCAATGTAATCGGTTTTTGACAGGTGTGCAAAATTTGAATGAAATCTGGCCGTTGAAAGTGGGTCAAAAACGGCGCCCTAAGGAGTCGGTTACAAACAAACATACAAAAAACATACAAGTGAAGCTAATATAAAACGTGTAAAAAGAGTATGGATGCCGTTGGCTTGCAGTAGGATAGTGCAGACTAATTAAAAATAACGTGTGCGTTCGGGGGTCTCCCGTTGGAAACAAAGTTCATAATACGCACACACGCACTCTTAAGTAATAAAAAGAGACAGATTAAGAGAGAGAGAGAGAGAGAGAAGTCGCATAGAGGGGGCATAACGCTTCTTCCTTACGTGATGATTTCTACCGGTCAAAGGCAAGCCGCGTTAACTTCGTTTCAAAAACAAACATGAGAATATATAGCGTCTTTACAGCAGTACCTAACCCATCGCAAGTGTTGCCCTTAAGAATAAATTAGTAGTAACACTGATACCTAACTCAAACAAGACAATTTACAAATGGAATTTTAACATCTAATCATGTTTACAAATCCAGTTTACCATAACGCCTACAAATGCCTTGAGGGCTTTATACCTGCAATAACTTCTAGAATTTATCAGATTCTAATATGCTAATCATTTTGTTACTAGATTGAGACACTAATTAATGGGCCAACAATCGATAAGAGCATTATTTCTACCTTTAGTGTTATTATCAGCGGCCATCTTGTTTAGTTCCCAATTTTATCGATACTAGTATTGGACTTTAATAGTCTTGTAACGATAGTGTGTAACAAGCCTTAAGATTTATCCAATCAGATTAAATTGTGGCTTAGTTAGTTATTAACTTAACATTGCATTTGAATGACTTAACTTGAGTTGGCATAATTAATATGGTTCAACTGACATTTTCCATACCGTCAGTCTAAAATGATAAAATTATATAATTATTTAGTCAAATTATGACATTATGTTGCAGTATATATTATCAAAATAACAGTATTAATTCTTATTGAGCGCCTACTTATGAAACTAAAAAGCTGTTAGGAATAATTTCCAATGTCCAAATTTCTACAATTGATTCGCTTAATATAATTAGTTTGTGATTAAATTAAACTAAATTAAATACCCAGAAAAAGGTGGCGAGTCGAGCTGGACGCATACTATGAAGGCTGGCACGAGGTGACGCGGGAATGAGTACTAGAAAGGACTTGGGGAAGGCCTTTGTCCAGCAGTGGGACACTATAGGCTACTAAAAAAATGTGATTTCTATTTATTTGTATCAAATACTTTAACTAAGTTTGATTTATTTCCCTGTATTTTTATTATTGGCAAATGTATGGATTGATTTTATCTGAAATAAACTAATTAATTATAATAATAATATAGATTTTTTATGTTTTATGTTTAGTATTGTTGTGTGCCTGAATCCGTGCTGAATAAATGATTTTTCTTTCTTCTTTCTTTCTTTATTTTAGTTGAATCATTTAGTAATCACCGAACATTTTGTACATTTCTTAAACCGACAAACTGTTACGCAGTTTGGTCGGTGGCATTAGCACTCGTGTTATTTCCTTAATTTTGTTCAAATGGTGAAAAGTAACCATAATATAAATTAGTTTCTATACGACCAGCAAATATTGTGGCAGCGCGAGTCGCCGACAGCACACGTGCCGGTCGGCACATGTAATACACGGAGTCATGGAAATAGTAACCCTAACAGAACGCAACAAGGTATTAAACTCAATAACACCTGGTACTGTTACAATTACATGCACAAAGCCTTTTGTATCTCCAATCTGCGCAAGAGTACCAACGCGACAGAACACACACACACATGCGCGACATTAGTCATGAAAGCGTCACCGATAAAAGAATTCGACTAAGGCCCATTTTTAACAACACTAAGCCACGGTAATATTATAATAACTAAGCCACCTAAACGCATGCTTAAATATTATTGCGCTGTTGGATATTCAACTCTCGGTGTTAAACCGAGCGTTTAAAATCAAACAGTGCGCTTTTTAGTGAAAACGAGGGTATTTTCTCAACCAAAAACCAGTCTACATTACAACTTTTGATCAGCTGCAGTATATTGACAGGACCTAATGTCACCGAAGACACCAAATGAAAATAGAAAAAAAAACACTTTGCCCCACACTAGGAATATCTCCTGTATCGTGGGTGCGTTTAAAAACATATAAACTCAGAAACAACCGGACCCGGAACAACTACCATACAAATATTTGTTCCGTGCGGGAATCGAACCCAGCGCAGCAGTCAATGGCTCAGCCGCTGACCAACCGAGTCGCGCCGAATTCTATGAGAGTTTAGTACAGTACCTTGCTAGTTTCTTTATTTATGCACCACTATAGTGCATTTTCCAGTGTTTGTATGTGACATTCGTTGTATCAACTTACTGCATACTTTAGCATACCAACACAGTGTCTCTTGGTGAAGGTTCGCCAAGGCCCATCTTTAGGTCCAAGGCGAGAGGAGCTTGAAGAACCAATTAATAATATAGGTGAAGGATGGGTGTTTTTGGGGACTGTCTTAACGTTTTGACGTTCAAAAAGTGCTTATTCTCTGCTTAATTTGAGTAAATGAATTTTGATTTTTGATTTTATAGGAGATTCTAAGATCTAAGACATAACTCACCTAGGTGGCGGGGGCGGCGGATCTCGCGACCTCCTTGGCATCAGTCGAGGACTGTTCGGGGTACTGGACGAGTGGCCAGCCCCACTGAGGTCCGTGAACCGAGCCAGAGGGTCGAAGATCTGCGACAACCGCCGCGACCTCTCCTCGGACATTGTAAACACACAAACACAACACAACACTAAAAAAATATATTATTATATCACATAACGACCCCGCACTGCCGTCTGTCACAGTTAAATCACAAATGACTATTTCGAACGGTCCGAATGATTCAAACTACGGAAGTGGTTATCGCCGGCCGCTGGCAGGTGGCGCTGCCGGTGACGCGGGATTTGGCGCGCAATCGCCGCCGCCATCTTGTCCGTCTGATCTTTTTCACAGTTTAATTTGCCTTTGCGCCGCCGCCGCCGTATTTAGAACGCTGGAAAATAAATAATAAGTATCAGTTGACGTGTCATCGTTAGGTGGTTAGACGGGAGTTAGGGAATCCAATGCAATTAGAGATTGGTTCTGGCCGACATTTTGGAGCCGTGTCAAAATAATGTCGTCAAGTTGTCGTTAGCTAAACGAGTTGTACTGGAGATTGTTTTCAACACTCAATTTGTTGTGTTTCGAATTACGCGCCTAATTAGGAAATGTTGATGGGAGAAAAGTGTATTTTTACATTTGGGTTGCCACGAGGATGTAGCTGAATGGTAGATACGCTTTGGTAAAGACCAAAAGACGAACACTATTCTAACACTACACAATTTTCAGTATCAAAAGCACTGTAACACATAAGCCATTCACACACCCACCGCCACGGCTCAATAAAAAGAAACGAAAATAAAAACTGTTTTAATCACAGTTGACCAGTTCTAACGATTCCTATAAAACTATTTCAGAGTCCATTAACAGCATCGCGTAAAACCGTACAAATGATTCCTTTTAATATTATTTATTTTTTTGCTCTTTAACGTTTTCTCGTAAATTATAATCTGTAGCTAATGTTACGTTATTAAGAAAACATAAGATTTCTTTGAACAGGAATGGAAAACCTTTGATAATATTTATTATGTTTATTCTGCAAATCGTTTTTATGAGAGGAAAGATGCTTACTTGGTAGTTATTATTAATAATTGTGTACTTGACATTTATGTAAACTCTAGTTACAAAATGGCACTTTATAAGAAATCTTGGTCACTCATGTAATAATTATAATAATTCGATTGTTACTCGCGAATGTAAACATATCCATAGTAATATTAGAAATGTCAAAATAACTCTGTCTGTCTGTCTGTTTCTTATTCACGCTAAATCCGCTGAACAGATTTATATGAAATTTGTTATGGAGATATTTTGAGACTCTGGTAAGGACATAGAATAGTTTTTATTCTGCGACTTCATCTGCATCCGCGACAACCGAGTTTAACGCGAACGAAGTCGAGGGAAAAAGCTAGTGAATAAATGGATAAAAATATAAAATAAAGTTATAAGTGATGGGCCAGCCCACTAAAGTGTTGTAACAAAAATAAATCGAGTGTGAGTTCACAAGCGGTAAAAGTGAAACTTTGTATTCTGGTTAATTTGTAAGAGAATGTGATGGATACACTATGGAGGTGGTAAACAGAAAGAGAGAGAGAGAGAGAAAGATAGAAAAACATTTTGTTTATTTTGTATCTTTTTCATATCATAAAATCCAATTCACACCGTTCCAAAAGTAGTTTCACTTCAAAAACGATATTCACGAAACCATTTTCATAAATCAATGCTAACAAAAATGTCTGGCAGATATTTACGTAAACATAAATCAAATCAACAACACTTACATATTCATTGCACTTAATAAAACCACAACACGTAAAACAGAACAAAAAAAAAACATCAACCAACCTTGCACGCTTTTAATTTACTTTCGAACAAAACCATGAATAGTAAACTAGAATTGTTATTAAATATTCACAATCATATTCGCGAAAGTTGTCAACAAAACTATGAACTTTGCACAAAGTATTAGTTCGTGTTATTCAAGCCAGACGCGGTGGCAGACTAACCAATGGATAAACAGATGAATAACAGGCAACTCTTTGATATTCAAAATTAGTTCGTCTCACCTTTGGAGTACAGTGATTCTCAATGAACAACCGTAGATTAGTGTAACCGCCTTCTTTACAAACACAAAATAATAATAGCTCTTCCCTTAAAATGTGCCACTGTCAGATCCCTTTGACAACCGTACCTCTTTAGAATTTTACCCGCTATACAAGAAACGTGTTTTTTTTCTTTATATCATAAGATGGTACGGAACACTTCGTGTGCTCGTCCGTCTCATACTCGACCGGTTTTTTTTTTTAATAGTAGCGTAAATCCGTGTGCTTGGTAAAAACGTTTTATTAAAATTATGGACATGTTTATTTATTTGTAACTTTGATTAATAAATTGATTTTAATTCTTGACACTGAGTCTTATTTAATGTAATAGTGTAATGTAAATATGTAGTATATATTCATTTTAACTGCATTGAATTGGACTGTTATTTGCATGATATAAAGTTAAATATTTGCACGACTGTAAAGTCGATTACAGTAAAACCCTGTTCTAATATTGGACATCATTATTCTGTGCAAATAAATAATCAATTCATTCATTCACTCGTTGTTTGATATTGGTTAAAAACTACTTGGGTACAACAGACATAGTTTGTTCTGCAAAAAGTCAATGATATGTGGAACCTGTCGAAGCAAAACGATGGTTAGGAGATGAGGGGTAACCACTTCACCTGCTGTAGTTGATGTCAAGAGACCATAAAAAAAGTGTGAAAATAGTTTGATGAAATTAAAACATCAATAAATTTATCTTTCCGGACGAAAACACCTTGAGATAATTACATTGAAATTGATTCGTTTCTCTTTTCCGGACGGTGTTTAAATGCTTTATTAATTAAATTGCAACTGAATCAAATAATCGTGGAAAACAATGCTCATTTTCAATAATTACGGTATCCAATGTCTGCTTAATAGGATTGCTTTACTGCCTGTAATCAAAACTATAAAAAAAGTTATTCTTTTGCTTCACCAAATGATTTTCCCTACGTCGATCTCGAATACAAGCATACAATTGGTGATATACTTTAGAAAGATCAAGTGCGTAGTACTCGCAACCTTTCTGACTCCATGAGAAAAGGCGGGAGTTTATGTATGTGTTGTGTATGTACCCACACGCTTAAAAGAAAATCATTACTAAAATTGAAGTAACGTTTGTAAGTAGGGGGTAAATCTCTTGGGACATGAACCTGTCACTGGTTTCTAAATAAAAATCAAGTTCTCCACAATAGTCTACAATTTATAATAAATAAATAATGCTGGACAATCCACACAGCATCATCTAGCCCCAAGCTAAGCAGAGCTTGTGTTATGGGTACTAGATGACTGATATACTTAATACAATACATTACATAGATAGATATTTTTTATTATACATAGCAAATACCCAGAACACCCGGAACAAATATTTGTAGATCGTACAAACATTTGTCCCGACGCGGGAATCGAACCCGCAACCTCATGCGTCGCAGGCGGACCTTCGCCCGCCGCGCCACATCGGTTGTCAAATTTGACCAACACCATTATAGTATTCAAATACCAACTTGCCAACTATCATAATAATCTTCTCACTAAAACTGCAACAGTAAAGTTTCTCATTTCCCTTTCACAAAATCTGTTCAGATAAAGTGTAGACCACTCAAACTCTGCATACATTTTACACTCCATTCACTAAAATATACATATTTTATTCTTAAATGTTAACGCTTTGGGAAACTCTGCACAAGCCCGTAGACTTAACTGCTACCGACTCGTTTGAATGAAACAACATATACTTAGGCACTATACAGAGTGTTTCGAATTTTGTAGTGATTAACACGATGAATGTGGATTCGAATTTGGGCAAGTACCTTTTCGACTTTACTTCCTCCCTTGGTCATCACGCGTGAACGGCTGGACCAATTCCGCTAATTCTTTTTGTGTTATGATTGTTATTGTACGGAGAAGGTTAAAGAAAAAATAAGAAAATGGCGCAGAAAAGTAGAAAATTTCAGAAAATTAAGGACTATTTTAACTTCGCGCGTTTGACAATTAGAAGAAAGAAACAAATTCGTTAATGCTCGTGCCTTCTCTGTATGAGAAGAGGCCTTTGCTCTGTAGGGGGACAGTAACAGGCTCAGGAAAATGAATGTATCTAAACATACATATCTTGACTGCGTGACTTGAACGAACTAAAATGCATTACATACCCAAGATTACTAAAGATTTAGCAAAAATAATCATTTTTTCTAAGGCAAAAGAAATGTCCACATTACGTGTGTTATTGTCTGTCTAAACTAATATTTATTATAAAGAGGAAAGGTTTGATTGTTTTTAATGGATAAAGTCTTTCACCTTTAAAAAGATACATTATCGGCGAGTAACATTGGCTATTTCAAAACTACTCTTTAAATGGGTTTGAGGGGATGTTAACACCTTAAACGCCAGGTGACAGACATACAATATATTTTCTATTGTGTCTCGTTTTCTGGCAGTTAAGGTGTTAAAGTACGAAGCGTACGAAGACACTAAGTACGATGCACGGTTGGCGCAGCGGTTGAGCGATTGTGTAGCAGGTTCAATCCCTGCACGGAACAAATATTTGTGTGGCCTCCAGGTAGTTGTTCCGGGTCTGGCTGTTTTGTTTATGTGAGTTTAAATGTTTGTAAACGTACCCACGATACAGGAGAAATTCCTAGTGTGGGGCAGTTCTTTTTAATTAATAATTTATAAAACTTCCTGCATACACAACACACCCTGTACACAAGTTACATGTATAGTCGAATACAACTACAGAATGTGTATTGAATTCTTACAATAGATTTTTATTTATGTAATGTAACCGTAGTGAGTTATTACTGGGGTCCTTTTCATCTTACTTTATCCCCTTCTGCTTATGAATGAATGTTATCGTACTTGAAATTCTTAGATGGCCGTTTCTTTTCAAATTGAATCTTAATTCATAAGATATTAGGGCGATAAAGGAGTTCGTTTGGCCTTGATATGTTCTGAATATTTTAAATCAAAATACTAGTACTACGGTCAATTCTATACATATTTAAATCAGTTTGATTAAAATCAAGTTCAAAATTCAAATAAGACTGAGAATCAACACTTTTTGTACGTCAAAAATTACATAAGACAGTACCTCAAAACGCCCACTTTCACCACTTCCTAGTGTTTATGCTGGGAAGAAGAAGTGGCGCAACAAACTCCCCAGCAACACATCTACCGACGTCTACCCATCACGGTCAGATGTCTGCATCATTTTACTTGCTTTTTCCTTACTTTGTTTGGGTAGATTTCCAGTCTTCTTCTTCTCTAAGTCTAACCAGATGCAGTTTAATTCCAGTCCTTTACATGGAGCGACTGACTATCTGACCTTCACTACCGAGTTACTGGGTAACCCCTTGGTAAGACTGGTTGTCAGATTTTCGGGATTCTGACTACCCGTAACGACCGTCCGAACGGCTTAACGTGCTTTCCGAGGCACGGAGGATTAATTAGCCACGAGCCCCTCATTTATGGTTAAATCTGTAATTTTGAAATTGCTTTGTTTTATCACTGAATACTGACATTTTATAAAATCTTATTGATAAATAATGCAAATCTTCGATACTTATTTGTATAGAAGAATTTTTTTTTTTTTTTTTAGAAAAATTGACGTGTCAGTTTCTAATGTCATAATAACAACTTTTTATTGAATGCATAAGTATGAGAGTATGAAAGTTACAACAAAAAAAATCTTAAATTTGGTTGTCTGTCCGTTTGTTTGGGCTAATCTGTGAAACGCCTGAAAAGATTTTGACGGGACTTTCACTGGCGGATCTGGGCCCTATCGGAATGACAGCGCTGTGGTAGCGCTGATGTGTTAAGGAGTAACTAGGCTACTTTGAATTTTAAAATAGAATTATGGTTCCGCGTAAAAAAGCTCCCATGAAATCCACGCGGGCGAAGTAGCAGGCAACAGCTAGATATAAACATAATATATAACTTGCTGTTCAGTGTTATGTATAAATATACCGACACTATTGTCGGTGTCATGTAAAAGATAAACCTTGAAAGCTTTCAAATAACAAAAATACTCGTTCGCATGTTTATTTATTTATTTAATACTTTAAGCACAAATGTACAGAGGCGGACTTAATGCCATAGGCATTTTCTACCAGTCAACTTTTGGTTGATGCAGAGACTAACAGTGGCAGGTGCAATTTCTTAAAAGAAAATAAAAGGGAAAGATTATAAACTTACAAAGTTATGTTTAACATACAAAGGAAGCAGAAAACTGCTCTCCTCTACAAAAAACTTTTTCTTGCAATCTCACATCAGCACCAGAACCACAGGATTGCATTTCACTAGACACGGAAAGATTTATTTCCCACCTGTCCCATGCCCATAAGAAATCCGATAATGTTTATAACAAACAGCTGACCTGAAAAATTGCCACGGAAACTGAAATTACGGGGGCACTGACCAGAAAATTGACGGCGGAACCCGAAAACTCTACAGTTATGTCCTTTGATTAATGTTATCAAGTCGGTTATCTGGGGACACCCCTTAAATTGGGGTCAACCCTTTTTTGGGGCCATCCGAGGATTTTTTTTTATCTGTAGACTTTATTTTGGGCAAACGATTGTTTTCATTTTAAATTTGTTTTTGTTTTTGGGAAGTTGAAATCTCCTCTTTGTAGGTACTTTTTAGTTACTATTTATTTGTTGATGATGAGAGAAAGAGATACATACTGCAAGGACAGATTCAAGGTGGCTCAGGAAAAGGCAATCTGGAAAAATTGATGTAGGCTTTTGTTTTATATGTGTTGGGTTTGCCCTTGACTCTAGTCTAGGACAGAAGTGACAGAAACAAAGTTGACGATGGAGTGAACTTACCCAGAAGAAGCCTGCCACTCTAACTTTGAAGAGAAGGCCTTTTTAGACAGTGTCAGGGAAATAAAATAAATTGGTATATGGGCAAATGCCCTTCATCATCAGAATCAGACATATTTGGAACAAAAGAGATTCGTCGAATGTGTGGTGCACTCGCCGTTGACGTTTCTGGAATGATCCCTCGTTCAACATGGCCGCGCTGACCATCGCCTCGACGCTCCGTCAGACTGACAGCTGTCAAATCTCGTTCCGACCTCTTTATCTATGCGCCGTCAGGTATAATAACAGATTTTTAGGAACAGTAAACTGTGTACTTATATAAAAAAACAAAAAACCTGAAGTGCAACCTGGAGTTAATCTTCTAATATACAATATTCTTGTGTAGCAATGTTTGTTACCAAACTCCTCCTAAACGGCTGGATCGATTTGCATGAAATATTGTGTGCATATCGGGTAGGTCTGAAAATCGGCCAACATCTATTTTTCATACCCCTAAGTGGTAAGGGTGGTCCATTTTTTCTACCCTACAAATTTCCTAAAAATCATTTATATGGCAAAACAACGAATGCTGGGTCAACTAGTAATGTATAGAATTAAACCATGTAGTTGCCTAGCGTGCATTTCACTGACATTAAGTATTGTATTAAGTATATCAGTCATCAAGTACCCATAACACAAGCTCTGCTTAGCTTGGGGTTAGATGATGTTGTGTTTATTGTCCAGCAATATTTATTTTATTATTAATATCAAGAGATCTTACTCGTCTTATGATAAGTCACAAAGCTATGTTTGATATCCAAAGTACATCAGATTTCTAGTAACAGTATCTCATGTCCAAACCCCACCTTTTTGCCTAAATCCAGGCTTCAGGCTGTAAGAAATACATCGAAGCTCCGAGCATCGACTGCAGCAAGTGTTTCGGCTTGAAACTAACACCAGTTCAGGATGTTAAGATTAATTTATTATCTCGAGGCTAGGGTTGCCAAATTTCGTTTAGATCTTAAAACTAGTTAACTTTGGTAAATAAGTTCCAGCCTGAGACTGCCTCGTTGGTCTAGTAGTCCTAAGCGGAAATGCTGAGGGTCCTGGGTTGGATTCTCAGGTTGGGCCAAGTGTTTTATTGAGTTTTTCTAATAAGCTTTTTTTTTAAGGAAGCCCGGTTGATGGCAATAGTCTCGTCCACTATTACATGGAAAACATAACTGGCGAAATGTGGGTGTTACTATAGATACCTCTGCTAAAACCTTTGGGGAAGTCAGGCGTGATATTGTGTATGTTTTAGCCTATCGGTCGATCTAGCTATATTGGGTCTATAGTCGTACAGCACCCAAAACCAGTGTTTTCAAGTGGCATCGTTTTACCCAGTTACTGCTTGTATCGTGGCAGGCGTTCTGTGTAAAGTACTGATATTCAGCTTCACAAAGACAGTGACAAAAATAACTTCCAGTGTGCACTGGAAGTTTTTTTTTGTCACTGTGATTATAACATTTTTTTTATTATTTATGACCTATTGTATGCCTGAGCCTAAACAAATGATTTTTCTTTTTTTCTTCATATAAATGAGCAATTTCATCAAGTTGAAGTGTTAAACAGCCCAGTCGTCAAATTAAATTAGTCTCACATTTTGAAATGTGTCAGTTTATTCCCAGGTTGTCTAACTTTTCAGACTGAAACTCTCCAGACTTTTGACATAGATAACAAAGACTCTACTAGAGTTATTACTTTAGTTACAAAACAGTTATAAAAAGCAATCAAAATTGTTTACCGCAGTAAGAAACAATTTTCATAACAAGACAGGTTATAATAGAAACTTTGATAAAATACACCAAAACAGAATTCACAATGACTGTAGGTACTACTGCAAAAAGTCACAAAAGGTGGTAGCGCAAACTGAACCTTACTTAAAGGTGTTACAGTAATATTTCTTAAAACACATAATAATATAACATCACGCTTTTATTCCCTGAAGAGTTAGGCAGAAGTGTACTTATGATACACCCACATTTCGCCAGTTATGTTTAAGTCCCGTATAATAGGGGGCGAGCCTATTGCCATCAACCGGGCGCGAAACGACAACACAACACAAAATACTTTTTTTTTATATTTTTGGAAACTTAATGGCAAAAGCAGGATAGGTAACCTAATCTTTCTTTATTTCTTCTTACATGACACAACATCACGCCCCTATCCTGCGAAGGATTGGGCAAAGGTGCAACTATAGTAGCACCCACATTTCGCGAGTCATGTTTAATTTTTAAGTCTCATGTAATAGGGGACGAGCCTATTTCCACCAACCGGGTACAGATCTGACAGAGACTCCAGACTGCTAATGAGAGAATTCCTATTTGAAATACTTTGACGGACCTGGGAATCGAACCTCACGATCAGACCAACGACATAGTCTTTTCTTTTTACTTATTCTAACGATTTTCTTTCTACTTTTTGAAATACATCTTCCATATAGACAAAACTAAACAAAACCCACAAACAAAAGTTTCTTTCCCATCATATTTATTCTTCTCCTGCATTTATTCGACTCCACATTAGCTCTCCTGCAAGCCCTACCCGATCTACTTGTCTAGCTGGAGCTGAGACGTTCGATGTACTTTGCCAACAAATGCCAATGCCAACCGGCGTAGCTTATGGCAGCATGGCAGATTACATGGGATTTGTCGTGTAGCCAGCTGCACCGTGTTTGACTTCGAAACGGGCATAGCGCATATTTGTTATAATTAATTTAAGTCCCAGAGGGACGTTGGTACTAAGCGCTTTGAATGGAAGCAACACTTTCGTGGTTGTTTTTTACAGAATAAGTTCTATTATTTGTGTAACATAGGTAGAAAAATAAATACTGTTTTTAGGTTTAGGATATATGACGCCATGTTATGTCAAGAGGGGAATAAATAAATAAATAATGCTGGACAATCCACACAGCATCATCTAGCCCCAAGCAAGCTAACCAGAGCTTGTTTTATGGGTACTAGATGACTGATATACTTAATACAATACATTACATAGCTAGATATTTTTTATTATACATAGCAAATACCCAGAACACCCAGAACAAATCTTTGTAGATCGTACAAACATTTGTCCCAAGGCGGGAATCGAACCAGAAACCTCCTGCGTCTAATTTATTAATCCTGTTTTTATATCAGTTGCAGTGACCCTAGAGCGCCACGTTACACTAGTTCACGTCCATTCTTCTATTTCACAAACCCAAAACATAAACATCTTGGTAGTACAGTCGCGAACACAGCCACATAAAGTAGTACTGTAGCGTGCTACGGTACTAATGAGTGATGGGCGGGCGACGTCTCATTAGTGACACACTTTACGGCGCTTTGTTGAGGAAAACCGTGGAAGAATGTTTAGTGAAGCTGTTGTACCTACTTGGTGGAATGACTTTTGTTTTGAGTACAGATAGCAGATATATGCCGATTACATAAAGGAATATACAGGGTGCTGATTTAATCACCTGCAGGATTTAAGGAGGTGAATCAGACCACGGTACTCTACCCAAATAAAAAAAAAGTAAATTATTATTTTTATCAATATACCGACACATTTTCTAATGTAGAGTCAAACCTGGAGCGATTCCCAGGCGTTGACCTTATGTGCTGATTTGTCAATTAAGTCAAAGACACGCAGGGCTGCGATAATAAACTGCCGTTGTCTGAGAGAAATACTAATTACAAAACGTTGTTTTTAAATATACAAGTTTAAAAACCTTTTTATATTTTTTATGCGATCATTACTCATTCCCGTTTGATTACTGCAGATGACTAAATCGCCACCCTGTATAAACAAGACATACACAAAAACTCACGCATTTTCCTAAGTTTACAAACTATGTAATGATACCTGCAACGATCCTTACAAACTCCATACATACATAAACTCTCTCCTTTTTCACATGGGGGTATGCAACCACAGAACGCCAACCGCTACGATCCATACACACTCCTTTCGCTTCGAATACGTGTATAACTGCATAAATCTAGTGATACACGCAGGGCGATTACGAGCAGCACCTGACGTTTCTGAAGAACATCACCAATAAGGTCAGTGTATGTCCGTCTAGAGCGTTCTATCCCGGTGTTTCGAAAAGTAGTTCAAAGAGAAATGATTAAATAATGAATACACCTAAGTTAATGCCTAATTGTTTTAGTACTGTTGGATTTTAAGCGTTTAGAAGCGTCTTATTAACGGACACTAGCAGAAAAGTTAAGCACACAAATAAACCACAGACCAAGAGAAACGAAATTAGGCTTGCGCAAAATAAAACTGGTGAAAATTCAGTAATTAAAACAATGGGCTCTATTTTACGAAACCACAGACTGGAGTAAATACCAGCTAATATCACAAAATTGTGACGAGCTACCACAGAAGCTTTAAAGTGGAGTAAAAGTGACACTCCACGTCAGTATTGTGACGGGTCTGACGTTTGACTCCTGGTGGGCTGTTGGGTACCCTTGATAACGTCAGAACCATAGGCATAGCATGGAACGATAATTACGTGTGACAGTGACATTATTTCTGACTGCACTAATAACAATTTCTGGACGGAAACGTACCAGAAGGTCACAACTGACATAAATATACTCGTACATATATTTTAAGTCATGCACAATGATTTCTAAACTATGATTGATTTTCTTGCTAAAAATTAACACAGAATTAAAGAAGAAGAATAAAGGCCATCGTCTACTATAGCTAGTCCCATTCGCGATTGCTGAGGTCCTGGGTTCGATTCCCAGGTCAGGCAATGTGTTATTGGGTTTTCCAATAGGAATTTTCTCATTACAAGTCTGGATTTGTGCAGAGTAAGTGGCAATACACTCGCACCCTCTTATATGGGACTTAAATTAAAGGAAATACAGGCGTAATTTTATCAATGTCTACTATGGCAGTTAATAACACCTACTAGGTATAGTTGCTGGGGAGTTTGTTCCACCACTTCTTCTTCCCAGCAAAAACACTAGGAAGTGGTGAAGGGTGGGCGTTTTAGGGGACTGTCTTATGTAAACGTTTTGACGTTCAAAAAGTACTGATTCTCAGCCTAATTTGAATAAAAGAATTTTGATTTTTATTGACTTTATACAAGCGAACACACTAAAACATGACTTTATCAATAACCCTGGAGTTTGGGCCAAGTCAGCGAAATGTTTGGTTAACGTAATAAAGCTGTTAAATCACAAATGTTAAACTACCTGATACTAACTTCCTTTTGTGCCTATTGGCCTAGCTCTGTTCTGTCTCCTGCTTGGAGGGAAGTGGGAATTATATTTATTTTTTAACTCCTATGCTTTTCTTTTCTGATTAATTTCGTACCGGGCTCCAAGACAGTTGTATCGTGTCTCCGGGAGTCTTTGGACTTCATTGTCTCGACGCTTTTCTAGTGGTCGCCACTGTTCATTCTGCTTTTCAGGAGTTGCAGTGTTTTGGGAATGGTGAGACGGGCATGGCCCAAAAAAAACCTTATAGAATAGTTTCTCCGGGACTCGTTAGACTTAATTGTAAAACGCTTTTCGTGTGGTCGCCACTGTTGATTCTGGTTTTCAAGAGTTGCAATGGTAAGGGAATAGTGTGGCGGGCTAGTCCCAAAAAAATAAACCGACATAAAATCTACACTTTAAACGATAGTTCCACGATTCCTAAACACACGAACATAACAGAACTTTAAAACCAGCTAATAACACACAATCAAGCTTAACTACCATAGACGCTTAAAAAGTAGATGTGACACACAACACGTCTATGCCACCATTGTGACGCTGGCAGTTTTTGTCGACGCTAACAGCGCTCATTAGTCCGTCTGAATGCTGGTCGTCATTACTGTCTTTGTGTTCGTAATGGCGGACAGGAGCGCTTTTTATGCAAGAACTGCTACAGATGGATTGTTCAGGTAGCAAGGGGCATTCGTTACGTTTTGTTCGGGGAAATTCGCGGCTATTTTTAGGAAATGTGTTTCTTTTTTTCGGTAGGGGAGGTCATGTTTTAGTGACGTAATTTTTTAATTGAATGTGGGGATGTGTTTTTGTTTAGATTTTTCGTTGTTAAAGTTACAAGTTTTTTAACATGCTATCGTAACCTTGTTTAGAAGTGAAAATGATACACATAGATGATACACCTATGGTGTATGTAAACAAGTGCTACCTCAGCCGTAATAGGGCGGCCTTCTTCAGATGGCTACGCGGTGCGAGAGTGGTGTTGACGCACGTCAACGGCCGAATAACTGGGCTCTCGCCTTATATGTGTGTACCATTACAATAAATCAGGCGCACGGGTCGATCGAAGGTCAATCTACACTTGCCGAGGTTAGTCTTTGAATGGGTGACCGTTCATTGCAAATCGAGACTCCTTCGTGCCTCGGAAATCACGTTAAGCCGTTGTCATTTGTAGATCTTTGACAGTCATTACGAACAGCTAGAAAGTATGACAACCAGTATTACCAAGGGGTACTTATCGTGTTGCCCAGTAAGTGGGTTGTGCAATGTGCAGGTCAGATTTGCAGTCGCTCCATGTAAAATACTGATATACAGCTGCATCCGGTTAGACTGGAAGCCAACCCCAACATAGTTGGGAAAAGGCTAGGCAGATAGATAATAATGACGCGACAACACTCCTTCAGCACCACGCATCTATTTCAGACACCTTTTCGGTGGTGGTGTGTTGGTCTAAGTGGAAAGCCTATTGTTGGATAAATAGGGATGTGTCCTAGGTAAAAATATATTAAGTCTATTTAGTCCGTCAGTAAGATTACCAAAAAATATTGGACACGTATTTTTTGCTTACTTAATTCAATTAAAAGTGACAATGATATAGCACATCAAAGTTCAGGAGAAGGGGCTTGTGACGTCATTTTTGGTTTCCTTGACAAAAGAAAAAATACGTGTCCAGTGTTTTTGAGTAATCCAACTTTCGGACCAATCAGATTTTTTAAGGACACTACCCTATTGTGGCGGCAGTTGTACCTTCTTGATGCTGTTGTGAGTGATCAAAATCCACTTTAGCAACCAGATGGATCGATTGCAACCTTGGCAAAGCGCCAAAAAGAGCAAACCAGGAGGCCTATCAAGTCTCAAAATCAATGTTCATGCTGGTATCATGAGAATGAATTAATGGACTAAACTACTTATGGCACTAACACTTAAACTACTTATAAATCCAATTTAGTTTTAATTTAATTTTATACGTGTTTTCTTATTTTACTATTATTTTCAATTGAATCTGTTTTAGTCTTATAATTTAATTTTCTAATTTATTTATAATTCATGGTCCTTTTAATTGTATCAATTAATTTATTAATTATTAATCAATCATATTAATTGTAATTGAATGAGACATTTTGATTGTTTCATCAATGTTTTTTATTGTGTTTATTGAATTATTTATACATTTTCTTTACATAATTTTAATTTTGTTTTTGGATGTATAGTAATTTTTTATGTATGTTATTTAAAGCCCTTTTTATTCTTTAGTGCATGTGGTGTTAACCTTTAACTAATTGTTGCACTTGTAAATGTTTACTATAGCAATTGAAATAGAAATGTATGTGTAAACAATTGTTGGTTAACCTGAATAAATAAATAAATAAAATGGCAATCCTATTCGGTTTCGGTATAAAGAATTTATTCTCATATGAAAAATCACTTCTTTACAACCCCGAAAACTTCGTAAAATAATCGACCATTTATTTATAAGGTCAATCACGTTATCGTGAACATACTTAAAGGTAAATGATCCTCAGGGGTGGTAGCAGAGATACGGACGAATAAATAGGCTAACCGTATCGTGAGATATTTAGGCACCCCTAAAATTAGGGTAATCGATCCTTCGCGGGTAAATGAGGAACAATATTAAGGGTGCGCTGATAGCTTTATCGGGCATTTTTAAGCCATTTCAAGTGGTCGTAATGGTGCAGCACCTTGGTGTAAGTACGGAACCAAAGATTTTTTTATAGAAATAAATGGGGTTAGATATGACTTGGGGAGGAAATAATAATCTATTATTATAGAGCTTAATCTATTTAATATAATTAGTGTTCTATTTAATATAATTAGGGTTTGTTTGTTTTTTTTTGTCCAAACGCCCTAATGTCTGGAACTGCTCTTAAGTCATAACATCACGCCTGTAATCCCCAAAGGGTTAGGCAGAGGTGTACCTTATAGAACACCCACATTTCACCAATTATGTTAAGTCCCAAGTAATGGGAACTTTTAGTTGTATTTAATAATGTTTGTACTTTCTTGTTTTGATAACCCAATCATTGAGGAAGTACTACGACCCTTAGGGGCGGGAGAAACCGCTGGGCACAACTAGTAATTTATAATTGAGAACCTAACGTTGCTACGTAGCATTCTTCCGATTCATTTTCTAGTCGTGGCTTAGAATATTTTTCTATGCTATTTTATTTTACCAAAATTAATCAAAACAACGTATTCTCTTTAAATACAATAAATACAATCGCTTAGAGAAGAAAAAAACACTAAATCGTTTAAAAAAAGCGGCAAAGTGCGTGTTCTACCACGCACAGTGAAGGGTTCCGCGTTCGGGAAGAATATGTACTCATGCACACTTGCAGAGTATTGATTTTACTAACTACAAAAATAATAACTACAAACTAAAAAACTTAAAGTTATTCCTGCATTTGTTTTTTGAGAATAAATACTCATTATCTACTTAACTATTGACGTAAACAAAAAAGTCACTTGGTGACAGAATAGAATCGAAAAAATACATTTTTCTTTTTAAATGACGTTTATGTGTGCTGAATTTTGGCAGTATCACCCAATTTTTTTTAAAGAACCTACACTGTAGTTTACTAGTTTACTTTCCTTTAAAATTCCATTGGTATATTGTCAATAGGCTCCGAGTAAAACGGCTGTGTAACATCCGGACGGGCAGACGGACAGGCCAAAAGTATAAGGGTGCCGTGTTTGCCATTTGGCTACGGTACCCAAAAAAAAGGGGAAATGAAAATACCGAAACAAGATTGACGAGCTCCCGACGTCTGTAGCTGACGTAAGCAATTTAAACGATTCCGTATCGGGAAACGGCTATCATTCAAACAATAAACACGATAAACCCAGGGTTTTTGTTTTCATTGAACGATTTGGGGTACAGGGATAAAACAAAAAAGAAAATGTTTTAAAACATATCCAGTGAAAAAATTACTTTTATGAAAGACTAACATCATCTGCCTAGCCTTTTCCCAACTACGTTGGGATCGGCTTTCGGTCTAACCAGATGCAGCTGAATACCAGTATTATACCTGTACCGACTGCCTATCTGACCCCCACAACCCAGTTACTGGGCAACACGATACCCCTTGGTAAGATTTTTTGTCAGACTTTCGGACTTCTGAATACCCGTAACGACTGTCAAATATCCACATACGACAGCCGGGGCCAACGGCTTAACATGTTATCGTCTCGATATGTTACGAATGGTCAGTCTGTGGATGGATATCCACAGACTGACCTCGACAAGCGTAGCTTAACCAAAGACAGCCCTTACAGACTACCTGAAATATCTTTTGATCATTTACATACAGAGTGAATGGTATATATCAACAACCTGACGAGTTCCGTACATGATTGTGAAAAACCAACGTTGAAATTTTTAGTTAAATTTTCTCATTAGCAACCCGGAGTCTGGATTTGTGCCTCGTTGATGGCCATAGGCTCGCCCCCTATTACATGGGACTTAAACATAACGGGCGAAATGTGGGTGTTACTATAGGTGCACCTCTGCCCAACACTTCAGGAAATACAAGCGTAATGCTATGCTATATTTTTATTGATTTTTATCATAATAGGTAATTTAATTTAATTTATTTTACTTTAAAATATATGAAGAAATAAAATAAATAATCATAGGGCATCAAAAAATTCATCCGCATCGTTGTCAACGGGAAAAGTGCCCAGATGGCTGGCAGCATTGCCACGTTGAATGGCAATGCTGATTCTTTGGCCAAAAAAAAGGCCTGCCCTCTGGTCACGTGAAAACTTTTATTTCATTTTATTTAATGTTATTTAATCTAATTTTATTTTATTTAATTCTGTTTACTATTAAGGGAAACACAAAGTTCACCGTAGCCGCAGCCAGTTTATAACTTTAATAATAGGTATGTGTAAAAAGTTAGCAATCACGGAAATAAATACCTACAAATACTGTTATTTTCCACAGGTAAGCATCCTTCTCTCAATTAAAGATAACGTCCAGCAATGCCTTAGGTACCTGTAGAAATGTTGGAATGTATACAATGTTACAAATCTGACGGTGGCCTAAACCAAATAACAGGGGTCAAGCAGGAATCTTTCTATGTTTGACCCTTAATTAAATATTTGGAAGGGTCAGAATGTTAGGTGAATTAAACATAAGTGGATGTGTGGATTTTGAACCGCAAGGAAGCGGACTTGTGGTACGGTATTGGTAGGTACAGTTTTCGGTAGTAAATGTATTTGTTTTCATAAATTAATGCGTATTTTGGGATTAGAAACTCGTACTGAGCCTATAAAATACTTTTCCTTTGTCCCTTGATTTTGGTTTTAATGAGGTATTCATTTAAATAACACTACACTAATACATTTAATGAGTTTGTGGAATTGTAACACCTGCCTTGTTGGTCTTGTGGTTAGGTTAGCACTACTCCTACTGTGTAATTAGTAGTCCCGAGTTCGATTCCCGGGTCGAGCATAGTCATCATCATCATCATCATCATCATCATCAGGCTATACTAGTCCACTGCTGGACATAGCCCTCTCCTAATGAGTGCCATAGCGCCCTGTCTTCAGCTTGCCGCATCCAGCATCTGCCTGCAGTCTTTCGTAGATCGTCATCCTGGTCAGAGGGCGTCCTACACTACGTTTGCCGAGTCGCGGTCTCCACTCAAGAACACGTTTACCCCAGCGGTTGTCGGTTCTTCGCGAGATATGGCCAGCCCACTGCCACTTCAGCTTGCTAATTCTTTGAGCTATGTCGGTAACTTTAGTTCTCTGTCGGATGTATTCGTTACGAATCCTATCTTTCAGAGAAACTTCGAGCATAGTGACATTGGGTTACTCCATCAGGAATTTTTCAGTAGCAGCCCGGAGTCTGGATTTGTGTCAGGGTGATGGCAAAAGACATGCCCCGTCTATAGGACTTAAGTGTACGACCACTAGACCTGAGACGAAGTAGTCGAGTTAGTATACATACACCTTACACACTCCCTTTGCTACGTTTACGATCATACATCTGGTCATACAAGCACGCCAGTTGCAAGTACTACGTACCTGATTACATTGACTAACGAGTCGTGGTATTAGAAGTAAGTATAACCAGTAGCTCCTAATTTACCGTTTCTCATCAAAATCTTAATCTCCGATACATAGCGTAGTGTTAAGCGTTCGATTTGGCTCAGTGCCCGAGATCCAGCTCTTTAGCACCACTTCCTCACCGTAATCTTATACTCCGTCTACTATGATATAATGAATATTAAGTTTTGGATCTGTATTTAGTTATGGTTTGAAAAAACTGGACTTTGAAAAAATACGATTATAATCGTACAATTAAGTCTCCACCAACATCCACGTCACAACTTCAAAAAGATCGAACTTAAATACCTTCGTGATTTTTTCTAAACCCTTTTAGGGTATTAATTAAACAAAGCGCTCATCATTGTCGTATCGTCAGACTTTGACGGAGATAGCGGGATGAGCTGAACTGCTACGAGATGTCTTTAACATCTTAAAATAAAGAGTGAAGTAAAGAAAAGAAAAGCCTGTTGGAAAGGATGTGGTGACCCACTGCAAGGATCTCTGGCTAATAACATAAATGTCATTTGTCACTTATCCCCATGTAAAGGAATCTAGGAAATATACCAACAAAGTAAACAAGGCTGGCTGGACTGCACCTAATTCTAGAATCACGCTTACATACTATAAAAGTATTTTCTTTTTTACTTCTTAGCGAAAGCAAGCCGTGAAAAGCTGCAGGCAGACGAGTAAGAAGATTGGCTGACAGCTCACAGTGAGGGATTAATAAAATGATGATACATTAAAGGATCTGGTAGTAAATGTAAACAATAACTAATACTTATCTATATATTTCATCATCATCCTGCCCTCATCCCATTTTGTTTGGGGTCAAAGCAACAAGTCTTTTTGTCTATTTGCCTTTATCTCTATAGTCACCTCCTTTCTAGCCAAATCATCTTTTACACAATCCATCCATCCATCGTTTCATTGACCTTCCTCTACTCTTGTTACCCCTCCACATTCATACTCAAAACAATAAATCATTAAGAATTTCATATGACACTTTTAAGATTCTGATCTACAAATACAATTTACGTAAACAAGATATTCTTGTTTGTACCTGTGCTTGCATACTTGCATAAAGTAGGTCACGTTGCATTCCGATGCATTATTACAGGCAATTAATATTTCAATTCGACCTTAACCTGCTTTCGAGCTATTTATTGCACCGTCTACAATATCATGTAATGTTCCACTTTAATAATGCATGTTGATTGTGTGGAAAGATTCTGCAGATTATATTGCAGAGTTGATATAAGATGAGATCTGTATTTTTTGAGTAACCATTGAGGTATACCTAAACTAAAATTGCCAATCGTAAATTAGATTTTACATGAAAATGTAAAACCAGGGTATTTTTGAGACAAAAACGTAACAAAAAAAAAATCGATAAAAATCTTCACGATTTACGACCAATTTAAAAGCAATATCGATTAAGACTTAATATGCTTATAACTGATAGGATCAAAAGCTAATTCATTGTAATGCTTTCATCGGGCATTTCACAGAATACTTCTATTTTAAGATAAAACGCATTCAGCACTTACCTACTACATTCTTCTTCCGAGGAAGAATGAATAATCCTCCGTAGCATGTTGTGGGAACTACAAGCTTATCTCAGAAATTGGGCGTGTGCTGATGAGATTTTTTGGGTCTTTATACGCCCTCTTAAGACTTTAAGATTATTAATTTCAAGTTCTTCAAACTATCAGACAGACGTGTTGCTGGGGAGTTTGTTCCACCACTTCTTCCCAGCAAAAACATTAGGAAGTGGTGAAGGGTGGGCGTTTTGGGGGACTGTCTTATGTTAACGTTTTGACGTTCAAAACGTGCTGATTTTTAGCCTAATTTGAATAAATGAATTTTGATTTTGATTTTTAATAAAGTGAAGATCCAGCAGACGATGATAAAATCTGACTATCAATTTGATTGCAAAATGCAAAGTTTCACAATATTTAAATAGTCTGATTAAAATGTTTCAGGACGATAGTTATTATGCCTGACATGTTTTGTTTTCAGTGGAAATTATATACTAAAAAATATAACCATATAAACTTTACATCACTACACATTTCAATCCCCTACTTTCTAACTAATCTAAGTATTCAAACCTGTCCCCCAAAACCTCTTTTCAACTCCATTAACCAAACATACATTCTCATTTCAAAAAATCTACCCTAATTACGTTGCTTTATTACCGGTACATTCTTTATTACCACATGCAACACTACGTCAGTATACCGACTTCAAAACCCAAAAGGCAGATTTTAATTACGGGAACAGCCTCCGGCCTTTGAAGCCCCATTGTGCCTTTGTGCCGTGTGCGACTGTTTGTGAGACCCTATCTCCGCAGTGTTTGTGGTGAAACAACTGGATTTCGTTCGCAGACTGCCGAATTTGTATTTACTGACGATGTGGTTTTAAAATTTTGTTAACGCTAAAAAGTAGAGTGTTTCGTTGGTCTAGTGGTCGGAATCAGTACTGCAGAGCATGGGGTGCTGGGTTTGATTTCCTAGCTGGGCAAAGTGTTTTTGGGTTTTTCCATTTGGGATTGTTCAGTGGCTCGTCACTTAATATGGGACTTAGATATAACTGGCGAAATATGGGTTTACTATATGTACAGCTATGCCTAGCTCATCACACTTCATTTATAATTTATGTATTTATCATTGGTGTGTCTATAATATTCTAAGAGTTCCCTCGATTTCTCCAGGATCCCTTCATCAGATCCTGACTTAGTGACAAGAGAACCACCTCTAGATAATGTACCCTTTTAACCAAAGAATAATTTTGAAAATCCGCAATTAACGGAGAAATCGAATAAAAAGAAATCGGCAAATAAACAAACAGTCGAACATAGAACCTCCCCTTTTTTATTTGAAGTCGGTTACAAATACAGTGATATACTAACGAAGTGTTTGAATATTTTAAACTTATCAGACTTGTGTTGCTGCGAATTTTTACGCCATTTCTTGTTCCCAGCAATAACAATACGCAGTGGTGGAGGGCGGACGTTTTGTCATTGGAAAAATCAGCATTAGTAAAAAAATATATATCGTGTTAGCGATGGACAGTTAACGTAATATTAAGCGTGTATTACCCGAAGGGATAGGCGAGGGTGCACCCACCTTTTGATAGTTATGTTTAAGTCCCGTGTAATAAGTAAGCGCTCTACGACCTAGCATGTACAGAGGCCAGCACATCAAGCTACCCAAATATGCCAAATTTCTTTGATAGTTTTTCAACTTTGTTACACTATCCTTATTATATCGTCTATACCATGTAACGGCTTAATCTGGAACAACTGAAATGTAAGAAAAATAATCCATCCATCCATAAATCCATACAGTTGCCAATCGGAATTATCACGGTTTTATCATACTGCAAAACGCAAAAAAAAACACCTCGAATACAAAACACGAATCATTCAGGAAATATGTTATTAAAATAGGCGTAGTTATTATCGTTTTATTGTTCTGTCTGACAATGCACGCACAAATAACAGGACTTTTTCCCCTGCAGAACAAAGCGAACTAAATGACAGGGCCGGAACTATTCGTAAAATACTACAGAGCACGGAACCGGCGCGCTGGAGACGGCAGTACTTACAAGTAAAATTTGCAGCGCCAAAAGTGCAATAAGCGAGCATCTCCTGCCACGTACCGCCTACAAAGCCGTCAGATTTAAACGTCATTTGTGTCTGTACATATGTGTGCGCGAAGACGGTGACACTCTGACGTTTGGTTGGAATCACGGGAAAGTTAAAAGTGGTTAGATGGAGAGCTAGAACGAGAGAGAGATAGAGAAGGAGAGAGAAAGAGGGACAGGACGAGAATGAGAGGGTGAGTGAGAGGGAAAGAGAGAAAGAGAAAAGAGTGAGAGGGAGAGCTAAAGGAAGAGTGAAAGAGAGACCGGGAGAGAGAGAGAGAGAAAGAGTCAGAGGAAACATAGCGAAAGAGAGAATAGAGGGAGCGAGAGCAAAAGAGCAAGATCGAGAGCGAGAGAGAGAGAGAGAGAGAAAAGAGTGAGCGAGAGAGTGACAGAGATTGGCGAGAACGACAGGGAATGAGAGGGAGAATATTAATTTATCTATTCCGTGGTTGGTTTGGCGTTGATGATTCCGCCTAGCAGCGACCGCCTTGGCGTCTCCGTACTCTGTGTAAAATACCGATGATAAATTACTTCAGAGTACCAGATGCGTGTGAATAAGGCATGTGTGGTTGTTTTTGATGAGAATTTTTATCGTGATCAATGGCAAATCTTTGTGTCGTCTTCAAAATCACAAGAAAATGGCTTGGAAAAATATATTTACTTCCGTGAAAATTGAAGTTTCCGTAAATGTTCAGACGTCACATTTACAGTTCATCAATATCTACACGCGCGACGAAAAATGTATGATCGTTACAAATACCTTTAATTAACCGACGGAAACATTTCACATACTATTTTCTACAAAAAATTTTTCATTCTTTCAATCATAAGTACACGTTTTTTTTAAACCCACATAATTCATTACACGCTGACAACCACCGCTCATTATATTCCACACAACCCACAAAATAATAAAGCTTCACAAATGTATTTCAATAGTGCATTTGAACAATTATTTCGTACAAAAGGACCGGTAACCACAAAGTACTGCGATGGTCAACACAATTTATATACACGCACTGCGCACGCACTACACATGTCCAGCTGGAACGGACCTCTCAATGTACCGAAAGCCTATCTTTTGAGATGTCAGATAATACTGGAAATGAATAGTTTGATGTGTGGCTGTGTGCACACGCAAATGTGACATATAGGCCAACGGATGCGCGCCAAAACTGTAATTTACTGCACATAATGATGTGTATAGCAAAATAATGGTTACAATATTAATGATGTATTTAATTTGATTGTTTGCTGAAGTGGAATGTTTAATTAATAATATTACGCCTGTCAATAAAATTACGCCTAATGATTTACCCCGAAGGGATAGGCAGAGGACACACAATTATGACCAGTCGCTCGACTAATATCCAACCACTGGTAGGCTTAAACTAGAGATACTTTAAAGCGAAACATGAGATCTGATCACCGCATCTGCGGAATGGGTAGGTTAAGAAAATGTGAAGTGACGAACAATCCCTTCGGCATACACCTAGAACGATCGTATCGAATTCTGCTACGGACTGAGTCTAAGGTACGCTGTGATACTATTTTACTATCTTAGTAAAGGGGTAGGTGTGTGGAATCGCAATAGTTCGCATTTTAGAACCATTCAAAACTTGTCTTTCTCTTCTCAATAACAGTTGGACTTCGCAGTACTCTGTTCAAGGTTGAGTTAGACAGACGGCGCATGTGACTAATGGACCAAAGATGCAGACAAATTAGTATTTCAGATACATTGATGGTGACAAATGTTTCATGTTAGCTCATCAAGTTTAAACTCATCTTGTTCGGTATAGTGTGACGACCGATGTGGCGCGGCGGGCGAAGGTCCGCCTGCGACGCAAGAGGTTGCGGGTTCGATTCCCGCCTTGGGACAAATGTTTGTACGATCTACAAATATTTGTACCGGGTGTTCTGGGTATTTTCTATATATATAATAAAAATATATATCTATGTAATGTACTGTATTAAGTATATCAGTCATCTAGTACCTATAACACAAGCTCTGCTTAGCTTGGGGCTAGATGATGCTGTGTGGATTGTCCAGCAATATTTATTTTATTTATTTATTAGTTAGACCGATTGCTACAAGCAAATAGTTGTACGTGCTTAAGGCCAAAACGCCAAGAAATTTGTCTTAGCTCATTTGCAATACGTAGCTCAGTATTCGGTTGTATGCCGTAGTTGTGTGGTAAGGTATGGTATGGATATTGTATGGCAAAGTTATTCGCGACCGTATCAAAATTTGTCGAAGTAATAAATCATCATTTAATGAGAAAATTTGAATTTTACCGGCTACTTTGGCGTAAGCAGATCAGTTTAGCTAGCTTAGTCTTTCTTGCAAACTTTGAAAGTACTGCAATATTCTTAAGTTGATTAATATCTATCATCCAACTCCGGTGCACGGCTATTTTTTTGTATTGCTCGTGTTTCCACGACAGACGACGACTAGCGTTCTACTGAAGAGCGAGAAATCTAACGTAGCCATTAAGGGGTTTCCCTTAATAGCTAGGTTAGATTTCTGGATCGTGTTTAGCACTAAAAGCTTATCAGTGCGCAACGGGTAAACTTGACTTTTTTAAAGTAGAGAGTGTATTGTTGTTCCAAAATCAAAATATCAAAATTCATTTATTCAAATCAGGCTGATAATCAGCACTTTTTGAAGGTCAAAACATTCTTTGGCATTAATACTTCTTCCTAATTTTTGTGCTTGCTACTAGTGACCCTTAAGATCTCTATAAAATTATTATTTAACTAGCCGTGAGAACCTGTAATTGGCTTAATATAAAGTAGGTACTCTTTTGTTTTAATATTCATTTTTTGTAAAGGTATGCATACTTTGCTACGATCCTTACCACCAAACATTCCCCTTTTCCATATGAAGGCTGAACTTTTACAGTTTTCAAGACATTGACAACTTGTAGCCACATACATTATATGCAGTGTAGTCGCTCATTGGTTGAAATTCGACCGTTTTAGCTTGCTACACTTCTTCACCATAAAAACTCTGAAGTATGACAAATTTCACACTCGTGCATGAGTAAAATATACATAAAAAGGTGTACAAAGTTTTCTATTTTTCTTATTTCTATTATTTGTACATATACAGGACATAGACGACCGATGTGGCGCGGCGAGCGAAGGTCCGCCTGCGACGCAGGAGGTTGCGTGTTCGATTCCCGCCTTTGGACAAATGTTTGTAAACAAAGATTTGTTCCGGGTGTTCTGGGTATTTGCCATGTATAATAAAAAAATATCTATCTTTGTAATGTGTTGTATTAAGTATATCAGTCATAACACAAGCTCTGCTTAGCTTGGGGCTAGACGATGCTGTGTGATTGTACAGCATTATTCATGTATTTATTTTTATAGAGATAAACAAATTCAAAGAATGTAGATTAAGTTTTTTATGAGTCAGTAGCTCTCATTGCCGGTTTGTGTTCTGAATTTTCAATTCCCCAGAACATTGCTATACACAAAGACCTACAGAACAAAACAAATAGTTTCTCCTCTACCCAGTACTATAGTTGTGTAGGGGATGTCACCACAGGCGCCCCCTGGCGGCTGCACGTTTAAATTGCGCTTGTATTTAACTTTCATTTAGCCAGAACAACGCAGGCGTTTCTATTTGCAGTGCTCGATGCAAAGTCAGTGTTTGATTTTCACTTATTGGTGGGATTTACATGGTGTATTGTCATTGACAGTAGGTAGGGATATAGGTAGGCAAGGTATCGAGCGAATTGACTGCACGGCTGGCACTGTGGCTGAGCGATTGAGTGCTGCACCGCATGTCGTGGGTTAGATTCCCGCACGGAACAAATATTTGTATGGCCTACAGGTAGTTGTTCCGTGTCTAAATTACGTTATTACATCGTGTAGGTACTGCACCGTGGGGTAGTGGTTGTAAGTCCTGGGTTGAATTCCCAGGTCAGCGATGGTGTTATTGAGTTTTTCCAATACGAATTTCTCATTAGCAGCACGGAGTCTGGATTTGTGTCCGGATACGTACACCTCTACCTTAACCTTCGGTAAATACGGGCGTGATGGTATGATGTCGTTTATTATATGATGACGTCAGCGATGGCAGAGCGATGGGGTTGTTATCTCGGTTCGGTGGTAAAGGGTCCATTTCATAGGGGCGTTGTATTTAAAACATTTTTTTTTTTTTTTTTTTTTTAATATTTAGTAAGAACCAAGTTCTTACTAGTTAATTGCAATCTAGCCTAAGAAGACTAATAAACAATTTAAATCTAACTTATTATGCTACGTTATAAATTATGTTAATGCTAAGAATAGTGTCCATAATTAGGTATGCACTTTTACACACGTTCGTAACACTTCCTTAGAGTCTGGTAAAATTGATAAAACACTTTGTTCATGTGTTATAGTATTTAAAACATAAAGTGCAAATATAACCACACTTTTGTAAACAAAATGACAGCTAACAATCTTGTTACTAGGCAAACTGACAGTTTCGTTTTGGATAAGTGACTTGGACCGCGTCTGGATGCTGGATGAAGTGTCCGTTCGAGAATCTCCATCTTGCAAAACGACTCTATCCACGTGCCGCCATTACAAAATAACGTCACGGCGTTTGCCCCACTACTACATTTACTATCGAGCAGCTTTAATTAATAATGATATCATTATCCACGATATACATATGTAGTTGTATTTGTTAATGTTCAGTATTTTTGTAAAAAAAAAACACTCATGTCATAACTGTGTTTCTGGCACACGTCACAATAGCATGTCGGTTACACGAATTCATGAGCTTCGTTCTTACCAAAAAACGCTCAACGCGGCCAAAGAAGTTTCCACTACAATAATACCATAACGTCTTAAGATTTTGAAAATTTCAATACCTTTAAACAAAGTATGAGTCTAACGGGAACTTCTATAAAACTAGGATTAGCTATATTAATAATAAAGCTATATTAATAATAAAATATTCATTACATCGAATATTCAAACTAAAGATCGAATTTCTATCTAAAGATAAGATTTAATTTTCCAATAACAATATTTTCTTCGTAAACATAATATAATGTAACTCCCACGCCTAATTTATATTCTTAACAAAATTATATTTTTACCGAACTCTATAGAAGTTATAAAGACGGGTACACACTTCCTCGAATACGCTGAGTTAAAGTTAATTTGGAGAGGAGAGGAATTAAGCACCGTTTACAATGTCCGTGGCGCCATGATTTATTACGGTGCGTGACAGTGTGGGGCCATGGAGTCGGCTAGCAAAAGAGATGAAACGAGAGCTAAAGAGATTGCTTTCGTTTCAACTCGATAGCTTAGCTTTAGGTAAATAGTTGATTGACTTTCACATTTCCCTCCAGTTATTTAATAATAGTGAAGTTTTCTCAATTTTATTGGAAATAACTAGTAAAATAATCACAAATATACCCACAATCTCACTGTAATGGTTGAAATATTAAGGCTACACTGTTGAGCAGTCATAAGATATGAAAAAAAGTAGTAGGTACATTTTTTTAAAACGCTGCCCCATCCCAGGAACGAAAACATTAAAATTCAATTACACATGAACTCAAACCATTTTCCCATAGGGGTACGCAAAAACTACAGAGCACCCCTGCCTGACCACCAAATTAAAAACCAATTTTATTTGATATTTATCATTAAGAGATAAAGACAAAGATGATAAAGAACGCTACCAGGGTGCCTTTCACAAATTACTTACGACGTTAATGTAATATCAATATAAACGCTTTAAAAACCAGTACCCTGTAGCATTACATTTATGAGGAAAGCACAATATAAGTATCATCCGTATATCATGAAAAAAGTCTTAAAACACAATGAATTTTGAAACGAGAATTTTAAATTTAAATGTCGTTCGAATTGACGTTAGCATTCGTGCTAGGCACACAATTCTCACAAGCATTTGAAATAACTCCTAACCTATATCAATTAGTATCAAGCAACTTTATCCCCTTACCCGCTGTTTTCACGGCCTCAATCTAAAACGGGCGATAAACGCTCACGTTAAAGTTTACGACATCAACATTTGACAGCTAGTCTGCCAGACGTACGATCATATAAACAAAATTCGCGACGTTTGATTGAATACGCCTCGCAGACGTGCTGGTGTTGCCAGACTTTATTGTGGCTGGGTTGCGCAATAAATGGGTGTTTTATTAGGGATCCAACTGTGGACAGTAAACATTGGAGATGCTAGTCTTCATTTAGTTTACGCGTAATGAAAACATACAAGAAAATGTGCCTTACCGCTTACTCTTTTTGTCTCTTAGGAAAACTAAAATAATTTAAATAAACCAAATAAAATACGTAAAATACCTAAATAACAGTTTATTGATTCCGTATATGTAGTAAATTTCTTATAAAATCGTGATATCTAGCCCAATATTTAATAAAAGATTTTTAATAACAGAATTTTGAATAGAATCAAAACCATTTTACCAAGGTTATAAAAATCACGTCTGTTTACAATAAAAAAAAATATTAAATGACCTAATAATTTCGTAAAACCCAATTAATAATTTACAACGCTGAGGCAACAATTACACCGTCCAGAACGACTTATACCTACTGAACACATGGTATCTCGATACCATGTGTTCAGTGTGCGTTGATGTCATGCCACCCTGTATAAAGTACAATTTGACGAATACATTCTATATGATATAAAAAAAGAGATAAAATAAATAAAACCACGATAATAACATACCTAAATCTAGTACATGAACTAACCAGGCTAATGTTGAAATAGCCAGACAATAATAAACGCGGTTATTACATAGAAAATATACTAAAATTAGCCGCCGTATATTTACGGCCGGATACAGATTTGGGTTAGCCGAGCACTGACGGAAACACACGATCTTTTATTGTGACAGATATTATGCAATTTGACTTGACAAATATGAGTGACAATTAGCTATGTAGTTTTGGCATCAACTGACGGATACCTGTATCAAGATTAACAAGGTCTTACAGCACAAGTAAAGAGAAAATTCCGAAACATAAAAAAAGTAAACTCTGGTATTTACAAGTTTTCGCGAAAAACTAAATTTGCCCATATCTTTTTATCGTGTCGACTCAGGACCGTGATTTTTATACACCTAATAGTGACTACAGACCTCAGTATCTGGTATAAATTTCAAATTGCTAGGTCCACCCGTTCCTGAGAAATACGGTGGTGCCACATGGATAGACAGACGGACTAGAGAATGATCTTATAAGGGTTCCTTTTTCACTTTTTGAGGTACATAACCCTAAAAAGAACAATATTAATCATGGGAATTATATAACAGTAGTAAATCTAAATGATCTGGGATGTAGTGGTAGATGAACACAGACGACGAGTCAGCATTTAAACTTGAACGCCGGCAACATATTATATATTTTGTATTTAAAACGCCACAGTAGGAAACGGCATTCATTTTAAATCCATCGCGTACAACAGATAAATTCATTAAAATCACTTACCGTCAACCAATATCAGATCAAATAAAATGAATACAATTAATAAACTCTCCGCTCACACACAACCCCAACAAAAACATCACTGAATACATTTAAAAATATACTTAAAGCGTATCTGCAGAAAATAAAATAATGAATAGGTAATTCAGAACTGAGAACAGTCCTAACACAATACCAAACTAAATACTTTGAATATTTTATGCAAAACTTTTCGTAATATTTCTAAGTTGACGCCAGATATTGCCAATAAAGAGAGTAACAACAAAACTCCATAAATAATAACAATAAACTAAGATAGGTGTTTTCTGAATGCAGACACTTCAGCGAATATCTCATGGGTATAATAAAGTTGAAGATGCTATAAAGAAAACCATCTCCAGAGAAATTGCGGGACGTTTTAGAAGAACGAAATTTATGAGTCTGCTAAGACTAATAATGGTCCTTATGAATACACTCATAATCGGCTAACGGCGGATAATTTTTAAGGAATAATTGACTAAGTTTATGTTGATGTTTATGTTTTGAGATTGTCTCCCAGTTAACTGCATTCGGTGGAGAAGAACTAAACTTTTTTTGGTGATATAACGCTCCGACTTTGAGGAGCTCGTAGCTAAATAAAAACTGCCGCACGGGATGGTCGAAAGTTAAGCTACGCTTGCCAAAGTCAGTTTCTGGATTGGTGATCGTTCGTAACACATCGAACCTCCTCACTCCTCCGTGCCTTGGAAAGCACGTAAGCCGTTGGACCCGGGCTTTCATGTGTAGATCTTTGACAGTCGTTACGGGTAGTCAGAAGCCCGAAAGTCTGACAACCAGTGTTACCAAGGGGTATCGGGTCGCCCAGTAACTGGGTTGTAGAGGTCAGATAGGCAGTCGCCCATGTATCATACAAGTATTCAGCTGCATCCGGTTAGACTGGAAGCCGACCCCAACTTAGTTGGGAAAAGCCTAGGCAGAAGTGATAACGCTCCGACTTTGGCACGACTCGAAAAACCAAAACGGTTTAAGTATCTACGGTACAAATATAGGACTACAAACTTATCTATACTTATACGAAAAAGCTTAAGTATTTGCTTGATGTTTTGTTTTAACTCGCTAATATCTAGAACTACTACTATCCAGAACTAATAGTTATAAGCTATCTGACATCACGATATGACCCTTCTAAATGGGTTCAACAGTTATTAATAATATTCAATATACCAATTAAAGTGTGGGTGACATGACTGAAACCCAAAATCTTACTACCTGAACTTAAAAATCGCACAACACACTTCGGCATCAGCCGCCGTTACACGATATTTTTGGAGCCAGCCAAAATTCGAATTACCTAGAAACCCTATAATTTTCATCGACATTTTGGAAAGTGTAATGGTATTAAAAACACAGGACAAGCAGGGGTAACAGGCTGTGCAAAATTTGTCCATCCAACCACACCATACCGTGGCGGTGTGAAAAATTTAACGATCCTTCGACGGTCCATCGCGCTTCACTTTAAAACGTACGGGTTTTAAAAACAATATTTCGATGCACCCCTCAGGCGTATCTGTTTATTTAATATGCTGGTATATTTTCTTTGCTACTGAAAATTCTTTTGTATTATAAAATATATGGTGACTGTTTTTTTTTTACAATTGATTTTTTGGTGGTATGTCGTAAACATGCGCCACATTTCAATAGCGGGACTGTTATTTGAAGAATGGAAACGGAAAATATAGGAACTGTTTTTCGTGAAAATATTTATTGTCGATGCAAAGCTTAATCCTTGATAATTTATATCGCGTATACTTTTATTTTTTCATGCAGTTTCATAATTTCTTAATTACTTTACTTAATTACCGCATGAGATTTATAATTAAAAGTAAATAATTGACTCTTTCATTAAAAATCGAATAGGGTTAGATAGAAATGCTGATTTTGTATAGTTTAAAGATCAAATAAAATCGGAATTAAGAAAAGGCGATGAAAAATTTCAATACTGAGGGGTCCAGAATCATGTACTGTGAAAATGGTTTCAGAATGTGCGTCAAAGTCCCTTCCACTTCTGATAACACCACAAATCCACCTTACCTTGTTAGCTTTATCATCATCATCATCATCCTGTCCTTATCCCAATTTATTTGGGGTTGGTGCAGCATGTTTTCTTCTTCCATACATGTCTATTTACCGTCATATCAAGAGTCACCTCTTTTCTAGCCATATCATCTCTCACACAATCCATTCATTTTTTCTTTGGTCTCCCTCTACTCTTGTAACCCTGGACATTCACAAACAAACTTCAAAAATTCAGCATTATACGAGATGAATTTTGTAAAGTGAATTTAAGTCTTTCACGTGGTTCATCCAATTGAACATACTGCATGAATAAATAAGAAAAGGTTCCAACAAAATGCAGATAGCTCTTTACTTCAAAAGCACTAAGTAAGTAAGTTATAAATAATTCAAACCCTACGTAAAGTATCCATTCGATTGATAGCTTGAAATTGAAAGTTAAAACACTTAAAATTCTGTCTGAGCTTGACTAAAAACTTAAGTTACTTTAAGTTGATTCAATTAGATGGGATTTTTATTTCGTATTTTAAATGGTCGCTTTTTCCAGACTTTGCTGGCTTTTTGCAGGATTAAATTCCTAATTTGCAAAATTAATCTCTTGGATTTTTGTTTGTTTGAGTTAGTCTGAAACCCTCTAGACTTTGATCCGTAAATCCGCAGTCCCGTGATATTTTAGCCCTCTGATTGGTTGAGACAAATTACATTGTCCAGTCACACAAGTAGACATGAGAATTGAACACATACTTATCTAATTGCTACAGTTTTTCAGAAGCCAGTAGTAGACAGAATTAGACCAACAAAACGCTAGCGAAGGCTCTTGGGTCCGTGTGAGGTCCTGGGTTAAATTCCCAGGTCGGGCTTTCTAGATTTGTTCAAGTTGTTCTCACTATCGATGCACCTCTACTCAACCCTTCCGGGATTTTAGGCGTGATGTTATGTTAATGTTAGACCTTTCGGCGCAGCCGTAAAACATGCGATTATTTTTTTAATTTGTTTATATTTTAATATATACTTATCGCACGTATTACAACCTGTTGCCAATATAATAATCTTTTCGTTGTGTGAAATTGGTATATTTAAAGACTAAACACACACACAAAATTCACTCTTTTACATAACAGGTATGTACTTGCATGAATTCGTCAATACATTGCACTCTGCAGGTACAATGGAGGACAGAGATGTCTGCTAAGTAATTAAACTGGCTGATAGTTAAGCCCCACTCAGACAGGATTACCGCACTGCGCCGTTTTAACTGGTACACAATTTTTTTACTATCCCATTTTTATTGCGATCTGCACGTGGTGGGTATGTGATTAGTGAACACACTGTTGGTGCTATGGGAGTTAAATTTTTAAGTGATATGGTTTTGGCGCTAAATACCAAGAATTTGCTCCACAATTTGCAATTGAGAGAAAGAGAGGAGGGGTGGGGAGGGGAGAATGAGCTCTTAGGTTAATTTTTGAAATGGCACAACCACGCAATGTTATAAGGAGAAAATTGCTGTGGTGAAGAAACTCCAGTCACTAGTTAGGCTTTGAAAAAGACGATACCATCATTTAGAAAGCGATCGAGAGGATTCTGCAGGCAGATCCTTAACCTTTTATCCGTCTCCAGTTTTGTGAGATGATGGATGAAAGATGAGTTTTTTGTACCATAATAATTGGTATTATTGTTTTAATAATTTGTATAAATTCCTTTGATTTTTACTTACCTTGATGTTTCTTGTGATTTTACTATTACATTTTGTGTATATTTTTTTCGAATTTGATTTTTGCTTTTTGATAATTTATTATAACTGGATAAAACTGGAAAAGTTACAAAGTATTTCAGTGACTACTTTTTCTTTTAACTCTGAAATGTTTAACGCCTTCGGTTTTTGAAATCTGTAATGTTGTGCGTGTGAACTTGAAATAAAATAAATCAATAAATTTATTTATAACCTTTACTTTGTGCATTGTCTTCAGTAACAAAATAATAACGACGAATAATTTGACGACCGATGTGGCGCGGCGGGCGAAGGTCCGCCTGCGACGCAAGAGGTTGCGGGTTCGATTCCCGCCTTGGGACAAATGTTTGTACGATCTACAAATATTTGTTCCGGGTGTTCTGGGTATTTGCTATAAATAATAAAAATATATATCTATGTAATGTATTGTATTAAGTATATCAGTCATCTAGTACCCATAACACAAGCTCTGCTTAGCTTGGGGCTATATGATGCTGTGTGGATTGTCCAGCAATATTCATTATTTATTTATTTTATTTATTTAATAAGCAAAATATTTACTGGTAGTATCGCTAGAATTTCCTTGTTTTTTTTACTGCCTTACTTTTCTACAACATGTCCTCTTGTGGCCAATAAACGTTATTTCTCTCTTTCTTTCTTACTTTCTGTGTTTAACTATAATTTATTGTAAGTTGTATAAGCAATAAGTACCTCTAATAAATTTCGTAATTGTAACCGATTTATAATGACACCATTCCCGATGCCATCAGATAAGCGAGCCCCTATCACATAAACCATAATTTCTTACACAAATCATCTTCAACGTTCGCGACAAAAAAAAAAGAGAAAAAAAATACTATTTCAAACAATAGAAATTAGCATCTATTTAGGGGTGTTCCGTTTAATTTATTAAGGTAGGGTGGGGGCATAAATGGGCCTCGTAAAACGGCTTTTAGGAGATATTGCACAACGGTGGATGGGGTTATGCAAGATCGCACCATCGCTGATTGTACGTGTTTTTTTACACCATATTTTTATTAGCATTTTGAGAAGTGAGCGTGAGATTTACGCTTGTGTTTTGTTTATGTTTTTGTTTTAATGACCCAGTAAGAGATAGCGCGACGACCTGGAAGTATACTGTGAGGGCTGGCACGAGGTGGCTCGGGAAAAGCGTCGTTCAAAGGATTTGGGGCCCAGTAGTGGGACCGAATCTATGAGACAACATAAAAAAATACAATACTGCAGTGCTACCCTGTGTAAATAAAGTGAAAGCGAAGTGAGCTTTTATCCCATACTAATGCCAGGGATTGTTTTTGTTTTGTTTTTTTTTAAACGGTGCCCGGTAACAAACATCTTAACTCACATACACAAACAGCCAGACCTAGATTGACAGTTCACTAAAATCTATCCTGGTATCTTAAGTCACCTCAAAAAAAAACCGAAAAAACCCTGAATTCAACAAGTGACGCAGCAACGGGCTAGGTAGGTACGGTATCTGACTTGACTACCTCGTATTCATTTTATTTCAGCTATATTTTATTCAAAAAATGTCATGATTACCCAGTGGTTTAGGCCTTGCCTCTTGTGCACAAGGTTATGGGTTCAAACCTGGGCAAAATTTATCTTGGACATCACTGACATCGGTGAAAGAAAACATCATGAGGAAACCTGGACTTATAATTAATGTAAGTCTGAAATCCAGAACCCGTCTTGGGCAAGCTTGTTGATTGTTGCTCGTGTCTTCTCTGTGTGAGAAGCGGCCTTTGGCCTATATTTTATTCCCGAAAAGCGCATCTCATTTATCAACACTGACAATAAATAAAACTAGTAACCCTACATCATACAAACAAAAGTAATGTTTGGCCTAAAAAAATCAAAATTACGTAAGAGCCACATTATTCGCTGAAATACAAGTTATTTGGAAAAACTGAAAGGTCGCAGAGTCATTTCATTCATATTCCACGGTCATAATATTGGTCTAGACGTACTAAATCTTACTACATACGTTTAGACAGATTTAGTACAAACACGCAAGTTTAATAGAAAAGGCTTCGAGTGCTCCATCCATTACGAAGGTGTTTTAAAATTTGTTAATTACTTATTGTTAGGAATAACGCTGAAAGATTTTCGTTTACTAGTTTTGTTTGATTAGTTTGCTGGCAATATTACTACAAATATACTTATTTTTTTAAATCATTCACTAGCTTTTGTACGCGACTTCGTACGCGTGGAATTTAAATCAAGTTCTATTATCTATATTTTTATCTATAAAAATTAATATGGCAATACTGCCAGCCTTCTGGGCACTTTTCCCGTTGACAGTAATGCGGATGAATTTTTCGATGCCCTGTGTTTTTTTTTCATGTATTAATAGATTTATTATTTTATATTAGTTCAAATTACAATTATAACAACTTCAGATATGGAAATTAAAAAATACTCTTAAAGCGAAGCCTATATTTTAAGTTAGATCTCTAGCAATACACCTATAAAAAGTGCATTCAATTCCATGCAGTAGTTTTTGAGTGATGCGTGTACAAATATACAGACTGACATTTGTAACCGTGCACGGCAGTAATTTTTAGCAATATCAATTACATAGATAACCACTTTTACTTCCCAAAAAAAGGATGAATGAAAGACGACTAACAAAAAGGATTTATGAGGCAAGATGTAAGCGGAAACGCCGGAAGGGGGCGTCCTAGAAGGTCATACACTGACCTTATGGGATATGCTCTTCAAAAAGGCCAGGTGCGTAGTACTCGTAACCGGAGTGCGTGTATGACCAGATGTATGAACGTTAACGAAGCAAAAATAGTATGTAAAGATCGTAGCAGGTGGCGTTCTGTAGTTTCTGCCTATCCCCATGCGAAAAAAAAGCGTGAGCTTACGTATGTGTACTAACCAAAAATTGTTTGTGGAATAGTGAAAATAGGGAAAAAAAGAAATCTTTTTCCCTTCTATTTTAGCACACTCTCACATACTACCATTCCATTAATTAGTGTCATCTCTCAGCTAACAAGGTGAAAGCTACAGAGCTGGAGTTATCGTGACTTTTTTGTGACATCCTGACCTATATAAGCTTACTTACCTTACTTTATCACGCTATTTTCCCTTAGGGTAACAGCAGGACATGTGATTAGGATTGTAGTGACGTTGTTCATTTATTTAATGGCAAGAAAACCGACGGGTTTGGATTAGCCACATAATTACATTAAAAGTTAGTTAAGCATACTCTAAATTATACGGATATTAATGATATTTCAAACCGATAACCGTTATTTCAAAACATTTACTTTTCCGGCCCTTTTGAAGACCTAAGTTTTTACTGAACTAGGTAGCTAAGAACGTCTCGTAAGAAAAACGATCCAATATTGAAAATGAAACCAAATTACATTTCAAAGAAAATTATAAACTATTCAATTTTAACATTAATTAGATCCTTAGAAACCCCTGAAAGGAGGTCGAATCTCAAACGTTTCAAGCAGGGGAGATAGATTGAAACAACAATTTGGTTCAAGCAATTTAATTTGGTGAAGTAATTTCCTGAAACTATGCTTTTGATGTTGTATTTCATATTAATCGTTTTTTGAAGTTCGTAGAAGCAGAACCGAGAGACGTTTAGCTTTACGCAACAATTATATTTATTACTAGCTGTGCCCGCGACTTCGTTCGCGTGGATGTCGGAACTTAACAAAGCAGCATTTTCAAAAAAAAGACTGAACAAATCAAAAAAATATTTAACTTTAAATAAATGAATTTTTGTAAAATAAAAGTAGCCTATGTTACTCCTTATTACATCAGCTACCTGCCAATAAAAGTCCCGTCAAAATCGGTTAAGCCATTTCAGAGATTAGCGATTACAAACAGACAGACAGACAGACAAAAATTTTAAAAAATGTTATTTTTGTGTATGTACCGTATATATATTCATATGCAAGTAAGAAAAAACGGTTATTTCAATATTACAGACAGACACTCCAATTTTATTTATATGTATAGATGTATAGATGTATAGATGTATAGATGTATAGATGTATAGATGTATAGATGTATAGATGTATAGATGTATAGATGTATAGATGTATAGATGTATAGATGTATAGATGTATAGATGTATAGATGTATAGATGTATAGATGTATAGATCATAGAGATCATTATTCTTAACGCGACAGCTGAATGTTATGGGTAAAGTCTCAAATAAGCGGTTTTTTCAAAGAGTAGCTAAGCAGTTTAAAATCAGTGATGACTTAGTGGTTGGGGTCTAGCCTCTCATTGGTTGTGGGTTCAAATCCTAGTTAGTATCTCTATTACTAGAGAGGTATTATAAGGACTTTCGTTTTTTTTTAAAGTATACCCACGCTTTAGGCAATTTTATCAAATACAAAATTAAATCTTAACGCAGTTTATTTCAGCAGGTTTTGAAACAAACCCCAATCTCCACCCTAAAATGGTAATAACTTACAAAATCTATATACATTTGTTTAGTAAACCATTCGGTTTCCCTTTTAACGGGCCTAACTATCAGGCGAACAGTAAAGACGTAATAAATAACTGTTTCACAGCCCACTTAACGAATGAACTGAAAAACTTCTCTAACTCCTTGAAATAGTAGGTTGGTACTGTTTTGCACAAAAGTGATAATCGAGATTGCGTGTATCTGGCTGAATTTAAAAAGCCTATGGCTACAAATTGTAACTGTGTGAAAATAAAAATGCCGATGGCAACAAAATGTACCAGGCTGAATATAAAAGCAAAAACTAAATGGAGTTTGATTTTAGAATTGATGTTTCTAACGGATTAAGGCTATTCAAAACATGAATGAAACACTCACACATTAATATCAAGATAAGATCTTTCTGCTTTGATTTTATTATTTCCTTTGAAAGTAAGGTCTCAACATAATATTTAAAGCAAAGTACCGTCAACAATATACAAGAAGCATTTAAAGAAATAAAATATACCACTGCTGCGGTCAACAGTACACCGACCGCAAATAAAGAGGCATATCGATGGGGTTAGCTCCCCTAATGTTCACATAAATAATCATGTCCAGATCTTATCAAGTGAAAATACGACGCCAACCTGGAAAATAGTTTCCTTCGACCCCTTCACCGCCCTCTTCACCCCTCCCTAGTTCACCCCCGAGGGGGGGAAACGGGAATTTTAATTAGGAAGCCTTTCATACGAGGAGAAAAATGCACTTCGGTTTTTACGGGCAATTAAAAAAGGGACGAGTAATATTCAAAGCAGATTAAAAATGAAGGAGTTCCAAGCAGACTGTTCTTGTGAATGAATTTGCATTTAGAGTGATTGTAAGTTAATTTTTAGAGTGAGTTTAAACTCGCCGGAGGGGTGTTAATCTATTAGGTGCTTGTTATTGTGCGTACGTCTTTTGTAGACTGGCGCGTTGGTGTAGGGGTTGCAAGCGGTACTGCTGAGTATGAGTTCTTGGTTCGATTCCCAGGTTGGACCGTATTATTGGGTTATTAGATATGTTTTTTTTTGTAACAGCCCGGAGGTTGGATTTGTGGCCGGTTGATAGCAGTAGGCTCGCTCTTTATTATAGTAGACTTTCACATAAGTGGCGTAATATGGGTGTACTATCGGTACACCTCTGCTTGACCCTTTAGAGAATACAGGCGTAATGTTACATTATGTCACTAAGAATGTCAACGATGCTCTCGTAAAATGATTGAATAACTTTTATTGAAACGATCCATGGAAATCGGCAAATCAAACCGAGATAATCCCTCAACGGTGATGCGGTGAACAATTTAAAAAATGACAGCGTTATATTTTTATTCTTTCATTAAAACGGTGTAAGACGAATTAAAGAAATTAAAATCAGTTTGTACACATAAAAAATTAAAAATTAAATCACCAAATAAAAAGTTGGTAACACTTTCATAGATCCCTCTCACAGTACTTCTGACATGCCGACAAAATCATCGTTGTGTGCGGTTATACATCGCGCTTATTATAATAGTGATGTCGGAAATGTTAAAAAGTATCGATATTTTCAAACTATACCGACATCGCTTTTGATATAATATGTATTTAAAAAAATATCGTTTTCTGCCCGTATTTGTTTTTCGATAGGTATAAAAATATGTCGTTTTGTTTTTCAATGCACCGGTTTTCACAGATACGTTTTCAATACTCGTTATTTTTATATCGAAAAATCGTTTTATTATGACAAGCCTATATTATGACCGGTCACAAAGTAGGGTAGACGTTTAGAGAATGTGTGAAGATACACCGAGCAAACTCAGAAGTCCCCTATAATAATATTGATTAAGTTAAAAGCGTTAAATATACCCTCTTATACACGTACTCGCGCAATCCTATTTTTATCAGGTCAACGGCGTTGCAGACCCTTAAGAGAATTAAATAATTATTCGGAATCCGAAGTTAATTCACGTTGAAATCGTGTGCATTTCTTTACACACTATTTTGGTTTCCTTTCCAAAAGGAAGAGCTCGAATTTTCGTATTTTAAAATTAAAATACATCCATAAAAACGCTAATGATTACCAATATAAATCTTTTATAATATAAGTTTGTACCCATAGTGACAGGGTGTTTGTTAAACCTGTCTCCTGTGTTACGAAGAGTATTCACTGTATTACAGACGACAGTTTCATCTCCTTAGAAATATAACACTGCATTCTTAAAAGTACCGACCAAACTAATAACACAAAATAAACGAAAAAACGATTGAGTGGTTTTACGAAACCACGGTATAAGTGAAGCTTTTTTCGCATTGTATATATTAGGTCTTTACCTATGAAATTGCCGTTCTGCAGTACTGGCCATTTCAAATCAAAATATTTTTTGTTTGGCTAAGAATTCTAATTTCAAATTAATTTTATTTTAAAAACATGGATTTTTTTTTCCAAAAGTAGTCATTTGTTTATTGATTAGTGTTACATTTTCATCGCATTTAAATCTTTTTCGTCATCATGGATACGTTAAAAATTCGAGTAATTATGGAATATGAGTACCGTCGTGGCAGCAACGCGGCACAAGCGGCACGCAACATCAACGACGTTTACGGAGCTAACACTACAAACCAACGCACTACCTGTTATTGGTTTGCTCGCTTCCGTTCTGGAAATTTCGACCTGAAAAATGAACCTCGCGGTCGTCCGAAGACTTTGGTCGACAATGAGGAATTAAAGGCGATTGTGGAAGCTGATGATACACAATCTACGGCTGAATTAGCAGCAGCTTTCGACGTTAGCGTCAAAACAATATTGGTCCATTTGCGTCAAATTGGCAAGGTAAAAAAGCTTGACAAATGGGTGCCCCACGAACTCAATGATCGCCAGCGCGAAGTACGCGTCGAGACGTGCCTTGCACTGCTCAACAGACACACAAATGAAGGAATTTTGAACCGCATTGTTACCTGCGATGAAAAATGGATTCTGTTTGATAACCGCAAGCGCTCAGCAAGTTGGTTGGATCCTGGTTCAGCACCTAAACAATGCCCTAAACGAAAACTTACCCCAAGAAAAGTGATGGTCACTGTTTGGTGGTCTAGCGCCGGTGTGATTCAACACAGCTTCTTACCAAACGGGGTGAGCATTACTGCAGATGTGTACTGTGAAGAATTGAACACAATGATGGAGAAGCTGGCACATCTCCAACCAGCATTGGTCAATCGCTCGTCTCCGCTGCTCCTGCACGACAACGCGCGACCTCATACTGCACAGCAGACGGTCTCCAAGTTGCAAGAACTGGGGTTGGAAGCTCTCCGTCATCCGCCCTACTCACCAGACCTTGCGCCTACAGACTACTACTTTTTCCAGAATTTGGATAACTTCTTGGCGGGAAAAAAATTCAATACCCGAGAGGCAGTACAAAATGCCTTTGAAGAATTTGTTGCCTCCCGTCCAGCTGATTTCTTTAAGAAGGGCATCAATAAACTGCCACTGCGTTGGCAAAGATGCATTGATTGCATGGGTGATTATTTCGATTAATACAAATAAAAAATACATGAAAAAAATACATTTAAATTTTTTCATACAAAACGGCAATTTCATTGGTAAAGACCTATTATTTAACTTTACTTCATCGTCATCCATTTTGCACTATACTTGGCTATTTCCTCGTTGAATCAGTTTTTCGGACTCATTAGCTTTGACATTTACATTAAAAACTGATAAAAACAAACAAATAGCGTGTAGCACTGGTTCAAATGAGTAATAGTATATACACTACACGGTCAGCTCAGTCATAGGCCGCCATATTAGCCTCGGCTGCTCTGTCGAGAGCCTTTCACTTAAACCCTACTCCGCGGCCGACCGTCACGCGACATGCAATAGATGGACGAAAAAGTTTGAGGCGATGTAATAAAAGTTTCACTTTAAAAAAAAAGGGAAAATAAGTACAAACACAGATAAATCAACGTTGATCAAACTCAATCTACAAACATCACAATTTGCATAGGTACAAACAAATAACCGGACCAGTCCGTCAAAGCCACAACCCAACTATGTTGATAGTAAAATTATGCACCATTCAATCTCTGTACACAAATTTACCTATATTCTATCTTCTACTATGATGGTGGGGGTCGACCAGACCTGCCAAGCCCCGTGCAAATGAGCGCGCGCCTGACGAATGCACGACATTTGTTCCGACCGCGTTTGTTAACCCACCACCGCGCATGGAATTTACCTACATAACGGCTCGCGCGATCAACTCTATTAAATTGGTCATTCCGACCCCCTGTGTGTGGATATTTTTTGTTCAGATAAGCTTTAGGCTTGTTTATAGTGCCAATAAAATTTAATTGTGGAGCCGTAACGAGGTATTTTAATGTTTAAATTCCCTATGTGTATTTTACAACACGACTTGGAAGCTTGAAACTACCAGTAAAGTGAGGTCAAAAATTGTCAGTGTTCTTGCAAAAAGTTGGATTTGTTTCGGTAAATTGGGTGGGGTTTCGGTAAAAAAGTAGTTCGGTGTTTTGGTAAAATAATATTATTCCGTAAAATGTCACATTGAATTGAATACATGTATTAGCCTTTGCGTTCAATTTAGATTTTATAACAACTGCCGTTCTTCCCAGCTTATAGTCGTCAGAATATTTCTCATCCTGCATGAAATGAGCAATTATTGTGTACAACGTAAAGTAGAACCAAAAATCAAATTGGTTTCACGTCGGATATTTACGACTCAGTCGCAATGAAAACGAAAATATTTGTCAGATAAATCCGACTTGGGTGGTTAAAGGGTTAATTTACACACTCAATTTTACGTGACACGAGTACATTATGGTCTACACCCCCATTCCGTAACACATCTCCCTCATTCTTAATTCCTAATACATTGCTTTATATCTTTGAAGAATTCGTCTGCTTAGCCACGTAAATAGCGCAATGAATTTTACTGAACTGTCAAGATAATTGTCATTGTGTGTTATGCAATTACTCCACTAGTCACGTTTTATGATAACATAAACAATTTAAAAAGAAAACGTTTCTAACACAATTGTTTGTGCGCTATGAAGAATGGGCGGTTGCAGGTGCATTGTGAATTGCAGGCAATTTCCTAAGAGTCTGGGCGGGAAATTATTACATACCTTAGGGATAAATTTGAAGCACTAAGTACTACACCAGAAGCAATATAAAATTGTTTATTTGGAAAACACACACGTTATTTACTTTATTCTATAACATTTTTTCTCGTTATATCTGTAATGGAAAACCCGTTAATTTAATTTGTGATTAAAAGAATAAGCCCCATATGTTTTTACTTTGACATTAGATTCAAGTAAAATACAAGTTACTTTGTTTCTCCGCATCGCGATGTTACATGTTAATATATGTTTTCCGATGTGTTGAGTGATTATAAGAATATACTATGCTAACGAAATGACTAGTGTAAGATATTATTTTAATAAATTCGTCTTATTTGACATCCCATACATACCATGCATCAATTCCATTTTAGAATGTTGTTATTTGCCTTCACTACATAGTATAAAATAAAGTCACTTTCTCTGTCCCTATATCCCTATGTATGCTTAAATCTTTAAAACTACGAAACGGATTTTGCCGTTTTTTTAATAGATAGAGTGATTGAAGAGGAAGTTTTATGTGTATAATATATATATTTTGTACCCGTGCGAAGCCGGAGCGGGCCGCTAGTTATAAATAAAAAAAATACTGATCGACCGATGGCAGGAGAACCCTGGTCCTAGCTACCGTGGTTAGAGCTTCAAAAACAGGAACGGCCTCAGTATGCGACCCGTCTCAAGGAGTACCTACTGCTTTCTGAATCAAACCCTTGATCTATCTGTGTAAAGAGAGCCTCGAGAAATGTACGTCGAGGCTTTCAGCCATCGACAGCCGAGTCCACAATCCACATGTCGATAACCTCATGTGCTAAGTCAAGATATTTGATTTGTTGCTCTTTCCAGCTTTCACGAGATTCTCGTTTACTCACACATTTCTATGATTACTAGCCCCGAACTGTTCCACTGCTGGGCAAAGGCTTTTCACTAGCAAAAACACAGTACAGTAAACCTAACATTAACGATTAGGGACTTACTCAAATTGATTTTAAAAATAATAAAATTATTGTTCTCCATTCATATTTTCTTCACTACACGTTTTGTAACGGGTTAATTGTACATTTAGGTATCCATACTATTTTAATAATATAAATGTGAAAGTGACTGTCTTTTTGTCCGTCTTTCACGGCAAAACGGAGCGAAGAATTAACGTGATTTTTTAAGTGGAGATAGTTGAAGGGATGGAGAGTGACATAGGCTACTTTTTGTCTCTTTCTTACCCTCCACTTCCTAACGCGGGATAAAGCTAGTTAGGTAATAAAAAGACAGTATGGTAGTCTCCTAAAAGATTAATTTTTCAGTCCACATAACGAGGCCACAAAGAACCTATTTATATAGAACAGAATATAAATATCACTGGAAATATACACAAGTAATTAATTGCACTTATTATAAATACGAGTATACTATTTTAAATGGCCATTGGTACCCAAGGAAAGAATTGAGAAAGAAAAAATGAGAACGTGCATAAAATAAGAAAACATATTTTTTTTTTATCTAAACCCAGCCTAAATTCAAAACACAAACGAACAAAAGAACGTATTTTGAAAAACTAAAACAATCCATCGGCTGCGACAGTAAAATAGGCCATAATTTACAATAAGAATGTGCGGTGAATCCAATTTAGGCAATTGAAAGAGAACACGAGTGTTTTAAACAACAAAACATCAGAGATTCATTACAATGGCCGCGTATCTAATCATCAGTCAGACGCAGACTGCGCTTCCTAATAGAAAATTACGTTCAGTTGTAAGAGAATAGATATGGCAAGTGGGAACTACACAAAAACTTGAAAGAATGAGACGCCATTGCTGTTTTACAAGCTTTATTTAACATGCCATGTTAGTTCGTGGATCAAATCTTACAACTGAATTTTAAACCCATTTGATTATTGTCCATACCAAAAATGACAGTCGGGACTAATTGTTTAACATGTTTTTTGAGGCTCGAAAGGATCTTAATAAGAAATGGACTATAACATATCCACGGGCCAACTTCAACAAACATAGCTTAACTTTCGATTAATCCGTGCTGTGTTATTACTTAGCCACGAGCCCCTCTAAACAACAACCATCTCCACAAACCAACAACAATCTTCCAACATCCAGTGCTTAATTAGCTCCACAATCTCTACCACATCCATCCGTTTCATCCATTTCATCCTCCTTATAAAAGGAACAAAAGGAGCATTCAACCTCGCTCTAGGGACTCGAACGAATTGAAATATCAACGCACAATACCATCCACGATTTTGAGATTTGCGCGGAGAAGCGCCACGCTCGAGTAGCACTCGCATTGAGAGGGTTAAGAGAATTATTTAAATGTGGTAATGTAAAATGTATTAAGTCGAAATGACGGTGCTTATGAATCTGGCCGTCTTTGTGTGGTTCATATTTTGGTTTGGTTTCCTTTTTTGTTTGAGAAATGGTCTTTTGAGGGTCGTTTCTGCGTTGAAATCCATACTTAATATTGTAAATGTAAATGTAACCGTCTGTTACCTTTGATCGCTTAATTCACTGAACCAATTTATTTTAAATTTGATATGGGCATAGTTATAGACCCTGGGAAGGACATAGGATAGTTTTTAATCCGCGACTTTGTCTGCATCCGCGATTACCGACATTAACGCGGACAAAGTTGAGAGTAAAAGCTAGTTATTTATAAGTCAACTTCTTTAAAATGTTACGAACAGAAACAAAAAAGAAAGAAAATATGTTTAAATGCCACCGAGGACATGAATGTTCGTGCATATTGTAAAAACAAAAGAAAACTTAATACAAGGAATTGAAATGACAGTGTTAGTAAATATTTTGCTTAAATTTTGTTAGTGAAGACAAAGAACAATCTCAAAGGTATAACACAGAAAGTTGTTGGCACGTAGTGACTGAGAAAAAGAAACTGTACAAATGGTTAAGCAGTCATAATTTTTACAGCATATATGATTTCTTTGACGGGAAACATTGTGTAATATAACCTAATTAAATATAATATCATTAAAATAATAATATTATTTGCATGCTATGATTTTAAGCAAAACATGTTCGCTCTATAGTGTCTGTAAAACAACTTTCTACACCGTGTTTTAAGCAAATAGAATTGATTGAGGCAAGAAGTAAAACAGTTCAGCATGATGCTGTGCCGTGGGATGACGAAATTCGAAGTGTTTAACCAAAGGATGAGGTTTGACGACACGGTTGGCGCAGTGATTGAGCCATCGGCTGCTGCGCCGCGTGTTGTGGGTTCGATCCCCACACGGAACAAATATTTGTATGACCTACAGGTAGTTGTTCCGGGTCTGGCTGTTTGTGTATGTGAGTTTAAATGTTTGTAAACGCACCCACGATACAGGAGAAATTCCTATTGTGGGGCAACGTTTTTTATAAAAAAAAAAAAAAAAAAAGGATCAGCGCCTACTATAACTAGTTAAGCTTGAAATCCTCTGCCGCCTGTAAAGAAAGAAAGAAAGAAGAACAAAGAAAAAACCGTTCATTCAAGTGAAAGTAATGCACATGCACAATAATTGTTAATTAACACTTTAACTGTCAGACAACGAGACACAATAGAAAATGTATTGTTTGTCGGTCATTTGGCGTTTAATGCGTTAATTCATAATTATAATGTATGTGCGTCACTTTCACGTGAATAAACGGCTTTTCTATGTTCTTCTTTAAGAGAAGTTAAGAGACAAGCTGGTATTATACTCGTATATAATAATAATACCAGCGTGCTTCAGTCCAACTTCAGGGCAAATGCGTCTTCTCATACAGAGAAGGCACGAGCATTAATCACCACGCTTGCTCAAGACGGATTGGCAATTTCAAGCTTATATTAATTATAAGTCCAGGTTACCCCACAAAGCTTTTTTTCATCGATGCCAGTGATATCCAATATAAACTTAGAAAGTACATAAGGATTGAAATAGCCACATTGGTACTTGCCCAGGTTTGAACCCATAACACTAGAGGCGAGGCCTAAACCACTGGGCGATCACGAAATTATGCTGGTATTCATCATCATCATCCTCCTGCCCTTATCCCAATTTATTTGGGGTCGGCGCAGCATGTTTTCTTCTTCCATACATCTCTATTTGCCGTCATCTCATGGGTCACCTCTTTTCTTGCCATATCCTCTTTCACACAATCCATCCATCTTTTCTTTGGTCTTCCTCTACTCATGTAACCCTGCACATTCATACTCAAAACTTTCCTCACAACATGGTCCTCATTCCTTCGCATCACATGCCCATACCATGACAACCGATTTCCACACAACTTCTCGGTCACAGGCGCAACTTTATAAAATTATGCTGGTATTATATTTAAAAAAATATATATGTATACAAAATATTGCCGTAGACGGAAATATGCGCCTCTATCTGTCACTATAGTACTTATTGCAGGTGAGACTGAAGCTAGCCCGGGGTTCGAAAGGATCGTACGTTCCCGCGACCCCCGGCGTAGGTATGAGATGGAACACCGGGGTGGTTTTTAGTCAGTAAGAGTCTGATAGACCCCTTCGCTCCCCCCCCCCCCCCCCAGAGCCCCAGGGCGAAGGACATCCATGAGGATTTTCCCCCACGAATGAAAAAAAAAAGATAACACTGAAGCAAGTCATGACAGAAAAGAAGGACTTCTTCCTTAAGATAGGCAGCAAGGGACCAAACGACACCAAGCCAACGTTTCAATCCCATATTTCTCAAGTAAACTTTTCACTTCTATTCTGTGAAATTCTCTCCGAGTCCCCAAGTATTTGGTCTCATAATAAATCTAAGAAATCTAGCGGGAATTGTTAGAGCAAATAAGTGAGAAAATAAATTCTTGGAACTAACCTCTGTACGTATTATTTATTTGAGTAGAACAATGAACTAAGTTATTTAAGTTGTTTTAATTTAACTCTCTGTTATTAACAACGTCACGACTCCTATCCCTTAGGGACAAGGCAGAAGGGTAGGTAGGTACTGTGTCGTGCATTTACGCAGTTCCATTTAGGGCAAGCATAGGCTTGCCCTAAATGGAACTGCTGTGCTGGTGTTTAACCAAACACCATGTGAAAAATAATACAAATGAACCCATTTGTATTATTTTGCTGCTACAAATTAAAATACACGAAAAAAAATCAGCCCGATTTTACTGTATCAAACTTAAGCTCCATTGTTGCTTGCTTTACCAGACTGATAGCAAATAAATAATAAATAAATAATGCTGGACAATCCACACATCATCTAGCCCCAAGCTAAGCAGAGCTTGTGTAATGGGTACTAGATAACTGATATATTTAATACAATACATTACACAGATAGATACTTTTTTATTATACATAGCAAATACCGGAACAAATCTTTGTAGATCGTACAAACATTTGTCCCAGGGCGGGAATCGAACCCGCAACCTCCTCACCTTCGCCCGCCGCGCCTCATCGGTCATCAAAATATGGCAAAGGCCTCTTCTCATACAGAGAAGTCACAGACCAATAATCGCCATGCGTGCTCAAGGCCGATGCGATTGGCAATTTCACACATAGATTAACTATAGGTCGAAGTTTCCTCACGATATTAACTTTACCGATTTCGGTGATATCTAAATTAAACTCACAAATCACATAAATATGAAAAAAGCCATATTGGTACTTGCCCGGATTTGAACCCACAACTTCGTGCATGAGAGGTTAAGCCCTAAATACTAGGCAATCAGGACTAAATTACAAACACGAGTAGAACTTATAATGCGCACACTATTTTTTTATTAACGCTGGTAACTTTAGTAGCATAAAAGTGATTTTTCATATTTGAAAAAAATAACAGTCGTTTATGGAATCGCCGATATTAAAAGCTCCGCTCTAACATAAAACACATCGTAAAAACATAGTTAATCCGTATGGTAGTAAAATATCAGATTATTATTGCGAATAGTATTATTATACCGAACACTTGCGGTTATGGCTCTTTTAAATATATAACACGTTTACATTAAAACTTCTGCTTATACGAAAATTCATGTCAGACAAATAGCAATCATTAATATTTTATAACATAGCATAACATCACTCCTATATTCCCAGAAGAGTCAGAAACAGGTGTACATAGGCTAGCACATCTAGCTACCCCAATCTAGCAAATTTGTTGGATGGATTTTTCAACTTTATTTCAAAAAAATAAGGTTCACGTTCAATTGGTAAAATTTTACAATCTGGGATAGCTTGATGGGTTGGTGTCTGTTCTTCTACGGTATACCCATATTCTTATGCTTGAAGGGGTAAGCCTATTGCCATTTACAAGACACTAATCCAGACTCGAGGCTGCTACTGAGAAACCCAATAACACAATGGCGAGGTGTCGGTATTGTAGAATTTGGCCTTCAGCAGTTCAGGGTTAGGAGGTCACTGTTATAAAAAAAAGTGTGTATTAACGTTTTTACACACGTATGAAGTGAAACTTTTTCAAAACAACAAAAAAATAATCTCTCACTTTGACTATTTATTTAAATGAATTTCAATAAGTCCATTTATTATATCCCTTGTTATCATTACAATATTTATTTATAAATTAGTCCTCAATTTAAGTAAACACGCATGGCGCCATGACGGCCCAAAGTGACAGACTAAGACGATTTTTTTCAAGATGGTATCGGAAAATGTGACAACTTATTTTACTATAAAATTCCTCCCCTACTTTGATAAGGAATTTTCACTTCAATAATAGGGCTCTGCTGATAAATTGCATTTATTAAGAGGAGAACCTTATACAATTACTTTACAATCAAGAATCCTTCTACTAAACAAGTGAGACATTCTATCCTCTAAAAAAATCTGAAACATCTGGAGTGATTGAAACTAGCCAGTAAGCATAAAATTTCGCTATTGCATACAACCCTCACAGTATGTCATGAATGGTTACCCATCTACGAAGTGACCTAGGCGAGCCTTGGTTAAACTTGATGATCGTTATATTTTAACCACGAACCCCTCAAACAGCATTTTCCTTTTTAACTTCTATCTTACATGTCGCACAAAAACCACCCCCAACAGCCAATCATGGAAGAGCCCTCAAAAAGCCACCCAACATAAATTCAAGCTCTCCAGACCCTGTGCATGTTACAGGGTTATTAGCACAAAAACTATTACAGTAATTTGTGGGCCACATCTAGATATAACCCGCAGTTTATCGGTGATACCGTCGGACATTGAAATAATTAAACAATTTTTTTTCAGTGTGGCGTGTGCCTAATAGTACGAGAAATCGCTTAATATTTTATTGTTCGACTATTTTCGTAGATAAATAAAGGAATTGATAGTGTTAATGGAATTTGAATTGGATGTAATGTAGGTAATGCGTTTTGTTTGGGAAGTTATTTTTAGTTGATACACTCATAAATGTAATCGTTTGATAAAGTTAATAATTTGTAATAGTAATATAGTTTGTAATAGTTTGTATTTTTTTTAAAGCTGGATCAGACTTGAAACTCATGAGGGTGGAAGATTCACCAGAAGTAAGTAACCTTCAATTTATTAAAATTTTAATGAAAATAAAAATAAGTGACTGCCTCGTTGGTAAAGGTCGTAGGTTCGATTTCCGGGCCCAGCAAACTGCTTTTGCTGGGAAGAAGACAAATAAAAATTACGCAAATATTCTGAGAATTCAAAACCGACGTGTTTTCCCGTATTCCATTACGACTGAAACAAAGAACTAACTTTAATCAATACTTTAGGGCGTCATATGAAGTAAAATATAGACTACAATTAATTTTATTCAGGACATGCTACTGAATCTAAATAGTCACGCAAGACGCAACCGGTACTAATGGATCTCGAAGTTAAATCAAGAATCGAATAGTCGCTAACTTCGAGAACCGTTAGTTTACTAGTCTTCTACGAGTAGTATACTAGTAAACTAGTGTAAACTAACGTGTACTAAAGATAAAGATATTTTATTTTGCAAATATGGGAGCTCGTGGCTAAATAAAAACAGCCGCACGAGTTGATTAAGTTAAGTTACGCTTGCCGAGGTTATTTTGTGGATCGGTGACCGTTCGTAACATATCGAGACTCATCCGTGCCTCAGAAAGCACGTTAAGCTTTTGGTCTTGGCTGTCATTTACACATAGTCACACACACACACACTCATTCATACACAATTTATGTGTACTTACAATAGTATGTTCTAATACTAATTATAACCTACTATTAAAGGTCGCATCATTATGATGGTAATCAATCAATCGGCAGGTATCGTTTTACCCGGTAACTGGATTGTGGTCTGTGGAGGTCACTGCGTTGTAGACGTCGGATACGTATCCGATAGGCAGTCGATCCATATAAAATACAGGTATTCTGCAGCTATATTTTCCAGTTAGGTAGACTGAAATTCAACCCTAACACAATTGGGAAAAGGCTCGGCATATGGTGATGAACATAACTGTGTGGATTGTCCAGCAATATTTATTTATTTTATTTTATTTATTTTATTCAGTTCCGTACTGTTTTTTGAAACTTTATGAAACCATTCTTAATGAAATATCTAAGTAATTCGCAGCTATTTTATCTTTTAAAATTTCAAAAGCAAGATAAATCACATTTCTTTAACTTTGAATCTATCTAAATTGATCAACGAAAACTCTTAAAACTTTCAAATGTCCCCAAACTTATCTTAATTTTCACTTTTCATCGCTGGACGAACAAAAGCAAATTAGAACTTAAGAAGTTTTTGCAAGATAAGTCTTAAAAGTGAAGAATAATACATCACTTTTAAGACTCAATGTAGACTTTTAAACTTCGAATTCTTATCGAAAACTGTTAGTTGCCGGTAGTTATCTCAAAATTAAAAGTTTGCTTAAACAAAGCAATTTGTATGCCGATGTGGATAAAAATGGTCCTGTACGCTGCTTGCAGAGACATTATTGTTAACATGAGGTCATACAAGTCTGCTTCGGAGTTCGTAGCTGGCTGGCTAATTAAAATCCTTTTGTTCTTTTAATTCAGTTATATTTTCTTCGTGTTTCCAAGACTTCTAACCTATTCGCGATTATTCTTTCTTACTAAACTTTTGTACTGAATTTGAAAAACGGTAATGGTGATAAATATAGGAATGAATAGGAATGAAGTTTATTAAAAAGTATTGGACAAGTATTTTCTATTTTCTTACGTAATCTAAAGATAACGCCAATACATTGACTTAAACTGTAACATGACGTCATACGTATGTAGTTTTTATACCTAAACGTGACGTAGCGAACTCCCCTCTCTAACTTTAATGCGATTTATTAAATATCTGTCATTTTTATTAATATGATTAGGCAAAAAATACGTGTCTAATGTTTTCTTTTAGTATATGACTGACGGACAAAATATTTTTTATTTTCCCAGACTATTGTATCCAGGTTTGAAAATGTATTGGGCAATAACAAAGTTCACACTAAACCTACAATTAAAAGATAAACACGCTTCCCAGAGTCCCGTAGATTACACGGTGCAATAAACAGCGATGTTAAGAGCGGTGCACACGATCTACATCGCCGTAATCTACGTCTTAACTTGTATGTACAATTGCACAGCGTGATTAAACTTATAGTTATTTAAAGCGTGTTTGCAGAATTGTAAAATGATTCTTATGAAAATGTGCGATATGTATTTGCAAGCTCTTATTGGTGCTTCTTCTTGTCAGCGTGACGATGACAAAATGGAGGCAGCCCAGAATTTTGCGACGAGTTTGGCGTTTTCAGTCGCGTCCATCAGCTTCTGTGAAGTGCAAACAATAGGACAAGCAGGGTACGATAACAAGTGTCCCATCGTTTGTGGGGCATCACCACATTTACACCCCAGGGCAGAGTCATCTATGACTCTCCACCTTAAAAGGTTTTTCTGGCTTCGGCCAACCTGTGTCCGAAGTCTATCTAAAGACTTCCAGGTCAGCCATGGCAAATCGTATCCAGGTGGGAGATTTTTAGGGAAACCCTTTCTCGCTACAGCTTGAGTCTTTCTGTGGAGCGTTTGCCTGTGAGCGGAGACACACTCTTGAAAAACTGTTGCGGCTTTTCAGCCTTTGCGGCACGAGGATGTTTGCGTGTAAAAGGTGTCTCGCGTTCGAGATTTTGGCTCCTTCACTAGAACTTGTTTATTGGTGCTGCATATTAACATATCATCATCATCATCCTCCTGATTTTATCCCAATTTATTAAGGGTTGGTGCAATATATATTCTTCTTCCATACATCTTAAATTTGCCGTTGTCCCAATAGTCATCTCTGATATTGAAACATAATCTTCCACACAATACTTTTATGTAAATTAACCAGCTTTTGTTAGGTTGTTAGTTAGGAAGTGGGGGGTCAGAAAGAGACAAAAAGTAGCCTATGTCACTCGCCATTCCTTCAACTATCTTCACTTAAAAAATCACGTCAATTCGTCGCTCCGTTTTGCCGTGAATGACGGACAAACAGACACATACACTTTCCCATTTATAATTATTAGTATGGATATATTGCAATTAATTATGCTTTAAGGTGACACGCAAATTAAAATACATAAGGTCTCAGTACCATAGGGGCTTCTTGTAGATGCCTACCATTATTCCATAAAATATTTTTTCGCATCAAGACATTTTTATGCATCGAGTGGAGGGACATAAACGCACGAACTGATACCATGAGTTCAGTAAGTACATGATTCTGGACGATGATGATGATGATTCCTAACGGGTGTTACTATAGGTGCACCTCTGCCCAACCCGTCGGGGATTACAAGCGCGATGTAATGTTATAGTACAGGCAAACAGAAGCACTAACATAATATTATGTTATCACGCTGGTAAATAAACTGAAATTAACACGGTTGCTTGAAACAATGCACACACATCTTAACTTGTGTGTACAGCGTGATAAAACTGATAGTTATTCTGAGCGTGATCGCTTGTGTTTTCATTGCACTTGAGATAACTGGGCAGTAATTTGTCGCGTACATGAGACGACAGGAATACGGGATTTTGAGATTCAGAATTTTGAGAATCAAGAGATTTTTAAGTGACAACGTCTAATAAATCGATGAACGCCGGCTGCATGCACGAAAAAGGATGACTCATTGTCCCGTTTCGCTCATTGTCCCGTTACGCTCATTGTATGCTTGCAACGCATCTATCTCTCTTCCACTCGATTGGATTGTCGTTGTCACGTTAAACTATCGTCCGTAAACCAACTTCACAGACAACTAATTTTTTTGTCAGAAATGTATGTTAATGAGGTCTGGAGAACTGATTGGTAATGCATCTACGAGTATACTAACTTATTTTTAAGCTGAAGAATTTGTTTATTTTTGTTTTAACGCGTAAATCGTTGGAAGTAGCAGTGGGATTTGAAAAGGATTATTATGCATTTGATATCCAAATTCCTAAGGAAAGGTTATAGGCTATTTCACATCACGCTATGAATTTAAGAGCGGGTAAAACCCCGGGACATAGCTAGTTTTTTAATGTTATGTTAATATGTCAATTTTTTTTTTTTTTTTTTTGAAGACGTTGCCCCACACTAGGAATTTCTCCTGTATCGTGGGTGTGTTTACAAACATTTAAACACACATACACAAACAGCCAGACCCGGAACAACTACCTGTAGGTCATACAAATAATTGTTCCGTGCGGGGATCGAACCCACAACACGCGGCGCAGCAGCCGATGGCTCAACCACTGCGCCAACCGTGTCGTCAACCTATCTACCTTGAAATTACTTCGTCAGAATTCTTCTTCACTCGTACCATATTAACACGCTGGGCATAATCAAGAAGATCATCTTTGAAACTTCGCCATCGGTGCAAAAACTACATTTAGAGCTCAGTTTCTTTTTTTTTCAGACAAATATGTATACACAGGTCCAGAGCATGATTCGAACTTCGATTCTTTACAAACCCTTTTACAAGTTTTTGCTGTTTTATTTTTCCCTTTTTATGTTTTTATTGTTAGAATAAGTTTGTAAATGACACAAGAAAATCTCCAGAAATATCTACCAACAGCGTGATAGCACTCCCACAGTGCAATATTAACACGCTACGCACAGCCTACCATAGGATTACCCAGTGCAATAAACAGTGATGTTCGCTGCATTGGTGCACTGAATATAATCTCCTTTCTCGTTACAATCTGTGTCTTGGCTAGTGTGGCCAGCCGTAGCGTGAATATAGTGCGGTAGTATTATAATTGTGTCTTAAGGGAATATTATCTTAGTCGTATCGTATATTTGGAAAATAGATGTTATTATTGCTTGTAGCTAGGGACTCGTTGAACCAATATAGTGTGCAAGGTTACGCATGCATATGATACTTGAAAGTTTTAACAAAAGCAAACATAAATGAAAAGAAAAAGAAGGAAAGAAAAACATCAATTCGGGATAAGCACAGGAAATAATTTTATTTTTTTGGTGTTTACCGAAAAATGAAAATTAAACAAACAAAAAAAAATCAGGATCTGTGCGGGGCCTAAAAGGCTTCTATCTCAGCATAATTATCCCACACCATATTTACCAGAGTTTATTATTTAAATATATGTTAGTGATAAATACAATTGATTTCTGTTAATCTTGATATATAAAAATCTCACGTCACTATGTTTATCCGCGATACACTCCGGAACAACTCAATGAATTTTTATTACATTTGGCTCACTGTGTGTCATTTGGCAACAATTAAAAGATAGGATAGTTTTATCTCAATTATTGACCTCAATATGTTTTTATTGCTATTTTAATGATTTCATATAATAAGTTCCATAAGTTTCTAACAGATGGCGGCGTGTCCGCTAGTTAGTTATAAAAACACTTTTATACGACAAACAAAACATAGGCATAATTATTTTCGAATACATTAGGTGGGTGTTTCCTATACGACTACTCTGATAAGAAACACCGAAACAAACTCTCAGGTCACGATCTCTTTAAAACTCCAGACATTATCTTGGTCACATCGATCTTATGATCAAGTATAGTGTCACCTCACTAGTGACACCATAAGAACAAATAATTTATAATCCGATTAGATTTTACTGCCAAGCGGATCACTTGAATGTCTTCTTGCTGAGTGGTATCCTTCATGACACAGTCACGATGTGCAACTGTTTCTGTTTTATACCTTTAATTTTTGTTTTGTCTTTACTAACGTAATTTCAGCAAAATATCTTCTATCACTATAATTCGATGGTTTCAATTCCCGCACCGAACAAATATTTGTATGGCCTACAGGTAGTTGTTCCAGGTCTGTTTGTGTGGTGTTTGGATTAACAAATAAAGCGAATAGAGTAACGGAAAGTTATAGAGACGAGTGAAATAGGTAGTCATATGCGGTTCTGAATGAAACATGATACGGTAGGGACCTACCTACTTACTTTAATTAAATCTACCAATCAAAAAACAACACGCATTTTTATTGAACACTTCCTATTCAATATACAAAGTATTTCATTTATTTATATAAAAAGGATATTTACAATCACAAAACTAAATAGAAACAGAAAGTAGGCAAATGTAATTAAAATGCTGGAGACGGGCAGCCCTAACGCATGTTTACGTACCGCGCGGCTGTAGGCATTTATTTCTGAAATGCGGCCGAGTTACAATACTGTATCATAATATTAGGTCTTTACCTATGAAATTGCCGTTCTACAGTACTGGCCATTTCAAATCAAAATATTTTTTGTTTGGCTAAGAATTCTAATTTCAAATTAATTTTATTTTAAAAACATGGATTTTTTTTTCCAAAAGTAGTCATTTGTTTATTGATTAGTGTTACATTTTCATCGCATTTAAATCTTTTTCGTCATCATGGATACGTTAAAAATTCGAGTAATTATGGAATATGAGTACCGTCGTGGCAGCAACGCGGCACAAGCGGCACGCAACATCAACGACGTTTACGGAGCTAACACTACAAACCAACGCACTACCTGTTATTGGTTTGCTCGCTTCCCTTCTGGAAATTTCGACCTGAAAAATGAACCTCGCGGTCGTCCGAAGACTTTGGTCGACAATGACGAATTAAAGGCGATTGTGGAAGCTGATGATACACAATCTACGGCTGAATTAGCAGCAGCTTTCGACGTTAGCGTCAAAACAATATTGGTCCATTTGCGTCAAATTGGCAAGGTAAAAAAGCTTGACAAATGGGTGCCCCACGAACTCAATGATCGCCAGCGCGAAGTACGCGTCGAGACGTGCCTTGCACTGCTCAACAGACACACAAATGAAGGAATTTTGAACCGCATTGTTACCTGCGATGAAAAATGGATTCTGTTTGATAACCGCAAGCGCTCAGCAAGTTGGTTGGATCCTGGTTCAGCACCTAAACAATGCCCTAAACGAAAACTTACCCCAAGAAAAGTGATGGTCACTGTTTGGTGGTCTAGCGCCGGTGTGATTCAACACAGCTTCTTACCAAACGGGGTGAGCATTACTGCAGATGTGTACTGTGAAGAATTGAACACAATGATGGAGAAGCTGGCACATCTCCAACCAGCATTGGTCAATCGCTCGTCTCCGCTGCTCCTGCACGACAACGCGCGACCTCATACTGCACAGCAGACGGTCTCCAAGTTGCAAGAACTGGGGTTGGAAGCTCTCCGTCATCCGCCCTACTCACCAGACCTTGCGCCTACAGACTACTACTTTTTCCAGAATTTGGATAACTTCTTGGCGGGAAAAAAATTCAATACCCGAGAGGCAGTACAAAATGCCTTTGAAGAATTTGTTGCCTCCCGTCCAGCTGATTTCTTTAAGAAGGGCTGATGCCCTTCTTAAAGAAATCAGCTGGATGGCAGTGGCAGTTTATTGATATAAACTGCCACTGCGTTGGCAAAGATGCATTGATTGCATGGGTGATTACTTCGATTAATACAAATAAAAAATACATGAAAAAAATTCATTTAAATTTTTTCATACAAAACGGCAATTTCATAGGTAAAGACCTATTATTACCGTGCCCAGACGAAGCCTGTTCACTGTAACATTAACATTGAAGAAATTCGGGTTGAATGCGTTCGGAAACACAGACGCAGGCAGTGAATACCATTCTTTTGCTGTGCGCATCATGAAGGATGTTTGGAAGCGAATGGTGCGAATTGGTGGATTGGCAACTAGAAATATATATTTTAACATCTGCAAGTACAGAGGCCAGCACATCAAGCTACCCAATATGTCAGATTTATTTGATTCTTTTTCAACTTTATCTTAATAGAAATAAGGTTCATGTTCAATTGGGAAAATCTGACACGTAGCTTGATGTGCTGGCGTCTGTACCTAATGTCTTCTGCGGCAAATATTTTTTTTTTATTTATTTCCTTGGAACAACAAACTCGACAGTCGCACTGATCAGAATCCAAAAGAATTCAAGTAACTCTACGAGAGATTCTCTGCCGGTACACAATGCTTTTTTATACCATACCCTTGTCTCTCCACCACAATAATTTATATATTTCCCTCAACAAAAAACCATGGTCCATACATAAGTCATAACTTTTCACTCCAGAACTTTAAATTACGCTATTTAATCATACAAAATAAAGCCGCACAAGCTGCAAGGCGGGCCATACACGAGACCTAAGTCGCGGCGGTCGGAACTCAGACTCGCAAGGCTTTCATTGTTGGCCACAAACTCTAGCGTAACTCGAAAACTATAGACTTGTGGAGATGTTAGAACTGCGAACTGCTGTAGACTTTGTGATTTATGCATGTTTGAACTTTGAATGGGACTATATTGCTTTTGTAATGTGTAAAAAGTTAAAAGTTCCAAGTGCCGGTTAAGTAACGTTCCAAGTGTCGGTTAAGTTGGGTTGCGTGCTGCTGACTTGTTAGATGCGATTAGGTTGCAGCGTTTCGAAGTTCAAAATTACATAAAAAGTTTTGGTTTGATGGGAGCCTTTTTAGCCACGCAAGTCTTTTTTTATTCATTATAATATATTATTTTTCAAATATGAGTATAGACGCCTGCACATCAAGCTATCTCAAACTGTCAGATTTTCCCAATAAAATATGAAACTGTAAACAGGGGTATGCAGTCAGGAGTGCGTCTAGATATACAATATAATTACAAAACGATATAATAATTGTTTGTTTAATTTTATTTTTTCTCACAGTCAAACTTAATCCATAGAGTTCCTTCCACTCCCTTCGTGTATTAAAATGCCCGAACATACAGATGACTATATACTAATTTGGTCTACTAATTTGGTCTACTAATTTGGTCTACTAATTCGGTCTACTAATTTGGTCTACTAATTTGGTCTACTAATTTGGTCTACTAATTTGGTCTACTAATTTGGTCTACTAATGTAGTCTACTAATGTGGTCTACTAATATGGTCGTTAAAAGGTATTATTGTAATACCAACAATCGAAGTGCACAAAACTTGATAGTTTATTCGACTCTGAGTGAGTCCGTATTGACTGAAATGTGGCTATCCTCAGAGCCTGAGCGTATTCTTCAGTTTTAAGGTCATCGCACACTAGACTTGTGTAAGTAGTGCGATTGTTGCATTGCGCGTCATGTAACCCGACCGCGTAATGTATCATTGCGCATGACTCGAGCAAATTAAACATCTCATGTAATGATGGACATTTTATTACGCGAACATTTCATTACAATTTGGCGTTCAATTTTTTTTTCTAAGAAGCTCACTGCAATACCCGCTTATAAGCCGATTTCGGTTTGGGATCAACTGGTAAACGAGCTTAAGGCAAGGTACCACTTTACTCACTTGGGGTCGTCATCACCTTCAAGTCGTCCACCCGGGCAGGTCGAGCAAGCCAGGCGACGCCTAGCAGGACGCAGGACGCTGGTGAGACGATCCGGTTACATGCTTTAACCCAACGTGGGGTGACCTGCCGATAAGTGAGGTGATGCTTATCCTGAGCAGTGTGTATTTGTGTGCGATGACCTTTAGTACCTCGTAGCGTTGCAGAAGTCTTGGCTGACACTATTCCACTAATAGAAGTCCGGAGAGAGCAGTTGTGTAGTTTGGATCAATTGCACTTCGGACATAACTGAACTTTCTAACAATGACCAATGCTTTGTCCATGTCTGTATGAGATAAAGCCGTTTCCGTGAAGCACGATAACACTGACTAGGGTTATCATAATCAAGCATATCGTTCAATTTTTATTAATCAATCAGTTTGTTCTGTTTTAATTCTTGACGACCTGTGTGGCGCAGCGGGCGTAGGTCCGCCTGCAACGCAAGAGGTTGCGGGTTCGATTCCCGCCTCGGGACAAATGTTTGTACGATCTACAACTATTTGTTCCGGGTGTTCTGGGTATTTGCTATGTATAATAAAAAATATCTATCTATGTAATGTATATTAAGTATATCAGTCATCTAGTACCCATAACACAAGCTCTGCTTAGCTTGGGGCTAGATGATGCTGTGTGGATTGTCCAGCATTATTTATTTATTTATTTTATTCTCAAAACAAAAATTTCATGTGAACTATTTTGTTTAAACTTTGCCTTGTGAGACTCCACGAGGAAAATCTAGCGGAAAATTTAATCCGACTTAAAAGTATTATTTGCTTAAAACTCACTTTTTCATACTCAGTGAAAAGTTGTAAAGTTTCCTATAAAACGCAGACTTTAATTCAAAATTGCATTTAAATATTCAACGAAAAGGATTATCTAATTGAATAGCAAACGAGTTTCATGCAGATTTCTTTCTGTTAGAGTTTTATTCTTTTAACGCGGATACAATTATTTCGAAAAGATAAAACGAAAAAGTTTAGTTTTCAAACAAAGGGTTCAAGCAGTCACCTTTTTTATCTTTTGCATAAAGGAAAGATACTACACTTTTTAAAATAATTGCGATTTTAATCCATATTGTTTATGTTTAATAAAGAGGAGTAGAAAGTTAAGCCTAGTTAGGCGTAAATATTGTTGAGTACTTAAGTAAATTGAATGAACGAACGAAGAATCCTCAACCATTTGCGGCGTTATTATTTTATAGTTAATGTAACAGACACATTAACTATAAATTTCTGTCTGTTATTAAAGATAGATAAACAAATTAACCAATAATATATCCGGAGCAACAAAAAGAAAGGATAGCTGCTGTTAACTTTCATTGTCTAGCCTAGTCCTCGCACCTGATGACTCTTGCACTTGTACCAATGTTGCAGCATCAGTTCAATTTCATGTCTTGGAAATACAACCGAAGTTACAATACACCGAATTTCAAATCAATCGGACCTGTGAAAGATGGTAAGACCCTTTTGCGAAGTAGGAATTAAGCTGATGATCTTCAAACGCCTCGATACACAGATAGACACGTAAACTTATAAAAACCCTTCTTTTCGTCGGGGGTTAAAAATCGATAAAAAATAAAAAAATAAAAATTATAAAATAAAATATTAAATAATAATAATAATTATTATAAAATTTCTTATTCTTAAATATGCACACAACGTAGATAATTCTTCCACAAAAACCATTAGAACAGAATTATGGAAAACATTTCAACAAATTAACAGAATATTCATACTTAAGTTGTTCATATCCATAGGTGTTCTCACCATCTTAATTTTACACATACACTCATAAACTTAACTCCTATTATCCAAAGTTCAACATAATAAGCAACAATTGTAAGAGATTAAACATTTTAATGGTTTATACTTAAGTGAGCCAAGCCCTTTCGAGTTGTTTTGGTTAAGTCATGTTTGATATGCATTCATGAAGATACGAAAAACAAACTCACGCCTATTCCCCATGGGGGTAAGCATAAACTAGAGAACGCGACTAGCTACGATCTTGATGTTCTTTAAAATGGTAATTTAATATTTTTGTTTATTTTATCTACGCATGCTGTTGTCGCATGCATGTGGTTTTGGGTTAAATTCCGGGCAAGTACCAAATGTCACTTTATCAATTCACATGTGCTTTCTAACTTTAAACTCAGACGTCAATGAAATCGGTGAAGGAAAACACATCGTGAGGAAACCTGGTCTTATCGTTAATTTTAGTTTGAAATAACCAACGCGCTTAGAGCAAGTGTGATGATGAATGCTCGTATCTTCTTTGAATGAGTGCCTTTGCACTGCAGTGGGACAGTAAATTGCCAATTCCACTTGATTTCCTTACGTTATAATAACACTAGCATTATGCTGTGGGTCCCCCATAGCACAGCATTATGCTGGTATCGCTTTTAATTGGCTTTTAACGGACAAGGTGAGCAACTGCTGTCTTATTTCTGTGTTATGCTTTTAGTTTTTGTTTTGACTTCATTAGAATAATCTGAGCAAAATAATACCATCATAAGTAACTAAGCACGTATGTGTTCCGTGGCAAATAAACATTATTTTTTCTTTGTTCCATAGAAAATACCCAGAACACCCGGAACAAATATTTGTAGATCGTACAAACATTTATCCCAGGGCGGGAATCGAACCCGCAACCTCTTGCGTCGCAGGCGGACCTTCGCCCGCTGCGCCACATCTGTCGTCAAAATATAATATAGATCCTTGCAATAAAACTTGTAAGAACTACAAAAAAGGAGCCTACCTAACCTACAATTTAAGCTTAACCTATTCACGCTCAAACATATTAGGGTACCGATACGTATCTCCGTCACAAAAAATACACAAAAATGTTATCAGACTGTAATAAAAAAGAAAGGTGAAAGTCCCGTCGTCGTCAGCGATAAGGATTTGGGAGACAAAGATGGATGGTCGGCTGCAGACGCGTTATCACGAGGATCCCTCGCTATCTGAGGGCTAGTGGAAATATTTTGTTTAATTACATTTTTATGGTGGGAACGTGGGACGGTATTTGGGGTCTTCACCCTTGCGAAATGTTTTGTTGCTGTTGGTGCGCCAGTTACTGACGTGTGACCTAGTTTGTATAATATTATTGATACATAGATAAAATGCCAAATATAGGTTACCAATGTTACTTTATTCTAAGAGAATATAACATCACGACTGTGTTCCTCAAAGCCTTAGGTAGATGTGTACCTACAGTAAGTTAGGTGCAACGTTATATGGACCGTACCAGGCATAAATCCAGACCTCGGGCTGATACTTTGTATTTGATTAATCTTGTATGTCATATAATATGATAAATTGAGGAATTATGTTATAAAACAACTTTGCGGTTCAAAAGAAGATGTAGTGACAAAAATTGAAAATAGTATGTTCGGACGGTTTGGTCACGTTGAGAGGATGAATGAGAGATGAACAAAAGGTATTTATAAGGCAGATGTAAGTGGAAACGCCGGGAGGACCGCCCTAGCAGGACATACACTGAACTTATTGGTTATGTTCTTCAAAAAGGTCAGGTGCGTAGTACACGCAACAGGCGAGCAGGGCATGAACGTGAGTGAGAGTATGTAAGGATCGTGGCGGGTGGCATTCTGTGGTGTCTGCCTACCCCCATGGGAAAAAGACATGAGTTTGTGTATGTTGTATGTCATATAAACTAAAAAACGATACCGTACCCGCCATAAAGTCAACGCAAAAATATGCAAAATACATAACCAGCCCCATAAAATAGCGAACCTATCTAACAAACAAATGTAACGATTATTTTTGGTCGGTGTTATCTTTGCATCCTTTTCCGGTCTTAATGACCCCCATTACGTATGAGTCGGATAAAATAACCCGTTGTTTATTTTATTTGAACGCTTTTGGTCGAATATTGTCGTTCAATTTGAACCATTTTATTGGCTCCAGTTAATAAAGTTTAATTTAATGAGGAGGGTAATGTGTGTTGTTGAACTTTCAATTTGGGACTGATTTTATGTTTACGTTACAATTATGCACGACAGCTTTACAAGTTACTTCTTTCCAAAAAAATGTTTGTTAAACTTACATTTGACGACCGATGTGACGTGGCGGGCGAAGGGCTGCCTGCGATGCACGTGGTTACGGGTTCGATTCCCGCCTTGGGACAAATATTTGTTCGATCTACAAAGAAATGTTCCGGGTGTTCTGGGTATTTGCTATGTATAATAAAAAATATCTATCTTTGTAATGTATTGTATTAAGTATATCAGTCATCTAGTACCCATAACACAAGCTCTGCTTAGTTTCGGGGTAGATGATACTGTGTGGATTGTCCAGCAATATTTTTATAAAAATATCTCGACCAACAAAAGTGGCTTTTGCAGTCAAACTAAAAACCCAAAAATCATCATTTTGGTTTTTGATCTGCACGGTCTTCATATGATCTGAACAAGATATTAAATAAATAAATAATGCCGGACAAATCACACAACATCATCTAGCCCCAAGTTAAGCAGACCTTGTGTTATGGGTAATAGATGACTGATATACCTAATACAATACATTACATAGTTAGATATTTTTTATCATACATATTCGTAGCAAATACCCAGAACACTCTGAACTAATATTTGTAGATCGTACAAACATTTGTCCCGAGGTGGGAATCAAACCCGCCACCTCCTGCATCGCAGGCGGACCTTCGCCCTCCGCGCCACATCGGCACAAAATTAATGTATGTATTAAGTTTATATAATTAAAAAAATACTGAAGTCCTCCCAATACCTACTTTATATTTTACTCATTCCCGTTTGCAAAACCTATAAAGCCACCTTCAAAGAGCCATTTTGGACCCAGCTGGCCTTTCAAAACAACATTTACCTATGTATGACTCTTTCAGTACAGGAACGCCCAAGCCAGTGCAATATGCTGATCAGCTGCAATACAAAAACACTAAAAAAACTTCAGCAATTCATCAGGACCCGCAAAAACGGAAACAAAACAAAGCTTTCTGCATCTTAGACTCGTTTATTAATATTCAAATGAAAAAAAAACCTATAAAATCCCGGAACACAGAACGCGGACGGCGAACTTTAAAATATATAAAAAACAAAAGACAGGCGAAGTTGCGGGCAGACGTATAGTTAAAGTTTAGAAGAAGTTTCAGAGCATGATAAATACTTGGCTGGTGTAAAAACATATATGGAAAACAGTGGAAGTGTTATAATTGGCTAGGGAACACTTGGGAGAGGAACGGGATATAAATAGTGCTGCAATTAGAAATAAACACGCACTTCTGGTATACACAAAAGCAGCATATTAAGTGCTGTTAAAGATGCATTAACTAAAACTTGTAGTTGGGTATTTAAAAGATACGTGAAACTCTATAGAGGTTTTCATATGTGTTCAGTAGAACAAGTATCGCAAAGAAAGAAGGATTTTCCGAATGCCATTGTCATTATTTATTTTTGGATTAAGCTATTGGTCCTGTCAACAGATAGCAACGGATACCATGCCTAGAGGATTATGTATTTTTTCCAAAAATGTCAATAGTACCTAGATTAAACTTTCGAAATCGAGAGAGAAAGTCATATCAAGTTACATAACAATTTTAATTTTCTATTAAACGCGCAATATCCCAACAACACGAAATGTGCAACAATCGTGTAACATCACTAGAACATCCACTAACACTACCACGTCACGTTCCACACCGACTGGGGGTAATAGCCGACTCTATAAATCAGAAAAACTACCACCAACATCCAATGTATGAAAGTTTCGCGCTAAACAAAACAAGAAAACTAATAATTGTTCCCATTCCCCACCAGTTTCGGTGGTGGTAAATAATGTTCAAGTGTTTGAGAGATTTAGTGCCAGCAGTTCTTTTGTTTTTGGATAGGCATGCCTTTGACTTGAGAAAAATGATCTTAAATGGCAAAAAGACACTTACCAGACGAAAATGATGAGATATAACCAAGTACCAATAGGATAACAAAGCAAATATCCCCAGCTTACCGATACAAAAGCAATAAAAACGAACCACAGCATAACTACAATCAGTAAATATAAATATCTGATGCAATAAAAGGCACAAACATATAACAAAAAGGCTCTCCAATTTTAATGAACGTGAATTCATACTATTGATACAAAAATGATTGTGCAAATAGACGAGTAAAATAAAACTGAGTTACAAACTGAGACTAAACTCTCAGATAGAGAACAAAGGAATTTCAGAGGGAACTCTTGAACAAACGGTTCCAACTATTTCCACTCTTACGGGCATTCCGACTGAAGGAACACTTCAAAATTCCCCAAATGAAGTAAACATAAAATGATGTTTAGTAATGCAAATCCTGGCTCAATTACAATCCCCCCCATTAATTCAGAGGTCTTCAAATTTTACAACCGTCCTTAGCAATTCCGTTTTATTAAAATATACAAGCATTATATGGTTCACAGCGGAACGTAAAATAAAATTTTAATTCTATCCGTTTTACATTCGGGAACCGGGATTTTTACGATTTTTCATTAAATTGACTATTTTTATCGAATCACCAATCAACGCCCGAGTGTTCCGACTGAAATAAATGAAACAGGAGAGTTTATTAGTCGTATTTTCAAAGTGAGCCCTTGTCCCATCTGATAGTTGAAAAATTTAATTAAAACCTGTTTTTAGATAACGCAACGAAACTCAGATTCGGGGGAAAAATATTATGGTCGGCTTTAAAAGCGTTTCGAATTAAGATCTCCAGGCGTCCGCTTATCTGTTTTTTGCCGGATTTACTTCCTCTTCTATGGACACCGCCGAAACTGTTTTTAATCTGGGATCCTTTTGTACCAAATCTTTGGGTCAGAGTAATTACTTGTTTGCAGTTTTATATCTACGAGATTTACGACCGCTCTAATGACGTACCCTTTGGTAAGTAGATCCTTGATACCGAGTATTTTGTGAGACCTTTCATTTTGTCCATTTAATAAAGAGAATTACGATCCGAAGTTTACTTAGACAATAAAGTCTTTACCGTAGTAGACACGAAATATACAATCAAAATGGGCTCGTAAACAATTAAAGTTCTCAACACAACGAATTGTTTTGTCATAAATTAGAATTCACTAAAGCAAGGAATTTAAACAACGTTGGATAATAATGCTGTCATGAATATAATAAAAGTGAATTTTGATAAATAAAAATAAAATAAAATAATGCTTGACAATCCACACAGCATCATCTAGCCCCAAGCTAAGCAGAGCTTGTGTTATGGGTACTAGATGACTGATATACTTAATACAATACATTATTAAATAGATAGATATTATTATGCGTTCCGGGTGATCTGGGTATTTGCTATGTATAATAGCAAATACCCGGAACAAATATTTGTAGATCGTACAAACATTTGTCCCAAGGCGGGAATCGAGCCCGCAACATCTTGCGTCGCAGGCGGACCTTCGCCCGCCGCGCCACATCGGTCGTCAAAACAACAAGCAACTTAACATTTTGGAGTGAAGTGAGGAGATTTTACAGTTTATACGACTATAAACCGTATCTACTGCTAATGTTATTCTTGTTTTAACTACAACCTCTTCTACGTGCTGAGTTGCTGGCTGATAACCTTTCAAAGCATGTAAATTAGAAATTCAATTAATCCACGTCATTCTTAGACAACCATCGAGAGATTTGTCAACAAACATTCAGCCGTGACTCTTTCTCACAGCCCTCTACTAAATTTCAAATGAGGTGAATTCTGTGATTACGGACTAATTGAAATCGTAATTCATGAAAAAAACTCAAAAGATAATTCTGAAGGTGCAGACGGATGGATGAACTTCTTTGACAAATTACAAAAGATTAAAGCTTGCCAGACACCCGAACAGTACAAACACCCCTCAATGAAAAACAGTCACCAATTAAGACAATCCAAAATGTCTGAAACTTGAATCATCCAACACTCTTGATTGAAGTGAGTGAGACCAGAATCCAAGTGTAAATCCCTCGGAAGCCAAGTTGGCTGCATTAATCACCGTGAACAGACGATAACCGCAAGGCGTGCAGAAATGGCCGCACTTAAAATAATTTAAGTCCTACCCGCAAAAGTTGGCCCATAAAGAACGGAGGACAAAGTCCCGGAAACATTTTTCATTACACCGGTTGAAATTTCCCGCCAATTTTCCACTGTAAACAATTATAAGATATGTCCGGTTGTGCTAATTGCCTTCTTGTTGTTTTTGTTTTATTATTTAGTCGGTTGCCTTTGTTTTTATTTTCATTGACTAGACAATTCAAAGAAACTAGTTCTTGCTATTATTATATAAACGTGTTTGAAAACTCTGCATGTTGATCTATTAGATCCAGCCCGTCCCTTGCTGTCCTCTCTCAGCGACGTCCTAAGCCGAGGCTCATACCCCGCAGGGGGTGTCCTTAGCGATTGGTCGCTTAGCTTTTAAGTTTTATGCCCTGGATGGAGGCCTTAATTTCTAATTAAGCCCCCCACAGGAAAGTTCGGTTAAGCAGGATATCCCTGACGGATAAACAGCGAGATGCCAATTCCAAAAAATAAAAACTACATGTTGATTAATGAAAGCTCTTTCTTATTCTCCATAATTTATCGAATATCGCTAATGAAAATCATAATTCACAAGTTTTCCCTATTCACTATTGTCAAAAGTTTTCATCCCATTTCACTATTCTAGCGAAGTAACATTTGAATTAGACGATCAACGTCAGTGTCAGACTTAACGGTGAAATACAAACAAAAGTTTTGGTACTTATTCTAATAAAAAAAAACTCTCAGATTCTCAATTAGATACAATAAGCGCAGACAAAGAAAAGGAAGAGAATCAGAGAACGCGAACAATGGAACATTTATTAGAAAACATTAAAAACAACGGAAGAATTGAAAAACAGAACGCAGTAGAAACATGGAACACAGACAAGGGTAGGAAATGAGGATTTCAAATGAAAAGGTTGCTTCATCAAAGGAATTGTAGTGGAAGAAGTTTCTCGTTCTTAAAGCAATCTATGTATTACTTACAAACAAAGCACCGACTGCATCCATCTGGAAATGAAATAAAATACACGTTAGTTTTCATTACAGTCTTGTTTACACAGATAGAGAATACAAACAGGATGAGGTCTAAATACATATTTATGTACATTATGGGAAATTAATTTGGACGGCACGGTTGGCGCAGTGGCTGAGCGATCGACTGCTACGCCGCGTGTCTTGGGCTCGATTCCCGCACGGAAGAAATATTTGTATGGCCTACAGGTAGTTGTTCCGGGTGTGGCTGTTCGTGTATGTGACTTTAAATGTTTGTTAACGCACCCACGACACAGGAGAAATTCCTAGTGTGGGGCATCGCTCATCATTAAAAAAGATCCGGAATTTCTCAAAAGCAGTCTTGATTAGTGCCCGATTGATGGCAATAGGCTCGCCCCCTATTACATAGGACTTGAACATGACGTGCGAAATGTGGGTGTAAAATAGGTATACATCTCTGCCTAACTCTTCAGGGAATACAGGAGTGTTGTTATGTTAAATCATCATCGTCAGTATGTATAATAATTTTGACTGCCAACTAGTTTGTTTTGACGTGTCTGTTCAAACCAATTTACAGAAATAATATTTTCATTTATTATTTGTCAACGCGGAAAGTTGGGATTTTGAAAGAGCTTTCCATGTAAGAATAGAGCACTTCTATGCTTGCATGTCGCAAGAGGTGCCCTTAGGCATGAGCAGACATAAATATAGCACAATCTTCAGTCTTCGTCATGTATTTTATTTTCGTATGGAATAAAGAGTCTCTTATGATACCGTTGATTAATTTTTTGATTTCTTGAAATGTATGTGTATTTTGATCTCTTTTATTGCTTTTTGCACATTATCTCTTCCATCTTAAAATATTTCCATTAAAAACGTTTAAAAATCAAATAATTAGAAGCCACTGGTGACGGCAGAACGGTCCAGGCTATCGGTGATAAGGACTATTGATTTCTTTATTAATTGTATATACATACATATAAATGATTAAATAATCTTAATATATATAAATTACGTGTCACGTTGTTTGTCCGCTATGGACTCCTAAACTGCTGAACCGATTTTAATAAAATTTGGCCTACTGTGTGTGTTTTGGTCAAACATAAAAGATAGGATAGTTTTTGTTTCGATTATTGACCTCAATATTTTTTTAATTGCAAATTAAATGCTTTCCTGTAATAAGTTCCATACATTTCAAACAGATGGCAGTGTAATTAAACTTTTGAGGCGGTACGAAGTTCGCCGTGTCAGCTAGTTGAATATAAAAACCAAAAATTTAAAAACATTTCAAAATATAAATATAGTAGCCCACCGGCACCGAAAGCAGGGTCCAAGCTACCCGGTGGTCAAGACTCTTGAGAGAGAAATCTCCTAACTATGCGCGCCGTGTCCAAGAGTACTGCTTTCTTTTCTTTTCTTTTGTTCCTCGGTGGAAAATCCTCATGGATGTCCTCCTCCCTGCGGAGGCGGAGTAGAGTACTGCTTGCTGGATCTAACTGCCCAACGAGAGCCTATTTAGGTGTTAATCGAGGCTCTTGGCTATTAAGCCAAGTAATTGGCCGTCACGACTATCTTAATTAATTTTTCTAATGAGTTGAGTTGAATGTCGTAATGGCTCCCATGGTATCAGTCGGGACCTCGACGCACAGACCACCTCCACCCTGTAGGTACTACTAATAATCAAACCCCATGTTCGGCAGGTGGATGAAACGCGAAAATTATTACAAACGAAACAATATCGAAATTAGAACCATTTTACATAACAACCAGAGTTTCAGAGTAATCAGAGGGCGAATTATACAAATGAATACAATTTACCTTGGAATGGACGACTCTCTGACGGATCTGTTACAATTATTTACATGTAAATTAGACAAGTTTATCATATTGCTGATGTCGGCCGATGAATAACGAGACCTCTTGTGATCCACAAAGTTGGGAAACGATGTTTTAATAGCTTTAGGAATTATGAAAATATAGACTAGTGTTCTTCTTTAGTTTCCACAATTTAATTATAATAATAAGTGGCTTGATCTAGAAAGCCGTACTCTTAGACACGGCGCATACAGGTAGGTTCCTCTCTGAAGAGCTCAGACCACCGGCAGTTTGGATCGTGTTCCCGATACCGGTGGGCTACTATTTTTATATATTTTTGAATAAGAATATTTAAAAATGTAAATTATACGAGTGTGTATATTTATAGAATATAGGAAATAATAATAACTGCCTATCCGGTCACACGGCCGGGCAAATTCCTCTTCCTATACTGAGAAAGCACGATCATTAATTACAGCACTTTCTCAAGGCGTTGATTTTTTTAATCTGTCAACTTTCTTTGATAGTTTTTCAAGAATAAGGTTCATGTTCAATTAGGAAAAGACAGTTTGGGACGGCTTGATATGCTGGCGTCTGTACTTTCCGTCGATTTCATCGCACTAACATATTCTGGAGTATATTAACATTTTAAGATATATACGTTTTAAAGTACCAGTTTCAAACATGTGTAAAGAGCTACAGAAAACTCAAGAGAACATTCAACACATCAGCATTAAAACACACAATCAGAAGAAGTCGGTTAAAAATAAACACAACACCCCAATAAAGTCGAAGCTTTGTAGCCTCAGCTCGATAAACATGCAATTCACACAACATTCATCACTAAGCCGAACGCTAAAACAACACATTTAATTAAGAGTCGCAGCCACACAAGTCTTGACAAAGAGTAATTTCTCAAATCTGGGACCAAAGACGGAATCCCTCATCCTATGGCACCAAATTTCGGCCTAAACCAGGCTTTGGCGAGCGTTCGCGAAGTGTCATTAGTTAAAATTACTGAACTCCAGCTATCGCTCCCTTGGAGGCAGTTGACAAAGTTTGCGAAAGGGCCCTGGATTACCCTTTCTGTGGCAGTCCAAGGGAAAGAAGTAAGCGTGAATATATCTCGCCGGGAACGGCAAACTTGTATAACAAATCAAATTACAGGAAGGACTGATACAACTGCCTATAATGATAGAGAAATATTTACACGAAATAAATACCTGCAAAGACGATCAGTCTGACAAGACAACCAGTCTAACCAAGGGATATCGTAATCGTAGTATCATCTTGTAACTAGGTTGTGGAGATCAGATAGGCAGTCGCTCCATGTAATATACTGGTATTCAGCTGCATCCAGTTAGATTGAAAACCCACCCCAATAGGCTACTTATGTAGCAAATAACAGCAAAAGTTGCCACTCACTTGCCTTTTTTTAAAAGTATTTTTAGACGCCAAATAACTAAAAAACAATACATTTACTATTGTGTCTCGTTGTTTGGGATTTAAGCCCAATATAATAAAATCACCAACAAAAAATATTAATCTAAATTATTCGTTTTCTAGTCTTTGAGATTAGTTGATTGAATTCAATCGTTACCGCCTGCGGCAAGGTCGGTGTAACCGCAGTCGCTTATTACTTGCACCACACAATTATTCAGAGCAAGAAGCCGGTGTTTCCCTTCATATACAAGTACAATATTTTAATTATTCTAGACTAACATTGGTGAAGTTGCGCTGTTACTGTAATTATTAAGTTCTCGTACGCCCTTGCGGATTTACAGTATTTACATTTATTTCTGGTTTTGTAAATGTAAGAACATGTTTCCCATTGTGTTACAAAAGTTGGGAGACAGACAGAATGTTTCAAGTAAAGGGTTTCAGAGAGTTTGTGGAACACAAACGCGTTTAGAACATATGGAAACAAACTCAAACGTCCTTATGAATTCTCCTTATGAAAAGATGCAAGACGTTAATGAAATTTAATAATAGAATGATGAGATTGCGATGCGATTTTATTTTGTATTTTCAAGAGTCAGATGCAGAAGGCGTCTTGGACACGGCACGCATTGTGAGGAGGTTCCTCACTCTGGATCCCTAACCACCGTTAATATGGGTCTACCACCTCGCTGTGATTTCAAATCCGAGCAAGTACTAATGTGACTTTTTCAATTCATATGTTCTTTCCTAAGTTTATCTTAGACATCACTGACAACGATGAAGGAAAACATCGTGAGGAAACCTGGACTATACGAATAAGTCGGAAATCGCCGACCCGCCTTGAGCAAGCGTGGTGATTAATGCTCGTTTCTTCTTTGTATGAGAAGAGGCTTTTGTCCTGAAGTGGGACAATAACAGGCTATTATTATATATGTATTATAATAACGTCAGCAAATAAAACCCTGAACTCTATTTATAAGCAATAAGAAGGATCAGAGTTCACACAAGGTCCATTGGCAATTGATCAATTAACAACATATTTCATAGACGCAGATCAATCAGAAACTGAAACAGATGAATTATTTCTACAGACGCAATTCTCTTCATTTTGCCACGATGTTAGCCGTGACAATGGGTAAACGGCCAAGATGTTGTTACAAAGATTATCGTGAACACGCTGCGTAGGACCTTACCAGATGTTATTACAGATGTAACTAAAAAGTATGGGTGTGTTTAGAAGGAAATGTTTGAAGCCAGATTGGTAAGCAATACGTTTATGGATAGTAAGCTCTGCTCTGCGGTTTCACCCGCTTCTAAAGATCATAGCGCGATGTTAAATAGCTATCTTCCTCAAGAATTTGAAATTATTTTTTCAAATCCGTCTGGTAGTTCCTAGAGACTGGTTCTGGTAAACAAGCAAACTCTTCAGTTTTATTATATAAGTTTAGATGTTGTAGAGAATCTTTCTAACATAGGACTTGTAACTATTTGTGAAATGGTTCACTTCAGCCTACGCCCTTAGGGAACGTAGGCGTTAAGTAATGCATGTTTCTATGTAAACAGTGATATCCTTTACAACAATATAGTCTATAAACCAAGGGTTTGCAAACACACCATAACCACCGCACAACCCACAAAATAATGCAAGTCGCTCATCAAAACCATATCGCGAAACTTATTTAGGGCCAAAATATCGAGGGCTGTAAAAACTAAAGGGTTAACGTAAACCCGGGACCCCCCATTTACGAGTTTGGGACACAATTTAAATTGTATATTAGGTTCTGTATACGCTTATTTCCTTCGAACGATGGACGAAAGGGATCGTCGGGAAATAAAAACTTTATACACGAATCAGATTGCATTCTAAGAAATGGCGTGGTGAATCGAGAACTCGACGCAAATATGGTATATTTTATTTCTCGGATACAAGGGTGGTAAGTTGTTCGATAGTTTGACCTTTTGTGGTTTGTAATGTGAAGGCGATTCGTGCGTTTACGTTTTCGGAACGAAGTTTCAAGAATGTCTGTTGCGTGTTTGGGGTTTTTGGAAGAATTTGTTTGGAAGTTTCGCAAGAAATGTTAAGCCAAGTTTAAGGATAGAAGTAATAACAATTTAGTCTTGAAGAATACAATTTTTTATTTATGACACGAATAGACTTTGATAATTATTATCTTTCATTCAAGTTCCGTAACACTTTCCTAAACATTATGTCACTAAAACTAGCCAATCACAAATCGTGAATTTTCCACAAATTTTTCATCAATCAAAACCAAATAAATTATTAATGGCAATTTAAGAGGGCGGATACGACGTCATAGTTCCTCCGCCGGAAGCACTCCGGGAGGGCCAAAACGCCGAAGGTCCTTAGCACAGCGGGGTCACTAATGCCCTCCAAGGCCATTATAAGATCCTTTTGGTGGGAGTAAATAGCTCTCAAAGAAAGGTCAAACGGGTGAACGAGCCAAAAACTTTCGTAAGAATATAAAATATGTAGAGAATTCATACATAAACATGTCTCATGAGTGGCAAGGCGATGTAGACCTGTCCTTTGAGAGGGGTTTAAAAAAATGGCGTTTATTTCTTCACCCATATTGCTAATGTGGTTGTTAAACAAAGAATTCTCGCCAGAGTTCTTCCCTGGTCCTTGCAGATATACGGTACAGCTCTATTAATTCTTTTTCTTCGTCTTTTTCTTTTAAAAACGTTGCCCCACACTAGGAATATCTCCTGTATAGTGAGTGCGTTAACAAACATTCAAACTCACATACACAAACAGCAATTACTGGTTAAAGTATCTTCATAAATATGAAATAAAATAAATAAGAAAATAAATGAATAATAGTATTCTCCATTTTTAGGCAGGGCCACTCTGAGTTCATCACTAGGCGGCTGTTTACTGCTTAACCGGACGATCCCGTGGTGACCTTACAATGAAGGCCCCCCAGACAGGGCTCACTCATAAGAAGTAGTAGTAGTAGTAGTACCAGCCTATTACTGTCCCACTGCAGGGCAAAGGCCTCTTCTCATACAGAGAAGGCACGAGCATTCATCACCACGCTTGCTCAAGATGGGTTGGCGATTTCAGACTTAAATTAATTATATAAGTCCAGGTGTCCTCACGATGTTTTCCTTCACCGATGTCAGTGATGTCCAAGATAAACTTAGAAGTACATATGAATTGAAAAATTCACATTGGTACTTGCCCAGGCTTGAACCCACAACCTCGTGCACAAGAGGCGAGGCCTAAACCACTGGGCCATCATGACTTACTCATAAGAAGAAATATGTCTAATATTTATTTGCATATGTATGTGTCTCTAAAACAGAAGACCCGCACTTAAAACCTACAAAATTATCTTAAGGAATAAAATACTAGACAGAAAAAGAAAATTGAAACATGAATAGCTTCAATCAAGCTTATTCATGTCTTGATTGGAGTAAAGGCATCTAATTTTGTCGTCTATCATTTTCATCTCAATGAAGAGGAGGGAATTGCAATGGGGCCACTCAAATTACGTGGTTTGTGTATGAGTGCAAGAGTTAACATTGTTAATAATCAGTGCATGGATATGTGTGCGAAGTCATATTGCTTAGGCAGCACCCATGTCCCCTAACATAGGTGCATCAGCATCGTACTGCAACCCGAGAAGGCGCGACAAGAACTGCCGTCGTACAGTGACGGCTGAGGAAGGTGACGGCGTCCGCACCGAAGTCTTGGAAGTCAATATATTCATGAGGATTGCCACACGTAAAAAAAATATACAGTAACTGCCTCCCTACGGGACACAGGCCTCTGATTGAACATAAAAGGAATCAGCTACCTGACCAGACTAGACCAGACCACCAGGCCGGACCAGATGTATGATCGTAAACGAATCAAAAGGAGTATCGTAAAACGGGGTGAATAAAAATGCAGGGGTGGGTAGAAACCAAACTTTGAAGGGCATTTTCGCGTTAGTTTAACATTGTTTGTTACAACAAGGACTCTTGTTTTTTTAAGGAATTGAAATGATTAATTTCTACACCTTGTCAATAATCAAAAAATTGAATCAACGATTAAATATCATTTAAAGTTTTGTTTCGATTCACCCCGTTTTACTGTATGTAAGGATCGTAGCAAGTGTCTTGCTATAGTTTCCGCCTACTCCCAGGGAAAAAAGTCTTGATTTCAGGTATGTCTGTAAAACCTTCAAATTCTCGTCGCAATCTCATCTCAAAATCAAGGTTTTAGACGTATTTTTGACAGACTGAGACTAGAACGTGAACGCTCTTTAAAATATGAGAATTGCCCCTCTGGTTATATTTTGACCTGAAAACATTTTCCGTCGTAGATACTACAATTTGCTATCATTAATATAATTGTGTTTTCAATACAAATGGAAAAATACTACGTAGTAGCCATAATTTGTTTTTGTACATAAATAGCGCGTTAAACTATTTGTGTGCTAAAATGACTTGATAGGCGAAGCGGCAATCGTTTAGTTGTTAAATATAAATAGAATCTCTACACAGAAAATACATTGTGTGTCCGGACGGACACACAATGTATTTACTGGTATGATTGCAACATTGACTAAGTCTGTAATGAGACGGATTTCAACCATTTCATTTCGTCCAATTAGACTTCTTTCCATAGAGATCATTGGTTCCGTGGACCACCAGTTGCTCGCCAGATATTCAATATGGTCCGTGAACCCGCGGAAGGTATAAAATTTCAAACATCTCAACTCAATACAGTTGTAAAAAAAATAATGTAAAGTATACCCTAATTTAATTCTCTGATACAAATGTTGTGTTGTCTATGATAATAGTATTGTTAACGCAAATTACTTTTTTAATTTAACAAATAACATGCATTTTTTTTTTAGATTGGCAGTTTCTTTTGCTTGAGCCTTCTGGTCCCCGGTCAAATCTATGAAATCTATGCAGTCCCAAATCATAAAAAGGTTGTAACAACTGATACAGATCGATATATTAGCCCTGGTCATGACCAGGGCTAATAGATCCATGAATTCCATGAATCAACTGTGTTCATAGCTGCTGCCCTTCCTATCCCTTACGCTTTCAGAACTTCGTTCAACTTAGCATGAACAAGATGATCCAATCAGGCAGTAGTTAATATCATGATTCCACTAAAAATACTGCAATTTAAAGGGTGAAGTCGCCGGCAATCACTGGTGTTAAATTGAACTGTCCTTGTATCAACACATTATAGCTAGTTATATACAATCATTTTGCCATCATCATTAACTAACAAAAATATCGAACGATCGAGATATAGTATAAATAAGCGTACAGCCCTGGCAATGGGTCAATTTGTGGTGCCCTTTTGAATTAAACAGTTAACAGATTTGAAATCAAGATGTTCAAGAATCTCTTCGTTGTTTTCGTAGTTGTGATGATGGCGGGGAATGTGAGTAAAATTTTGCGATTGCGATTGCCTGCTGCGCCTAGATTGTTTATAGTTTAAAGTTAAAAAACATCAGAAAAGAACGTAAAGCTCCGGGTAAAGCCAACAAAGCATATGATCGTTGGAAGGATCCAGAATCATGAACTGAACTCTTGGTCCAAACATCCAGTTTTGCGTCTAGGTCCCTACCACCCTGTTTTTTTTTCTAAATGTTGCCCCATACTAGGAATTTCTCCTGTATCGTGGGTGCGTTTACAAGCTTTTAAACTCACATACACAAATACCCGGAAAAAGTATCTGTTGGTCATACAAATATTTGTATCGTGCGGGAATCGAACCCGCGACTGAGATGTTATGTGTGTGAGAGTCTTTTTGTCCTAAACCAGGTTTTTCTTTTTGTTTACTTGTAATTTTGGTGGTCCTGTACGTGTCCCAAATAAATATTTTTCTTTCTTTATTTTTGATGTAGCAATTTTGATTCTAATTTACAGAGCTTGCAGCAAGGCCAAGGGGCTAGCGGCATGGGCACCGTGGGCGCAGGTAAGATATTTTGGAGACACTGTCTGTCTGATCATCCATTTAAGCATGAATGCAAGGTTTTACATTAAATCATTATTTCTGCCCAGGATTTGGAGTCAGTGCTAATATGGGAGCTTCCGCTGGAGGTATGTTATCAGTATTGACTAAATTGAGATAGAGATTGATTTGAAATAGCCCTTTTTTTAGGATTCGAAATCATCCAATGACTTCTCCCGTTTTGGGCGGAACGGGCCCTCCCGTGTCAGACTTTTACGGACTAAAACCCATCCGTGTTCCGTCCTTGCCCTTTACGTTCTAGGGTCATGGTAACTCTTTCGAACATCTCGCAAACCTGGCAGATTTGAAGAACGAGTAACCCAAGGACCAAAATAAACCAATATTTTGGTCGATTGGCGTCTGCCTCGTAGGTCTAGTGGTCGCAAACGCTACTGCTGAGCGTGAGGTCCCGAGTTCACGTCTCAGATCGACCAAAGTGGTAGTTTTTCGATCTGAAATTTCTCAGTAGTAACCCAGAGTCCAGATTTGTGACGTCTTGATCTCTAAATTCCCATGGGATCTTGTTGTCAAACATTGAAAGCAAACCTATGAGAATAATAATGAAATAAGTCCTGTTCTCAGCTTCGGGGAGTGGTGGAGCTAGCGGGGGGGCTGCAGGCGGCGCTAACGCAGGATCGAGCGGGCAAAGCACTCAAACCAGCGGGAAATAAACTATCAATAGTAAAATCACCGTCCAATTGGGAATACTTGACAGTTTCACTAACTTTGTTTCTAAAATAAATAGTAATACTAACAAAACAATGGTTTTTTTTTGGCCGAGCGGTATGTTTAAATCACTCAAGACCTTCAAATCATCATCATCATCCGCCTAGCCTTTTCCCATCTATGTTGGGATCGGCTTCCAGTTTAATCTGATGCAGCTGAATACCAGTATTTAACATGGAGCGACTGCTTATCTGACCACCACAACCCAGCTACTGGGTAATACGATGTATCTTGGAATGAGTGGTTGTCAAACTTTCGTGCTACCCGTTGAGTTCGACTTTTCTGAAATGACAAACCGGACCAACTGCTTAACGTGTTTTCCGAAGCACGCAGGGGGTCTCGATATGTGCTGGATGGTCAACAAATCATGGACTGACCTCGGCAAGCGTAGTTTAATACTAAGCCACGAGCCCTCTAAGCATGAAATCAGCTTTCATTAAAATGTCTCGAATATCTATTGATGAAGTTCTCTACATTATAACTTGATGATATCCCAACTTAATATGATAAATGCGAAAGTTACTTTGTTTGTTACCATTTCACGTCTAAACCACTGAGCTGATCATCCTGAAATTTTACATATACGTTGTCAGGTGTACAGAAAAAGACATATAGCACCTTTCATTCCCATCAAAATTACTGTTCCCGAGGAAAACCACAATAACGTTCTTCTGATAATAGATGGCGCCACGTGTCTTTCGAATACAAAATAAAAGCACAGTACAACCCGAATTGATTGTTAAATTCTCTCTAAATTAAATAATTAAATATTACTATTATTATTTTTTTAATTTTCCCTTATAATAGGAGGGAGCCTATAAAGCCTATTTAGCCTATCAACCGGGCACAAAACCAGACTGGTATGAAGTACAAGTCTATAAAATCAAAGAATTAGGTGTAAGATTGTATCATTTTAAGAACGGCATCACTAAAAGAACAAAGAATTATCTTAGGACAAGCCACATTTCGATTTCAACACTTATCAATAGTAGTTATAGACAATAAACTCCCTTGAACTTTGCTCTCATCACAAGAACTATAATATCTACATGACTCATGAAACAAAATGACAGTAAAGATGAACGACCTTATGATGTCATTATTGCTATACATTACTATAACAAAACAGAAATGACGCGTCATACCTAACTTTGGGATCAAACTTTGGTAGTTTCACAACTCAGCAGTGATTTTACTTACAAAAACATCACTTTGTCATTTACAAAACCGAATCTGGATATTCAATTGAGATGAACAAAACAAGACTTTGAATATTAATCTATTAAATAATAAATAAATAATAATAAATAATGCTGGACAATCCACACAGCATCATCTAGCCCCAAGCTAAGCAGACCTTGTGTTATGGGTACTAGATGACTGATATACTTAATACAATACATTACATAGATAGATATTTTTTTATTATACATAGTAAATACCCAGAACACCCGAAACAAATATTTGTAGATCGTACAAACATTTGTCCCAAGGCGGGAATCGAACCCGCAACCACTTGCGTCGCAGGCGGACCTTCGCCCGCTGCGCCACAACGGCAATATTCTTCTTAATAGCTAAGTCTAACATCAGTATAATTTGCAATTCGCTTATACTAGAGTACCTTTATTATGCATTTTTAACCGACTTCGTAAAGGAGGAGGTTGTACTCGTATGTTAAACTGCATGTATGTTTTTTTTTGGATGTTCGTCAATTGAAAACCGATTACGAACAACCGAGATGAGTTTGGAAGTCAGTGGCATAAGATGAATCAAACGCAAAATACTGGACACGTATTTTTTCTTTTGTCACATAAACCAAACATGACGACGATATAGTGTGTTGAAATTTCGCGTGACGTCACGCCGTGCTACACTTTTTAAGTAAAAGTGACGTCACAAGCCCCTTCTCCTAAACTTTGCCACTTTTATCGATTTGAGTAAGCAAAAATACGTGTCCAATATTTTTTGGTAATCTTACTGACGGACTAAATAGACTTAATATATTTTTACCCAGGACACATCCCTATTATTTTACACCTTTTATATTATAACTTTTGTGAAAAATGGTTATACTTACTGTTGTTACATTCACACCTGTATAAGAACGTCATCTATACATTAACAAGCCTATTCTATGATCAGAAAACCAAAAATCACTTGAAACACTACCAAATCCTGCACCTTCTTTTATTTAAATAAAAATTTTATTCACCAGCACATAGTCCACTAAATATCAATGTATCAGAGTGCACACAACACACGGGAGGACATTTCAATAAAAACTTCGCCAATTGTATTCTACAATCAGTGTGATCACGTGCTAGATACATAACATTGTGGAAGAGTGTGTGTGTATGTCGAAGATAAATTGTAGAATTCACCGTTCAAAATGGCGGCAAAACGTTTTTAAAAACCGAGTGTTTTGTTTTATGGAATATCAACGTTTATCCGGAATTTTCAAAATATTAAGAATGGTCACAGCAACTAGAGTTTGACACCCCGACCATAATTTCACGGCACTTTTGGCTGCAGTGCTGTCGTGGGTTCGATTCCCGCACGGAACAAATATTTGTATGGCTTATGGATAGTTGTTCCGGGTCTGGCTGTTTGTGTATGTGAGTTTTAATTAAAAAACGCACCCACGATACAGGAGAAATTCCTAGTGTGGGACAACGTGTTTTATTAAATAACATAATAGGTCTTTACCTATGAAATTGCCGTTTTGTATGAAAAAATTTAAATGAATTTTTTTCATGTATTTTTTATTTGTATTAATCGAAGTAATCACCCATGCAATCAATGCATCTTTGCCAACGCAGTGGCAGTTTATTGATGCCCTTCTTAAAGAAATCAGCTGGACGGGAGGCAACAAATTCTTCAAAGGCATTTTGTACTGCCTCTCGGGTATTGAATTTTTTTCCCGCCAAGAAGTTATCCAAATTCTGGAAAAAGTAGTAGTCTGTAGGCGCAAGGTCTGGTGAGTAGGGCGGATGACGGAGAGCTTCCAACCCCAGTTCTTGCAACTTGGAGACCGTCTGCTGTGCAGTATGAGGTCGCGCGTTGTCGTGCAGGAGCAGCGGAGACGAGCGATTGACCAATGCTGGTTGGAGATGTGCCAGCTTCTCCATCATTGTGTTCAATTCTTCACAGTACACATCTGCAGTAATGCTCACCCCGTTTGGTAAGAAGCTGTGTTGAATCACACCGGCGCTAGACCACCAAACAGTGACCATCACTTTTCTTGGGGTAAGTTTTCGTTTAGGGCATTGTTTAGGTGCTGAACCAGGATCCAACCAACTTGCTGAGCGCTTGCGGTTATCAAACAGAATCCATTTTTCATCGCAGGTAACAATGCGGTTCAAAATTCCTTCATTTGTGTGTCTGTTGAGCAGTGCAAGGCACGTCTCGACGCGTACTTCGCGCTGGCGATCATTGAGTTCGTGGGGCACCCATTTGTCAAGCTTTTTTACCTTGCGAATTTGACGCAAATGGACCAATATTGTTTTGACGCTAACGTCGAAAGCTGCTGCTAATTCAGCCGTAGATTGTGTATCATCAGCTTCCACAATCGCCTTTAATTCGTCATTGTCGACCAAAGTCTTCGGACGACCGCGAGGTTCATTTTTCAGGTCGAAATTTCCAGAACGGAAGCGAGCAAACCAATAACAGGTAGTGCGTTGGTTTGTAGTGTTAGCTCCGTAAACGTCGTTGATGTTGCGGGCCGCTTGTGCCGCGTTGCTGCCACGACGGTACTCATATTCCATAATTACTCGAATTTTTAACGTATCCATGATGACGAAAAAGATTTAAATGCGATGAAAATGTAACACTAATCAATAAACAAATGACTACTTTTGGAAAAAAAAATCCATGTTTTTAAAATAAAATTAATTTGAAATTAGAATTCTTAGCCAAACAAAAAATATTTTGATTTGAAATGGCCAGTACTGCAGAACGGCAATTTCATAGGTAAAGACCTAATATTATGGGTTAGGTTACAACTTTGACCAACCACGTGTGAGCCGGGTAAGGGCCGGCGCAGCGCAGTACAGAGCGGTCTTGCCAAAACGAAGCGACCATTGAGTGTCCTAAGACAAAGTCGAAAATAAACATCTGAACCCACATACTCCTGTTGGCATTGATGCTGTCTCGGACTAATGGAAGTATTTTTTATTTTCTACTCTATTTCAATGACTGCAAGTTTGATATTTGTTTACCAGTGGAAAGAGCGATGCACTGCTCCTCTACAACTTTATTACTTCAACACTATGGGGTCTAGAAAAAATTACTAAACACATGGTACCGGTTTGTGCCAAGTCCCTTCACTCTGCAAAATGGATCTAAGAACCGACCTCAGCAAGAGTTGCTTTACCTGGAAGGTCCATCCAAGCTGCATTATTACTTAGTCAAAATCTAGTCATAAACGAATGAAAAATTCTCTGAAAACTTCTCATTACACGAAAGTAAAGATTGCCAACTTTCACGAACTCTAACCCACGCTTAAGTGTTTTTGAGAGACTTAAGTTAAGAGACTCCTTATAAAACATTCCTGCAGTTTAAATCGGCCTTATCTTGGACTACGGTATTTACGACAGTTTTATAGCTAGTAAACCCGCGTTTAACTAGATACACTAAAATCTATGTTATCTAGACGAGCTAGCGACACTTTTGTCGATGTTAAAGAGTCTTGCGAGGGAGTCATAAATTGAAAAGAAGATGATGATAGTCAGGTCCTTCTCTATTGCTGAGTTATCGTGTACAAAGCAAACATACATAAAATCACGCCTTTTTTCCATGGGGTTAGGCAGAAACCACAGAACACCACCCGCTACGATCCTTACATATTCCTTACGCTTCGCTCACGTTCATACATATATCTGGTCATACACGCACGCCGGTTGCGAGTATTACTACGCATCTGACCTTTTTGAAGAACATCACCGAGAACGAGAACATTTCCGAAGAAGAAGAACACGGAGAAGACTCGATATGTTACGAACGGTCACCCATCCACAGACTGACCTCGGCAAGCGTAGCTTAATCGTCGATCAATCCATGCGGGTGTTTTTATTTAGCCACGAACTCCTCAAAACGTTGTCTCCTATATGAGAACGAATTGGGTTGAACCACAGTAGCGTCAGATACATTAGTCAGTGAAATCGTTAAGATAATCGCGGGCTCCTGCACAGATAACCTCTCGTCCTACTATTGATTGTGCGTGATTTACTATCGGTATCTAAGAGTATTTATAAGAGCTATAGAGCGTATCAAAACTTATTTTAAAAGTAGAACTAAACATAAACGTTGTCCTACTCAATAATATAATATAATAATGCTAGACAATCCAAACTGCATCACCTAGCCCCAAGCTACGCAGAGCTTGTGTCATGGGTACTAGATGACTGATATGCTTAATACAATACATTACATAGATAGATATTTTTATTATACATAGGAAATACCCAGAACACCCGGAACAAATATTTGTAGATCGTACAAACATTTGTCCCAAGGCGGGAATCGAACGCAACCTCTTGCGTCGCAGGCGGACCTTCGCCCGCCGCGCCACAACGGTCGTCAAATATGTATATAGTTAGTATTGTCATATTTGTATATCTGTTAATATGTAAAATTAAGATAAAAACATTAAATAGTTTAATTTAGCCGTATCATGAAGATATTCAACAGAGCCCGGTAACGAGCAGAGATGAGGAATAAACAAAATGATTGATGGAATACCTTGTCTTATGAATACTCAAAGGTAGTAAGTAGGTAGATGTTAAGTATACTCAGTAAATCAAGATATGGTACGTTATTGTTTTCTATTGAATCTCATCAATTAGCTTTGTGTCTTATCTCAATGCTTTATGCGGTGGCCGGCCAGACGGGGATTCTGACAGTAGAGATATCTCTTAATGCACCTATATGTATAATTTGATTCTGATGAGTAATATACAGGGTTACTACTCACAATATACAGGGTCATTTGTAAAAGACTATCAACCTTCCGGGGGGTGAAAGTACTGATGATTTTAAACAACTTTTACTATGAGACCAGCCTTGAAATGTCAAAAAAATCTTCTGAGACAATCTAGACAGGAGATTTTTTTTTAATTGTCATTTTTTTCTGAACTGGACCCATTTGGTGCAGCCGTTTGGGGTTGAAACACTTGAGCCATTGGGTCCGTCTAGTTTCGCGTGACCGTAGGCCATAGCCCTGTCTCCATAGACAGGCCTACAACAAAAGGACCAAAGAATCAGCATTGCCATTCAACGTGGCAATGCTAACAGCATTATTGGGCACTTTTCCCGCCGACAGCGTAAAAGATTAATTTATTGATGCCCCATGATATTATTATTCTCCTTTTTTTAATAATAGGTCTTTACCTATGAAATTGCCGTTTTGTATGAAAAAATTTAAATGAATTTTTTTCATGTATTTTTTATTTGTATTAATCGAAGTAATCACCCATGCAATCAATGCATCTTTGCCAACGCAGTGGCAGTTTATTGATGCCCTTCTTAAAGAAATCAGCTGGACGGGAGGCAACAAATTCTTCAAAGGCATTTTGTACTGCCTCTCGGGTATTGAATTTTTTTCCCGCCAAGAAGTTATCCAAATTCTGGAAAAAGTAGTAGTCTGTAGGCGCAAGGTCTGGTGAGTAGGGCGGATGACGGAGAGCTTCCAACCCCAGTTCTTGCAACTTGGAGACCGTCTGCTGTGCAGTATGAGGTCGCGCGTTGTCGTGCAGGAGCAGCGGAGACGAGCGATTGACCAATGCTGGTTGGAGATGTGCCAGCTTCTCCATCATTGTGTTCAATTCTTCACAGTACACATCTGCAGTAATGCTCACCCCGTTTGGTAAGAAGCTGTGTTGAATCACACCGGCGCTAGACCACCAAACAGTGACCATCACTTTTCTTGGGGTAAGTTTTCGTTTAGGGCATTGTTTAGGTGCTGAACCAGGATCCAACCAACTTGCTGAGCGCTTGCGGTTATCAAACAGAATCCATTTTTCATCGCAGGTAACAATGCGGTTCAAAATTCCTTCATTTGTGTGTCTGTTGAGCAGTGCAAGGCACGTCTCGACGCGTACTTCGCGCTGGCGATCATTGAGTTCGTGGGGCACCCATTTGTCAAGCTTTTTTACCTTGCCAATTTGACGCAAATGGACCAATATTGTTTTGACGCTAACGTCGAAAGCTGCTGCTAATTCAGCCGTAGATTGTGTATCATCAGCTTCCACAATCGCCTTTAATTCGTCATTGTCGACCAAAGTCTTCGGACGACCGCGAGGTTCATTTTTCAGGTCGAAATTTCCAGAACGGAAGTGAGCAAACCAATAACAGGTAGTGCGTTGGTTTGTAGTGTTAGCTCCGTAAACGTCGTTGATGTTGCGTGCCGCTTGTGCCGCGTTGCTGCCACGACGGTACTCATATTCCATAATTACTCGAATTTTTAACGTATCCATGATGACGAAAAAGATTTAAATGCGATGAAAATGTAACACTAATCAATAAACAAATGACTACTTTTGGAAAAAAAAATCCATGTTTTTAAAATAACATTAATTTGAAATTAGAATTCTTAGCCAAACAAAAAATATTTTGATTTGAAATGGCCAGTACTGCAGAACGGCAATTTCATAGGTAAAGACCTAATATTTAAACGAGTAATTCTTGTATATACTATGTGTGTACATATAGAATCTGAATATCGGAAACGGCTTCAACGATTTTCATGAAATTTACTCGTATTATGCAGGGGTGAAATCGATCTAGCTACGTTCCATTTTTGAAAACGTCGTTTTATCCGAGCAAAGTTCGGTCATCCAGGTACTCAATGTTTAATATCACTCTCTGTATGAACGTGATACTGTTTGAAAATCGAAGAATGTCATCAACAAATACGGATTACTGTCGTCGTGTCTTGAACACACGACAAGCATTAAAGACTATAATTAATTGACGCCGGACACACAATCACGCCTCTAGAGAATAAAACCAACTTTCATTGTTACGTACTTTCTTTTATTACCTTCACTTTTGTGTCTATTAACATACCAGTGCGATGGCCAAGCAAATACAACCAGACGTTACCAGGCATCTTACGGTATGCGTACAATTTGTGTACCTACGTGAATAGTAAACAAAAACATTTAAATATTGAAAAACCAGTTCATAATCTGCCTAGCCTTTTCCCAACTATGTATATTATTTTACATGGAGCGACTGCCTATCTGACCTCCGCAACCCAGTTACTTGACAACATGATACCCCTTGATGAAACTGGTTGACTGATTTTCGGGCTTCTGAGTACCCGTAACGACTTATAATCTCACGGTAATATATTAATTATAATAAATAATAAATTAAATATAAAAAACCTAACCAAAGCAAACCATACAGTGACGTGGAAGGAATAAGGGGAGGCATTTGCCCAGGAGTGAGACAACACAGGCTAACTAAAAAAAACATTTACTTTTCTTTCACAAAGGCGCCGAGGAGAAGATATGCTGCACCGTCCCAAAATAAATTGGGATAAGGATGATGATGAAAGGCGCCTTAAAAATATAAAGATTTTACATCTGATGAATCCTTTGTGGCAGACTGTTATCTGCACTAGGAAAAACCTGTCACACTGATCACCAGGCCTCAGCCTCAGCATATACAAGACAATAAAATAAAAAAAGGAAATACCAGTTATTGGCATAAAATCAAAGTATGAACTAATATAACCATCAGTAACTGCATCCGATTTGTAAAGTTATCTTGATTTTCAAATTTTGATTTAGAATTTGTCTTCTTTCGGTCGAATTGTATTTTTTTTTATAAACAGTGCGTTACATTTTAAGAATAGTATAACTTAGTAGGTATAGATTTTGCACGTCCGAAATAAAATACTAAACCTCTTGCTCGAAAGAACAAAATTGCAATACCCATGCAAACATTCTGGATACTACTTAAAATGTATCCAAGAAAATACCTTCTCTCTAGATCTTATTAAAAGGAATAGATTTAAATCTAATAGCTGCAATGAAGAGATTTCATTAACTCTATCTTTTCTCTTAAGCTACTTTTAAATTCAGAAATTCTCTTTGATAGTTCCTCCTATACAGTAACGAGGAGTATGAGAACTAAGATAAGTAAATCCTTTGGTTTAAAAGCATTACGTTGCAGCTCATTTTAATCCTGGCAAGGATAAAAAGAAGATAAGAAAAAGATATTAAAAACACAAGTTAATTGGAACTTATGAATGTTTTCTTGCAATTTTGCTGTATTATTTTGAAACTGTATAAAACGTTGTGATGTCGTGATGGCCTGTTGGTAAAGGCCTCGTGTCTCGTGCACGGTGTTGTGGGTTCAAAGATGGGTAGGTAGCAATGTGACTTCGTGGATTTCGTACATTTTCCTTCAAACTTTAACGTCCCCTCCACCACCTTATAAGCGTTGTTTTGAAAATAATAGTAGCCTAATAGCACTCAGGAATAATGTAACTTTCTAACAGTGAAAATATTTTTAGAATTGGATCTTTCGTTCCGGAGATTATCCCCTACATACAACTTATAAACAAATTTTACCTCTTTATAATATTAGTATAGATATGTACAATATATGTTTATCTATGACATCGGTGAATGAAAACATCGTGGTGAAACCTGCACTTATAATTCATATAAGTCTGAAATCGCCAACCCGCCTTGAGCAGGTGTAGTGATTACTGCTCCTACCTTCTTTGTATGAGAAGAAGCATCTGCTCTGTAGTGGGACAGTAACAGGCTGGTATTATTATTTACACATTATGATATAGCTACGCTTGCCAAGGTCTTTGGATGGGTGATCATCCTTTACGTACCAAAACGCCTCTGTGCATTGGAAAACACATCAAGTAGTTGGTCCTAGCTGTCATTTGTAGATCTTTGACAGTCCTTACGGGTAGTCTAAGGCCTGAATATGTCAACCAGTCTTACTAAGGGGTGTTGGTGGGTGTTACCCAGTAAATGGGTTGTAAAGATCACATAGGCAGTCGCTTGCGTAATTAAATGTAGACCTCTTTTCTCTACGTTTAAAGTGTTTTAATTGCTAAATTGACTGCTAATATTAGAATTGTGTGAACTGCGTAACAAAAGACGCCCTCAGAGTCTCGTAAGGACTTTAACATTCTACATATTTCAGTGATACACCTATTTCATAAAAAAAACTGTACCAAACAACCTCGCCACCAAACTAAATCATTACCTTAACTAATAAAAAAGAAAAGTGCTAAAAATCTCAACACATAAATCTTAAAACAAACAAATTTCATAAAACAATTAATAACCATACTTATCTAAGTATCTCACTTAGCTACTTTTACCCCAAGTTATCGAGATTTTAATCGACTCAGTAGAAAGATACACAAGACTGCACTGAACTTAGCCATAATAGTTTGTATTTGTGATTAAAGTTCCTGAAGAACACGGCCGTAGTTTGTTGTAGCGATAAAAGTAAGTCTATGAATAATGATTTAGTACTTAAAGGTAAAGTTGGATGAGGCAGGGGTGTGCTAAGTTACAGTAAACATGGCAGAGGTGAAGTTGATTTTGTTATGGTGGTGTTGTTGTTTTTGGTGGTGGTGGTGTTGCTGTTTTACTGAATAATACAACTGTTTGTGATATTCAGTTAAAATACATATATGGACACAACCTAAATAAATTAGGCAGTCATAGGGGACTGCCGACAGAAATGAGAACTTTTAAATTTGGAATAACTGTCAGTCTGACACTACACGTCATTTTAGTATGTTGGTGACTATAAGGAAAGAAGTCTTCAGTTTAAAATGTCAGCTGTTTCATAAAAAATGCAATACTTCGGACATTATACGTGCGTGTATGACCAGATGTATGAACGTTTACTAAGCAAAAGCAGTATGTAAGGATCGTAGCAGGAGGCGTTCTGTAGTATCTGAACCCATGGGGAAAGGCATGAGTGTATGTACTCGTATGTAAAATGAAATATTTACCGGTGAAAAGCCACTTTTTTTAAAGTAGTTAATACTTTGACCCCATGAAAGATTATTCGTATTGTATAAACAGCCCTGGTTTTATAGTCCCTTTTGTGATTTTAAATAAATAACTATTAAAATTTCAATTTGTAAAAACGCTGGTCTATTAAAACTTCAATTTGTAAACTAGTTCCACACAACTATTACCATGTAGCTTTTTGTCCAAAACATCGTTGATGTTGAAAGCTATCATAATGACCCCTAACTTACTGTACATAAAGTGACGCCGGAATTACCCAAAAAAAGTCCCCGGGCCCCAACATATCAACAAAAGACAAAACCGGACCAAACTGACAGTATCTTGAACCCCGTCTGTCTGAGTCTTATCTGACCCGTCATATCTACTTACCCTCTGACAGTGAGGCGTTATACAAGACATTTTGTATGCCTCACGATGTACAGTGATGTTTTGACGTAGATAAATAGTGAAGATTTTTTCAGAGTTTTGTAGAAATGTTTAAGGGAAGAAAAAGTGTGTTACTGTTTTTTGGTGTAGAAAAAAGGGGTAAGGGTTAACATTTTAAGTAATAAAGTGTAATACGTGAAGGTTTGGTTCGCTGTAGAAACGTGTACTGAAAAACTGACGTTCTCGTAAGAAAATAGAATTACTTAACAGCAAAGGCGTAACAGAGGAAGCAAGAATTGTGACTATTCTATTTTTGATATATTGCTAAAATAGCATATTACTCTGTTACTGAATATTTACAGGATAAACTTACATAATATTACTTCATACGATATTTTAAATAATGTCTTTTATTGTTAAATTCTAGTTTCGGAAATACCTGTGTATTTGTAAATTGGCATAACTTATGGTAGGATATGGCTAATGGACACTGTTGTATGTTTAAGACCATTTCTTTTGTACCCATATTCGCAAAATTATTAAATGATTATGATTATGATTGTCATTGTTACATTGCCTGTTGACGTTTCCAGGCTACTGTTTATTCAAAATAATCATCCTCAGGCTAGCCTTGTTTTAACTATGTTGGGTTCGACTTCCAGCCTAACTGGATACAGCTGAATACCAGTATTTTACATGGGGCGGGTACCTATCTGTTTGCAAGACTGTTTGTCAGACTTTCGGGCTTCTGACTATCCGTATGGACTGTCAGATCTACGAATGACCAACTGCTTATGGATGGGTTGGTATACCTACAATGGATGATTAGACATTCACGGAGAGACCTCACTAAACGTTGCTTAACGTTTAAAATCGACTCCTGTGGCTGTTATAACTTTGCCACAAGCCCCTTTTTATTTAAAATAACAAAGTAATAAATTCTACTAATTTCTACACCTTATTTACCAAACACACCCTTAATATTTATCACGGCAACAGCGCAAGTCGCAATAAAGAACGGCCTTATTTAAAAATCAGCAAGTTCTTTAAAACACGCTGCAATCACTTTGCGAGGCCACTTTTAAAAGTCCAAATATAATTAAAATCCCTTTTTTTAATACGTGGGGTTACCCCCCTCCCTCCTAGATACGGGGCGCGAGTAATTTGAACGGATTTCGCGAAAAGGTCCCACTTAATATATTGTTTCGAAAAGGGAAGAAAAGTTGACTAAATAAGTCCGGCTTAGGTATAGTGAGGAATGGCTTTAAAATTCATCGAGGATTTAAACTTTTGAGTAAGCTGGAGAAAATCTAAAATTTTGCATAAATAATAAATAATAATACCAGCCAGTTACTGTCCTACTGCTGGGCAAAGGCCTCTTCTCTTCAATCACGAGCATTAATCACCACGCTTGCTCATGACGGGTTGTCGATTTCAGACTTATATTAACTATGCGTCCAGGTTTCCTCACGATGTTTTCTTTCACTGATGTTAGTGATGTCCAAGATAAACTTAGAAAGTACATATGAATTGAAAAAGTCACAATGGTACTTGCCCAGGTTTTTACCCATAATCTCGTGCACAAGAGGCGAGGCCTAAACCACTGGGCCATCATGACAAATTTTGCATTCCTGTTGATATTTGTAATGTATCCTGTGCAGGAGTACTTTACTAAATTGGCTATTTCGCACGGCCTATTCACTTAGCTCACGAGTCACCAATTGGCTAGCCCCTCGTTTCGACCTTAGTTCCCCCTTCCATTATTTTATTAAAGCAGTCTATCACCGACACTGATGTTTATCTGTGAACAGGACTTGAATATCCATTCCCTGCTGTATGCGGGCAAAACTCCATCCCACACCTATCTCCTCCACATTCTTCAACCAAACCTTTTACGACTTTACTATTCGCAACACAAAATCATAAAACCAAATACATTCTTCGTCAAAATCTTCGTAGTGACGTGACGAAAAGAACCACTTACAAGGGTTATCTATGAGTCGCGACACAATACTGGGTTAGATAGGGGTGCCGGGTTTGGGGACGACGCATCAAAAATAGCGAACGATGATAACATATCATCGAGACGGCCAAACAGCCAAACTAACACTCGTAAAGTTGCTTCTACATGAAGATGCAGCGGGCTTTGTGGGTGAGAGCAGACGGGCGACTGTTATCTCGTTTGGGAGAGTCTTACAACACAGTTTATTTTCTACGGCTAAAGGTTCAATAAAAACTGACCGGACATTGAGATTTTTAGAACAGAGATAAAATATACTTTTGTTTTAGTTACTAAAACAGTTGGCACGACTTACCAACCGATCAGTAACAGCATGAGGTCTTGGGTTCGATTCCCGCTTCGGGCAATGTATTATGGGTTTTTCCATCAAGGATATTTTAATAGCAGCCCGGAGTCTGGATTTGTGCCCAGTTTTTGTCAATGGCTCACCGCTTAATACATGGGACTGCACACACAAACGTAGGTGTATTATACACATACACTTCACCCTTCGAGGTTTAGATGCTATGGTTAAACTATGTATAGTTCTTTTCACTTAATGATTTACTCAATAATAATAGTAAGTTACTTCTGAATTTAAACGCTAGTGAAACAATACACGTATCAAACAGGTACGGCATTGAAATTGAGCATAAAGTCGCAAGTCTACCCATTTTTTTACAGCCTTTATCATTACACATTCTGACTCCCACCCATCAAATGGCCGAGGCCCCTATAAATAAGCTACGGGGCCTCCAGATTGCCGGGTTATAAATGAAAGGGTGCACGGAAATTAGGGTTTTTTACAACGGAACCCTAAGTCGCTAGCGTGTCGCCGTCGCCGTAAACAATTTTTCATACCGTGAAAAGGCTACCATGGCTATATTGAGTAAATACGCCTTATTTGGCATGATGGAATATTTTTTATGGTGGTTCATGGTAACTGATTACCCGACATAAGGCGGGGAGGATGTATTTTTTTTGTAATAAGGAAGACAATCAGACGTAAATCCTGCTGCAGACGGATCGCTTAATAGTTTGAAGGGAGAGAGGGCATGGTTGTTTTTTGTGGAACAGGAAAATAGAACAGTAGTGATGGGTGTAAACTGGGGTTTTTAGAGATGATTTACTATAGAACACTGCCTCGATGTCTCTATGATTGCTAAACGTGAAGCTCTGAGTTTGATTCTCTGGTTTAGAAAACTCTTTTTAGGAGTCTAGTAGCAGTTTGGAGTCTGGATTAGATACGAGTGTGTGGCTGGGACTTTCAAATTAGACATAGTCATATACTGCAGTGTGTATACCAAACAGTGGCTGAGCGATAGTCTGCTGCGCGGCGTGTCGTGGGTTCGAGTATATGGAACAAATATTTGTATATTGTTCCGGGTCTGGCTGTTTGTATAGGTATGTGAGTTTGAATGTTTGTTAACGCACCCGCGATACAGGATAAATTCCTAGAGTAGGGCAAAGTTTAAAAACACAAACACCTCTGCCACCCCTTTAGGGGAACAACGGAGTGAAGTAAAGTCTTTGCAACAGCTGGACACATTTCTAGTCTGCATTAACTTCAATATTGCGTTAATGCGAGAATCGTTCAGACATTTACTTAGCCAGAACTTTAGACAAATATGTAGAATTTAGCACCTGAACGTGGGAGTCTGATTCTGTATTGAATTAATTTGCCTCAGCAAACACTGCGTACATGTTCCGTGTAATTGCTTACACTAGTGTTTGAGTTCGCGAATTCGGTCTGGATACTATTTGGTTTTGTCTTGGCATTTTAGACGGTTTGATTTAACCCTGACTTAAGGTATTTCTGTAATAGATCTAACACGCGGTTTTACCTGCTATTCAGGATCATAGCCTAAAACTTTCCTCAAGATTTGTGTCCTAACAATTTCGAAAACATTTTTTCTAATCCGACTGGTAGTTCCAGAGAGAAGCGTGTTCGAACAAAAAACACTTCAGCTTTATTTTATTAGTATAACATAACATCACGCCTGTATTTTCCAAAGGGTAAGACAGAGGTATACCTATAGTACACCCACATTTGGCCAGTTATTTTTAATTCCCAGGGGGCGAGCCTATTACCATCAACTGGGCACCAATCCAGACTGCAGGCTGCTACTAAGAAATTCCAAATAGAAAACCCCAATATCGTTTTGTCCGACCTGGGAATCGAACCTAGGACCTCATGCTCAGCAGTAGCGATTGCTACCACTAGACCAACGTAGTAGTCTAGAGGTATTAGTATAGGTAGATGGGCGGAATGTCTATTGATCCTCTTTGAAAGAGGGTTATGGCCAGGAGTGGATGTTATGATTAATATAATGATGAAGAATATAAAACTTAGCATGGCTTAATGCGGCGATTCTTGAATATAGAAACTGCACGACACCTTACTTGGAATCACCGAAACATCCTTATACTAATTTATTCGTTTGAGTAGATAAAAGTTAGAACGTAGGAAGATTTAATGCTTAATAAATATTATGAGTACAACACCTAACAGTCCCATACGTTTCTCAAACAAACTCCACGACACGCGCTCACACTTAATACAGCATACATCGATAAAACACACAAAACACAACACACACAGAAGCCGCGAACACACAAGTACACAACACAGTACACATGTACAGGAGCCCTGTACACATACCGGAGCCCCGGGTCCCGACGGAGGGAAGTTTGCAGCCCCGTCTCGGAACTTGTGAGGCGATGCATTAATTAATTCAGTATTAATACAAGCTCACTAACGGGTAAATAGAGAGTTTTGAAGTTTTATATGTGCAGTCTTTTGTGAGCTGGTTGCATTTAATAACTTTGAAAGGAAGTATTCGGCACTCGACAACTCGCCCAAAGAAGGATTTCAATAAAATATATTTCTTCTTTTTTTGGGAATGGGCATCTCGCTCGTAGTTAAACCTTTACAACTCAACCGAACTAATCTGTGGGGACTTAATAAAAATTAAGGCCTTCAGTCAGGCATTTAAAAACTACTATTACTTCCTAACTTATATTATTTGTTTTAAAAGGTCAAAGTAAGAGGTAAGTTTACTGTTCATTTGTATCAAGATTGTTTTTCTTAAGCGAGTTTTAAAAAGAACCAAGTTCTCAAGATTGACATAGATTGGCGTTTTTTATTAAAAATTTCTATTTTCAGCCCCTGTCTCTTGTCATCGCCTAATATAAGGTAATGCCTTCACCACCTGAAGGAAGAAAACAACAAAACCTACTAAATTCCAATTAGCTTAATCAAAGCACTCTACACCCCTCTCAAGGGCCAAAGCGTGATGATATAAATAAAGGCAGCGATTAACACACGTTGTCCATTTCGTGACGTGTTTGAATTAGGTAGGACGATGCAATTTAAACTTGTACCCAGGGTCCGCAGATTAGGACCAGGGGTCATAGTTCATTATTAGAGGACATTCCACTACCGGGACTCAATTTTTGGGGATGGACGTTCACTGGGTTCTTGACAAAAATCTGTGGATTCAATCCAAAAATCAACCTTGAACTGCAATGGCTAAGGTTGGTTTTACAATGAGAGTGTATTCGAATTTATGAGTCCACAGCATTGACGAAGTTCTTCATCTGCATGTAGTGGCCCTTGTTAAATGTGTCAAGGGACAGAAAGATGGCCGATAAGTTACTTACTTAGCTCTTGTAATGTATGCACAGTGCTATCTTAAGCTGCGTTAAGTTGTACTTGCCCACGGAAGTGTTTAGGGTTGGGATTGTGTAAGCAGGTTCTTAGGTTACTTACTGTCATAAGGGTGGTTTCGTTTGAAGCAAAGGTAGAACAAGAAGTTTAGGAACATAAATACAGGGCTGATGCTCAAATAGAATCAGACAGGGCGCTATGGCGCTCATTAGGAGAGGGCTATGTCTAGCAGTGGACTAGTATAGCCTGATGATGATGATGATGCTCAAAGGCTACACATGAAGAAAGACGGCTGGAGAAACTTAGTAGGGATACTGTTTAAAATTAAATGAAAACTTACTCAAAAATAAGTTATGAGGACATTACTGGTATTAACTGAATGACAGACTTAAACAAACAAGTTGTTCTTAGAATATAACATAGTATCACGCTTCCATTCCCCGAAGAGATAGGTAGAGGTGAATACCTATTATACACTCACATTTCGCAAGTTATGTTTGAGTCCCTTGTCATAGGAAGCGAGCCTTTCATCATCAACCGGGCAATAATCCAGACTCCAAACTACTACTGAGAAATTCCAGATGGAAAAACTCAATAACTCATTTCTCGACCTGGATATCGACCCTAGACTCAGCGCTTGCAACCGATAGATCAACAGTCAGTTCAAAATAAACTCATCAATCAAACGGGTTTCCGACCCCATGTTGAGCTTTAAATTAATATAAAATACTACTAGTCGTATCTACAAATCGTGGGAAAGTGTAGTCGGTTAAATTGATCAAATAAAGTTTCTTTACAAAATCAAAGCTTCCTTTAATCAATATAAAATTAAACCTTAAGGCCCAGACTCCACCAAAGCGGAGACGACACGAGAGGAGAAGAAACAACCAATGGTATGTCGCTAGTTAAAACCGTCTCCAACGGGACTCATTGCCAAAGCTGAGCTAGCTCATTTTCCAGCCGATGCCCACAGTCGAATAAAACTAGGTAATTAGTATAAACTGGCCACCGCGACTACGGACGATTTGATAGCAAAAGACTATATTCTGGATACCTTGGAATATCATCAAAAAACGGCCGAATTCCTCCGACATTCATTATTCTTCTACATTTTTCTAGCAGTAATAATACCATCATGTTGACTGTTCCACTGTAGGGCAAAGGCCTCTTCTCGTACATAGAAGAGACGAGCTTTAATCACCACGCTTGCTCAAAGTAGGTTCGCGATTTCAGATTTATATTACCTACTATTAAGTACAAGATTCCTCACGGTTCCTTTACCCAAATCAGCCTAGTAATGTCAAGGATAACCTAAGAAACAAACATATGTATTTTAAAAAAAAGAGATACCCTACTGAAGATCTATTTCGACTTAGTAACTTGCTCTCAGTCAGGAAACTTTACATTACGCAAATTATATTAAAAAAACATAAGTCTCTTTCCTATGATCCTAGCTTACTAACAAAAAGAAGGAAAGACATGATATTAAATATCCCTAGGACAAGGACTTTACTTGCCAGTATGCAATTTAATAAACGATCTGCTGCGCTATATAGTAAAATCAATAAATACATCTACATTTACCCAAAAAACTATTATGACAGTAAAAATAAAATAATGGAATGGATACAAGCGCTTACCTACAATGAAACCGAAACACTTCTGAAACCTTGAAACATACACACCCTCACACTCACGTACTCACTCACACCTACAGGCTACACTTTCACTTACATATCTCACTCACACACATACTTACACCCACTCATACACACACGTTTGATTTACGTAATTTAAGTTAATGTTAATTTAATTTATGTAGTTTTAGCATAAAAATTATACGTTTTGCTTTTTATATAACACGTTTTGCTATGGAAGAGCGGACTCTCCTAATACAGGCACTATTTGCCTAAAAGGAGGATCCAATCATAAAATTTGTTTATACCTATACTTGTTTTACTAATAAACTATTTTTATATGAATTTAAAAAGTTATAATAGTAGTCCCCCGGACCCAAAACCTCTTGCAAGAAAGGCGTGGCCTTAATCTATGGGCCATCACGAGTAGATATTTCTTATGTTTCTACTAAGAGTGGCTTCAGAAAACAATTGAATACTTATCAGGATTCTTTACAAAAACACAAGAAAGGAATTTGTCACTGTCTCTATCCAACGATTACAAAAGATACAATGTTTTAGTTTAAGTATGTCCATAGAAAGAATAAAAGCGAGGGACACAATGCATGTATCTTTTCTCTAAACCACGCTCCAGTGAAACATGTACAAATAATGGCTTATCTAGAGGAGGACGCAACATGTTTTATTTCGAACTTGTCAACATCAATATCGATGCCCGCGTCAATACTACTCGGCTCAAACCCAATTTCTCTCACTACATATTACATTACCTGTCAAAACATGAACAAACAACGCGTCCATTGCTGCAACGTGTTGTGAATTGAACGCCACCATCTTGTTTAGCCACTTTAGTGTTTATAACATTTAAATTCTAGTGTGCGGTTTTCCTGGAAATATCTAATGTCGTAAGTTTACATATCATCACGTTTCTATTTCCCTAAGGGTTAGACAGAGGTCAACCTATAGTACATCCACATTGCACCAGTTATGTTTCAGTCCTATGCAATAGGCTGCGAACTTACTGTCACAATTCATTCAACTCACAACATTTTGCCTGACCCAGAAATGAAACCCAAGACCTCATTCTCAGAAGAACCACTGGACCAATGAGGCCGTCAAAATAATTCATAGAAAATAATTATTATCTTCAGCTGTGTTATAATTTGAGTGCACACTAAAGTATATTTACTATCGATCTATCTAGAAATGTTTATAAAGAACAAATTTTCTAAAAATGTATGTATGTACTGTGATGACCTCATCTTTATTCAATAAACAGTCCAAATTCAAATCAACCGCTTTGAACTCGCCAAAATAAACACTTTTCATTCGTGAAAAAAAGCAAAATAAACAGAAATGAAGAAGGGACTACATCAATATTCCTCAATTTCCACATCGGAACGTTTGAAATACGCCTCCAAGTATTTCTATCTATCATTCTCATGAACTCCGCGAAACAGGGACCGCGGGACCATCCATTACAGACAGTCTGCTGTGCAGTAGAGAGCCAATCGGAAATTCAATTTCCGATATGATACGATCCGCTAAGAGATTGCTGAAACACGATAGCGATACACGGGAGCATAAACGATCTCCACTCCAGCTGATAAACAAATCTTTGATCCCACAATTTATTAAAAAAGAAACGCTTCAATCCGAATGGATATAATTTAATTTTTACATTCACGTTCAGTACCTCTATAAAAATACTAGGCAACAAACGATTACAGAGTTCAAAGTGTTTAGTAATATACTACAGAGTCTGCATCAGACCCACTTTCGGATGGCCATCGCCGTTTAAATTGGACAACATTAGATAATTTCCCAATATACAGTACCGATTTCCTAGGTTTTCTAACCGATCTCGAAGGGCCTGCTTTCATTGATCTTCCACGCTTATCCAGCCTCAAAGATCTAAAACCGTTTCCCGTACAAGTTTGGGCCGTAGTCTTCATTTCGATGTATAAGTTTTGCTGTACTTGACGCTGAACTGTTTTGCGTAAGTCGTGAGTTTTGTTTGGCAGTTCTGTCATTTCGACCGGTTCTGATTTATTTCTGACGTACGGTCGAGGATGGTTAGCTTCTTCCGTAAACGATTGCGGTGGCAAGTTACCAGTTAAAACCGCCTTCATAGCTTGCCTGAAATTTTAATTAGATAGATAGATAGATATATTTATTTGTGGAAACATGAGTTACATAACATGGCATGCAAATTACCAATTGTATTTGTTTCTGCAACAAAACATTGATACAGTGCGTCAATATACTCCATGGATTAATTTCTCACCTAACTTCATCAGCAGAATTAAAATCTAATGATTTTAAATCGTTCATGTTGTGCGAATTTCGTTCGGGAGTATTATTTTCGCCACTTGACGTTGTAGGCTGTTCATCTCTTTGGTTATCATCTCCGGCAACTTGTTTTTCTGAAGTTACGCTATTTAATTTTTCCATTGGCATTGAGCAATTTTTGCATTGAAATAAAATATAACTTCAACTTCAACTCTTCATTAATGGCTTTTGTGAAAATAAAATATAAAATATTTATGTGAATGGGTTATAGAAATTGACACCGTGACATTCCATTCGTATTTTTTTTTTATAGTGAAAGGAGTTGATACAAATGAGTTTGTTGAGTAAACTTGTTGACATAACACAAAGAACTCAGAGGTTCTACTAGCCCGTGTCGTGTACCTTTCAGGAGACGAAATAATTTGCGATTCCTTGAGAATTTTATACAAATAAGACGAAATGAGTCTCATAACCTCCGTCTAGACGAGCAGACGAAGACAAAGAAAAATGTCGCATTCAGAATTTAATTAATCAAAATCTCAAGCCATACTTAGGTATCCAAATACATAATTCAAGTGAAGTCAGAGAGAAACTTGGATGAAGTAACGTACCTACAGTGGAGCATTTCATTGCGGCAGGTTACGACACACTGGGGAACGATGGTTAATAAGCTTTATAATTTAACGCAAATTCACCCCGCCTTGGAACAACACGAACACTTATTAGTGGGAGAAATTGTGCAGTGCGAAATTAGCCGAAGGTTTACGACTTTTCCGAGGGACGTCGAAGGACACGCTTCACTGGATTTCTTGGTATTGACTTGGGAAGATGAAGTCAGGACTGAAAATGAACGAGTATTTTCGAAGAATATCATAGCTTTCTTTGTGGATAGTGTTGGAAAATACGGCATAGGAAAAGAAAGGAATATTTGATATTGAACGGGCTTAAGCACTGTGAGCACTGAGCAAGCCGCGGGCGGACGGGCGCTAGTCATTGAGTATTTTCTACTGGAACAGTCTACAGCGGCCCACATCTGTGCCGGCCATTCTCATAATGGAATGGCCTGTTTATCCGGACTTGAGTTTTCTTCGCGGTTAATAGTTTTGAAATAACAACTGAGAAAGTCTCTTTTTGTCTTTCAATTCGTCGTTCCATTGCCGATTATCGACACGATAGCCGTTTTAACGACAAACGAAATATATTCGTATGATTAAATTTTGTGATTGATAATGACTGTCGAATGTAAATTAATCTCTATTGTGACTAGAGGGCTGGTCTTTTTTTTGGCCAAAGAATCAGCAGTGCCACTCAACATGGCAATGCTGCCAGCCTTCTGGGCACTTTTCCCGTTGACAGCGATGCGGATGAATTTTTTGATGCCTTGTGATGTTTTATTTTATTTATTCATATATTAATAGTTAAATCGTTTTAAAGAGATAAAAATCTCTATTTCTTTTATGTTAGCGTTTGAAATTACTTTTCTCGGTACCAGGTTGGTGGTGACATTGGCAGCGAAAAACCTATACGTATATCACAGAAACCTACTCATTACTCACATGTAGACGTACCGAAACAGACTTTATAAAGAAATCCACTATAAAACACGTGGCTCAGAGACTAAAAATCTCCGTTCCAATCCTTTTACAGATTAATCTAAAATCCTGTATCCAGTATAGGTACTTTCCAATTTTTCCCTCCGTACGATGTCACCACTCCAATACGTCACGAGGATTTATCGCACTCTTTACTTCTGTATCGCCCGTAAGAACGAGTCGATAAATTTACTGGCTCCAATCACCTACTGCACTTAGCTAGGACACGGGAATTCACGGGGTTCATAAAATGTTGCAAGCTTTATTAGAAGCGTTGGTAATAAACTGAGATTTAGTGTGATGTAACAATGTTACTGTGACTGAGTAAGCATTTGTGAGTTATAGAAGTGGGGTAGTTGTGTGTACAAGGCTAAATGATAAATTATTTTAAAAAGCACTTTAATACTACACAAAAAAAAATCGGTCAATTTTTTCAAACTCAGAGGCTAAAGATGTGTACCATTATATACTAAAGTACTAGTAACTAGCAAGTAACTAGTAGGATTCGAAAAATTCATGTTGCATTTTCTTTTCTTTTCTTATCTTTTTTTTTTATGGCTCAACCACTGCGCCAATCGTGTCGTCATTTTATAGCCCAACTGTCGAGGAAGTTTATAAGCTATTTAAAATCACGCTAAGATTCTGATCAGAAGCAGGTAAAATCGCTGGGCAAAGCTAGTTATAATTATGTTAGATTTTGTGTGTTTCCAGCTGAAATCGGAAAAGATGTTTGTCCAAACTCAGAAGTCACTGTCTTTAAATCCGGATAATTTTGAAATCTGGACCATAGGGCTACATCTGAAAAGGCCTTTTAAAAGTTTCCATGTTACTGTATAACATCAAATTAATATAAAAGTTGTCTAGTTCAAACTTAACTATTTTTAACGTCAAGATTTTCTGTCGGCCTTGCAAAAGTAAACCACAAACCTAGTTCTTGTGAAGAAGTCTCTTCATATGCATTCGCTTAAGTGTAGCGTCTAAAATAGCTTAGTTGGCCTTGACCGCTATTCCACATAGCGTAGTTTCAAGTTTTCTAGGTCTGACTTAAAGGGGAATATTGACAAAAACAAACAAACATCATATTTCTTTTTATCTATTTCGCCAGTTGGTACTGGTAATCAAATAAGCATGTTCTTTTTTCATCATTTTGCCAATTGGTACTATATAGTATGAGGCTAGCCTAATGCCCTTCACTGGGCACACATCCAGATTCCTGGCTGCTACTCAGAAATTCCAGATGGAAAATCCCAATATCACTAAAACACCCAGTTGCGCTTACAACCACTAGATCAACGGTAGTTAATAAATAAATCAGTTAATAATTAAATCTCTAGAAATGAACCTTAGGTTAATACTTTTACCAGATACTTGTACGAAGTGTAGTAGGTACAGAAATCAATATAAATACTATAAAATAGTTCATTATAAAAACACTAAGTATATAATATAAAAATCTATATAAATAAAAATGAATATCTAAATGTGTTGCTATGCGCAAAGATCGAGAATGGCTAATTCTGTTTTTGTTGTTTGTTATTTTAAGGGGAAGGTTATTATGATAAAAAAACTAAGAAATTTACAAAAATGTAACGACTATTTAAATAGCGCGTTTAACAGTTCGCCAAGCCCGCCCCTTAATTCAAGATATTGTAAAATATCGATAAACTTGGATAGAAAGGTCTTAGACTTTCTATCAATTTAAACAAGCACTAAAAACAAAAACGAACTTTGTCGCATACCCGTGAGGTAACATTCTACTTTTTTCCGTGTTTTTTAATGTTAAGGGGAAGTCTGACATTGTTAGAACAAAACACCGCACCAATAAGCCTTTAACTGTACTGCGCCAGTTGTAATGGTCCACTTGAAGAAACGGCTTGCCATCGACTTGGAAGCGATGGGATAGCTATAAGAAAGTACATTGTATTACTGTTTTACAAAGTACTTTGGTGTCCTTTCCGTCGGATCGGATCTCTCTTTTTCTTTAACCTATTTTCACATTTTACATTCGTGTATCGTTATGTCCCATTGGTTAATGCTGACGTCCCTGACAACGGTGAAGGAAAGCATCGTGGGAAACCTGGACTTATAAATTAATATAAGTCTTGTAAGAAATTGCCAGTCCGCCTTGAGCAAGCGTGGTGATTAGTGCTCGTGCCTTTTATATATGAGAAAAGATCCTAGCTCTGCAGTGGGACAGTAACAGAATTTTATCGAATATCATCATCTTATAGCACAATAAAGCGTAAATCCCATTACTTAATGAAATTAATAACGACAATTTGGTACTAATTGTATTATTGGCAACCTGGGTAATACAGGCAAAACTTGTGTAAACTATGCTTTATAAAAGGTTTTACATTAGCTCTCCGAAAATTGTTATACGCTAGGCAGAATAGTTTTGACACCTTTGTCTAAATTTGAAAATAAGAACATCGGTTGGAGACGTTGGGAGAAAACACTTTTTGGTTGGAAAGTAACTGTCAATTTAATTGGTTAATGTCAATATTACTTAGTTATTGCAATAAATCGACAGTTAGTTATTAGTGCTATTCAAATCTCTTTTCTATAATCTGAACTACTCAAGTATTGTGACAGTATCTACTAGTAACCTAGTTTTTGCCTCTGATATACTCTATCGCACATCATTGTAGAAACAAATACACAAGCAACTGCCATGGAATGTTCTCAAGAAAACAAAATAAAGACCCATTTAAACCAATACATTTTCACGAGCTCCCAACTATTCGCTTACTCTTCAAACTCACAATTTCGAAGAGTGTACTAAAGAACTCTGAAGTGGCTTAGCCACGTAACAAATACATTTTCTTTTCTTTCTATTCTCCCAATGCACTGTATTATAAAGAAAATATAAAAGTAAAGGCAGCAATAACTGACGTACAAAACCAATAATATAAAAGGCAAACAAAGTTGTCTGTCTGTTACGCTAGGACTCAGATGTTGGAGAAAATTGACCCGCACCGGTTGTCTGACCAACAGATTTATAGGCCAAAGATTATACTGTACAGAATTCTTTTAAGAGGTCTCCGTATGGACGTTTGGCCACATAGAAGATTGGCTACAAGGAATTTAATTGAGTGAAGGATTGGTTTTTGTTTTGTCCTATATTTCGTTTATATCGTAACGTAGAACACGCTAGCAAATTGTCATATAGAAACACACTAAATTCTTTATTATGTTCTGTGATCCGATGCTTTAAGAGGTGGTCTTAAGATTATAATATACTTAATCTTACCAAGATAATGTCTGGACTTTAAAAGATACCTATGAATTTATTGCTTGTTATTATTAGTGTTTGTTCTCAGAGTAGTGAGATCCCTGTCTGACCTAGTTCCAAAAAATATTTTACTTCATGACGTGTAAAAGTGTTTGTTAAACCAATCATGCAAAAAATAATATAAATTATCATTTACAAATACCTACTTCTGTGACGTTGACATCGTCTTAGTCTTGTAAAAGATGTTACGTAAGTTCTTGGTGCTGGAGATTAAAATTGTTATTCTACGAATCCTATATTCACATTATGTTAAACATCTTTAAATTGTCCCTCCATTAACTAGTACAGCTGTCATCACCGACCCTCAGGATTGACACAACCTCGACACGTGTAGTGTTGGATTACTCGCCGTTCTCTAATAATGTGTGGAGTTCAAGGGTCGGCCATTATGAACTAGACCCCTTTGACTAAAAGTACACTTGCTCCCTTTCATCTGACTGCCCCTTTTGAGGTATAACTTGTTTAATTCTGTGGAGAGTACGTTTTTAACGGACTTTATGTTGTACCTACAGGGAATAATGTGCAAAAAATGTGTAATAATGAGCTTTTTAAACTTAGAGGTAAAGATAGCTGCAATTAAAATAATGTATGATGCAATTTGAAGTATGTGTGTAGAACATACAAAAAGAAGATATATACATCGAAAAAGCATTGCCATTCAACGTGGCAATGCTGCCACTCTTTTGGGCACTTTCCCGCTGACAGCGATGCGGATGATTTTTTTGATGCACTGTGGTTCTATTTTTTCTTTTCATGTATATAGTAGTTTTATTGCTTCATTGATTCAATTTTCAAATGTATTAAGACCATTAAAAATCGAAAAATAAATTAAATTTCTTTTCACCAAATTATTCTAGATTTGTTTACTTAGTTCGGTTTCAATCTAAGGATGTCGGAGGTGTCAAAAAGTTTGGATATATGTATGTATATTGTGTAAATATTTTAAAAATGTATTGATATCGTTTTAGAATTATTAAAAAAAGTACAGATACACAGATATTTTGATAGTACTGTAATTTTTTAACGCATCCGACTCCGGCCTTTTCAGCTAAGGCTTTTTTTACAAAGCCGTTTTTTTATTAGGCATAAGTATTCATTTTGAGATGTTTTCCATAAATCTCAATAACTATATTATTTATCGAGAAGCCTATATCAATCTAAAACGCCATCAACTATCAACTACAACCTCATATTTATTAATTTCTCTTATCTTTTTCTTATTTGATAAAAAACCTTGCCCCACACTAGAAATTTCTCCCGTATCGTGCGTTTACAAACATTCAGACCACTCACATACACAAACAGCCAGACCCGGAACTACTACCTGTAGGCCATAAAAATATTTATTACGTGCGGGAATCGTTCACGCGATACGTAGCTCAGCAGTCAATAGCTCAGCCACTGCGCCAACGGTGCCGTCAAATATATATATACGATTGCTACTCAGTCATCGGGCTCAAGGGATCCATTTATTTCTATCGCACTTCCTTCTACTTCTGTCGCCATGATTAGACCGTATCGTCTGTAATCGTGAACTACAAGATGTTTTGTTCTTTAATAGTCATATACTATTAAGGTGTGGCGTCACATATCATAAGTATACGTGGCGTCACGTCTAATATGTACGTAATAAACATCGACGCGCTGTCAAATGGCAACACAAAAAGGGATTACGAAGGGACTCTTCCCAAGGCACTGAGAGTCTGGTTCGTCGCCCGTTGCGAGACACGCGTTCGGTTTAAAATAAGTTCACTTTATATTCTGCTAGTTTTAGATTAGAGTGTAACCGTAACCTTACCGTGTGTTATTAAAATAGTTAACCCTAGTCGGTGTATTATTTATTGCGAATACCTCACGAAACGCGTACAAAAAGGGGACAGGTAGAATACTCGACCTGCTTCCCCAAAAAGGCTTTAATGTTTTCTGTACCTCAATTATAATGAAAGGCTTAATTATGAGTGTTGTTTCGTAAAGACCACGCTCTAGATTTAAAGCAACTTGTTAATTCATTAATTACGTTTATGTGTTTTCAAATCTAGATAGCTTTAATTGGGCTAGAGAATGATATGAGGAGATATAACAAAAACAGTGATTTGTATTTTTTTCATTAACAAATTTCATCTACACTAGGTACACAAAAATCAGTCGTCAAACATTAGTCGTATTCTTCCAATATACAAAGCAAAATCAAGGAATGGACAATGAAAAAAACTCTTCAATGAAAAAAATAAGAACAAACCAACTAGCCCCAATCGCTAATACCAAAATCATTTTTAAAATAAGAAGCTTAAAGTTTAAAATCCAATAAAAGCTGATGGTTATCAGATCTTGAGGGGGAACCCGCGGCGTTACCAAGACTCCATCTTCCTATTTACTTTGAAGACAAAGATAAAAGCGCTCGTCCGAGGGATTTATACAATGGGTGTTTGAAGCCCGCAAAGATACTCGTGGCATTGGAAATATTAAAATCTGAATCTAGATTTTTCTAGTTTTGTTACGTAAAGCTGGGATGGAAGATAAAACCTGCTTTCTCATTGATGCGGAAATCTTTAACACTCTTTTGTGAAGAACAGACACTGATTTTAGTTCTATTGTATGAAGGATTGAACAGACGGAGAGAACCGAAGATAGAAGAATACTCAGAAAGTTTGATTGAGTTGTTGTTAATGTTAATATTCTCACTTATTACTGTAACAAAACGTTGAAAACAGATAACATAACAACACGCCTGTATTCCAAGAAAGGTTACGCAGAGATACACCTCTATAGTACACACATTACCCCACTTATGTTTAAGGCCTATAGTAAGAGGGGCAAGCCTATTACCAGCGGCTCAGGTCATACTCCCCGCTGCTACTGATAAATTCCACCTGGAAAATCCAACAAACCCAGAACCCCATGCTCGGCTCATGCATGCAACCACTAGCCTAACGAGGCAGTTCATAGAAACACAGATACAACAGATAAAATATGAACTACCAATAGGATTATATCCACTGACTCATCCTCCTGCCCTTACCCCTATTTATTTGGGGTCGGCTCAGCATGTTTTCTTCTTCCATACATCTCTATTTGCCGTCATCTCAAGGGTCACCTCTTTTCTTGCCATATCATCTTTCACACAATCCATCCATCTTTTCTTTGGTCTTCATCTACTCATGTAACCCTGCACATTCATACTCAAAACTTTCCTCACAACATGGTCCTCATTCCTTGGCATCACATGCCCATACCCACTTACTCACGGATTATATCCACTGACTCAACACCAGTAATCCGATATAATTAGCGTCCATTAAACTTTCCGAATTACATCTGTCCAAGTTTCGACGTAAAAACTTCACCATTGTTAACTGTGAACTAATTGAGACACCGTGTCCACGGCTTGATCAAATTATAGCCAGCCGAAGTGTTCCAGTAGCTTTAACAATTATTATCGGCGCTACTAACCGTTTTATGAGACGGGGAGATAGTTAAATTACTGCTATTGAAACTACTCGTTACAAGGCAAATTCGTAAAGTTTATGAACGGTAATAACTGCTTCAAGACAATGGGACTTTCTAATTATTCAAATTGCCATTGGAAGGTAGGTTGTTGTTCCAAGCATGTTTGTACGTCTACATCTGCTCTTCCCACTTCCCACAGCTATCAATAGGTATAATTATCTGCCACTTGAGTTACAACTCTCACATTATACACTTCATTAATTTACCGATAATTTCTTCAGTCATCAAAAATTATCTTGTTTCTTTGGTCATCAAAAATTATCTTTTATGTCCAAAGACTTACTTGTTCAGAGTCTTTACCTACGTTCTCTTAAATATTATAAACAGAAGATAATTGGTGTTGGTTTGTGTGTAAGTATGTCTATGTGTGTGTGATGTCATCAAAAAATATTTTTATTCCATTATCTTTTATATCCGCAGACTAACTTGTTCAGAAAGTCTTTCCCTACATTCTCTTAAATATGATAAACACAAGATAAACTAAATGACAGCGATAGGATAAAAAAAATCTTCACCCTTCACCACAAAAACACACAACATCGCATTCCAATTTAAAATTCATCCCATGGATTTAAAGTCGTTCAAAAAATCCATTCAAAAGCCAGTCTTTAACATATAGACGCCACAATGGATGTGGCCTCAAATCCATTGACAAGTTTCTATGAGAGTCGTTTAAATCATATCGCACAATAGATTGGGGAATGCATTCAAACGACAACAGGAGCCAGAATGCGATATGAAATAAATGGCATTTCATTGATATTTACGTAAGTTTATATATGGCAGAAGCACTTTACAATATTGGATTATAATTTAGTCCTATTGTGACGTCGTCGATTTGGCTTGTGAGATGCCAAACACAATTAGCCTTGTTTAGGATTGCGGAACTTACATTTTACTTACTGATAAAAGAGGAAGGTTCATAACTGTCTCGTTGGTCTAGTGAGCACGAATCCCTGGGTTCAATTCCTGGGTCGCGCAGTGGTTTTGGGTTTTCCCATCTAAAATTCCTCAGTAGCACCCCGGTGTCTGGATTCGTGTCGTTTGATAGCAAAAGGCCTTATTACATGGTACTTAAACATAACTGGTAAAATGTGGGTGTACCATAGGTACGCCTCTGACTAACCCTCCGGGGATTAAAGGCATGATGTTATGTATAACGGAAAGCGAGACATTAACAAATTTTAAGTAAAAGAATGTGTATGAATGTGATTGATAAACACATTCAATTTCCTATAAAAACTTCTGAATATAAGCTACTTATAATTTATACACACACGAAAAGCTGAAGAAAGCATTCGACCTCTCAAGCCAAAGTGGGGCAAGATGAATAGGATCTCAAGTTTAGTACGGCGTCGGTACTCAGAAATGATGTGATTTCGGCTGGCGCGAAGTAGAAGCAGTTTATTTTGATATGTGTACCTGAGAGCTCTTGAAAGAAGAAATTTAGGCAAAGAGAGGTCGGGATGATGGACCATTTCTGTATTGTGAAGGAAATATGTTGTTAAAAGTTTTAGGATGTTGGATTGAAAGGGTTGGTGCCATTAATAATTTGAACTTTAAAAAGGAGCTGACCCAAATCAAGCTTTTCTGATACGTGGTTGACTTTATTTTACCCAGTTAACTACGAAGAAATCGGCAGGTAGAGAGCAAAAGTAACACCTGACTTTGTCTATTCCATCAACAATTCACGGAATTGAAACATTTCACGAAATAAAACTTTCACAAACACAAATGGACATCATGAATAACACAAAAACAATTCACGTTATTTACCTTAAGGAACTTTCCATTTAGCGTCTCAGTTACGGAAAAAATTAAGACAAATGTAACAAGAAAGTCCTGCAAATAAACAATAAGAAACTAGTTGATAGCGATGTACGACCTTCAGGGAGTGGACTAGTTCAAAGGAACTAAATGGTTTTGTGCAGAAACAATTCAATGGCCACCTGGGTCCCGGAGGATACAAAGGGACAACTAATACAGTTAAAATAGAATTACATAGACGATCTGTTATATGACGGATAAAGTATCGTAGAAGTGGACACCGTTTGTACGATACTGGGTCTGGGTCGTTTCAATAAAACTGGAAAGGAATCAACTCCTTGAGACTGACACCTTTAAGCAAGACACTGTAATGTAAGCCAAATTAAAACTAACTATTGAAATCATGATAATGATAGTCTATTTTTCGCATTGAAGTACTCAGTCATTTATTACGTTACGCCATGTATACTTCGGTGGTTACTTAAAATATAATTAGATCATTATGGACCCAGTGAGGCACAGCAGTATGTAATAGGACAGAGGAATCTTCAATTTATCTGTCAACACACCTATTTCAAAGTTTCCTAATTCGTTTAAATGTTCGATCTTGTAAATAATTTAACATTAATGTTCTCAACATCGAAAAATCTGCAAGAGACATAGTAGACATTTAATTAATACCGTCAAAGCCCCAGGATATTACTATCAATCAATTTCTTTGCTCACTAATACTCTGCGAGGTTCCACTTTATTTAACATTTTTCACTAATATCCCTTCGTCTTTGTCAAGGGGATTTCAATCAACTGTTTCCTTCACTAGCCACTATTTATTTCCACTTGCAGAATATTCTTATACCCCTGATCCTTCCCAAGAATCTATCTCATTTAAGGAAGTTACAGCCATACTTACCATATATAAGGATAATCGCAGTCATTTCCATCTATGGGCATGTTTACTGCTAGTAAATCCGCTTTTGCTTGTATTTCGAATTGCTGAAATGTAGTTCATAAATTATTCCGTACCTTAGTACCGTTGTTGAATATTTTCTGACTGTTTTGATAGATCAGAAACATCTGTATGTGTATTTTTATTCAAACTCCAAACACCTGTAGTTTGTATAAATCATCTGGGATTAATATTATCCACGGGTAGTCTTTGTTTGGAGCTGTACACCAATCTACTTTTCTGTCAATAATTTATCAAAATGCACTCAATTTTTGCCTTACATACAGACGAAATCGATGCGACAATATTATATTAATTAAGTCACATAGGCTAGTGTGGGTACCTGCGACCATACTTCGTGTTATACCTTATCACAACTGACATACTTCCCTCACATTTACCAAACAACCCTGTTCGAAGTCCCTCAACAATCACACAATCAGAACAAAAGGGGCGTTAGTTAGTGAAACAGGTTGCCCATCTAAGCACAGTGGGCAACAATAATTCATATCTGGGTACAAAGCCACCGGCTGGATTAATCTCGGAGATCCCCTGGGCCCTGGGCGATAGACGTGGTGATTCAATTTGAATAGAAAAAAAACCAACCGAAATAATAGACAGTAATTTAGACGTGGTTCGGACTGAAAGTTATCCTATTTTTATTGAAAACGAAGCTTTTGTGTTTTTAGTTGGAAATTCTCGAGGGTTTTGTTCCAAGAGAGAAAACTTGATTAAATGTTAGCTAGCATGGAATGGGTGTCTTTATGGAGAAGTCAGTCGACTAGTACGGATAGTTTCTATTATTTCTTTACAAATTACTTGATAGAGAGCCCACATCATGTTCTACAGATACACGTGAGACGGAACAGACAGCGTGTGGGGCTCTGAAAATATGGGGTTTTCCAGTAAGAGGTGTTTTTTGATATTCAAAGAAAAATGCAATTTTTTTATGTACGAGTACATGGTCGGATGTTTACTGTGAAAGAGAAGGTCTACGCCAACAGCCCCGCGTCGATTCAAGACCTCAAAGATGGAATTCGAAAAAATGGATTTGGTTATGGAAAATTTCATGAAAAGGATATGGTCCTGTAAGCGTGGTCGTGGTGGTCATTTGCCTGATGTTATTTTCCACTATTAACGGCATTCCTTTAATACACTTGCTCGAAAAGCTGCTATTGTTGCGCCATTTTTAAATTCACATAGCGGTGCATTTTAAAACGCATGAGTTTTACTTTGTACAACGTACTAGTGCGGGAAAGTGTGCCACAAATAACTATATTGCGACAAAAAAATGTAGAAGTTTATTTCGGAACAAAAACACAAGACTTGCATAAGTAAAACGATGGTAGCTGCAAAAGTATTAACTAGGGTAGCTAGGCGTAATAGGTGACATTTTAAATGTGAATGTAGGTCAGGGCACCAGAACATATTTTTGCCACACTTACTTTAGTTTCAGAAATACAGTAAAACGGGGTGAATAGAAAAGCCGGGGTGAATCGAAACAACACTTAAAACGAGATTTAATCGTTGATTAAACATTATTAATTACTGACATGGTGTTGAAATTAATCATTTCATTTCCTTAAAAAAAATAAGAGTCCTTGTAGCAACAAACAATGTTAAACTAACGCGAAAATGCCTTTCAAAGTTTTTTTTCTAGCCCTGCGTTTTCATATTCGCATTCACCCCGTTTTACGGTACTGTAACGAGTCTAGAAACAAAATAATGGAAGTGTCTTACTGGACGCTGTTTCTCACTTCTTTCTTATGATATTTTGAAAAGTTAAGCTCTGGTTTATCTGTCCAACAAACCATTTTATAAAACTGATTATAGTGAGCAAAGTAAGCTTGAGTAACATTCTTATAACTTTAAAACAACAATAGAACTTAAAAGTTGGTACAAAAGGCAACCGAACTGACAACTAGAATCTGCTACAATTCACTACAGTCAATCAATGGTTATAAGTCCAGTATAAGCTGGCCACTAATTCTATTAAAACTCCGTACTACGCTGAGCCAGCTCAAGGTCAAAGTGTTATCAACTACATAAATGCGCCCGACTGTACAGACGCCAACACAACAAGCTTCCACAGACAAAAAGTAAATACAGTTTTGTGGGGCATCGTTTTCAAGTTTTTGTATTCTTTGTTTTTAATTTAAACTGTCATTTTTTCCCAATTGAACATGAACCGTATCATTTAGTAATATAGTTGAAAAACGATCAAATAAACTAAACAGAATGAGGTAGCTTGATGTGCTGGCCTGTGCACATCGTAGGTAACTTCTTTTAATTTGGAAATTACTAATGATAAATTACTCTAATATTGGCTCACCAAAAACAACACATTTCTTTATTTTGTTCTTTCATATATTTATTCTGTTCTTTTCAACACAAGCTAGCCGCCTTTACATTTTCACAGCAGTTAAAACACACTATTTACTTAATAACGTTACCAGACGGGGTAGCAAAGCAAAATAAAAATCTCCACGTTACACCCGTAACAGGGAAAGCCCCATGGGGTGTTCTTAATTAAATACGGCCACGATTGAAACCTCGGGCCCTGAGAAATCCAATATTTCTTCAGCTCTTTTTCCTCAGTGCAACGTGAGTGAATGAGTGAGCAAGTGAACGAAGGTGATTCATTGATGAAGATATCGATTGGGATCATTGAACTTTCTACTGAGAGAGAGAGAACTAACTTCTTCTGATTTGTTTATTTTGGTACTTGTTATGCTAAAACGATGTAAGTTAAGTCGAAGTATTATTGTAATGTTAGTTTTAACATCTTAAATGCCAGACAATGAGACACAATAGAAAATGTATTGTTTGTCGGTCACTGGCCTTCAACGTGTTAAGATCCATATTTCTTTTTATTTTTATCTAAGTTTAAACCTACTTATGATTTCTCTATAAGTGATTTTTAAATTATTTTAAGAAATAAATATCTTTAACCGTAGATATGCCCGTTATCATTAACACTAGACGACACCTAAATGTAATGCGTGAACATTAAGCAGTCACTTAGCCTTCATTATTAAATCACTATCCATAAAGGATTTGGCTTAATTTACGACACCGATGCGTAATGCTAATATAAGTTTAACATGTTGTACTTAACGTTAATTAGCTTGACATATGTGAAAATGGGCAGTAGTGCCTAAATGCAGGATAACTTTTTGTTTTCTTTTTTGAAGTGAAACTTCTGTATCGAATGGGAGAAATCTTATTGCAATGTTTACAAAATATCGAAACACTTTCCGACGCCATCTTGAAAAAAATTGCCACATTTTCTGTCACTTAGGACCGTCACGGCGCCATGCGTGTTTACATAAATTGAGGAGTGACTTAAAAATAAATATTTGAGTGATAACAAGTGATATAATAAACGGACTTATAGAAATGCATTTAAATAAATAGTGAAAGTGAGAGATTAGTTTTTTAGTGTTTTGTTTTGAAAAAGTGTCACTTCATACGTGTGTACACACACTTTTTATTCTGCTTTTACATTCGTATAGATGTTTTTCTTATGCAAGTTTAGTTATTGTTTCTACAGCAACAAATAATAATAAAACTAAATTGACCGTTATTTACAAAAACATTGACACTTACCTATATATATGTATCTTTACTAGAATGGCGTAAAAGTCTCCTATTGCCCTCTCAATTAAGGTCTGGATTGGCATAGGCTCGCTCACTATTACATGGGACTTAAACATAACTGGCAAAATGTGGGTGTACCCTAGGTGCAGCTCTGCCTAACCCTTCAGAGAATACAGGCGTAATATTTATGCCCTCTCACTTACACATTTAACATAAAATGACAGCGTCCCAGACATTATGTAGGAAGATTTTAAATCTGACTTTGTACTTCAAAAAGCTCTATTCTAACTCTCCTTTGATCCTGTATACCACAAACTAACAGGAACAAACTTACCATATTTTATATAGAAAACATGTAAAGTAACTTCATCATCACGCTGTTACCTTTACTTCACTAGAGCAGGCCTGTCGAAAATATTTCAATGTATCGATAACTCGATATTTTTCATTTGACAAATCGATATTTGTGGTGGTTCATAGTATCTCGATATATCTATGTCTAAGCAACGCGTATCGAGAACGTAACAAAAACAATATTTTGTGAAAAAACAATTGAAAAAAATTCACCCTTGTTAAAAGCTGAAATTCAGATCGGTAAAAAATGTAGCACCTTCTACGTTCCTTCCAAAAATTATCGTTGCATCGATTTTGTTTTTAATATTTCTCGGAAGCGAAACCAATAATTTAAAAAATAGAATATCGATACTTTTTGACACTTCTGACATCCCTATCCCAGAAAAACTCGTTAGGCGTATATTTGACGAACATTTTACGCGTACAAAAAGCTGTGTTGACTTTACCCACTCTTATTAAAAATTCAAATACTAAGATAAAGTGGGCTCCAAGATGGGGCCGGTAAGTGATCTTCAAGATCATGATTGAACATTTTATATTCACTACAGGGTTCTAGAAACGGCTGAATATTATACCGACGACGTTATCATGGAGAGTTTAAGTTAATGAGTTAGGACATTTAGTCTTATGGGAGGTTAAATGGTGTGAATTAGTTTGTGAGGCGAAAGTGTGGGTACTTCTGGAGACAGTAAATGGAAAGCAGTGTGCTCAGTACGAATACTTGACGTAACTGTACCTAACGTCAATTCGTACAAATTAAAAAAATGATTTTAAAATTTTAACGTTAGAAATGTAATTTTAATTTATTTTTAAGTTTGACTGCAAGAGCTCGCTTTACGCGAGAAGGCCGATCATTGTAACACTAGCTTTTAAAGTATTTTTTGTAAGATTTCATGGTGTACATTAAAGAGTATTCTACTCTATTATATTCTATTTTATTAATATCTATGGTTGATACTAATTCTGCTTGCCTCATACAATTATTAATGTTAAATGATACCTGTGGTTGTATTTTCAATTGTAAAATTGTTCAAATTGACGTTACATTTACGTTAAGCATTTGTGCTAGGCTCACAGTTGAGGCCTAAAGAGATTGTTAGACATTAAAATAAATGAGATGGAGAATAGGAATCACGGAAGCCATCTTTTGAAATCTACTAGTGGAACAAAATACATCACATCACGCCTGTATTCCTTGAAAAGTAAGGCAGAGGTGTGAACTAGGTACATCCACATTTCGCCAGTTATGTAAGTCCCATGTAATAGGGGGCGAGCCTATTGCCATCAACCGGACAGGTATTTAAATTCCAGGGTACTCCGGACTGCTATGGGAAGTTCCAGGTGAACCCTAATAAGACTTTTTCCGACCCGGAAATCGAACCCAGGGCCACATGCTCAGCAGTAGCGATAGCGACCACTAGACAAACGAGTGAGTTTAGTAAAATGTGACACAAAATACTCAAATCAAAATCATAAAGTCAAAAAGGTTAACGTGAAGAGGTGTAAAAGATATTTCTACCGAAATGATAAATCTTTGATAATTAAAGATTCGTCTGAGAAAGAAATTGCTTGAAATTAATGGGGGAAGCGGTCTTTGAAACATTTTATTTAATAAGACTTTGTGCAGCCCTTCGTACATAATTGTAAATTAATTACTTTCTCAGCAAAAAGGGACCTTCTAATGGCTAATTAGATAAACGATAAATATATTTTGAACGCCTTCCAGTTTCTTCACAGCGTGCCTTTTGAATTATAATATAGCCTTATTAATATACATCATACGTAATAAGGTGTTTCCGAACGCCCATAACTTCTTTGTAATTAATTAATTTAGACCTTCCAAGACTTATGGTCTAAGAGGTTTTTTTTAACTACTTAGGCTATTGCGGCAGTCCCATATTAAATATGGATAAGGATTTTTTTGTTCTTCAGTCATTTTTACATAATTGTAACTTTAATTTGTGTACACGTGTCAAAATCTTAGATAATAATGAATACCGCTAAACCTAATAATAGTTTCACAATTCGCTTCAAACTATAAAAAACATAGTATGACGCTTGGTCATTTCAAATCCTAGCTAGGGAAATAAATAATAATGCTGATTTTGAAATAAATAATAATGCTGGACAATCCATACAGCATCGTCTAGCGCCAACCTAAGCAGAGCTTGTGCTATGGGTACTAGATGACCGATATTCTTAATACAATACATTACATAGATAGATATTTTTATTATACATAGCAAATACCCAGAACACCCGGAACAAATCTTTGTAGATGGTACAAACATTTGTGCCAACCTCCTGCGTCGCAGGCGGACCTTCGCCCGCTGCGCTAGATAATGCTGTGTGGATTGTCCAGCATTATTTATTTTATTTATTATATTATTTATTTTTACAGTCGGTAATATTGAGATATCATCTTCACTGAAATCTTCTGGTAAATAGGTTTCAGTATCGACACAAACACACACGTCGCATTTAATGAAACAGAACAAACATTCGTGCAAGCTTTGTATTCAATGCACCGCGTAAACAACAATTAATGAAAGAATGGTGGAGCGCTGAGCCACAAGTAGAGCAGGCGAGTCTACTCCACCAAAGTCCACTGTAAAACTTTAATCACCGCTTAATTAAAGTCGAGTAACTCGTACGTGACCGGTATTCAGCTCTCCACATGCTCCAGATACTGTCTCAGCGGGAGATTCAAGATTGTACAAAAGTGGGCAATTTTGTAGTATTACCCTCATAAAACTTCATATCAAACAGGTTTAATTTATGACGGTCCTCTTGGATATTAAAAGCCTTTGTTTTATACAAAAAAAATAAACTGTTAAAAAAAATGTGCAAAGGTGGTCCCACGTTGGGCGGCAGTAAGGCGCGGACCACGAATGAATTCCGCTAAGTCCGGTGCAGATCTTTAATCACCGCTTAATTAAACTGGAGTGGTTTGCACGTGACCACCCTTCATTACTGTGCATGTTCAAGGTACTGTCTCAGAGGGTGCTTCAAGAATGCACTGCAGCACTTACAAGTGGGAAGGGAAGTAGCAAAACAACTCTTACTACTATATATTCCCATAGTAATAAGTTTTAAATTACTTTGCAAATTTAATAGTCTTGAATCTTCGATATTGTTTATGAACATTTTATTGTAATAGAAGTAGTGCACATCAAGCTACCCCAATGTGTCAATTTTTTTTTATAGGTTTTCAACTTTATTACGAAAGAATAAAGGTTCGTGTTCAATTGGGAAAATCTGTCAGTTTTGGGTAGCTTGATGTGCTGCCGTCTGTACATAGATTATTATTCTCACACGTCATAACAGCATACTAACAAATTCAATTTCAAAACCTTGCAAGTATCATAAAAGTACAAATTCAAGAAATATAAATCCAACAGCTCATAACATTTCAAATAAAACGGCATTTGCCGTAACGAGCGTACGCTAAAAATATATGTGCATCCCAAAAGTGATTTATACACGCCTAAATAAATAAACGTATATCAGAGGAGAACGTTATACGCGAAACATATGAAGATAGTTGAAGACAGTAATTTTACGCATTATATAACCCGTCCCAGGGCAAAGATGTGGACATTCGTCATCCGAATTCCGAGCGCGGCGGACCTGCGCCATGTACCCTTATTTTGAAAGGACGGATAAACTTATATCCGCTTACAGATTTATTTTCCGCACATAAATTATACCAGGGGCCTCGATTTATCTGTTTTTGTCAAGTTATAAATTCTATATATTTTGTATAACATGACTGGAATATGTGACACGCATTTTACATGTTACATACTCGAAAGTAATATGTCTTTAAAATGTTGAATAATATTTCCGTGGCCCGCGTTGGGCGCCATTTGCAAGTAATACGTGAAAGCAATAAAGTCGACCAAGTCACATGTGAAAATGTGACTTGCATAATGTTACGTTCACTGCCTATAAATTCCATTTAATTAAAAACGTGACTGTACAAAAAAGACCTACTAATCTACATTTATTTTAATGCCACCGTTGTTTGTATTATCCAAAGTTTCATTTTGGCACATATAGGGAAATTCAAAGTAAATACATTTGTTGTATTCGACACGATTCTGATCCTTGTTATAACTCAAACTCATGCGTGAGCGTGTGTCAAATATATGAGATATTTATATATTATTTCAAAACATCGCCTTTCGACACGTAACATGAAAGGCGAACATTCTTTGAAGGTACAAAGTCTCAAGCCCTTTGCTCTAACCCGTAACTATTTGAATTCCCTCCCCATTCCTTTTATATCGAAAATTCGAAACACCGCATGACACGGGACAATGATACATATTTATCTAATAATATTTATTGGTGCCATGAAAAACTGCCGCGATTTTTTCGTCTCTTTTCCCATTTAAAGTTTGGATGTTTTATGGGTGACGGGTTTGTGGACGGTGAATCTACACTAGCGCACCATATTGTTATGGAAAATAAATCGGCTGACGCGGTGACATAAGCTTTAGGAAACAGTGCAATGAAAACATTATTTTCTAAGGAAAATGAAAATATTGTCCTTGAGAATGATGTTCAAAAACATGGAATAGCATAAAATAAATGAGCAATACTATTCAGATTTAGAATTGCTTGTCCAAAACCATATCCGTTATGTATTTTAGGAAGGCATCCAAGTTAGTCTGCCGTAAATCGTTCCAGCATACGTCCGTCCCATCCAGCAAGGGTTTATCGTGCAAAGCGGCCAGTTAGGCCTACATCACATACAAATTTGTCTTGTGACGAGATATTATCAGAAAAAGAACCCCTTCACGGACAGAGGTTCGATCAAGCGTCTCGTTTATCAAAAAATGGGGAAGGGCAGTCTCCGGATAAAATTGGTGGGCCTTTTAAAGGCAGATCCTTCGATGAATTTATTATGCTACCTAAAAATGTCAGCTACATTTTACTCGAGCGAGATGATACAAAAATGATATGTGTACATTTTGACACGATAATGCGGATATGAATACAAAGGAGAATATAGGACAGGGTAAATTAAGCATTCAAACAAAGTATTTTGAGAATAATTTATGAAATTCGCAAAGTTTCGCATTCGTGTATGAACCTGGACACTGTCACAAATTCTAAATAAATGTATGACGTATGAAAGCTTAGACAGAGAAACAAATTAAATATCTCAACTTAGCACACGAGTTGTAGACATGTGGAATGCGGACTCGGCTGCCATTGTATCGATCGTCGTGGCAGCCAATGGCCTGATGGCTAAAAGCCTCGGTTGGATCAAGGGCCTAGAGCCCTAACCACCGGTAGATTGGACCCAGCTCCCGACACCGCTGGTCTACCATATTTTATATTTTTTAATGTTAATATTAAAGTATATACTATATATATTTAAAAATGTATCAGAAATGTGTGTTAAATAAATGAAGGTAATAATCTTCTAACACCTCATTGATGTATTCCTGCAAAAATATTGGCTAATCCCGTTATCAGTAACAAGGACAAAGCAATACCAAGTTGAACGAAACACATCAGACAATGCCCCATCCCATAAAGGTACGGCGGGAAGCAGGTGGACTGAGGGTCGATGAATTACTCGAGGACAGATGTTGAGTGCCGCCGGCTTTTTAACTACCCACACAACTTTTATACGTCATCCGAGAGGATCTAGTGAAGTGTGTTTATTGCAATGAATGGGCGTAGTTGAGAAAAGTGCTTGGAAAATATGAGCTGTGGGAATTTAGATAAAAGCGATGTAGAAAACATGATGGGTATAGATTTTTGAATAGATAAAAAACCTTAATACCAAGTGTCGTGACGATTTACTCGTTTTCATCATCATCTAACCTTGCCTAAACTTTTTCTTTTTCTAGTATTTTAAGTGATTTATTTACTTTAACTTTCCTCATACCCCATGAGGAACAGGGTGTAAAGTTCCTCATCCACCATCGAAAATGGAGGATCCTCCGACCAGAATGTTGTGCCTGGTGAGCTACTGCCCGACGGTTGTTGTAGAATTCATTTATTTAAGTTCAACGGCGTGCGTGTATGACCAGATGCATTAACGTAAACGAAACAAAGGGAGTATGTCAGGATCGTAGCAGGTGGCGTTCTGTAGTTTCTGCCTACCCCCATGGAAAACAGGCGTGAGTTGTATATGTACATATATGTGTAACGCGGATAAGGCGGTATACATACATAGATATCGCTACATACTTAAATATATTTAGCAAAATTTGGTTAACGTCGTCATGGTCGAAACCCTTTACTTATATTTATCACACAACATTGACAATATCTACAGAAAAAACTAAACTATCAAGACACGCTCGATTAGTCGCTGTTTTTATCATGGAAAACAAAAAGGTCTACTTATATTTTAATACTATCATCTGCGCCTGAACGACGCCCCCAGGAGGTATTATGTCCTCTAACCTATATTTACCTCATCAAAAAACATAGCTTGGAAATCAGTCACCAATTACTTACACCAACAGTGCCGGAAGGCCGTCACTAATAACCATTATTGTTAAATTAGTGTCGCCATTAAATGCAAAGGTGTCACTAAGGGGACATTAACTTGACGGACTCGTAATTGGTTGTTTAAACAACACTCCTTATAGATGTGTAATAGAAACAAAGTGAGGGAATTACGGAACATCGATTTTGAATGGGTCTGAACCAGTGGCGGACTAAGCCCGCCCAGCTTTTAAAAAAATGTAGTTTTACAAGCTTTTTATTCAGTTCACATTTGTATGTAGTGTTTATGTTTATTTCGTTAATATCTGGCAAGTGAAATTAATTTCAAGGTACCCGCTACAAAGACGGGAATTCCCCCAGCGTATTGGACGTGTTCAGCAAAGTTCTAAGAATATTAGTACCGCGTAAAAATTCTAGATAGCTGTAGTGTTTTGATCTTGATGAAATTATGTAGGTTAGGTACTTAGCACATTTTTAAAGTCTTGTTTTGGATTTGATCAGGGGAATGCGGAGGCATTTGGGGGCCCCCAAGACCTGAGGCCCGGGGCGGGCCGCCCCTTTCGCCCCCCTGTTAGTCCGCCACTGATCTGAACACGAAATAGAAAGAACCAGTGGAAGTGTTCACACAGCTATCTAGCACGTATATATGTTAAATAATAAAAACCTTCGTCAGTTGTGATAAGTCTTCATTTTGTATGAACAACATATTTTGACGCAAAGCTTATGTGTTGTTAAAAAAAAATATTTTATTTTAAATATATTTCCGTATAATTGTAACTTTGTGCTTTTTCTATTCCGTGGGTCTGAATGAGGATGGCTGATTTCTGGTGGCAATTACTTCACATTCAACTCTTCATTAATGGCTTTTGTGGAAGAGACACCTCAATTTTACCTATATCACGTAGTTACTATGATAGAGCAATAAAAATAAAACAAGTTAGATTTTACCTTGTTGCACCTTCTATGTTCTGTCTCTGCATCAGCCTCAGATAGACAGGCAGAAGTTCTCCTCTAAAGTTTGAATACCTAAATAAATATTCAATCTATCTAATATATAAAATTCTCGTGTCACGGTGTTTGTAATTAAACTCCTCTATTACTATTTGTTTTTATTTTTTAGACGATTTTTTTTTGTTTTTATTTTTTTACGATACAGCATACAAAAATACATACAACCCTTAATTTTCACCCTTCTATCACCAACTTCTAAATGGCAAAACAACTTTTGCTGGGTCAGCTAGTTATAATAAACAATTAGAAACTGTCCAACACAAAAACAGAATCGTTACAGTCCCATCTCCTGAAAATTGTTTCTTACACATGACTCAATAATCCAAAACAGACGCGTAACGAATAGCTCATTTACATCAAAGGCCATCATTAATAACACTTCTTCATCATAATAATTTATGAGAATGTCACCACTATATCAGGACATTCAGTTAGACGCGGGATGGCGCCCTGAATCACCATTTCAGCCGCGTATTATTATTGCGTGAGTCCTAAATCTAAAGATAACGCGATTCAACGACGTGGGAGGGCCATCAAAATCCCTCTCTATGTTTAAAATAAAAATTTAACCCTAAAAGCAGTTTCATTTTATGAAGGTTCTCTATGCCCTGAGGCATCGTAGATGCATTTATTTGTTCTTATAAAATTGTTATTACCTCGTTCCACAATTTTTTCACCGGCGGTTTATATTAAGTCGGTGGGATGTTCGGTATTAAACTTTGCGGGCTCCTTTTAATACTGTACGAGGTCTTACATTTTTAAAATATACGTCGCTGAATTTGCCGTGCTTTATCTTGGTTCGGTTTTATTTTTTCTCTAGCAAATTGTCCGCCCATTCACTGTGTTAATAGAAGAAGTGGTGTTGTAAATTATTTTGAAACATATTTATGTAAAAACGGAGAAGTTAACTATTTTAATTACTGAACAGATAGGCTGCGAGGGTTGTTCATCTACACCGTTGAAGTAAAAGAGATCAAAGGATTAGACGACTTTTCTCAAGAGAAGTCTCATTCTTTCAAAAACATTGTAAAAACAGCAACATCTGTGTAACATTAAATATGAAATGAAAACTCCTCTATGAAAACTCCCATAAACACACCTTTTAAATAACAATTACTCAGCGCCCTTCAAGAGATAAGTCCAGAAATATATTCCTAAATTCGTATATATCATTGAAACAGTGCATCATGTCACAAAAAGACATGGCGACACTCGACATTTATTCCCGACACTTGTGACGACACTCCAAATGTAATATGTCGCTCTCGGGACCCGCTTGAAGAAACGCTTTCAACAATTGCACACATTTTTGTGTTTACTCTCTTGACATTTTTATTTTTGTGTACTTTTGGGGAAATGTTAGGTAAATAATTATCGTGGGTTTGTGCTAGACTGGTTGAAGAGTATGCTATGACGGTACCACTGCGGGGCAGCGACATTTTCTGATGGTGGAACGAAACGACCTCCACATTTTACTTAACTGTTTCTTGTTGGTGATTTCAAACTATCAAACCCTGCTTTTCTAGTGTTGTTTCCTTAGCTTTCTAAGCTACCTACCCACTTCGCTAATATTATCACACAGCTTTAAGTAATTAAGTACACTTCTGTTTACAAGAAGAAAACACTGACGGATACAATAAACCGTTCTAAGGACACCATATCCCTCAAAATTCCAATGTTGAAATAAAATATATTCCAAGTTAAAAGTGTTTCGTGTTCCTCAAACTCGATTCTCTGTAGCTGCACAACATTTCATAAATATTGAGAACAAAGGACGCTTTTAAGATCTTTCGTTAACGGTTCGTTTCGTTCAGGACCTAGCTCAAACGATATAAAGCATGTTTATGTGCAAGTAACATCGAGGTTAGTGTTTGTTCTTCATTCTTCAGTGGCTACAACCATTATAAGTCTTGGCGAGGGTGCTCAGAGGCAATAACTAGAACAGCCGTCATAAATCTTCATACAACATTGAATTACTCGTATTGAAGAAAATGATTGTGTTAGCCTGGGCTAAGCTGTTGGCTGTCAAAGTAAAGGCAATATATTAAGTAGGCACATTACTCTTGGTCATGCTGTACTGGTACACGATTTTCTTTGTAACAGGCTGTGAGTTAATTACTTAGGTACTTGTTATAACGTTTTTACTACTAAAGAATGTATAGGTCTAATTGGTACTCTAATTAAGTACCAAAGTTAGGTACACATATAAACTTGTTGTAGATCTTATGTACTTTTTGCTTGTTGGACGTTTTGTCAAATTTTTGTTAGTTGACATGAGGCGTATTTACTAGTCTGTAGTAAATACGCTTCATGTCAACGTCAATGTCTCGTGTTTGTGAGCTCTAGACCGCACTTGTGTGACCGCAGTGCGACGGGTGAAGTAACACTAAGTATTCTAACAACGGGACTTATTTATGCCATAAATAATATTAACTACGCTACAACCCTCAAACATCTCTCAATTTTCCGGTTTTACATAAAACTATCCTGATTTAATATTTCTCCAATACGGGACGCGATATCATCCTTGGATTCGATCCATTGAGTCCGCATTAAAGTATTTCATAGCGTACGGCTATCAAGTATTCACCTATCTTTTCATAGCATGCCAAAATAATCGTTAAGACATGCACGTACAATTGAATTTAGAATGAAACAAACATTCTTGACAGTTGATTTTGCACTTAAGTTTTTAGGCGAACAACCTTGGTTGTAGTATGTTTAGCATAAAAATAAAATGCATGAGAGAGACAATGCCTCGCAATCGATACCTAAATGGTGGAAAAGGACCATACGATATAGGTACGGAAGGAAGAACCATACGATACGTCTTAAATACTTCCTACGTAGGTAAGTATTTTTCGATATTTGTACTGCGTGTACTTAGTAACAATACTAACCAGTACGGAACACATTTACTTAGTCGGGTTTTCAAGACACTTAACATAATAAAACTAAAGAAGTCATTATTTCTTCCTTAAGAATGTAAGATATCATACAAATATCCGAAGATAAGATAAATCACACAACTATTACGCCAATTACGCAACGGTCAGGCTTCCCTTAATCCGTATGCTCAGTCCCAAGTTAGAAAAAGGGGTCAGAAGCGACCCAACTTATACTCAGCCTCCATGATTCAAATTGATTTATGCCCGCCGATAAGCAGATCGAAAACTTTCCCAACTAACCATTTTCAGAAGCTCACACGAAGTGGGAAAAACTATTGTTTCACTCTTCAGTTGCGTAACGCCGAGTGCTATTGTAATAAGTTATTGGCGGAAGGATTTGTGGCTATAAGTTAGCCCGCGCACGGTGTGCCCTGATTTCACAGATATTGATCTTCGTAAGTCGGACGCGCTCCGTCGAGGGAAGAAAAACGATCACAGTTTAACGAAAGGGAACACCAGAATCTAATTACGCTCTCCTTCTTTACTTTCAACATCCTTCGTAAACAATTTAGCTTAACATATTAATGAATGGATCAATTCATTACTTCACCCATCAAGCTATAAACATCGTCAATGTGTAAAACAGAGAAACAAAGTCCGGGTTCCGATTGAATTTATTTCTGTAATAACAAGGCATGTTGCAAGGGTATAAAGAAATGAATATCCGTCAAAATGTAGTAGCCCGTTCGCCACAAATGCGCCCTCATCCATCATAGGTAATCGGAAACGATCATTGCAAAAATGAGTATAATTTACTGTGAGCTTCGCATTTTACAGTCGACCCAAATTGCTGCCATTACATGCTACATGACACTGCGGTACACCATAACGACTGTCCATTTTGTACAAAAATGTTTTTATCCTGCAACTATAGATTTTGTCTGCTATGTGACTTTTCTAGTCTTCTTGAACGGAGGTCCAGTTAGTATTTTCTCGTCCCGTCGTCGCTTTTTGATAGTGGGTACGACACATTTCATGGAACTCCCGATAACGATCCGCTCCATCACACGGTACTGTTTATCGGAAAAGGGTCTCAGAACGGCAAAACTTACGCCCAACGCTTTTCCCTTCAACAGATCTTCGCGCAGCAGGGTGTTGTCACATAAACGAGTCTTGACGTACTTCAGAAGGTGATCCAAGTCTAAATTGGTAAGATTGACTAAAGCAGCGATAGCGATTTTGTCATGATCCTCAGAGTCTTTCAGTTCAACCTCGAGTTTGATGTCGCTGCCTCCCGAGGGGTATATAGTTTCTTGGAGTTGAAAGCGATTAGGGCCTGCTCCGACCATTAATGCACATCTGAAGTTGCTCTGCCTACCAACGATGGTGTTCAGCCAGCTAGAATTTCTGTCTAAAGCTCCTAGAAGGAAGTTCACGAAATCGGCTACTTCTTTCTGTTTCTTATAAGAAGCGATAGCAGCTAGTGCCACCTCGGGCAGATCCGCAGTCTTCTCGTTTATTTCACGGGGCTTTTTGAAAGGAGGTCTTTTTGTTGCCATTGTCACTGTCAATCTCTTGAACAAACTCTTAACACTTTTATAGATATTTTGAACACGTTTAGCCCGGGAACGTAAAATTTTGCCGTTTTTAGAAAAATTGAGGACGAAATATATTTTTGGCGTCTTTTTTCCTGGTTTGAATTTTGTTGAATGTCACGGTTTGAAGTTTTGGCTGGTTTTGGTCTGTTTCGGCCAGTGCTGCTCTGTGGGCCAGTGAATGATACTATTCTTTTTTCTGATGTGCGTTTGAAAAGAGGTCATAGTTGAGTCATGATAGGTTACAAAAATACGGGCTTTAATTGTGTTTTGGCTGTTAAAGTATCATAAATCACAATACTTATTACAAGCCATAACTTCGCCTACACCAACGCCTCCTAGTCTTCCCACCAAACGATAAAGTGCGTAGGTCGAGAACCTACATAATGGAGATAATTACTTTATTCCAGCGGTGTGCGGTGCAGTAAAAACTCCGAACTATCTGGAAATAAATGACGGCATCGAAGTTATTTGAAACAGTTAATAGTGATCGTAAATGCAAAACGTTAGAATTCCAATAAACTAGTTTGTTTGAATGCAAGTAGTGACGATAATCATGGTGTTCCATGCGATGGGAGTGACCAATTTGAACCGCCACAATATTGCCTTTTGAACGTGTTAAATTAAATGGGTATAGATTTTAAATAGTAGCTGGGAGTGTGTTGTCTGTAGCAGTGACGTACCTAGAGTCAATTCTCGTAGTTAAATAAGGAGCCGATTTTTTTTATATCAATATTCTTAACATTTTTGTTTGAATGCTATGGGTTTTCTATATACTCACCTTTAGTGACCTATATTATTTGGCAAAAGTGGACACTATTGATGCCATTGTGCCATTTTTCATTGGCGGTAGAGTTGCTCCTCCGTTGACCTACTCTAATAGTATTATATGTAGCATGGTCGCATCCACCACCCGTCAATCATTTTGGAGGTTTATGGTTAAATAAATTTATTTCTCAATAAGAAATTACAGGGATTTCACTTACTTGAAAAAAATTTGGAGGTTAAGCATTTATAATCTTCAATTTAAGTGTACAATTAGTACACACAAATTGGTCTCTGAAATTTATGAATTTTAATCATCAGCCAAATAGTAGCATGTAATATTTTGACACTAATCTTAATATTTTAGCATATGAAATTAGATCAAAGTACTTACGTATTTGGTCAATAATTACCTCACAGTAGCGAGCATTAGAGCAGTTGTTCTAAGAGCATCGACCTCTAGCCTCATACATATTTACAATTTAAACGCAGTAAGTTATGCTTAGCATTCATTTGGCGATGGAAAAATAGAGGAGACGTGGCTTAGTAATACTTGCATAGCTACATTACCATATTTCTTTTATACTGGGTCAGCAGTGCTGTGTGACGCGTTTCATTCGACTCTAGTAGCACGAACTACGGGTATAATTATGAGAATATCTAAGATCGTGGTAGAAATAGTGAGGCAGGACTGCACTGGAGTTAGGAAAGTCTAAATAGCCCTACGCAGAAAAACAGTGAAACGAGAGAGCCTTTGTCTTGCAGTGGGAAGATCCAGGATAGTAGATAGCTAGCTAGGTAAATAGTCTAAGGTTTATTTTACCGAATAGCTTATACATATGTATGTGTTAGTGAAAACAGGGATTACAATCCATCGACGGTTAAAGGCAACTCCGTCACTTTTTTATTGTGCAATCTAATTTAGGAATTAATTTAGGTGTTTCCTATTGTTAGTGAATTCGAGGATTAATGTCAATTGACGCTTAAAAGATATAGGGAGTAAAAGAAACCCATCAGTCGTGGGTAATAATAATCATAGTAAGTACGTTACTCAAGACAAACACAATATTTGTTGTTCAGTGAAGAATAGAGACAGCAGGGCCAAATGACATGCAATAACAATTATTACACAGTTGAACTTTATACAGTAAAGCTGAATTATCTGTCTAGGCTGGGTCTATACCCAACGTAGCTAGATAGATACAAATTGTAAAGAAGTTCAAGTTACTTAGTTAGTAAGTCAAAGTTACGTATTACACGCCTGTATTCCCCAAAAGGTTAAGCAGAGGTTGTATCTCTGCCTAAATGGTGTACCTATAGTATACCCTCATTTCGACAGTTATGTTCAAGTCCCATGGACGATTTATCGAATTTCATCTTCATCATCATCATCATCACCCAATATCCCTCATCCTAATTGATGAGGGGTCGGCGCAGCATATCTTCTTCATCCATATATCTCTATTTCCCGTCATCTCAATAGTCACCTCCCGTCTAGCCATATCATCTTTCACACAATCCATCCATCGATTCTTTGGTATTCCTCTACTCTTGTAACATTGTTATTCATAACTTTCCACTAGTGATTCTAGTACCAAATTACTAATTATACAAAGCTTTTACCTACTTATTCTAATGTGTTTTATCTAGTTAAAAGTTCCTCCGTCGTGAATCTCAATTTTAAACAGAAGGACTTAATAGTTATCTCGGCTGAAATCTAGATTTGGTAGGGTCTAAATGCCAGAAAAATTAAGACTTTTACGGTCAGTTCATAAAATTACAGCCTTTTGGAGAGTTGTTGAAGCAATTTTTGGGATTAGTTTAAGTGAGATATTTTTTTGTTCATACTGTAATCCTTTTTCTTGGAATGGATCAGGAAATGGAAAAGGTATTCAGATGCTCGAAACTATAACTAGTCATCATCTGCCTAGTCTTTTAAGACACTGGGTAATACGATACCCCTTGGTAAGAGTACCCGTAACTATTGTAACCTTCACCCGTAAGTGAAAAGTGTTTCTGCAAGTGTCAGCCAGCTTTACAAAGCTTTCCGAAGCAAGGAAGGATCTTGATCTGTAACAGATGGTCACCCACGGATCGATCTCGGCAAGCGTAGCTTAACCTTCGATCGACCCGTTCGGGTAATTCAGTCTCAATAATAATAACGTTATAACAAATGTGAGAAGCGACATTTAAAATATTGACAGTCAGTAGCGCCGAGTAATAAAAACGGAATTTAAGGTTCCTAAGTTGAGTTGACATGGAAAACACTAGGTGGCGGAAAGAAGTATATATTTGCCAACACATCATCTTCATCATCAGCCTCCTGCCAATATCATAATTTATTTGGGCGTCCGGCGCTGCACGTATTCTTATTCCAAATATCTCTATTTGACGTCATCTCAACCCTCCAGCTCCAGCCGCCATCCTAGTCACAGATTTGCCAACTTTAAGACAAAAACATTAGGTACCTACTTTTATAATACTGACGCAAATCGAACCGGTACCTGCCTAGTCTATAGTGAGATATGATCAAATATTTAGCATGCCATCATCATTTGCTATCGTGCATCAAAAACCTGTTTAGACTTTTTGCTTGTTACATTATAACTAAATAGGTACATCATTATGGAATATTGCGTTGTTAATGTGAATTGAAACATCGACGTTACAAGTTAATTTATCTTGTAAGTAGGTAGGTACATGCGTGTTTGTACAGACGACAGCACATCAAGCTATCCCAAAATTTCAAATGTTCTCAATTGAACACGAACCTTATTCTTTTGTTATAAAGTTGAAAAACTATCAATTGCAGATTGGAGTAGCTTAATGTGCTGGTCTCTATATGTGTTTGTGCATGTTTTACAAGGCTAGACTGAAGCAATGAATATTTCTGTCTTGAGTATCTTCTCAATTAGTATTCGATAGAAACTTAATTGATGCCAATAATAAGTTACTACGTCTGAGAACGGAATGCAGTCGATCTAAAACAAAAATAATATCATTACAATTTAAATTGGTTCATAGCTACGTTGATTGTCTGATAAGTTGGTCACGTCTGTGATTTTATGGGTTCCATGACCTGTAATGTTAATTTCTTTGTAGATATAAAAATACCAGTGGGTTTGATTCTGATTAATTTGTATTGCATGTATATTGTATGGTATTCTGTCTCGTTCATTTACGTATTTAACTGTATTTCGTAGCTCCAACGTATCTAATAAATGTTAATTTGGAACTAATTAGCCAGTCTCGGTTATAATTGTTCAATGGATGATCTTAATTAAGTAGGTAGCTACAACGTGCAGGTGTCGACGCACCGACTGCCGGGTTCGACAGACCGGCAAGTGTAGGGAATATCAATTTTCAACATGTGGGGTCGATTCATTACAGGCAAGTGAACTCAGCTAAAACTAAACTATAATTCATAACGTAGCACAGGAAATACATAGTTTTTAATAAAAGTATTTAATCTAACAATCAACAAACAAGACAGTTTGCTAAAAACAAAAAAAATCGACCCGCAACAAATAAAATCAGCTGTCAATATCAGAACCAATAAACAACCTTATTTCACACGACATAGAGGTGATAAGTCCCGCAGATTTATACTTCCTACCTACCACTTATTTTTTATTTTTACATCGTTACAGCCGTAACTATAAATTAGCTAATCAAACAGAACATTCGTGCGGAAACATCGCGGTCGGTGCAGAAAAAATTACTAACGCGAGAAATTGCCTTTCAAAGGGAAATAGCGAACGAGATCGCGGCGCGTATCGAGGTCAAACAATATATACGTACTTATATAGAGCGTTCCAACGCAGGCATGAGCCAAATAGGTTAGGTCTAACATCGTCAAAACAATATAACTTACCGAAAACAGCATTCACATCCAATAGGTACCTATGCCGTTACAAGATTCGCTTCAACGGTCGTCGGCAATGCTGTCACTCACGCACACACACACAAATACACTGTAGTAAACGTCATAACCAACGTTTACATCGTTAATTACACTATTTGGCGATGTTTTTCAACGCTGCGAACAATATATCACATGTAGAACAACTTTAACTTGCACATATAACGGTCACCAGTCACAAAATGTTAATGAATCATAGAAAAAACTTATTTTTTAGGCAAAGACAGACCTAATCACCACTCCTTTTCTCTCACGGATTTCTGTGATAGCGAACAGCTGCGGCGTGTGTTGTACCAAAACAAATACCCGTAACGCCATCTGTTGGATCTTTTTGCGTAATAAAGACATGTGGGGCTTGGTGTCAATGCACTCCGGTGAACTTTTGTAAACTAACAATGAGTAATGGAACCTAGATGGCGCTGTATTAAAGTAATTCCATTTAGGTCAACTAATTTAATAGGTTATCAAATGCAGTTAAATGGAAAGTCAAATTATTTGTTTATAAACTTTATTTAATATTTATAAATGTTTTTATATTTGGCGAAAACACAAAAAGGGCATTTATTTTAATTCATGGATGTCCTTTAGTTGTTATTTTTCGAAAATATTTAAATATTACTCATTCAATTATTATGACTATTCCTATTTAGGGTACTCAATACTAATTTACAAAAATAAAGCTCCGCCGTAACAGTGTTCGACACTGCCGTGACCAGGATTCGAACCTGGGTTACTACGGCCACAACGTAGGGTCCTAACCACTAGACGATCACGGCTATCGGAGCAATTGAGAGTCTGCTCGAAATTCATTATCCCTTATCAAAGCATGATATATATTATACGTTCTGATGATACATCGCGATGTTTTCAATTGTTTTTCACTGGGAAGAGTCGACAATTAATATAAACTTACTACTTATTGGTTCGCACATCGCAAAATTTACACAGTTGAATATTATAAAAACAAACTCGTTCTGAAAACAACCTCTAGTAGGTTGTTTTCAGAACGAGTTTGTAAGAAACTTCAATTTACTACAATTTAGGATTGTGTGATCCATTGAGCAGAACACGCAGAGTAATGATTTGATTTCATTTGGAAGCTGGCAACTTAAGTATTGAATGAAACAAAATAAATAAGATTAATACTGTTTATTTTCTTATGAAATAACAATTCGAACCGCTTGTAAACACTTTCTCACTGTGGGCTAACTCTTTTCTTTTAAAAACACTCTTTTCGATGACCAACAAAAATTAGACATTTCAAACTGAACATATAACAATATTAATAAGTTTACTAAACTTTCAAAATAAATATATTCTCTTGAGAATATAAGGGTGATTACTAATTTGACAGTTCAAATAAGAGATTCAACAAACAATTACGTGAATGCTAAAATAAAGATTTTTTATTTTCTTTCTTTTTTTTTTTTTTTCTTTTTTTAAAAAACGCCCCACACTAGGAATTTCTCCTGTATCGTGGGTGCGTTTACAAACATTAAAACTCACATTCACAAACAGCCAGACCCGGAACAATTACCTGTAGGTCATACAAATATTTGTTCCGTGCGGGGATCGAACCCACAACACGCGGCGCAGCAGCCGATGGCTCAACCACTGCGCCAACCGTGTCGTCATTTTATTTTCATTAATTCTGACAAAAAGGTACTTTGTAAAAAAATGTTTCTACATAAACCAATAATTACATGTTTTAAAGTTTAGTTTCCAATTATTTATCAGTAACAAGATATCGTCCTGTACTAAGCAAACAGAATCCGCATTTTATCCTACATTTTTTTTTAATTTCCCCCTCTTCTAGTCTACAATAGTGGTAAGTATTAAGTAAACTTTATATACAAACTTGTATTCCCAAATTCACTTAAGACATTGGTAGAATAGTCGACATTAGCTTTGCTTGACTTATTTAAAATATAATAGAATAAAATAATCAAGGAAAAAATACACTTCACTGGTTTTTTCTTTATTCTCAACCTATGCTTTCCTTCTATCGTTTCCCCAAAAATAATATAGTTTCCTTTAGGCAGATATCATACTATAACGCAACCCGCAGAACGACGTGCGAAGCAACAGTGATGAGAAACACGCATCTTCGTACGATTTGTATAGACGCCAGCACATCAAGCTACCCCAAACTGTCAGATATTTCCAACTGAACATGAACCTTATTTCTTTTGCAATAAAGTTGAAAACCACCAAAGAAATTTGACACCTTACGGTAGCTTGATGTGCTGGCCTCTGTACGTCCGGCGTTGCGGGCATTAAGGGCTCTGCTTGAAATCGGACGGGTTCACAATCAAACACACACTGTGGTGATAGTGACCATTTGCACTTCAGCTTTCGAATGTCGTCACAGTATGTCTTACATTTCATTTTCTACACATCCTGACGTTTTCTTTAATTAAACAAAAATAAATCTCTCTACGTCACAATCCATTGTGAACACGTCCTATTTTTACTTAAAGATATGCACGGTAGCTTGGTGTGTCATCATTGCTCTGTCAACGCATTACCGTGATATGCGCCTTTAAAATTTAATACCATTATCATTACAGGTACATTAAAGACTTTTTTTTTTTTTGCAATAAAAGTTTCACACAGTTTTGAACATTGGTCCCAAACTAGGCAAGCCTGTATCTTGGGTACCAAAGACTGTCCATCTATCATCATTAAAATCCTTATCCAAATAATTTTGTATGCTGGGAGCCAAAGTTTCCCAAACATTTACAACTTTTCCAAATATAGCTATGAGTTTATCATTCTGTTTTATTCGCGCCATCTCTTTCTCATGTGCCAACTTTTCTCTCTCTCTCTTTCAAATTCTAAGTATTTCTCTGCAACATTAAGCACATCATGTTAACTCTGAAACTTCTTTTTCTTTTTCCAGGAGTTGGTGCTTCTTCATTACTGGTCTCTGAGGTAGAGGAGCATGTTGATGACTTTCTGTGACCAGCTAGATCATCCTGAACATCACGAATAGAGCACGGAGCTGGTGACAGTGGCATCTGCGATGCGTCTTCTTCTTGTACTGCTTCCATCTGGAAATTACAATTAGTATTTATCTACTGGCGTTTATTAATTTGACGCTTTTTTTTTTTTTTGGACCTGCGTCCCAATTGCGTAATACACTTTCACAATTCAAAAGATGATGAAGGAAATTCCGAATCCATTATTTCAAAAGTTTGAAAAAATTTGTCAGATAGATAAGTAAATAATGCAGTGAATCAATGTTGTAAATTTTTTCTAAATGACTGACATTGACATTGTAAGTCTATTACGTAATTACCCCACTAACCTTTTAACCTTTTCGTGGATAAAGCGATACAGTAGTAAGGAAATAACCACAATCTTAATTGAGGTGGTGACTTTACATTTAAATAAAACTGAAAATCATGTAAAGGCTGTTTTCTCCAACCTCTCTTGTCAATACAAACTAATAAACATTATGAGCTTCATCATCACTGTCATTGTATCATACAGTTGGGCAAAGGCCTTCCCCACATGCCCCTTCTATCCCACAAACTATATGTCCTGCCCACTGCCACTTAAATTTGGCAATTCTGTGGGCATTCATTAGCTTCTGCAGCTGTAAAAGATCAGCCAGACAGTATGTTACTCTGGCTAGCTGCAAAAGATTCACCTGATGAACAAACCTCACTGTCCTAAATAACATAGTTGCTTGTGGCCAGCGTTGATCTATTTCTTAAATTTACTATCTGCAATCAGCGTCAGCATTCAGCAAGTGGGTTGAAGATGGGACCTGAAATTGATTGGGTATTGATTTGACTTTAAAAGTTTTTTTTTTTACAAAAACGTTGCCCCACACTAGGTACAACTACCTGTAGGTCATACAAATATTTGTTCCGTGCGGGGATCGAACCCACAACACGCGGCGCAGCAGCCGATGGCTCAACCACTGCGCCACTGCGCCACTTTAAAAGTAAGCATACCTTAATTGTATTTTCACCATCCAGTTCTGTTGTGTATTTCTTTTTAACTTTTTGGCTTTCTATCAGTATCAGAAGTCTCCTTTCAAGAGTTGATCCTCCACTCAACAATCTTTTTTTTTATTTAAAAGACTTTCTTTTTTGTATTGTTCTTAAAATCACTCCAGCACTAAAAATAATTAAAATTAAAATAAGTAATCAAAGTTTTTTAATTAAAAAATTGTAAAATATAGTATTAGTTGATTTTGCTAGCCTTGTTTGCAGGTCAGAAATAATAAATAATAAAGAGGTTTGATAGAAACAGAGATCTGTCCCAAGCAGTAAGTGTTGGACATAAATAGCGTTATTTATGTCCAACACTCACTGCTTGGGACAGCCCTTAATCAAGGTTGAGCGATCTTTCGGCGCCCTTATGGCCGATCAAGCAAGCACATTCATACCATACGTTTACATATATTATGTGAACAAAACTGGGTAGGTACCTCTCAAAAAGTTTTTTTTTTTTTTTTCAGAAAATGAAAAGGTTATGATGTTGTTAATTATTTTCTTGAATTCAATTTCATTCAGGCCAGCCCCGCGCCTCTTAGAAGGAGCCGTGGCGACGTCGGGGAGCCCCTTGCTTATTTTCTTTTTTTAAATGAAAATTTTATAAAATTTAATTATTTCCTTGAATAAATTTTTCATTCATTTCCATCCAGGCAAGCCCCGTGCATCTTAAAAGGCGCCATTATTTTCTTTGTAACATGACATAACATCAGGCCTGTATTACCCAAGTTGGGTAGAGGTGTACCTATAGTACACCCCCATTTCACCAAGAAATTTATAATGATAAAACTTATTAACACATTGCTTGACTCAGGAATCAAACAGGATCTCATGCTTAGCAGTTGCGTTAACAACCATTAGACCAACTTCATTATTATTTTATTTTTCTTTGACTTTTCAAAAAATTTTTATGCATATTTTATTTTTAACATATTTTACTTTGCGCAAAATACGCGCTACGTCGTGGAGTTGCAGAAATCGGCCCGTCTAACAATACAACAACAATGCATATTTTGGCACCCCTTGCTCCCTGATCTACAGCAACCGCATCTGTCGCTCTACTTTAGGGCAGCTGCTAGTCAGATGACTAAGACTAAAACATAATAAGCCCTAGTCAGATGACTAGGGCTTATTATGTTTTGCCTATTTAAGTAAATAGGAAAAAAATAATAAGCCCTTTGATGGAATTCAGACTTTTCAAAATGCAATTTTATTTTATTGAATGTAGTTTATAGCTGAATCCTAAGAAATAAAGGCAAATGATGATAAATAAATTATTTATAATACCTTTCGCCATTTCTCAACAGGTTTGGGTTCCCAACGGTATTGTTATTTAATAAAGCTGCCAATTCAAGCCATTTCTTGTGGCTTTCCCATTTGTCTGACAGGTAGTGAACATCGCCATGTCTGAAAATATTTGTTTAACAAACACTGTATTTAGGTGTGATAAATATTTTTTTCTAACAGGCTATCGAAAGTTTTTTATTAAAGATCTACCTTAGACCTTTCACCATAAGGTACAAGGTTAAAATAAAAAATAACTAATTGATTTAAAAAATTAAGGTCTCTAATTTATAAATTGGTACAATTGTAGGTAAGTACAAAGGCAGACTTAATACCTTAGGCATTTTCTAACATTAAGTGGTGGTGTTGTAAGTAAAAGTAAGTAAAATAGAAGATTAAATACACAGGCAATTACCTAAACAAATGAAAAAAAACTCAAATTAAAAGAGAGTAAGGAGTAACACAAGAGCGTATGCACAGCTTAATGCTTTCGTATTGCTAGGGAAAGCCAAAGAATAATGAATAAAATAACTTCACGATAAAGTTACATTTTAATTGACCTTGATTAAAATTCTGAATTAAACGTAATTTTTGAGACAGGGCTCTGAAATACTACAAGGCGTCTGACTAACTAGAAGGCTCGCTGGATGGAATCAAAGCAAGCAAGGGTTGTAGTAACAAGTTCCTACGTCAGGAACTTACTAAAAGAACACCAATATCAAATACATACCGCTCCATGTACGATACCATCAACTCAAACTGTGCCTGTCTAGTTCGTTCATTATTTGCCATTATTACTTTAGTTAAGCAAGATAAATAGGAAAGAGCAGAATTACAGGGGTCGCAATTGTTGCAATCAAATCACAAACAAATGCATTGACATAATAATATCGTTACCATTTGACAGTGACAGAAGTGACAAAGACTGAACTAAAGTGAGCAGAACTGCAGAAGGGAGCTTAGAGTAAGGTCTTTGGTGACAGTGACACTGTTTTTATCTTTTACTCTGGTTTAATTTGTTGCCAGCTAATAAAACCTTTCCATTCATCACAAAGTCTTATGTAAAAGAGTAAATGAAATGGAAATTAAATAAAAGTGGATAAAACACATTAAACCTTTCTAGGTTGTACGTAAACTTGGCCAAATATTATTCTCTCAGTCTATCGTTCGTCTAATTCAAAACTAATCAACTTTCAAATGTTATTTTTCACTTTGAACTTTCCGATTTCAATCTGTTTCCGTTCTATTGTAGGAATAGTGTCTGGAATAGTAGGAATAGTAGTTGGAGGAATAGTGTCCGAGACAATAGAATGTTATTCTGAAAATGGACTAACATTCTATTGTCTCGGACACTATTCCTCCAACCTTGGGGAACCATGTGCAGCGTCATGCGCGAACCCTGCGCGAATAGCATTTAACAAAAAACTCTTTCTAGATTACATCCAACGAAAAAGAGTTCATAACCACATTGAAGCCACACATAAAGCTGAAATGGCTTTGTGTAATTTCAGTCGCAACTCTCAATTGCCGTTACAGTTTACTTCTCAAGCTTTCATACGATGTGACATTTGTTTTATTCTTTTACAGTTGTCGCACTCCAGAACCTTAGATTAAAAAAGGGACACTAGGGAACAGTAATTTAATAAAGATTATAGCGTACCACTTGTAAACTCAAATATTGGTTTTCAATGGTGGTTGTCACTATTCCATGGTTTAAAGCTGATGCATAGCTTGCAGAGCACACATGCTCTTACCCCGCGCAGTCGCAAAAATATTTTCTGTATTTCATAGTAGGAATAACCAACTATTGACGCCAAACAAAAAATGCTATGAGCACATATTTTTTTTTCTTTCTGGCATAGGTATATATGGAAACTAATCATCGTCCTACCTTTATCGATATTTATTTAGTGTCGGCGTTACGTGTCTTCTTCTTCCATAGAAGTAGGTATATTAGCCGTCATCTCAAAGGTCAAATCCTTCCAAGCCATATCATCTTTTACACAATCCATCCATCTTTGGTCTCCCTCTAATCCTCCAATGTCATGCTCATAACTTTCTTCACAACATGAGCCTCATTCCGCTTCATCATATTATGCCCTTACCATGACAACCTATATCCACACGACGGGTTCTGTCACAAGCGCCATTTTCAGACTTCCTATTGCGAAACACCACGCATCCCTCTCTTAGCATTCTCATCTGAGCTGCATACAACAGCCTTCACTAACCCGCACCGGCCGCAACACACAGACGGCATGCAACGGATTTTAGTTCGCTTTGTATAAATTCGTTAAGCACTACATCCACTATCCGTACCGCTCTCACCGAACCGATGTATCGTCGATAAATACAATCCGGATGATACGAAAACTGTGCCGGCAATTCCGTTCGATCTGTTGCGTATCGTGTGTCAATTGCGGCCAGTGCAGGCCAATAAACGCATGTTACGGGCAATTCCAATCAATCCGTTGCGTGCGTTGCGGCCGGTGCGGGCGAATGAACGCGCACCGTTCATCCACCCTGTGAGTGCTTGACAGTCATCTATTTCTCCGATACTTTTTTTCTTTTACTATAACGCGCTTCAGCTTCAGGACTGGAGGTACGGCTGAAATCGCAGAACATAATCATATTGTCTTGGTTCTGATAATTTTCAAGCCAACACTCTCCAGCTTCTGTTACCATTTCTCCCATCTACTCTAGATGTCAGGCCCATCTTCACTGACAAGGACAATGTCGTTGGAAAATAACATGTACCAGGGTGCCTCTTCCTGCGCGTAGGACATCAGAGAGTCTATTATCGATAGGAAGCAGTTAGAATTAAAAGCCGAACCTTGGCCAATCCGACAGCCATAATTAACTTGTCGGTGCTGTCAGCAGACGACATGACATTAGAACTAGATTGACTGTACATAGCACGAATTAACTCCATACGTTCTTCCCTTGCACACCTTTTTCTTTCAATGCACCTTTTTAATACACCACTGTAACACATTTCAACGACATAATGCCAATAGTCTCGAGAGTAAAAGAGCTGTATAACATTCAGACGGACGTTTTTAACTGTGCAACTCTAACCAGAAACCGAAGCGCGCGGGGTAACGTATGTACTCGGTGTTCCCGAGCATTACTTTCGCCTAGCTACTAGGTACGTTGCTGCCGACCCTGCGATCAGCTGTTAGAATTGATTTTCGGTAGGTACGAGAGTACCTATGATTCAATAGCTAGCAAATTTATATTTTGTGGTGGTCCTAGAAGTTTGTACAATTTATAGGATATAAAAGGTGGGTGAGTTGGGATGATAATTAAAAATCAACACTTGTAGATATACGAAAATGAATCATATTTCTGTATAATCCATTTGGAAAAATAAAAGCTGAATTCAGAGCTTTTAAGTTACAAGGAAATTTAATAATATATTCAAAAATGGATAGGGAACATTCTCATGTTTAACAATGGTCAAAGTTTTTATTTAGTTCAAGTAAATATACTGAGTGGACGGGACATCAACGCACCAACTGATACCATGGGTTCAGTAGGTCATATGTGATTCTGGATTCCCCAGCGTAAACATTTTTGGTCGGCTTTTTCCTCATGTAACGTTTTCTTTCTGTTGTTTTTTATTAAATTCATTTAAAAAGTCATGAGAAAATCATCAATTTAATTTCTATCTTTTTCTAGATTTTGAATTATTTTTGAGGTTACTCATTAAAATTTTCAAACGTAAGGTAAATGTCCTTATTGTTTTGATTACAAAAAACAACAAAAACCGTACAAATTTGGTAAGCCGAAACAAAATGTCAACGGTGATGTGCGTGTATGTCCCTCCCACACTGTATAACGCAAAAAGGTGATATGCATCAATATTGTGTGTGTTTGAATTAGCGAGTTCAATGGGACAGCGAAAAAAGGTCTTCGTGATCCCATTCATGGGACTACCGAAAAACACCGGTAACAAACTTTCGATAAATGGTTTAGCAGTAAACATTATGGTGTCCCTCGCTTGAATCTCAAACATGTCAATTGTCATTCTCTTCATTCATCATTCTTACAAAATTACTCTTTCCAACGATCCTTTATTTTGTTTCATCTCCCTAAATTTCATTTCTTTACATAGTTAACTGGTATACATACCTCTGTTTTTCTCTCTTTAGCTTGATGGAGGACGGATTTTCTCTTCAGCATCGAAAAAGGAGCATCTCTTTTTCCGTTCATCAGAGACCTTAGGAGAGTGGCGTAGGCTCTTCTCACACGTTCAAGCTGTCGTCTAGCCAACGTTAAATCTCTCCACTTGTGTCCTCGACGAATATTGTGAAGATAAACAAAATGAAGGGAAATAAAATTAATTTGGTCAATTGCTATCGTTTATTGATTTAAAATACAAAACTTAGTGACATAAAGCTCTATCCTTTTATTGTTACAGTGCCTGCGAACTGACAATCCGATAGGAAATAAACATTTTAGCTCACCGCTTCGCGCACCACCACATGCCAACTCACACATTCCATATAATCCCATACTGTCACAGTACAAATAAATAGTATAGTATATTACATACTCAAGCGCAAACATCTAGGGCCATCCTTGAGTAATGGATTTAGTTAGAACTATATCAAAGGTTGGTGTTTTACGTGTTCTTTATCACTTAACATCCCGACTAGTTTGTCATATATAAACATTGTCACGGCAGATTTCCCCTGAACATGGTGCCATAACAAGGTAGGTATGTCACAAAATTAAATTAAAAATTGTCTTAAGTTATACACAAGTGTTACAGTGAGTAAACCATATAAGTGTATAGTATACGGTGGATACAGCATCTATTTTAGCATAGTTATCAAGTTAAAAGGAACTAAAATATTAAAACAATTATAATAATGTATATTACAATTAGGTACACTTGATGAACACAATTTAATATTTTTTACATACATTTGGAAACCTGCCTTTCGATTATTCGTTATTGCTCTATCATTATCAAATTATACGTGTATCCCATACTTATTCCTTATACTCTTTCTAACAACCCTATATCTCATGAAGCAGAAAAGTATTACAGTAAATATTATACAGATACTTGAAAAATTTATAATACAGAACAGCGAGATTAGAAATAGATTCAAATCTACAATGAAACGAAAGTGATAGCACGTATTATTAGATAAATTAAAGATAGAAAAATACTTTAATGCTTCATGTAAACGAATAGCTGTACCATACATGTGTTTTGTTTAAAAATAAATCCATCTTAGGAAGGTTTTTATAAAAACTCGCAACAATACTTTGCGACAAGAAATAATTTGCTATCAGTTGCAATTCGTCATATATAGCTCCTTTATTCGGAACAGTTGTCATTTCAGTCAATTTTTAACTAAAAATAATTCAACATAAAAATTTTACTATATCACGACATGATCGTAATAAAGGAGCTATGCCACAGGACCGCTACTAACAAGATCTTTCAAGTCAATGGACAACTGTACCCATACTCGGTAGTATCTACAACTTCAGATAACAACATCACCCATTCCTCATATTATACATTACATTTGCTAACCTTTATCTAGAATGTGTGCATCCACATTCGCGTCAATCTTAAATGCAATTTAAGATTACTCACAAATAAAAGTCAACAAAATCAATAACCAAACATTGACAATAATTTGATTATTTAATATCGAGCGACCAAAAAGTCGTTAATTAGTAGCGGGCCTTACACATAAAAAGTTCCGGCACAATAAGGCAGTGATTCAGTGTATGCTATACAAAATATCTCCGTTTAGAAAGTTTCAACCAGTCTGTTGCAATGAGGTTAGTCTATTGTAGATTCAAATCCAAAAAGGTTGAACAAGTCAGTTTAATTCAATTTATAACTCTTATCTGAAATACCCAATTTTTTTATATATGTTTCAACATTTCTCATAACCTACAAGTACATTTTGTGTTTTATAGAATTACCTATACACTATTCTCTGTTTTACACATCGTCTGAATATTTCAATGGGTCAATAGTAACCTATACGCGTTAAATGAAACACTTGAGACTTGAAATCGCAAGCATTAAACATTGGAAATAAAACATGAATACATTATACAACAACTCTGAAATGCGAGGGCATAGTTTTAATTAAATAATTTAAGTATGTGTAACTGTGTCGAGCCGAATCAATTTGTGCATTAACAAAAATACTTAATCTATTTCTTCGTTTGTATAAACAAATTCTCATTGGCCCTTTGAATTTCAGTCATCAGTTGCCGACACTTTAAGAATATAAAGCTTGCGATAATAAAAACGGAACGAAAGCCTAACTAGCATAGATCGTAACTAAACTATAGATAATCCAGTTTATGTCGCAGTCTGTATCGATTAGTCGGTTTCCTAAATTTTATATACAATATTTATTTTCTACCATATTGCGTCCTTGATATGCATCGCGTAACAATAAAAAAACCTAGCTCTGATGCCCTCGATGCGTCCGGATGCGTTGAACGGGATCGTCGGCGACCACTCGGAACGTTCTCTAAGTACTGTCGGTGAAGCGATCAAGAAACAAATAATACAAATACACGGTACAACGTAACAAATCGTCACCATAATATTTCTTTACAGTCAGACTTATCGTATTAAATAAAAATATAGAATCATAAATATCGGATTCAGTCCAGGAGTCCCGCCACACGGGCCGGGCTCGCCGCGGCTAGTGGATGGCCACGGGGCTGTGCGCCAGCGGACACACGGGCGCCAGCAGCTCGTCCGAGCGCCGCGCCGCCTCCACGTCCATGCGCTCCGCCGCGCTGCCCGCCGCCGCGCCGCCCACGCCCCACACGCGCGCGCCCACTGCGCACACACCACACGAGCTTAGCACAACACGGTCCGCGCGCCGCGGGCTACATACGCACGCGACTATCCGCGTGCTATGTAGCCTGCGCTCGGCCGGACTACAGATCACCTTAAACATTTCATTCGGTTACATGGCTCGATTGGTGAAACAAAAATCTATTGCGCCGGCGCACAGCTAGAGTGCACTCGGCGAGTGTTGACACATACAAAAATAACATTCACAATTTTATGAAAGTGAAAAGTAAGGTGTTGCTATAATAAACTAGAAATCATAATAGGGATAATACGATAGAGGGTTATAATATTTGTTACTTATTAGTAAATAAAAAGGAACACAGGAAAAACATACAAAAACAAACAGGATCTGCGGCCAATCTTCGTCGACGTCACATTATTTACTCTTTTTTAAGCTATTAAACTAACAGTTTTGACTTTATGCCAGCTATAACCTTACAACAACTACATAGTTAACGTCTGAATTTGGCATAGCAGTGATCTTTATTCTCATTACTTTAAAGTTGCTATCAGAAGTAAAATATATGTGAATGGATCGTACTTCAAAATGTATTTCGTCCTTGAGTCTAAATATCTTTTTTTTTTTCAAGTAAGTCGCAAACTTAGGCCGCAGATCGCAAGTACACATAAGCCATGCGTGAGCCACATGCTCGCATGCTACGGAGGGAGCGCATAACATTCCGATAGTGAGAAGAGTGAGGGCAGACCTGGCACGATATCGTTAGGCACTAGTGTGGCGGCGCTAGTGTCGCGGGTCGGGGCCGCCGGACCGCTCTAGTCATCGCGGATCCGACGGGCCATCTACCGCCACAACATAGCCAATGTTAACAATGTACACACACACACACACAATGGAACTTACTGGGCCATTGATTTTATAGGGGACATGTGCTTCGATTTCCAAGGATAGCTGTTGCGGCGTCTCTTGATGATGCAAACATTTATTTATTGTATCGAGCAAGGGAAGTAACGTTTTAGTTAACAAGCACCATTTTTATGCGTATTTTTTATTATAAGATGACCGTCTTTTAAAATAATCAAAATGGGATATTAGCAGTGGCAACACTTGTAGATAAAAAGTGTTGCCCACTTTTCTTTATTACAGCATTCCATATTATTTCATACACATGACATTCATGAGACTTGCTTCTAGTGTTAAGGGGAATGAGCCAATATAGCCAGAGGAATTGAAATTATTTTACGTTTTTACCAATTTACACCTTAGTACTAGGTCGTGTGTTATAACAAAAGTAATTCGCGACCATAACAAATATGTAGTTACCAAAGTTTAATATTAAAATCATGAAAACAACACGATTGAACTACTATTTAATGAAATCCTAACATTTTTTTTTTTTTAACGAGACCCAACCAACTTATGCGGTGGTGTCGACGATTTTATTGATTATACTTCGTTGAAAACATATTTGTTACGGTTGCTGAAACCTTTTTTATAACAATACAGCCCAATACGAAGCTGAATTTTGCAAAGAACGTAAGACAGTTTGAATTTAACGGGCTACACAGGCACTTTCACCTAAAACACTGAAAATAAAATGATGAAGCGTTTTATGTTAGCAAAAAACACGACAGAAGCTTGATATGATCATGTTAAACTTATTTCCTACTATGACATGTTTTAGAAACATATTGTGATCTTAAAATTCATAGTGGTAGTTGAGTTAATTATTAGCACCATTAACATTGAAAGTGAATCACTGAAGGACTTCAAAACAAAATAAATTATTGCACATATTCTTCGTATTTATTGCACAAGATAATTAATCGATCTTATATGCGTCTGCGCATGGAGGGATCAATCATAGTGTAATTATCTTCTATTCAATTCAATAAAATTGGGTATTTATTTTGGTCAAGTAAAGTATGATTGAATATTCAACTGACTGAGTGAGTTTATTTAAACATAGTTCTACAATCAAAGACTTTTTTAACGGAAGAAATTGCTTCGTAACCTCGTTCATTAGTAACATTTGGCAGTGGTTAGATAATGTTAGAACCTTTTCTGAAAAAACTTTGAAAACGTTAGAGAATTTTTAAGAGCTGTTTGTTTATAAGCAATTTGCAAAAAAATAAGTGGAACTAACCGTGTTGGTGATGCGACTGCGCTTGTTGTGTGTTGGTGGACTCGTCCGCGGTCCGCTTAAAGAAATTATGTTGTAACGCGTAGTACGGCGTTACGCGCTGTTTGGGGTCGTACTCCAACATACGGAGGATTAGGTCCTGGAAATAGTTGGGAATATCATTAGGAATTGCATTACAAGTGATGAGAAAGTAGGCGCTGAAAGCTGAATAAATGTTTTTTCTTTCTTTCTTTCATGAAGCTTCCACCACAACTTTATGGTACAGAACTTGATGGTAGAATAACCATTCAACTTTGTCTGAAAATCGAACCACTATAAATGTTTCGGAGGATTGTTTGCCTTTCCCATGGCGAGTCACGAATTAACAGTAACTTTTGGTGCTGTTGTGGGTCCACGCGTGGTGGAGTCCTAGGTTTAAGGATCCTCGGCCCTAGCCTAGGTGAAGGGTGGGCGTTTTGGGGGAATGTCTTTTGTAAACGTTTTGACGTTCAAAAAGTGCTGATCCTCAGCCTAATTTGAATAAATGAATTTTGATTTTGAGCGTCAGGCACAAGATACATTTGACATAGTAACACTTCTGGAAAATTGTGGTTGCACTACCTATAAGTAAGTACACCTCTGACAACCTCTTGGAGACCGCAAACTTGAATGAGCAGTCCATAATATTCGTCCAAAGTTAAAGTATTCTGCTCAAACCCACCTTAAACTTGAGATAGTCGGAGACGGAGTGTCCGGGCTCCCCGCGGCGCCGCGCGGCCGGCCCGCCGCCCTCCACGCCGAGGATGTCGTGTAGCCGCCGCGTGCCCGGCAGCCGGTACTTCCTGTAACCGCTGCACACATCAATATAGACTTAATCACATGTCCGCACAACCTTTGTACTTAATAATATACGCCTAGTTCACCATAACTTATCACGAAAAACTCTTCCACATTTCTTTGCTGAGTGATTGCTTGGTGCAGTCGGCAGCCTAGCCCTTTAGCAACCTATAGCGTGTTTTCTTTTAATTTGGCTTTTTAGTAGTTCAGGCTGATAAAAACAAAGATTTCGGTCGGTGTCTGTCATCGTAAGATATATCCGGGACCGACACTTATCACACAACTAAATAACGAATTGTGTGTACATATTTAAGGGATAGATAACTTGAAATTGTGCCGCAATTCATTAAAACTCACCTTCCGTCCTTTCCATTTACTTTCTTTAAAACATAACCACCGCCTTCCGACGCCGGTAATTTGTCGAAGAATTTTCTTGTTTTGTGTGCCTGTGGACAGAACAATTTCATCATATAGCATACTAATGATGTAATCAGATTACATAGAATACTAAGATTCCTGCCAAATACTGGGGATCCTTAAGTCTTACGCGTGGACGCAGAAATCTCGAAGTTTATGACTTTTTTGCTTTAACAGGATTCGTATCCTAATACCTATTTCCTTACCTATCTTTTCACAACTTCCATCCACGTCAACTTCTCATATCACTCTGGAACCATATGACAATGACAAGGCTTTCACCGTCATCTCTCCAAATCACTACATTGTTGCTGAATTCTCTTACCAGGACATGAGCATGAGCAGATAGTGTCATATAGTTGTTACCAAGGCCAGAGAGAAGTAAAAGCACCTACTAAAGTCAACTCACCTGGTCTAACAAATGATCAGGCGGCATGCCGAGAACCTCGACGATTTTGTTCATCTGATCGACCTCGTTGGCGCCACTGAACAGCGGCTCGCCGGTGTGCATCTCTACGAGTATGCAGCCCAGCGACCACATGTCTATCGCGAGGTCGTACGGCACACCGAGTAGTACTTCCGGCGACCGGTAAAACCTCGACTGAATGTATTGGTATATCTGGAATGTAAGGATTTAGCAATAAGTCCTTTGGTCACCGAAATGGGTGTCCATTTGCCGGTAGGAGCTTGCGATTCTAGGGATTATCTTCAAGATTAAGTTTTTTTTTTTAGTTTCATATTACCTTGTTACTGTTATAAAGCTCCTCATATTTTTTTTCAAAGTTAAGGTTAACAAGTTCCTTAAAGATATTTTAAATTGCAAATCAATTTTATGTTTAAGTACCTTTGTTTTTTGAGTATAAAAGACCGTACTATCTAGCAATATGTAATGAATCCTGTAAGTACAGTTATAAAGGAGATAAATAAATTCAAAATCTAGAAGAAGCTCTATTCGTCACTAACCGCAGCAGCAATCTTATGAACAAAAATATGAATACAGATCTAAAATGATTACTAACAATGATTTCACTTATCACGAGCTAAAAGGTTATCGGGAACTGTGGTATAATACGTTATACCTACTATACGTTAGGAAGTTAAGGGCATTCGCAGATTCACAAATATATGCAAAATTCAAAATGTCTAGTATCACATTCCTACATATACTGTTTCAATTCAACGTAAATCTCAGTGGAAATACAATGTCAGTATCAATTGACTGCCACTTCCAGAATGAGAACACTCTGGACATTGATAACAAGGTTCAAGACCATACCATGACCTTAATTAGCGCGCCTACTGGCCTGATAGCGGAATAAATAAAAGGAAATAATGATTATATTGACCTAATCAGTGCAAAAAATAGGCTAAAAATACTTCCATTCATAAGCCTAAGGACCCTTACGATACGGATAATGAAACGCTATTTGGGAATTCTTTTTTCGCAAAGTTTCTAATTATTATTAATTGTATCGTTGGTGTAGTGATCCCAAGCGGGACCACTGAGCATTCGTTACCTAGGTCAGGATAAGTATTTGTGGGTATTTGTACTTTTTTTTTAACGTGTCTGCGTCTCAGTCCTATATTAATAGCAATGGGCTCACTCCTCATTACTTGGTACCTAAACGTAACTGGCGAAAGTGTGGGTGTTATTTTAAGAATAAAAGTAAGATTTATTTGCCAGAATGTACCTACATACACCTGATGGTATTAATAGTATATGGTAACGCTAAATTCGTCTTTTCAGGCGTGTACATTTTTAAGTTACATGCATGATACAATTAAATATAACAAAATTATATGGGGTCCTTAGTACTGATTTAATTTTTTTTCATTACAATAGAGTAATAGAATGTCAATAGTTAACATTTATAAATAAGCAACAAATAATATGAGGGTACAGTTTAACCAAAAAGGTTCAATTCAATTAAAACATCTGTCGGATGCTTTATACTATTATTTTAAAACGTCAATCATTCGTAGTTCATTAATCGACTTTGTCTATGAATGGGTTTTATTGTGTGCGTTATGGAAGGTACTATAACGTTTAAAGTATATGTGAGAGTTGGCGATAACCTGGCCTCCACTACCACTGAATCACACGACCCCGATGTGATTTATCTCAGCAATTAGCGTGTACGGGAATCGAGTCTATAAATTGGTGGAGTCGCGTTAGGTGCACTCCAATAATTTAGTGTGTTCTATTGAATTTCTTGGTACTTGCAAATTAATATCAAAGACTCAAGTGGTTTAATCACAATTTACTGTATATAAAAGCGGATAGGTTTTATATATTTATAGGTTTTACTATATTTATATCAGAACAGTTCAGTAGTTTTTTAATCTTTAGACTAAAATATTAACTGTGTGGATAGCACAATCTCAAACGAAAATTACTAAAATGTTATTTAGAAAGTCGTTCTTTTTCTATCTTTCGAGTGTTTCCATCAAAAATATTTTTAACGAAAGTTTTTAATTAAAAATCACCATTTCATAAACAATTAACATATTTAGCTCCAGGCTGAAACAGCAACATCTAAATTAAATTTGAAATACTGATACGCAAAGGACTACAAAGGGCTTTCTTGTTGCTAAATACAAAATGTTTAAACCGTGACTATTCTAAAAACTATGGCTGGACTAAAATACAGTGGTAGGCTAAAAACCAAGTATAAAAGCCGACTTACCCTTTGACCTAGTTGACACGAGCTCCCGAAATCCACAATTTTAATGGCTGACCTTTTCGGATTGCATAGTAGTATATTCTCGGGTTTAAGATCACAGTGAATTATATTTAGTTCTGGAATACAAAAGAGAGAGGTATTAGTATTGTAGATAAGAGCAATCTTATCGGGATTTGCTTGACAATGGAATTTCGGGACATCCTTGTGTTATTAAACGGAGCTTCCGTCAGTTTCAGTACTGAATTTGGGTTGGATAAAATGGAGGTTGTATGGTACCTAAGTAATTGTTTTACTTTTCGTTAAATATTTAAACGTTCTTCTTGTTATTAAACTTTTAAAATTCTTAGTTCATATGCTGTGAATGTGACGATATCGTAGAAGCAAACACTTTGTGATTGCCTCATGATTGAAGAATTTGGGGTTCATCATCATCATCTCAGACAAAACACGCGCAACATTCGACATAGAACTCCCCAGAGAATCTCTCCCGACAACTGATCTAGGCCTTGGTCGGTCAGGTCAGTCAGTCTCTTCACTAAGCCATTACAGAAACTATACCTCAAGCTTGTGGCCGGGACCCACTAACTCCATATACAGAAAAAAATAAAATTTGCAAATCTTACCAGGTTGACTAAGGAACAGTAGCGCGGTACACAACTGCTGCGCGAACTTGCGCGTCAGGTTGAGCGATACGCCCCTGAAGTTGGTGTTCCGTAGCAGATCATACAAGTTGTACGACAACAGCTCGAACACTAGGCACAGGTGGTTCCGCCACATAAAGTGACATTTCAGTTTCACTGGAAATCAAGAAAAAGGATATTAATATACGGATGCTTTAACAGTAATACTTGTCCTAGTCAGAATGTATCGAATCGTTTTAGGGGTTCTTCTAGCCGCATTAGACATCTGTGTAACCAAGCGCCATTGGGGTTTCATCCAATACAAGAGTGCTAGGCGACTTACTTGGGTCAGCGAACCGATTTTCCGCCACACAATTAACAATGCACTTAAATATGAAGACTAAACCAAGGTCATGACCTTAATTTTCGAATACAACTCAACATTCAAATGAGCAACGCGGATATTTAGCGGACATATTACATTGTACTGGGTATACGAGTTTTCTATTCATTTGATAAGTTATCAAATATGTAAATACTGTACTATATATTTATTTTAGTTTCCTCTCAGGTAGTCACGTGTCTTGCATAGACATTGCAACTGAAAAAGTAAACAAAGTGAATCATGGTCTGTTTACATTTACTTTTCGTATCCACAGTCAAACATGTCATATTGTTTACAGGTTTATAAATTATAATATGAAATATACCTACAATACATATCAAGCAAAGAAACTGTTGTATTATTACAATGACTTCCTGAGTTTTATAAGTGTGTGGTATCACGTTGCTTAAATGCACACACTGGTTAAGAACTATTACCAATATGCTAAAAGCCGATAACCTCATTAGACCCTAACTTACCAAAATTTAATTGCCTACTCCAAAAATACTAACATTGGCGTAAATCCCTTTTTCGCAAACTAAAATAAACTAAAAAATCACCTCTTACAGTAGATAGATAGACTCGTAGATGACAGATACTTTGTGCCTTGAACTTATCCGTACTTTAGGTCGATGCCTACTAAAATGTCACAGATGTTTGTATAGTATCTTTAGTTAAACTAAAATTGACAGCTCTCATATATTTCGGACCTTATCTTGTAATACAAGAGAGTAAAAGATGGCTATAGCTATTAACAAGGGAATCTGTATCATTGTCGATTCATTTGGTTGAATCTTTTTATTGCCCGCTGATCGATCTTTTTTTGCAAAATCAATTAAATTGTGTAAGTATAAAGTTTTAAACTTACCTATATAATACTTATTTTCAGGATCCGCTCTGTTCATCATTTTTAGTAACTTGACTTCTATTTGTGCCTGGTTTAGGAAGGGTTTCTTATTCTTAATTATTTTAATCGCTACTTGACACTGCTCCTCGTGGTCATACGCTTTCACAACCTGTAACATTGAGAAACATGATCATTAGTAATTGGCGACGTCTGTTTCAAAATGGTTATCATCGTGTTTAGCTGTAAATACTCCAAATAAACCAAACCAAAAATGACCAAAAAGCACAGTCAGCACTATTCGTGCGCACGTTACACATAGTTTACCTTGATCGACCACTTCCAGATACTAGCTTTCAGGAGCACATAAGAATAGGGATAGAAAGCTTGACCGACCACGGTTTCACATTTGTGGCAACCTGTATCCATATAGTTACACTAACAAGGTCCCCGACCTATCCGCGATCAGAGCTCCAATTTTCATTTTGACAAGTCAAGTAAGCAAACTGTGGCATACCAAAGTTCACTTACTCGGCTTAGATGTCATCCGAATGTGACGGTTAAATCTATGGAGAAAAGCTTCACAGCTTTTATACTGTAAGTATACTGGATCGTATTTATCGTAAACCTAAAAGCGTTGTTGCTCCAGCTGAAATTAGCGTTTCTAGCTAAATACTGTTTCCTTCTAACCTCTTTATTGAACACATTTTCTGCGTAAACACAACTACGATATTCTATTCGTAACCGAGAGTTTTCAGAAGTGCTCCTAATCTGTGTTTACTGCCAGGGCAATGAGGAGAAACTCATTATGTTCAGTAATCTGACTATAAGTAGCATAGTGCTGTACTGATAACAGGATAACTATTACAATGTATTTGTATGAATCACGTACTTGACCGCGAAGTGCAACAGTCACTCATATATTTACTTTTCTGAGAACATATAAACACACATGATAAGTCATACATTCTATTAGTTCTTCGTGTACCTTTGCCCCCCTCTATTTATTGCCGGAAATGAGCATAAAAGTTAACTATAAGTCTTTCTAGTTTTAGTCACTTTTAGTAAAGTAACAATAAGTAACTTTTAGCAGGTATTTAATTGATTCTAGATGCTTATTTTCAGCATTAGCAACTAAAGTTTTCGGATACGCCGTATGATCTTCGATGCCAGAGTTCAGACTTTTGCGTCAGGCCTCCGTTTGCGGTCAAAAACAGGCTGAAATGATTGATTGATAGAGAATGAGTAGGGGCTCACCTGTCCAAAAGATCCCTTCCCAATCGGCGAGGAGATCTCATACCGGTCGAGGAATTTCTCGCCCTGTTTGATGATGTAATCATGGTTATCATCATCATAGCCGTCGTTATATAACTTCCGCTCTTTTTTGTGCGAGCCATCCTCGCCCAGGTACTGTTGCGCTCTCCGCTTTTTCTTCGCGTAATATACCTAAGGACAAAATTGATAGAGATGAGTATTGATATTCCTCTTTTGGAACTGATATTGAATAGCTGTTGGAATCTTTCATCGCCCAAGTATTCAACAGTAGATGTTTTATGGTTCATATGGAAGCAGACAATGTTTAAAAGCCGATATCGTGTAAGTTTAAAAAAAAGACAACTTCATTACCAGCCTAATGAAATGGTAAGCCAGGATGAGAAAGAGAGAATACATCAGGAATCATGATTAGATTTGAAGATCACCTCATTGTTCACCTTCAACGAAGATATGTTTCCCAGTTTTGGTAAATGTAGTAATGTTTATAGATATTGTTTTATGAAATCATTGGATGGATTTGTTTGGTATTTTTTTTTCATTTTTCTTATTTACCCATTTTTTGCAAACTTTTTCAGAGTCAATGACTTAAATTTTGACAGCATTCCTGGATTTTTTCATCGTTGTTTTGACAGTACCAATTGAACAAATAGTTTGTGTTACATTCAAACAATTTTCATAAAGATTTTCAACCAGAAAGAAGTATTTATCCAGAAACATGTCTATGCATTCCTAAATACTTAACATTGCACAATTGTGATCGTATGCGTTATAGGAAATGAAGAGTAGACGAACGCGGGAATTCTCGGTTGACGGACGTTGACCCAAATATGCGGTTGACATTGATCGACGACGGCCCGCGATATGCTTATATAAAACATTTGTACCGACTGCCCACCGACGACGTAGGTACGGACGCATAGATTTGGGACTAGGAAGTTCATTGCTACCAATTTTTACGAGAATTTTTTACTGGGAGACTCGCCCCGAATATGACTCATTGTTTTGCGACTGCTTGGTAACTTCGGGGACTCGGCTGAAATATATTTTTTTAAGTTTGAAAAGTTTTATACGTCCAATGGATGATTGTCATACACATTTGAGACTTGATGCTGTCGCCTAAGTGTTATGTGAATGTGACTGACGCGTCAGAGTGCGTCACATGATCAATAACATCTGACATTCAAAAGCCGGTATTACGTAACAAGGAAGCATGACATAGCAATAATATCGGCGAGTGCATAGCATTCGCATCGCGGTGGTACGGATGTGTCGGATATCGACACGGCCAAACGATAACCCAAATTTCTGACAGTGCCCTACATATTACATTGTATGTTTTACAGGCGACCGAGCGCCCCTAACAACTGGCAAGGCTTCGTGCAACCGCACACTTATCTGTTCCACTAAACTGTTTGTTTGTTGACCGATGTCAAGCTATTTGCTTTGATTTGTGTCATCTGAATAACACGTGCGCTCAAAGGATTTGTAGGTATTTTTGGTAATAGATTTAAGCCGGAATGCCGGATAAGGAAAGATTTTTATGTTGGATTTTTAAATGCAGGTTTTTGATGGGACGAGGGGTAATGACGATGATGCGTGGAGACAAATGATGGTGGTTATGGGATAGCATGGTGTGGTGAGTCAGGCCAGTGACCGCGGCACGTGGCCGCGAGATGAGCGCGTCGGGCTGGGGAGAGACGGCGCGCGGCGGCTGTCATTGATTTTCCCCGTTTCCCCCCAACCCCGAGGCTGGCTCCCTCCCCACCGCGTCTCACCCACTTCCAGCGCCCGATAACGAGGTTAACGGGCGACGTGAGCGTCTCCTAAACTTTAATTATACCCGTACACCCGTCGTGCATGTTTAACCCGGCCTCTATTGAGCGTTTTGTTTGCAGCGCACCTGATAGCGAGACGTGATCCACTATTCGGTCGACGGTTAACTATCTAATGAACATGGCCGGAGATGGAAACGCGAAGAGCACAACTTGTACAACCTGTAGGTAGGAAGTTGTCGTTGCCAACCGAACCCGATACAAATCTGCTAACTACGTCTTAACTCATAACTCGCGTGGCGCGACGCAAACTGTATAAACAATACGGAAACTCATCTGCTGTTTATCTCAATAGGTGTGTATATGTAGCGAAAATAATATGTTACTTACTAGGAAATATGACAGGTTATGCGAGATAATATTCTGTTAATCCGGGGGCGAATAATTTAGTAACGTGTCTACCCATGCTTGGTTACCTTTGGCGTTAGACACAATGTTTGTGTGGTAATGTTGACAACACTTGTGTTGCTTCGTATGAAATATTGAAGGATTGTTCTTGGCAAACTTGATTTATGAGACATCGGAGTCTTGGTTGTCTTCTTAGTCATACCACTCACGTCATTCATAAAGGGTAAAAGTCGCGACCTTAAAATAATAATTTAATGTCATGCAAGAAAAATAATGATAGTTATTTTTATTTTTTTTTAAACGTTGCCCCACACTAGGAATTTCTCCTGTATCGTGGGTGCATTTACAAACATTTAAAACTCACATACACAAACAGCCAGACCCGGAACAACTACCTATAGGCCATACAAGTATTTGTTCCGTGCGGGGATCGAACCCGCGACACGCAGCGCAGCAGCCAATCGCTCAGCCACTGCGCCAACCGTGTCGTCGTAGTTAATACAACCCTATTTTTTGTTTTTTGTTTCTGTTTTGATATTTTTTCTTTACCTTAAAGCTCTCAAGGGGTCTTTGTGCTCATTATTACGATCAACTTTTAATAACAAACTAACCCTGAAATTGCAAAAAAAATCAGTTGCTCCCTACATTTTGTCTATTTAAAAAACAGGAAATGTACTGAAACTGAACACCTGTTTTTATTCTAGGAATACAGCGTTAGTCCTGTAATAAAAGTTATTCATAATGATGAGCTCAATGAACCCTTGAGAGCATTAGGGTTAAGAAAAAACTATCTATGTTTATGCCTTCAATCATAGTTTTAAGCACTAACGATTTTTTCCCTAATACGTTAGTCTTGCCAGTGATGCGTAGCATGACGTCATGGCCGCGGCGTAACCCGAAAAGGTTGCGTAGCACTTCGTAGCGCTTAGATGTCGTAGCGCGTAGCCTGTAAATACTTCTAATATTCTACTGCCCTTCTTGAGTTTCCCACTCACAAGTATTATTAATTTAAACTTTACTCTACCAATTAAACCGATACCGAGTTACCGAGCAGCATTAACGGTTGCGACCGAGACGAGGACGCAAAACCATTTTCAATGATTTAGCAAAACTAGAAATGCCTAGGGTGGGTTTTCCGTTTACGGAGTGTAGCGCGATTATTGGGACATCATATTAATTCAAGTGTAAGTAAATCTAATTAATGACATTCAAATCACTACATAATGATACATTTTTATTTGAATTTATTTATAAGTAACTATGTGTAACTAACCAAATATGTTATCTATCGCAACAGGTTTTATCCTACAATTTTCTAGTTATAAACGTTTCTAACCATTGCTTATCATCTTATATGTTGTAGTATATACTAAAACATTGAACATAATGGGTCATAGTGCTTATGTAATGCGTAATGAATTGCTACTTAAGTCTTCGTACAAGTATTTTTACAATATAGATAACTAGTGAAAAATCACAATAAAAGAGAAGTTTAAAATAGATATTTTTGCAATCGTTGGACTTTATTTTTTTCAGTGGCTAGTCAAGTCGAGTCTTTAAAATAGCAGAAGAACCCAAATACATATAACAATCCACTAACAGCCTATTCTTGTCCCACCGCAGGGGCCTCTTCGAATACACCGCAGCCACGAGCATTGGCACGCTGACTGGTGAATTGAGACTTATATCCTTCACCGATGTCAGTTATGTCCAAGATAAACTTAGAAAGTATATGTGATATGAAAAAGACACATTAGTACTAGCCCGGATTTGAACACGAATTAACAGGAAGACCATCATCCTTTTTCCAACTATGCTGTGGTCGGCTTCCAGTCTAACCGGAAGCCACCGAATACCGGTACTTTATATGGCGCGACTGCCTATCTGACCTCCAGAACCCGGTTACTGAGCAACACAATACCCCTTGGTAAGACTGGTTGTCAAACTTTCGGGCTTCTGACTACCCGTAACGACTCACAAAAAGACTTTAAATTAATATGAAGACCGTCAAAACAAATAATCTATACTATCAACTCGACGTAAAACCGCTGGCGCTTCCAGCCGCTGTAAATCTGTGTATATCGTCAGTTATTCAATTAGGGGTGGATCAATTAGAAGTCAGCGGCGCACCACTGCGTATCCTAATTTTATTATTCACCAGCACCATATTGCCATGCACTTCCTGGGGACCACGCGCACCGAGGGTCGCCGGTCGCCCTGATTTAAGCCAATAAAACTTTTATGCGATGTCGATACTAAAAGTAATGGGGTTTGTTCGTGGTGGTGATTCGTTTATTGAGTTTTTATAGGGGGTTAAGTTTGTTGGTGTATTGTTATGTTTTGCTATTCAATAACGATTTTACATAAGATCACGCTTGTGGGGATACAAATGTAAGGCTGTGGTGTCCACTTAATGAAAAATGATATGATATTTATTTCTATAAATAGGTTTTTACAAACACTTTTATACGTAAACAATTTTTTTTTTTTTATCTAGGCTGGTGTTTCGCTATCGACTACTCTGAGAAGATACACTGTAACTGTGAGATCACCATTCTTTTAAAGTTGAGACATTATCTTGATTAGATCATGTGAGGACCATGCAGATTAGTTTCTGAGATGGACTTTTGTGGAAAGAGCCACACAGATATGAGTGGACCTGTTCAGTCAGTGCTAGCATTTGTCGAAAATTGTAGAGCTCAACTCAGACCCAAGGAGCTCAACCGGTCGACGAACAATACCAAAGAAAGAACATTTGGGTAGGCCGCATTGAGTACTGAAACTTAAGTGCAACAGTTATGTTTAAGTCCAATGAAATAGGGAGCGAGCCTATTGCCACCAACCGAGCACATAGCCATACATCAGACTGCTACAGATTTCCAGATTCCAGATGGAAAAACCCAATAACACTTGAACGACCGAATCCAACCCAGGCCTTCCTGATCAGCAGTAAGTAACGCAAACTCTAGTGAACTCACGACTAGAGTTACGGGGCAGTCAATGTGTTTTTGAAAATTATAAATATGCAACTCTTCAGGTTGTGTTCTAGATTTGTTGGTCCTTCGGGCGGACACCCTGACCATTACAATTACAGCGAAATTTTATAATACCTATGCAAGAAAAATAAAATTGTTAACATTTTTTAAAAGCTTATTAAAAGCGTTGGTGTGGACATACTTATGTCTTTTTGTCGTTATTACGGAGTACATAACTTTCTTCCCAACATTTGCAAAACAATTTTGTCGTATCTTTCCATATCGCAAATGAGAAAATAAAGCGATACCTAATTGACACAATATAAATGGGAAACAATACTGCAGCACTTTGCAATAGTTATTGCCATTCAAGTTAAACATCAATTAAAACTTAGTTATTTTGCTCTTGCAATTAGTAGTTCTTCGAACTTGAGTCTCGAGGAGCAGGTACACAGTTCTCGGAATAAGAAACGTTGCCATTTTTATTTGAAACTTACAAACATTAAAAATTAACATTTTGCACCTGTTACATTGAAATCCTATTAATAACGATTTCGTAAACTTCCGAAAAATCTGTGCTGACTGTAAAATTAAAGCGCCAATTTTTACATAACACAGTATTGCCATGTGGAAAAGTTGAGCAAATATGTTCAATGACATCCCGTCGCAATTCCACGCACCTTTTGTATAAATGTAGGTAATACTGACCGCCATTTTCATTACACATATCTTTTAGCTTGTAGAAAAACTTCTATCACGTGTCACTGATATGGCCGATTTCCAAATCAACAATGCAATGTTTATGAGTCTAACATGTTTTTTTTTTCCTGTATACGTTATGAATAAAAATGACAATATTTCGCTCTCAGGCGCAGATCTCCAGAGCATAGAATCATAAAATAAGCAATGTATCACACAATTGAATAGGTCAAGATGTTTAAAAGACCGCGTTGTGCGGCAATCATGCCAAAACGGGCGCGTTTATGATGGCATTGCAATTCTATGCGATTTTTATTGCGTGTATGGAGGGATGTTGGCATCACATGGACGCGTTAAATTTTTATTTATACGCATTGCGCCGTGACGTCACGTCACCGTGATATCATCAGAATGCATTCGATGATGTAATGCTTGGATCATCGGCATATCGATTGCGCCATCAAGTTATTCTGGTTCTATAAAAAAAATACACAGCTGTCTACATTTTTCTTTTTCGCATACATACCTACTCATTGTAGAGCGTCTGGAGCTTTTTCTTCTGATTGTACCAGAGTTATGTAAACTCGTGCCAAGACGCCGATTGCTTTTGATCTTGGCTAAATAAAAACTAATGAATGCTGAATAAAAGATTTCAATCGAACGATTTCATCGAAGGAAACAGGCGGAAATAAAAAATGTAGAATCAACTATGTGCGTAGTAAAGATCTGTCCAAAACGAATTTGTTTTATTTCATGTTTTCGTTGGCCCGAATGAAGAGTGAAACGCCATAAAGAGCGTTAATGAAAATTTTTCATTCGAAAAAAAAAAACTTTAAAACTGGTTATCCATCGTAGCGGAAAGCTGAAGATCGCAACGGAATCCCGAAAAAGAGAATTCGCCGTATGCTAATTAATTTTTCATAGTCCCGCCGACGACACCGCGGTGATATGCAAATGAGAATTCGTCGCGCATTAGGTACTCTGGTTTACAACTTATCACGTCGTCGAGTATCAATTAAAGCGGCGGAACTGCGCAAGTTTACATCATTAACACCATAAAAAGACAGTTATTGCGAGAAAATTTGTGCAATCAATTAGGAGTTTTAAGAGGGGTCGGGGGTGTATGCGTGCAGAGTGCAGCGGCGACGACCGGGCGGGAGGGGGTGTGCGGGGCCGGCGCGCGCATCTGTGTGCATTCGGCATATTTACCCCGATAGTGGGCGGGCAGGTTCACTGACCCGACCCAATGCAAGGCCCGCGTACGTAGGCCGCCACGACGCACGCTGGGGCCCGTTTCATTAGTGCCACCGCACACCGCACACACACGCAGAAAAGCTAACACTGTGCGTCAAGTGGGCACGCACGCTTTTTTAATCATCTGTCGGATTACCCGGCGCGGCGAAAAAAAATCCAACAGGTACTCACCTAAGTTTTAAGATGTCGTGGTTCTTCGCTATAATGCGCTCCTAATACGTTTCAGGTGTGATCCTAAAACGTCCTGGTGCCCAAGGAAGTTTCGGTCGTCGCCGGAGCCATATCGATCTCTGTTTATTTCCAACTTGGTACCAGTCTAGATAACTGATTTAAAATTTATAAACTAAAATGGCCGTGAGGTCGATAATTGAAAACAACATAGTACAAATCTGTGTGTGATACTCGTACGTCTGAGGTAAAGTCCAGGTATAGCCGTATAACCGCCTAAACATAGATCAAGTAAAATGAAGCCCGTATATCAAAGGTTTGCATAGCAATCGGAACAGCGTAAACACACACACGAACACTCTTACGAAACGTCATAATTGCACCGCAGCATTCATAAATCCAGCGGTTAGACAGACACATTCAGTGCTGTAAACTATAAGCCGAGGTATACTTATGCAAAACCACCCTTGCAGTCGGCGGATCGGCGAGTGCAATACCATAACCTACCCCAAGCGTTCCCCTCGTTGAGGCAGGTCCGGGCAGACGCCTTTGATGGGGCATTACCATAATAACCGAGCTAACAGATACCATTCATTAATAAATAACATGCATCAAATATATTTATTATGTTTACATAGTTGATAAACAAATTGACAGTCGGAATTTTATGAGATACGTTTATGACCGTTTAATTTTTTTTTTTAATACCGTTTAATAGATTTTATTGAGCAACTCTGGCTGGCTAATATGATATCATTCAGATCAGTAAATATCTCTCTGAAATCAGTTGCGAGTCCGATGCAATTTGTGTATGTTCGCTATACCCACGTGGCAACGGTACACGTGAAAATGTTTTGATAAATGCGAAGAGAAGGAAAAAGTAAATGCGAACTGGCAGGCCTATAACTGAACTGAAATGACACAATATAATATCAAAACAAAAAAAGAACATCATGATTCATGATAATATTATGGAAATTGTTTCTACAAAAACATGTACAGCACTCAATAATTTCTTAACCAAAGTCATTTAGCCTGACAATTTAGTGCCATTAAATTTTCAACGATCAGATGCACCTTTTGCGTTTATAAAGAAATTTATATTATACTCCGGTATAATGTCAGTATTAAACGGTGATTAGCAATGAAAACGATGCATAATCTCGAGGACCTACCGCAACAAGAGTTCTGTTATCTCTCATAGATCAGGGATCGGTGAACTAAATTATAAGAACTAAATAAATAGAAATGTTGTTTTTTATCTGTTGCAATGTTTTGTGCACGGATGCTTTACATGTGGGCGGTCTACGTCCATACAAGTTGTAACGTAAATAGCTACGACTAGAATAGAATGCATTTTTCTAGATTATATTTCGTAGTATTCTAGTCTACTGACATTGGCCTTCTAAGTGGAATGTTCTTGTAGTGTTACTTATCAGTTATGAGCGGAAATGTCGCTAGTTTAATTGTCCAGGCAACATGCTGTAAAAGTCATCAAGTTGGCTGAAATGTTATTGATAAAATGATAACTTGAATAAAAACAGGTGAGTGTTTATGTTGTTTTCATATAGGTCATATGTTAATTAATTCTATGTTAACGTCATTACGCTATCATAACAATCGTCATGGAAAGAAACGAGTATCTGAATTACATAAGTGAAAGCTTGTAATAAATAAGTTTGACCTATCATAGAATATCATAAATGTAGGTAGTTCACAATAAATAATATCGGCGTCTTAACTCTGGTCGAGTGTTGTGCTTAAAACGTTCGCGAGACACATCGGGTTAAAATTGTGCAGTGAAGAGTAACAAACAGTTGCGGAGTAGATAAATCCTTCAAGTCTCGCCATCGAGGTATTCAAACTAATAATTTAATCATACGATGTCGCATTGGACTTGCGCATTCCACATTAGGTGACATTTTGGCGACAGGACGTCATGGAAGCATGCAAGAACAAGAGCGCCCATTAAAAATCATGCGCGTTTAAAAAGCCCGCCCTCAGCGCGCGCCGCCACTCCAAAGTTTGACCTCGCAATTACTAAAATTGGTTTGATTTACCATTTTAATTGTAACAAAAAGCTTATTTTTTCCAACGGCGTGGACGGCGGAGGTTTCGTTGTAATCTCGACCGAGTGACTTTCGGCCGGAGGGTCCATTAGGGATCGGCGGGAGGACGTCAGGCTGGCGTCGAGGATTGGAATTTTGAGCTGTGGCGTCATGTCGTTAAGGCGTAGTTTCTGTCGGAGGTGTTCGGTAGGCGCGAGAGGAGAGCACTCGAGGTCGGATGCTGAGTGCGGGGGTGTGTGCCGGGCGCAGGGGGGAGAGTGGGACAAAATCGATATCGTCGGGCGGCGCGCGACGTCTTGCGCCCCGGCCCTCCCGCCCCTCTAATGAATGAGAGCGAGCATAGTCATCTCTGCGGATGGCGGCTCCGGCGATACGGCACGCCGCCGCCGACGTCGACTAGACTCCGCTGCGTTCCCGATCCAATGTATTGCTGCCCGCCACGATAACGAACCGAACACTGATCAACCCTGCACACACACTGCAGCTGCAATTTTATACAGCTTTAAGCAATTTTGTACGCTCTTTTTTGTATCGGAGAAACGAGTTCGGTTTCACAATGCTCATACTCATATCCAAATAGATGATACAAATAGGTTTTTAATACCAACTAATGGTCTTTTGGTGCAATGCAAACAGTTTTTAGCAACTGTGTGCTTGGATCAAGACTTCGACCTTAGAATTACATAACAAGAAAGTCAGAATTATGAACTGTACAGCGGAGAATCTCGGAAGTTGTAAATGAAGTTTTGAAACAAATTTAAAAGCGACAATTTTGTCAGAAAGAGACCGCCTATTAAATAAAGTTGTTCGGAAGCTTACAGCATTCCTAACGTCTATTACAGGAACGCTAGATTTATCGCAATAAGTTATTGCAAATATAGTGAGCAGAAATAAAATATTTTTTTCTGGATTAAGATTAAGTTGGAAATTGGTTAATATATCAGCGGTGGCCACCTTAATAATTTCCCACCCACACTTTGATATTAAAGATGGTGGGTGTTCCCGAGAACCCCGCAAAATATTCATCAAATGCCACCTACCACTTTATATTTTTACGTAGGCTTAATAAAGAGTCTGAATAACAACAAATTGCTAGAGGGTGTATGAGGTAACGGTTCACAAATTGCCAGCCCACAACCGACCAGGCACGATACCCGTACAGGATCATTTAAAGCATACTTTACGGCCAATGCATGCCGGACGGATGCAACATAATGTATATATCAAGCATTTTATCCTTTTTAAACAAAGCGAAGTTGCAAAAGTAACGCTGATGAGTATTTTCATAGTTAAAAGCTCAATATTTCAACCACTTTTTATACAGTGATGCCGTGAAGACTAATTTTCTCTTACTATAGATATTCTGATTACAGGTATTCGCGTTTAGGAGGAGTCCCAAATGTGTCAAAATAGTGAAGTGATTTAGCTTATGACTGGAAAGCAACAATTCGTAATTCAGTAAGACAACATTTAGTTCTTACTATATATAACTGTTTCAGATGTTAAACTGAAATAACAACACATCAAACCATGAAACTCTTAAAAGCCAGTCTCAAAAATTCTCTACAGTCTAACCAGACAGTAGACATGAGACTGTTGCTATGTGACTGTCCTAACAGCTTTATTAATAGCACACACCGTCACAACAGCTGAGTCTCATCGCCGCGAAGAGAATGCCGACTAATGGTGATGATCATAATGCAAAGCATACTCACAGCCGGAGTGTGTCAAATCATATTAGATGTACGTGACACGTAGCTAAAGTTAAAGGTTAGAAAAAAATAAAGCGATGTCAGAGGTTTCTTTCTCTACACATGAGTCAGTGTTATGAGTTATCTTACTTGAAACAATCACACACAAAGGGTGTAGACTTCACCTTATTATACGATTAGTCTTAATGATATTCCAGATGGTTAGAATCCTTTGTGAACCAATCATCGTGTAGGAAGTGTTGAACCTTTGTAGCTATGTTGATGCAACGAATCTGTCACGTTTCTATGACTAATGTTATAAGTAGGTCCGATTAATATGTTCCAAAGCTTCATTTCAATGTATTTGTCTTACTAGTCGTCCTAGATCACTTGTATAGCCAGGTGTCTACATACACATGTATGTACGTAAGCAACTTTTACATTCATCATCCTGCCCTTATCCCAATTTAATTGGTGTCGGGGAGTGCCTTTTATCCATACATTCTTTCTGTGCTATCTTTATTAGCTGGCATCTCAGTAATCATCCCTTTTCTAGCCATCTCATCTTTCACACTATCAATTTGCTCGTTCTCTGCCGTTATGATAAAAACTTTGTTCACACCATTTTCCTTCTTCCGCATGATGATATTGTTTATTTAATTAGTTAGGCAGTATTAGTTGTAAATTATGTTTGTTAAAACATCCAAACTGGATAGGACATCCATCAGCCAAACAACAGGAACGTAAAAGGAAGATGATCCAACTAAAGTAACGAGAACGGAGTAGTTGCAGAAAGTTCAAGAGGCGGCTGAAGGACAAGAAGACTTCTTCAGAAACCGTTGCTCTAAACTAAGTGTAATGTCTAGTTAAGAAAACAGACTGGTAACACAATGAATTAAAAGCTTCAAATTCATAAGGGATGAGGAATTCAGAAAGACAACAGCGACCATTGACCATTTGTAGAAGAACGAATGTTTTGTGAGTTGTTGACTATGGATGAAAGGACCTTGATCGTAATTCGAGAAAAAATTAAAACAAAAAAGACGTCTGAAACCCTAGCAAAATTTATTTTAGGCTCATAGAAAAATGTAGCTAAATATACCATTTCACAGAATGTCTATTTTAGTTACAAAATAACTTGGAAAACTTGAAAATTCGGGAGCGGAAACCTTGTTAATTCCTTTCTATTCTATATCTATAAATTTAGCTACGGCAATGATCCCTATCCTCTTGGAAAAGTCAACGGGTTCATTTCCAGATGACATTCATGCCTTTTATTTTCATTTGTATCTGCCTAGAGCTGGTTTAAAAGAATTTCAAGTATGTTTGCAAACATTTTGAAACTGACTTTATATTTTTCGGTACGATCTCTTCCGCCATTTGCTTGGCAAGAGTGGTGCAATGCAATAACAGCGTTGTCTCCAACTTGTTCAAACTTCCAAGACAAAATTACGCCGTTCAAACTATTACTCGTTTGCACATCGGGACTTAACAAGGAAAGAAGCAAAGTTCCCTCTAGACTGGTCATTCCCGACTGCATCTAGTAGAATAGATAAGAAATGGCGGGCTTTAACTGGGTCAGAGCAAAGCCCGGGCCGAATGTCTACGCCGCACCTGTATCTATGTACTCTCGTATTACGTATACACATGTATGTAAACAAAATGCGACAATTCGCTCAACGTTCTAGGTTACATATGCATCGCACAGCGCACTCGACGTTTATTTGACCTAATTTATTGGTTCGTTAGTTTATGTATGAACATTTTGTAAATGTGTCCGATTGCCAAAATTCTTTTATTTGTTGCAAGACCATGTTTATTGACATTCAGGACATATTTTTCCAAAAGCTTAATTAATTATTTGTGCAGATAAACAAAGTAATTAACTTGAAATTCAATGTAACAGTGACTAAATTACGAGCCATGTTTTGGTAATGAAAAGTGCAGCAAAGGTAACGAACGAATGATATGGCACGGTGTCACTGCGCTTGTTTACGCAACGTGATCTCCGCCCTTGAGGTCAGAGATTGTGATAGATTCCGATAAACGCACGTGAACTGTCCGAGACGGTCACACGGACGCATCGTGAGCACATGCCAAAGCATCGAGTACCACACGTCAATCGATATAACCAGCATACGAGTTATCGTTTATCTGATAATAAATTAAATTTCCTCCAAGTTTTACACAATACAGTGACGTCAATTAACCGAGAAGTAAGCATAAACAGCGATAAGGAGTAACGACAAACAGTTGTACACACCTGTGTGTATTGTAAATAATAGAGTTATAGGATAATTCGAATAAAACGAGTAGAAACTGCCACACGTTAAGCTTAATTAATAGTTTTAAAGTGTCCTTCTGATATAAATAATTCAACAAAGTGGTAAGAAGTGTTATTGGTTAAATCGCGGTATGCGTTGAAGCGTGTTGCAGTGTTGCTTACCGAACGCACCAAAGTGACGGCACGGAGAGATTGCCAGCGGAGCGTGTCGGCCAGAGTCCTGAGCAGGGTGGCGGTGGACCTCTCCCCTTTGCGCACCATCGTCCCGTCTTCACGCACGGCTGATGGGTCACTGCACCACTTACGAGTTTACAAGCTAAACAGTTTACAAGCCACACGCTGCACTCCCTCCACGTTCGCCTTGACAGTTTTAAACGCGAGGCTAGGCGCAGATATTCAACCGACACCTGACTCCACAGAGCGCGCGTCGAGGCTCTTGTTAATGCGAATTATATTTTCAGCGGTTAAAATGAACGAACACAAATATATTGATATAGCAACCGCAATAATCGGCTGCGAGGACACGACTGGCTCGTTATCGCCGCGATACCTATTCTCCAGCTCAAGTAGACGATTCCGCATTCGTGAATAAAGACCGACCTCGTTGTTTTGGTCAGTTGACGCGCGTCCCACATGCGCCACTTCGGGACTCCACGCGTATCTCTCACATCAACAGCGCAACACACTTGGAGCAAAATATTTCGGCAGTACAGAATAGAAATAGACTTAAGGCCTGTTAAACACAAAGCTGCGGTTAATCTCTGTCGCTTTGGATGACGAGAGCATTAAGTTTCTAGATTAAGGACAGATGTTTCGGATGTGATAATAATTCTGTTACAAAAATAAAAACATCAAAGCATAATATTTACTCACTGACAGGAATGTATGAGTTATCGACCTTAACGGCCTTAACCAGTCAATGTATTGGAATTGTAGCAATTAGCGCGTCATACGCGATATAGAATAGCTTCCAACAGCTCATTAATTGTGTGATGCTCGGGTTAGTGTAAGCAATTTTATTCCTTGGTGGTATTAGCATGGAATTGTTTATTCTATGAGCGAGTGTTTATAATTAGCTGGGGCGCCGGGATCGTGGCAGGAGTCCAGGTCGATCACTCGGCTAATATAACGGGTCCGGACTATATCGGGTGGTCGGTCGTTGACAGGGCCATTTTTCCGGAATCGCAAACGATCCACATTCCTCTGTGCTGGAGTTGGCGGAAAAAATAAAGATTAACGAGATAAACCGCACAAAATTGCAACAACTCCATTCCGATGCACAATTATAACTTGATCGTTATTTCGAGTCTTACCATTTTTTACTGTATTTTCATGTTCTTAACTAATAACATTCAATTATGAAACGGAAGCAGTTTTACCTCAGTGTTATGATAGTTATATCACAAGATGGTTTATAAATGTTACTTAATTATACGGGAAAACCTCGGCATCAAAGGTCGACTATGTTCTAAGAATACGAGTAAGTATTATAGAAACCTGTGTGTTTAAGTTTAATATGACTTGGAGGGGTTTAGAGGTATTTTCATCTTTGAATGTGTGTCTATAACAAGTTTAGTAGGTATAATAACCTATGAGTAATATTCTGGCGAAGTAGCGCCTAGCGCTTACCGTTCGCTGATGGAGAATTGAATTCCAGGAATTTCAGTTAAATAGCTGTTGCACCAACCGTTTGCTATTATAAATCTTCAAAGCATATTTTGCTCAACTGTTTGTACGGTATACTTAGGCGAAGGGTGAAATTGTGTAAAAGGGAAGCCGAAGTAAAATTTGCTAAGTTCTAGAGATAATAAGGTACACAACAGCAAAGTAATAATTATGGTATTTTTTATTTTATTATGTACTAGCAGTGTCTGCGACTTTGCAGGCGTCGAATTTAACAAAGCATGGGTTTTGTTTTTTGCACGGTACCCTGATTCTTTTTTCTAAAATAATAGTAACCTAAGTTACTCCTTAATACATCAGATGTCTACCCGTCAAAATTATTCCAGCTGTTTCGGAAATTACCTCAAACAAACCGACTGCCACTGCTACTCCCTTGCTGTAGCATCTTAACTAGAAGCTATTTTAATAACTGGTTCACTTTTAGTGATTACTATTATTCATAATGTTGTATTTTTAGGGTACCGTACCTCAAAAGGAAAACGAAGCCCATATACGCACTTCGTTATCCGTCTATCTGTCTGTCAAGACCCTGTTTCCCAATAAGGTGCGTGGAGATATCGGGTCGAAAGTAATATCAAATTCGTATGTCTACGGTCCCCTGGTGTCTAGAAAAATCAAGCTTCCAAGTCAACGCATTAAAAGAATAAGGCCGTTTATGTGATATATTTTGATACTCGAATATAAATCAAAACCTATTAAAGCAAGAGTACGAGTAACATAAATTTGTGGTTTAATCACAACATTTTTTGATGAAACTGTGAAAGAAGTTGAACAATTACCTATTTTTTGTAAGGAACCCTCGGTGCGCAAGTCACACTTGCACTTGTCCGGTTTTGTTTTTATCGTTATCACTGTTGAACAGAGCAATCATGCAAAATATCGGATTTATTTTATCAGGATAAAGGATAGAGGCATCAGATTCAAATAATCCAACTCATTCAGCCAATCAGCACAAGATATCACCATTTTTTATCAGTCATAAATAGTTGCGGTTTCTTGTCTTCAAAAAAGTCTACACCACACTGAATACAGTTCGAGAACATTCGAGAATTTATGGCGCATTCCCAAACCACACAATGGACATAGCATTGCATTTAAACTGAAAAATCACAACAGATTCAAACAGCGTCCATATACACTAATCTCGTGTGGTTTTCTTTGTCCAATGGTGTACATAAGCGAACGTTAGATAGTACGTATGAGCAAACACACGTACATAAATAAAGGACATGCATAAGAGAGGCGTCGCATCGTCGCAACTGAGCATCCCGACCATTCCTAGATAGAGCACGCTGTTTAGAGAATTTCATTTCATTCGCTTCAGATTAAATGGAATTCAATTTTCATTGTGCGGTTGGTACCGATTATATTACATGCCCATGGACCCTGTCTCTTGCGATATTTATAATTGTTGTTACTGCCTTGAGGAAGTTTAGCGTTTCACGTGTTTATAATAACTGTTTTGGAAGTTGTTTCAGTTCTTATTCAAACTAAAATAAGGCTTTTGGGGTAAGAGTTACGAGGGGAGTTCCAACTTTGTAGCCCTATTTCTTGGGAGTGAAATATTTAATAACAATACAATGTTTGGTGGTGTATCATATATTGGTTTTGTTGGTGTGACATTGCGTGAAGGTATCGGCGTGTACAAATAAGGAAACACATTAAACGTGGTTGGTTGGTCAGAGGGCGAAGTGTGACGAGGCGTGCGTGCTCCGTAATTAACGTCAAAACGCTCGGCAAGATATTTTGCTACGTTGGCGTGGCGCTAGTTGACACTCACACCAAAGTGTAACGACAATAAAATAATCATTTAAATCATTATCCTATTATCACCACGTAAATGTTTTGATACGGATTAAGTTGTACTAAGCAGTTTAATAAAAAAATATCAGTCTGTTTTTTTATCCTTGGTGAAGATAAAATTATTCTTTGAAAACGTCTACAGCTAGCTGAAGAATTTAACAGTTTAATTATTTAATGGAAATTATAAATCGGGACGCGGTCGCTGAAATCTGACATCCATTAGGTGGGATAATCGACGACCGATTTATAAAGTTTCTTATCGTAAGATTATATTGTAAATATTATGGTATAAATAAGGCGGGCAAAAAAACTGCCAAGATAATTATAGTGAAAACAATTCCAATAACGATCGAAGTTATTTGAAATCAGACGAAAGTTGTACTTATGCATTGCTTCAGTAGTCGTCAGTCTATTTATTAAGTAAGTCATAAAGTAACCAGAAGTCATGATCGCATCAACCAACAGGTTATCGTCAATATCTAGGCGGAAAATGACGATATGAATACTATTATAGTTTACTAATGTGAGACAAGAACGATTATTGAGATATTTAGATACTTAAAAACAAATAGTTACGTTTTGCACTCAGCGTTTGTGTATTGTTATGACTGTTACACAATATGTTACGCAAGAATTGAGCAACGGTGTGACAGAAGTCTGCAAAATTATTGCCTAATCAATTACAGTTTTCGTCCCAAAGTCCAAAATTATTCAATATTATTTTGTGTGCCCTTATTAAGTAACGCAATGTGTTGGTAGCAAGTAGGGGTTAATTTTAATGAGGTTATGAGATTGACCAATAAAGAGATAGTATATAATAGAATACAATTATCGGTCAATCAGAAGTATTTAAAGAATTGAAATTTGAAGTTGAAGAAATTTTCTATTCGCAGCAGTGTAATAAAATGCCAACAAAAATATTCATATTGAATGTCACCTCCGAACCAAGTCGCCGTGATTGATGGCATCTTGGAAAAGTGTCTAACATTTCTGTAATACATTTCCGCATATACAAGTCCGTAGTACCTCAATCTCAAAAACGTTTTAAAAGCTTTTACTTGACGTACCCAGCGGCTCCCAAACATCCCACAAGAATACGGACGGACAATGCGCCGAGAGTATGTTTCTATTAGTACGCAAACAGACCTCACGTAGAGTGGTTACCGAAGCCGGGAGGGGTTCAATCATTACCGGGCCATTTATTCGGCAAATTGCCTTCATCGATAACCGTTCGCGGGTCGCGACGCGGCGAATAATTTCCATTATTCCCTTATTCGCCGCCCGACGCCCGCCGGCTGTGTTGACGAAGACAACCGAGAGTTGTTGTCAAGTAAACATATTGGGATTTGTTGCTATTGCTATGATTAATGTGTTTTTGTACGAGAAAAAATGTGACTTGACGAGTTGAGAAATAGGATTTTAAATATGACTATGTTGGGAATATAGAACAAAGTCTTGTTGATACTTACAAGTAAGAAATGTTTACAAAGATGACGGAGTCTAAGGACATAATTATTAACAGGACCGTAAAACACAATAAATGTCACAATATCTTTAACAGCTATTGCACGTGGGAAACACTTGAAACCTGTATCAAAACACACGTTATTGTTTACGCTTCTCATAATTATCTAGACGCTATTATATATTTGCTTTGGTATTAGTGATAAGTGCTAACTATAGTCGCACTTGCAATGGCAATGGAAACTGAATGCCATGAGCACTCAGAATCGTGCAACGATTCGTATAGGCCGCAGGCGATCGGATCACGTGACAGCATTGAGATACCATCTCGGGTTTAATGGAGTTCTTTGCTGCACTCAATCATTGCCTCTGTTAGTTCGCAATTGAGGCGTAGACAGCCGCGATTTACGACGCAAAATCGAACCACGTTTTCGACAAGCCTCGAGGAAGAACTAATGATTTAATTCGGAAAAAGGTAGCTTACTATTTTTCGTCAAAAGGTTCACGTAGAAACGGTAGAAACTGCCAAGTCGGGTCGGGCTTTTCCTATTAGATTATCGAAACATAATCAAGTAGGCAGCCGATATCCTCCAAATCGACAATAGGCAGTCGAATCAATTATTGGTATATAACAAGATTCGGGCATCCAAGTCTTGTCTTCTTGAATGGGGTCGTCCACCCTTTGGCGTGTAATCGAGCGAGAGCTATATCGGTCAATAAATCCACCGGTTCGCAGTGCAACATACAATTCGAGCTATTAGCCGACAGATTGGCCGCAGGCAAGACGATGGTGAATTCCGCAGTGACGGATGCCACAATGCAACCGGCCTTCAAGCCGTGCACTAAAATAGAAATGCAAATATACAACCGTTACTAACTAGACATGTATAATGTTATCACATCATTATGCAATGTGCCCGATGTAAATCAAATGACGACAAATTCTTCGTCTGACGTCTGTGCGTCTAAGCTGAACTTATTATGGTTCGAGAGCACATCCACTGTGATAATGGCAGTCGGATACGGGGCAATCGCCAAATTGCATACTTAATCAGCTTTGATTCAACGAAAGACAACAATACAAACGATAAATGATAATTTAAAAATATCCTGGCTATTAAGGATTCGATGGTTTTGATTAACAGCGATAGCAGTGACGTGTCGTGTGATTTATAGATGACTGTGGGGGGGTTAGAGTTTGTATCGGCAGCAGTCCGCAACCCGGTCGCTAATAAACATAGGCGCGCCGTGAACTCGCCTGTTCTGATAAAGGCGTCTGAATGTCAACGCACCCGCCGGTCACCTTGAGCCAACGAACCACTCAAGTGAACGAGAGAATTTTGGCCAATGTCATAGTATCTTAATCGTAATTTTGTTACATTGATGAGATTAAACTGGGGACCTGGGAACGGTGACCGATGAAGTGCATTGATTTCAGTGAGGTGTTGTGCCTAATGGACATGTTTAAGCAATCAACCCCAGAACTACAACTAACATTAATTATTAATACCTCACGTATTATTACCGTTATTACTTACTTACTACTACTTACTTAGTTGTTAAATATTTATTTCCATAGATTGAATTGGAGTAGATATAATTGCTTAAAAATAAGACTGATTTTGTAACTTAAAAGATGGTAGTAGGTCATACACACAAAACAATGGAAATGCCATTTCAGATACCTAATGGTAACTCCCACAATAAAATGGAGTTGTGTCCCTTTTCAGAGACACTAGGCAACATCTTAATAAAAGCACCTTAACACTGCGCAACAATGAAAAAACATTTAGGTGTCGCGTGGTGTTAGTGAAACCGGGCGTTATTGTAACACCTTACGGTTACCTCTACGGTTTGTTTAATTACGTGTTTAAACATAGACGGTTAGCAACACAAAATGTTTTATCATACACGTAACATTACTGAATGCTCGATCATGTGTGTTCAAGCAAACGTCATGATTACCGTCCCAGTCGCGACCAGACTCTGTTGACGTACGTAATAGTATAATTAAATGTCACCGCGACACTCTGTTACCGGGTTCATACTACGATCGTGCCAAAAATAAGTGAGTATTCCATTGTCGTCGAGCACTGAAGTTTCACGCCAATTACATCGTAAGAAAACATCGCGTAACCATGCAAAATTTTAACTGGGAGCTACTTTCTAGAGGCTGTATCATAACTTGATACTGACTGTGTCCTGAAAAGTTGTGCCTTTGACACTTGGCAATGAATTCTCACCTCAAAAATACGTTTTAGTGAAAGACAAATATAGATAAGGTCGGTCAGGCATCGGCATTGGCAGAATTCACGTGGTTGGAAAACGTCGATCTCGCAATCGTTGATGCAGCTTGATGCACCTTAGGTGCCAATGAGGCTGCTCCAGTTAGCTGGCTTGGATCGATATCGGCGTGCCGAAATAGCTCTCGCGGCCGCTCAGAATACAGCCAGCAAGGTCGCTAGCCGACCTGTGCCCTCTTTATGACCCGTATCTTAGGATGCCTTTGAAATCAGCGCGCACCTTTGTCTTATTATAAATTATTCTAAGATGATGAGGGTTTTCGAACATCGATTCCGAAAACTGAGACTTTGCGAACTGCATTAATCATAAAGCTTGGGTCGGCGGCGGGTGTTTGAAGTGTACTGTTAATTATTTCATATTCGCGTTTGTTACACCGCAACATACTTATTTAGCGAATGAACCGTAATGTGTATCAAATGACATCATTTAAAATGCACTCGATGTCACGTCCATGCGCAATTCAAAAGTGGAAGGGTACGTGAAAGTTTTCATTGGTGGCATTTCAAGACCAAAAAAGTGCATAAGGGGACCGGAACTTGGCCGACGAATCGTGTCAACTGTTTGCGAACTCGACTAACAAGTGGGGACTTGCCAGATTGTAAACTCTCGCGTTAACCACTCATTTAATTGAGGGATGCCTTGCTTCACGGCTGAGAAAATATTCAAAAGTAATGTTCAAATAGATAGAGATGGTTTTGACAGAATCAGTTTTCGCCAGTTTCCAGTCCATTAAAACCGTAATGCGGTCAGCGAGAAACAAAAATATATATTTACGAAAAATGAGGGACGCAAACACATAAGAGTTAATTTGTTTCAGTAATAATAGCGCGTGTTTATTATTTGTCTGTGCCGGTTGAGAATGCCTGTCAGGTGGTCCATCCGGCTGGGAAGGGTCAGCTGAGGAAATTGTCAACGGAATATAACGGTACAAAATTAAGATAGTAAACCGAACGATACTGATGCACTTTGACTCTATAAAATTTAATCTCCCAATGGAATGAACGTTAAGATAAGATAATAATATGATTTTATTTTATGAATGCTGATAGTGCATAAATTACGATTGCAACAAAGGTGTGCAAAGCATCCAGTTAGTAAGATACTTTCAAAATTTGTTAGATTTTTACAGAGCGTTTTATTTTTTATATTAGCACGTAAGCCAAGTTTTTGTTAGGCAACACGTAAACGAAGCAGATGGGTAGATTTGATAGATGCACATAAATTGTCTTACATTTTTTAGGTAGGTCATCATGGCAGCAACTCACCGTCGAGTCGCAGGAACGATAATTAGCGAAAACAAATAGTTGCCGTCATCGGGCACACGACATGAGTGGAGCAAACGTTAAACTGATAATTCTTTATTTAGATTAGCGAGTGTAGCGCTCACAGAGGTCTTCTATTTTAAACTAATTTGGTGCGTATTTTTAGAGTAAAAGTATGAGTCACGGGAGTTGCTGGCGATCGCCGAAGAATTATTTGACAACAAAACTATTGCGAAAACAGATTGTATTTTAAACAAGGATGATTTAACTTTCCGAGAATGTGTTCTTCTGACTAGTTTTAAAATTGAAATGGAACGAGATTGGAACAAATGCTCAACATCTGCAAGCATGTGACTCAGGTGTGGTCTTAAATAACCGACGCTGTCTAACTAACGAATGTATTTTTCCAATGAATAGCCAGACTAAACTCTTTCAATGTAAAATTACAAGAAATTGCATGTCTGTATGCAAGACAGTCAGTCATAACATAACAACTACTTCATAATAATGTGTCTGGCTTAGCATGCAAAAAGCTTGCGGTAACCCCTGTATAATCAGGTATCTGGTCTGCTAGCTGGATGCCCAGACGCGGCAACTGGAGCGTTGCGGCGCCAGCGGCTCGGGCAGGCGCGCGCGCACTTATATTGTTCCACCTATACCGCTAACTTCATTATGACGTTTTGAAATTCAAATAGCATATTGCAAATATACATTTTTATAATGTGTAACGTAAACTGGTCCAGACAGAGATAAGTAGTTGTAAGTGATTGCGTTTTTAATCATGCGCACTTCCTATCTAGTTTGCATGGAAATCGTACTGAGAGAATATCGATTTTCTCAGTACAATTTTACAACATAATTACTTCATCGATTCATGGAATAGTAGAATAGTTGACTGCCTGTGCAAAAATGAATAATGCGCTAAACTATTCGACTAGGGCACAACAACATGGAACTAGAACACATTTCGGGATTCCCCAATTACTCAAAACACTAAAGTTAGATCACATAACATGATTAGCGTCCAATGCATAGGGGGTTTTATTCCTCACCACGCTACCGAGTCCATCAAATAGATCGGGGTTCCGATACGGTCTCAAAATAGTCGTTCGGTAGTGTACGCCCGTGTTTCGCATTACGATATTGGCCTTCCCATCAATTTTATTCGAATAGAGAGGCGAATTTGTCGCAACACTACCGGTGCATTTTTATTTTAACTGATTGATGACATCACACTTCGAGATTTCTACAAAAAAATATCTCGAATATAAATTAACCTGCTTCAATGAAATTGAGTATTGTCTCACAGTACAATACCCTACTGTGATCACAATGAACATCCTAGCAAAGTATAAATGCAACTAGAGACATATTGAAAGAAAAAATACAAAGTCTGCAGATTGGTATCAGCCATTTATCTTTAAATAATGGTATAATGAAACGGAACAACAAAATAACACGCGAGGAAATACCCAGACAGAACCAGTTCCTTTTAATACCAACACGAATCAAAATGTCGATATCAGGACATAAACAAATACCACACAACAAGAAGAAGGCAACGACTAGAAAGTTAACACGTAAATCAAAATTGATTAGACAAATGTAATTGATCGTCTGATATCAGAGCCATTCAATCGTCCAATAAAAACATAAAATCTAGATCAAATTAGTTTGTTTTACTGCTATCTATAAATAGTCGAACAACACCGGACATTCCAGGAGAGAAGTAAAAACATATTTTATTGATATACATTACGCGTTCTGTATTGCTAGTTTTATTAGACTCCTGTATATGTAAAGCGTTGTATATGTATGGTATCAGAGTCCATCGCAATATTGGGCCATCAATCTCCGGGCCAAGATAATGGTGCCGCGGTGGCGATGTAATAGTTCCTTGACCGGCTGATTGAAATATCTAGCAGTAGCAGCGGTGCCCCACGCGACAGCCGCGGCCAAAATAATCTCACATGACGAAGCGAATCGATGCAATACTAGTTAATTTTAAAGAGACGGATTAAACATATCTAGGGATGTCGTAAACTAGGTAGCGATAACAGCTTTGACGTCTCTTTTTAAGGGATCAAAGGAAAAGTCTAGAATTGGTTGTGTACGTGCTCCCCAAATAATCTTCGAATTACCTAGTGACACAAAGGCCTTACGTACATCCATTTTTTATCATTTAGATTCTTAACTTTGAAAACGTGTTACCAAGACGTTCGTTAAAGTTATTGGTTGGCAACAAACATAGGCCTAATTTTAAATTTGGAATCGATATCGGTCAAATAGACCCTATGACGTATTCGTGAGGTTCATTACTGATTTATGATAATTGGCTTTAATAAAACCGAGTGGCTTCTGTTGTCCTTTTTTAGGGGATACTGCTGTATGTAATTTCACGACTGTTTTCGCAATGATACTTTTACCCCAGTAGGTACATACGAATCATTGTGTATGAAATGTGAACTAATTCAATTAATTTCTTACATTTCAATTTGTAGGGTTTTCATAGTTACGTGTCAGCTTCATACATTTACATTTTATGTACGTGTGGACTGTCGCGTGTCTTACCTGTAACAAAACAAAAATATTTTATTAATACACAGGTTTTAATTCTGACGTATAAAACTGTGAAGCGAGTTGGCGGGCGAAGCGGGATCGATACGAGATGGCCCAGCGAATCATGCAAGTCATTCGGGTCGTCAACATCGGCGTGTTTTGACGTACCGAACACCATAATGACGTCTACTGTCTATATAGCTGCTATTATTTCGGGTCAGCTTTGCTGTGAAAGAATTTTTTTCACGATAAATTGATGTTTTGTTACGTTGTGCGTCGTGATTCGTGAATCATCCGAACGCGATGTGATGTAATTTTTGTTTATTTCTAGGTTCGTGGTTGTTTTTTGTGTCGGAATAAAATTCCCTGTGGTATGGGACTACTGTAAACATGCGTAATTTTGGATTAGATTAGATGATCTTCGAAGCACCCAGCTCTCAAAAGCTCAGGTTTTATAGGCGATTTAGTCTTATCAGTTCCAAGTTTTATGCCGTTGTTGTCGTTATCAAGTTTCAAATAGACTAAACGTACACATCTTGAGTATGGTCGATTGAAAGATTGTTGGCTCGCGCTCGTACTTTAAAAACAAGTGCTTCAATGGAATCCTGTGATTATCTGTGATTTTGTATTTAGAACTAGATACATTCTAAGAGTGAGCTTATTGTATGTGTTCAAGCGGTCTCACTAGACTCAAAGTCAACTATATGAACTTTTCATCACAACATCCGATAAGTCTAGTCTGATTCATTATAATTCAAAAACCACACTTGACGAGATGATATACAGCATGTTGAACATAATAAAATAATAAATCACGTCACACTTGATGACGTCGCGTTGAAGACGCAACAAGGCGGGCATTAGTGACGAAAGTACGTATCGCAACAATAAAATAGAAAAGCGTTCAAACATCAATTCATCACCGTCAACCTTTTGTAAACGTTACAGCTCGTAATGTTTATACAACAAAACATTGACCGGTAACATAAAAGCGCGTGCACACACGTGGGCCGATAAAATACTATGCCAAATTGCATGAGTCTCGTCGATTATCCCAACGGCCTCTCTGCATGTGGGCCGTAGGGAGGCGCGTGCACCCTATCTTATGGAATTGTCTAATTTATCACTAGAGATTTATGTAGGCAGCGACGCGCCCGCATACAGTGTGTACACAGCTTATATTGGTCCTATTATAACATAAACTTATGCGAGGGATAGTCCTGGTAGGACCGCGACGATGGAGAAGTTACTGCTTGAATTGTCATGTGGACACGCTTTGTCGCGCGCTCACTCCATGGGCTGCTTAATTATGCTAATGTATTGAATAATGCTTCAAGCATTGCTCCTAATGTTTTTCCTCGCGTGCACTTTATTAAATTCTGTCAAAGGTCAGATATCGAGTGCACGTCGTTTCTTTTGCATGTTCTAGCGTGCATGGATGGTTTATTCATCAGTTTGAATATTAACTATTTTATACGATGCCAGCGATACGGTATTGAATTTGAATTTCGTATGGATTAGCGGTCGTGATCATATGCGGTAGATAGCTCATAATCATGTGCATTATTATGGTCATGGGTACGTCACAAACAGAAAACAGAAAGGAAGTAGCAAACGACAATCCAGGAAATAGGTATGAGTTAAGTATTAAGTACTACGTGGATTGTTATGATTTTCCTTATTCAAATTATTATTTTATATGCTATGATTTATAATTAACTACTGACGTCTTTTGCTTACTAAGCTGTACTCAAGGTTAGAATTCAATTTAAGAACGAATATATCCTAATAGCTGCCAGTACTCAGTACGCATTAGTTTGATATCCCTGACATCATAGACATGTCAATTTCCCGGAGCTTAAGACGAGAAAGCCTTATTTTCTCGAAAAAATATATGTCCACATAATCAGGTTTTATGTGTGGTCGTGCAGTCAATCAAGTTGGGCTCATCAAATCGGAATGAGTAGTGGTCTTCGGTAGGGTAACGGCATTTGGTCACGCGTCCCAGCAACTGATCAGACGCCAGTCCCCACTATCCAAGCCAATTAGCTGGACATATATAATAAGACAATAGCTATACAACACGCTTTATAGATATTAAATTGTGAGAAACTAGCGAACGTATGAAATATAGCTTATTTGCTGTAATGATCGCGACGTTATATATGAAAGAGAATTGGGTTTTATTTAATGTTTTATTGTGAAGATTTATAGAAAAATCTTCTGGCACATTTTCAGTTTCAAAAGTGGACGTTAGATGTTGTGTTTACTTTTTCGTGATTTATTTCAAACAAATGACTTACTTGTATATTCACTGAAGTGATTTATAGCATCCGACATAGTACAACCTTTATAGTCTATTTTATTAACACCAATTATCAGATTTGAATGATTGATTGGATGTTGTGAATGTCGCTTTCAACGAAATAAAAATGCATTAAAGTTGCACATAATATAATTCAACGGCTAAGAACAGATTTTAATTTCTAACGACGCCCCAGTACCTTGAACGAACCTAATGGAATTTCTTTTTGGAAAATTAATACCGATAAACATTTATTACAAGCCCGTCCTTGTTGTGGACCTAAGGGCAGGGCGCCCTCTTCCGCCCCGATGGTACGCAAACACGTTTTAAATTATCACAAGCAAAGATTGTGGGAAAGAAAACGTTATTGCGGGAGACGCGCCCTGGGCGACCCGGCGCGAACTTCGCACCAACACAATATTGCTAACTGGGGAAACTTGGAAAACTACTAAATATCCGCGGAACGGGTTAACTATCGACAGCCGCAGGCCTCACCGACTATTTCCAATTATAGAAATCTATTTAAATCTCCTTCAGATTCGATTTATAACTCAACATAAAACGATCCGTTAAATAGCCACTTTCGAAATAAAAACAATCTAACATTTTGTAACAACAACCAAGATTGATATTGAAATACTCTTTGTAAAACTTAAGTGTGAAAATGGAATGTTCCGATTTTGTTTTTTATTTCATTTAAAGCGGTATAACCTTTAGTGTCGGTAATCGTCAAGAGGTGCTTATAAAAACATAATAAGAAGACAAAGGTAAACGATATGGCGAAAGGGCGATTCAAGATGAAGATTCATCCAGATCACTGGACAAGCAAGTTCTAGGTACCAACTTTGGTTACTACGAAAGCGTCTATTTATAAACTATGCATCGAATTAAAAAAGCTAATCACTAAAGCCATCCAGGCAGCTTGGCGTGAGATCTATGAGCCGTGACGGTGGCCTTTAATCACAATTTGTAATTTTTTCCTCTATTACCATACAGGAACTAATTATGGATACCTATCGATTTATAATAAAAAATAAGTGCCGATCGGATTATAATTTCGAATTCGCAGAGATAAATAACACAAAAGAATTAATAAGCAATTCGAACGGCATAAAATTTCAATGAATATTTGATTGGTTAGGGGTAAAAATTGGTTGTAATTTATGACGTTTTGTTTCCATGGATGTTGTGATTACAAATCTAAATTAAATTGTCTTCCTTGGCGAGTGGTTATTGGTATTGTTTGGCGTTGGCACATGGATGCCCACGGATCAGTTCGCCCGTCAAGCAGACGACACCAGTGACTGCATACTGGGCCGAATGGGCAACGCCTGACGAAACTTTAGGATTGAGCAATTTTTTTGCTGTTCGATCGAAGTTCACATATTTATACCTATGCATGCTACATCAAATAAGCGTTTGATGCTATCATAGCATGCATAGTTATAAATTTACTTATTTTTAATTAATATTTTTACAATAATCCTAAAATTGATGTGAGACATTGTCAACCACCGATGAGTTATCAAGAACCAATCGCATTTCTTTAGCGTTTAATTTGTGATGCGTCCATCATTTCGTTACAGAAATCGGGTGTAAGTTCCAGATTTAAATAGGTATCTTGATAAAGGATGTTAATCAAGAATTTAACCTTTTTTACCTATAACACGAAGTCAAATGTTATCACTATCTGATTGCAGGCACTGATAATATCGACATTAAATACGTGATTTCTTCTAAATAAATCATATCACCGAGCAACGATAAAACGTTTAACAGAAAACAATGTACCAGGAATTTAAAGGAACAAATGCAGTTGACTGCGAGACAACGTCGTTAAAACCAGATCGTGTCTGGAGCGAAAGTTGCATCGGCTCAAATCAGATGCAGACAAGAGAAATCCACGGCAAAGTACACTCGATACAGTTCTGTTCCCGTAACAACCGCAACCGTCGAGCGACAATTAGCACTCGTTGTGAATGTCACGCAAACGTCTCCGAGAAAGTCTTCAGAACACTTCTGATAGTTCTAGAGACGGCCTTTAAAATGCGCTTTTATATCCATGCAGAAATAGGTCACGGAGAAGTAAGTATTAGACGAAGTACAAGATGGCGTATACTGCGCTGCGATTGTTTTTTTGCATATTTATGGATTCCTGCTTCAATTGCTTGAATATGAATTTGACAAGAGTTCGCAGAATTCATGACTGTGCATGGCCGTGCACCATGTATAAAATGCATAAAACGAGTTTGAAAATCCTTAACACTGTAACTGATCAAACAGAATTGAAACTCTCATAAATAAACTATGATAGCCATTTATTGATGAAAAATTTAAAACCACAGTCCTGTTTGTAAATATGTTAACCTAAGCAACATGACCAAAATGTGTGTCAGCTGGGATTACTCATTGGCAAAAATTACGACAAACGCATACCCCATCCCTGTTTCACTACTTCAGAAGATGACTTTTCAAGAATCCGTCCTTGGTGGCCAGTTTCGTTCTTTTGGAAAATATTTTGAAAGTTTTCACGCTTCTAGACCAAGCTTCACGCTTCTAGATTCAGGCAGTGCGTTGTGCGTCCATAAATTTTAGATTTTTGTCAAGTAAATTTATACAACGCAATTTATCTCTTTTGTTTTGCGCCAGTTAGCTTATCTAGAGGCGAGATAAGGTCCAATATTTTCCAAAGCCAGTAGCATATTTTAATAAACGTTTGTGTCCAAATGAAACAGCAGTACGCACTAAGCTACGCTTGCCGAGGTCGATCCGTGGATGAATGTCTGGGTGGATTGTTAGTACCGGCTGTCATTTGTACATATTTGACAATCGTTATGGGTTGTCAAAACTCCGAAACCAGTCTCACTAAGGCATACTGTATTACCAGTAACTGAGCTGTAGAGATCAGATAGGCAGTCGCTTCATATAAAAATTTGGTATTCATTTGTATACTGTTAGTCTGGAAGCCGACCCCAATATAGACAGGAAAAGGCAAGGCAGGTGATGATTTTTGCATCTATTACGATTACAACTACAAAATTGCCAAGGAGGTAATTTTGTTGCAGTCTGTCTATGTGGAAATAGCGCAGAATAACGGTATAGGCTCACTGAAGCTGGTTTAAGGGCGAATTGTCGTGACAAGTAAGGAGCTATTTCAGTGTGTCTACATCCCGTTTCGGAACATTAGCATACACCGAACCGGGTATAAATAAAGGCACTAAATATAAATAAAGGTACGGAGCGCGCGACGTTTAGCACTTCTCATCTGTTTTTAGGGTTCAATAACATAAATCGTGAAAAAACAGTCTCGCCTGAAATGGCTGTTTAATGCTGTTGTTAATTTAACTACGGATAAAGAAATAAATACATTTTGATCAGCTTTTTCCAATGGTTCGGAAATGATATAGTCGATTGTAGCATCCCGCAGAACACGTTTGAAAAGGTAAGGTTATATAAAGTCGTATAGCATTGGTGCCTTTATTGCAAATGTTGCCATTTCGCGCTTGATCTGTTTTTTATTTATGTTCATTTCAGAGAGAACACACCTGTTGGTTAATTTATGTTGAGACGTGTATTGAATACTTATCGGGCGCACACGTTGCTGGTTTACACACATCACACGACGAATAAAGCCTTCACACATAATTTAGGCCCGTTAAACGAGCACCGACTCGAGTAGGTATTCAAGGGAAATGATAAAAGGTTCGAGGAAGACCTCAAAAAATGTGATCCATCGTGATAAGATATTTGCAAACCGGTGTTTTTAAATAATACTAGTATGTTTTAATGTCTGTATTTTGTACTGCCTGCCTGTATAAAGAGAGACCATACAAAATTACAAAACTTTGCAACTTACAACTCTTTCTAATTCTGGAAAACGTAATCCAAAAGTACAAATAAATAAAAGTGTCTGTTTGTAATGTCAAAAGAACAGCTTTTTACTAAATGCATATGAAAGTATAAGGTGGTTAGGTATGCCAAAAAAATATTTTTTATTTGTTTAGGGTATTCTCCGAAACGGCTGGACCGATTTTGATGAGACTTTCACTGGCAAATAGCTTTTATGTTAAAGAGTAACTTTGGCTACATTTAATTTGGAATATAATTAGGGTTCCGTGTAAATGAATTAAAACTTATGAAATTTTCTCAAATTCCACGTGGACGAAGTCAAGGGCACAGCCAGATAAAAATATAATACAACTTTCGTTACACAAAACGAGAATATTCGAGCATAATCTGCAACCATTACCATAACACGAACTTCCGAAAACATACACGTACTTAGCAACATCCGTACAAGTGAAGCGTGTACCAACAAGGCTCCTTTGAGAAGCGCACTCCTTTAACGGGGTAATTTTATAAACCGGGGAACAATGTCGTGCCCGGGGCGAGCACGGGTCACTCCAAGACTTTATTGAAGACATGTTTACGAGGGCCCTCTGATATCGCCGCATTTATTCTATGAAAAATAAATTGATTTGAGAAGTGCACTTGTTTGATGCTCTATTGACATGAAAGAAAGTGTCCTTTTCTTTTTTTCAATGAACGTCATCGGACAGTAAACATTTACTGCTAGGTAAAGACTTATCTACGAAATTAAGATTGTTATTGCGTTATTCTGGGTAAGGCAGAACCAATAGCAATCAAGTGTCAAGTCTAAGTTCAGCTTACAATATAATATTTCTCGAGAATTTGTTTGTAGATCGCGCGCACAGATATGACACAATCGCGAAGAACAAAAACTTCGCAGCCTGTGTTCAAAAGGAAGGGAACGAAACAAGTTGGCAAACTGTGAAAGAACTATCGAAAACAATTGAGCAGTTATCGAGATTACCTCAACAAACAAAACAAACTTTCCCTCTTTATAATATCGGTAAGATTCGTTTTTCGTATGTTCTGAAAAGGGTCTGTGCACGTACAATTTCCTATTTTATAATTTTACTTTGGATTTCTGCGCCGTGCTAAATTACATTTTTTTTTTAATGGTCAGTTGGAACTTGGAATGTGTCCACGGGCGCCCGCGCATTATAGACATCGATGGTGGTCACGCGAGTATGCGTTTATTTAAACCCATCTGGGTTTAAAATAATAATAATAATGTAATTTAGCAAAAAAATGTCATTTAGTTCTTCATATTGTGAACCTTCGGATTTAATCTACAGTTCAAAAGTATGTAGTGAATCACTACAGCTGCAAAACTACTAGTCTCTTGAGAAGGGACTTCCACATTTTGGGAATAGAAAAAAAAAGTGTTAAGTTAGTGATGTAGCTATACCACGTTGACGTAGTGTTAGGTCGTTCTCAAAGCACGTTGACGTGATTTATGTTCCTTCTCAAACCATGTTGACGTGATTTTAGGCACTTCTCAAAGGTCAGCGACGGCGAATTCGCATTTCCATTTCAAGCGTGACAGTGCATCATTTCTTATTATGTCCAAAGTCAATAACCGTACACTTTCAAGAATTCCAGCACTTATTATACGGTAATGACCGATTTCTTTGGCTAATTTCGTATCAAGGTATCCTAGCTTCCTCGTGAGATTCCGCGTATCGTGTATAGTCATTCCTAGTCGTTACAGTTTAGGTGAAACCTTTTGAATGGTCAGTTAGAACTTGGAATGTGTCCACGGGCGCCCGCGCAGTACATACATCGATGGTGGTCACGAGTATGCGTTTATTGCTCGCTTTATTGGAAAACATACTTCCGCGTTCCTTGGCACGACTAGTACCGTTACGTATTTGCATAATGCTCGACAAATGTATTGGTTGTGCTCATCATTATTTAAGGTAAACAAAGGTAGATGTGACTTGGATTTTGAATTAGATAGTTTTTTTAGAAATTGGTAATTTCTTGGAACAATATTGAATGTGTGACTTTTTACTGACGCTTTCAGTCTTTGATTATCTTATTCCAGTTGTTCAAGGCAATGCATACTTGAGATATGAATTTCCAATTTTAGACCAATTAAGTTTGTCTAAATGACCCGTGCGACCAGTACAACCATCCACAATATCTATGTAACAAGAGTTTCCAGTTAGAATTTAAGGGTGTCCGGCAAGCGACTGTACAACTTTTAAACAATATAGTACTCGTGAATATGGAAAACTTTCACCCTGGGAACAATGCTAAAATTGAAAAAAAAAACCATGTGCTTCTAACAAAACCAAATGTTTTTTATTACTTGTAGGTATATCACTGATTTCACAGGGTTAAAGTTGTTCATATTCATGAGTATTCTGTTCTGTTAAAGTTTGTACAGTCGATAGCCGGACAACCTGTATAAGCTGCAAATCATTGTTGCATTATGGGTCTCAACATTTCACCACAGGCAACAAAGTTAGTTGTTTCAAGTGAGGGTTCCGGGTATTTCAACTTTGTGGTGGAGAGTCACCAATTACCAAGGTATAATTTAATTGATATTTAGTGGAAATATAAGCGTTTTAACGCGGAAGGTATCAGAATAACCAACATAAGTTTTGTTATTTATATATATTGTTAACTATAATTCATAGTAAATTCTCGTTGGTGCTTAGTAGGATACATCAGCCCCATGAATAAATGAATAATGGCGGTCGAACGGAACCTGCCCGCGGCATACCAATTCGTCCCCGAGATGCTAATAACGCTCTCGCATTTTTCACCAGCGCACCTCCTGACAAGGATCCTTCACCATTGGGCGACGACCGCCACCATAGGTCAGGAATATGAATAGAGTAAACATTAAGGAAGTGTGAACAAGGTCTGTGACTGGTGAGACGATTCGGGGAATAACCTTATTAATTTTCTTGAAAATAAATCGCATTAGGCGAAAAAAATCGGAGCAAGCGTGAACGCATCGGAAGAGCTCTTTATAATCCAATAAGCGGAACTGGTGCGACGGCCGGCACGCGGCCCCCTAGATTCCTATTCCATTAGGTGTCGCCGCGGCGCGCAATTTGCAAATGAAAACAACTTATTGAAATTCTTTCCCGGCCCGCGTGTCGGGCGCACACAGCTAGCTAGAAGCATCTCCGATATTCGAGATGGCATCGGGTTCGCACTAAAATTCTTGAGCTTTGCGGGTTTATTCACAACTAATTTATTCCTTGCAATAAAAAAACGATTGAATTTAAGCATGAGGAAGAAAGAAGCTTCTCTACCAAATGATTGTTTCAATTACCTGTTTCCTGTTCAAGTCTGGAATGGTTCAAAACCAAAAAGTCTGAATCGAACAAGGAAGGAAAATTATAACACAACAAGGTCTGTCGGCTGCGAGAGCAGTAAATTAAAGGAATAACACATACCGACATCGATCAGAAAAATTGCCCAAGCAACCACACAATTCGTCAGGTCGGCACAAATTACAGCCAAACTATAAACGAGGAGGCTTAAAAAGGCAAAAAGGGGTCCGCCACCGTCCAATCATGTGTGGTATTTTGCATAAATTACCGAGCTGCAGTGAACGGGTTGGATTTCTGAAAAATAAACGGGCGTAAAATAAGCCTCAGTGGCCGAATGCAAATAACACCATTATATGCTAATGCGATGTGCGTAATCCCTACCGTTTGTTTCGTGCATGTAACAGGCCTAATACGCATTCCAGGAATAGCAACTAGACTTCCTTAACCTCTACATAATATTAAGAATATAATTTAGAGGATGTTGAAGTGTTGTTTGGTTAGTTATAAGATTATTGTGTGAAAGATGATATAAATAAAAAAGGGTGGCAACTGGAATAATGACAAACAGACAGAGAAATGTGGACGAAGAAGACCGATATGGTGCGCCGATTAATTGGTATAAGGGCAGGAGGATAATGAAAATTATCGAAATACATTTCAAAGAATCTATTCAAGTTCAGAGAGAAAACCAAATTCGTCAACTTTCATACAGAAACAAAGCATTTATCGACCGAATTAACTAAATATCGTCAGGAGGTTGAGCCAAAATTAGTAAACGTCTAGACGAGGGCGACCTGACCGCGGTCCGACCTAATGTTTCAGCAATCACTTTGATATAGTGCGCGAACGGTCAAACAAGTACCACTGTCGGCCTGTAACAGCCATTATGGCCCGATCTATTCGCGATAAATAGAGGTAGACGTTTACACGCCCACAAATCGCCGACAAAGGGTTAGAAATTCGAAACTCCCATTTCAAATATTAAACTGAATTATTGTCGTCAGGCAGCCAAGCGCGATCAAAAGCCACTCGTTTCAGGTTTGTGTTTATTTAAAGAAATCAGTGGTATCAAAGTGCTTTAGGTCGCAGAAGAATGTATTGCAACATGTTGAAGTGGCGGCATTAGTCGAGCATTTGCGAGGGTAGGAGCGCCGCGGCGGGGCGCAATTACCCCGAATATAACCCCTATAAAACGAGAGCGATTATACCGTTACACGTTTAGCATCGAGACATTGGTGTACTCCAAAACCCTCAGTGGAAATATACGTGCATGCGCCGAGGATACCTAGTTGGCAGTCGTAAAACAGTTATAATAGGCGCAGTGCGGAAACACAGCTTTATGGGGTCCCTGAAACACGTAACATGCGCACTGAATCGATTATCGTATGGTTATTCTGGTATTTGAGACGGGTCACGGAACAAAAAAATATTTATGAACCATAAAACAGGGAACATACCAACGTTACAAGCATTGATCAAATACATTGGCGTCGAATGCGACGTTCGAAAGGGGGTCGTGAAACTCATTGGCTTCACCCGAAGACAATCCAACTGAGGACCGTCAAAGTTATGATCTTACCAAAAATAATAAAACATGACGAGTTGTGTGAGACTAACAACAATTAAGTACCGGCAGTTTTATTTCTATTGTTAAACACCCTGCTTACACTAAGTTTGGGCGACTCATAAAGTTCTGTCAACAGAAAGTTCTACTCACACTTTTACGGTGTTTGACTTGGTACAATTTACTGAAGCAGAAATATTATGTTGACCGTTTAATAATTCTTGGGTTTGGATGTGGCACTAAGAAAAATTCTTGGAAATAGGTGGTAAATACTCCGAAAGCTTTTGTTCCAAGTGGCATGTCGTAAACATTGGGAAAGTATATAGTGCTAAACCACGGTATATTTCTAAAGCTTTTAATTCAATAATATGAAATTTCTAGCCAATCGGAGTCCGTTATACAGATGTGGGTTAGACGTGGTATGAAAAAACTGTACGGAGGATGATGACTGAGCAACTTTTGATTCACGAAGCATCAAAGTAGATGAGGCCAGACGTTGGGAAATTGCATCGGGCAATCGGAGTGTCGCAAAAAAATATCAATTTGCGTTGGGAAGATTCAATTGTCCGCAGGCGGAGGATACTCGTGAAACATAAGAAGCTAATTTCCTCTGGGATGAGGTTCGCCTCGGGAAATCCTCGTCTATGGACGTAAACGTCAATGAACGAACATGGACATTAGCGGCGACTGTGTTTTTATTTACGTATGTGTTCTCGGTGGGTTTGATGTTGCCGGTATCAAAGTCGTGTGAGAATGTTTTTATTTTTATCGACGAAGTTTATTCTTAGACTTTTCGGATTAAAAAGTCATCAATTGGAATTTGAATAATTGATGGTCAGTTCGTACTTACAATTAAACAAGTTAATGATACGACATTTAATTTATAAGATTATTGCTATCGGATTAAAATATCAATTTCAATATTTTTGCTGATATTTAATACTTATCAGGTATAACCAAAATCTAATTGCGTCATAAATCAAAAGAAACATTCAAGATCAACTCCACGCAACTTTGATTCCTACTAATTGTCCAACGCGACCAAAGCGCGGGTAAAATCGCTGCGTTTATTTTTCGTTGAATAGCCCTCCGGTTGCCGCGTGTGTGACGCGTGTCTGCGGCGCCAAAGCACGTCTTGAACGATCAGAAGGGAGCGAAGGCAGTCGCGTGTGCATAATGTAGGGCCGTCCCCCGCAGCGCCGGCGTCAACGACCGGGCCGAGTCAAGGACGCGTACCGCCCGCCCAGTGACAGAGCGCGGACGAAACGCCGATAAAACCGCTGTTATCCAAACGTAATAGGTTACTAGCATGTGATAAATTTAATACACCTATAAAAATATGCGAATTATAGAAACGTGGATAATGTAACAGTTTGTGTGACTAGTTAAAATATTTTTGTGGTATCTAATAAAAGGGTTTATTAACTATTTATTAAATGACGAAGTTTTGCTTAATTTTTATTGTGAATTAGCCACAATTTATAAAAGTTAGTACCAACAAACTAACTATGATGATAATGATATTTATTTTTGACAATTTTTTTTAACTAAAACTTTTACACGTGAAACAAACAAAAATAAATTATAACTATGTAGTTAAGGTCGGTATTTCTTATCTGACGAGTCTGAGAAGTAACACCAAAATAAATTCAGAGGTCACGGTCTCTTTAAAAGCCAGCGATTATCTTGGTCAGATCATATTGGAAGCATAGGAAATTCAAAAACACATTAGAAACAAAATCCTTTAAATTCAGTAAATTTACACAACATTTAGGAACATGCTGAAAATCATCTCTATTACATTACAATTCGCGTGTAAATTCTAATTGAGCCAGATTAGCTTAACTAGAAGTATCGAGCCACGCAACATTGTATTTACCCAAGATGTGTTACTCTAACAGGTTTTACTTACGATGAATTATTTAAGACGTATTAAGACAGAAAAAAGAACTTTTGCACACCCCCCCTTTGTGGGATAAAATATATGCTTAGGTATAAGTTCGTGCTACATGCTACGGCACATAACTTCTGCCACGGAATTTAATTAAATGTTAAGATTATATTTGTTTCTGTAAATAGGTTTCAAAAAACACTTTTATACGATATAAAATGGAATAGTGAGAATACGATAAGGTCGAGGTTTTTGTCCCTACCTGACTACCCTTAGAAGAAACAAACTCAGAGTTCAGTTTTTTTTTAAATCCATATATTATCTTGGTCAGAACACGTGCGGACCATGCAGATAAATGTCTGACGTGGTTTTTTTTGAGGAAAGAACCATACAGATACAAGCATTTGTCAGCAACCGTAGAGCTCAACTCAGAACGGAATAAGGACACGGAATAAGAACGTAGTAAGTGCTGAAAGCGTTTTATCGTAATCAATCCAAAAATACAAGTAATTTCTAAAAATGCTCAATGATAGCTCTCCGTCATGTTTTGATTCATGTCGATCAAATTTTAATCCAATAAGTCATTAAGAATAAAACAAAATGCATTAAAATGAAAGGTAACTTGTGATGTTTTTATATAGAGGAAAATATTTAATTTTATGTTTTTGCCTTTTGTTTTATACTTTCCAAAATAACATTTATTTATTCAAAATACTGAAGTTTTAAACATTGGTTTTGCCTACTTCATGTAATAAAGTTTTATTCGCGATTGTCGATTTTGGTTTAACCTTAAGTAATCGATTACGATGCTGAAAATGAATTGATCTGACACCTGTGTCCTGATGTCAACGCACTGTTAATATATCCTGTTTATCTATAAATATACCGATGAGCGAATTCGTTGGGGCCTCGCGTAGGTGTCGCGGCTTTCGCATCCATGTTTTTGCAAGTATGCACTTTATAATCAAAACATTACACGATCTATGTGCAAACAAAGGAATGACGAATAAGTTTTTCCAAACCTCCCATAGGATTATTCAGTCTGTGTCTCACACTTGAATAATAATGAACTGTTTACTTAAATCATACTGAAAACAAACAAAATCATTCACTCGCAAATTCCGGAAAATCCACATTCGTCTCTACACATAATATCTATTGGAGAGGGATTTGCCAAGGTAAATGATATAATCAAACTGTGTTGCGCATCGTATTATGTTCGGTTTGTCCTATTTATTTCATTCACTGCGTCTATTCTCGACGGTACTCTTGGCTGAGATATCAAAAGGCCTAGACAATCCGAACATATTGAATAAACGTAAACATGTTAAATGTTTTAGAATCTTATCTGATTTCTGGACTTGATAGTTTAGGTCTGCGGTGTAATGGTTTATCCAGCTTGAACCTTATGTGAGATCTGGGGGCTGCGTTTGAGAAGGATGTCGAGTTGCTAGGGAAAGTTTTCAAGGCGGAGAGTGAGAAAGGATTGTTTATAAATACCAGTTTTTTTATTTTTAACCTGACAAGGAAAGGCAATACGTTTTAGTCAAGAAGACGACACACAAAGAAAACCAAACTCAGAAGAAACTCATAAAAAAAAACCTAACTACCTCACAATGATAAACGTTAAAGCTAACACCCGGATAAAATATAACCGGCAAACACAGTTTCGATGGCGATACATTAGGCGGCCTACTTAGTGGCTAATTGTGCCAATAAGGGCGAGTAATACAGATTTATTTTTTGCTAGTCACGCGAGAAGTGTGAATACAGTTGTGGAGTGTGACAAGTGAAGGCCAATTTGGGTCGGGGGCGAGTGTTTGCCCACTGGAGGCCTGGGGCCACTTAGCGGCGTACACATATTCGAGATTCAGACATCAAAGTTTGCTGTTTCTCTGTAGCAAATTGACACAGGAGGCTGAAAATAAAAGCAAGTTATAAAGAAACAAGGCGATTATCATTTAGCCATAGTTGGTTTCTCCAAAGATTCAGTTGCAGTAAGTAACTATTACAAATATTCCAGCGCATTTATTTCCATTAAATATTTTGCTACACTTATTCTGAACTCATCACAATGCGCGCGGTTACGGATAGACATGCGATCATTTTATCGTTTTCTCGTCATTATTGGATTGAAAAAACTGCATCGCAATACCAGTCGGCATTGCGTTTTGTTTTTGTTTACATTTTATTCTTTACCGGCCATACTTGTTTGGTATCTGATAGTTGTTTTAGCTACCAAATCGGGCAATGAAAAAGGTATCACATTATTATACAAACTAACACCCGTGTTGGGTTACACAAAGAGAATAGAGAGAGAAGCCCCGATATGCTTGTATATCGAATGACAATAAGTACCGTGACATGTTACCCTATTTTGGTGACGATAAACGATACTTTATAGTTAACACTAGCATTAGAAGTCTTCATGGTCGGACGTTAGTTATCGGACGTACGATGACGTATAAGTATCGTATTCACGTAAATCTTACACCGATGTAGCACTTAATCAACATTTCCATGTATGTTTCTCTTTTTATTCCATTGTTCATATTTTTAATCGCCCCCTCAATCAGTGACTTATCACGGTATTTATTTTAAAACTGTTACTAACGTATATTTCACATTACTAAAAATTGGCAGAAATTACAGTTCAGAATACTGAACACGAATTATTTACCGCTACAATGTATTCTTTGCCCAGTGTAGCAATTGAGGCATCATATAAACATGTCAAAACAGTATACTCACAACCAGATTTAAAACCCGTAAAGTTAAGATTGAGGCCCTAAACTACAATAGGTAATGCGCTTCGAGTCAATTGTAGACCATAACAATAATAAAATAAATCGTCCAACAACAAGGCAGCAACGAGTCGCGTCCAGATTGTCTTGGTGCAACCACTTCCCACCGTAATTGTTGCTTCTAGCTATGCTTTTGATTAAATTATTAGTTCCCTCCGTTCAGGTCTTCGTAATACATAAACAGTTGTTATGTCGCTTGAGCAATTGTTGACGACGATTTGTGTATTGTTGGTTACTACAAAATGCAACTGGTACAGTCGCACGGTTATGCATTGTTATCATTTGCATATAAAAGCATGTGCCCTTAATTGTGTGGAACGTTTATTTACGTCTATTTTAATATAAACATTTAGCGCGTGCAATTATTTATAGTAGAACCTATAAATTGAGCTTGTATAGCTATTTTTAAACTAATGTAGGTAGGTGTCGCAATACGATTTTGTAACCTTCTTCTTGTGATATTTCTCCATTGTGTTTCGTTTTTTACGTTGTTGTTAGTAAACAAATCGTTTAGCTGCCGAAGGTCTCATGTGTTTAGGTTACCGTCATTGCCAACATTTTAAGCTTCGCGTCTAATTATAGAACTGTTGGAACTTCGGAAATAATTATACAGAAATAACACTCATTACGAGGCATTCGATTTCAATTAGTAATTACAGGTCCATTGCAAACTACACCGACGGCAAAACTCAATCAAAGATAAATAAGACAATTTCCACGGAAAGTTATTAATATAAATATTTAATAAAGGGAAATAGTGGCACAATTACAGTCGTTGTCGGCACGTACTGGGCCTAACAACACGCCGATTATAGCACGAGACCTTTTGTAACAATTAGACGCGATATCGATATGTGCGGTGAAAAACATTGCTATTCTTTGATTATTAACCAATTGTTGTGGGAATTATCGCGAAAGGAATCTTTATCTGCCCAGACTTTTTCCAACTATTTTGGAGTCGGCTTCTAGTCCAACAGGATCTAGCTGAATACCTACTGGTATTCAGCTACATCATTTCACATGGAGCGACTGCCTTATCTGACGTCCACGTCCCAGGTGCTGGACCACACGATACCCCTTGGTTAGACTGGCAGACTATCGGGCTTCTGACTACCCGTAACGTCTGTCAAAAATCAACAAATGACAGCTTGTACAATGATGTGTTTTCCGAGCACGGAGGAGTGTCCATATATTACGTTGTCGTCGTCGTGTTGTTAGTAGGTAAACGCTATTTGTCAATATTATTATCTGTACTTATTTAATTGGATATCAGATAATCAGAAGAATTTTGAGGAGGGAAGGAAATTGTTAATACGTTTCTTCTTATGTTTGAAAAATTCGTCTGCTAGACAACGTAAATAACGCAATGAATATTGTTGAATTGTCACGATGAAAGGCAACATAACTTCGCACATTTTTATTAACATGACAATTGCTTATTAGACCAGTTACTTGTAATACAAGATAAGATTTCAAGTTTTTTTTAGTTTAATTGTTTAGCGAAAATTTCAAACACGACACCTTGTCGACATATATTTTATTGTGTAGTGGTTCTAAATAATGAGGTCAACGACGTAGAGTAGCTTTATCCTCATCTCAGATTATTATTATTAAGTAGGGCAGAATATCAAAGGAGGTCCCTCTACCTACTTTGATATCTTGGCGATTTGCTTTTGTTTTTGTAGTCTACTTTCTAGTTGGTTGGCTTTTCAACAGCCAGACTATGTCCTTACTAGCCTTAACAGGTTATTCTTTATAATAGGTCTTTACCTATGAAATTGCCGTTTTGTATGAAAAAATTTAAATGAATTTTTTTCATGTATTTTTTATTTGTATTAATCGAAGTAATCACCCATGCAATCAATGCATCTTTGCCAACGCAGTGGCAGTTTATTGATGCCCTTCTTAAAGAAATCAGCTGGACGGGAGGCAACAAATTCTTCAAAGGCATTTTGTACTGCCTCTCGGGTATTGAATTTTTTTCCCGCCAAGAAGTTATCCAAATTCTGGAAAAAGTAGTAGTCTGTAGGCGCAAGGTCTGGTGAGTAGGGCGGATGACGGAGAGCTTCCAACCCCAGTTCTTGCAACTTGGAGACCGTCTGCTGTGCAGTATGAGGTCGCGCGTTGTCGTGCAGGAGCAGCGGAGACGAGCGATTGACCAATGCTGGTTGGAGATGTGCCAGCTTCTCCATCATTGTGTTCAATTCTTCACAGTACACATCTGCAGTAATGCTCACCCCGTTTGGTAAGAAGCTGTGTTGAATCACACCGGCGCTAGACCACCAAACAGTGACCATCACTTTTCTTGGGGTAAGTTTTCGTTTAGGGCATTGTTTAGGTGCTGAACCAGGATCCAACCAACTTGCTGAGCGCTTGCGGTTATCAAACAGAATCCATTTTTCATCGCAGGTAACAATGCGGTTCAAAATTCCTTCATTTGTGTGTCTGTTGAGCAGTGCAAGGCACGTCTCGACGCGTACTCCGCGCTGGCGATCATTGAGTTCGTGGGGCACCCATTTGTCAAGCTTTTTTACCTTGCCAATTTGACGCAAATGGACCAATATTGTTTTGACGCTAACGTCGAAAGCTGCTGCTAATTCAGCCGTAGATTGTGTATCATCAGCTTCCACAATCGCCTTTAATTCGTCATTGTCGACCAAAGTCTTCGGACGACCGCGAGGTTCATTTTTCAGGTCGAAATTTCCAGAACGGAAGCGAGCAAACCAATAACAGGTAGTGCGTTGGTTTGTAGTGTTAGCTCCGTAAACGTCGTTGATGTTGCGTGCCGCTTGTGCCGCGTTGCTGCCACGACGGTACTCATATTCCATAATTACTCGAATTTTTAACGTATCCATGATGACGAAAAAGATTTAAATGCGATGAAAATGTAACACTAATCAATAAACAAATGACTACTTTTGGAAAAAAAAAACCATGTTTTTAAAATAAAATTAATTTGAAATTAGAATTCTTAGCCAAACAAAAAATATTTTGATTTGAAATGGCCAGTACTGCAGAACGGCAATTTCATAGGTAAAGACCTAATATATAAAAATCTCCCGTCACTATGTTTGGGATAAACTCCAGAACAATTTCTTTTTAAGAAAATTCGCTAACTGTGTGTAATTTGGTCACACTTATCTCTTATAGTTTGTATATCGATTATTGACCTCAATATTTTTTTATTACAAATTAAATGTATTTCTATAATAAGTTCCAAAAGTTTATAACAGATGGCAGTGTTAGTTAATTTCTAAGGCGTTACGAAGTTTGTCAGGTCAGCTAGTTATTTTAATAAATACAGTAAGATTGCGTTCAAGTACCTGAGCCGCAATAATAAAAAGTTAATAAGCCACAATAAAAATGTAGCATTGAAAGCTAGGCAGACTTAACAGAACTTCTTATTCTGCATAGAAAACAGTTCAGCCAGGTCGAGGTTTTCATCTTTGACCGAGTTTTTCAGGGTTAGCTCAGCAAGAGCTACAAAAATCAGAACATAGTGTGACACAAGCTTATTATAACTATGAAGAAACTTTCAAAGTTGAAATAGTCGTTAAGTCTACGGCAGTTCTTAATACCACCTGTATGTTTTCCCGCTAAGAATTATATAGGGTGGATAAAAAGCTCGCAACCACAATTAATACCTACTGTTTCAAATCCACAAATCCACAAGCGGAACGCATTTGCTCGAATAATTCGTAAACTATGGCAATTAGCCGCGATCAAACAGAGTACTTAATATTTATTTAAATTTTACAGCCGAAACCATTAGTTTCGTGTACGGCAGTGGAATAAGTCCGATCACGCCATGGCTCGGCGCCGTGCCGGGGGATTCCCGACAATAGGTATTTCACTTAGTGCACGTGCAATTTACTGTGACTCTATAAAAACATTTACTACGCGGTACATTTACAACGGTTGTTGGCTTCACAATGGGATATAAATGCAAGCACGTATTGGTTAAATCATTTACGGGAACGTCCCGTTTTGCATGCGTTAGAGTTAAAGTCGGTTAAAATTGCGGGATGAACATTGAACATTTGATATTTTCAACATTTTATTGTAAACCAAAACATTGTTTGTGTCTGTTACACTATTTGCATCAACATAACATCCCGAGTATTATTTTTATCTATGTAAAGGAAAAAAATTACTGATTACCTACTAAATCCATGATAATAATATAATACATAAAGCAACATTACCGTAGACGTGTAGTAACTACCAATCCGTAGATACCAATAAAGCACACATATCTGTCTAGTAGTAACTAGTATTATCAAAACTAAAGTCTATAGAAATCAGTACAGCTGCTAATCTTGGTACGTCTTGGTACAGAACCAATGAGCCCCAATTCGTCAGGTCCTCGCGTCTCAGGACGATTGATAATGATCGAGCGAGGATACAAAGTAACGCCTCGCTCTACATCCTAGCAGTGACGATGTGGAAAACGTTGCTGGATATATTTGTTATGTCTTATTTGTTTTGTATTTTTGTGAGTCTGGTGAGGATAATTCAAGGTTTGTCCTACCTCTACGTCAACAGGCGTATTGGGGTTAGAACACAACATAAGAACACCTCATTAGCTCAATTATCTGCAACAACGAATTACCCTAACCCAAAAATGCTGATTATACTTCATTCTCACCGAAACCAGTTTTGGTACATATGAGAAGATTCATCACTTCCATTCAAACGGTTTGGACGCGAGCGGTGCGGGCGGCGGCGGCGCACCAAACCTGTTTCATAGAGACAGGTGTCCCTCCACCAGGCCTATCAGGGTGTGTTTTTTTGTTTATTTTCTATTACAATTGCGGCCTTAAGCGTGCCGTCCGCGGCATCTCAAATCATCAACCACAGACAGTTAGTGACATGTGTAATTATCAGAAATCGACCGTTGCGCTATCGGTTTTCATTTCACCGCCGGTTTGAGTAATGCTAGCTACCGTTGATTAGCTTCTTTTGTAATTTAACTACTACCACTTCTTCCGTATATTTCGGAAAAAAATAATCGAGTAAAAATTTGTTTTTCATGTTAATTAGACGTGCCGTGAAACCACCATCAAACAATAAACCATACTTGTGTAAAGAAATGTGAACGTGTACCGCACAACAGACGTTGGAAAACGTTCATTGTTTTATAATAATATATGAAATTAATTACATTTTCTAGTAGCACTACGCGTAGGAATTGCTAGGTGGCACGTAATTTCCCCGGGGCGGTTTGACAAACGGCGGATAACAGTTCAAGCTAAGAGCGGGTAGCGGCTGACTTAACATGGAGGCACTTAACTAAATTTCAATACAAACAAGGCAGTAGATAACCCGGCTGGTATCGATATATCAAGATACCGAGTTTCTCACAGTTTCTAAGAAGGAACCGTTTTCGCTACAACTTGTTACTTATGGTAAAGTCATCAGAGACGTGGGAAATTCAACGTGTAACGTCGCCGCGTCGGGACGTATTCAAAGTGTTTACATTGTTATGAAGACGGATAGAGACGGGATCGGAAGCGTCGATATTATCGTATCGAGCATGAATGCGAATACTCCACGCTTGTTTAGGGAATTTCAGCTCTTGTATCATCCTCCGTGTGTTGAACTAAGGAATTTCTGGGCACAGACGCAACATCTGCACGGAGATACACATTTTAAACGATTTGTATAAACTTGTCAATGGCCGCTTCCGGACATTTGCATGGCATTTATGCATGATTATACCGATTAACAGTGAATGAATACCAGTTTTTTATCCAAGGTTGACTTGTACGTCCTCTCTAATTTGAAGATAATTCGTAAATTGGTTGCATCTCTAGGTCGACATGGCATGACGCCAGTGAAGCTACTCAGCGACATGGATGCGGCTTTATAAAATTATTACAATCGTCCGCTTATCAAGTAAACAAAGTTTGCGGCATAGCGTACTGCAATATATTTATTTATCAATGAGTAAATAAATTTCTTATCTTCAACCTGTTACCTGGTAAGGTTCGCCTTGACGTCTGTGGGTTGATATGTAATGAACTAGTTTCCATGAATGATAAGATTAATTTTGGCGCCTAACAGTAATTTGGCTGAATCATCGTGCTAAGTAATTATGCGCGTCATGTTATTTTAGTTTTTAATTTTCTAACAAGTATGATCCAGTTTTTGCTTTAATATTTAAGTTAGCAACACTGTATAAAATAATGGTAGCTGTATCCGGTTAGGCTGGAAGCCGACCCCAGCATAGTTGGGAAAAGGCTAGGCCGGCGATGAAACCTGCACAAAATGTTACATCAAAAATGTCTTGTACATTACATTACATATATTTACGGATGAAACACTACAATAATATAATCGTTAATCATAGTTCACATAATCTGGTGACATGATAATATTACGCATAATTCTCCCGCTAGTTGGCAAGTGGCTTTATCTCGCGAATGTTACTATTTGTCAAATGAGTTTCTGGGCAATAGATCTATTTGCGCTAATAACTAAAAAAAAACTAACGCACTAAAAAATATTTAAACAGGGTCATTTAATTTAAAATACTCGTTTTAAATTTAAACATTGACTGGATCACTGTTTGACGTCCAAACTAGCCAGAATATCGAAAATTCGCGGACTTAGTATCAAAAAAAAATCTTAATCATGAAGTTGTAAATAATAACGGAACCATCTGGACAATTTCTTTAGTAGAATTCGCGGAACTAGTGTCAAAAAATATTTTTGGCATAGCCATTACTGGGTCACAGTGTAGAACATACATAGAGTACAGTAAACAAATCTAAAAATAGTAGTACTAGTGCACGTGTACCGGAGCACGCTAGGAACTCGTGATGCAATAAACTTTGCTATCAGTTAGATACAGTGACTAATCGAAACAAAAAGTTATTTTTTTATTTATATTAACATTTATTTGTTTTATCAATTCTATAGACACTATTGTTTGTTTAAACTTTGATGTCATGCGGAAAAACCTTTGTGGCCAAAACTGATTATTATTTATGTTTGAAGCCATTAAAGAAGATAATAATTAGTCGCTGTAGACGTTGATTGAGTTATGTAGAGAATTTAGACCATCAATGTTTTATATTAATTAGGTAAAGAAAGTAGTCACCAGTTCACGTCTCAGGTGTCTAATATTGTTTTCAGAGTAGTCCTTTGTAATATCTTTGGTTTTTAATTCGTAGGGTTTGTCAATTTTTTTGGGTCGTTGTTATTTCATAGGTGTAGTATGTTTTTTTTGACGTGTGAAAGTGACGTTTTCAAATCAGCTTGTTTATATTGATGATACGGTAACCTAGTTAGAAAATCAAAAATTACTTGTAAAGATTTAAGTTTAGTTTTGTGTATAGGGTATAATCGAAAGTTAATTATATTTCGTATAATAATATAATGGTATAGTAAATAATATGACCTGGATAACAAAATAAGTTAAAATCACACAAATACATTGAACACTCTGAATTATGCTTTTTATTAGAATAGGATGTTTTCTTGTAAAGTGTCATATACGTATATATTAGGTCTTTACCTATGAAATTGCCGTTCTGCAGTACTGGCCATTTCAAATCAAAATATTTTTTGTTTGGCTAAGAATTCTAATTTCAAATTAATTTTATTTTAAAAACATGGATTTTTTTCCAAAAGTAGTCATTTGTTTATTGATTAGTGTTACATTTTCATCGCATTTAAATCTTTTTCGTCATCATGGATACGTTAAAAATTCGAGTAATTATGGAATATGAGTACCGTCGTGGCAGCAACGCGGCACAAGCGGCACGCAACATCAACGACGCGGCGACGTTTACGGAGCTAACACTACAAACCAACGCACTACCTGTTATTGGTTTGCTCGCTTCCGTTCTAGAAATTTCGACCTGAAAAATGAACCTCGCGGTCGTCCGAAGACTTTGGTCGACAATGACGAATTAAAGGCGATTGTGGAAGCTGATGATACACAATCTACGGCTGAATTAGCAGCAGCTTTCGACGTTAGCGTCAAAACAATATTGGTCCATTTGCGTCAAATTGGCAAGGTAAAAAAGCTTGACAAATGGGTGCCCCACGAACTCAATGATCGCCAGCGCGAAGTACGCGTCGAGACGTGCCTTGCACTGCTCAACAGACACACAAATGAAGGAATTTTGAACCGCATTGTTACCTGCGATGAAAAATGGATTCTGTTTGATAACCGCAAGCGCTCAGCAAGTTGGTTGGATCCTGGTTCAGCACCTAAACAATGCCCTAAACGAAAACTTACCCCAAGAAAAGTGATGGTCACTGTTTGGTGGTCTAGCGCCGGTGTGATTCAACACAGCTTCTTACCAAACGGGGTGAGCATTACTGCAGATGTGTACTGTGAAGAATTGAACACAATGATGGAGAAGCTGGCACATCTCCAACCAGCATTGGTCAATCGCTCGTCTCCGCTGCTCCTGCACGACAACGCGCGACCTCATACTGCACAGCAGACGGTCTCCAAGTTGCAAGAACTGGGGTTGGAAGCTCTCCGTCATCCGCCCTACTCACCAGACCTTGCGCCTACAGACTACTACTTTTTCCAGAATTTGGATAACTTCTTGGCGGGAAAAAAATTCAATACCCGAGAGGCAGTACAAAATGCCTTTGAAGAATTTGTTGCCTCCCGTCCAGCTGATTTCTTTAAGAAGGGCATCAATAAACTGCCACTGCGTTGGCAAAGATGCATTGATTGCATGGGTGATTACTTCGATTAATACAAATAAAAAATACATGAAAAAAATTCATTTAAATTTTTTCATACAAAACGGCAATTTCATAGGTAAAGACCTATTATTTATGTGTCATAACAGTATAAACAAATAAACAACCCTATATATTTGTAAACACTGCAATCAATTAATATGCACGGCGAAATATTCCGACACTACATTTATGTAAACAACAGTGGAAATAGTGAAATAAAAAGTCCGTACACAGTGGTGCACAAACACAGACGGGCGCCCGTAATCCACTTAGTGATTATTTTATAATGTCTACTTCTGTAATCAACAAGATTAAACTTCAATGCTGGCGAAGTCCAGTGCAAAGTATAGCCGGCGAAACAAGGTGTGGCGCTAGTCGATAGTCGATAAAAATTGGTGACTCACGGTCTTCCAATGATGTACTGTTGTATTGAAGCGGCATGGCATCGAGATAAAACGACTCGAATTATCCTTAAAGGAATTTCTCAACGCTACGTGCTGATAAAGCGTTATGGCAACAGGTTGTTGTCAATTGCTATTTTTGTTTGGTGATAAATTTTATCAACATACGACTTGTTGTTCAATAGAAATTCTTCATTTTGCACGCACGAGTTTCTTGACCGTTTCGATTATAAATTTTCGTGCACCTTTCCATGGGAAGTGGAGCTTTAATATTTATCAAGTTTGATGCGGAATCGTTTTAGTGTTTTCCTTGTTGGTTTATGTATTTATGACTAAGACCTTTAACTCACTACATGGCGTCTTGAAACGCCCTGTGAAGGTTGTATAGTAATTTATATACTATTTTATTTGCACTTACGTCAACCAAATGACGAATCGAAGTCACCAGAATAGGTACATACCTGAAACGAAAAAAAATAAAATTGTTAGATATAAAATAATACAAAACATACGAGTATTGAATAATTCTCCGAACCCAATACATGTAATCAACATTGGTAACAAGTATTTTCGTATAATCCAATTTCTAAATAAAAAGTATTCTGTAACAAAATGGTACACACTCCCAGTCCTTTGTTATCACGTTGAATATTAAATAAGAATAGACCTATGTACATATAAGTTCATAGAGTAAATTTTGGCGGGGGTTTCATTTTTCCTTTCATAGTTTAGAAGCAATAGACGGGTATGTGAAATATTAACGTGTTGCCCCGCGCTGCGGTCCCGTGTTGAATTTACAAGCCGCCATAACGGAACTAAGAATATTTTAAAATATCAAGTAACCGTGTCAAGGATGAGTAAATGTAGTGATTAATGAGTGTGATTAGATAATGCGTGCTTCCTTTTTAGTATTAATCGTTGCGAAAAGCTTTCAAGAGCCGTTTCGGGGTACAGAAAGTCACATGATATCATCCGGATTTTTTAGAAGATATATTTATGGTCTCGAGTTCTTCGAAAGGATATGAATCACATATCTGTATCCTTATGGCGTTAAATCTCACATCTGATGCAAGCTTCCTTGTTAGTTTGTTCCGGTTGGCCTTCTGGGAATTTGAATCTAAGATAACAATGATGTCGCTAATAAGTAGTTTGTTGTGACTTCGAGTCATGTAAAAAATATCGGAGATATTCTCATCAGTCGCAAAACTGTGGCGATGCTATTATACAAAGATATTAATAATGTATCGTTTGAGGTTAAGCGTCCAAAGGTCATGTTTGGGCCAGACAAATCTCAATTAAAGGCGACCCAGCGAAAGGTCACGCTTTTGGCTTTCATCGCACATAATTACGACATGATCCTACGTCCTCGACCATTGTAAAATACATGACTGTGTATCATGAAGATTGCAGAAATATTATTTCAGATTCAGACAAGGTTTTAAGTGTTTCAAGAAGTTAGTTGGTGAAACGTGGGGTAAAGTTATGCCTGAAAAATGTATGGTACTAATTAGTTGTACCTTTAATCCTAGTTTATTAATAAGGGGTTAAGATCTAAGCGACGCGGACGGTTCATTTAAAAATTAAAGCATGAAAACGAGCAGTTTATACATTAATACTAGTGATAAGGGTTCAGTAAACAAGTATTAGGCTCGTCAACTTATTCAAAACGCGAAACGTAAAAAATAAATGTTTTTAACTTTGTAACCGACTCCAAACAAAAAGAATTTTACTTTTTTTAATGTAGGATGTTCAGCTATAAATTTAATTCGGCTCTTTTTTATAATGTTACCAGTTCCGGACTGTTGGTTTTTATTGACACATCGGGCAAAATCAGTGTTACCTAGTCCAATTAATATGGAAAAGTTAAGTTAGCTGTTCTCTATCTTGACCTATCTGTCGGTCTTCATTGAAGCAGACGTGTACAACATTTACAACAGTGCGCTTACACAGGGCATTTGCATATCTTAGCTATTGACTCGTCTAGACTTTGTTTGAATTAGTGTTCAACGAACTGAGACAGCCTGATTTACGAGACTTAAATTGCTGCCAAGGTGCACAACGAATTTGCGGAAAAAAGCAACTCAACTGACAATGTATTGTGTACCTACTGAAAGCAGATGCATGTGCACTATATGGAACTTTAATGTTCGGATGTGAAATCTTCATTTGAAAGATGTTCGCGGGATACTTGCTTGAAAAATAGGTTTGAATTTATTTACTTAAAAATAGAGTTCACTTATAGTAAGTTTATGTAAATAACAAAAAATATCTGTTCCCGGATATTGTACATACCAGTTCATAATAAATCTCGTTAGATTATAAACTCACGATAAATTGTTCACAGAACCTTTGCATTTACAATGTCATAATAGATAGTTAAATAAGTACGTAAATTATTATAAAATATAGGTAGTAATGGTACATTATACAGATAGATACCTACAACTTTCCGTGTCGTGGCGAGAAATTGCGAACGTCATTAAATGATTGCACCCTCCTTATAATTTTTATTTTGCCATAGGTACTTTTCTGTTCAAGGTTTTCTTGGTGTCTTTCTCAGGTTATGGTGATGGTACGTTCATTTTGTAAGTTTTACTTTAGATTCTATCATTGCAGGTTGTTTCGGTTCTAGTTTAAAAATCGAACTGCGCAAGCGGCCAATAGAACCGTATAATACCTACACACTATTTTCATTAAGGCACTCAGACTGCATAAAATCGATAGTGTGTTTCTCGGAAACAGGAATATTAATGTAAACAACACACACTTGATAACAAAACCAGGTATTTTTAGATTTGCTACCTACTTCTAAAGGTTACTGTGAGTCATGACATGAATAGAGGGTACTGGGAATCTACTTAATTTATTTGCATTTGCACGTTTGTCGTGATAAAGGTTTGACGACATTGGAGTTTTTGTAATTAGAGGTTATTTTAATTGATGTGCATTAAAGTCTTAATTCTTGCTTATGCCAAATAAAACTCTTAAAATAGATCTCCAGCAGATGGAATCTGAGTTAATTAATGTATCTATGTATCTCATTTTGCTCCTTTTCCTCGTCCTCACCAAATTAATGCCATATTTTTGTTTTTACGGCGTCGCAAACGTAAAAACCCGAAGCAGGGTTCCAGATAAAACAAAAACCAAGGATTCTAGGTTTTCCTGTTATTCCCCGATCATTAAGCATATGTGCTTGATTATCATTTTTATACGTCACGTTTAAGAGCATTTTTGGTTTATGGCCAACAAAACTTTTAATTTGTTTATAATATATTTTACGGTCCATAGTCAAAAGGAAAACGACAAAACAACTTTTCGTTCGGGAAATACTTCTCGATAAGAGAAACATGTACGTACTTAGGTAGGTACTAACTGACGTCGTACATTATGTATTGTGCATGCCAATCAACATGTTTTCAATGAAGAGACAGACTTATTTCTCTAGTGGAATGAGAACGAATACAGGAAAAAGGTGTTTATTTTATTTAATACTTCTCCTTTTAAGGGCCCTAAGTAGCGAGTCTTGATCTTAAATTGAGGTAAAGCAAGTCAAACATGATTTATTAAACTGCCGATATTTCAAAGGGTTCCGTAGCTAACTGACCGCGACTACCCACACAAACGAAGTTATTGGACAAATACACATAAAAATTGTATTAAAAAACCTCCATAAACATTTTACTATGGGGAATTCCAGGATATAATAATACCCGGTCGAGTGGAGCAGCTTGTAAACAAAGAGAAAGGGTCAAAAAAGCAATAAAGATTCACTTTTATAGTGAATCACGCTGTATAATAATGTCAACAGTAATCGGAATCCGGAACTGATAAGTGTCACAGAACAGGTAAGTACAGAAGCTCAGTTCCATGCAATGAGTGAAAACACACGCACACACAGACATCTTCGATTAGCAATTTAAACACCGGATTTTTCTTTTCTTTTGTGTAGGTGCAAAGTGATGCCTACAGAATAAATATTTTAATATTTCATAATATTATTGTTCTTTTTTCTATCCTCATATTTAATTTAAGCATGCTTTTTTTGACTGAAAACCAATTTTCTGTGTTTTGATGTTATCACTTTAGTCTTAACTGTTTACGAATACCTATAGAATTAAAAAATTCTAGTAGTAAGTCTTTTTTATATGTAGGTTCGTGTGTCTGGCAAAAACATTTTTTTTTCTTCCACTTCCACAACATAGACAAGCGAATGTCAGCCATCCTGACATTCGCTTGTCTATTTTGAGATAGTACGCGTTTGTTGCATGAACCTGTTTTCTCTCGTTGTATGCAGTCGGACTTCTGTACCTATTTATTTTGTGTCATTGTCGGCAGTCGAGCACTCAATAAACACCCCTCCACAGTTCTTGGTAATCAAACCGCAGTATTATCAGACCCTGTGGTTTTTTTTTAATTCCCCGAAACCATTAACGGCTGCAAACCCTGGGTTGGGTTAGGTTTCCGCAAACATGTAATTGTGAACGGAAATAAAATTATTGATGAACTGACGATTGATCGTTTGAACCCGACAACATTTGTAAATGTACGACTGTTGTTTTTAACCGACTTCGAAAAAGGAGGAGGTTTTATGTTCCACTGTATGTATGTTATTTTTTTTTGTATTTTCATTGATATCTCCGTCAATTGAGAACCGATTTTGATAATTCTCTTTTGTTTGAAAGGGTAACTGTCGAAGTGGTCCCATGTTTTTGAATTAGGATCTGATGATGACCTGGAGAATTCGAAGGATCTTTTCAAATATTATAGGCATATCTATGGCGATTTGGGTATTTTTTGTAGTAAATCGTAGTGTTTGGCTCTTGAAAGTTTTTTTTAAGTTTGAGTAATATTTTAGGAGGTTAATCGAAGCCGCACAGCTAGATACCTCTTATTCAGTTGATTTTAGACATGAAGATTACATGATCATCGTCATCGTTTTTATGTAATTGTAAAACAAACAAATATTGTTCAATACAAGCCTGTGTCCGCACGTGAACATATTATTAAACACTTCTTTGATATGAATATGTGTTCGTTACGGCAATCGTGTTATGGATTTCCATGAGTATAAATAAAAAAAGGAAAGCAGTAGCAGTACGAAATTTTTTAATTTGGTCGTTAAAATCTAGTTGCCTACTGCGACCAGTAGGTAACTAGATTTCAGATTTAGATTTCGATGTCATTCCGTTAGCATGCCTTCCAACTGAATGCAAGACGGTCGCTATGTAATGCAGCGAATTACACAATTTATACATGGGTAACGATGATTAACATACGTTTTTCGGGATTTATTGCAATAACATTTTATTAATGCGAAAACAATTTGTTTACGCACTCCAATATTCCGCATTATAACGCATGCGGGGTCTTAAAGGCCGCGACCGTGGCATTATATGCGTTGCGTTATAAATAGCTCGGAATGAATTGAGGAAAAAAATCAATGAAGGCGCCTGCATATGTAATTCACATCTGCTTATTCCCCACACGAAGAAAAGAGTACGACTGTTTTAACACGTTGACGGACAGTACTCTCTCACATGTTAGGTTGCTGAGACAGTACTTTCACATAGGTTATGTATTTTTGTAGATATATGACAGTACGTTCTGAGGCGTAAACGTCTTATGGCGTACTGTGTTTAAACTAGTCAAAAGATCGACGTCGAAGGGCGTACTGTCGTATTACTTCTGACTGGCTTGACGCCTACAGGCAGTACTGTCCGTCAACGTGTTAATATTACCGATGTAAATATCGCAATTATGATATGCGTATTGTAATCGCTCACGCAACCAAGCCAGTAGACGCCGTAATTTTACTCAAAGCAACATAGCAATTTTTACAAAAAAAGATCTTTTTATCTCGAAACTAAAAATAGAAAAGGCGGAATAATGACGTCATTACACAAATTACAAACTGCCAATGAGGAGACATAACTGTAATTAATCTTGTGCGTCTAGGCACATAACGTATAATTTCGTACGAAACGCTTCAACGTAGGTAAGATCGTATAATTTGAGCAAACTATCAATTACAGGAAGGCGCTATGTAAATGAGGAAATATATGAAAGAAATAATAATAAAAAGAGTAATTGAGGCAAAGTAAATTATTAGGAAGCTCTATTATTACTTATGTCTATAGCTTATACTTTTTTTTAATTCAACAGGCGTCGGCCGAATCGAAAGGATTGATGGAGCACAATCATACTTTACTCCTTTTCTTAACTATGTTGGCGTCGACTTCCAGCCTAATCAGATGCAGCCGAATACCATTATTTTACATGGAGCTACTACATATCTGACTTCCACAACCCAGCTACTGGGGAACACCCTTGGAACGACAGTTTGTTCTGACTTCTGACTATTTACAACAACCGTCAAAGATTCAGAAATGAGAGCGGGGCCCCAACTGCTTAATGTGCTTTCCAAGACGCGGAAAAGATCTTGATCTCCGAGGCCTTTTGGTATCCCTGTGGATGGGTGATCATCCATTACATACCGACAGGAATCGAAAGACGTAGCCTAACCCGTGCTGCTGTTATTATTCAGCTGTTGAATGTTTTCACATTACATCTATTCGTATCCAAAGTTATTATTATGTATTGAGTATTATGCAGGGCAATTTCATTTTATCACAATTGTGGAAGGAGGTTGCGCTATAGAAATCTGGCCAGTTGATTCCGATCGCTAATACAATCCCTATGAATCAACCTCGTCCCTTCTGTTACGTACTGCGGGAAATCCAAAAACACTTACCTATTCAGCCAAAAAAACAAAAATACACACGTCATCAAACAATAAAAGCTGCGTGACGTTTATCTTGCACAAGATACGTTGCTGTAACTGAAGTGTGGTACATAATGAGCTGTCGACGTCACCGTTTCGAGTGCATGACGCACGGTTAGCGGAATCGGAAGCTAAGCCTACATTCGCTACCCACGCGCCAACTAACACGTGAATCGAGAAATAGGATTAGGTGACGATCAATGGTGACCCCAATTTCATCCCTAAATTCGTGCTATATGCTATATGACATATTACAGCAGTAGATCTGACCAGCGAGCTGTAAGGAATTTTATACTGAAGAGACAGATAGTTCCGTAGATAGGCAGACACATGAAAGATTACGGAAATTTTGTAGTAGATAAACTCTTATCTCTGTATAACCAGTATCAAAAATATGTTTAGTTAATAAGATATTAAAATATTAATAATCATAGCCATCACAGACATCGGTGAAATAAAACCGAGACTTATAATTGATCACAAGTCTGAAATCGCCAACCCGCCTGAAGAAGCCTGTTAGTATCAGGTTGGTATATTTGTTTTAATAATAAAGGTTTCCGGTTTCCGACATTTCAATCTAAAGTCCCATACATAAAAAAATCCGCCCAATGCCGGAAATATTATGCTATATCTTTTTTTGCGTAAGTGATAGGACTGATCCACACTATAATCATCACGCTTGGAAACTGATACGTCATAACATAACAGATATGAGGCCATTAGCAGAAATGAGAACGTTGCTACCCACCATTCTGACCTTTTAAACTTACAGGAAAAACATTTTCCTCATTGATTTGACCCTGAACTCCTTTTATTTCAGTTTTTCATTCAGCGAATCTGAGCTAAGACGATCCGTCACAAAATAACTCAATCATTGTTTACTATTACTAGCATCATAAATCATATTTTCTTCTCTTTATTTAGCGTTTATAAATAGGTATTACCTTAGAAAGGTACCCATGACGACGCCTACGCATCTCCTGGATCGCGTGTCTCGATTCAGATAGGTTATTTTTAACTCGGATCCAATACGATATCTATTTTTGTAATTACGTCCTTGGTAAGTTAAGGGGTTTTGATGGAGTTTGTTTTATGTTGTTATTATTATTGTTACATAAGTTACGTACGTAAAGCTGAATAAAATAAATGATGTATGTATCTTTTTGTTTATTATCGCAGCCATGTTTATATTCAGCTAAATATAGACAAGGTAAAGTATTTTTAACTTGAATCTGTTATCCATTTCTATCTGGACGCCCTTGAGAAGTTAAGGGTGGGCGTTTGTTGTTTGGGTAGAGTTAAGAGCGACTCAATTTGCATAATTAATTAATGATGTTACTAACGAATTGATTGCTATTTTATAAAAGAAATATTTAACTGAGCCTCAAATGGTGGCAGAGCTTTTAATTCTTGGTCTTTTTTAAACTATCTGTGCCGCTAATGTTAGTAGGCGAATAGTCCTATTGTGATCATTTTATTACGGGTGCTATTAATTTAATCAATCCTTCTGATTTCCAATTGATTTTCTTATGAACTACGTATTCTTATTTTCAACTGTTTTTAGTTTTCGAAGTTACTAAAATAAAACTGATTTTGAATTTTTCAGGCATTCAAAGTCGTCGGTCAAGATTTATTAAAAAAAATCGATTAAAATGTTTAGTGAATCAAAACGGGATTTATTTCGATTAGCCTGTCACTAAATAATCCCGTCTACCTACACTCTTATGGAACTCTGCGATTCATACGACATTTTTATAATATTTTTAGCTATACACGATTTAATTTTAAGTACTGTAGTCCTGATCTAATGTCTTTTGTTTTGGCTGGCAAGGTAATTTGTCATGTCTACCAAAATAAAACAAAGAAACAATACAAAATTAATCATAGCCTATAAGTACATATCCACATATTTTCCTGTTATACAAGGTGTAATTGAAATAACTAAAACTCTCAGGGTTACTCATCATTATGAACAACTTTTATTGTGCAACAATGCTGAAAACACCAAAAAGTGTGGTGCAGTAAAATCCTTAGTAACACATAATTATAGGATAAGTTAGTGGAACATGAATTTATACAATTTAGACTGCAAAGTAATTAACAATTATAAGAAAATAAAACAACATTATTTTTCATTAATTTAAATTATATGCCATGTGTCAGCTGGCATTTTTCTATTTACCACTATAAAACATTAAACTCAGGCACAAAAAAAGAAACACTTAGAAAACTGAAGTAAAGCCTCCAGGTATAAAGGGGGTGCCGCTTACACGTGTATCGCTGGTATACATAAATAGGACAATGACTCGAAATCACAAATGATAAACTAGGACCATCTAATTTAAATCAATAAACAGTTGCAGTAAACAACAACAAAACTAAGGCCTGCAAGACGATTACACACCACTAGCAGCACCAGTTCACGATCGTAACGCAAAGTAAGCAAACAGAATTGTTATTCTACAAATGTGCCTTTCAAACAAAACCTACGGTTTTGAGAGAACAGGAAAAAATAAGGAGGAACTCTATTTATGAAACGAGCGTTGACATGGTAACATGTTTTGTAAATTGTTGGAATTTTATTTACCTATTAACATAATTGACTTCCGGGAAAAACTGTAGGAGAAATTGGATTAAAGTAAGAAGCTGAAATGCTCACGCGGCCGACAAACGTCAGAACAGCTTAATGCTAATTAATAAACCACCCGATTGGGTAGGCGAACCAGGTCAAACGCATATCTTAGGTTATTTACCACCTCACAGTTACAATAAAACATTTGAATTAAAACCAAAAGTAAAAAAAATCAGCCATCCCACCAGTTGGGAGCCGCCAAATCGAATTTAATGATTCATTGCTCTATTTTTAATTTGCAATACAGACTGGCCGACGGAGTTAATCGGTGCAGGAAAGAAGTAAAAATATTCCAAGTTTTAAAAGTTTAAAAGCAATCTCGGCTGACTGCACCGGGCGTTTGCATCGACGATGAACAGGTAAAAAGTGGCGAATCGAGAACAATCCTACGTCGACCGGCGACCACCCAGCACGGACGTCGGGCAATCTAGGACGCGCTGCACTGCCCACGTACAGACGATGACAAAATTACAATAGTAATTCGCGCGCATATTTAATTACACAGTGAGCATAATAGGATTTTGTATGGTTACATAATTTGATACAATTAACGAAGAAGTTCATTTGATTTTTTTTTTAGGTAATTACTTTCCTTAGAAGCTTCTTTCTGTGTTAATTACGAGAACGTCAAATTAATTGAAGACAATGTCCGAGCATACAATTTAGAATAATAATCTCATAAAAGCGAAACTATTATTTTACGTACTTGCTTTTCAGTACCTAAGGTAACTGTCTTGCTGTGCACTGATTAAGTCTCATAATGAAGTTCGCTTGCGATGCCGTTTTAATTACACTGAGCGGTAAGAACAGCAATGGATTCGTTTTAATATGAAAAGATACAAAAATACACCGCTATCACTACATCAAAGTATCGCGATCTCTTAAAAATAATACTTCTTCTCGCATTATCGAGAAACAGTAAAGAAAATACGTAGTATAAACTGTATAACAGATCATTATTGACCACTTAGGTCAGCGGCAAACATTCTCAACAGGCCAACGCCCCACCGTGCGTCTCGTCGCTAGCAGCCGAATATCGGCCTAACACACAGCGGCGCAAGTCACAATACCGTGTGGCGGCTAGCCAGATAGTTGGATCGCCCATCCTATAAACTGCGCTTCAATGCAGTTCCCGGAATGCATCGGTCTCCTTTGCAATATTTTTGTGTTATGGCGAGCCAATTCGGCGCAGATTTTTTCCTGGTAGTTAGGTCGTTTATCAAAAAAGTGACCTTTGAATATAATAGCTAAGGGTTATTGAATAGACGTTCAGTATTCAAGGTTCTTTTTTGTGTTAGGTAATCCTTTGAGGTGCGCTGATTTGTCGCTGTTTCTCGCAAGATGTTTACGATCTGATACCTGGCCCCCGAAAGCGGCAACGACCATGAGGTTATTAAACTTGTTTTTGTTATAACTTCACAGACATAATACTTCAAATTTGCGCTATGCGAATAGTCGAATACTACATCACGAAGATAACATTTTATGTTCATCTATTGATGGTTAAAAGAACATCACCTTCTAAATATTTAGGTTCCCACGCAAGTGAGTAGAGTCAAAATATGTTAATTGAATTAAATAAGCTAGGTAACTTAATGAGTGTTTCAGTTGCCATCTTTGAATAAGTACAATGTGCGGTCTAGTTAGGCATAGCGGGCCAAATCATGGAGATTGTAGGTACCACTAAGTTTTGTTTTCCTTTTTGCACAACACAAATATGTTTAGATAATTTTTTTGTGCGTAACTGTACTAATCTCCCATACTCAAGTCACTCAAGTCCAGCGATTAATATTTATGTTTGAATATTTGGCAATCACAAAATGGTGCCCTATTTTGAACAGCACAAACTGAGAAGCAAGTCTATAACTGTCAGTACCAGTCTGTTCTGTACCTACGGTAATTAACAATAAATACACTTGACAAACTGTTTTGTTGTTAATTGCGACTTAACGAAAGTAAGTGAAGACGTTCGCCTGTACAACATATTATAGTTTGTTGAAGCGTGAAACTGTCAGAGGAACACATGAGTTGACGTGACGGGGACACGTAAGGTAACGGCTTTACTAACTTTCTCGATTCTCGCAACTGACAATGTGTAGCAAATCTTTCGACAACCTTTTACGCACTTCTAAGCTTATTTCTTAATTGACGTTTGAAGAACAGAAAACAAGTACAAGAATGGAAGGGGAAATAAAGCCTGGTGAAAAAAAGCCAAACTTAAAATGTTCAACAGTGTAGTAAACCTCAATTTAATTTTACAGGTCTATTAAGAATTAATTAAACTAGAGCCATTTCTAGAGCTACGCGAGTAAAGAAAACGATAAAGTTGATGTAATTAGGACACTTGCACACCTATTCACAATCATTCGATAAGCTACCGTATCGACATGCAAGGTTCGTTCAGGGGGAGCACCACAAAATGTTAACTCTTAAGGTAGTAAATGCTTAGGTGGTAAATAATATTATTAGGTATTTCGCAACATAACTTAAAGTGTTATTATTAAATAAATACTGGATGATTAATTCAACAACGGTAAATATCAGTAAGTACTTAATGTTTACTTAAATAATATGTTATTTTTTAATCTTAGTCTATCAAACGGGAAAACCGTGAAAACACGAAAAACAATAATAAGCTTAAACTGCAAAAACTTATATTATTTTACAAAAACATTACTAATGGTTTCCTTTTCTTTATCTTCTAAACTAAATTCTTAACGCCTAGAGATTTATGTTTATGAATGTTTTATTTAAGTTAAGTTGCGAAATACTTAATAATCATTATTTATTTACCACTTAAACAATGCCTACCATTTTGTAGCGTTCCCTCTAACTAATCGAACCTTACATGTCGATTCGGCAGCGTATCGAATGGTTGTGAATAGGTCCGCTGGCACTGAGGTGTTAAATCGACGCAACAATTGGCCGAAAGCCGAGGGGCTGAGGGGCCGCGAGCCGAATGCCGAAACCTTTGGTGTGCATCGCGACACGCCGCGTTATTCGTCATAAAAGCGTAGCGGCTAATGGGCAAAGTTTCCACAGCCCGCTTGTGTCACAGACGGCGCTTGTACGGTTACCAGACGTCTACTAGCTTATTGTAGGATTTTCGTAACACATTGTACCACAACTTTATCAGACCTTACCAGAGCCCAGCGCTAATTAACATACAAATTACATTCCAACTTAGATAATTAAATGACAATATTTCTGTATTTAATTAAAACTAACAGGGCATTATTTTCAAATTAAAAATGTTTGAATATGCCGAAGCTATTAAAGAAAGTTATTATGAAATAACGAATGATACAAAGATCATCTGTGGGCGTGAAGCTAAACAACATCAAGGTTAACATTGGTGGACACGTGCTTCAATACTTCGCTAATTCTATAAAGCACGTGTTAAATGTTTAGAAACAATGAATCACGAAAGTCTCAATTTTATATAATTATGTATTTTCACGCAGTCGAAAGCTCTGCGAAGTAGAAATGACTAATAAAAATTCCTGAACCAGTGAAAGCCGTGGAAACTCTACATTCTTCACACGATGCGTAGAGCTTTCATAGTTGTGTAATTTCGTCGTAGAGCAGTCGGAAGAAATGTAAGTAGAAAGAAACCTTTACCTAGTCTCAAATGCAACGATGCAGCTGACAAATCAATACTACACCAAAACAGTAAAAATCTTACCATGGATTTATTTGAAATACTGTACGTCCTTACAGTATTTTACTTTGTACCCCGCGACGAAGCCACTATAATCAAATCCGATGCGTTTTCAGACAATGAAACTTAGTGAAAAAAGGAAAATCAGGTGACCTCAAACGACAACGAATTGACGCTGGAACAATTACACGCACATCTAGGGATCGAAGCCGTAAGCGCATGCCATGGCCGGTCGACACGAATATTTCACTTATTTTGCATACTAACAAGCAACGGTCCCGCGCAGGCCCGACAGGTTGCGTCACCGGCCGTTGCGCAATCCACTCACGCGCATGGAGACTGCCATTCATCCGGCCGCCTCGCTTGGTAACAGACTAGATTCGCAAGATCTAGAACCGCGCTTCCGACAATGTCATTAATCTATTGTGTGACGCAGACATTTTATTGGCTCTGTTAAATGGCAAGTCGGAACCGAAGTGCTTGGCAACAAAGGATTTGCCAACAACAATAAATGCCACTTGTTATGATAAATAAAATCGATTTGTGTGACTGATAATCTGATTATCTGATGCCAGTACTGTATTATATGCGTCGATAAATATTTGTGAATTATTACAGCAGCAATAAACGCATGAGTAAAAGGTGCTGTGAATTAACAACAGAATGATGATAATAATTATGTCCCGTAACTAACGTAGTTTCGGTTCACTGCTTTGAGATTACTTTATCACATAGGCGATTGTTGAATGGAAATCGAGTTCGTTTCGATTGAATGTCATTCTTGTTATAACTTCTTTTGGACTGATATCGAGAGGCGCGAAAATTTGCGAAAAAAGGAGGGACGCAGCTAACAAAATAGTAACGGTAAAGGTAGAGGAAACGCAGGCGCAAATAAAAGAGTAACCATGTCCATTCATAAAAGATTAGTGCGTGCCACATTTCTATCGAACTTTCGCGCGATAACAGACCGGATGTTTGGCCATGTGTGGCATTGTTCACACAAGCCCATTCGCTATACTAAGATTAAAAACACAATAAGTATTAGTTCAATCGACAATAAAACTTAGTCTCTGCACCGAATTTGGATTGATGATTTCCTTAGTGTTACTCCTTCCGTTTGTTTTTCTCAGGCTTCGAATAGCGCTATTGAACTTCCTGTTATAAGTGTAATTGTGAAGGTTACACAGGGTATTTTTGGCTTAAACTATTAAAGCTATGGATCGTGCTGATGGAATTGTAGAATTTTTAATAATTAAAAAAGCACGAAATAGTTCCTGATTATACATAAAATACAAAATTAAAATGATTGACCTATTTTGCCCTTACGTGACTGTGTGTGTTTTAAACATCTTCGAATCTCAAATGACTTCACAAGGGAGTAAGCTAACAACGATTCAATGTGTTTAGTTACTTTTTTATTACCTTGTGACGTTGCAACTCTCGTAATCCTCAGAGACTGTTTTACGCGATAGGTACATCTAATTTGAATTTATTTGTTAAGTTATCAATATGAAATACCGAGATTAATTAAGATTGCAGGTCCAGTGGTTTAGGCCTCGCCTCTTGTGCACGAGGTTATGGGTTCAAACCTGGGCAAGTCTAAGTTTATCTTGGACATCACCGACATCGGTGGAGGAAAACATCGTGAGGAAATCTGGACTAGTAATTATTTTATGTCTGAAATCGCCAACCCGTCTTGAGCAAGCGTGGTGATTAATGCTGGTGCCTTCTCTGTATGAGAAGAGGCCTTTGCCCGGCAGTGGGCCAGTAATTTTTACAGGAGAAGAATACGGAAATAACATACCAGACAACTTGAAAATTTGTACCTAAAATTTTTGACAATGATAATAATTATTATACTCTATTATAATAATGATACGAAAATATCCTGAGAAGTAATTGATAAGAGGAAGTGAACAGTGGCACTGTCTCTATTTGCTTACCAAATGGCTAGTGCCTATAGGGTGCTCCAACAATACGCCCTTTGGGTTTAAATGTCAAACGGTAATTGAGTTGAGCTAGTGCTTGGTAATAATGACACCCACCGGATGTCTGGCTGCACGTAAATTGTTCTGTTGCCAACTTAATTATTTGATAATATTATACACAAACCGGATGCAGACATTGCCGGCACAGAATGCTAATTTTCAGTTATCGAAATTGGTAAAAACCAGTTGCCCGATCAACTAACGTAATTATGAGGATAAATTCCATGATTCAGTATGTGTTATATTATTCCATAACAAAAAGGCGCGCTATTATTTTGCTCACAATCATTTTGCATGACGTCGGCGACGAGGAAGAAGACTTGGTAGGTAGGGAAGATGGATAAATTTTACCTATTTTGTCTTATGTGGGCAAGTATACCATTTTTCTTTCTTGTATGTTTTTTTTATAAGATTATTTAATTTACTTACGTTCCCAAAACTTAACGAAGGCTATTCGGAACCCAGGTATAAGTAGTATACTATAATAATATTTTAAATTTTACTTCGATTTTAAAATGATTTTTTACTTTCTTTTTTTGTGTCTTACGAATTTCGGATGCTCCTGTTACCTTTACTTGCAATGATAATCGCAATATTCTTTTTTGAGCAGTCTCCCTAACATTTTATTTATGCAATATACCTACAAAATGTAGTCAATACAGAGATTATCGGGCATCGCTCTGACCGCTAACTATAGTAAAGGTGATCTTTACATATCGCATTGAACGGATGTTTATATTAACAGATAGGTGAATTTTCCCAGGTTAGTTCAAGCACTTCACGTTGATAGGACAATCAATAAAAAATATAAAGTAAGTTATTAGGTCCAGCAGTTAATGATTAAAGAGTAAATACTATTGGCATAAAACAAATTAGTTTTAACATGATAATAAAATACGTTCTCAGGATTATTAAGCAAGGTTAATTTACTAAGAAATGTCGCACAAAGGTGCAGCATAGGTGGTAGGTCCAATGTCCGCTGATCCGTCCGCCTTAGCTCCATAGCTCCAATCTAAAATCGCGAATCATCAACTTATCACGGCCGACGTCAGCGCGAAATCGAGAGTGGGTGGTTATCGCAGTGGCGCCCGCGACTCTCGACGTCACTCCGCACTCGCGCAGCGTCCGACAATTACGTCAAACTTGCGTAAGCCTACATTTTACAGAACGGATTGTTTATCGAAACAATACTTCATCATTGCATCATTTACAATCTTGATGACTGTAGGTGCTTTGTCCGTAGCTAATGTGACCAAATCACAGACTTCCTGTCAGCTGTCATCTTTACCATTAAATAATTGCAAGATTTTTCAGGAACAGTTTAAAACAAATTGATGACACGCAACTTAGGGAATTAACGAGGCAATCATTCGGCTCCGGCGATATAATCGCTTCAAGTACGTCTCTAATGACATGAACGCTACGAAATCTGCGAACGCATTCGCCTGTTGCAGATGATCATGTCCGAAATTGTCTTACTAAATGGATGTACCATCATTGAATGATTTTATTGACTAATATTTATTACTTATGACATCATATTCATCACAACTTTCATGTCTTGAACAGCACGTTAAGCCGTTGGTCCCGGCTGCCATTAGTAGATATTTGGCAGTCATATGGTTACTTAGAAATTCGCGTATTTAAATTGTGGGTCTCTATATAAAATACTGGTATTCAGCTGCATCCGGTAAGACTGGAGTCGACCTTGACATAGATGAGAAAAAGCTAAGTAGATAGATGATGATTCATCATATATTAACCGAATATGCCTATATCTTTATGAAGCAACGTTTCATCTTTATAATCGTTGCAAATACATTTCGTTGAACTAGTCAATCAAGTCATATTTATGCAGCTTAAAAGTTACAAGTAAACAGAGTTTCGTCATGTGCAGCTTTCGCTGTGCAGATGACAGCTGGTTAAGTCACCACGCCGTATCCAACGAGTACATTCGTATCTGTTTGAGATCAGCAGTGACTCACTTGAGGCCATTGCTACATCAGCTGACTCATTGAGCGTCGACTGCGAGTGGGAAATCCATTGTTTTAGTGTCCTTAAATCTAGACCCGTGCTATGACTCGATGGGACTAACATCCCCTTCGTTAACGACTAAACGTTCTAGCCTTCAGTCAGACGGGCGTCATTTGAATCGAATTATGTAACACCATGCATTTTACTGTCACCATTACTATGGTAACATAGCATTCGTGGATTACATCCAGTTTTTTTTCCGGTTGGGTAAACCCATGTGACACATCCGCAATCCCACACGATTACAACAGCTAGGTCAAACCTATTTTCGTATTTAACACTGGACGGAACTGGACTGTATTGCGATATTTGCTGTGACCATTTACAACGCCATAATCGTTTGTTTGCTCTCTGTGTTTATGAACATATTCAACTGGAATAATGTACAAAGTATATTCATTTTGATTAATATGTTTCGAACAGAAGCCATTATAAAATTCAAAGCAATATTTCTACATCCAGTTTCTACGAAAATTCTTAAACAATTCGCTTCGTTGACCGCAACGCCATTTACGTACTAGACAAAGAATGACCTGTCTAGACGAGCAGCATGTTGAAGAAGTCGAATAAGGAGTTACGAGTTGAAAATCTTAATTGAAAATGTCTATATTAGTAGAGGTACTGTGAGGTACATCAAAGTCAGCTGTTAGACAATGCAAGGTGCGGTGCGGCAGCGAAGCAGTGAATCAGTGACTGGCATCAGCTGATTCATTCGTCGGGTAAGCGGCCTTGCATGCACCGACTGTGAGAATGAATACACAAGTAACGTTAATCACCTACTTGACTGAAGGATATTTCGAGGTAAATATGAAGTAATATCACTTTTATATATATATAAGAAATATGTTTGCATGTTGCATGCATCAGGTAGGAAATCAAGTTATCCTTTGTTTCTGGAACACACGAGCATTATAATATCTCAGTGCTGTTACCCAACGGAGCTGCGATTTCTCTCGGTGATATTATTCACGAACGCGCTAAAGTTGAGAATGAAAACGAAACGTACAAGCAACAATGATGAATGAAAGTCAGCAAGTTTTATGTGTGCGATAACTGTTGCCAATCAAGTTTCCGAAACAAGGTGACATCAATGACCTGGAGGCGAAGGTGACCCGCACTGGGGTAATACGATAGTTTGTTGAACCCGCGATTATTTCTTCAATTAGTTTTCCAAAAGAGGTATTATTTCTAAACTTATACGTTCGTCGGTGAGGCTAAAACGCACGCTGTCTCACCCAAAATTGTGTGACTAAGCAGGAGACGGGATTATTTATACTGAAATGTTTAATGAATGTCGTCATCACATGCTCAGCTTTTCAAAAACTACTGAAAATATTAATTCCAAATAGAGTCGTTTGAACTTATGTATAATTAAAATATGCCTACACGATTTTTTTTTGGAGATTTGTAACTCTATTATTTATTTACTTAAGCCCAAAGCTGTAATCAATAAGTGTCGAAAAACGGATGTTTCCAGGCTCTTAGCATTAAATTTACTTACGATACCTACCAGTGCAGTGTAAGCGCAGCCTTAAACAGAGGTAAAATTAAATGAAGGTCATAAAATGATTGGATTCGGGATGAAATATTTGCTCCTCTCAGAAATGGTACGCTACATTGCTGGAACTAAACCAGTTTCTTAATGACAGAGTATACACAGTGTACTTAAATCGAACAAAAACCTATGAAACACAGCCGAGATGTGGTCGAAATAAAAACACACTGTTTAAAAAGAAATGAAAAACAAAAAGTAAAAAAGATGAAGCGTATTTACCCCCACCGGGGTGGGCAATAGAGGCAGCCGCCAACTAATTGCGAAAAACGAGATTAACGTTCACTGTAGAGGCACTAAACGAGGATGGCTCTGTTTACCACCCCAGTTTCATTCCTTTTACAACACCACTAATAGACTTATTTTATTAGGGAAACGCCGAGATAACATTTATATTAGCAACTAAGTAATCATCGTAAAATCAACACTATTAAAACTGGCCACTGATGTCCTATCTAGACTCGTCTTGTTTAGCAATCAAAACAGAGTGCTTTAGTTAAGTGCAGCAATAAAATATATTTAAGCAACAAAAATAACAATGTAACGTCCTCTAAATAATCTAGATTAGATTTGTAAACTCGACTTTTAAAAGTTTAAATTCGACCTCACAACACGTTTGACTTTGATGCCGTGTCACTAGAATATGAGAATCGTGTACGATAAAAATGCTTTGTTTCTTTTTCGTTCAAACCACAAATAGCTACAACGCACTGGCAGCAGTTACAAGACACGGCCAACGAGAAAACAGAGCTGGCTAATTGCCGGTAACCGTACAAACGTGATTACCTGCACTGCATCCGAGTACGGCGCTATACAGATGTATGGGAGTATTGTGATGCCTTCTTCTAACACTAATTCTGCTTTACTTGGAACAAAACTGATTGGGAACAGTCTGGTTGGTAATCCCTTTACTTATATAAACGCGGAGTAAAGTTATGCCAAATATATTATTGTTATTAGAACTAAATAATCGCCAACAATCGCCATCTTTTGTGTTAAATATATTAAGTTGATTACGTTCTTTTAACGCTAAACTAATTGAAACCACAAAAAATGCCTCAATTTTACAATAGTCACATTCAAGGTTCTCGTTGTACTACAATACAGCCAATGAAATCTCCACTTAGTAACGACAAGTACTAACACATTGAATAATCTGTCTTAGGAACACCTAAGTCTTTTACGGTACAACGCTGTTGTGCCCGATCGTCCCTGACACAATCCAATTACTAAACTGGGATTGTTATTTAAGAGAGAAAAACCAGACAAGTGCTAGTCAGACAATAATATAGATACAATAGGAGCTTGAAGGAAATAGGTCAATCTACAGTGCTGTAGAGATAAGAGATAGGCTACCGACCTGTCAATTAAGCAGTGAAATGGTTAAACCTCATTCTGCTAAAGCCCGCTTACTGTGTGAAGGAGGAAAGTCTAAGTAGAATGGTACTACATATGAACATGAATTCCATTTTAGTAGTGTCCGACCGAACAGGATTCACAGCCGAAACCGTGACCGAATTCAACTCCCCAAGTTAATACAGAAAGATATAATTATATGTACAGTGTTATAACTCATACCGAAAGTTGTTAGACAATTTGAAGTGCAGTTTAGGTAGGAACATACCCTGAACTAAAATATTTTTTGGAAGTCGATAGTTTTGTTCGAAGAACCCAACTCGAACCATCTACAGATTTATCACAAATTTTACAGTTTAGTTTGAAATGTCTAGATGAACATAAAGAACATTATCAATATGGGCTAAGTAGATTGAATACCTATTACTCAAGCAAACTTAAACACTACTCAGCTGAAGTTAAAACAAAAACATGCAAGTTAATACCTACTTGCATGTTTTTACCACGCGGGTTTCCTGTGCCACATAAAAAAAAAACCGGCAAGTCCGTTGCTTTTGTCGACTACAAATATAAGCGCCACTTTACTACTTGTTTTGAATTATGGGATCCAATAATACACCACACGCCTAAGTGCACTGTTCTTTTTATTCCTCAGTTACATGTATGTACTATGGGTAATGCCACCCCTAATTATTTGTATCGTAATTTCACAACACTATAGTTTAGTGGGACTACATATAATACAAATTATTGCCAAATTTGATCGCTACTGTGCCTTCCTTGTAAAATGGCTATGGAACACCCGGATGGAATAGACTGATAAGACGGACGAGACGATTTTTTTTATATCAGTGTATTCATGCTGGGAAATCTTGCATGACACATGCCAAAATGGCTTTGCACAATGCAAATCCATTCATAAGTAATAAACCAACAGAGCAGTCAGACTTTAATTATTTATCACAACCGTCCGTCAGCTCAAGAACGCTAGTTTCGGTAGAGCCGAATATTTGGTAAGCCGGAGCTGTAACCGAAACCAGTATTTTTGGTCCAAACTGGCCGAAACCAAAGCTTCGTTCGGTCTCTATATTACTGCCTTTTTCACACACAGATTTTCTTCACACATCATTATTGAATGCGATATTCCTTATGTCGCCGGAGATTCTTTGCATTGTAACACAGAATGACACATAATTATAGGACATTACGTTTGTAACGCCACGTGTAACTGATTGTTGTATAAAAAACGCTTATTTTCCTGGCATTTGTTAAGATGATGAGTATTAAAAGTTGCCGATTGAGTACAATTTCCGTACATACACAATGACTAGAATAAATTACGAAAGACAAATGAGTGACTGATTCGATAAGGGTCCAATTTTTTGTTCCAGGTATTCCAGATGAATATAAATAATTAGCAAGCATTGCATGTAAATTAAGGGAGCCAAGTTCTCCTTGTTCTCGAGACAAAAATCTTAAATTAGCGGCGAGTGACGGCACAATAATATCCAACAAACTTAGAAATTAATTATAAATTAAGGGACGGCAAATTATATTTCTCACGAAATTGAATGAAGGCATTATTTCGGGGGTGAAATATATAAAGCGGGTTGTTTTCAAATGTTAATTTCTTTAAGTGGAATATAATAATTGTGCGCATTGTGACGAGAGTAGGCGAATTGTCTCGCTGTGATGACCAATCTGTTTGTCAAGATTAGTGCAGCATTTTCTTCGTACGTTCTAAGTAGCCAATCAGAAAGCTCACGTGTGGTCGTTCAAAGGCTTGATATGTTATCGTATCATTCAATATGAAAATATTTAGTACGTGGGGAAATAATCGATTGTTTTAAAATAAGGAGGCCCCATGGAGCGTGGGTTGGTTATCTACACACGCCTCAACTTAATTATTGAAACCTTACCGGCCGTTTTTGTATTATTTGTTGTAATAAAACGTTATTTATTTCACCGTATGATAATGAAAGCTACAATTTATTTCAATTTACCTTGTGCAAACCGCAGAAAATTATGGCGTTGAATTTGGATATTTAATTACTGGTGTAACTTCGTATATTGTGCTCTTCCGGCTACACCTTATGATGGTATATTTCGTAAGATATAAGATAAGATGATTACATAGGTATAGGTAATGATTTTAAGCAGGGTTCGCTAAAGTTCGGTATTTATCAGTTCAAAAAATAATAATGTTTGATTTTATATAGAACTTCGAACGCGACGTCGTCCGAGCAAATTTCGTACTTTTTCCCTTTGAACTTAAACAACCCCTCCACCCCCTTCAACTCTATGAATGACTAATGCACGTAAGCGGTGCATAAGACTTTAGGTTAACGGAGCATTAACATTCACAGAAGCGTAGTTTTGAAAATAAAATATAGCCTATGTTAGTTGCTGATAGTGTAGCTTTCTATTTTTTTTTTATTTTTTTTTTAAACACCTTTAGGGCAGCCGGCCCCGATGTTGTTTTCCCCGCCCTACTGCAGTGGGGTGGTACCTCGGTTGCCGTAAGATTAGTGCCTCTGTTGCGGGCATGCCTGGCCTACAGACACATCCCGAAAGGTTGGAGGGAGGTGAAGGTTATATTCATTCCTAAGCCAGGCAAGAGTGACTACACAAACGCTAAATCCTACCGACCTATCAGCCTGACATCGTTTCTCCAAAAACCCTTGGAGAGACTATGCGATAGGGAGCTAAGAGACGGCGCTCTTAAAAACATACCACTACATGGTAACCAACATGCATACTGCTCAGGTAAGTCGACGGAGTCAGCTCTTCACCTGGTGATTAGCCGGATTGAAGAAGCTATTCACCAAAAGGCTACCTGCCTAGGCACATTTATAGACATCGAAGGCGCCTTCGATAAAACAAACTTCTCCAGTATTACTACCGCCCTCTCCAAACATGGCGTGGATCAGGTATTAACAGATTGGATTACTAACATGTTAAGCAAACGAGTGGTTCGTCTGGAAGAGGACCAGAACATGGCTTTGATAGCCAGGGGTTGCCCCCAAGGAGGCGTTTTATCTCCCCTCCTCTGGAACCTGGTAATAAATGACCTCATCAAAATTCTAAATGACAACCACTACTACACGATAGGTTATGCGGACGACCTCGCAATCCTTGTGTCAGGGAAGGTGACAGGGACGATCTGCAACCTCACTCAACAGGCACTACGCATCGTTGAACGATATTCGAATTTGACCTTTCGGTGAACCCCACTAAAACCGAAGTAGTCATGTTCACCAAGAAAAGAACACTAGGCCACTTTATCCTACCAAAACTATTCAACACAGAACTCCAACTAGCGAACGAGGTCAAGTATCTTGGGGTCATCCTTGATAGTAAGCTAAACTGGAGTAATCATCTAGACAACAAACTAAACAGGGCCTGTATCACCTTTTGGCAGTGCAGGAAAATGATAGGCAAGAAGTGGGGCCTATCACCCAAAATCATACTTTGGCTATACAACACTGTTATCCGACCAATGATCGCATACAGTGCCGTGGTCTGGTGGCCCCGCACCAAACTAACTACAGCCTCAAGCAAACTTCAACGCATGCAGAGGCTAGCTTGCATGGCAATCACGGGCTGTATGAGGACTACTCCTACCGCAGCTCTTGAAGCAATGCTGGAAATCCCGCCCCTCCACCTGTTTATACAACAGGAAGCGACGATGGCGGCGGTACGCCTAAAAACACTAAATCTCTGGAGTTTTTTATCTTAATTTAAGCAATTTATCTTCGATAAAAGATACAAAATCCAACTCCATGAGGATCACCGGTACGAGGGACAACGTCCAGCAGAGTTGCGTATTTTCACAGACGGATCCAAGACAGGTACCGGCTCTGGCGCTGGCATCTTTTCGGAGGACCTCAATATACATATAGCCACACCTCTAGGGGCCCACAATACGGTGTTCCAAGCAGAGTGTATGGGTATATCCCTAGCAGCCTCAGCTATCGCAGCCAGACAGGTTCAGGACCACACTGTCCGTATTCTATCAGACAGCATGTCGGTCCTGCAAGCACTAAAATGCTACACAACCAACTCTGGGCTTATATACGAATGTCATCACCGCTTAAATCAGGTGGGTATTCTAAACAACATAACCATTCAATGGATCAAAGGACACAGCGGTTCTCGTGGCAATGATGCTGCAGACGAACTCGCAAGAAGGGGATCTAGCATGGCAGTAATGGGACCGGAACCCATTGTACCACTCCCCTTTGGGTATATACGCACTCTGGTAAGGAAACGCACTAGGGTTCAACACAACAAAATTTGGTCAGACCATACAGACTGCAGGCTGTCCAGGGAGGTACTCCCTGCAATTGACGGCCGCTTTACAAAACAGGCCCTACAACTGACTAAGCAGCAGCTGCGCACAGTCACAGCCGCTGTCACAGGTCATGGGTCATTTAACAAGCACCTATTTACTATAGGAGTTACAGATAGCCCACTGTGCAGAGCTTGCATGGAGGTGGACGAGACGGCGGACCACGTGCTTCTCCACTGTCCAGAGGTTACTGCATACAGGGCTAAATACTTCGGTAACCCGGTTACTCTCCGAGAGATCGCCAGTAACGTCAGGGCGCTGCTGGCCTTTCTCGGGGAACTGGGGTGGATCGAATAAGGTACTGTCCCACCCTTTACGCAAAATACGCGCTACGTCGTGGAGTTGCGGAAATCGGCCCGTATAACAATACAATACAATACAAACACCTTTAGGTCCAGGTGACCGACTACAATACATTTTCTATTGTGTCTTGTTGTCTGGCAGTTAAGGTTTTGAGTAGTTTTTGAGTTTATTTTCAAATGATATTAGCGAACCATGGTTTAAAGTATATTTAAGGAAAGTATACAATTGATTGGCAACCAGTCTCCGAGCTTACCAGCTGAAATAAATGAGACAAGAGAAAAGAGATTCAAAAATAGGTCTTATGTGGATGTAGATAAAAGTGTTGCGTCGCATTGGATAGTGCACGCAAGTGTGTAATAAGTCATATAGTTACTTAATCGTCTCCTTGAAACACTTTATTATCAGACGGGTTATGGGCGTGACATACATTTCATAGTAAACACCGTTAACTTACACATGTAGAACTTTAGTTTTTAACACACTCTGAGCCACCGACACGCCTGTTGTGTTCTTATATAATAAACTATGTATTTGTCCCATCACAAATAGTGCTATGTGTAATTTTAGTGTTTTCATTTCTATTACGTCGCATATTAATTTTACAAAAAAAATATAGTAGGAGTGTTAGAATTGGTGCACTGTTTCTCAATTACTTAATTATTACTATATTTCAAAATATCTGAAAAAGTTTGAAAACTTTCGCAGCAACTAACTTAATGTTTCTTTTGTGCTTCAAGTGTTACCAAATCAGCATATGAAACGACAAGCCATATTGAACCGTTAAGTGAAACATTGTGTAATCGATCACTTAGACTGGCCGAACATTCATGAAAGAAAATAACAAGCGACGATTCATTAATTAAACAAAGCGGCTACAGTCGGCGGTGACAAGTCGCGTCCCCATTCCCGCGAAAGTTTCAATACCTCGCTATTGGGGCTATCTGTGACAAGGTTGTAAGCAGAGGACCACCTGAGAAACGTAAACGTGAACGTTACCGAGTAAATCGTGGACCATCTTCATGAGATCTCCCAGTGTTTATTGTGTACTACAATAAATTAGCAGCTAAGGCGGCTCTCGATGCACTGGCCATCGACGAAGGTTGAGCGATGTCAAGTAAATTTTAACACGCAATTAGTAACCCGTCGGACACCTTGGCACAGATTGACTGGGTATATCAGGGACGTGTGGCTGCAGCCACCCGTTAAATCCCGATGTAGTATACCCGCACAGCAACCGGGGTTGTCTGTCGCGATATTTGTAGGGAGGCCGCAAATAGTTATATGGTTCGCTGCTTAACGCGCTTTTTTCCGCAATAGACCTTTGATAATAAATGTCGATCATTGTTTTTGCACACGCAATCTGTCGGTTACAAACCGTATAGACAGGGTATAACCAAACTTTTATGTTGTTGCTCTAATTCCTTTCAATCAGAAAATTATTATAATAGCCGTAACCGTTTATTTTTGGCGTATCTTTTGTAGCAAAAAATGTGTTTTTAGAACAAATTGCAAGATATTCAATTTCAAATATACAAATTCCAATCAACATTTTCATAAACGTGATGTAAACAAAATCATTAAAATATTATATGTAATGGTTGTATTCGTTTGTTCATGTAAATTCATTTTGAACTGTTTCGAACAAATCAATCACGTGGTAATACAGCAACACGGAAATGTTTAAGTAATTATGTTAGTTAATTAAAAATTACGATTGATATCGTTCGCGTTGTAAGCGGCTCGGCGTTCACTTTATTTTAGTATTGCAGGTAAACAATTCCAGTCCGCAGACATATTACAATTATAATAATACAACATATTATTAGAGTATGGCACGTTTACATGGTATGTATCTGTCGCTAACCGGTCGAAACAATGTCGTCGGTGTCAGAGCGTTCTGTGCGCTACGCGTAAGTGGTGGTGAGTTCATTTTGGCAGTTGGGCCGTTGTTGTCAAGATGGAAAACGGTGCGAGAGTTTCCAAGAGTAGGTAGACCGTAGACCGCACCTCGGCCTGCCGGCGCCGGGTCGTGTACAATAATCCGGGTGGCAACAGTACGAGCGTGACGTCGTACACTCACCTTGACTCACTTTAGTCGGCCCGTTTGCATTACACAGTTTGCTCGACGTGTACTCGTGATTAGTCTAGAGAAAGAGGCTTGTATGGCATTTTAAACGTGTGTGTGCCTCCACCAATGAAATAGATTCCCTTATAAATGAATCAAAATAATCATTCAAAACTGAATAGTGAATCTAATGAAAATAAAAACATATTTTGCCTATTCATTAAAATATATCATATCATTTATGATTGGATAGCAAAACTATTATTTATTTACATCTATTATTTAATGTAAGAGAATAGAACACTTTCTTGTGAAACTAACCGCCGCTATGAATGGGCGATATCGCAATTAATTGCAAGCAGATAACTCAAACAGCTGATGCTCTGCCATTCGTGTCGTATCAACACGATCATATTCATGGGGCGAAAGCGTAGCTCGTGACGCGGGGTTTTTACACAAATTCCATGTGCGTACGGAAAATGTTACATACGTTGCGTATGTAACAAGTCTAGGAACTTTTTATAAATGTTTACTCATTAACAGATTGATAAGCGTTTCGAAAATGAGCAAAGACGTCAGAGCTCTGGGTGTGGAATTGTATTTCACTAACGTAACGTAAATTTGATAAAATACCGATTCGATGAAATCACTGTACATCTAATCGTAGCTCAGCTCGATCAGTCTAGACTCAGATAAGGATAAAAAAGAAGAAAACCGCACTGGTTAACTGTACAGTGAGATTTCGATCTTAAAGCAGTGCTTATCTCCTTGACTCGATTCGTATTGGCATCGACGGGTCGGCGCGTTGCGAAATTCGCCCACAGGCCGCAGGCGTTAGTCATTGTCGCCTATTGCATCCAGTGCAGGCAGACAGGCGTTGCTTCACACTGCGTTATATGCTCCATTTGAGACTGTATTGATGAGGTATTGTATACGGTTAGGTAACACGCTCCGACTCTTTAGTGTTTTGATTCATTATATGTAGAGATGCCTGGTTAGATAAAAATATTGCGGTGCTCGTGTTAAGTATATGAGTATCAATCAGCAAAGTTGAACGAGGCGTTCAATGTAATCATGTTAGAGGAAGATATCGTGTTGAGTTGTACTCTTTGCATAAATAAACAACCAGAAAGAGTATTACTTAATTAATGCATAATTTATGACAAACATTGACAGTTGTTTTTCGGGTCAATCAGAGTTTCACTGTGGCAAAATGTACAAATCTATTGTCCGTCAGCGGAATGCAAAAAACATGACGCAATTGGGTCATTTGAAACCAATAACTTCGCAGGCGAAACCGCAATGTGATATAAATAGACAACTACCGACAGACAGACACTGATTATTATTCAAGATTATTTACCGACTGACGAATACAAACATACTTTACAATTATTAATTTAATTGCTCGGTTTTTCTTCACGATTCTCCGAAAAGGGTTACAATAAAAGATTGGAAAAAAAAGAGAATTTAGAAACAAATCGTTATTGGTTAAATTGTTTGGCGCCAAAGAAACAAACTCAGTCGTAATTTACAACGAAACGTCCAGTTTGTTTTGGTCATTCATCAAGTCGAAACAAACGTTGAGGCCGAGAGGAAATAGAAATCAAGTCCCGAGAAAAGGAAAAAACGGCGGGAAGTGACGTTGCTTGACCCGAAAAAACGGTTACAAACAACAGCGTCAGACTTGGCCTTATATTGGTCAGTTAGCATCAGCACTGTGGAATTTCTTTGTTTACACGTTATTGACAGCGCAATACAAACGGCCAGATTTAGCACAACTCCGTGCATTAATAGCACTCGACTATTTTAGCTCGTGGCTTCACTTGCGTAAATGTATTACGTAAACTAATAAAATACGCAAGTGTATTGGGCTTAAAAAATGCAAGGTGAAACAAAGAATGCATTGAAATACAGTTGCCAACTCGTTTTATTCCTGAATATATGCTACATGCTACATTTAGAACCAGAGATTACAACTCTTTAATACTTTTCTTCTTATTTCTTTGATACTCTTTTGAAAGCCTGAAAGTGCTGTTCCAAGCATGCAAGGCGTCTCTGTTTTATTTTCCGCTTCCTAGCCTAGTTTATCGCAGCCAAGCTCATGCAAGTTCTAAGACTGCTAATACCCGTGCACCTTTAACTCCCACATGACGCGTCACGAATCTGGCAGGGCGCCATGTAAACACACCACCAAATAGGGCAATGACCACCTTACAAACGCAAATAGAATATTTTCTATTATTAATCGTGTCCGAAAATAAATAGAAAGCGAGGGGAGACACCACGTGTCTCCCGTATACCAAGATTAATTGCCGCGCTCCGGCGGCAGTTGTAAATGTTTGGAAATGGGATTATAAAACTTCCGAACAAAAACCTGCGGGGTAATTGTGTAACACACAACGACAATGCCATTCATATTGACAATTCAACAACATTCATTGCGCTATTTGCGGAGTCGAGCTGAGAAAAATATCAAACATAATATGACGCAATGGATTAGGAAGTTCCTTCGTAATCCTTTGGATTATGATAGTCAAAACGCAATTGAGGTCTGAAGACCAAGCTCACTCAATTTATAACAGCAATTAAAAGTACGCTCTCTTTCGAAACTAAGTATAAATAAGCTTTTGAGTTAAAATCGGACGGTGGGAGTTTTACAGATTGACTGTCGTGAACTAATTTTATCACAGTCCTTCCTTTGTCATTAAGTTAGATAAAAATAAAGGTGTTCAGAGCTCCCTGGGGTAAACACTGATTTGTTAAACTTATTTTTAGATCGTGAATACGCTTTGTTTGTGTGGAGCCGCAAATAGAATGTATTATCCTGATACGGCATATGTTGTTGGGTTCCGCCTGAATATTTCATGATTTACAAGGGTATAAATAATGTAATATACTCTTAAGAGTGAGATGATGTAAGTATAATCATATGATACGTTGTGATCTATTTGAACCATAAGGAGTGTGTGTGGTCCATTCACTTTACATCACCGACTTTTAGACGCTGTTAATTATATGACAAAGATTTTGATATCCAATGACACTATCAGTAATAGCGACATTGCAATCACGACTTCAGTGAACAACTGTGATATCAAAGTTGAGATAAGGTATGTGAGTGTAAAGGTTGTTATGGATCATGAAATATCCGTTATTTCCACACAGAGGAAAAAGCAGTGCACCTTTAAAACAATATTAGAAAACAATTTCCACTACGTCTCACTTTCCACGTTTCTTGTGTCGTCATTTGTGGCTCGTGTAAAGGAAAACTGTGACGCAGCGTTTAATGCGCGAGAGACCAGCGCCGCAGTGAAAACACAACATGCACGTGGCCGCAAAGGTCATTTATAGTTCAGCCATAAACAAGACATCGATGGCGAAAGAACTCATTTGCGTAGCAAGGAAATCGTTTTGGTAGAACGAAACTCATTTGCGCAGTGAGGCCGAGGTGGTGACATGATGGACTAAACACCGTGTTTGAAGTGCAGGCGATTACTGCACTTAAGTATTAACATTAATCACGTGACCGAAAAAGTTACCAACGCGTTTTTGTTTTAGTTAATGGATCCTACAGACTATCGTTTAATTAATAACATTATTTAAATAGTATTGGGATGACACCTAAGAAAAAAGAAGAAATTATATTTAAGTAGTCCGTCAGTCAGATAATAAAAAAGACACGTATCTTTTGCTTTATCGTTTTAATAAAAAAGACTTGGAGAAATCGCATCAAAGTTGGGAGAGCTAACTATGTAACAACTCAGTTTAAAATCTACCTAGGCGTGACGTCATGCCACATTTTAACTCAATGTATCGACACAATCTTTTATTTACGTAAAAAAAGAAATAATCACGTCCAATATTTTTGGATAATCTACCAATTTAAACAATCTACCTGAAAGACAAAAAAAATGAAGTCGTCATACCTATTATACCACAAGTACAACTTTCGCAGGCAAAATCAGATCAGAATGCCAATCGAGTCCGTGATATTCATATGGCACCAGAATTAACCCGGTCACCGCTTCATTGAAAACCACAGTCAGTAGTTCATTGAGATTTTTTTATTTACGATGCAATAAATCTGCTCCCACGCGACCTCGGGCCGCCTCCTAGCAACGGTTCGCCCACCGATGTCGAAAAAGGTCGGAACTGACAACGCGTGGTATGTACCTGTAACGCCTTCTTTACTAATATGTGGGATGTAGCGATTGTAACAAACCGATCGATTTCAAAACAGTAACGAGCAATGAACTGTACGTTTTTATTATAAACTACAATGTGCCCGCGACTTTTTCCGTGTGGATTTTGACAAAACATGGGCTTAATTTTTTTGCGGGGAGCCTTAAGTTATTCTTTTTTTTGAACTCTTTATAACATCAGCTATTTTCCCGTCAGAATCTGTTACGCTGTTTCAGAGATGTGAAATGTTTTTTTTGTGTATCTACCGCCTAAACTGTCATATATATATATATATATATATGCATTTAGTAAAAAGTCTTTTATTCAGATATTGCAAACAGACACTTCAATTTTATTTACTTGTTTAGATAACAATACCTCAATAATAAAAACATGATGTGAAGCTGATGAACCACTTCCGTATATGACATGTAAACAATAATTATGAAAGTACTCGCAGTTTAATAGCTTCGAGCGAGAATCAACAATGTATATTGTACGGAGTAATTATATTAATAAAGATGACACAGGTTAATTAAATAAATAAATTAATTGAACAATTGGATGTTATTCGACGCGAAGATCTATTGTTATTTCATGTTCTATCTACTTCCTACTGTAATATTCAATAAAACATATGCCAGATGATTAATATTTACATAATTTAGTTTAACCTATTACGTTTGTAACATTTACTTACCTCGTTTATGTGTTTGTAGGTTTTGATGAGGTCTACGCTGAGTTTTCTTAGCGGTGCTGTCGAGGGGTCTCGAAAGTGATGTGGTATTCGGGCCTGCATTGCCTGGGCAAGCGAGAAGTATTCATTAATAAACGGACGGCTAACATGAAGCAGACAAAAAAAGCAATAAAAGCTAAGGACGTTTCAGGCAGTTGGGACGTTACTACACTACAGACAACAAAACAAAGCATAGGTGTTTGAACTCACGTTAAGGTGAAATCTGCAAAATGAATTCCACCAAAACAGATTTTAAAAGTTTATAAAATAAAAGGCATCATAGGTAAACATAAAAGGTAGAACAGAAAACAAAATTATCATAACATAGATGAAGCTAAGTAAGAGGCGCACGTAGACGCCTTAATACACGAGACGGTTTGTATAAACATCTATTCAATAAAATGTTGAACAATCGGCTCACACCTGAGGCGAACCTACAATATATCCCTAACGCAATCACTGTCGGTAATAACCATATATTAGTCCCGGGACTATTAACGTCACTACGAGTACTCGACGCGCACATCGGTGATTATCTAACAAAGTTTTGTATTGAAACATGTTCACTCTGACAGCATGAGGGAAACCCAATATTTTCGCGCGAGAAACACTAGTCGGACACATATATTAATTAACCCAGTCTAGACTAGGGGTATCTATCGATCGTTGCCAGTTCGTATTCAGCGCTAACTAAATACATCACTAGTGTTTCAGTGAAAGAGAACTTAGTTGTGGTTGGTAATTAGCGGCACTTTACTGACTAATTTATTTACTTGCGCGTAATGTCTAGACGCGCGTGGTAAATGACTCTTTTAATAACAATAGGTGTGGCGCGCGGAGGTCACGGGTTTAAGAAACTTTGAGCATATGCAAGTGCATTATGGCTTCTGGTGAAATTGGGTTTAGAAGCGATCATACGAGATACTTTTTACTTGGGACCCTGACTATAGTTTTGAGAGTAGCAAAATTTATTTGTGTTCAGGACGTTAGTCCCCCAAACTGCCTCGTGCATCATTTACCTGAGCGGGGGTATGGTAGCAGCAGAAAGCTCGGGGGTCGCGCACAGTGGCGCTCACCTGAATGTCTGAGGGCGCGGACATGGACGCCAGCTGGTCTTCGGCGACCAGTCTCCCGTACAGCGGCACGTGGCGCCGCTCGCCGCCGGCGGCCTCCGGCATGCCGCCGCCAACCACGCCCACTGCAACAAACACATACAATACATTACATAAGAGTAGACTGCACCGATACACGTGCGACTGTATACACAAACGATTCTTAAAATCGATGGCATGAAAAACCTTCTGAGGCATCAGAAAACTGAGGATCAACCATCAATCCCCGCAAAATCAGAGCAGCACCCCAATAACACAATAAAAAAAGTTTACTTAATATTGTATGTCAGGAAGTTCGTACCAGGCGGTAAATATGGTAATCCAATAATTCGACTTTAAATAAACTCATCGTTGCTTATAAATAAACGTTGACTTTATAAAAATCTTCGACAAACAGCTTTTTCCAAGTTTCTAACACCGACATTTCGTTATACGAGTACTTATATGCTAAAATCTTCAATTGTTGGTTAAGACTGCAAACACAGCGGTTAACACTTTAGTTTAGTTAGTCATGCACTACTAGCTCAGCATATACATACTTTGATCTTCAGCCTTTAAATGGTCAATGATATATTATTATTTACATTTCTATTTTTGGAGTAAGTACCTACATTTTTATATCACGCAAATGGATGTTTGGTAAAGAAACTCATATTGAAGCTATTCCTCAATTTGGTTTAATCGATGTTATTAAAATTTGAATAAACTGTGGAGAGGTCGGAGATCCATGGCGTTAATTTGATAAAAACCAGTATTAAACTTAGTCATTATTAGTTCGGTAGACGGCGCGGGCGTCGCATCTCAATCAATCTGGTATCGTAATAGCTCAAATTGCCGTGTGAACAAGCTTTATTCACCTGATTGCCGCCCACATACTGCCGGATCCAAATACTTTGTAGGTATGTTAAAGGTGAATGAATCATTCCGGATTGACTTGTTTCACGGACTGCGGACGACGTCATCTCTGCGTTTATGGAAACACGTTAGAAATCGATATTATTAGCGATGGGATAATTTGGAACAGTCATGATTGGACTGGATTCTAAATTCATTGGTGCTGCTGGCTCATGCTGAGACCTTACCGTCGCAAGATTATTTTGTCTCTAGAAAAAAAATGTTTAGATATACAATTTCCACATTATGTAAAGACAGCAAAACAATGTTGTTTAAACTTTACAGCATGTTAAGTTGCTCGTAAAAATCCTGGTTTGTTCCACCAAAGCCGTAGAACAAGTCGCTAAGTATCGTATCGCTGAAGTTCTCACATAGGACTGTCCTCCCGGGGATGCTTCTACATGTCTGAAACCTACGGTTGGGATCTTTGTACACTCATTTTCTTACTTTTACCCATAAAATTTTCATGTTTCATTTAAAACATTTTGAAATACCAGCTCGGCGAAATCTTTTATATTTGCAACAGTCTGCAGTCATATTTTTTTCTCAGCGAATCGAGGAAACGGTAAGTACTTAATGGAAATTGCTGATTATATAAAATCCGTGAAGTAGCAAGAATGTAACTTTCTCCAGGATTTACCAACTTTAAAACAACTTCACACAAAATTACGCGACTAATTCGAGTCTTAATGGCCGTAAATTTCGATCATGAACGTCTTCTCGCAATGAAAAATTCATTTCAACCCGTAAAATTAAATCACCGTATAAAATAAAACCCCGTAAAACAGAGTGTCCTCGGTCGAGTAGATTTGAAGATGTTAAAATATGGCAGTAGGAGAGATGGTAATCAACTTTTCTTTAGTATATATTGTTAGGAGAGTCGAATTCGTTTCAACATGTAATCCAAGGTGTGAATGCGAACTTTATCGTGTTCAATCCAGAGGTCGCAGACAAGTTAATTTAGTCTTATTTATGTACCGTCTGGTACGACGTGACATTTCATAATAAAACACCGACGTTCGAGGCTCGCTATGTACTTTTGCTGAGCGAAAAGTATGTTGAACGTCTCACAAGTTCTCATTACATACGTACACAGGTATATTTTTAAATTGGATTTAATGTCTGAAGGCATTTATTTTTATTGACGCAACAGATGCAGGATAAACCAAAGCTTTAGGGATAAAAAATAATCACAGTAGTATTAAATTAGAAAAATATTGGTACCTACATAGTTTAGGTCATGCACCACATTTACATTATTTTTCTCGAAATTGAGCGGCATTACAGGGAATTGCAGGGGCACATTACGTTCAATATAAAAAAGGCAATATTACTAGCGAAAAGGAACAAAGGGTTAAACCAATTAGTTGCGCTAAAGTAATAGTATATATATATTGCTACAGGTATAAAACACGACTGCATTGTCCTCAGACAATTAATCGCTATATATGTTAAGCAATTTTTTAATTTAGTTGGTGAAGAGGAAACAAGACGAATGCAATACATTACTACATCTGCTGGCTATAACAGTCTTACAGAAGGCCCAGTAAACTAACTTCCGCTAACATTAAACGACAATTAGGAAATTACTGCATTGGCATCGATAAGTTGTATGTAAACATAATACGTTAAGAAGTGTAGCAAAACTAAACGTCATCTATATCTAAAAGTTTGAAGAAAGTAATAAAAAAATATGAAACAAAAATGAGATAAATTACAACCTTTATATTTACTTAATCATGTCTAAACGATGTGCAGAGACAGAGCACTGAAACGAATGATACAAAGCGATATACAAAGTATACAAAAGTATAACACTAAATAATATCAAGCTTCTCGGAATGCGATCTCCTCAACTTAACACAATTCTAATAATTATATTGATCTGTATTCATAATCTAAAAAATATCTTTTAGGTATCCAAATGAATGGTAATCTAATAATTATTTTTAAAAACAAACCTAATAAATTGACGGCTTAGCGGCTTAAAATGACGATCGTGAAATCACTTTATAAAAAAATAATTCAAACCCTAACAACTATTGGCTGTTCCTATCACTTATATACATTTTTTTCCGAAACAATGCTTATTAGATTATATAATTTTCTGTATACACACGAGATATACCTACATGCAAAGAGCAAGGGTAATTCAACTGCTTTTGCAATCATTAACTTAGTTAAACAGAAAGAATGGCAATTCAGTGGTGTCTTCAGTTTTAGGTATGAGGTAAGTAAGGCCTTTGATTTTGTAAATCTCTGAATTAATTTCTAGGAAACAATACAGAGATAAATTATAAAAAAAGCTAGGCACTATATTTCAAAGCGATTTGATCAATTATAATCTAATTTGTCTCAGAGTAAAGTTTTTTAGTTTAAAAAAATATCCGGGAGTCAATTTTCAGAAAAGGAGATTACATTATTTAAGTATTTTTAAAACTGATAAACATCCCCGTAATTTGTAAAAAGAAATTAAGAGTCAATTTGATAGAAATTTGACAGGTTTGTGTTTGCATTAAAAATTTAAGACAAAACGTTTATGCAGATGCTGCCTTTTCGGCTTATCATGGCTATTTCATCTGTACTGAGCTCATCATCCTTCTGCCCTTATCCCAATTTATTTGGGTTCGGCGCAGCATGTATTCTTCTTCCATACATTTCTACTTGCCGTGATCTCAATAGTCACCTCTTTTCTAGCCAAAAAAAACGCACGAAATTTTGTGAAATTCCACGTGGTCGAAGTCGCAGCCACAGCTATTTACTAGATTAATTAAATTGGTAAGCATAGGTTTTTTAACATTTACAAAACAAATACTCACTAGTTTTTATAAAATAATAAATTGCCAGAGTGGCTCTAAAAGTGTTGTTTCTACAATATTATGGAAATTATGGAACATAGAAACTAGTAGGAATAAGAATAGAACTGTAAATTAATGCATGATATATATTACATTTAAACGTAATAATGTTAAATATTCAAAGACTCATAAATGAATAAATCAATATAATAATACTTAATATATTTTTAAATGTATTTTTTTTATATTCAGAAATGTATTTAATATGTATGAATAAACGGAATAATATTAATAGAATGATAACATTGTAAATAGTACCGATTTACATGCTGGCTCCCAGGCAAAATACAGTGAATTATAAGGCCATTAAGACCTTTTTTATAACAATGTTTTTCAGCGAATAAACTAGCAATACATTTGATTAATATGTGTTACACAAGGCCACTTTTTTGTTCCACATTCCATCCTGGCGTATGTTATCAAAATTTTCTTAACTTACAACTTATGCTTTCATGCAATTATGTTTAAGCTGTCGATAGATAAGGTGAAACGATAAGACGGTCACTTTTAGTTAGCCAGGGTTTGTATGCCCAGGACGCTTGATCGTCATTAGTGTAGCCTCTTTTAATGGTCACAATTGATTTTGAAAAACGCCGAGAGGAGTGCTCAAAGGCGCTGAACATAACTTCCTTCAAGATTTAAATGTATGTAACTTACATTTCTTTTATATTTATTTTCAAAAACTTACTTACAGGTTATCTTAACTACCAAGTATATCAAGAGTGGACGGATAAAAATGTTACACCGGATAGCGAAGCAGCACCCAGTTCCGTGCTAGGAATTAACCTGTGTTACTAGGGGCCGCTCCATCATCTCAATAAATACACTTCTTGAAACGTCTGTAGTATAAAAAACAAAATTGAGTTACTGGATTCCCAATTTAGGCGTGCCTGTACATAGGGAATTCATACATTACGTTGCATGTAAAGTCAAAACATAGTTCCTACCAAATTCCAACTAACGCTAGTTTAAAAAAATCACACTATCACACACAGTGTCAATATTGGTAGGCTATCAGGCCTATTATCAAGTACGTATGCGCTCGCGCATTCGTTGTGTTATCGTCACACACACATGTGCATCAACTAGCATGCAACTGCGTAGTTTGTTGTGAAATGTGTACTGTTGTGTGCGAAAATGGTTTCGCGAACTCGGGTATTTGTTTGACAAGGTGCAAATTAAACATGTTTATATTAATAAAAATATTTGCATTTTAGTTTGAGTACTGTTTGCAGGTTAGTTTGGATATTGGGGTCAAGGGTGGATAAAGGTTTTGGTTTAAACATTTACTAAAATTGTCCAAGTGAATGTTAAGTGTTGTGATCGATGAGTGACAGACAATTAATATGAGTGAAGTATCTTGCAACGTATTGCTGAACTTTTGAGAAGTGCAGTGGAGAAAATTTTAGGATATGTATTGTCTTGGAAGACTGGACCCCAAGATTTCAAGTTAGTCGATGTATCATCATTTTTTTATTGATTTTCTCTGAATGATGATAGGTTCGTCATCTTACGATCTATTTATGTTTGCTCCATACACGACAGAATCTACTGTACTGCTTTACCGACTCAATATTATTATTTATGATTAAATATTGCATCATAATGTCAATGTCACAGAATGACATTCTGTAGACAATTAGAAATGTGACAGTGACAAGTAAATAATTCATTTTTGATTTTATATTATTTAAAATGACCAGTCCATTTAAAAGGTTTTGTTTATGTTAACGTTAATTAGATTGGTCAAAAATCTATTATGCTATTTTGACCTTTGTTCTTTAATAGTGTCCTGAGACTTGATAAAGGAAAGAAACCTATCTTGACCCGCTCGAGGTAAAAAAAGTAAATATTCAAAAACTTGGATACTTAAGTAATGTTCCAAATTACAATATGTTTGTATTAAGTATTTAGGAAATTATCTAAAAGAAATATTTATTATGTGTTTTAATTTACTAGTTTGCTATGCAAGTGGCCGTAATGTTATGATTTTTATCATAATAAGAGATCACTAAATTTATAAGGATTAATAACGTCGAACAGAAATAGTCGTAGTGATTCATAATGAAACATGTTTGCATTGAAAGGATGACGGCAGTATTAGTATTTATGTAGGCTAGTCAGTCTTCAGTTAATCGAACGTAGCAAGACTAGAGTCAGTTGTCAATAGAGTGCATCTTCCAAGACGCATGGCAGAATCGTTAAACCAATAAAATTCTCGTGGCATACATAAATATGTTAAAATTATCTACATCCGGATAACTCAACTCTCCGGACGCTCAGATGAATGGAAGTACGACTCCGCTCCGATTGAAAATCAGGCCGCATCCGCCAATTAGCATTACAAACATTCTTAGTTCCGTATACCTACTAAAACAACTGAAAATCTAACAAAATGTATTCATTCATCGTTGCCAAGTTTATACTACCAAAAGACTTTTCACAGCATAAATAAAATTCGATACCCCACTAAATTCACTTTCTTCCCATGTCAATAAAATACACATATTTTTCAATTTGATTATCTGCCAATGACAAAAGGCACAACGCCGTTTGCCTTTCATGACATAGACGATAAATACATTAAGACCATATTATGACAATTCGGCGTAGAAAGGCGGCACGCGGCGAAAGCGCACGCGATTTCTGTACCCGAGCAACGACGATCGGTGATATTATAACAAGTTTGCATTTAAACTGCGCAATAAAAGCGTCCAGGGTATGTAGAGCCCTGCGACAAGGTCGTGTTCCCCCTTAGAGATCGGACTGTCGTAGTGCAAAGGGAGGTGTGGAAACGCTATATGTGACGAAGGTATCGGGCCGACGAACGGCCGGAGACGCGCCGCTATGTCATCGCTGTGCTGCAAACGTTCGGAACCGGCCGCGGTGCCGGCCGACAACCTGTGGTAGGTATGTCAGGAATGTGATTAGCCTCCGGTAGATTGGCGTGGGAGGTGCAAGATACCAGCGTTCGCTGTTTACGAACCGCAATTGCAATTTTCAGTGTTAATTAATTTAACGCCTTATGTCCACATACACTGCTATTGTTTTTAATTAACTTGTGTGCTCATTTGCTCAATTGATATCTATCGCGTGGTTAGCAACCAATAACAAACGAATATCGTAATAAAATTAACAAGGTAGTAGGTATGGCAGATTACGTCGGTCTAATGATTATAATACTAGGAAATCATGTGATAGTTAAATGTTAAATCTAACAACTTTAACGCTTGCTTGTTTGGAACGAAATACCAACAAATTTGATGGATATTGGAATATGACCGGATTTACCACTGTTCTGTGCTAAAAGTCAATTTGTTGTGGGTCCAGTTAGAACTTTAATTTAGTACTATTACGCATAAGGTCACATTAAAACCGTGTCATGGAAGCTTAAGTTAAATGTATAGCCGATCGCGGTTCGATGTAACTGCGCAGTTCTCGGGGCGAGACTTCGAAGAATCCATTAAGGCGATCTCCTTGACGCATTACTGGTACCTAGCAATACCACTCTGGGGACTATATATGATAACAATGTTAAACTTACTATTGACAGGTTCACTTTCGTAATAGGTATCCATCACTTCACTACACTGCACTAAACTAAATTGTAAATTGCACTACACAAAAAATCACTAATTTAGCGTTTTAAGTCACAAATAAGCACTTGGGCAAACCAAACATCGTAAGAAATCCTCGTCCGGAGTGGACGCAAACAAGCAAATGCGCTCATCGTGTTTTTACACCGTCTAAAACTGTGGACACTTGAGTATTTCTTTGTGGATGAGCACAGAACGTAGTTGTCAAAGTATCAATGCGTCGGTGAGCGGTGGGCCGACATCGTCGGACGTCCTTGCCCGCGTCACCCGCGTGTTATTGTTGTGAAACAATGTTTATACACGTGGCGGCGTTGATGCGCACTTCACGTCTCCGTCGATAAGGACGCTATGTCGGCGCGGCCAGCCCGCCACAACTAACGCGCGAAACCAATGCTTGCTAGTAATAACCGAACGGAAGGCCACGTGATTCTGATGACAAACGCGTCGGTAAACTATACACTGACCGACCGATCGAGCCATGCTTATCGGTGAACGATTTACTATCAAATCTCCATGTCGAGAAATTATTACCTACGTGTTTTACTTTTTAAACAAGTTTTCAACTCGTGACGTCTTATTGTAACTTAATAAGATGTAAGAATAAAATAATAAAACCTAATCTGTAAGAAATCCCATTACTTTCTTTTAGAAGTTCTACTCAAAGGAATAAACTTGAGTTTACGCCCGCAGCGAAATTCTAGTCATTACTCAAAAATATCTTTGAAGTAGGTATTAGGGGGAAAAAAGCGCAGGACCCGCACCTCGGAACAGTCATATGCATAAAACTACACGAATTCCTTTTTTCTCGGCTGCTGCCAGCCACGCAATTTCTCCGATTGTATGCAAATCCTCGACGCAAACAAAGAATGAAAAAGCACCGACGCAGACGTTCGCTCCATCCCACCTGTGTCCCCCCATCGCGTCCGTCTGAGCTGCGGCGGGCAAACTAGCGACCGTTGCGACGCAATCCAACCGAGAGCCGCACCGTAAACAACCACGATATTATTCCTGAATAGATCTCATCTCTTTACATATCGACCGCCACCGTCTTGTCGAGCACGCTTTTATTAGCCGTCTTCAACTTGTGAATTATTCAGCGAGTATTCTGTTAAGCACTTAGGCAGAAGAATAATGCATCCAGTAGATTTTCATAGTGGCAGGGTCGGCGGGCGCGTCGCATAAACATCACCTTGGCCCGCACGCGCGGCCCGAGAGAAAAATAGAATCGAATGCATCAGAATGTGACCCATTTATAATGAAGTGTGCGATAACAAATGGGGACGACTTATTGTGTACGTAATCTGTATAAATTTATATCATGACATATTCATATCATTCTCATTAGTAAACAATGCTAAATTACACGGTTACTACTATCTTGTATTTGCGATTGTTTTTATTGAGTTTCTTTTGTTGGCAACAGAGGTGTTTATTGACAATTGCTGGGAAAAAACCGGCCAAGTACGGACCACGCATAGTAAAGGGTTCCGTTGTGGGGATGAATATTTACGCATGCACGACATTGATTTTATCGACAGCAATATATAAGTTTGTATTTCATAGACACTGGTAAAAAACAATAATGTTATTTTTACGGTTGGAAACAAATATATTCCATCCCATATCTTAAAAACTAGACTTAAAAAATATATTTTAGGCGCTAAACATATGCTGCAACTTTGAGCTCCTGTTAGCAACCGGCAACTCGCAACTAGCTGTTTTTACAATTTTCATATCATTTTGAGAAACTGCGCAGACGTAGCAACTCTAGTTACAGGCTTCTTGTTGTTGGAATTCCCAACCGTTAATGAAAACTTTGCTAGTTACTGAAAGTTAAGTTGCTGCGTGTGCGCGTCTTCGAAATATCTTTTCTTTTTCATCAATCAGTGTCATTTATTAAGAGTGCTACCCCCAATTGATTTTATTCATAATTTCACTACATAACATCTTTTTTCCAAATTACATCGAAATACTATTTTTCCATCATCATGCTATACTATCTCGGAGTAAATAATTGACTGTGTAACATCCGGGCGGTACGGACGGACAGACGGATAGGTCGAAATTCGAATCGAATTCCGATTTGCCATTTGTCTACGGAACCCGAAAAATACATAACGTTATTGATTAGTTTTACGTGACATAAACGTGGTAGCGATTACACTGTTGTTGGGGGGAGCCTCATTTGGCGCCATTTGGTTTTTATTCGAGAAACTTCGCGTATAATTTTAATGCGATTGTCTAATTTGAGAAGTTTTATACAACAGCTCAAGCGTGTAATTCATTAACCTAAGTGACAAATATGTACTCGTGCCGTGTATCTATATTTTTCTCTAAACCCCCTCTCCATTTAATTGCTTAACGTTGTTGCTATATTCTAGTCAGGTAAATAGTTTTGGACAAAGCCAATAAAAATAACAGTTGACAATAAATCAACAAATCAAAGAGATTTCTAAGCACGAAGGTCGTAAAGTTGCAAGGATGTCATTAATTAAAAATAGAAACGTTGCGCTGTCACTGCGTCAGCGTCGCATCGTCACAGACGTCGTCGGCGGCGCCGGTGTGGCAACCGCGGCACGCTGCAGATGGAAGCACGCGAAGCCCGCGAGGCCACAGGACGGGTCCAAGGCAGGTTTAACGGCCGGCCGCCCGCCTGTCTGGCCGTTCACCCGGGGCCCGCGCGGGGGCGAAACGTGCGCGAAAACACCGCGCCCGCGCCGTTATTGCCTCACGCTTGAACCACACATAGCCAAACGTTTTCCTTTGTCGTGTTATCTCTTTCTGTTTCTTACTGAACGTAAAGGACGCGGCGCAAACGCACTGAGTGTGGACACAACACTAGAACAGGCAGATACAAGGAAGCGATACACGATTGTGTATCTTATCGATCACTAAGCGATGGATTGGATCGGACTCCAAAATCTATACGAGTGTTGTTGAACTTGACTCGTCAACGACATTTGGCGCGGTTTTGGTTCTGATAAGTCGTTTTAAATATTTTCCTTGGTTTATGTAGATTGTTTATTGCAATAATGACCGCAGACGGTGGGTTGGCAATCCACTGTGTACACAACTCGACATCTAGAGCGTTACTATAGCGTTTAGTTCTGTTTATCCCATAACAGAACAAGAGTATGAAGATAGTTTTAATTTTCGATCAACTGCCGCAAAGGATTTACGCCAAATAAATTAATGAATTAAACACGCCTCCTGTGTAATTAGGATGAACAGCTGTTCAGCAGTCGGGTTGAATATTTACCAAAAAGCGTGCGGTCTCGTTCGGTTCGGCTAATCTTCGACAAATGAAGGGTCTTTTACAGTTCACTCGATTGTTTTGAACTCGTACTTAAATCCCAACTAATCACTTAGCCCGATTTCCTCAATTTGTCTGTCAAACGAGATAAAGATTGTCAGAAAACAATAACATCGATTAATGTTTATTAACTTTCGTTTGAGCTCGGCCGTGGTCGATGCTTCGCTTTGTTGTTACGCCAGCAGATATTATATTTACGTTGGTAATTTTAATTAATCGCCTGGTTTGGCTTCAAACGAGAAATAGGTTTATAAAGGTGCTGTATTCTTATTTACCGCAACGTTTACGGGAAGGATATCTTTTTGCATCATAAAGCTGCTCCTTAGTAAAAGCCCGATACATTCGTATGCGTTTGCTGTGTATTATTTAGATACTGCACTGCACCGAACGTAATGAAATTGAATTACATTGATTTTGAAATTTATTGAGCAAAGAAAAGCATGCCCTGTAGAACTAACCTTTAAAACAAGAAGTAAGGCCTCGCTGTCTGAGTTTGAAATATCAAATGCGTCATAGATATTCGGCGGACAATTTACTTAGGATCTCAAGACACCGACGCAGACCATTGTCCAGCATCCGAGCGAGATAAGTGTGTCGTTCTAGATTGTGCAAGCGGCCACCGTTGCGGAGTCGATGTGCAAAAACCGTCGGCGGTCAACGACGCTGGGGCCCGATGGGGATGCGCAAGCGCAACACCACCAAAACGGACACCGGCATTACTCATTGTTCATATTTATTATTATGTTATGAAACAAGATACTCAATATACTTAAATCACTCACAATTGGTTCATTTACTCAATTGATAATCAGATTTAAGGTCAAAAGATTAAATATAATTATAATAATTACTAGGGTCCATGATTAAGACTGCTTTCTGATATCCGTTAAATGACGATCAATTTAGCGTGGTCTTGAAAGGTCTCGAACAGGAAGTCGAGCTAAGGGCAATGAACACTCGAGTGTGAAGGTCGCAAACTTCTTGTCACAGTTGGCACTATTGGATAAACTGATAAAAATATTGTATCGGCTTGTTTTACTGATGAAAAACTGTTTACAGTTTACATTACTTGGTGTAATTTGCCAAGTAATCTAAGTCATGAACATTATAGTAATTAAGGAAAGTTAATTTCTTTCTTAGTGCTTAAAAAAAAAGATAGTGCAAACTTTTTAAAACGAGCTAACATCAGACGTCACACATTCATCCAGTTACCGTTAAGGCATGATGCTTTCTATACTCATTCAATTATTAAAATAACAGCAACGTTGGACGCGCAAAAACCTTAGCTGTCGGTCGATGACACCGAGGGGCACTTTAGGGCTGACTCCGTCATAGTTCGTCAACTTCGTACCATAGTATAATAAAATACTTAATTTATTTTTCCTTAATAATAAAGCACTGAGTGGAAATAGCGTGTACATAATAATACTTAAAAAAATTACCTTATTGATATCAGATACGCTTTCTAAAGAAAGATTTTTTTAGAGAGAATGTGTTTTCAATTGTAAAGGAAAAGATAAAGATATTTAATACGTCGGACACTCGTATGTATTGTGTTAGGCGAGACATAATCCAATTACATAATGTAAGTACCTAGTTAGTGCGCAATGAAATCGTGGTCGCAGAAAATAATGGGTCGCGATCACTGGCCCGCCGGAGAAATCTTAACCATTAGCATAGGGTACCTGAATGCCGTGTGCCCACACACTTTGCCCACGCCGCGCCGCCCGCGTATTGTCCTCGCCTGCCATGTATGAATAACTACCCCAAACGACTTGTTATTGAACTCTGATATTTCAATTGACCGTATTGACGGAAATGTTTCGTACTTGCCACGTTAATTGTGTTTTTTGTAACAATGGAATTACAGCCTGTTGATAGCATGATACTGCTGCCTAGCCTTTTCCTAACTATGTTGGGGACGGCTAACCGGATGCAGCTGAATACCAGTATTTTACATGTTATACGCCTGTACATGTACAGCATGATAATTGACAAATATCTTTCCTGTTCAAGCAAAAGCGTTAACTTAACTTCGTGTTGCTCTGAATTTCATTAAAACGCGGCGCTCTTTTGGGCTTAATGTTACTTTATTACGACTTCTGACCTAAGAAATTTCTAATTATTCGAGACAATTTCACCGGCACAATGCGTACAGACAATTTTGGTGGGGAACGATAAATCGTCGTTCCGCATTCCGATGTGAAATTCATTCACAGGTCGTAACGAAGTCGTCTAGACTGTGTGTCGGAGAAAGGTGACCATTCACCGGCCGGCGTGACTCGCGAGGCGGTCCGACTCCGCTCCCACCAACGTGTAAGTAACTGGTTAATAATCGGCTTCGTTATCATGTGAACACATTTTTTTTATGGTTTTTCGTACACTCTGCAGATACCGTTCGATTCAACAGTTAAAGACAACGTTTAAAAGTTATGGGAATTGTTCAAATCATCATCTGTATGACCCTGATTGAACTTGAGCAATCACACAATAACGAAACTTTACGACGTTTATGTTTGATTCACAATCTGGCAGTAATAAATATTCTCATAATCTTGTAAACAGCAAGGCGGTATCGGCACAAAGTACAAAACTAAATAATGTAAGTCTTGTAAGCGACCACTTTCCAAACAACACGATATCATCTACATGACGGCGGTGCACGAGCGTTTGGTTTTAATGACAGCGCACCGTGAGGCCAGCATCCGCGTAGCAACAGCTTTCAGACAGTGAATGAAAGTTGATCGCGGCGGAAAAAATGCGAGACCGCCGATGGTTCCGGCACAAACGACCGCCGTAAATATTTGGCACTCGAATCCGAAGCTGCGGCCCGACCACCGCATTACAATTTTCATCGACATTTCAGAACCCTCGATTTTTTTAAATTACATCTCAGCTCTGTCTACTTTTTTTTATAATGTTTATGTCGCGGGACGAATTCGCTCCTTCTAATTTATTCTACTAAAATTTTGTTTCCTCAAACATTTTGTGATAAATTAGCATGTTTTATTTCGCATTCATGAATCTCAAATAGGTTGTTAGCAAATTTATCTGAAGTCTTCATCCTTATCCTTATAAGCAAGGAAGATTTCGCATTTACCCAAACGACTTCTACGGAAATCCCTGACGATTATTTACAAAGAACGTTCACCCGTAAACAGTGCAAACAGCTGCCAAGGTGGCCACCTAGTTTCTTTTTTTTTTCGTAACATATTCGAAATAAAATGTCCGTGATTCATATTCTTTGTGAACGATTTATTTAATATTGAAATATAATCGTATCAAGTTAGTACTTAATTTTAAAATATAAATGTACTTAATTTATTTGGATTTCGCAACATTTATATTATTTCTTTCACTGTACGTAATCGGATATTGTAAAATGATTAAATGTAAATTTCAATACGGGGTAACATGTCCCGATTTTCCAAGAAACTGGGTATTAAGAGCAGTCTTTGTGTTATTTAGAACTGGCAAATGCAACGATCTCCGGTTGAGTGCCAAAAGCGTGGGAGGTGAGAGTCGCGGGCATCACCACCGGAAAGTCGAATAAAATATAGGTGTTACCGACTTTTAAGCGGGTCATCATACTGACAAAACTGCTGTTTGATGTTACAGAGATCGTTATTAAATTACAGAATTAATTATATTGCAATAAATGATGTAGTTAATAACGCTTCTCAAGCAGTGTTTAAAAAAATAAATACGATCGTCAAATGATGCGATTTACCCAATCGATATGCTCGTTCGTTAGACTATTACCGAAGACGTAGTCGTGTTATCTAATAAACGCACCAATGCAAGCAGCAATCACCCATATATGCGAGGGTTGAACACAGAATTAGGTTAAAGGTTGGGGAGGTCGACGCCGCGTTTACAGTTTTAGGGTCGAGGCTATACGGAACGATCATAATTCGCCCAAAAATAAAGTCTAAATTATGTCATAAAACAATCTGATATTTACAGTGTAAAAATAATTTGTTGAAAGGGTATTTGTAGCTTGTAGGATACGCGGTAACTGGTTCATGTTATTTGTTATTGTTGATTGATGGCTACGAAATGTAGGACATCAAATTTAAGACTTAAATTACGACGAGATATTTTCATACGAAATTCTTGACTTGGTTTCGTCTCTTTCGAATATGTATACCTATGTAATGCTGCGAGTGGGAATCTTACTTGAGAGGTTTTATTGCGAGTCGGCAAATGGTTATGTTTCAGGTGTAAAATAATTAATGGCGTGTGTATTGGAAAACAGTACAACTCTACAGAGCGCCAGTGGAAAATCGGATTCAAAGGGATGTAGGGCAGGATGTACTTATACCCTACAGGTGGGTCACAGAGGGTTGTGTGCATTCAACAATGTACACCGACAGGGCTTTATCCACCTGCATTTGTTTAGCCTGTTGTATTATTAAAGGAGGTCATAGCATGGAAAATTGTGTTATGTCCATTGAATCAAGGGCCCATATGATTTGATTCACTTGGATTGTTGCAGGCTGGGGTAAGATCAAAAGGGATAGTTTACTCAGAGTTAAGAGAGTGAACATGAGAGTTGAGAAACTTTCTGTTTGGTATTTATATGATCTGGTTATAATTACTTTAGCTACCAGTAAAAATCAACTTGATGTCATGGACAAAATACGTGTTCAGATGCTGGTAAAAAGCTAAAACAAATAAATGGTTTTCTGGTGTCAGCTTAGCATAGACTTCATCCCTTAGTTCAGAAAACTATAACTTAAAATCTGTTGCAGAACATGACTGTCATTTGTGTCTGATTGGCTGCTGTTGTGTCTATCAACTGATCTACTAAAGTTTGATAACTTATTTCCTTATCTCAGGTTAAAATTACCATTCTTTTATAAAGGGCGTTTTTTTAGAAATCAGGGGTCAATGCTTCGTGTAAAAAAGTTTGTTTGAATACAGGAAGCCAGTTCGTAATTTTCTGTTTATCAAAAACTTTGGTATTTCAGGTGCTCCATTTGATATTTTTGGATTCAGTGTATAGCTGATGATTTTTCAAGTAGAATTTGTTGATTGAATAAGGATTGGAGTCTAATTTCTAAACTACTCAAACAACTAAGAAAAAAGCACAACTACCCTACAAATGTAATATAAGTGTACTATGGCAAAATTAAGTGATGTAATGTGCTCTACAGGAATGATCAGAGTGAAATCTCTGGTGGTGTTTGGCAGTCAATATGGTGAAATGGAACTCTATGCAGTCATGCTGTAGTGAAGGAGGACTACTTGACTACCCATTCTAACTACTAATCCAAATTATGTGATTGCATGGTACAGAATCATGTTTGTTGTTGGTGTAGTTGCGAAATTTTGATGTTATCATTATACTTACACTTGTTTTTGGCATTCTCATCCATGAGCATGTTGAAATGGTGGTGGCGGTTCCACGCAGCCATTTTGCCTTCGTGAGGAGCCCCGAGAAGCACCAGGGCCGCCCCGGCGGGCCCAACTCCGTCTAGGGGCTCCAGTGTCCTCAGCGCACTACAACTTTGTCACACACTCATAACCCAAGGAACATAATATATCTACCACACACTCGCGCTCAAAACGCCGTCGCCCCGGACGGCGGTGTCATCGGCGCCGACGCGCGGCGCACATGCCTTGCACTTCCGCTCCACGCACTTATGCACACGCGCGTAAACAAGCACGATCAAAACGGCACCGAGCGGTGATTCACCTCTAACGCCCGTCGCGCTCCGCACTGCAGGCGACTGTAGCGGCGCCCGCGAGCCGCAGCCGACTGACACCCAAACACTCGTCCCGTGTCACGTGTGCGCTGCACCTAATCACATCAACACTATCCCGCACTATTTAATTCACACTCGATTAAAAATCACCGTCCAATATTACCTACAAATTAATGAATTCAACCGAACGCGATGCGAGCGAGCAAGACGCGCGACGCGGTTTCCCTTCGCCGATCCGATCCTCACTGCTCCGAATCGAACTCGCGAACAAAATAATAACAAATGTGCATGAGATGCTCGCTATAATATGTGCACGTGGGTTGCGTCACAGACAGGACCGACTAAATATTATGAAATCAATTATACCGATCTGATTGTTTCAAAAATTACGACGGAATGCTTCTGAATGCAGACAGTTGATGGCCAGCAAACGAATATAAAATTTTATGAAATACGAACTTGACTGTCGCACTCACAAGTATCCAATTGATTGCCTAATCAATAGTTTTAAACAGTATAATTACAACACCAATAACTACACTATTTGTAAACAAAACACAGCCCGTAACACATTCAGAAAATAACAGTTTTGAACAGTAAACGCGAACGCGTTGATCAAGCGCGACAAATAGGACAAAACATGGCAGACTCGAAAAGCACACGAATGTTGTCTATGGTCAATTTATTTTTATCGCTCTACACAGAAAATAAATTGGTATTTTCGATGTCTTCCTATTTTAATCTATGTTTTGGAATTTGAATTAGTACATGTAAATATTTAAACAACAATCTGTTATTATATAAAAGAATCTAAGAAACTAAAATTATATTCACTTCTAAAATTTCAAATAACTTTTATTTTTCTGGTGGGAAAGCTAGGAAATCAATAGAATTTTGCTTGTATTGGAATGTAACACTATGCCATAGACTAAAAATGACGTGAGTATTGCCAGAAGTTAATTTTCACATATAATAAATTCGTTCCTTTCATTCATTCATTCCGAAACTAGGTAGCGAGTTGGCGTCGGGTGTGTTTATGTTGCCTGGCTTAACAAGTAAATAATAAATCGATTTATATCATCATCAGCCTAACCTTTTCGCGACTATATTGGATAAAGGCATTTCAATTAGAGGTAACTTCGTGCTTAGTGGTTAGTGGTGATATTGTACAGACACATAAACTCAAGCCTTTTTCATTTTTCGTTTACGGTCATAAAGCCGTTCATACACGCACGCCAGTTGCAAGTACTACACACCTGAGTTTTATGAAGGACATAACCAATAAGGCCAGTGGACGTCGTTCTAGGGCGTCCCTTCCCGGCTTTTCCGCATACATCTTCCGTCATCTTCGCATACCTACTACGTTTACTACTTTATTTTATGGTTTTCCTTCTTAGGACCCTCTAAATTGTCATGAAAGTAGTTATTTTTTTATACATCGCCTATTGCTAAATGTAATTCACGATTGAAAATGTTTGCTTGTACTTTTTCTGGGTTCGACCTAGAACTGTGGCAATCTATTTTACACAGTACATAAGAATAGTTATTAAAACTATTCTAATGTACTGTAATGTATGTATATGCTTCTTGGTCCATCCCGGGCCCAAAACGGGTAACTGATAATATAAGGTAGTCAGCAGGTTTTTTTTTCAGCTTCTAATAGTATCTTGGATTCCTGATGTCAGTTTTGTCACGGAAGGAGATCATCAAAAAATAATAAACTGCCTACTCAAATATTATATTTATTGAAATATATGAAATTTTTAGGATTTTGAGAGGTTTGAATATTTTTTATTTTACTTTACGATTTTTTTTTTCTTATTTGTACAAATACAAGTGACGAATGAAAATGTAAAGTTTCGTTCAACATCAACATCAAATCGTTCCGTTGTTCGCATAGTTGAATTCGTATAATCTGTGGTACCATCGTACGTACACTGTACAGACGTTCTACATCTTGAATTACGTATCTCGTGTTATATATCTTGCTGAATTTGTTGCAAATCCTCAAGTTTTCCTACTTAAAAACCAAGAAAACATTGTGGGATTGACCTCAATATCCACTTACAGAAGTTTAATAACATCCAGTCATCCAAGTTCTAGTGAGAGAGGTGTACTGACTACTACGAATTAAGGGACGCATTGTGCGTCATAACTTTAACCTATTTCACTTTACTAACTGTGGTGTTTATTCTTCATCATTCAGCGTAATAATAGAACAATGCCAAAAAATGGCGGAAGAATTAGGAATTTTAAAAACAGTGAGCATTTTGGTAAGTGTTTAACGATTTGTTTTATTTTTTTCCTGTTTGGCTGATGGGCCTTCCCAACAGACGTCATGGTTTTTTTGTAATGGTATACTTGTAATGAATTTGAAATTTTCTACTTATTAACCTTGTCCATCGCTATTCTAGCACACTCACAAACGAGCTAGATGGTTCATGAATATTGTGATAACTGATAGACACTGCTGAAATAAACTTTGTTTACAGAACATGACGACAGATCGCACACAAGTAACACTCGGCGCGTTAGTTTCAAGCCAGGTACGAATAAGGGAAAAAACAAATGGAACAATGCCAAGCTACTGTTGGACGATGATATTGATATGACAGGATCTGCTGGAGGTCCACATGTACATCGCAATCGAGCATTTAGAGGCCGTGGAGGTCGACTCAACTCTCCAGCACCGAGATCAGGCCATGGAATGATCAAGAAGAAGTTCATTGCTGGTCCACTACCATGGTACCAAATTATCATTCCATATGGAGCCAAACATGAGAAAGATGTTATTCTTAGGACACTACTAAGCTACATTGCACCGGATATCTTTGTACCGCACTACTACAAGATCAACGGCAATGCTGCAGTTTTCTATGTGGACGATGTTAAACTTGCTGAAAAGCTATTCCATGCTGACAGAAAGATTACAATGTCAGATGGTTTCAAGTTAATGGTAATTGTAAGGAATGCTGTACCAAGTGTTGCTATTGATGCTGAGATGAAGGAGAAGATGAAGTTGGCCATGTCAAAGAGATACAATGCCACTACAAAGGCATTGGATTTGACTAAGTTTCATGCAGATCCAGGTAAAAATACCATCCTTTAAATGATTAATGACCACATGGATCTACTTTAATAAAAAATATGGTCTTTAAAATTGAAAATTAGCACATGGACTGATTTGCTTGAAATAATATTTTGAAAATTAAAACATGTGTAGAAATAATATGTTCTGATTATTCATTTATTCTGAATTTAAAAACTATTCAATCAAAATATTTTAGTAGTCTTAGCTTTTAAGGTCAGTCCATGTGGTTAATATGAATTTTAAAGACCAGTCACCAAAATTTATACCTCACTTATTCACTTTATTACCTCAGTCCTCATGGTCCGACTTGCATAAATATTGTTTTGATAGTAACCATGAAAATAGAAATCAAATATTTTGAAAATTTATTTACTCTTATGTTGATAACTAATAAAACAATATATTTCAGCAGTCTTAGCTAACTACAGAAGCTCACTTGACACTTAAGCAATACATAAGACTTCCCCAGCGTTGATTGCAACTAGATTTAAGTAATGTTTGGGTCTTTAGTGAGCATCTCTAATACAGGTCTGAGTAAGATAGGTGAATGCTGATGAAAGCACAATCCTTGTTGCGGAATACTGTCCTTATAAAACATGTTTCCACAACACCATAAAAGAAAAAGCTCAGACAGAGGACATTTTCTTATAATTATGTATTTTTCAGAGCTGGCCGATATTTTCTGCGCACTGTTCCGTCCAGTTATTATGCTAGCTGCTATTGACATTATTGCTGAAAACATTCCTGATCTTGAGGCATTAAACATCAATGACAACAAACTTCATGGCATTGAACATCTCAAGATGCTCGCAACTAAATTGAAGAGCTTGAAGATTTTGTATATGGGAGATAACCGGGTAAGTTTGAGTCTTAACAACAATAATAATAACATTAAAAACTGGTCTTCTATAGAATTATTTTGACAACACTGTATAATGGGTAAGCTAATTTTAATCATTAATTAAAATTAGACGAAATCTACAGTCAAACAAGCCATTTGGTATACAAGTAACTTACTTCCAACTGCTAAACAATATTGTGGGTGGACTGAGTAGCCAACTGTGTGCCATTAGCTTAAAACAAAAATGCCATCACAGTCACAAATAGATCTAGACTATGCAATGGCGTTTAAAGTTTAAAAAAGTTATTGCACATAGAATAACAGAAAGATGAATATTTTTGCATCAAATTGACTGTACAGTTGAATACTAAATTATATTATCATTTAATTCTCCTTCTAGATACCATACATCGGATCCTTGGAACCATTGAAGTCATTACCACTGGTGGAGCTGTATCTGAAAGGCAATCCGTTGTTGGCCAGGTTTAACGATCACGAAATCTACGTCAGGTAGTGTTACAGAACATCTATTGGTGGAAAACCTCATATTGTAGTACACTTCTCATTGAAAAGCTTCTGGAGAATTTGCAAAAGCTTATGATAGGAGTTAATAGGCTGTTCTATTGGGGACATACAGAGGGAGAATGTTTAGTCTGACACTATGCTCAGCATATTTGGGTGATCTCCCAAATATGCTGAGCATACATCTTGGTAGAATACTTACACATCCTAGGAAAATAATAATATTTTTGTGTTAAAACTACATTATTAATTCAACAAAAATTATTTTATTAGTGGAATGTCTTCTTTAATTATTTAAACAGGAGCAGAATTGTTACAAGTTCATTTTTAATTCTTTGTATACTATGAAATTTGATCTTATTTTTATATCTGGGAAATTATTTAAATCATGTACGGTCACGAAATTATATGATTCTACTTCCACAGTACTAAAGGTTATTTTTCTAAGAGGTTTTCATGAGAATTACATGCGCCTGGGATGCCAAAACGAAATTAATTTAAAAACTTCTTAAGCTTTTCTTTCTGCAAATGTTATTTCTTACAGCCTAGACATTTTTGCTCCTGTTTTTTTATTACATTTCAGAAACTGCAACCACCCTTTCCAGAACCTAGAGGTAAATCTAGGTCGAGGACACGGTCGCAGGTTCAACGTCCTGCAGAATTTAATCACAACAATTTTCATTATATTATGCAATCACATAACAACAAACTTGAATGCAAGATGAATGTTTCTTGTGAAAGGATTCTTACGTCATAAACAAAAATTAAATATGCAGGGTGTTCAAATACTGAATTAATATGATTTCATTTTGATTACACAACATTTCGTAATAATATCTTAGTGTGAAACGACGTCTTGCATCCCGGTTGTTGGTATCTTATGATTCAAGCTGCTACCGTGTTATAGTTTGTTGCATACCAGAAATTATACTCTGTGCATGAAGTAAGGAATATTGATGTGTAGAATTTTGCATTTAGTTTTTGAATACGAATATGTTTTAAAATGTTGTTTTGAGTATTATTGGACTGAGATTTTTCGTTAAATTTCGATGCAAAAACAAAAACTGTTTGCGTGCAGCCTCTGTTCTATGTTTTCTACTTTATGATTTGCATTCTTATTTTGAATTTATGTTGGAATTTTGGTAAACATTACATGTGAACTGTTATCGTGCTGTAATATAAAACTGAACATATTTAATAAACATATTAAGATTTATATAAAGCGTCGGAAGTATGTACAGTCGGAGAAAATAATTAATTAATTTATGGGGTAAAATTGAAATAACCCTGTAAATTGATGAATTGTGTCAATCAGCTAAATAATTAATTTCCCTGACCGTAATAACACCCAGAAATAATGTTTTTTTTTGTTATACTGTATTTATTACCCATGAATAGTGGGTGACGAAATAGATAATATTCATGGAAATCTGATAAAATTATAGATAGATACAAAAGAGGGATATACATACAATATGTGAATGAGATATCCATGATTTTATCAGCATGATATGTAGGCATGCATAGCTTAAAAATAAACATAGGAGAAGGTGGCTGCATATGTATACTGCAAACAAGTCAAAAAAACATTTTACATAATAGGAGTTTAATACAAGCATTCTGTATTTTTCCGTACTTAGGGTATAAATTGGACAAGATAAAGTATCAAAATAAATACTTGCGTTCAGCATTCTAATTGCGACACTTACTTGTAATCACAATCGTTTCATGTTGTTTAAATAACAACACACATTGCTTTAAAATACTTGTCAAGTAAACCAATGTTTCAAACGTGAAGCAATGGTTTCGTCTGAAGTAATATAAAATTGAAGTGATTGTCATAACATGTTTGTGCCATAATTAGGGTGCATATTTCCGTAAACGCGTTCCATAGCTTGTCTTATTAATACCCTAAGATATAAATACTGAAACTTACTTGTGACGTGAGTTTCAGTGATATTTGTGTTTCATGCCATTGCTATACTGTTTGTTGTCTCCAGTGATGTCCGGAAGAAGTTCCCCAAGCTGACCAAATTGGTAAGAATGATTATATTACCATTTTTTTTCTTTATATTTTGAATGTACAATTGTGCTGTGTGACAGGTTGGCCAACCAGATAGAGATGTTCAGTCTTTTACTGACAATTGGCAGATGAGGGTATGATGTGGGCTTTGATTGGCTATGACACAAGTAAGCAAACAAAACGTCAAATTTGACAAAATTGTAAAATACCAAAAACCATTTTTTTATGCATTGTCAAAGAGGGTAAGATCATGGTTTAATTTGCGCTTTTGCTATAGTAAACACAAACAATACCACATCATTCAGAGCACTCATTGTTCTAACTATTACTTTTCCTATATTTTCAAGTAAGTAGTGGTTAAGGCCAGTCATCAGTCTTTATTTAAAACATTAACTCTTCCATGTTTCCTTACACTAATAACCACTAAACTTGAACCAAACTAAAATTATCAGAAATCTTTTTAAACAATTACCTACAATTAATATTACCTGACAGGATGGAGTGGACCTGCCTCCAGCCATTGGTTTCGATGTCCTAGAAGACGTGCGCCTACCACTTCGTCAGCAATCATTCTTGGTAGACCCAGCAGGCCAGGATCTGGTTCGCGAGTTTCTTACTCAGTACTTCGCGATCTATGATGCCGAGTCACGGCAACCCTTGCTTGAGGCTTATCATGAACATGCGACAATGTCTATGGCAGCTACTTATCTGTCGAATGACAGTAGAAACGCTAGTATTCAAAGGTATGTTGAAATTGAGTATTTTTTCATGTGTTTTAATTAGAGAGTAGTACCCATACTTGTTGCTGAGGGATGGAATAAAACAGTGCACAAACACGACGCGTGTGACTTTTTTATTTAAGATCCATAATTGTTGAGACATCGTCATGTGAAAGTTTTGAGTATGAATGTGAAAGAGTGTGAAAGATAATATGGCTAGAAAAGAGGTGACTATTTAGATGACGGCAAGTAAAGATGTGATGGAAGATGGAAGAAGAAAACATGCTGCGCCGACCCCAAATATGTTTTACTCATGCACCACTGTGCATGCGTAAATATTTATCTCGACTACAGAAACTCTTCGCTGTGCGCGTTCCAACACGCACCTAGCCAGTTTTTTTACTCTGATATGGTCGTCCAATCATGTCCTTTATTTCCATTCCAGGCTAAACGCATATATCACAAACAGTCGTAATATCATGCGTATCACGGAGCGAGAGTCCCGGCGACGGTACCTGCGCGCGGGCAGGTTACAGGTCGTCTCGTTCCTATCAGACTTACCGAAGACCACGCATGACCTGATGGGATTCGCTGTTGATTTACTTGTTTTTACGGTAAGTGGACTTTTAAAATATTAATTTAAATAGCGCAAGCACTCTTCGTAGCTACATAATGACAGCTGCTCATGTCGATCACAGGTTAAGCTACGCTTTGCCGAGGTGGGGTCCTAGATAGGTGACCATCTATTACATACCAAGACCCCTCAGGCTGTCATTTGTTGATCTTAGACAGTCGTTACGGCTAGTCAGAAGCCCCAAAGTCTGACAACCAGTCTATCTAATCTAAAGGGTGTCATGTTATCTGTTAACTTGGGTTATGGAGGTTAGATAGGCAGTCGCTATATGAAAAATATTGATATTCAGCTGTATCCGATCAGAGTCGAGTCAGACCCGATCACAAAATAGTTGGTAAAAGGCAGATGATGACTTAACTTACGCAGTCAGTTTGATGGATAACGTTTCAAGGTTTCTTAGTATTAAATTGCAGTATTGCCACTATTTATAGGTTTTGCGGTTACCAACGCTAAACATGATACTTTTGGGCGCGACCACTGCAGGGTTAAGAGTTTTGTCACCATTATCATTCTCCTGCCCTTATCCCAACACGATGATGAAGGTGAAAACTCTTGTGAGTCTCATCTCAAAACTCTGCAAACTTTAGAGTTTGGTCACTAAGTTTTGCAAATGGAGTGATATTCATAATTTGTTGCTAGCACATAGTATGCTTGGGTAAACAACTTATGTGCTAGCAAAGATTTTACTAATGAACTTTATGTAAAGAGGATTCTTTACATAAGGTTCATTAGTAAATCATTTACATTACCTTGTACAGAGGCCAGCACATCAAGCTACCCCAATGTGTCAAATTTTATTTGATTGTTTTTCAACTTTATAGCAATAGAAATAAGGTTCATGTTCAGTTGGGAAAATCTGACAGTGGGGTAGCTTGATGTGCTGGGGTCTGTACATAGTTAGTCATCGCTTGATAAATCACCAACGTCTCAAACCAATTATAAGTTTGGTAAGCCTGTCAGTTAGCTTTAGTATTTTAAACCTTATTTCAACTGAAATAAAGATCTTCACACACATTGACAAGTTAGACTTGTTTAAAGCGATTTGATTGGTTGAAGCTGTTCTAACTCCAAAACCGTTTGAAATCTAGGTTATTAAAAGCTACTATCTCCTCATTCACTAGTGATTTTAAAATCCTGACATAAACGCGCTACGTCGTGGAGTTGCGGAAATCGGCCCGTATAACAATACAATACAATCCTGACATAATCATTACCTTCCACAGCCCGCCATGATTGTCCTGTCTATGAACGGTGTCTTCAAAGAGAGCACTACGAGCGGGAACCCAATGCGTTCTTTCCACCGCACATTCGTGATTGTGCCGAACGCCGGCGGTGGCTTCTGCATCATCAATGATATGCTGTTCATCACTAATACTACTAAGGAACAGGTGGGTGTCTTTATATTATGTACCGTATCTATTGCTGAACACGAATATTGGGGAATATAACTGGGAATGCTGACTTGTCGGCTACGTTGGTCTAGTGGTGGCAAGCGCTACTGCTGAGCCTGATTCCTAGGTTGGGGAAAGCGTTACTAGGTTTTCCCATCTGGAATTTCTCAGTAGCAGCCCGGAGTATGTGCCCGGTTGATGGCAATAGGCTTGCCCCCTGTTAAATGGGACTTATCACAACCTGCGAAATGTGGGTTTACACTTTACATAGTACCTATGTATGGGTTAGGAATTAGGAAGAGGTGTACTGTATCTGCATTTAGAAAAAAAACTGCTGTTCCCTAGTAGAGTTTCAATACCTATATGATCAAAATGTACTGAACGGCTGATTTATTTTTCATATTTCGGGTTTGGTCTATTGATTGATTCTGCATGTGTTGTTCATTAATTTTGGCATGTGTCATGCGCCAAATAGAATAAAGTGAGCAATATAGTCATCGCCATAGACAAACTGGTAAGTAGGCCTCCCCAAGGGTCGCCACAACAACCTACCCTATGTTTCCTCCCACACCACCCAGCAACCGAAGATGGAGAATAGAAGACCGGTGTTAAAAGGCACTGCCATACTGGGAGATATACATATTGGGAGAGAAATATTTATGGAACAATAAAACCATTTTTTTATTACCCAGGAGGACAAAGCCTTCGTCTCAGCCGTGGCGCCAGAGCCCACACCCGCAGCGCCGGCGCCCGCGCCGACGGCCAGCTTGGTGGCGCAACCGTCACAAGACGAAACACAGAAGATGATGCTTGCCATGCTCACCCAACAGACTGGCATGAACGACCATTGGGGTATCAAGTGAGTATCTGCAAAGATATACAATTGATTTTGAGCGTCTGTGAACCTTATGTATATGGGTATAATGTTCTTTTTTTTTAAAGCGAATATGGTTAACTGTCTTGTACGAATATGAATAGTAATATTACATAAATGTTTATTGTAAATATGTACATATTCGAATTTAACGTATTTTTGATTTAGCATCTTAAAGTAAAGTCTAAGTACATCTTACACTAGATTTCAGCCTAAGTGTGTTGCACATATTCTAGAACGATACGTATGTATAAAACACGATTCGAATCAAGTCATAGTCCTTAATATCTTTTTAAACGACGCTTTACTCTTGTTCCAGCTGCCTGCAACAAACAGGATGGGACTTCCAACGAGCCTTATTCGTCTTCAACCAACTAAATTCAGAAGGCAAAATCCCTCCTGAAGCGTTTGTCAAGTGATCATAAAAATAAGACACTAAAATAAGGCTGTGCCGATGTATATAGTAGTTACGAATAATAAGTAACTAATATTTAAGTTAGAATATGACGTCACGTTGTCTAGTTTAACTATGGAATAGCGCAAGGAGTTTTTGTGCTTACTAAATCTGTGGATCAAAGGAATTTTACTGCCGCAAAGTGTGAAATTAGAAAACAAAAATGAAGAAGATTGTGCTTGAGAGAAATATCATTTTTTGAAATGTTTAAATGCACAAACAGCTAAAGAAGATGTAAAAATTTCATCCAACCAAGAGAATGGCAGAAGAAATATTGCGAAATATTAAGAAAAGAATGTTAATTCGCAAGAAGCAATAAATAAATACTACGTAGTTTTAACAAGCTACGAGATAAAATAAATAATACCAACCTGAGCAAAAAGCAAAGTCGTCTGCTCATACACAGAAGTCACGAGCATTTATCACTTGCTCAAGGCGGGTTGGCGATTTCGGACGTATATTATTTATAAGTCCAGGTCACGATCTATATATATATATATATTAATGAAAATTAGCAAATAGAATAAAAAAATTAAGACGTATCTCAACGTTCAAGGCTTGACGTGCGTGACCGATAAGCACTTTAAAAAGCTGGAAGATCAACGCAGAAGCGATGTCATATTGTTTCCAAGAAAACAGAAGAAATCTTCTCATATAATTCAAATAGATAACGTCATCTTCCCCGCATTGTTGTGGTGTTTATCTCGATAACCACTTTTGTAAGTGGTCTTCGACCAATTATGGGCTGAATAATTTTTGATTCACTCAGAAGATTTCACCGCGGAAGACACCATGGATTACTTTTATGTATGTTTTGTTCGTTTGGTTTTTTTTCCACATTTTTAACAACTCAACAAAAAAAGCATTGAAAAAAGAAAAAACAATGAAAGCTTTCGTTCTTGTTAAGGTGAATCAATGACGTGTCATCTATTCAAGCATTGATTGTACACTAATGGAATTTAATGTAATTGACTATAATCAATACTTGTTTTCATATATAGGCGTGCGTTGTTATTGACTTATGCGCGATTTGTACATACATCTATAAGTAATTAACATAACTATCGCTCGATATAGCACTACAACGCGCGACCATCTCTAATATTTTTCTTTTTAATACTAGCAATTGCCTTTGCTAAAAAAGATATAAGCAGTTCATTGCTTCATCTGTCGAAAAGCTCTTGAAAAAAAAAATCATTGTCTTTGAATAAATGTATCAATAATTATATGTAATGTTTCTTAGCATAATAATATGAAAATAGTTTTATGTAATGGGGCAACATCAATGATTTTGTGTAATGCTTACTATATTTGAGTATGTTCTTTTTGCCTTATCACCCAAATATGTTGGGATTGTCTTCAAAACTAACCAGACGCTATTTTTAATATAAAAAAATATCTCGATTTGTATTCGCTGCTATTTCATCTTGAAAATAGTAAAAAAGAATGACACGTAACACTTATTAATTGAATCGATTTTGTTCTTTTTTTTTTGTAAATAGTCATTAATTTTAATTTTACTTTCATTGGGGGGCGAGCCAGGCCGCAGTGTCGATGGTTATACAGGCTAAGTTCCATAGAGATCGGCAAGTTTTCAGTGTTTGATGTTACAATGCTGGGTTTGTAAGGAACCGCATTGATATATTCATAGTGCAGTGGTCAGTGGACTGTGCATTACTGTGGCGGAACCCCTAGACGTAGTCTCAGTGGGCTAGCCACAGCGTATGTGATTACTTGTCACAAAGAATTTCAGAAAGCACTTTTTTACTTGGCCGTGAAGTTTGTGGACAGCCAAAATCTTCCATTTTCCTGCGGCCTCGGGGGGCGGGGCGTAGAGTTTATTTTAAGAGTTACAATTAAGACTGTTACTGAAGTAAATAAATCTTTCTTTTTTTTCGATGGTTTGTCGTGTTTTATTCACATATATTTATAGCCGACAATATATTAAGATGGTAGCAACAAAATCTATCTCGTAAAAGAACCTTGAATTCGCACTTTCTTTTATTTTAGTACTACATCTTGTATGTCATCATCATCTGCCTAGCCTTTTTGCAACATGTTGGAGTCGGCTTCCAGTCTAACTAGATGCAGCTGAAAACCAGTATTTTACATGGAGCGACTACCTATCTGACCTCCGCAACCCAGTGAATAGACAATACTATACCCCTTGGTAAGACTGGTTGTCGGGCTTCTGATTACCCGTAACGACTGTCAAAGATCTAAAAATGACTTACGAACAGTCACCCATCTACAGACTGACCTCGGCAAGGGTAGTTTAACTACCGATCGACTCGTGCGGCTGTTTTTATTTAGCTATGTATGTACATGTATAATGTATATGCATAAACTAAGGTCTTTTTCACAGAACGCTACATGCTGCGGTGAATATTTCTTTTCTTTATTGTTGACTATAGGTTGTGGTTCAGAGAGTGTGCTGTAATCTTGTTGGTGGTGAGTAGTCTGTGAAGGCCCGTGAATAAGATATAGGTATGGCGGTAGGCTGGTATTGCTACCCCAGAGTAGATCAACCTCCTGCCCGAGCCTATTACCATGAACCGGGCACACCACCTGTCTGCCTGTTGTATCAATATACTTAATCCATTAACCGACGAAGTCGGATTTACCCAACCAATATTTTCGTGTCCATTCCACCTGAGTCGTATTTATACGACAAAAATCTTTTGTTCGTCTTATTTGATTGTTAGTTTCTACTTTACAGTCTACCCAAAAATAGCAAATTTTTGAGCAAGTTAATTAATGTACTGACGATTTATAAGCTGGGCGCTGGGGGCACAGCAACTGATATAAACTCAGGCGGTTAAAAGGTTAACCAAAAACACTGGATTTGAACCCAGAACCCAAGCTCAGCAGTTGCTAACTTAAATAATTTACCTATCAAGGCTTGGCTAATAAGACACTGCGTTGTTGCGGAATACCCGGAGTACCTATTTCTCTGCTTAATCCTAAACTATGGTATGTCTTTTAAAATACAGTTCAATTTTCTCATCTGTCTCCCAAGCCAAGGTATTTATTGAAAACGGGAAGTACCTCATAGCTTTAATTAAACAGTAATTTATTATTCATGCTTTGCCTCGTACGGGACAAAGGTCTTCCCCGATTCGTCCTTATCACTCCTTGCTACGTTAATTAAATATTAGTTATTGTACAAAACAAAAGGTACCATAAATAACATTTTATGTTAGGTAACCATAATATGTAAAGTTATTTATGGTTGGGAACTCCCCTAGGAGATGAAATATAACTAAAATGTTAGCGCCACAAGCTCCGTCATATTTACCTCAGTAAATAATTCATATGTGTCACTACTTTGATTTTAAAGAAGTTCGGTTTACAAGTGGCGATACTTGGGTAAGCAGATACTGGCAGGTCTGGGAACGGCATAGATTGGCGACAACTTTTCTTTTTGTAAATTTTCCATTTTCATGCCGACTGTAATATTTTTTTCAAAATCTTGGAATACTGTTTGCAATTTTTCGAAGGACAGTCTCCTCGGTACGTTATGTATACTCGTATAGCGCCAACCACCAACGGTGAAGGACTTAGGAGTTCTCTACAGTACCTATCTATATGTACCTACTTATTGATACTTGACCGCTAAGGATGCGTTAGCCCTGTGCGCATGGCTGACTAGCAAAGCTTTTGAATAAAGCATCATAAGCTGTTCTCATCGAAGTAGGCTATAAGAGAAAACGTGAAGAAGTAAGTACCTATACGTTTGTTAAACTGTTTACTGGCTGATACAAAATTAGATGTGAATTCTACCTATCGTAACCAAGTGTGAGCCGTGGCATCAAGTTTGGAAAAGGTTAAGAACACTTTCAGCGTGAAACACTCGTCAGAAAAGTTTGAACGACGTCAGTAAATCCTCGTACGATTTTGTTTATCCCATTTCCCACCATTTTAACGGTGCCTAACACCTTGTTGAAAAAGATAATCTTAGTAAGCGGCGATGATACACAGGTATTTTCAGAATGACGTGTTTAGGTACTAATCTTTTGTGTTCTAAGAAAGATTTTGATATACTTACGTCAATCTGAGGTGAATGATGTTTAATTTGTGTACGTTATTGCCCGAGATAACATGAGATGTCTTGTTATCATTTTCTTTATCAGAGCTTAGCCACACATCTCTTTATGTAATGTGTTTTAACCATAATTAAAATATTTCTAAGGTATTTCACGGTATTCTCGTTATATTTAGGTCAAGAACTATAACTAACACGTCACTATGATAAAAATATTTAGACTTAGCTAACATGGCTGACTTTAATTTTGGTGCCATAGTATCTATCCCAAGGTCGATGCCACGTGTATTATCTCTTTGGAAGACGTAGACACAACCTAAATATGGGAAAACTGGCACAAACCTATGCAATACTTGGAAAATTTTGTACTTTTTTGAGCGAAAGCATCCATTGTTACATAACGAAACAGTGCATATTTCTCGAAAGGCATTATTTTTTATCCCATGTACCTTAGTAATAAGGAGCGTGCCTTATGATGATAACCAGGTATGTACAACTCCAGAAAAAGCTGCTACGATGAATCGGTTAAGATCGTCATCCTCCTACCCTTTCTCAATTTATTAGAAGTCGGTGCAGCATGTCTTCTTCTCCCATACATCTCTATTTGCTGTAATCTCAAAGTCACCTACTTTTTAGCCATATCATCTTTCACACAAGCCATTCATCGTTGGTCTCCCTCTATTCTTGTAACCCTGCAAATTCATACTCAGAATATGGGGAATTATAAACCTAACGTTACTTTCCTTATAAATAGACTCACAAGTTCCTCTTCATCACATGAGTGAGCCCTGTTCAGTGAGTGGAACAGTTTCTTGACTTCAGTAATGTACAGGAAGTACCTAACGATCTTTGATCTGGTTGAAGTTATACCTTGTTGACTTTGAGTTTTTATAAGAATTAGTAGTAAGTTAGTGTACTTACGAAGTAAATGTAATGTCTATCTTAATATATGTAAATTACGTGTCACGTTGTTTGTCCGCTGTGGACTCCTAAACTACTGAACCGATTTTAATACAATTTTGCACACAGTATGTGTTTTGGTGAAACGTAAAAGATAGGATAGTTTTTATTTCGATTATTGACCTCAATATTTTTGTTATTGCAAATTAAATGTTTTCCTATAATAAGTTACATACATTTCTAACAGATGGCAGTCTAACTTAACTTTTAAGGCGTTACGAAGTTCGCCGGGACAGCTAGTATATTATAGATTGAGGTATGATGTTATAAAACAAAATGTGACAAAAATTGAAAAGAGTATGCTGAGATGGTTAGGTCACGTTGAGAGGATGAATGAAAGACGACTGATAAAAGGTATTTATAAAGCAGATGTAATCGGAAACGCCGGGAGGGGCCTCCCTAGAAGAACATACAATGACGTTATTGGTGATGTTCTTCAAAAAGGTACTCGTAACCGGCGTGCGTGTATGACCAGATGTATGAACATGAGCGAAGCGACAGGAGTAAGTAAAGATCCTAGCGGGTGACGTTCTGTGGTTTCTGCCTAACACCATGGGTATTCGGGCTCCGAGAGGTCTACCAGAAATGAACCTATATTACAACCTTGTTTCACCAGATAAGGTAAGTCAACCACCACCAAAGCCACCGGACACGAGTCCAGAGAACAGGCTGCTAAGTACTAATAAATTCGAATTACTAAAACAACCCATGAACTTCATGGTCAGTAGTGCGCTTGCCAGCACTAGACCAGTGAGGCAAATTAAAAATCATTTGGAAATTTTTCTTATCCCGGTTCAGCGGAGTGAGCTAAAATATAGGCTCAGACGTCAAAAAAAAAACTATTATCCTCTGGTGTCTTACTTTCCTTCCTTGTACTGATTTAAATGCAATGGACAATGTTTGATGTAAGTCAGTAAGTACCTATAAGTGCGCATGCGTCTGTTTGACGTCACAAACAGACGCGTGCGCACCTATATGTTGATTAATCTCATACATGTTATTATTTGAGGAAAGTATACCGCCGCTATTCTTAACTAGTATGACGGTAATAATAGTATAAGTACCTAATCACAAAATACGTTGGTATCAATTACTTCACCATCATCTGCCTTGTCTTTTCCAAACTATTTTGGGGTCGGCTTCTAGTCTTTCACTTAAAGTGACTGCTTATCTGACCTTCACAACCCAGTCATTGGGTAAGAGAAGATACCCTTTGTTAAATGATCAATAGATTTTAACAGACGGTTTGCCAGGATTTGGAGCTTCTGATTACCAGTAACGATGATGTTGGAAGACGACACGGCACCTCACGTGCTCCTCGACTGCCAAGAGGTCACTGCATAAGGGGCAAAATACTTCGGCATCCCATATTCTCTCCGAGAGATCGCCAGCAACGTCAGTTTGCTGCTGGCCTTTCTTGAGGAGCTGGTGTGGATCGAATAAGGTTAACGCAAAATACGCGCAGAGTCGTGGAGTTGTGGATATTCACCCGTCAAATAATATAATACCAAATACCCGTAAGGAATGCCTAAATGAAATACTAAATGTTCTTTTCAAGGCACGGATCCTTCCGTGCCTTGAAAAGAGGACGGAAGGAAGGCGACCTCCCCACAGACCGACCGCGGCAAGCGTAGCTGTCAAAACAGTCGTTACTGTCAAAGATTTAGGAATGACAGCCGAGACCAACTTGCTTGGGGTTGCTATCATTTATTTGCTGGCTGTTTCCTCGCAAGTACAGACGCCAGTACCCCGAACTGTCAGATTTTCCCAATTGAATATGAACCTTATACTTTCGGAATAAAGTTGAAAACCTACCAAAGAAATTTAACACATTGAGGTAGCTTGATGTGCTGGCCTGTACATACGTAATCTATATTATATATATAAAAATGCATCCCTATTTCCCTTTGTCTCGCCATAATTTCAGAAGGACTTAGCTTTTTTATAAGTTTTCTAAAACAATGTATGACATTTGTAATTGGAAAATTACAGAAAACTTAAAACGTTAAACGCCAAGGGACACACAAACAATACATTTTCTACTGTCTCTTTTTTTGCAGTTCAGCTGTTAAAGGCTTTAACTTTAACTTCGCGCGTTTGATGAATGTGATTTTTTACCGCGGGTAACACCGCGGGGCCCAGTTAGTAAGTTATAATTTTAATAAGACTGTGTTAACAATCGGTTATTATAACAGATGGGATAATGTGCTTGTTTATCTTTATAACTGTTTTTATCTATACGTACTTCGCGATTGTAAATTGTTATTATTGTTTACACAAACGTGTTGTTTTTCAGGTATTTAAAAACTATGCAAACTGATTAAAACATGTTTTCTGATGAAGGCAAGTTAATAGTCAATGTGCTTTTATTTGCGTCGAATAATGAAGTGCTGGACAATACCTAAACCAAGAAACCTGGTAGGAAACCAAGAATGACGAAAAGCGTTATCAATTAATCCCTACGGAGCTTGTTGAGCCACTTCTTCTTCTCAGCAAAAACACTAGGAAGTGGTGAAGGGTTGGCATTTTGGGGGGGACTGTCTAATGCAAATTTTGACGTTCAAAAAATGCTGATTTACAGCCAAATTAGAATAAATGAATTTTGATCTTGATTTTGAATAAAATGAGGGTAGTAGCGTGATATTAAATAGCCAGAACCTTTCCTAATAATTGGGCTATCAAATACATAAATGTTTTTTCAAGTCGGTAGTTTAAGAGATTAGCGCGTTTAAACAAAAATTTAAACGCGCTAATCTCTAATTTGATTAAACAAAAGTTGTACCAAACCAATACATTAAAAAAAATTGTCTGTCCGTATGTTTGTTTAAGGTAACCTCCAAAACGGATGAACTGAGTTTGACGGGACTTTTACTGACAGATAACTTTTGTGTTAAGGTGTGATTAAGGCTACTTTTCTTTTAGAAAGAGAATGTGGCTTCCACACAAAAAAAACACTTGAAAATTGGTTAAATTCTACGTGGATGAAGTTACGCCTATTTCCATGGTGGTGCGCAGAAACCATCCCGCGTACCACTATGGAAATAGGCGTGAGTTAAAATATGTGTGTATTTAAAAGCTTTACCAAAGTAAGCATGCACTTCAAAACCTGCTGAGTCATTTACTGATTCATCTCGGAAAAAATCTATAAAGGTTACAGACTTGATGGTATATCTCTTGGATTCTTGTTGACTAAAAAGGTATTGGCAAGAGGTCAAGGAGTATAGGTGTCAGTTTCTTGCGAAAGAGATTCATACTCTCTAGACTACGTCACAACTTGAGGATTATGGAAGATTTTCCGCCATCTCGTGCGTATTAGTGACGTTATTCGCTGGTGGGTGTTGCCTGTTTATAATTACTATTTCTGGTGAATTATAGGGTTGTCGATGGTCTTAGCTTTTACTATCTAACGTACTTTAAAGCGTCTTTTTATTTTTTTATAGCCCATTTGTCTTCTTCCTATATTTTTGTGTTGCATATGTTAAGTTTTGAATTTCTTGAAGTGGAGATATTATTAGGATCTTGTAAATTTCTTTCTCAGCTTCCTTAGTGAGCAGCAGCACTGCAGCATCACGATATAAATATACTATACCTAAAACTGTTTGTGATTTCTGTTGATGTATGTTTTAGTGAGTAAGTAAGTTGTTGATGAGCCATAAAAATAAATAAATATAAAAAGAGTTCTAAGAACACAAGTTGTCTACCGTTACTATCTTATCTTTATACCTAAGCTCAGTCGTGTCAGTATCGATAGTGAAATAGCAATAAATTTAGGGCATCACCACCTTCTTAGCCGACGGTACATTTAACCAGCACAGCCCAGCTACTGGTTAAAACAACACCCTTTAGTTGTTATACTTTCAGGCTTCTGACTAAAGGTTGCCAAAGGCTTTTGTATTTTAGCCAGGACCAACAACATAACGTGCTCACCAAGGCACGGGGGGTCTTGATTTGTAATGGCCAGCCATCCACGGACCGACCTCGGCAAGCGTAGCTTAACCGCGAGCCCCATCACATAAGTTAATTAAGTTATAGTAATACGAAGAATGGGTACTGAAGGTGTGACTTATTATCTTTCTCAGCAGGAAGCCAGACAGTCTACACAAAAGATAACATTATGAAAATGTAATATTTTCTCTAGAACGTACGCAACTTGGCGATGTGCCTCCTGGTAGAACAATCAAATCATTTAATCACTTTGCAAGTGCAAACATTTAATTAATTTTGCGTCATTCGCAAAATTTGCGCCTTTGCGTACAGAGGCCAGCACATCAAGCTACCCCGATGTGTCAAACTTCTTTGTTAGGGTTTCAACTTTATTACGATAGAGTAGGGTTCATGTTCAATTGGGAAAATCTGACAGTTTGGGGTAGCTTTTTGTCCTGGCGTCTGTACCAAACAACACATGTCTTGCTTTCTACTATCTTTGTTTATATTTAAGCCTTATTATGTCAATGTAAATAGCTATTGTATACATAGAGTAACTGTAATAAACATATATATGCCTTGTGACGAAATCTTGAATAATGTTTATGAGAAATGACATAATATTGTTAACAGAACATTGTTCTTTTAAGAATATCATTTGGTTCGCTGATCGGAATAATTTTGGAATTTCAATTTCATGATACGACAACAACAATAGGTACTTTGTATTAAATCTCACGCAAGAATGTAAACATAGTTTATTTGAATTTTCTTCCCAGGTAGCATTTGTTTTCCCACTCCTGGTTAAAGGATCGACCCCATGTTTCCTCCGGCTATCTCCCATAAACGCATCTTAGTTGTCATACCAGCGTTTCCAACGATGACACCCACCTTCTGCCTTCTACTCCAACTCCCTGGCTATCATAGGGCCCAATATACTTCCCTTAGGGACCTCTCCTATGACCTATACGTGTAAAGTGTCAATTCGTTGTTTAGGCTTATGTTTCCTCGTATTATATTTCTAGCTAGATTTACTCACACATACAGCACTTTGGGAACTTTTCTATATAAAGTTATGATCTGTTAAAGGCTTGCTATGAATAAGATCGGGTCGGCATTTTCGATTTTACAGTATTTTCTGAACAAAAAAGCCGATCCGACGCAATTTTTCCGATTTTACGCCCGGCTGTGATGATTAATACCGACCCGGGTAAGCATTATGAAGTTTGTAGCATGTCCAGCACGCCATATTGTCGAAATGATTAAAATTATAAAATATTGTGCAGGAAATTGTGCTTATTTCAGGCGAAAAAAGGAAACGTGTATGGGACCAAAATTCAACATAGTTTCAACAAACGTATATTCTGAAATTTAAAATACATATCTATCAAATACTTAATACAACTCCGTCAGTATATTTGGTAGCCCTGTTTGCACAGACAGAGAGAGCTTGAGGAATATTATGTTTCTGCTCAAGTCATGGGGAATCCCTATTTCGAATATTTACAGGAAATGTAACTTACTGGCAGAGGCTCGACTCTGTGGCATGTTACATTTAGCACGCGGTATCGCCTGTTGTTTTGAGTACCTAAGTCAACCTTTTAAAGCAAATAAATGTTAATAACGTCAATGCACTAAAAAGGTAGAATGACCATGACGTTGGTATTAACAGTCAGTATTCAATAGAAAACGCTTGTGGTTTTTTAATCCTAAAACAGAAACTAGCAAGTCATCCTTTACTGCCTTAAATTATTTTATCTATGATTGTTCCACAGATATTTCCAGTACTTAGGAAGAAGTATTGAACAAGTTGTGAAGGAAGCCCACGAAAATAATCCAATATAGCTATGTTAAAACATCATGGCAGCGATGATAGCAAAGGAAAATGTCAAACAAACGTCAAATCTAGTACATTTTCTTTTGTTTTTATATTAAGCCACAACGAAGGGAAACTGCGCGGCTGTTTTATATAAACACAATAAAAACGAGACTGGTTATACTCAAAACAGTGTCATCAACTAGTCTAAACTTCGAAATTTATCTTCAACAAACAATACGGCGCGCACGCACGCGATGACGGAAGATTTTCTCATTTCCCATGATATAATGAGTTTAATAGCTTATGACCCTTGAAACTATGCCTATGCTCTTGTTATCCGCTATTTCTTATAATTTTCTTATAGGTGAATCCATAGTACAGGAGCCAGCACATCAAGCTACCCCAATCTGTCAAATTTATTTGATAGTTTTTCAATTTTTTTACTAATATATAAGGTTCATATTCAATACGGAAAATTTGACAATTTGATTTGGGGATATATTGATGTGCTGGCGTCTTGGCAATGGTTTTGAAAAACCCTCTTCTATTTTCTGACTAAGCTCATGTACCTACCTTTTCAGCGTATTTCTCTGACCTGTAGGACCTGTTAGAACCTAACCATACTGTCGAGAAAAATCTTTAGACTATAGGTACCTACAGTTTTGTAAATTTGTTGCTTTTTTAGGGCAACATTTCTTTTGACTTGTACAGTGACAAAAATTGCAATCAGCAGAATGATGCAATCTGTGTTTCTTTATTACATGTTGGTATATCGTTTCCGAGAAGATTTTTTAGCGACGTGGTCGCCCTCACGTTAGGGCACAGGGATCTTCATTGATGACGTCAATCGCACTGTTGATTTGATGTAACAGGTCTTGTAAAAAGTCTGATAGGAATTTCTCGTGCGTCCGTACTTAACATACCTATTTGTGGTATTTTTGGGTTGCATTCTACATAATTAACTCGTTATGAAACTTGGGATTCCTATATAACCCTTGGGCTAATGTACAGGTTAAAAGATCGATTCGTCGTATTTTTAGATATTAGAAAATATGGCGAACACTAAGAACTTTGTCTGTTGTCACGCAACCATAAATTTGGGTGAAGTCAGACAACGACATCTCACTTCACCTTTAATTTCACAAGTTTTCATGGGAGATTCTTATAGAATCGTCTGATTGATTTAACATACATTTTATGATTTACCAAATTGGTATAATTTTATTTTTACAAAACAGTACTGTAGATGATTATACCAACTGGTTGTCGGTTTAATGCGCGTTTATTGATAAGGGGGTTAACGCTGATGAGCACGGCAAGGCACAGCATAATTATTATTGCAAAAACATGTTTTTCAATGTACCTACTCAAAGCTGGTACATTTTTCACGGTAGACCGCCGAGTCATCGACCGTGGTGCTCGGCGTAGCTCAGAGAAAAGGACGTGATACTGTGTTAGAAACCGTGCAATATTGTTATTTTCTTACAATACCTCGGTTTGAATTAATACCAACATGGCAAGGTTTTCAATGTAGCATTGGATATAAAGGCCTAATTCCATTGTCATTCAAGCTAGCTGAATTTAATACACTCATACACAAATCTAATGACTAGGCGGCCTTAAAAAAAAAAAAGAATTATTTTTTATTATTATAGGTTTTTTTTGTGGCCTTTTTTTAAGAAATTGGATCTGCCACTGTTTTTCTCTTCATAACCCAAAGGTTGACTGGTATATATTGCCTATGGTGTTAAGTCCGCCTCTGTACATTTGTGCGCTTAAATTATTCATTAAATAAATTAAACTGACGTCACTTTGCAAGTAAGATTTGGGTGCAACTAAAGGAAAATACTTAATTTCTATAATTTCAGAGTTATTAAGCAGCCCGCTTGATATGCTGGCCACTGTCAATTTATAAAAACACAATAGACTGAAAAATATATAAAACTAAAATTCTGTTTTTAGTTTAGTCTATTGTGTTTTTATAAATGTACAGTGGCTAGCATATCAAGCGGGCTGCTTAACCGGCCTATCCTGAGGTGCCTTTGAATAAATATGGCGTCCAGTCCACTGTCCCGTGTTAGTTATGACTAAATTGTATGTTTGCCAATGGTTTGTTCTCAATTGTTTCTTATTTCTATGTTAATTATTGTAATTGGAGGTGTACCGTTTATAGTTTATTTATGTATGTAAATACATAAATAAAGTCTGTAGTATTTAAAAAGGATACATTCGTTCTTGATGCGTATTCTTGTGCAAAATTGCATGCTTCTAGACACAGTGGTTTAAGTTGTGAGGTTAATTGTCAGTCATTGAGTGAATGCACTAATTTTGGAATTCTATTAAGTAGTTATTCACAACTTTGTTCTAATTTCAATGATTTATAATTTTTACTACATTTGAAAAAAGAAGTCTTTCATAATTTATTTCTTTTATATTTTCATCAATTCAGTTTTCTTTGTTCAATTTAAGATATTAAAAATATAAGACTGACGATAAAAAGGGAGTACTTATTTTTGTTTTTTTTTTTTTTTTTTTTTTATAAAAAACATTGCCCCACACTAGGAATTTCTCCTGTATCGTGGGTGCGTTTACAAACATTTAAACTCACATACACAAACAGCCAGACCCGGAACAACTACCTGTAGGTCATACAAATATTTGTTCCGTGTGGGGATCGAACCCACAACACGCGGCGCAGCAGCCGATGGCTCAACCACCTCGCCAACCGTGTCGTTTGTTTATAGACTGCATTTATTATTTTATTATTTTCTTTAGAAAAGTATTTTAATACATTATAGGTACCCAATCAGCGCATTCTGTACATATTTATGTCAAAAACGACAAACTCGACTAAATCAATTTCTATGCTACCGTAGTCATTGATTTAGTCGAGTTAGTAGGTATATAATACAGAATAGTTACAAAATACAACTAATTAATAAAATGAGTTCAATTACCCATGAGTAAATATTGATGCCAGTCTGTTTCACTTATTCCAACGTAAATACAGTTACTCAGAAACCAATTTTAAATGCCGAACTTTAGAAGATTTGTAACTGTATTCCATATTCAAATGTTTAGACTGAGACGTTTTACACAGATTGCGAATTCGTTACAGTATATTTTTTTATTTGCATACAGTGTATAAAAGAATAAGTTTTTTATAACTTTCTTAACTTCGAACTATTTTTAATAAATCTTAATGATATTTATTTTTATAATTATGTAAATATTATATTACGAAACCTGTTAATTAGAATTGAGAATTCTGCTCGGCATTGCCATTTTCCTCACAGTGTACATATTTTCTAAAATTCTTATTAAAAAAATAATTAAAACAAGACTAAGTGAACTGACCTAGAAATTACGCGAAGCGTTAGATCGTCGACACGGTTCGTTCAATATTTATACGTTCCATCAACGTCAGTGAACTCGTGTGTGCGCGCCTTTACCCGCTTTTACCTTGCTGCACTATCTAGATTCACTTATCTGAGCAACTCGAACCGCGAATGTGTAGTTCGTAGTTGTTGTAGTCGGTTGGCGCAACCGGTGGTCGGCGGTCGTGATTTTGCTTCGGCTAATTGTTTTTTTAAGTGTTTAAGTGTCAGTGTACAGTGTTAACGGTACTAGCGGAGTTAGTTTGCAGGTAAGACCGCTTGACCCTTTATCGGATATTGCTCTTTGTTAAGATTTTTATGGTATAAGATTTGTGCCGTTTGAATACCAGTCTTTTAAATTGACTATTGTTTTCGGACTCTGAGATTTAAGAATAGGGCAACCGCATTTTCGCGGGCAGTGTAGATAACGTGCGTAACTGTTCTTCTAAATAAAATGAAGTTTATAATACTGACACGCTTTTCCATACGTACAACAAACCGAAAACTCGATTTTACGCAAATATTATTCTAATTTGAATACGAACTTACCTACTTATTTTTTATACTGCGTTCTAAATTCAAGTCATCGGTTATGAGCGAATAAAGAGATTGAAATTTAAATTTCAAATGAGTGTTCTTAGTTCTAACTGACAGTTAATAAAATAATGGCGGGTGTACACGATAGGCTTAACTACTTGTTATTATTTAAGGCTATTGTGATGTTTCCACTGGCTTATTCATTGTTAAAAGCACACAATTTTAGTTCCCGAGTAATAACAGGCAAAATTAATACATTATCGTCTATATACAAGCAAAGTACTTCTTGTATATAGACGATAATGTATTTTTTTTTATTACCAAATATGTGAGACGTAAGAAATGAATGCGTTCCCGGAAATATTAAGCTGTGGGAAATGTTTAACAAGTAAGGGAAGTAGACACGTGTGTAACGTCTTTTTTGCGTCAATTTGCTTAAAATTTACAACGCGATGTAATGAATTCAGGGTACTTTGTATTTTTATGTAGGTACTTACCCTTAAGACACATTTATTTATTGTTTATCGCTGGTATCTCTGTAACTACTATTTAAACTATTAACCCATTAGCTTATTACAGTGAAATGCCGCAACAAGAATCTAAATAAAAACTCAAAATCATTAACATTTGTAAATGATTTAGAGTTTTATCAAAGTATGTTTTGACCCTTCACTCTAATAGATTCATTGAACTGAAACTTTACTGTTTCTAAAATCGAAAATAATTACCCAAAACTTAACAATATCAAAGATATTAATGAAGTATCAAGACAGATTGAAATTACCGTTGTCAAACTTCTATAATTTATCATACCTACTGCCCTAATAGGCACTACCGAAATTTTAATCTTTAGAAATCTCTGTCGACCTTCAACAAGTCAACCCACATTTAAGATAGAAAAACTGCATCAATTCGCCGAAGCAGTAAATACTTTAGCAACACCCGAATCACGTACGCCTCGCCTGAACGTTACGGATGCTGAGCAAAAACGGTGCAGATCACAATCCGATGACAAACAAGAGGACGTTAACCCGTAATGTCATCCTGGCGTGAACGAGCGTAACTTATTATTGAGAGCAACGTGGAATTGAAAAACTGTGTTAAGATTTATAACACTTAAAGGGCAAGTCAGAAGTCAAGACTTTGCAAAATCGTCACAATATTCACATTTTTTCTTAAAAATATACGTATGCATTTTGGTATTTGTACTTTTAGGTAAAGAGTTCTTACATGGGCCTTATACTTCTTGGTTGGAGCTATAAACAGATCAGAAATAGACGATTGTATGAATGCTAGAATATGGTTTTACACATATTTTTGTATCACTGTATCAAGATTTTAGTTAGTTTTTATTTGGTCTGATGACCAGAATGAAATGTTTGTTCAGGATTTCAAAGCAAACCAACAACAGGATACGACAGAGGCAGGGACTAACGTACATTTTGAATAACCCTGTGTTGGCGAGGCGTTACCTCACTTAAAGACGGAAAATTTAATGAAGTTCTCAGAAAAAATGAATTCATACATAAACTCACTCTTTTTCCCACGGGGGTAGGCAGAAACAGTACGCCACCTCCTACGATCCTTACGCTACTCCTTTTGCTGCGTCTACGAAAAAATGAATTTCTATCTGGACTAAAATGGCTACGATAGGCTACAGCAGTAAATGTTACGAAGAGTAATATGGCAGACAGTAACGTAAGAAATTAACAACCTGTTAATGTAGTTACATTACCCAATTATTTGAATGATATGAATAACATTCCAGATATATATTTGTTTGTTGTATACAAGCAAATGACGGTACGGACTTACGAAAAAGCAGGGATTATGATGTATGGAAGTTTACTTGTCTTAATTTACCCACAGAATAAACACTGTTTTTAAAATCCCATACAAAAGTGCCCGGTCCCACGAAAGCCTTATCTCGGAAACAATGCAACGCTGAAAAACCAGTCAATTCATTATAATATAACATTTGAATAGCACTCACCCACTTACCGTTCCCGTTGCCGGCCGGCAAGCAATGTGATATAACGATACTACAATGGTCTTAGATTAATAGCCACACATTACGAGATGTAGAAGACAGATTATATTCTCTTTTATCAATTGTTTTGTAGCTTCACAGAACAGTTTCCTCGAGGACCTAACTATCTAGTTATTTAGTTCATGGTATTGTGGTACATACAATCAGTCTTACCAAGAGGTATCGTGTTGCCCAGTAACTGGGTTGTAGAGCTTAGATAGGCAGTCGCTCCATGTAAAATATTGGTATTTAGCTGCATGCGGTTAGAATGAAAGTCGACCCTAAAATAGTTGGGAAAAGGCTTAGATGATGATGGTATTGTGGTGAGTTTAAAGGCAACTCTAGCTTGCCTATTATCTCTTTTGAGTCCCTACCACCTCACAGTTATTTTTTCTTCCCGTTCTATGGACCCCGATAAAATGGGGTTTGGGCATGGGGTTCCAAGCTCAAGTTCGTCGCCCCCCATACATCAGGACGCGAGGCAACGCCGTGTAGAGTTCCACGTGCGCCCTTATTGGACGTCGCGGGGGATTCTTACACCTCACTCCCTCTGTAGACCTGAGGTGGCCCGCAGAGGCGGGCCGGCACTAGCCAGGGATCGAGGAAGGCGCATTAGTTCCCATGATCCCCAGTGCAAGTGTAGGATGGGTACACCGGGGTGGTTTTTAGTGACTTAACTTTGTTTGGGCTTGTTTAAAATATAAACTAGATATACGGATAGCAATCTAGTAAATGGTTATCCGTTAGATATGGCTAAACATTCCGCTTGTGTCCAATGTCGTGTCTTAAAATATCAGCGGTCCGCAGGAAATGAGCAAAAACAACTCATGATTTCAGATTTTTTATTATTTTGTATATATCTCATGTTATTGTCGTGACTAAAGTCAATTTAATATTCTCGCGGAACATGAACGAACCGAGTTTTTGTAAGAAAGTGACAGATCACTCAAATGTGAAACTGTTCTTTTTTTAATTTCTCTTAACCATTTCGAATTTCAAACTTTTTCACGAAAATTATTGTTATGTGAGTAATAAAATGAACAGTGAAATCAATTTATTTTCTGTTGTTGTTTTTTTTAAATAATTGACGTTGGTGCTTGTGGCTAAATAAAAACAGCCACACGGGTTGATCGAAGGTTAAGCTACGCTTGCTAAGGTCAGTCTGTGGATGGGTGACCGTTTGTAACATATCAAGACTCCTCCGTGACTCGGAAAGCAGGTTAAGCCGTTGGTTCCGGCTATCATTTGTAGATCTTCGACAGTCGTTACGGGTAGTCAGAAGCCCGAAAGTCTGACAACCAGTCTCATCAAGGGGAACCGTGTTGCCCAGTAACTGAGTAACTGGGTTGTGGAGGTCAGATAGGCAGTCGCTGCTATCTGATCACATTTACATACTTACATACACTCACGCCTTTTCCCCATGGAAACATAACTAGAAATAAAATACTAATGATTTTAGGTAACTAGTTGTGAGTATAACAACAGTCGATCTGTTCTGTAAAAATCTCCTCGCGAAAGGTTAAGTGAAGTGATTTGTTAATCCCTATCATTACTATGGTATGACAACTCACTTCGCCTTTACTTCACCTACATTTTCACGGGGTGATTTTCACTGAATTGCACTGCCATATGGTGGGCCGGACGTCATGGTAACAAAACCAATGCTAACTAGTCTGACATTCTATTAAAACTCCGTACTACGCTAGTCCAGATTTTTTATTATTTTGTTTCAAACATCACACAACAACACATCTGTCGTTTAGTATATATCACCAGCCAAACTGCAGAGCAGCTACTCGAGGGTAAAAATTTAAAAATATAGCTGAAGGTCAAAGTTTTACCACTGTCGTGCGGCCAACCGCACCAAAGTATGTCATATTGAAATAGACAAAGCTTTACACGGTGGCATTTGGTGGAACGGGATAATATGAGATAAGTCAGCCTCTATTAATCTGGTTTTTGTTAAAGATGAACAGGTTCCAAAACCTGTGTCAGAATCTACACTTCAAACTAATAATGATGATATCGAAAAAGCCGGTTATTATAAGATATAATAATACTACACAAAAAACCTAACTCGTTTGCTTTTGTGTGCATATTTGAGAATCCTAGCAGAAAATTTAAAACTATTCACTACAACTAGTTTTACAGAATACTTGGATATTATAAAACAATTGAATATTCATTGTTGTTAAGGAAATCATTAAATATGACATTTCATTGTTGATAAAATTCAATATAAATAAATCCAGATATTTTTTAAAGACTCCCAGATTTAAAGATGTATTTTTAAAAAAGTGTCCTATGTCAATCAGGGCAATGATGAGAGGCTCGTGGTTAAATAACCTTGGATGAGAAACGATTACCGAGGCCAGTATGTGGAGGGGTAACCATACATCACATATCGAGAGGCCTCCAGGTCTCGGAAAGCACGTTAATAGATCTATAGATCTTTGACAGTCGTTACGAGTAGTAGTCCAAAGCAAGAAAATCTGACAACCAGTCTTGCCAAGGGGTGACGTAGTATCCAGTAACTGGGTTGTGGAGGTCAGATGGGCAGTCGCTCCATGTAGAATGATAATATTTAGCTCTTACTTATAGCTTCATGACATTGACCTATTTAAATACTAATAGTCCCTAAACCTAATTTAATGTCCTATATGATGTGCCACATCGTAAATGCTGGAAATTATTCAAAGATAAACATAGGATTTTTCATAATATTCAAGAATGTCAACATAATGTATTCCTTAGTTTTGCACTGGTCGTAAAACTAAACTATTGTTGTTATTGGGGCCGAGGTAAACGCGATCATAAGTATCATACATAGTACGTACTCCTTGATTGCTATGTTACTGAGCCTTGCCAATTGGTATATTAACGAAGTGGACGTTAACCATGGGTTTTAGTTGTTATGCAAAATGCCCTAATCAAGAAAATCCCATTCTACTCACTAATACATTGTTTGAGTGTGCGAAGTATCATTGTGTCTGAATCATACAAAAACGCCTGAACAGATTTGAATAAAAAAAAGGCAGACAAGAGTAGAGTAAGGTTACACATACTCTGAAAGTCTAGATCGGACACTAGAATCGTCACTAGAACCAAGGATAAAAGCATATACTTGTTAACACATGAGTTAATAAGTTAATATGCCTAACATTTGCCTATGCATGTTGGCGTCGTCTTCCAGTCTGAGCGTAGCTGGATACCAGTATTTTGCATGGAACGACAGCCTATCTGACCACGGTACCCCTTGGTAAGACTGGTTGTTATACTTTCAAGATTTGGACTGTCAAAGTACTGTGAATGACAGCCGGGCCATTAGGTCTTTCCGTGCCTAGAAAAGCACGCCAAGCCCAATGGCTTTTCTAGGCACGGAGGGCTTTCGGTATTTAATGGATGGTCATCGCATCAATTGATTGCAAACGTTGCTTAACGCGTGGCTGTTATTACTAAGCCACGAGCCCCTTAAGTGTACGAATGATTATTAACAGTGATTGTTATTGGCAGTCATGGCAGTTCTAGAAAAAAAAACTCTGTAAAAATTAATATTTGGTACTCAAAGTAAACAAATGTTGTAACCGATGTTTTTGATAAAATATACCACTGTGGTTTGTTTAGTGATAAATGTTATCAGCCTCGAACAGTCAAGTGCGAGTGGATGGTTGTGCTTGGGTGATATTCAACGGATTTTATACAATTGGAAAGAGCAATGGAAATTAAGCGACTTATTTATATATCCTAGATTTGCTAGTTTTACTTGCTTCTATAGGAAGTATAAGGGATGGTTAAAATCAATCGTGTACCTTGATCCACTTCGCTTATGCCGCGTATATTGACGATGCATGACGTGCCCGTAGATTTGAACCCAGGATTGAACTTGTTTTCTGATGAAGTGGTGCGGAATGCAGTTCTGTAAGAAAACGGAATGGCTGGATTACCTTTATTCAGTTGTAATGGCTAAATTACTGCACTATGATAAATAAAATCATCAAATGGATTGGAGCACACAATAACATCATAGATATTGGTTATAACCAAGTCCTGCATGTTTCTTGTTATAGTAACTAGATATAGTATACCTATATATCTAGTTACTATAACAAGAAACATGCAGGTTTGTAAGTTATACTGTTTGGAATTTGGAAACGGAATTATAAATCGAGTATCATATAGTATCATAACAACAGCTGATGATCGTGTTTATTTTTTTGTTGAGTTCGTTGTCATTTTGTAGTTGTTATTTGTCAGTCAATTTAGTAATTAGGTAACAAATTACTAGAGTCCGACCGAATAGCATTTTCGGTTTTCGGCATTTGTCGGATGATTAATATTTTCGGTCAACTTTTGACTGTGGCCGAAAAAATACGTTCCGTCAAAACAATATCAGCAAGTTTCTCAGAGAAATGTTATCGGTTTAACGGAGGATCGGTTACTTACATACAATATATGCAAAACTTTTCTTTTTTTGTTGCTATTGTCAGATACGCCTCTAAACTTACAAAATCAATGATCATGTGAATTTAAGTTTAAACGACTACATTCAATGATTAATGCACGTATTTTATTTTACCAAACAAAATATGTAGGTATGATCGACAATCAAAAGATACTACTTTTATTTTTCGGTTGAATTAGGAATTAAAAATGGAAATTAGGCCGAACTTGATTCTTTTATTGTTTACTGCCGAAAATAAATCTTATTTTGATCGCACTCTAATAATTACCTGAATTATTTCTTGTATAGTGACTTCCTTACCAGAAATGGAATATTATGTCATTAGAAAAATAATTAGAAGTAGGTAATTGGTTTGAACGAAAATATTATTTGTCAGTGATATTTTAGGCATGAATAAATCTGTGCAAAATCTATTGTAATAAAAATCTACTGAACGATTTCAAGCAAAAAAATGTAATAAATACCATTAAGTAACTAGACAATTTTTTCGTGCATTTGCTATTGCAATAAAAACTTAACAAAGAATAAACGTCAGTTCGAACTATCAATACGAAAAAAGCCAGCATTGTCTACCAGCAGAAACCTCTACCGCAGTAACTTTCGAATGATAATTTAATTATAATAGATAACACACGCGTACGGAAGCTATCGAATCGATTATATTGCTCGATGGTGGCTTGATACGAAATAGCGCGAAATAGCGTGACTCCGCGCGGAACAAACGACCGTCTCGACGTCTTCCGACTGTTATTTTTTGCTAATTGCCCGTTACCTGGTAAAAGAGAATGGGTCATTATGTTTTACCAATTATTCAATCAAGTTGCGACAGCTGACGGCTTTGTTCCACACTCTATTTCGCGTGAGGAAATCCTTACGCATCCGGCCGAGAAAATCCATTTCTTCCGTGCATCCATTTTTTCCGTGCATCCAGTTTTTCCGTGAATCCATTTTTTCGTGCATCCATTTATTTTTTCCGTACATCCAGTTTTTTCGTGCATTCAGTTTTTCGTGCATCCATTTTTTCCGCGCATCCAGTTTTTTCGTGCATCCATTTATTTTTTCCATGCATCCAGTTTTTTCGTGCTTTCAGTGTTTTCGGGCATCCAGTTTTGTCGTGTATTTAGTATCTCCATGCATCGAGTTCCTAGGGAGTATCGATAAATGACATTTGAACAGATTTCTTATGATCTCTAAGAGCTAAGAAATCCGTCTCAATTTATTTGGGGTCAGCGCAACATTTTTACTTTTTCCATATAATATCTCCTTTCTAGCCATCTTACAGACAATCCATCCATCGTTTCTTTGGTCTATTACGTATTTAAAATTAGGGTGGGAAATTAGAATATTATTATTATTCACCTTAACCGATTGTATTATTCTGTCCGGCAACAATGTCAAGATTTTACCCTTGTTAGCGTTTATTTTCGGCCATTTTGCACAAAATATCAAACAATATAACAATGTATCAAGTGTCACGGTTCAAAATTTTCCTTTTTAGTTCTCGTAACAGGAAACAGGTTAAAATAACATTGTCGCATTGAAATTTTGAAACAGCTGTCTGGCTGTCTAATCATTAGGTACCGGGTAAAACAGAGTGAATGGAACGGAGGGAAAAGCTAAACTTTGAATATTATTTAAACGTTTTTGACACAGTAGCTGTGACCCATGGTTTGACCAGCCTATAACAATTCTCAAGAATTGCCATGGGCTATCAAATGCAAAAAGAATATTACAAATCTGAGTGGTTAGTAGGTAGTTCAATAGATTGGCGCCTTCATACAAAACAGAAACAAACTTTTCAGCTATTAAGTTGTGAAGGGTAGGGCATTATATTAGTGTAGATGGCCTATTTGATACCTACTAAAAAGGTGTATAAATTATTTGTTTTATTGCAGTAAAAAAAGCCTTATATATTGGAGGTAAATTCATTGACTGTCAATTTATTCATAAAATCACAATTAAGTACTCTAAAAAATACCATAAAAATTCGTGTAACGAAATATTCTTTTCGCAATTAATTTACATGAAATTATCTTTCGCGTGTATTTATTCGATTACCTGTTAATAATCGTATGTCGTGTGAGATACGCGTGCCTATTCTAGAAAGGAGAGAATTCGCGGAAAAGTTTTCGTCGTGTGAGAGTTGACAGACTGAGAGATAAATCTCTTTATCTTAAACATGCGAGATTTTATCTCGTAATGTAGACGTTGTATATCATGTCTTAGCAATTATATGACGCTTAATTATTTTACGGCTCGTTACATGTGTACCTACAAAATGTTATGTAGATTAGAAGATTATTATTTTCTTATAGGTGGTACCGGCGCCAATGAAGACAGCGTGAAAAATTCGCACTTATAATTTTCGCACGACATAAGATGATTGATATCTTATGTTGTCATGCAGCTAGGAAAAGTCTTTAATTTATTACCAGACTATTACTGTCCTAGTGCAAGGCAAAGGCCTCTCACTCATACACTACTGTTTATGTTTCTCATCTTATTTACGCCTTTTTGTTCAGTTATTAATGCCTCGATGTATAGAATTTGTTCAGACACAGTAATTAGCCATTAACGCAATTAAAGGGTGAGAGCCTGGTGATCCGTCACACAGGGTATCCTAGTATGGACTCCAGTCTCTCACAAAGGATCATGCTTAGTGCATATTGGTTAATTTATTTGTATACATATGTTGTATTCTTACGTGAACCTTTGTGAAGAGTGAAATAAATAAATTTATAATTATTATTATTATATTATTATACAGAGAAGGCACGAGCATTAATCACCACGCTTGATGGGTCAAGATGGGTTGCCGATTTCAGACTTACTTACAAGTACAGTTTTCGTCACGTGATGTCGAAGTTAAACTTAGAAAGTTGTATGGATAGCAAAAAACCACTTAAGCTACGCATACTGAGATCAATCTGTAGGTAGTTCACATAACAAATCGACACTCCTCCGTCTTTCGAAAACGCGATAAGCTGTTGGTCCTAGCTCTTATTTGTAGATTTTTGACCGTGGTTAGTCGTCTATTACTCAAAACTTGAAACTCCGACAGTTAGTATTACCAAGGGGTAAATTTTATTACCCAGTAACTGGGTTGTTGAGGTCGGATAGTCGGCAGTCGCTCCATGTAAAATTCTAGTATTCAGCCGACCACAACATAGTTAGGAAAAGGCCATGCAGATGGTAAATGCATTAGGTATCGCTAAACATGTTAAAAATCAAAGTTAATGTACGTAGGACGGTAATAATATAATTATATCAATAAATAACCACCGCTTACTTAAAGTTGTCACGACATTAATAGTTATTTTAGTATATTTTTTGTATGTTATGATGTACTACGTCATAGCGGATTTATTCACAGAAAAAAAAGAAACTGCTCGCGACCTAATCAACATACTGGCTGACTTTTTGGTTGTTTTTATGAGTGAAGTATAAACAGCACGTGCTTTTATGAGAATGACCACGTGCTTTTTCTCGAAACACTTGACTGACAAGTCGGTATGCGTTGAATCGTTTGAATATCAACTGAGTGATATAGGTTTTAAAAAATGTTTTTTTTTTATTGTATGAAAATTGGCGCTGGTGAAACTTTAAGATAATTAGCAACGGATTTTGTCACATAAATAATAATACTGCAAGGGTTTGTTAGTAATTGATAGGTACATATTATGTAGATAATAGATTTAAAAAATATATGTCACTTAGCGACCTTATTCATAACGCGGTCTTATGCAAACACAAAACCTAGTTCTTTTTTGGGAAATCTAAAGATTATGTTGGGACACAAGAGTAGAGAAAGTCCGTAGAAACGATGGATGGATTGTTTGAAAGATTAAATGGCTAGGAAGATGACGCCAAATATAGATGTATGATGATGGATGGAACTTGGAGACATGCTGCGCCGACCCCTAATAAATTGGGAGAAGGGTAGAAGACGGTTGACGACGATGATGATATTGGTTATCATGCGGGTAGGAGGAACAAAGGGGTTAGGAGTTCTTCTTACATACGTACGTTAACTAAAACAAAGCTAATAATACACAAACAGTATTGGACTGAAATAATAGGTCTTTACCTATGAAATTGCCGTTTTGTATGAAAAAATTTAAATGATTTTTTTTCATGTATTTTTTATTTGTATTAATCGAAGTAATCACCCATGCAATCAATGCATCTTTGCCAACGCAGTGGCAGTTTATTGATGCCCTTCTTAAAGAAATCAGCTGGACGGGAGGCATCAAATTCTTCAAAGGCATTTTGTACTGCCTCTCGGGTATTGAATTTTTTTCCCGCCAAGAAGTTATCCAAATTCTGGAAAAAGTAGTAGTCTGTAGGCGCAAGGTCTGGTGAGTAGGGCGGATGACGGAGAGCTTCCAACCCCAGTTCTTGCAACTTGGAGACCGTCTGCTGTGCAGTATGAGGTCGCGCGTTGTCGTGCAGGAGCAGCGGAGACGAGCGATTGACCAATGCTGGTTGGAGATGTGCCAGCTTCTCCATCATTGTGTTCAATTCTTCACAGTACACATCTGCAGTAATGCTCACCCCGTTTGGTAAGAAGCTGTGTTGAATCACACCGGCGCTAGACCACCAAACAGTGACCATCACTTTTCTTGGGGTAAGTTTTTGTTTAGGGCATTGTTTAGGTGCTGAACCAGGATCCAACCAACTTGCTGAGCGCTTGCGGTTATCAAACAGAATCCATTTTTCATCGCAGGTAACAATGCGGTTCAAAATTCCTTCATTTGTGTGTCTGTTGAGCAGTGCAAGGCACGTCTCGACGCGTACTTCGCGCTGGCGATCATTGAGTTCGTGGGGCACCCATTTATCAAGCTTTTTTACCTTGCCAATTTGACGCAAATGGACCAATATGGTTTTGACGCTAACGTCGAAAGCTGCTGCTAATTCAGCCGTAGATTGTGTATCATCAGCTTCCACAATCGCCTTTAATTCGTCATTGTCGACCAAAGTCTTCGGACGACCGCGAGGTTCATTTTTCAGGTCGAAATTTCCAGAACGGAAGCGAGCAAACCAATAACAGGTAGTGCGTTGGTTTGTAGTGTTAGCTCCGTAAACGTCGTTGATGTTGCGTGCCGCTTGTGCCGCGTTGCTGCCACGACGGTACTCATATTCCATAATTACTCGAATTTTTAACGTATCCATGATGACGAAAAAGATTTAAATGCGATGAAAATGTAACACTAATCAATAAACAAATGACTACTTTTGGAAAAAAAAATCCATGTTTTTAAAATAAAATTAATTTGAAATTAGAATTCTTAGCCAAACAAAAAATATTTTGATTTGAAATGGCCAGTACTGCAGAACGGCAATTTCATAGGTAAAGACCTAATATTATTCTCGTTTTCACTAACACTAGGTGACACCCAAAATGCCGAAATTTTTTGCCCTCAGTGCAACAGTGCGCTGATATTTAGCCATTATGCACATTGTAGGAAATACTAAGTGTCCTCGTTAGAAGACACTAAAACGGGAATAAGTCACTTATTTTTAATTTCCGCTAAAAATTCTGAGCTAGTTTATGAAGTCATACGGAATTGCTCGTATCATCTCCGTCTTAATAAACCTGAGACACATCCATATTAAGATAAGTGTGGGTTATTTGTGTTACGTACGCGACTGGCTCGGTATGCAGACAGGAATATAAAAGTGAATCCATCCGTTGGTTAGTTATCTTCAATTGACCTCTCGTTTTGTAAGCGAGCCGCGACGATTTGTTCGTCCAGCTTCAGACGGTTGGCGTCTGAGTTGATGCGCAGTTTTTTCTGGTTTGAAAAACGAATCTCCTTTCGAGGCCCTGTCAACCTTCTGAACGCCTGATTTTATATCAGTTGTCGATCAGGGCCCAGCTTATAAATTAATATAAATATAAATAATGCTGGACAATCCACACAGCATCATCTAGCCCCAAGCTAAGCAGAGCTTGTGTTATGGGTACTAGATGACTGATATACTTAATACAATACATTACATAGAAAGATATTTTTTTATTATACATAACTAATACCCAGAACACACGGAACAAATCTTTGTAGATCGTACAAACATTTGCCCCAGGGCGGGAATCGAACCCACAACCTCTTGCGTATTGACAGTACATTTATCATCTTCATTTTTGGTTAGTTTTTTTTTTTTAAGTTAATTTCAACTTCTTGGTTCTGCCAAGACATTAAATTGAACAAACATAGTTTGTGTCGGATCAATGCGAAATAAAGGTCAATATCGTGTCACAATTCCAATCTAGATATCGTTTAATGTTTGTAACCAATCAATGGCCGAGTATGCAATCTGTAACCTTAAGAGGGCGAATCTGAAGCAGTAGTTTTTTTCTTTAAAAAAAAAAAAAAAAAAATTTATGAACACGTTATTTACCGTGTAGGTCAAAGGTGACCGTGAACTGTACCTACTCTCATTTGTACGTCTTAGCGATTTCAAGTTCATCTCATTTTAATTAGAAGTTCAGATTTCCTCAGGATGTTTTTCTTCACCGATTTCAGTTATATCTAAGATAAACTTAAAAGTACATACCAATTGAAGTGTTACTGGGCAAGTACTAACTTCTTTTGAGATTTGAACCGACAACTTCGGCGCATGCCATCACGACTTGAATGACTTAAAGTCATTCATGTCGTGATGACGTGACATAAAAATCTATTTTTTTACTTTTTTGTAGTTTTTGAAAACGTTGCCCCACACTAGGAATTTCTCCTGTATCGTGGGTGTGTTTACAAACATTCAAACTCACATACACAAACATCCAGACCCGGAACAACCACCTGTAGGCCATACAAATATTTGTTCCGTGCGGGGATAGAACCCGTGGCACGCGGCGCATCAGTCAATCGCTCAGCCACTGCGCCAACCGTGCCGTCGTGCTTTAACGACGTCGTTATTTTAACATTGACATTATTAATTGCTTGTCACATAATGTAACCGTTCATTGACAGGAAGTAAGTACGAGTATCTTAAGGTTTTACCAGTTTAACGGGACCCAAAAAACCATGGGAACCGATTAGCTTTGGATAGTTTTCTCATGGAGATATCATCGTCATTGTGTCGGACGTGAAACTATGTTATTTCCATCTGATAGCGCACGTGATCAAGTGTCTGGTATGATGCCATTATTATCATACTTATCATAAGTGTGATTGTTACCTTTCATATTTTTCTTTGTGCCGTACCAAAATTGGCGAAACGAAAGAAGAAAGTAATGATTTTTCTGTATGCAACAGATATTTTTGATGGATTATAAAATAGCTTTTTGTAAAAGTTGATTAGGTTTTAATAAATCGGTGTGTATTATAAAAAAAATAACGTTTTGCCAAATTTCTAGCATTCCTAGTGTAGCGACATCTATCTCGCCACATACGAACTAAATCGACGTGTCCTACATCGCGACGCGACTGAGTATATGCAAACGAGCCCGACAACTACCGTCGGGCAGTAATTGCCCAGCAGACACAACACCCGTCTGGTCGGAGAATCCTCCCTTTTCTATGGTGGATGAGGAACTTTACACCCTGTTCTTCATACCCCCAAACTAGGTTCTTGGTAGTGAACGCATGATCAGTGTAGACGATGAAGTCTCGTCGAGGTTTAGAAGACGTTGCGTAGACCGACCGTATCTTAAATGCAGACACATATAGACAGATATTGAAATCTGGACTGTTCCTTTCCTTATGGGTCAGATAGATACTAGCAAACAAGTTAACTCAAAGTTAATGACTAAAAATAGAGATAAATAGAGTAAAGATAGTATTTTTGGAATGAAAAACCATCATAAACATTCTACAGTCAACATATACGTATCTATGTACTTATTACGACATCCGAAATAAATGTATAAAAGGATTTTTAATGACGCACGAACATTTTTTTTGATTTATGAAATAATAGAAAAATCGTATAATAATTCCGATAAATTATAAACTGTGAGTCTTTGACTGACTCTGACAAATTCCTCTGTTGTGTTTTAATGACATAGGTATCATTTTGAATTCCGTGGCCACGCAGAAAGGTCATTGGTTCAGAGATTTAAATAACTACCTGTTTAGTCTAGACTTACCCGCTCGTAAATTCTTTGGAGTTACGAGAAGATTTGTGAGGTCGGTAATTTACTAGGACATGGTTACTTTTCATGGACATTTTCTTTTTTAATTTGATATTCTGTTTACCTGTTTAGACTCCAAGAGTTTCTTGATCGGGGAGATTTCTCTCGGTGGTGCCAAAAAGACAGTGTTCAATATCGATAATGTAGCGACATCTATCTCGCCACATACTAACTAAACTGACGAATCCTACATCGCGATATTAAAGTTCTCCGTGACTCTTTTGCAAATTTGTTAAGAAATACTTAGTGATTTCAAGGTCACCATGAGGAGGGGGGCCCTGGGCACGTGTGCGTACCTTGTGGTAATGACCGAATTGCGGGCAATAGGACACAACACCCGTCAGGTCGTTTTAAGGGGCCCATGATTCAGTTGGCCTTCTGGCCCTTGCCGTTATATCTGCGTTTTATAATAAAATAGGTCAGGCACGG